>CP124182.1:60000-1453872 GCA_029952725.1 Salmacisia buchloeana
ACTCACATGCATGCTGCCGCCTGTTTCGGCCCCAGCTGCAGTCCTCATCTCCTGCTTGCGATGAGTCCTTGTCCGGGGTGACGCGCTTGTCGGGTGCTGGGAGTGATCCTGTCCGCAAGGGCGAGGTGGGTGAGAGGTGGGCTGGGGCCTGTAAGCAGAGAGGGAAAGACAGTAAGCATCTTCACGACGAACGCGTACGTGCAAGCTGCTCTGAGCAGTCTGGGGGTGAGCGCACAATCTTCAGTACTTCATCACAGAGGCAGCGTACTCGCCTGATCGCGTGCGCAGCTCACCTCTGTCAATGCCGAGTCCGTACATGCCCGGGTTGTGACCATTGACCCTTGAACTCTGGCAGCGAAGCAGCTTGATGCTCTGCACGAGTGGCATCGACGAAGTTGATCCGGTACCTCTTGCCGGGAGCCTCGCTGAGGAACATGTGCGAACGAAGCAAGGTGCGATCTGCCGTGAGCTGTCTCGAGGTGAGTGTAGGAACGAGCAGCTTGCATTGCCCCACTGCTGCGGACGGCGACGACGAAGGCAAGCAGGCTGAGCAGCAAGAAGGCAGAGCCAGGGTATGCTCTTCGACTCACAGCAGCCACACATCGACCACCACCCCCGCCGCTGCTCGTGCCGTGGCCGGTGCCGTCTACGATGCGCATGGCCATGGTACCGGGGCGAAGGACGGCGGTCAGCTCAAGGCAGTAGAGGGCTACACCTTCGCCCTAGACGACTCACCGCAAGGCCCAGACCAACGTCCACCGGGTCGCGCAGGCTCTTGCGGGCAGCGTCCGGTCAACACCGACGTGCTGCGGTTGGAGATGCGCATGAGCTGCTGGAGGTGGTCGAGGTGTTGGTGGTCGTGCGCATGAAGGCCCGGGCGAGCTGCTCACGATCAAAACATTGGCCCGACGCGTCGCCTCCGAAGGCCCACGTGATCGCGTCAAGGATCAAGAGGCGGTCAACTTCAGACTGGCGGACCACGACCCTACCACCATGACCAGCCTACACTTCCCGGTTAGCTCAAGTACTACGCGCGCGCAATCACCGGCACTGCTGCTCCTGGCGAGCATTGTACGATGTCATTCGGTCTGCGGCAGATGGAAAGCTGCTTGCTTGGTCTGGTCTTCAGGTGCAAGATCGATGTGCTGCGCGAGGTGGAACACGCCAGCGGGAACGGCGAACCAGGCAGCGGAGGTTGCGCGATGACGAGTCCTCCAGTGAGAGCAGCGCGCGCAGGCGATCCAAGCGCGGAGGGCGGTGTGGTTCGCGTCGTGTACGCCGATGATGGGATCGTCTGGCGAGTGCCGGTCGTTCTTCATCGCCGCCTTGCCGTGCTTGCTTTGAACGTCGGTGCTTGCCGCTGCTGAACGCGTGCGGCAACGCGTGCGGCGGCGCATTGAACGTCGTTGGCGACTGAATGGGAGCTGCCGGCCCAGCTCGCCCCTAGCTGTATCATGGCAGCAGTGGGAGGCCGTTCCTGTAATCGTACCGCCGACCAGGTCGAGATGCCGCTCAAGTCATCCCTCGAAGCTCTGTACCGCTCTGAGCCGCTCATATGGCCCCACAACGAGGATGTCCGTGGTGAAGACTAGAAATGGAAGGGTGAGAGGGGAAAGGGCCGTCAGTTCAGTTCTAGAGCGTGCTAGCATAGAGAGAGAGCGCTCACTAGTGAAACCGGCAACGATGAGGGTCGCGTACGCGCTTGCGTTCCAGATCTTGTTGCTCTAGACTTGCTCCTCGTGATAGCGCCGGAGTACGCCTCGTACGAGCTCGTCGGAAGTTGTCCGTATGTTGTCTTCGGTGTGCTCGTACTGCGACTGGACGTCTGCCTGACCCCTTGCCTGAGCATGCTCAGCGCGATGCAGACACGTGTAAGAGGGTAGGTCCTCGTCGGTCCACCGGAGCTTGCGTGCCAGCAAGTCATTGATGGACTTGAAGGAGCCAAAATGTAGGTGGACGCACCAGACGTAGATGCTTGAGACTGGCTCCGTTCGTCCTCCTTGGCTTCGCCCGAGGTTGGTCGACGCATCCGGAGCGTGGCGGTTCGAGGCCGCGATCATGCTTGCCGTTTGCGCTTCTTGGTCTGCATGTTGCTCATCTGCTTGAGACAGTCTTCACAATACCAGGTGACTGGCAGGGGCTTGGACACTCCTACACAGCCGATGTGGAACTGAAAGAAGAGAGCGGTGGTCAGTTTCCGGAGCGAGCACCGCGACAAGGAGCCTCGCGTTGTATTCACCCATTCAATCTTGCAGGTGTCCGAGTCACAGCCGATCATCTGAGGTGAGGAGAGCTTGCGTTAGGACAGCGAGTGCCAGAGCGTGTCATCAGAAAGCTGCTTACCTCGCCGAAAGAGACTTGTCGACAGAAACAATACGGTGTCTCGTCCTTCTCCTCCCCCTCACCCTTCTCGATCAGGTCCACGTCACCGTTACCGTCCACGCCTAGGCTGCGAACGCTGCTGGCTGAGCCATCGTTTCCTTCCGACCGGACAAAGCTGCGAGACGGACCCGATGAGGACAGTGCCGATGGACGTCCTGAAGTGCCGCCCGCCTGACCACCACCGCGTCGCCCAGGACCCGACTTGTGATGAGTCGAGGTGGAAGGCGTGCCTGGTGCTGTAGAATTGTCGGCTGCAAGGCCAATCAGAGCACTGGAAGAACCAATGGCGGACAAGGGCGTAGTCGGTCTTGCTAGTGATGCTGTGCCAATGGCACCGGCGCCGCTCGTAGACGATGAGAGGCCAGACAGGGCCGCAAGCATCGGTGGCTGAAGACCGGGAGTAGGCGGTTGCACTGGAATGTTGGCGATGATCTTGGGGTCGACCCGGGCAAGCTCGGTACGAAGACGGCTGTGATGTCCGTGGAGGATGCTCCACAGCTTCTGGCTGAGCGCCGCTTTCTGGACGGACCAGTCCTCGAGCCGGGCGTAGTCGGACTGGATCTTGTCTGCGAGCTTATTAGCGCGCTCGAGCGTCTCGGTGACGTTGTTGGGCTGTCCCGCGCTGCCGCCACCGGTGGAAGTGCTGCCGCCGAGGCCGGTCCACGGTCCTGGTGGTAGGGAGTTGATAAGCTTGCGGTACTGCAGTTCACGGTCGGCAACCTTGGGCAGCAGCTCCTGGCACTTGACATCCTTGTGCTCGATCTCCTTGAGCAGATGCGCAACCTGGTGCGGCACATTGTCCAGGGCTAGCGAGGATGTATGCCGGGCAGAGGTCAGACGTCAGTGCCAACGCCTCTGGACGATGTCCCTGGCCCCGGGGCGTACTCACAATGAACAAACTCGACCGCAAGCGCGGCGAGCTCAGCAGAGTCACTGACGCTCATCCCCGTATCCAGCAGGGGCCTGATCGTCGCGCCTTTGCGGTAAGGGTGGGTGGTCAGTGATGGTGGTGGTGGTCGTGGTCGTGGTGGTGAGCGCGCCGCCAACTGCCTGTCGATCCAGTGGACGTACTCGTAAGCTCTCAGTTGCTAAGTGACCAATCCATCAGGACCGGCTGCCCGGCCCGAGGTTCCGATCCAATAGCAGTACGCTGGGCTACTGAAGGGTGCGAGGTGTTGCGACAGACGGAAATCTACTACTGTTACAGGGTGTACATGGCGCCCCGCCCTGGACGCCGCAGCACAGATGAGGAGTCGGTCAGGTGGAAGGCGGGCCGGAGGGTACTGGCGCAGCTGCCGTAGGAGCAGGAGTCGTGGTCGCGGGTGGCTGAGAGTTCATAGTGGTCGAGGTTGTCATCGAAGATGCCTCAGGGGCGGGTGATGCCGACGCCTCGAGAGTGCCCGCACGTTCGACGCCCGGAGCGCTGCCGTCCTTCTGTTTCTTCTTCTTCTTTTTCTTCTTGCCCTGTTGCGCGGCCAGACGGTTGGCCATCTGTAGCAGCTCCATCTGTTCCGGCGTCAGGTTGATGCCGCCGCCCTCAGCGCGCTGCTGTTTGAGCAGCTGGATAAGCACCGCGGCCTCGGGATGCGCTGCCAACGCGTCGAGAGCAGCAAGCGGATCCGCCTCTGGTGCCGGACTGGAAGTGGAGGCACTTGGGCCTGCGACCTTCGGTGCAGGCGTTGCTGTGGTCCCATTCGCCTTGGCCGCAACAACGGCAGGCTTCGACGACGTCGGAAGTGCTGACGAACCCGAGGCGGTGGAGTTGACTGACGTCGCTGTCGCCTGAGCCGGCTGGACGACTGGTCCCGAGAACTTCGTAGGCACAGCATTCGCTCCCGGCATTGGCGTAGAAGGCTTTGGCCTATTGAGTGGGCTGGCGGTCGTTGACGAGGATGCAGCGCTTTGCTGAGCTCGCTGCGCTTGCGCTTGAGCATTCCGCGCCGCATTCTGCAACCGAATCTTCTCCTTGAGATGATCGACAAGATAGCCTTGAAGTACCTTCAGTGCGGCTTGAGCACCCATGGATTCGATTCTCTCCAACTCGGCCGCGTCCAGATGCCCGAACACGGGCGGGCTGAGGTACAGCTTTCCCTCATGATGCACAATCGGTGGCGTCTCCAGAAGAGCCTCGACTGAACCAGGAGCTGGTTTGGGCTTGCTCCCTGGCGGAGGCAAAGCCGCAGGAGGGATTGGGCCGACAACTATGGGTATCCGCCGCGGCGTCGGAGGACCCACATTGCCCGGCGGCCGAGGAGTACTGGTCGCAACGGTTGCTGTCGTTGCCTGGGCCGTAGAGACTGGTCGCGTCTGGGTTTCGACTGGCGCGGCCGTAGATTGCGGCGCTGGTGCATTGCTCCTGACATCCGAAGGAGTAGCTGAAGACGAAGTCAGATTCGAGCTTGTTGCCGGGACTCCTCCAGACGACGATGGTATTGATGATGTGGACGCCTTGCTCTCCGCATTGGCCGCGATGCGCGAAGCAGTCGGTAGCTCAGCTCCTGAAAGTGTCGCGCGTCGCTCTTCTTTGAACGCCACTCCTGGAGAGGGAGCGACACTCGATGGTGTTGCCGCAGCGGGGGAGGAGATGGTAGGCGCAGTGGTAACGGCCAGCGGGGCTTGCACATTGACTGAAGCAATGTGGGATGCGGATGCACCTGCCGAGCTCGTTGCCGCGTGCGCAACGGACGGCGGAGAGGACGGCTTTGTGGCCGCAGCTTTGGCCGCCTTGGCTCGACGTTGCGCCGCTTCGAGCGCCTCAATGCCTATTGGAGTGCCGACCTTCATTGGCTCGTCATCGGAGCCGGCTTGTCCGCGTTTCCGTTTCCTACTCGCGATACCTGTGAACATCCACGCCGGGATCTTGTTCTGGCCAGTCTTTTTGGCCGTCGACTTGCTGGCTGGCGTTTTGGACGACGATGAAGATGCATCACCGTTTCGCTTCTGTGACGCCTTGCTCTTGCCTTTCAAGTTCTTTGAAGGACTTGGAAGGGGCGGAGGATGAGCGTGATTCTTGCGCGCGTATTCGCCTCCTTTGCCTTTGTCCTTGCCTGCGCCGATGTCTGTGACTCTACTGCCGCCACTGGGCAGGCGAGTGCTCAAAGGCGGCGGAGGTGGTAGCTCGACAAAGTCATCGGCGCTTGAGGCCGCTCCTTCCTCATCCGGACCAGAGTCGTCTTCAGAGGGATTCTCCTCAAGGTCCGAGCTGTCGCTCGACTCGTCGCTTGCGTCGTTCTCTTGCTCGCTGTCGTCTTCCTCGTCGCTGGTATCCAACTCAGCTGTGCCTGATATGTCGCTTAGATCAGAGTACGAGATTTCATCGCTGTCGGACGAGTCGGCGTCGGAGTCTTTGGATGAGAAGGGGTCCATGAGGATACTCGCGCCCGATGGCCCGCCGAAGACGGTCACATTGTCGTCTTCCTCGTCCTGGACGTCGCGGGGGAGCACGAAGTAGAAAACTCGTTCCGCGATCTGAATCTTGGTCCTGTTCGATGGAGAAAAGCAAAGGGAGTTGAGCGATGGAATGAGCATGGGCTACCTGGCCATCCTTACTCACCTCTTGCCAAGCGCAATGCAGCAATCCTTCTCCGCCCAGACATCATCGACAAAGGCACCGTTGCGCCCGAGCACATGCAGAATGAAGCGTCCCGTCTGAAGCTGGTCGCTTGTCTCGGTCCAGTTGGCAGCCTGCAAGGCCCGACCCATGTATAACGCGCCGTTCATGTCCCAACCACTGCCGCCTCCCCCAGCGGTAACGACGCCGTGACTGAGAGAGGGTGAAGGTGGGGCGATAGTGATCCCATTTCGAAGCGCGAATTGCTGAGGTGTGGCTGAGACACCGGATGTCGCCGGCGCTGTACTGAGGTTGATACCACTGCGCTCGCCAGCGGCAGCGGAAATGCTGCTGCTTCGAGATGGCTCGGTGCCGCCGTGGCTGCCATTGGGTCCTCTTGTGGCACTGGCAATACCAAGCCCGTCATCGACGCTGAGAACGCTTTGCAGGGATTGACCAGGGGCGAGATAGAAGATGCGCGCATGTAGACGAGAGATGGACTTGAGTGGACCGAGGTCGACGTCGACATGGCCATCGGATTGCGCTTGTTGAGGAGGGATGGAGACCTCGACGCCGTTTGAAGAACGCGTGCTGCCCGAAGGACCTGGCTCACCCGACAACCCGCTTGGAGCAGCCCCGCTCGTGCCAGCGCCTGTCGGTGCTGCTGCTGCCGCTGCCGCAGCAGCAGCTGCAATCGGTCGCCGTCCAATGGTGATGTTGAGAGTCTGGATGTAATAGCTGAACCCGGGAAACTCGAGCTTGGCATAAGCAGGGATGGGGCCTTGCGGCTCAGCATAGTCGGTTGCGGCGAGCTGGTGGCTCGCCATAGGGAGACGCGCGCTGGATGGAGCTCGCGCTTGGATGCGGCCGACGTGATCGCCGCCGCCGTCGGCGTCGTTGGCGTTGGAGATGTTGCCTTGCTCCCGGTGATGGATGATGGTGGACGTCGTCCTGGTGGTGGACAGCAGCGAGCGCCGGCAGCTCATTAAAACACGCTCGGTTGCTATCTCGCTTCCCCTCACCACCTTGCCGCGCACGCTAACCACAGCATCAGGCCTTGCAGTCACTAGTCAGTCCAATCAACCACAGGGACGCGCGCCGAAAGGAGCACGAATGTGAAGCCTGGTCAATGAGATACTGTCCTGTATTGGAAGTCTGGAGGTCCACTGGCAACCAGGCTGCCGCCTCAGTCACCGCCTTGGCCAGCCAAAGCCTTCTCCGACCTCTTCGCCTTGCGAAAGCGTAACCCGCTTCCCTCGATCTCGTCCGGGGGCGGCGTGAAGCCCATGTAGCACTTCGGTTGGACTGGTGCGCTGGCCGTACCTGCATCGGGGCCGTCGGGATGAGCACTTGCTGGCGGGCTGGGCATGAAGTCGTCGTTCGTCTCGTCTGGCACCCAGACGCGCTTGTTCTGCGGATCGATACCGCCGTCGGCGTCCGTGTATGATGGAGGCAAGCCCGTTTCGTCTTCTTCCCAGTACACGACAGGTTGGAGCGAGGTCGCGTAGCGCACGCCGTGCTTCTTGCAGTAGTAGCTGAGGGCTGCGTAAAAGGCATTGCGCCGGGCAAATCGCGCGCCCCAGTCTGCGAAGAGAAGGGAAATGATGGTTAGCCTGAGTGCATGACCGTCTTGTCTCTTTCAGGACGCACCCTGCCAGTTCGCGCGATGTGTCATGCCGACAGTGCAGCTGAGCGAACGCATGTTGTCGATGTGCTGAGGTACGATTGACGTGCTTGGCTCGAACATGCGCTCCGGTTCCGTCGCAAGCCAGTGCTTCATGTCCTCCTCGATCGCGTCCAGTTTGGCGAGAGGCGTGTCGAAGGGGAATTGAAGCGGCACACTTTCCCACTGGTAGCCGCTTCGTCTGAAGTTGGTAATCATCAGTGTCCCTAGGAGGGCATTGGAAACGTACATGTCCTGTGCATAGATCTAAGATCAATCAAAGTCATTCAGATACGCCCTCATGGACCGGCGATACTCACGGTGCTGTAAATGATTGACCAGCCAACAACGGTATCGAGTTTTGTCAGCACTGAACCAAAGGCGGGATGCGAGAGTGGAGTACTTACCCATCGGCAAGCGTGAATTGAGTTGAGAGCAGCGACATGCGCTTGACAACCATGATCTGGTCACCAAGCATGATACGATCCCCGGTGTCTAGGGACATGATTTGAACGTCAGTGAAAAGGGAGGGGTCCAGTCGTTTAAGCGAGACTCTCACCGAAGGCATGCGTGACGAACAAAAAGACTATTGAGTCGAAGATGTTGGATGCCGCTGATGAGGACAGGAGTCGAAATCAGCATAGTGAGGGCTAGCATATGCAGTTGAAACTCACTCTGCTTGAAGATGAAGGCGAAGGCGAGGCCGAGTGTGTAAACGGTGGTGACCATCTTCGTGATGTTGACATTGAAGATCGCCAGGGCCTCGAAGAGAATGATGACCATCGCCAGCGACAGTATCACGAGGTCTAGAGTTGATACGGCGTGATGGACATCTTGAACCGATCGTGCGAGGAATCGACGCTCCTTGTAGGTCCTGCAGCATGGAGGACATTTTCAGCAGCTGCGCTCTGAACGACTCGACAAGACGCAGGACCACTCACGCCAGAACCGTGTTCTTGATCTCTGTCTGAGAGATGTCGCCGTTGCCATCGCGATCAAAGACACTGAAGGCCTTCTTGGCTTCCTCCTTGGACTCGAATGCTGGCTCGAAATCGGCCTCGATGAGGTACTTGCGTCGATGTGTGCCACGGAACCGCTTGAAAATGGAGCGCGCCAATCTCTTTGCCTCCGCAGGGCCTGTGACATCGGCACCAACACCCCCAAGCAGCTGGGATAATGAGAGAAGTCCGTACGGGTCGTTCATGGCGATGCGGGCTATGGCACGCGCTTGCGCTGCCGTGGCAAGAACGCGTTTCCGAGCCCGGAAGCGTCGGCGCTTGGTAGGAGCTCCCGACGGTGTACCGGGCGTCGAGTGTGATGCCGGTGCACTCTTTGAGCTTGTATACTTGTAGCCGGAGCCAGCTGGTGTCGAGCCCTCGGGTCCGTCAAAGTTGGACCGATTGCGAAGGGGCATGCCGGTGCGGGAATCGAGCTCGATGCCTGTCTGCGGGTCCTCGAGGGTGCCCCTCCGTGAGGTAGATGGGTGGAAGAGTCCGTGAAGCGTTAGCCCAACCGCCTTCTTCCTGGCATACGTCGGGGTCGGCAGTGCGGCCATGACGTCTTGATCAGCGGAAGGACCCTTTCGGCTGACAAGTGTCTTGGAGGTCGAGGAGGTGCCGTTCCCGCCGAGCCGAAGTGCTGCGTTCTCCTGACTTTCATCATCGGCCATGCCGTCCGCGCCGAGGTCGCCTTCCACGGCAAAGTAGGCAGGGCGTTTCTCCGCATGTCGGCGCTTGGACAGGCTGTGGTCTGCTGAAGGGGTCGAAGTTCCGTCCGCGCCGGCGTGACCGTCCTTGCTGCCGACTGAGACGTCCAAACGCACAGGCGTCGATTGTCCGCTACCGCTCTTGCCAGCCTGTTGAAGCGGTCCGCCAAAGCCTTTTGGCAGACCAAATGTGCTTGCGCGGAGCCCAGGAGTGCCTGGCCGTGACCCGCTTGTGGGTGGGTTGAGCGGACGATAGTCGCGGAGGATGTCGAAGACTTGCAGAGCCTGAGCGACCTTGGCAAGGCGCTCGGCGTACGCCGAGGTGTGGAACCTCATGGCGATGAACTTGATGAGCATCTTTTCGGCGCAGATGGTGAGCACGAAGAAGAAGAAGAACTCTACCACCTGATAAAGGCGGGGCGTGTACGATGCTCTGGACTGGCTTGGGTTTGAGTCGTTGTAAAGATTGTAGAGGTGCGGGCCATAGATGATGGCCCACGAGCCCCAGGACATGGCCGCGTACCAGACGGGCTTGATGAGATGCTTGATGGATGCGTAGAATTCTGGAGGAACGGGGGAAGTGAGCGCACTACTGAGGGAAGGGGACGGAGATTCATGGTGTTTATCGGCAAGGACGTACCGGCGAGACCAAGGAGACGTTGGCTGGCGGTGCCCCAGACACCGCGGACGATGAAGAGGACGAGACGAGGAAAGAGCTCGATGCCGATGTGTAGCCACCACATCATGTGCAGGTTGAAGGCGGCCCAGATGAAGGCTGCTTGTACGTTGTCGGCCACAAAGTCTTGATGGTTGCGTCGTGCGTTGGCCTCGGGCGAGTCGGAGGGAACGTACTCGGGGAGGTGCTTGCGGTAGTAGAATTGCATGACGAGGACGGGGACGATGAGCATGCTGGACACGATCAGGTTGCCGAGGAAGGTGGTGGCGAGGAAGCGCAGGATGGTCCAGAGCGAGAGACGCCCGTGCCGACCGGCGGTGAGACGTAGCTCCTTGGCCTGAGCTTGCTCGTCAAACTTGGCGGCATCCTCGACGTCGTCCTCGTCGGACCAAGCATAGTCGTCACGGTCGGGATCGTCGTCGTCACCAAAGGTGTGGTCGAGCTCGGAGCCGGAGCCGGAGAGGGACATGTCTGAGGCTTGTTGATGCAGGGCTGGCCTGGACGCGGTTGCAGTTGTGGGAGGCGCCGTCATGGTGGTGGTGGTGGTGGTGGAGGACCACCCCGCCGCCGCCGCCGCTGCTTGTTGGTGAGGTGCCGGCCAGTACGAGTTGGTGCCGAGGCCGTGAGGGCGGCTGAGGTTGCGCGCACGCATGTCTGCGAGTGGGTCGGTGAGAGCGATGCGCGGCGCCTGGGTGTGAGGTTGGTACCGGACGACCTCGGGCGTGGTGTTGGTGGTGTTGCTCTCGTCGGCGGCATGATGTCCTGTCCTCCTCGTGTCGGCAGCATCCCCTGGCCTCGACCTCGGCGGCGGCGGCGACCGCGACGGGGAGCGCGACGGTGACGATGCCTGGGCGACCATGCTGTGCGGTGGCCGCTGCTGCTCGTGTCTTTCGTTGTGGTCCTCGGCGTCGTGGTCGTCAGGAAGGATGACGAGGAGGTGGTGCGTGCGCTCAAGGCCCCCCTCCGCCCCGTCCGCCCGCCGCCGCCCTCCCCCCTTCCCTTCCCCTTGTCCTCTCCTCTTTGCCCTCAACTCGTTCAGTCTTCACGCCCTGACGCCGCCAGCTTCACCTCGGCGCAGACGACGGCGCCGCAGAGACGCTGCCTGCTGGCGCGCCTGCGCCTGAAGCGTACGCTATCCTCGTAGAGGTCCCCTTGTTTTGAGCGCCCCCGTCTCGGCTGAGAGGACCGCCTTTTGACAGCGGTCCTTGGCAGCGTTCCGCCCACTGCACACTGGCTCAAGCGGCCGCACTCTGTGCAGTTCGTGATGCAGGCTTGACAGCCAGGCGCGTCGGCGCTGTGTCCCGAAAAGGAAACAGGCGAGAAGACGAGGGTGACGACTGACGAGCGAGGACCGGGGAGGTCTAAGCGGCGGGGAGGACGAGGAGGACGACGCTGTTCTCGACGTCGACGGCCATCACGACGACGTCGACAAGCACATGCACAAGGCGCACACACCAGCCGCTAGGCAGCGAGACTCACGCTCCATGGGCGCGTCCTCATCGCCAGCCGCCCAGCAGCGCGGGCCCGACACCGAGGCCGCCGCGCTGGCCGTGCCCAGCCAGCCGCGCATCGCCATCAGCCGGTCCTCGTCCGCGTCGTCGATGCCCATCGAGCCGCCAAAGCACTACCCTCATCGACACCAGGACGACGCCGATGCCGTCGAGCACGCCCATCACGAGCCCACCTTTGGCCCCGGTGATGAGCCTGAACAAGAAGACCAGCCGCCGCCTCATCGCTCCCATCATCATGGCCGCTCAGACGGACAGCAGTCCAAGCACGGCGCCGACGACGACGACGACGACAACGCCCGCGCTCAACACATCCGCGAGCTCGGCCGCGAGCGCTCCGGAGCACCCAGGATCGGTCAAGGCTCAGCGGCGATGCAGTCAGGGTACAACTCTACAGTCACCTCGCTGTCCTCGGCCTCCGACTCGGATGACTTTGATTGGGACGACACGGACTCCAACATCAGCGATGACAACGATTCCGACGTTCCTACCTCCTCCCAGCTCGCCGCAACCAATGGTCTCGGCGGCGCTGCTCGCAGGAAGAAGCACCTCCGTGCCCGCCGGGGACGGGCACTCTACCTGTGCTGTATGCAGCTCGCTCGTCCTGTGCGCATCGGCCTCGTCGCCATTTTGGGTACAGCCATCGCTCTCGTGCCGTTCATCGTCGCCATCACTGCCTTCAAGTCCTCACCGGCCTATGGACAAGTCGTCACCTGGTCCGTCTGGGTCGCCATCATCTTCTCGACCTCGTGCGCCACCTTTCTCGTCCTCGACGCGGTCCCAGCCTTGATCATGCGCCTCGCCATCGCCGTATACGGTCGCGCACCCGAGGTGTTCAAGACCCAGGTCGAGCTGCTCACCGCAACTCTCTTCTACGTCAAGCTTGTTCTCTGCGTCGCATGGGCCTGGATCTCGCTCGGAGGTTGCCTCGGCATTGCCTATGCACGAACAGAGCGACCTGCCTACTTTGTCTGGGTCAACCGGACAGTGGCCGCCATTTTCGGCACCAGCATCGTTCTTCTGCTGGAAAAGATCCTCCTGCAGCTCATCGCCATCAATTTTCACAAGACTGCCTACAAGGACCGGCTCGAGAAGAATGCCCTGGCGCTCCGCGCTCTCGACCGACTTCACGAGGCCAAATATGTCGTTGCAGAACGAGCGCGTCGTGACCGAGCTGCCCTCTCAGGCACCTGGGGCGGCGTAAGCGGACACTCGCGCGTCTCGACACCACTCTGGGGCAAGTCATTCCACTTTGGCTCAAGCCGGCCACCAAGCCCGGGAGCCAATGTTGCAATACAAACTCACACCTCGCGCAAACCATCGAAAGACGGCTTGGGCGAATACTTTGCTCCGGGTGCAGACAAGCGCGCCGAGACCGCCGATCATGCCAACACTGCCCAATCTAGCTATCCACCTACCCAAGGCGATCACCACCAGCATCACCGACCCCATCTCCACCGTCACAAGAGCTCTCAAGGTGAGCAGGGAGGCGACAGCCACGGTCGCCACCGTCATCATCACCATCAATCGGATCCTCACCATCAGACGGACCCGCACAAGGATGCACAAAGCCGGAAGGAAGCTCGTCGAGCCAAGATTAAGCAGCAGGTCCAAGATGTCATCTCCATGGCGACGATGAAGGACTCGAAGCTTTACGCGCGAAGCGGTCGCCTTGGCTCGCAGCAGTCGGCGCGCAAGCTGGCCAAGAAGCTCTTCAACAACCTCAACGCAGCAGCCTATCTGTCTCACGGCGGTGGCGGTACAGGCTTCGCTCAGAAACGCTCGTTTCTGATCGCCGATGACTTTGTGCCTTACTTCAAAAGCGAGTCAGAAGCGCGGGAAGCCTTCAACCTCTTCGATGCCGACCGCAACGGCGACCTTTCCAAACGCGAAATGCGTGAGGCTGTTCAGCGCATCTACAAGGAGCGTCGCACGCTTTCCGTAGCGCTCAAGGACATGAGCTCCGCACTAGGCAAGCTTGACCTTGTCCTACAGTGCATCGGCTTCTGCATCGTCGTCTTTGTCTGGTTGCTCATCTTCAACCGCGACCAAACGATTCAGAACCTTGTACCAGCAAGCACTTTCATCCTCGGCTTTTCCTTCATCTTTTCAAACTCGGCCAAGACTGTGTTCGAATCGATGGTGTTCATCTTTGTAGTAAGTGCATCACTCGGCTCTGTGCAGAAGAATCGTACTGACTACTTCCGTCCTCAGACGCATCCCTACGATGTCGGCGACCTGGTCTGCGTCGATGATGTGTGGATGTTCGTCAAGGAGTTCGGCTTCATCTCGACACGTTTCCGCACCACCACGAACCAAGAACTGGTGGCCCCGAACGCGCTCCTCTCTTCATCCAAGTACATTCACAACGCGCGTCGGTCAGGGACCCAATGGGAAACGGTGGACGTGCAGTGCGGCTTTGAGACGGCGTTAGCAACCATCGATGAATTCCGTCGGAGGCTGCGCGCGTGGGTGAAGGAGAACGACCGTGAGGTGAGTAATCCGATCGTGCTTCCACTGCCGAGGCTGCTTGGACAGACACAACTGACCTCCTGTCTCTCCCTTGCAGTGGGCTGGCGGTCTGGATGTGAACTACTCATCGCTGGACGACATGAACAGCGTCACATTGACAATCGCGTTTGAGCACAAGGTGAGATGATCTCGCGAAATGGACAGGCTCTGTGCGTTCGCACTCTGACTCGATGCCCTCCTTCGCTCGCTAGGGCAATTGGCAAGACTGGGGCACGCGATGGTCGCGGCGGACCAAGCTCATGCGCCAGATCAAGACGATTGCCGAAGACTTGCGCATGCCCGCTGTCATCGAGCGTGTTCATGGCGTCGCACGACCGCGCCGGCCGGATGTGCGACGCACCTCGCCCACTTCGCCATCGCCAGCAAGCGCAACTGCTCGAGAAGGACGGGTCCCTGCCTTGCAGATGCCCCCGGCTCCGACGGGACGCATCCCATTCTTTTGAGGAGCGTCCTCTTAGGCACCTGGTAGAACACACGTCACCCAGTACCATCCCACGCGGAGGAGACGCGCTGATGTGCGCCTGGATCCGGAACATCCAACTTGAACATCACGACGGACACTGAAGACCTTGGCAAGCAAACTCGTTCATCTTGCGCGCGAAGGAGTGGACACTGGGGCGCAGGCTCGCCTCATTCCCTCACTTGGCCCAATATGAATCGAGCATCATACATTCTTCACTTGTCTCGGGCTGCGCCCGTGACAGTCAGTTCTTCTGGCCAAGGTGCTGTGTCTGATTCTGATGAGCGTGAGAAATTGGGCGGGCGCGCTTGTTTGTTGTTGCGGCGACGCGTCGCGCCCGCCGAGCCGCGCCGAGCCCGATGCTTGCCCAGGGCGCGCAGGTGAGCAACACCACCTGCCGAACAACCTGCTCCTTCCTGACGACCACCACCATCGTCGCACGCAACATCACCAACGGCATCGTCCCGGCCGGTACCAGTCTGCGCCAAAGCGGTAAACTCGTCTACGGCCACGACGCGCCAGACCGGTCCGCCGCAGCAACGATGCCGACTGATCACTCCTCCCAGATGGCGGTCGCGACAATCCTGGGTGCCGCGGCCCAGCATCAGGAAGGCCAACGCATGCAGCAACAGCAGGAGGAGGCCGCACGACAGGCTCGGCTGCGCGAGATCATTGCTGTCATCAGCGATGACGACTATGATGAGGACGACGAGGATTTCGAGCGCTCCGAGGGCAGCAGCGATGACAACTCCGAGGCAACCGCAGATGCCAGTGGTCACTCAGGGTCCGAACAAGACGGGGACGATGATGACGAGGAGGAAGAAGAAGCCGAGGATGAGGACGAAGAGGAGGACGACGCGGACGTAGGAGACGACACTCTAGACGAGGCACCCAGCTTCCTGAACGACACCGATGACTTTCTTCGCCAGCTCCTGGACTTCTCCTCCTTCGATCCCAACTTTGTCTTGGCGCAACCTGGGACAGTGGCAGCGCCTCAAGGCGCGACAGGAAGGGCGGCAAGTGACGGCAACACCGACCTGCACGGAGACTGGAACTTCCTGCTCGACCCGTCGGCGCAAGCATTTTCGCAACCGCAACCACCGACATATCCTTCCTCGAAGGGTCCAGTCAGCTCTCTCGCACTGGGTCCGGGGCAACACCATCATGCGCAGCATACGAACAGCTTCTACTCGCCTCTAGCTACTGCAGCAACTCCAGCGGGTGCGACAGGCATCGCAGGCACCAGCCTCGGCGAAATGAGCCATCAATCGCATCAGAGGCCTGCTGGCGCTCGTTCTTATGCGGAGCCGCTGGCTGCAACTACACCGGTCGCCGTAGTTGCTCCAAGTCCGCATCAAGTCGGTGCGACATACTCGACGTCGCAAGCTCCGATGACGTTCCCATCAATGGCGACGGCCACGGACGCTGTCCAGCGTGCCCAGGCGAACGATGCCTTCTACAAGTACGCCATTCAAGTGCTGACGCACATCCTCGGCACGGGCACGGAGGTCACCTTTGACTTTGGGCAACACGCCCAACCACAGCTTCAGCAAAGTGAAGTCCCTGACGTCAGCAAGGGCTCACAAGGTAATGGAGCGAGTGGTGTCGTGGAGAGTGCTGCGCCGTCAGCCTCCTCGAAGATGCCAAACCCGACAATGCCGAGCACTGAGCCCAGGTCGGCGTCGTCACACTCAACAAGCACGGCCAGTATGCAGGTGAGAACCGGTCCGATTCCTCCAGTGCGTACTCTACCGTCATCTCACTCAAAAGCCCTGGCCTTAACACAGCCCATCATAGCAGCGATTATTGCGCGGCTGACCGGTTCTACAGCCAAGGAGCCGGTCGGCGAAGAGCAGATGATCGCCCTGCTCCAGAATCTTATGGATCAAGTTTCGGGACCCTCGGCCTCGGGGACGTCCGGTCCTCTGACTCAGAGCATGCCCATTGCGGGCTCAAATGCAGTCCAATCCTCGACGTCAGCCCTTGATCCGGTCACGGTTGCATCACCAAGTCGCGGAACGAGGTCGGCAGATCTCAGCACCAGGCATGGCAAGGTAGCTCGAACACCGAAGACGCCTCGGAGTCAGAACGCAACACATACAATAGCCTCCCCTTCGGCACTGCTGATGAACGATCCAGCCGATGAGGAGGATGACGATGAAGACGATCCGGACTTTGACCCATTCGGCTCAGACCCTGCGGAGACGCCAGGTCATGTCGACAGCGTGGACGAAGAGAGCGACGGTGCCGAGGTCATAGTCGACAATCGAGGGTCCGACACGCCAAGATCAAGGAAGAGGCGCGACACTGCAATTGCAAGCCAGCAAAGAAGCAACCAAGTATCCGCTTCGACTAACGGGAAGACAGTGCGAGAACGGCAGCGGCCGGAAAGGAGCTCAGCATCAGACCAAGAGGCAAATGCGGATCCACCGGCAAAGACGCGACTCACCACCCGTGCCAGGGCGCAGCTGGTCGTCCAGAATGCGACGTCGACCGCTTGCACGGACGCCAGGAGGGGCCTGATGCTACCAGACGCGTCCACAGCAAGCCCAGCGGTGATACGAACTCGCGAGGTTGCAGTGTCTGCTCCGACAGAAGCGACAGAAGCGACAGACACGACCTCTTCTCGCTCCAAGCGCCCGAAACCCACGGACGCAAGCACTGCTGATTCGAACCAACCCGACACGGACGACAGGAGAACTTCGGCAGGTGGCGATAGCGAAGAAGCTCCGAATTCCAGCAAGGCTTCATCCAAGAAGAAGCGCAAACCCTATGGTCGCTCAATGTACTCAGTGGCCGAACGTGAAGCACGAAAGCGCGAGCGCAATCGGCTGTCGGCGCAACGCTCGAGGCTCCGCAAGAAAGAGCAGGCCGATCGCCTCCGAAACCAAATCGTCGAGGCGGGAATGGAGCCTGTGCGCGCTGCACCGGAGGACGTGCCATCCGAAATCGCTGTACTGCGAGGGCGAAAAGGGGCCGAGACGACCAATCGGCTGCGTCACGCTGCTGTCGAGGAAGGTCGTACGCAAGAAGCGGTGCCAAGCACGAACAAGGCCTCCGTAGTAGCGGGTCGGAAGCGTAAACGTGCAACAGACACAGAGGAGCCTCCAGCAGACCCGCCGTCTCAGCCCAAGCGACCGGCAACGCGTCGGTTGGGGTCCAAATCGACAGCTCCGACGCAACCAAGCCACGCAGGCGGCGTGATAGCTGTAGGTGCTCTGCCGGCCAAGGAGGCGTCAACTCCTGTGCCAAGCGAGGTCGTCAAGGAACGCTGGATCGTGGTCGGTCGTCCGCTCGAGCCAATGTCACTCGCCGACCTTGGAGGACAACCAGCGGAGGTCGTCACTCGCGAGATACAACTCCGCGCGCTGATGGCAGAGGTACGACGGCTGAAAGGCGCAAACGAAGAGCTGAGCGTCGAGGTCACAACCTTGCGACGGGAGAACGCAGAGATCAAGGAGATGTGGGCGAGTGTACAGGAGCTCACGGTTGCTTCGGGACCGGGCGCTGCCACGGCGACATCTGCGGCACAGCTTGCTGCACCGAACCGTGTGGAACCCTTCCTACCAGGACCATCAAGCTCGTTGGCGTCGGCGACGGTCAGTTCTTCATCAACAAGCAATGCACGGCCTTCGCAAGGAGGAGGACTCACGGCGGGCCCGCACCGTCACGAGGTATCACCAGCGCTACGGCCCCATGCTGCTACGGTTGCTTCGTAGTCAGCTACCACGAGCTCGGGTTCTGGTGTTCTCACGGCCTATGGCTAAAGCTCTTCTCCCCCGGTTTGTCACCAACACTCTTACTGTATTCTCCGTTCTTCAGCCACTCCAGGCCACTCGCTTCCGGCTAGGCTGCTCGAGTCCGTCTGTGTGGCATCTCGACGCTACTGTAATGCATTTCAGAACACGTCGTGATTCACGCCGTGACTACAATCTTCTCGCCGCTCGTCTTCCCAGCCTGGAGCATGCGTAGCGCCTCGTCGACGCGGCTCAGGCCACCGTCGAGGACGATGAGCTTCTGAGCGCGGAAGTGCTTGGATCCACGAGGAGATGACCAGCCCTCGAGGATGTGCGGGAGTGCGTTGTGGAAGTAGTCGGCCAGCACACGGACGTGATCGGGTCTGGCGTCGTACTTGAGCGCACGCGCAAAGGTGAAAGGTTCGCCGAAGAAGGTGTAGCCGAGGGTGAGCTCGACCTTGACGTTGGGGTTACGCGTCTTGGCCTCCTCGGCAGGGACCAGCACAGTGACAAGGTGTGCGCCACCGGGCGTCTCGGAGAGGACATCTGCGAATCGCAGAAAGCGTTGCGGTCAGCCGCCCGAGTGTGAAAGCACGTCGAGCCTCTGGCGTCACTCACCAATTGACTTCTCAATCGTGCCGTCCTCGCTGATGCCATCGAAGCCGTACTTGACGTTGCCCCACTCCTTGACGATGGCCTTGAGCCGGTCGACCACATCGGCGTCCTTGTAGTCGAGCACTTCATCAGCGCCAATCTCGCGCAGCACTGCGTGATGCTTGCTTGACGCGACGGTCAGTACTTTAAGGCCGAGCAGCTTTGCGAGCTGAATGGCGTGCCAGCCGATGGACGTCGCGCCGCCCCAGATGAAGACGGCCTCGTCGCGCTTGGGATTGGAAGGCGAGGGTAGAGGCAGGCCTTGGCAGCACACTGCCGCTTGAAGGTAAGTGAAGTCTGGAACCGGCCAGGCTGCTCCTTCCTCGTACGTCATGCCGTCCGGCAGCTTGAACACCGTGTGCTCCTTGAAGAGGACGTACTCTGCAAAAGCGCCGTTTGACTCCGACTTGGCGCCGTGAGTGACGCCGCCGACGCGATCGCCTGGCTTGAACTGGGCGACGCCCTTTCCGACGGCGACGACATCGCCCGCTGTGTCGCACCCAATCACCCTGTTGGAAAAGTGAAGGGGCGGCAGGAAGGCGTGCTTCCAGTCTATGGCGTAGAATCCAATGCTCGTCAGCAAGCAGGTCCACCACCCTCTCCAGGCGCCGCGCCTCGTGCCCCGCGCGCAGACAAGGACTCACCTGTAGGATTGATGCCTATGGCGCGCACCTTGACGAGGATCTGGCCGTCGGGCACGCCCTGGGAGGCTTCCGTGAACGGGACCTCCTTGACGGCGACGGAGCGGTCGTCCTGGGTGACGACGGCCTTGTTCGTGGCGGGAATCGTGGCAGTCATGGTGGTCTGGGTGGTATCGTCTTGCGTGAGGAGCTTGACATGCTGCCTGTGCCGCCGCTGAGGAGACGCCCCACCCCTTCTTGTACCATTGACCTCGTGGTGGTGGTGGTGGGCGTCCTTCTCGACTCGCCAGGGCGACCGCCTCTCGCTTACGAGTTACGACATTCGCATCGGTGATGTCCATCGGCGATAAGTCACGTGCGGCCGAGTGCGATGGCTTCTCAACCAGACCAGGCAGTGGAGGCCAGAGAAGCGGTTCAAATCTACAGCACAGAGACGGGAACAGTGACAGGAACGAAGGGTATCCAAAGCCGTCACACGCGGACGCCCTTGCCAAGGACGTCGAGCATGCCGTCGTTGGGGCCCTTGAGGCTGCTCCGTCGCGAGTTGGGGTTGGAGATGATGCCGTTCATTGGCGCCGCACCACCGAGCGGGTTGTTCTGTCGTCGCGCCTGCACACCCGCCCGGAGCTTGTCGAGCGCCTGCACCGTCGTCTCCCAGTTGATGCACGCGTCCGTGACGGATTGGCCGTAGGTGAGCCCGGCAGGGCCTTCGGCGGGAATGTTCTGCTTGCCCTCCACCAGGTTGCTCTCCAGCATGACGCCCATGATCGCCCGCGCGTTGTCCGCGCCCGCGTGGCCAGACAGCTGGTCCAGCACCGAGTCGATAACCTTCATCTGGTTCTCGTGCTTCTTCTCCGAGTTGCCGTGGCTCGCGTCAATCATAATCTTGGGCGTCAGCTTGGCCGCCGTCAGCTTCTTGATCACCTCGGCCACGTCCTCGGGGTGGTAGTTGGGGCCCTTGTTGGCTCCACGAAGGATGACGTGGCAGCAGTCGTTGCCCTCCGTCTGGACGATGGCCGAGATGCCCTGCTTGGTCACACCCATGAACGCATGAGGCGATGATGCCGACCGAATCGCGTCAACGGCAACTGTGGTCGCACATCAAGCCGTCAGTTGCCAGATCATAACCAATCTGAGGAGTTCCATCTACTCACTACCAATGGAGCCGTCGGTGCCGTTCTTGAAGCCGATGGCGCACGACAGACCCGAGGCCAGCTCACGGTGCACTTGCGACTCGGTCGTACGCGCACCGATCGCGCCCCAGGAGATAAGGTCGGCCGTGAACTGGGGCGAGATCGAGTCCAGGAACTCGGTACCGGCTGGCAGGTCCATGTTGTTGATCTCGAGAAGGAGGCCACGCGCAAGCTTGAGACCCTTGTTAATATTGAACCTCCCGTTCAGGTCGGGGTCGTTGATCAACCCCTTCCAGCCGACTGTGGTCCGTGGCTTCTCGAAGTAGACGCGCCTGGGGAGCAGAGAAGTCTCAGCAACGGCCCAGAAGCTCATGTGCATGATAAGAAGCGCACTCACATCACAATGTGGAGATCCTCGGACGCCTCGTCGGCGTAGGCCTTCAACCGTTGAGCGTACTCGAGTGCCGCTTGAACGTCGTGAACTGAGCACGGTCCCACGATGACGAGGAGACGGTCGTCCTGGCCCTTGACGATGGCGTCGGTCGCCGTGCGGCCAACGAGGACAGTCTGAGCGGCACTGATGGAGAGCGGGTACTCCTCGACAATGATCTGCGGCGGGATGACTGCTCGGCAATGCGAGACGCGTTTGAAGAGTTGTTCGTGTTGTACGAGCGTGTCGTCCGAGTCGGCATCCGAAGTCGAGGAGTTGTCAGAGTCGATGTCCGAAAGAGGTGGCGAGACCGGTTTGAGCGCAGGCGCAGGAGGAGAATGAATAGGAGTGACTTGGTAGGTGTCAGTGGCAGTTGTGAGGTGAAGATAGGTTGGCATTCTCCCTTTGCTCATGCGCGCATCAGACCGAGATGGTTTGGTACTCACGCGGCTTGACCTTCTTGATACGCTTGTCATCGAGCTCTGAGAGAGCCTCGCTGAAGCGGAAGGTGGGGGCCATCTTGGGCGAGCTGGGTGAAGGGTCAAGCGCGTCAGTGCAGGTAGACGGGACACGGTGCATTGACGTTGGTGCTTACAAGGTCATCTTGCCAATGTTGGCGGAGCTGTTCTGTGTAGACAGTTGCTGGAGAGGGGAGGCGAGCGCGCACGTTCGGGGAGTGAGCGTGAGCAGCTGAGCTTGGAGATGAGGATGTACGGGTGGGCAAGATGGAATCAGGAAGTCCAGGTGGGGCGTCTTTATATGCGCACCGAGAGGGCGGACCAGCGTGCCATGTCGGTGCGCCGCTGCGGCTCAAAGCCTTGCCGGCGAAAGCGCCGCCAGTCGTGCGCGATGATAGCGCCCGTGTACGTGTGCCTCGAGCGCGGAAGGGCGGGCCAGTTCGAGGACCGGTTTGAACCTCGCCAGAAGCGGTGCGGTGCCGGCGGGCGGATCATTGAGCAGGGGTTCAGAGTCCCCAAGGGGAGGTACTCACAGGCGTAGAGTCGGACGAGGCCATGGCGGGCGTTGATGCTGATTGACCGTGGGCAAGGATATGGCGTAGGGGAACGGTGTCTTGAGCGATGAACTGAGCGATATCGAGATGGTTGACGTCGGGAAGAACGTTCGCGGGAGGCGAGCTCGAATGAGTTCAACTCGTCGTCCTTCCCGCCCCTGGCTCGTTCATCAACTGAACTCGGACTGAGGACTGAGAAGAAGGCGGGGTCAACAGAGCGGGCAAAGAAAATTTAATGCGCAAGGGCACCCAACTCACTTGACCCCCAGCACCAGTCGAGTCATCTTGGCCCGCTTCTGCGTTCTGCGCCTGCATTCAAGATTCCAGCTCTGAAATCTGAAATTAGGGCTCGCGAAGTGATCATTGTTGGCCATGGTTGAGGCGCAATAAGATCACTTCGCCCGTACGGCCCTTTGCCTTGCGCCAATAGCACGAGTACGGGCGACCGTCGTAGACGCCGACCTGCCGACAGCATCATCTTCATCGCAGACCATAGTTCGTGTCGGGGCGCCCGAGCAAGGCCAGGACGAAGGTGGTTCATACGCCGCTGGATGTCGGGCTCCTTGCGTTTGATCTTGTCGAGAGTGGCAAGGATTACCTGGAGCCGTCCTGGCCTCCCTGATCCAGCTGAATGATGCTCATAGTGCGACTGGACACCCGCCGTGATGGACTCTGGAATGGTCGACAATGTCGTGCCTCGACATCTTCGTTCGTCCCTCATGCGTGACCAAACACGATTTCGAATTGGCTTCTTGCGACGAGCCGTCCGCCAAACTTGGATCACACCGAAGCGCACACGCCTCGACTCGTCCAGAGGGCGGCACAAGTTGTGGACCAGCGCCTTGCCATCGCGCGCCAGCGGCCATGTCAGGGCCGTCTTCAAGGTTGTCCACGGGCTGGTCCACCAGCATTCGTGCAAGAGTAAATCTGTGGTAAACTGAACCGCCGGTAAGCTTAGCTGCACGCAGAGGTACCCTGCGTCAACGCCGCTACTCACCCTGCTGGTGATGTGCCTCAACGATTCATTATGACTGCAGAGTTCGAAACTCGCGGCGGGCTCGACCCGGGCGTTGGTATCTTCGGAGAATATTATCGCAGTCGACAACGCTGAGCTCCGAGGTCCGAGTGTGGCAAAAGGTGGGATCGGCCGACCAAGATTCGCATGGGCGAGTGTCACATCGAACTTGGGCTCGGAAGGCTTGAAGGCAACCTTCACTTGATACAATCGGCCGCCGGCGAGGCGCACACGCGCGGCAGCTAGCGCGTTGCCACTCGTCCGAGCCGCCGGTGCTGCCGCGGAGCAAATCCTGCGAGATCGAGCGCCTGCGTCGGAGGTTCGAACTTCTTGGACCCTCAGCTCCATCTGCGTGGCGACCGGACGCTGGCCACGAGGTGCGTGAAGGGCAGGCCGAACAGATTGAGCGTTTCCGCAAGTGTCGGCGCGCCGACCGAAAGTCCGACTCGTCTGACATCATGCCGACGTCGATGCCGTGCGCCAACGCATGTTATGCCGCGTGATGATGATAGACTGAGGAGGCCATGGTCGACTTGAAGTCCGAAGCGTCGAGTCGAAGCGTGTATCAAAGTAGCGGATTGCACTTGCCGTCGGAGGGAAGGATTGCGGTCGAGTCTATATCTATGCTTGCGAGACGGGGAAGTCGGTCTTGAGTAGTCGTAATCAGCACCGTTCGAGGACCCAAGATTCAGCTTGAGGCAGAAGGAGTCGACGAGTGCTTGAAAGATGTACAGGAATAGTCCATAGTGATGATGATGTCCGTTTCCGCCAGCACGGAGAGATCACCGATGTGCCGTCCGATTGGCGCGTCGCTGTTTCGCCTGCGCCCACAACATGCGCACGTACAGCTGCAGCGCGACGGTGATGACACCGAGCGTGGTGACGATGAGCGCAAACACAAGGTAGTCGCTCGAGCCGTGCTCGTTCATCGGTATCTTGACGTTGAAACTCCAGAGTGAGGTGAAGAAGGTGCACAGCACCGCCGTGAGCGTAACGGTGACCAAGCCGACCAGCGACCGGTCGGCGCGTTGACGACTCTGTCGATTGCGGATCTGCACCACTGACAGATAGTCGGCGTGCGTGTCGTTGAGGCGGTCGTCGGCGTGATGTAGCTGGGTGAGCAGGGTGACAATATGATCGTGCAGATCGCCCATGTGGATCGAGACTTCCGTCCGGTTGGCGCGCGTCGAGCCGATGGCCATCGCGCTCAGCTCCATGTAGCGCTTGCGCAAGCTGAAGACGCTCTCGCTCTTGGGCGCCAGTAGTCTTGTGAGCCCGGTCACTATCTTGCGTACGGTGGCCATCCGCTTGAGGAGCGCGCTCTGGTCTATAACCTCGCCCTTGCCGCCGCTACTGGTATCATTGACCTTTTCCTCAACCGCCCTTGAGGCGCCACCGCGCTGGCGCAGCTTGATGAGCTCGGCTCGTTGGCCGGCGAAGAGCTTTCGCCAAGCCGGAGCGCGCCGATCGGACTTGTTTGCTTCAGGATGGAGCTCGACGATGTCTTCGAACTCGGCGACCTCCGCTTCAACGAGGGCAAGCAACGGAAAGAAGGCGTCCACAAGAGAGTCCATCAGACCGTGGGCAATCCAGTCTAGGTACAAGAGTAGGTTGTCAACATTAGACTGGAACCCTAGCATTGCATACAGCTCCTGTACTCACCGGCAGTAAAGTCGAGGCTCCTTGATAGGTCCATGAGGCGCTTGATCACTCGAGTGGTATGCTTGGATAGCTCCTCAAAGTGAAACTGCGAAGGAAAGGGACAGTTAGTCTGAAGACTTCTCGTACAAGACGAATCTCAATCGCTGCTGGAACACTCACCGTGATTAAGCCATGTGAGAAGACGACAATGTAGAGGTTGATGGCGCCGACACTGACACCCTCGATACCGTCTTTGCCTGGCACACCAGACAGCAGATCGATCCTCGGCTTGCCCACGTCGTCAGCAGAGCCGTCTTGCTGCGAGTTGATGCGAAAGTATGTCTCGTCGATGGCGCGGACCGTGATGAAGTAGTAACCGAGTTTCTCGAACACTTCGACCTTCTCGCGTGGATCTTGTTGGAGAATGTCCTCGACCGTCAGTGGATGGAGTGGGAACATCTAATGACAATCACGAAGGAGTCAGCGTCAAAATCTCAGCTAGTGTCAAGGAAGAGGTAAGAAGTACGTACCTTGCTGAGATCCTTCATGTCGCTGTAGGTAGGACACTTGACGTCAAGCCACCAAGCACCAATGGACGGCTTCGAGCTGCCGGTGCCATCACCACTAGATGGTGGGGTGATGTACGTGGGCGGTTCGGCGGAGCCCGTCTGCCCGCCATGGGTTGCTTTGTCCCTTGCAAAGGCGGCAGCCATGTCGGCCTCGAAGAGCGCCGGCCCAGGTTGAGTGGCAAAAGTTGACTCGAGAGCCTGGTGATCCTCATTCGCACGCCGACTCATATCCGGGGATGTTGGACTTTGCTTCGGCGCCTTCTTGTACTCCGTGCTCGTGTCTGTGACACGGCTCTCCGCCGCAGAGACAGCCGAGATGTCGGGTCCTCCCCGCCGTCGGGCCTTGACTGGGACGTTGCCCAGCGCGACACTGGGCCGTAAGCCCTTGTTTCTCGCCGTATCCCAGCTGTCTTGTCTCCCCATCTGTACACCTGCCCGCAGACGCTCCTCCAAGCCCATCGGCGCCACCCGTCGACTACGCAGTTCCTCCAGTGCGCTGAAGTTTGGGGGTGGCAGAGGTGGAGAGGGCGATGGTATCATCCCAGCCGAGCCCGAGATGGCACGGGCCCGCCGACCGATGCCAGCGAGGCCGATGCTTTCACCCTCCTGTGCTGAAGGCTCGTGGCGATTCTGTCGGTGAGGCCGTTCGAAAGCCGACCAGAACTTGGTCGTCTCGCGCTGCCAGACGAGGGGAGTCAGAGGCACGTCGCTCATATGCCATCCCGTCCGACGCTCCTTGGCCGCGACGTCGTAGCGATCCGAGTCGTCGCTCTCGGCTCCTTTGCCCTCCGAGTCTGTTGCGATCGCTTGTTCGTCCCGCGGAAGACTCATGCTGAGTCCAAGCCTAGCAGCGCTGCGTCCAGAGGTATCCGTCGTGCCAACGGTACCTCGTCGACGGCGCCTTTGTGTTTTTGGTGTCTTGTTGCGCGACCCAGTCGAGAACATTGACAAGCGACGACTTCGATTCGCCACCGGCGACGAAGAGGGTGGCGGTCCCGAATGACTAGCCGCTACACTTGCGTCGACTCCCGCGCCCGCAGCTCCTTCCAGTTCAAGTGCCGGCGGTGGCAGCGCCAAGTCTCCGTCTTCGAGATCGAGGATGAAGGACTGGATGCTGCTTGCCGCTCGTCGCGGGCCAGCTGGACGACGAGGCACCGGCGAGGGCTCATCAAGCAGTAGCATCGGACCGTCTCCACCCAGCACACTGCTTTCCAGAGGATCCGGACGTGCAGCCTGCTGGCTGAGCGAGGCGCTCGTTTGACTCGGGAACGAGGGATCCCTTGGCAAGCCCTCCGAGGCCTCAGCTTGCGCTCGGACCTTTGCAGGCTTGATATCCGAAGGCGCCTCGATGCGTGGCCTGTCTTGTCCACTTTGAGAAGGAGGAGGCAGCTTTGGAGGTTCCGGCTTCGGCACACCATCAGCGATTGGCGAGCCAGGGCTCGTCCGTGGTCCGCTTGCCGTCCCGTTGCCAAGACCAGCACCGGCTGCGACCACATCCGTCCTTCCACGCATGCGACTGGGATCGTCGAGTAGCGCACTTGAGCTCAACATGCCTAGGTCGCCACTAGCATGCTCGCGTTGGCGCAGATAGTGTCGAAGTGCGTACAGCCGATCTTTGACCGCCAGGAATGAGATGGTCTGCAGTACCTGCTCCTTGGGTTCCGAATCACCGATGGGGTTAGGACCCATCCGTTGATGGTGATGGTGATGGAGATGGCGGTGATGTCGATGCGCAATTGCATGCCCGGGTGGAGTGTCCGCCTCGTAGAGTACGGCCTGAGCCGTAGCTGCACGTTTGAGAGTTGGCCGTTCTGCAATTGCTTCACGTTCATGACTCCCATGATCGCTTTCGGCAACGCCGTTCGGGTCCTCGTGGTCCCAGTGACTGTCGCCCTCACGCCGCTTGAGCCCGCGACGCGTCGTGCTGACAGGGAGGGGCACGGGTGTGTAGAGAGTCCACTCTGTCACACCGCCAGCGAGCTGCTTGGCAAGTCTGGCCTTGTTGCGTGCCGACTTGCTGGGCTTGGGCGGAAGAAGACCAGCCTTACGCGCCGATGACTCGAACTTTTGCATCTGCTTGCGGGCTGCGCGTTGCCTCCGGCGCTGAACCTCGCGGTTTCGCTTCTGCTGGCGTTTGTGCCGCCGGTGGTGTCGATTCTGATGTGTCGACCGAGGTGGTTGAGTAGCTTCGCCATTCGCATGAATACGCGGAGTGCGACCAGCCGGATCCGTGCTGGCTCCCGCACCGACTGCGCTCCGACCCCCCATCCCAGACAGCACGCTGGCACTATCATTGATGGCCGCAGCTCCCGTTCTAGATGAAAAGCTCACCCTGCGCCTGCGTCCGCCTACGCCAGAAATGTTGGACTTGACCCTTGACAAGCTGAGGGAGAAGCCACTTCGGCTTGAGCGTCCTGAGGACGATGAGCTTGAGCTCGAGCTCGATGACGAGGTGGTGTCCGTGTAGCGCGAGGTACCTGTACCCGATAGCCCGTCTGAACTGCTGGAGGTGTCCGAATCCGAGTCATCGCTGCTCCAGCTTGAGCTGGAGGACTCGGCGTCACCGAAGAAGGCTCGAAGCCTGGCAATCGTCAGACCGTGACCTTCACCAGAACTCGTGCTGTCCGTCGAGTTGGACGAGGATGAGCTACTGGAGGAGCTCCACCCACTTGCTGTGCTGGCCGCGTCGCCCAAGGAGCTGCGACTGCCACGACCTCGACTGCTGCCTCCCATACCTCCGCCATAGTCGCTGCCTGCACCTGACATGCCACCTTTCCTCCTCGACCGACGTTTGCTCTTGCTCTTGCCCTCTCGCACTGCCCTCCGACGCTCCCTCGACTCGAGCACATATGCGTCCAAGCCCCGGTAGGTGTCGCCGACCTCGAACCCGGGAGGCAAGTCCTTGCGACGAACTCGACGCTGCTCTGGGGCGAAATGGAGTCGAGCCGGACCAACGGGATTCATCGTCCCGGATCTGGCCGTTGTGAATGTTGGCGAGAGCAAAGCGTTCTGGCCAACGGATGCCATGCCAAACTGAACGCTTGGACGAAGAAGAGAGGCGAGAGGGATGTCTGCTGTCTCCGGCACTCCCGCACCTTGTTCATCACCTCGACCAATGGTTTCGCTTGGTGAGATGGTGAGACGAGGGGTCCTTCCGGCGACGGGCCCAGCTGGTGTAGTTACGTCCGGTGGTGTCGATGTGGGTAGGTATGGGAGCTGCCCTAGAGTCAACGACGTCGACAGAGACCACTGCCAGGCCGCGAGAGTTGTAGAAGGGGGAATCTGGCTGCCTGACTGTGTCTGAGCGGCTACCGCAGCCTGTTGGTACGAAATTTGCGCTGCCTCGGCAACGGCGCGAGCCGCGGCCGCCTTGGTACCGCGTATTGGCTTGCTTGCTCCTCCACCCACTCCACCACTGGTTCGCGGACGTGTCGACCGCGCCGCTTCGAGGACACGGGCCGTGGCCTCGGTGGGCTCGGGAGCTATGAGCGAAGGTAAACCGAGATCCTCAGCCGCTCGATCCGATTCGAGCGCCGGTGCACCAGTGCTGGGGTCGATGGGCGGCGCAACTTGGGCGAGGGCACGGGTCATGCTATCCGGAGAAGCGGGCGGGGAGAGATGTTCACCAAAGGGTTCGCCTTGACGCTTCTGGGAGCGTTGGATCGAGGAGAGCTCGATGGCCTCACCGCCGTCGATGTCGGCTTGGCCGGCGGCATCCCTCTCCAAGTCGACCCTGGTGGCGGCATCCTCAGTGCTGAATGGTGATCGGAGCAGCGAGCCCAAGCCGAGCCCTTCGCCACCTTTTCGGGACCGGGAGATGGATCCTGATGGGGAGGGGGCTGGTGTGAGCCCGTTTGCAATGGTTCTCAGCCTTGGCCTGCCCCGGAAGAGGAGCGAGCTTGCAGCACTGGGGAGCTGAGCCCTCAACTTGCGTTCCGACTCGGCTCTTGCTTGCTGTTTGGATGATTTTGGCTCTTGCTGAGCTTGGTCTTGTTGCTGAGGCAGAGACGGGAAGCGCGACTGGTGTCTGAGCTGAGCGGCGTCTTCCTGTCGCTCGTCGGGAGGATCGTCAATGGTGATCAGACTGTCCGAGTCGTCGCTCGAGGAGAGGGTGCTGTGAGAGGGTCGCCTCCTCCTCGACTTCTTGGATGGCTTTGTTGCGCTCCTGTTCCGTCGCGAGATGAGACGCGATGCCCGACCTTTGCTGGACCCGACTGCTGCCGATGTTCTGCGCGAGTGGGAGCGAATTGAGGCTGAGCCCGACGCGGCCGAGACGTTGGCGGCGGCAGCATCGTCGTCATCGATGCGGAGGGGATGCGGAGACGATGCACGCCGCTTGCCCTTGGACTTTTTGGACCGCTTGCTTGCGCTGGCGTGCTCGGTGGGCGTGGCAGGATGGGCGATGGACGGCAGTGCTGGTATCCACGCCGGCAGCCAGCGTGTGCTGCCCCCTCCTCCTCCTCTTGACCGACCTAATCGTGGTGCGGCCGCGATGGAGGAGACGGAGGGTGGGTAGGCGTGTTGGCTGCCCTCGTTGTCGAGCGTGTTGCGCGTTGGGATCCGACCCAGCGTCGCCCCCGCTGTGCCGTCGATGGAGGCGCGTTCGTCGTGTTGGAGCGAGGTGCGGCCGTGGATGAGAATACTCGACAGCGGCTGCGTCTGCTGCTGCGCCTGCGCCTGTGCTGGGTTTGCGCTCACGGGCAGCAGCGACGAGGACGGCGGTCCTGCCATCGTGCTGCCGGTGCCGGTGCTGCTGGCGGGCACGACGAGGTGGACAGGGTGCGAGGTGGGCAGCGGCGGCTTCTCCTCCCGCTGCCGTCGACCATTGCGCGTCCTCTGACGATGCCGGGGTCAGAGAGTATCGACCGGCGTCCCTTGCCGGCTGTCGATGGTGTCGATGGTGTCGGTGTCGATGAGGAGGACGAGGTCGACGATGAGGAGGTGGTGGTTGAGGATGAGGAGCACGAGGTGTTGCGGGCTGCGACGCGGGCCGAAATCAAAACACACACTCCGCCCGCCCTGCCACGCGTCGAGGGCGCGTCGTGCTCAGGTGACCTGGCAGGCTAGCGGGGAGGGGCAATGTCGAGTATATCCGCGTGCCCAGCGTCCAACTCCTCCGCCGTCGTCGTCGTCGTCATCCTTGGGCTGCTCGACGTCGACTTTGCCGTCGTCGTCCTCATCGTGCTCAGCAGTCAGCGGCAGCATCGCCATGGCAGCGCATCCATCGACACTGGCAGCCTCGCTCAGCCGGCATCTCCATGTCATCAGGACGCTCTCCCTGCCGGCGCTCCAGGCGGCCAGCGCAGACAGGCAGGCCATCGAGGAGGCCGACGCCCAGCTCGCCAGGGACGTCGACGACGCCGCCGCCCTCGCGCGCAAGCTCAGGCTCTGTCTGGACGACGCCGAGTCGGAGCAGGAGCGCAGCGACATCCTCGCCGTCATCGACGAGGGCAGCGCGGCCCTCAGCGAGCTCAGGACGGCAGCGCGCAAGGCCAGGACAGACGCCTACGCCCGCGCCAAGACGGCAGCCCACCACGCAGCCAGGCAGGAGCTCGCCTTGCTCTACTCGGCACAGGCAAGGAAAGGAGCAGCACAGACAGGTGCGGCTGCCATTCCAAGACTGGGCAATGCCAGGTGAGTGTCGTCTCGCAGTCGCTCCTGATAGTGTCACCCTTGGCTCATCACCATACGATCGACCCGCCTTCAGCTCGGCAGAAGGCGACCGCGTCCAGACTGCCTCGGCAGACGTGACCTCGGCCCTCCAGCGCGCCGTCCAGATGCTCAGCACTGAGGTCGAGCGCTCCACCTTCTCCGCCTCCCTCCTCGAGGAGTCCTCCGCCACCCTCAACCTCCTCAGCTCCGAATACACCTCGTTCAGCAACGTCCTCTCCAACTCGGTCACCCTCATCAAGAGCATGGAGCGTGAGGACTGGTACAACTGGCTCATCGTCATGGGCAGCATGGCCTTCTTCCTCGGCTGCGTCCTCTACATCATCAAGGTCCGTCTGTACGACAACACCGCGGGCATCGTCCTCTCGGGCGCCAGCGCCGTAGTCGGCAAGGGATGGCGCAGCGGCGCCAAAGCGCTCAAGGCAGCCAAGGCGAGCAAGAGCGCGTCCGCGTCAGCAGCTTCGGCCGCGTCCAAGTCGGCCGCCTCGGCATCAGCCGTCATCGCGTCGGCATCATCAGCCTCCAGCCGAGCCGCCGCCAGCTTGAGCGCCGCGTCCACGGCCGCCGCCGCAGCAGCGGCTGCCCTCGCCGCTGGCAAGACGGCATCACAAGCAGCATCCTCCTCCACTCCCACCGTGACATCAGCGCCGCAGGATGTACCAGTTACACAAGCGTCGCAATCCGGCACCGTCGACGATGTGCTCGAGTCGGTACTGGCCTCTCTTCAGCAAGGGCCAGACGAGCCGGGCACCTTCCCACCACCACCACCGCCTTCGACAACGGCAAAGGCAACGGCGGCGGACGACATCCTCGAAGAGGTAATCGTCGAGTACGAGGCACCATCCTCACCACCTCCTGTACCACAAATACACGACGAGCTCTGAGCAAAAGCTCCGCCCTAGCAATCATCCTTTGTGACCCGTCTGCGCCACCAGCTAGCCCTCCTTCTCGCTCGTCACATCGTCAGACTCAGACAGGCATCCACAAGGCAGACAAGCAAAAAGGAAGTGTCCATTGGTGGGGTATGTGGCGGAGAAGAGATACGGGTGTATGTGCACAAAGTCAAGACGGTACAGTTTTGCAAGAGTCGAGTCGGCTGGGAGAAGAAGTGGCGGAGACAGAGAGGTGTGGAAACAAAGTCGAGCTGGAGGGGGCCAATCGCTTGTGCATCATCGTCGCGGCCCGCTCGATGTGTGATGGGGCGCGCCGTGAGGCATTTGGCCCTGGCCGTGTCCTTGCCCCGAACGAGGTTGGGGATAAGACTGAGCCTGTGGATGCAGTTGCTGTTCGTGCTGCTGCTGATTGTGGTGATGGTGATGATGTTGATCATGTTGATGATGATGCTGCTGCTGGTGGTGTTGATGCTGTCCTTGTTGTTGTGGAAGATGCTGAAGGTGGTGATGATGCCGATGTTCCTCGTGTGGCAGCGCCATCCACGGCGGGGTCATTTGTGGATCATACATGAGCGACTCCGGAGGCAGGATTCGGTAGCGCCCGTGCTGGCCCTCATCGCTCACTCCGGCCAGAGGAGGAGGGGCTTGAAAGAGCAACTCGTTGGGAGCATGCGTCGCCGGACCCAACGAGGTCTCGTCCGGGTACGCCTGGACAGCGTTGGGCAGGAAGGGGTGGCCGAGCATTGACCATGTGGTGTCGGACATCGTTGGTCCAGTGGAGCCATGGCCGACGTCCATCGCGCCTACCACGCCGGTCGCTCCGGCACTGGTCGATATCGGTAGTGGCGTCTGAGAGGGCAGCAGCTGCTCAGCGACGAAGGGTCCAGCGATGGCCGACTCGCCGCCAGCGACAGCAGGTGCGAAGAAGAGGTGTCCACCCGCCGCGAATTGGAGACTCGACCAGTCCGTTGCCGCCTCGGATGGCGGGGCTGTAATCGTGGCGAGGGTAGCCGACGTGGACGCCGAGCTGGTCAGAGCCGCTTCTGGGAGCAAGTTTGACACCACTGCATCAAAGTCGAGACCGAGCCCGCTGACAGAGTCCGTGTCGAGGCCCAGTGCCGGGAGGCCGCTGGAGCTCATGCTCGTTCTCAAGCTTGTCGAATGTGTCGGAATCGTCGTTGGCATCGGACTGCTATTTGTCGTCTGTATGTCCTCGTATCCACCCGCGGGACTGACCGTCGTGCCTGCTTCCGCCGGCGGCGTCGAGAGTGGAGCTCGACCACCTCGTTGTGCGGACCCGTTGAACGATGAGGGCGCTTCGTTCCGCTGCCACCGTCGTGTCTCGTCTGCCGCCTTCCGAAGTTCTGCATCCTTGCGGTTTTGCTCCCTTGTCGCATCCTTCAGCAGTTCGATCGTTTCGAGATACGAGGCGGCCTGTTGTGCGACTTGATGCCAGCGCGGGGTCTCCGCAACACGCCGCATGAGCTTGAGCGCGAGCTCGAGCGTTTGCGCCAGATGTGCAACGATGCTGGACTCCATCGACTGGGTGTGAACGGTCATGATGACGCTTGCGTTGAAGAGATGGTAGATGAGCACGTTCAGGATGATGAAGGGCGGGTTGAGCTCCATGTATTCGTCCACGAGCCAGATCATTCGCTGGCTGGCCGAGAGACAACGATGGAGGGCTTGACGGCCGAATACACCTCTCTTGTTGGGGTCGGCAAGCAGATAAGGTCGCCGTATCGAGGTTTGTCCAGACAGGAAGATGAGCTCCAGCAGCTTGCGTTGAAAGTACGACTTGTTGCTTTTGCCCAATGGCCGTGCATCTCGAGCCGGACGCTGGAATACCGGACCGTCCTTGTCGCTCTCGAAGATCAGGTGCGGCGGCAGCATCTCGCGCCAGCGCTCGTACTTTGCGGAGAGTTCGTTGCATACTTCTCTGCTTGGTGGTTGCACGCCGAAATAGTGCGAGTTCTGCTCGAGGAGCAGCTCGGCCACCTGGAACCGTGCTCGCTGATAGTTGAAGCAGGTCGCTGGAGGTGCATATGGACGTGCTCCCGATTTGGCCTCTGGGGGCAGTCTGGCGAAGACGAGCACGAGGTCCTCGTAGTCATCTGGTATCTGACAGTCGGATCGCTCAGATACCAGCGCAGGTGGTAGACCGACCCGGTTTGACACAGATCTGTCGTGAACGGGACATGAGTGATGAATCAGCTATACGACCTCGCGCTCTGGAGATGGCAAGGTAGGGTACGTACACCTCGAAGAATGTGACATTGTGCCACAGGTTCCTCCGGATGTGGGCCTCCTCGCGGCCCATGCCTTGCCAGTGGCATGGGTCACGATGCAACCCTGCCGATTGAGCCAGTTTGACGGTGGATGCGAGCAGGGTGGAAGTTGTTTGAAGGTTGTGCTCGCCGAGGTGCCAGATGGCTCGTAGCAAGCTCACGCGGACGAGGTCGAGGGGTGCCGAGTATGCGATGGCCCAGTTGGCGGGACAAGACATCTTCAAGTGAAAGAAAGGATGACCGGGTCGTCAGTGATGTACGATGACAAGGTGCTCAACCGACACAGCTCACCTGTAGCATCACCGTCATCATGCTGACCGCCAGCAAGAGAGTAACCTCGCTGGAGCAGCCCTCGACGATGATGTAGTTGGGTCCAAAATGTGCCGGTACAAGTGGATCGGAGGTGCGTTTGGCTTGGAGGCCTAGCGCAAGCATCATGAAGAGTAGCGGCACCAGGACTGGGTCTGGAGGCAGACCCTGCTGGCCTTCGTACCACCAAGCAAGTAGCGGCTCGATGCGCGGCCAGAAGAGGTCGGGAAGAGCGGCGTCGCAGAACCAGGAGATGCAGGCGTGGTAAAGGTTGAGCAACTCCCGCACCGTTTCGAGCGGAGGTAAGTTGATCTTGATGTTGCTGAGGACTTCGGCGACGGCATGGGCACGAGCATTGCGGACACGTTCGTAGGACACGGCCGCATTGTGCTGGTGAAGGATGGCTGATTGGAGGAGCAGGCCAGACGTCGAGGGTCCGGCGCAGAAGAGGTCCGAGTCAGCGGTAAGCGGGATCTTGTTCACCTCGGACGGCTTGACGATTTCTCCGCCGAACACCGACAAGGTGTTCTCGCGCTGGTCAATGTCGGCATCGTGAGTGGATGAAGCGGCTGCCTCGGTCTCTGATGGAGCTGTCGAGGTATCTTCGCCCGCATCCGATAGCTTGTCGCCCGTGCTTTGTTTCCTGAAGGACGAACAGTTACAAGGGATCAGGCCGGTCACCGGCGCCTCTCGCTCAATGTTCCACTCACAGGCGAAGGGCTTCAATCTCTTCAATGCTTGATACGTAGGTGCACTGAACGCCGCTGGCGGCGCACTCGCCGCACACAGGGTGGACTCTGTTGCACTGTGTCGAGACGGCTCCAGGTTCATGAGCACATTACGTTTTGGCAAACCCCTCTGTGCTAAGGCAATGTGTACTCACCTTTTGCTTCTTCTCCCGACAAGGGAAGCACGAGGTGATCTTGCGGTTGCGCTTGATAACACGCTTGGGTAAGCGGCCAACCTCGGCGGCAAGGGTGTCGGTCTGAGCTGATGAACGACGGCGAGCATGAAGCGGCCTGGACGAGGACGTGGGTGATGTCTCGCTGGCGGACGCCATCGTTGGCCGTGTCGAGGTTCGTAGACATCGAGATGGGAAGCCCCGCTCGGCTTGATATATACCACCACGTCTGGTGACGGACACCATGGTGCTGGACGAGGAGGCGGTTACCGTCCCTGGATATTCCCTTGATTCGTGCGATGCTCTGAACGGGTCAGCAGGGGTTCGTCCGTTCTCCGCCCTCGAGCTGTATGCCACCTCCACGACGGCGTCGATGTCGTCCTAGAGGTCACCTTGACTGGCTGGGAAGACCCACAGCGCTGTGGTCTTCAATGCACGCCTGCCTTTCTTGCCTTGCTAACGGGGAGCGCATCGGCGGTGGCGCACGTCCGTATCTCCTGTGAACAAAGGTGGCCGCCGTCTGCTCCACTCTCCGACTTGGCGATTGGCGAGCGCTGCGTATGTATGCGTGCGTTGGTACGTTGGTAGATCAGCTCCCGCCAGGGCAACATCGTGGTTGTGGTGATGGTGACCGTCGTGGACGAAGAAGGAGGAGGTCGTGTTGATAATTGGGAGGAGATTGACCCAAGTTCCACATGTCGAGGCACTTGCCAAGGCACGCGCATCGGCTACGGTCACGGACACGCAGCATGGAATAGCCAAAAAGCCTCCCCGTCCCGAATGGCGGGGTGCATGCTGCTTGCTGAGGCTGGTGTTGACTTGCCCGAGGCCCATGCTCGCTGACTTGCTGACTTGCTGAGGACGGCTCATTGCTGACGTGGTGATTGCTCGAGGCGAAAGGCCAGGCGCCCGTCAGGCGTCAAGATGCTTGCATTGATGCCCTGACAGTGCTGTGCGCCTAGTGGGCCGCCGTCGTCTGTCGACCTTGTTCGTTCGTGTCGTGGCCCGAAAGGGCACTCGCAGACTGAAGCACTGAATGGTGATCCGCATCGCCGTACGAGAGTCAAAAAGAGCGTCGTCGCGGTCGTCCCAAGGCCAGACTGAATATCGGAGGTTAGGAAACAAGGCGCCGCGCCGGCGGTGCTCCTGCGCCTGGTCCAGTTCGGCAAGGTCAAACCAGACCATCGTTCTTGAGTCGAATCTTTCCTCTCGCTGAGCCTGAGGGATGCGGCGTGGGCACGAAGGCGCAGCAACACAGTAAAAGTGGGTAAGCAACCTGCTCGTGTAGCAAGGAGAGGCAATGCAGATGTTTGGTCACTCACGAGTGCTTCCACTTGAGATTTGAGACTTGAGCGTGTTGTGAACACTCGGCGGGCGCCTGGTTCCCGTAGAGCAGCCTGAATGCGTGCCTTCAATCCGGATGCATGACTTGACGTGCACGCCTTCTTCGTCTCCCGTACGGGAAATCTGAGCACGGGTCACAGGATCACCCAGCCCCACGTTTATGCCCATTAGCCGTGGGCCGTCGCTCGTCGCGTTCGCCGTCATGCTGCGGATTGGCAAGCTCAGCCATACGTGCGTCGTCCATGTAAATGCCCTGACCAGGCGGAGCTCCGAAAGCTGGCGTCGTCTTGCATGCTTCCCGTTGAAATCTTGACGCGCTTCGGTAAGCATCCGCGTGGCGCCCGGGGGTCGACAGGACGACGTCAGCGCGGACAGCCAACAGCATGTCCCGACTGCAGTCCTTCAACGAGGTACGAGCAGACGTGGGGTTGAGAAGATTGAGTTGTAGCTTGCTGCCCGAGTAAGCGCGTATAGCCAGCTGGCCACGTCGATGCCCCGCCCCGCAAGCCTCGTCGATGCGGCCTTGGAGATAATCTGGGCTGCCTTCCCACCCACGATGCCGATCAAACCTCGTGCAACTGATGGAGGGCGTAGAAATGGCCAGGGCGTCGCGGGGTAAGCGCATATGGGTAAGCGCATATGGCCATGTCGACGTACAGCGCAAGCTTGCTCAACGGTCCCAAGTCTTCCGATGTTCTTGCGCGGGGTAAGAGGCGCGCCTGGTCGAGTTGTGGACCGCGTGCGGAGTCGAGGTGTACGGTAGGGAGAGCATGATGTTGGTGTACGCGTCGACAGCAGTCACCGCATCATCTCCCGACATACACTTTCCCACACCTTCCATTCTGCCCCGTAGCGGTTCCAATCGCCAACGCGAATCGGCAAACCGTCGTCATCGACACCCTCCTCGACTGCGTCGTTGCTGATTGGGTCGAGGTCGGTAAGTCGATCAGCAGGCGCGTGACTTGGCGTGGTTTTTGTTGATCTCGTTGCTGCAGCCGTCGATGTCGACCTAGGCTGCGATCCGGCCAAGCCAGCGTGATGGCCCGCGACCGCCGACCCAGAAACGGCCAAGGCGCGCCGTACCACCGCCGCGGCGTCGCCCTCATCCCGGGGAACAGGAGCCACACGCTCCACGTTCGGTAGTCCAGCGGACAAATTGTTGAGATCGTCCCGTTCGGCATTTGCGAGCGCGTCGAGCCATTCGCGCGAGAAGATGGAGTGAATAGCCGATGACGAGGATCGAATTTGCCTCGGAGGGAGTGTTGCACTTGATGATGAATGCTCTTCGGACCCATTGCCAGCGGTTGCCAGACTCGATACAGCCGCTGCAGTAGCAGCAGCGGGAGCTGCAACCACGGCTGCAGTCGTCGACCCCTCTTCGTCGTCCTCTTCATGATTGTTGCCGCCATTAGCATGTGAATGGTGACCTTGAGCCGTACCATCTTCGAGAGGCACGCGCCAAGCATCGGCTGCTGTGCCTATATACGACCCTGCCGCCGACGCGACTGTTGGCGGAGGCGAGCGACCGAGGAGCTCTTGGACGATTTGACTCAAATACGCAGCTTCGTCGGCCACAGCGTGCAAACGCTGCGTAGCCGCAACAGCGGACATCAAGACGAGGCCGCGGTCGAGCACTGCCTTGATCCGATTGGTAATCGGGCTGTCCGAGTCGAGACGAAGGTGGATTCTGAAGACACCACCAGAGGCAGTCAGCCTACCGCCACGTAAGTATGGCTGATGAATGGAGAGAGGCACCCACCCAAGAACCAGCACGGCTGTGAACAGTACTTGACCGATCTGGCTGAGGACGATGATCGGCGGGCGTCTCAACAACATCCTTTCGACGAGGTAAATTGTGCCCTGGGCCGCCGACAAGCACACGTTGACCGCGCACAAGCCGTCGTCTTGTTGACTGTCCGCATTCGAAGTCATCGAGCCAGGTCGATGCGCCGCAATCTGCCCTTGCAAATATGCGAGGTGAAGGAGCCCGCGCTGTAGGAAGGCGTGCCCATCAGACGCGGTCTCATCGACGGCGATAGTCGCGCTGGCATCGAACTGGGTCGAGATTGAAGCGAGATGTGTGCTCTTGGGTATTGCAAACCGTCCTGGGAGAGTTGAGCGCCAGGTTTCAAACGCCAAAGCCAGCGTGCCTTGAGGCTCCTTGGACGAGAAAGACCCGGCCGGGTCATTCTCATTCTGTAGGCTTGCCGCAGTGCTTGAGGACCACAACCGGCTCGCCCCCAACGCAGAGAAGCCCAGCATGCCTAATTGCACCCGAGAGGCAAGCAATCTGCGAGCGAGCTCGAATCGCGCCCTTTGGAATTCAAAGGTTGCTTTGCTTGGTGGCTTCAAGGGCGGAAGCGATTGAGGTCCGGCTTCGTCTTGGGCTGAAGTCGAGTGACTTGGCCGTGACTGCACTCCAGCGGCGAGCTTGCTGTATACGCGTCTTGCCAAGTCGTACTGGACTTCGATGGCCGCATCGGCCTCCGGAAAGACGGCGGTAGCGACGAGAGCCGATTGATCAGCGCGAAGAGCGTGATAAACTTCGGCCACTACGCACGTCCACCAGAGCTCTCGTCGACTGAACGCCTCCTTGTCCGACATGGGTCTTGACGATGCAGCCCAGTGACTGGGATCTCTGTGCAAGCCCGCCCGATGGGCGAGACGAACGGCGGTGGCATAGCACGATCCCGCATAGCCCAGGTGGAGCTCGTTGGCGTGCCATTGACCGCGTAGCAGTGTCGACCGGATCAAATCGAGCGGTGCTTGGAAGGCAGGGTCCCAGTGCGATGGACACGCCACTTGTAGCGCGCGCTCCATGCGCTCTGCGATGTCGATAAGGACACGCTCCGAGCATGACGACTCGATGATGCCTGCGTCATCCGCGCCTTTGCGCCGGTCGATGGTCGAGTCCGAGGTCCGTTTGGCTTGGATAGCAAGCGCGAGGAGGGTGAGCGTGAGAGGGACGACAACGGCGTCGGCTGGCATGCGCAGCATGCCGGCATGCCACCATTCCAGATACCTTCGTATCCTGGGCCACAAGGCAGGTAGCACGACCGTGGACATGCCGTGGCCGTCGAGAGGCGCCACCGAACGCTGGTACTCTTCCAGCGCAGATTGTAGTGTACTTGCAGACGGTAGACGGAGGTGTGGCGAGGAGAACAGGATGCTTGCCACCGCGCCGGCGCGAACGGCGCGAACACGGGTCGTCCACTCCAGTGTGCGGTCTCTGGCCAAGACTGCCGTCGCCTGTAGTAGCTCGGCACGCCGTATGGCCTCTTGGGCACCAAATACGAGGCCCTGACCGTGAGATGCGCTTGAAGATTTGTCCGATGCTGACGAGGAGATTTTCCCGGTTCTCGCAGTGGCTGCTTGTAGCCGGTCATCTTGCTGAATCTCTTGCTGACGCTTCCTCTTGCCCAGCAAGGATGCAGAAGGCATGACACCTGTTGGACTTCCGTACAAGTTGTGGGCTGGTATCGCCCTTCGAGGCCAAAGTCCTTTCAGTACATTTCCGACTGTCCAAGAACGTCCATGCTGTTTGGGGCACTCACCCATGACCGTTCCGTTGCTGCTCTTGAACATGTTGCGCTTGGAGCGTGCGCAACTCCCTCGAGTTGTCTACATACGTGCATCCCTGGATGTTGAGGTTGGTACACGTCCCGCACGTAGGATGGACGCGGTCACACTTTTGCTTGCGGTCGCGACATTGAAGACAGGAGGTAATCTTGCGCGTGCGCTTGATCTTTATCTGGGATTTGACGCGTGGTCGTTTGGTTCCAGCTGACCCTTCAGCTTTGGTGGCATCGCTGCCCTTGGACTGTGCGCTTGTCCCAGAAGCTGCGCCTGCTTCGAAGGAGTCCGAAGCAGCACCTGTTGCGTCCAAGTCATGGTCAGGCCCATTCTGTGGTGGCATGGTCTCTGGTCGGAGGGCGTTAGGGAGTAAAGAGGTCGTTGCTTCGTTGAATGCTGTGACTCCTGAATGCGTGCTTGCTCCCTCTGTATGCGCAAGCAGCTCGCCAGAGGCACGGGCGGCTGCGAGAGCGGCCAGGGCGATGGCCTCCGTGTTGTGAGCTTGCAAGGTCGCCGTGTAGTCGTCCTCGTCCTCGTGTCCGAGCTGAGGCTGATGATGCCCTTCAGCACCGTCACCGTCACCGTCTGCAGACACTGACGATGCTGCCGCAGCGGCGGCGGCGGCAGCAGCCGCGGCTGCTACTGCTGTTGCGGCATCGTACGCGGCGCGTGTCTCCTCGGTGACGTCGAATGGCTCTGGAGCGTCGAGGTCGGCATGGACGCCGGCACCGATGTGAGGCCCTGCGCTGGAGCCAGCAGCCTGCGCCGAGTCGACGTCGAGGCTCGCGCCGTCGTCCTCAAAGGCGCGCATCGCGAACCGACCCGCCATCGCGGCCGGTGTGCGAGCGAGGTGCACCCAGCTTGAACAGACCGCCTTGGGCGGGCCCCAAGTCGAGCGAGGGGGGAAGCCCTCTCGCTCGTCTGACCTGGAGGATCAGGCCGAGGACAGCGCGTCGCGTGAGCGCTAGATGACGCGCTTGACGTGTCTGCGTGCTGTGTGTGGGTGTGGGTGTGGGTGTGGTCGAGGTCGATGGTGAGGTGGACGAGGATACGGTGGGATACGTGAGGGAGTGGCAGTGGGTGAGATGCCGATGCCAGGTCCAAGCTTCGCCCGCGCCCGGACGTCCCCCCATCGCCCCATCGGAGGCTTTCCCTCTCTCTCTCCCTCTCTGGCCCCTGCCACCTCCACATCGCTCCCACAACACCGCCGCACCACCGCCGTGGAGCGCGTCGACGATGAGCTCGACGACGCCAACGATGAGCTCGAGACGCTGATCCACGACATCGACACGGTGGGCCCAAGTACGTGCACGAGAGCCACACACAGCGCCGACACCACCACATCCCCCACCTATCAAGCACGGCGCACGCGCAAGCAAGCGGCACAGCCCGCCATGGCCGCCATCCAGAAGATCATCGACGGCAAGATTGTAAGTGCTGATGCTCATGGAGCGTGTTGCACCAGGCTGAGCCAACCCCCATCGCCTCTCGGCTCCTCACAGGACTTTCAAGGACAGCGCCTCGCCGACCGCATCGGACAGGAGACCATTGCCCTCTTCGCCTTCATCGGCCTCGTGGCCGGCTACCTCACACAGAGCTTGCAGCTGCTCCTCATCATCTACGGCGCAGGCGTCGTCCTCGCCTTGACGGTACGTACACTCTCCCTCGCTGCCACGCTACACGCTCAGCTCATCATGTTCTTCTCTTCGATCCCTTACCCATCCAGGCGAGCGTGCCGCCATGGCCCATGTACAACCGATACCCAGTCGCATGGCTGCCCAACAGGCCATCCAAGACGGCGCCGGCCAAGGCATAGAGAGCCCGCAAGACTAGCAAGGTCTTCTTCCATCCCATACGTCGTCGCAACAGAGACGCTCTTCAGCGTTCACCCAAGCCTCCAGCAGCAGCAGTGAGAAGCTTCATATGCTTGAGAGGATTCTCCCAAGTCACAGGACCAACACCTACAACCCGTACCATGTCGAACGAGCAACATGGCCAAAGGACGAAGGCACCAAGCTCGTCGGACAAGCATGGTCGTCCTGATCCCTTCCTAGGAAAGGAAGGGAGGCAAACGGTCCGGCAACTCCAACCTGAGACCATGGTCCTGTCCCTCTCTCACGACTGTCACCTCATCATCCACACCCTGCTCAGAGGAGACAAGTCACCTTGGATTTTGGCAAGAGATGGGAATGGGACGACAAAGCACCCTTTTCGAGGAAGACCAGACGAGAATCAAAGGAGGGGTGAGGGAAGGCAGGCTGGCTAGAGCAGGTAGAAACACAACGCCACCCGAGAGACACTGGCAGGCGTGGACGACGCGGAAGGAGGACTCCCATCGCCATCACGACGACGGGGAGATATCAACAAAGAGAGGTGATGATGACGAGGAGGAAGGTGACAAACGACACCAGTGGCGAGTATCGCCGCCTTCCCGTCGTGGCCGCACGAAAGAGTGGAGTGGCTGGCGGCTCGTTGAGCAATGAGGGGAAAAGCCCATGTCAAGAGACGAAGTTCCTTGAAACTTGAACGTATCAACCGTGAAGGATGGACAAAGCGGCCAGATGGATAGGACGGCGAGGCGAAGTCGGGAAGACGTGAGCAGCCGGCGTCAGACTACCTGAGTTGATCCATTGGGTCGCCTGGTGTTGAAGTTGAAGAAGGGGGAACAACCGAGCGTCCAGTGGAAGTCGAGATCCGATGTAGGGAAGACCGTCGCTTTGATAATCCTTGACTACGTTGCGAGAGACCGGTAAAGATGAGGGAGAGAGAGAGAGAGCCGAGGACGTGCAAGAGAGCCGGCTCTTCACTGTTGGTCGGCTGCGACGAGATCGTGGCCGTCCTGACGCTTCCATGCCTTCCACCTGCCCCAGTCGTTGGCTGGAGCGACGGTGTCGTCGACAGTGTCAGCTACCGGGCTGGCGACAGGTGCGGCTGCCGGCAGAGGGGTGGCAACGGGTGCCACGACGGGTGCCACGACGCCCGTTTGTTGCGTCGGGCGAGCAGGTTGAGCTTGTGGCCGGGGCTTGCCAAAGAGACGCTCTTCGAGTTCTGCGTGGCCGTCCCGACGCCAGCCATGGTATGGCTTCCAGTCTTGAGCAGGGGCATTCGTGGTCGAGGCTTGAGGATCCCGCTTCCAGGCCTTGCCTTGCTTCCAGTCCTTAGCAGGAGCGTTTGTAGTCGATGCCTGGGGATCCCGCTTCCAGGCCTTGCCTTGCTTCCAGTCCTGAGCAGGAGGGTTGGTGGACGACGTCGTCGCCCGTTTCCATGGCTTGCCCGGCCTCCAATCTTGAGCCGGTGCATTCGTCGTGGTTGAGGCTTGCGGACTCCGTTTCCAAGGGTGGCCATTCGACCAGTCCTTGGCGGCAGATGTTGCCGGAGACCTTGGCTCGAGCTGAACAGCGTCGACCGCGGGGGCAGCCGATGCCAGAGCGGCGAGGCCGAAGACGGCTGCGACGACGGAGGTTGTCGTTGCTCGCATCTTGATCAATGGTAGGCAACGGTCTTGATGAGCAGACAAGAGCCTTGCCAACGTCCTAGGAGGTGGTTGGTTTGCTCGCCGAGGAGACGTGGGTACTCGAGAAGCTTGACCGACCGAGAGATCTGAGAGTAGGGATGTTTCCTGACGAAGGGGATGATGAGGCGCTTGTGTGAAGTGGACGCTCCTTTATGAGCAAGCACTAGTCTGTTACTCACTAGGCTGGTTTGATGGTACGTCTGTGAGACACTAAGCTGGCGTCCGCCCTGACACGCGTCAGCATCGTTACACCATTAGCAAATAGTGAAAAATACAGTGAGACGGTACTGTACCTGAGCCCAGGCACGAGCCGTGTAGCGACCGAGTCGAGGGCGGGGCTGCCCACCGCTCGACCTCCTTGCGCCGCCGTGGATGTGAAACGCTGATGATCTTGACGAGACGCTGCGTCGTAGTAACGCCGAGCTCTGACTCTGAATATGGCACTGCTGGCCTGCGAGGAGAGGAGAGACTTGTGAGCGTTGGGGCCATGAGATCATCTGCGACAGGGATTCAAACTCCTTGAACTTACACCACAAACTCCCCAGGCTGCTCATCGCGGGCTGGTGCAGCGCCTAGACGCTAACAAATCTGGTCATGCAGGCCCAAGTGTCAGCTCGGCGCCCTCAATCGAAAGTCCGCTTCTGGAGCTCACCGTTGAGTGGGCAAGCTGTGTCCTGGTGCTGTTCGCGTTCGTGCTGGCCTGCACACTGACTGCACGCTGTATACGCGTGTACGCGGCCGATCTGTATTGCAGGCGCCTGAGCCCAAGGCCGGACGACGACTCTGGAATCTGAACCGGCCAGCTGGGACTGCTGTGCAGTGTCGATCAGCATCCGTGTACAGGCAGTTGGCCGACGGCAGGGGAACTGCGAATGGTGAACTGACTGTGAGTGGTGAACCATCGGGCACCGACAAGGAACGAGGGCTGGGGACTTGGGGAGTGACCGAGGACCGAGGGAAGTGAGGGGGTTGTGGGGGTGCCGTGCTGATGGGACTTACCAGACCGGCTCTGCTGTGTGCCGTGGTGGATGAGGGTCCTCCCAAAGTGAAACGGCCGGCAGCTCGTCATCTCACCTCGGCATGATGGAAATCGAAACTCACCCCCAGGAGTCTGACGGACATCTTGGCCGCAGGAGCGCCGTCACGGGGCCGACTTGGCGAGTGGCGACGGTGCTGGTTGAGAGGGGCAGCCATCTTGGCGTGCCCCTCGGCCCAAGGCCAAGCCGTGTTGGATCCTTGGAATCTGCTTGGAATCGTATGCAACCGGGTGCGGTGCTTGACATCGGTCTGGTGTTCGGTCCAAGCGGCTTGAACTGGCTGGCACGTTGATGAGAGCCAAAGGCGGAGGGAGCCCGTCGTCGTCGATCAACGACGTCGTCCAGGTGTATCGTGAGTTCGAACTTGGGTGCTCGACATTCTGAGGAAAGTACACGAGCATCACGTCACGTCCATACATACAAACACGAGCACAAGCCCGGCCGCTCACTCACATCATGACGAGGCAGTCATACAGCGGCCGATGACGGCGCGCTGTCCGCAAGCGGGCATCGTGCCTCGTGCGCAACACGCCCGCGCCTTTGTCGGGGTCCAAAGTGTTGACTCTGGGACAATGAATGCGCTCAGATCAGCTACGAGGATCGGCAACACTACTTGCTGCCACATACACACACACACTCACCCGTGGATTAACCTGGGCGCCCCTCCATCGTTGCCGCCGTCGCCATCGTCGCCGTCGTTGGCAGCGATGTCGATGCTTGGACTGTCATTGTGACGGCGCAGAGGCAGCCGTGTTGGACTCCGCCGGCTCTGTCACACGGCCATGGCGTCCTTCCTCATCGAGGCCAGCGTGGTCAGCGCGTCCGTGGACGAGCACAGCTGCACAGGGCGGGGCGAGCACATCGACGCGCAGCCTGGCTACGGGGCTGACCAGCGACGACGTCCATGACCCGCTCCCATCGTCGTCGTCGACGCCGTCGTCGGGCGGTGGCCGACTGGGAGGTGGTGATGGTCGCCTGGGAGGTGACAAGGCCCCAGGGCACGGGCCGCCCAACACGCGGCTGGGCTCGAGGTGGAGGCGGCGTGGCTCGCCCATTTCCCACGCTCCCTCGCCTCCCGAACCCGCCGCGTACCATGGTCGTACCCACACTCCATCCCCGTCCTCGTCGCTGCCAACATCGACGTCGACCTGACCGCGCACGAGGTTCTCAGCAGCAAGCGCGCTCGACCTGCCCTCTACGCACGGTACGGACAGGGCCGCATCCAAGGCCACGACGGCGTGTGGAAGCGCGCGCGCGGAGACGCGATGAGCTTCACCTCGTTCAACGGCGCCATCGACATGGGCTCGTACGCCAGTCCAGGCGCCGCGTCGGCCTCACTCGCCCCCGGCGGCGTCAACAGCAGGGACGCCGGGCCCAATCGCACACCGGGTCAAGGCGGTGGTGGTGGTGGTGGTGGCGGCGGCGGCATTGGTGTCGGTGGGGGGCCGTCTCCGTACGCTCAGCACTATCCACAATATCCATATCAACAACAGCAACAACATCAGCAGCAGCAGCAGCAAGCACAGCCTCAGCAACACCACTACAGCTCAAATGTAGGTGGCGGTCTGGGCGCGATGCAGTCCCACCTGCAGCAGCAGCAGCAGCTTCATCATCTCGCGCTCGGCGGCGCGCCTACTTCGACTCTCAACCACGGCATGAACGCTCCAAGCCCGGGTATGGCGACGACATTGACTTCAGCAACCGCAAGCGCGACCCGCGGCGGTCTCCCCGGTGGACTCGCTGTCCTGGCAGGAGCCGCGCCCAGCACCTCCAACCCCAACACGGCCTTGAGCGTGTACCACCTGATCACCCAGTTGTGTCAGCGGCCAGAGCCAGGCGCAACCGGTGCATCAGGCGACATTGGAGGAAGCGCCGGGGCAAGCGCCGGGGCAAGCGCAGTCGCTGGCACGCCCGCTTCCACCCACGCCTCAACGGATGCCCAAGCAGGCATGGCTGGCTCCGGCGCGGGTGGAGCTTCTCCCACTGCCACCAGCACCAACGCGTCCGAGCATCCTGCAACGTCATCAAAGACGCCCGGCAGCACGACAGGATCCGTCACCACCGTGGCAGCCTCCACAGCTGGCACGACAACCGGTGCAAACCCGCTCACGGGCCTCCCGCACGGCGAAGCAGGATCGTCGCCCTTGCGTGAGCATGCATTGCTCGAGCTCTCCAAGAGGAGGGAACAATACGACGACCTCGCCCTCGTCCTGTGGCACAGCTTTGGCGTCATGTCATCGCTCCTACAAGAGATCATCGCCGTCTATCCAATGCTCAGCCCGCCAACCCTTACGGCACACGCGAGCAATCGTGTCTGCAACGCACTCGCCCTGCTCCAATGCGTGGCGAGTCACGCCGAGACGAGGAGTCTATTCTTGCAGGGTGAGTACTGAGCACAGTATTGGAAACGACCCTGTTGGCACAAGAGTTGACGGACTCTCTCCTACGTATCACGACAGCCTACATTCCACTCTTCCTCTACCCGTTCCTCAACACGACGTCCAAGACGAGGCCATTCGAGTATCTCCGTCTGACGTCGCTCGGTGTCATCGGAGCGCTGGTCAAGCAGAACGACAACTCGGCTGTGATCACCTTCCTCCTCTCCACGGAGATCATCCCGCTCTGCCTCCGCATCATGGAGACCGGGCTCGAGCTCAGCAAGACGGTGGCGATATTCATCGTGCAGAAGATCCTGCTCGACGACACGGGTCTGTCGTACGTCTGCCAGACGTACGAGCGCTTCTACGCTGTGGGCACCGTGCTGGCCAACATGGTGGCGCAAATCGTGGAGACGCAGGCGGTTCGACTGCTCAAGCACGTAGTCCGTTGCTACCTTCGACTTTCGGACAACCCTCGGTAAGTCTCTTGGCTCTGTACACACTTCGATGGAAGGGGGGCTCACAACCTGTCCCTCAATTCAGAGCGCGAGAAGCGTTGCGGGCATGCCTTCCAGGTCCGCTTCGAGACACTACATTTGCGCACCTTCTTAAGAACGACCACGTACGTGCGACCTAGAACAGCTACTCGGCTCATATGGTTGACGATGCTCTACTTTGATACCCACAGATCACAAAGCGGTGTCTGGCCACGCTTCTGCTCAACCTCTCCGACCGAGTCGAGTAGAGAATGAAGCGGGTTCTTTTGAAGAAGCAACCTTGCAATGCCGGCTTTTTCTCCAACGGATCAGCTTCTCGTGCCGCCTCGACCAAGATCATAATCCTGCACTTCCTTTTGACGCATCGTAACGGGCCACGCTTCGCCAAGCTTGCGTCCCCCTACCGCGCCGCCAACCCCGGCTTCCAAACTCGGCTGCAATCATTTCCGAGAGACGCGGCGTCACCGGCGACCACCCATGCACCCGTTCATCTACCCATACAGCTCGACAACAACACTCGCAAGATGCTCACTCCACCTCGTTCTCACCTCACCCTACGCCGGCACTTGTTCGTTCTGGTCAGGCCCACCCCAACCCACCCCTTGCCAAGGACCGAGCGACGCGAGCCCCGTCCACCACGTCCTCGACGGCCGCGGCCCAAGATACCTTGCCCCACCTCCGCGTCTTGACACGCGCACACGAACACAGCTTTTTTTCGTTCTCTCCCAGCCAGCTCGACTCGTGTCTATTCCGCCACCGTCTCGGACGACCCGGGCTGGACGCCCGCCCGGCCGCTTCCGCCACGCACTGTACTGAATACGAATTTGTTCCGTCTATGTTAGGGTCGTGGAATTGCTGGGATTATGGTCCTGCGTCGGCCTGACCTAGGATGAGGAGGTGCTGGTAGTTTGGGGCGACCACGCCATGGGGCACAATTGAAAGAAGCGCTCGCGCGGGAAGAAGACGAGGGCGGCGCGCTTGTGCGATAGGTCGATGAGCTGCGTGTCGCCGTGGTTCGTCAAGCAGGGAAGGAGAGCTCGTCAGCGAATGCGGCTCTGGCAGCCGACGCGGAGGACGAGGAGGAGCGACGCACCTTCTCAACATGCCCACCGTTCAGACACTCGTACTGGACCATCTTGGCGTTGCTTGCGCGTGGTTCCGAGACGACGCGGTCGGTGCGCGGGTCGAGGAGGAAGATGAGCTGAGTCCGGGAAGGGTGGGAAGGCAGAGGCACGTCCAAGTCAGTCCTCGGATCCTCGGCTCCGCTTCGCCTCGCCTCGCCTCGCCTCGTCGTGGCCAAACACTCACATGAAGCACGCTGCTCATCCACGCGCGCACACGATGCTCGCCGCGAAACTTGTCCTCCCCTACCAAGGCATGAAAGCCGCGATCGAAGGGACGGACGTCGAAGAAGGGGGCAATGTTGCTCTCGCGCGCCCAGTAGATTTCGACGTAGCCCCATGGCTCGTCGTCCCAGTATCCGACGAGGCCCCAGCTGTCTGGGCTCTTGTGCACCTTGTCTACGTACGCCCTGTGCTCGTCGATCGAGGAGGCGCGCTGGCGCCAGCCGGCGTGGACACGGTCCGAGTCTTGCCACTTGGCGAAGCGCTTGACGTCGTCCTCGTTGGCAGGGTCGATCAGTCGGAAGGACAGGGTTTGGCCGAGGTGCGGGATGTAGCGCCTGTAGAGCGGCCCGTGGGTCGAGTAGCTTGGCTTGGGACCCGTCCACCGCTCTGGGCTATTCTGGGTCGGCGCGAGGTTGTGATCGTCGTTCGTCGCCTCGGGAAAGACCCAGGGCGTGTGGCTCTTGGTCCACTTGGCCGTCTGGCCGGCGCCTGCCCAGAAGGCAGAGCGTAGAGCGATGAGCGATCCCGTCGTGCCTCCTCCCTTGGAGTCGGCAGGCTGCTCGACGACAAGGCCCGAGTCTACGAGCGCGCGACGCTGGTCGTCGCCCAATCCGAGATCCTCGATGGCCATGTCCGAAAGGACGAGGAGCTCCTGCTCCGCCCAACCAGGCTGCGACCAAAGGATGTACAGCACCACCCAGAGCCCGCGCTCCTTGCCATTCCCCTGCTTGTCCCCCTCCTTGGCCGGGAGGAAGTGGGGCCTGAGCAAGATGCTCTCGACCAACGGCGCGCGCTCGCTCCGCGCCCAGAGCGAGTTATCGTCCGGCTCCTCCGTGGGCGCCGCGAACTCGGGCTCGGCATGCTCGACGAGCACCTGTCCGACGACGGGCTCGTGGCTCGGTGCCCAGGGCGCGGCGATGCTCAGCCTGCTGACGGGCCGCGGGGGGCGGACGATGGGTGCGGGCTTGATGCTGATGGTGTAGGAGTGCCGAGGCAACGGCAGCGCCAGCGTCGCCTTGCGTTCCGACGCCGTCGTCGGGGCCGGCTGCGGCTTGGAGTGCACGCACGACTGTGCGAAGCGGGAGGCAAGCATCGCGTCGGCAGCCTCAGCGTCGTCGTCGTCGTCGTTCTGTCCTTGGCCGTGTCAGTGGTTGTGGTGGTACCTCCGAGCGTACCAGGCTGACCTTACTCGTACACGCCACCGCGTTTAGACGATCATGATGATCACACTTCTATCCCGCCTGGCAGCCTTAGCAAGCAGATGATGGTACAGTGTGGCAGGAGCATGGTATACAGCAGTGCAGCGGGTCATGGAATGGACGGAAGTGCATCACGGTCACCGGTGCTTCGAGAGAGCCGCAGCCAGGGCCCGCGCGCGCTTGCGAGGCGGCTCGCTGAAGTCGAGGCCCGCCTTGGTGGAAGGAGCAGGCCCAGCGTCGTCCGGCTTGGGCGGTATGGCCTCCATCTCCTCATCCGACGGCGTCTCTGACCCGCTGTCAAACGTGCGCTGAGCCATCGACTTCTTCTCCGCCTCGCGACTCGGGCCTAGATGCGAAACCGCCGTGGACGAGGACGAAGTCGGCGGAGTCGTGAGCGGCCGAGCGCCGTCGCCACCTTCGTCGCCAGCCTTGTGCTCATCCTCCGTTCGTCGAGGTCCCGGGTAGTGAATCTCAGGCTCCGGCTGCCGTCCCCGTGCTCGGTCCAATGCAGCCAGACGGGCGGCACCACCGCGACGCGCACGCTCGCGTGCTCGCTCAGCCGCCTCATCACCGGAGCTCTCCGTCTCGTCATCGTCGCCACCGCCTCTTGACGGGCCCGAGCTGTGTCCATTGCCCTTGTGAGAAGACGTGGAGGCGTCGGCCCGCAGCGTCGACTGGAAGGCAAGCTGGCCCACACGACCTGGCACCACCTTCGGACCTTGACGTGGCGGTCCGTGAGGATGGGCACCCTTGGATGAAGCTCCACTTGGAGGCAAGAGCGACGTCTTCATCACAGGACTGGTGGACAGTGCTCGGAGCGTGCCTCCACGGGGTCGACTCTGCGTCGTCGGCGATAGCGAGCCCGAGGGTGACCGTGACGTGTTGGCAGAGTCGTGGGCTCGGTCCTTGCCGTGCTCCTGGGCCTTTTGCTTGCCCTTTCCGTCCGAGTCTTTGACTGCGACATTGGAGTCCACACGTCTTGCACCCGTAGCGTGCGCTGAGCTTGTCTCATCTTGACCGCCCATGCCGAGGCTTCCGCGTCCGCCCATCTCCTTTCTAAACTTGTCCCTGGCCTCCTTCTCGTGCTTGTCCCACTCGCCGCTCTTCTTGCTCGCCCAGAATTGCTGCCGAAGCTCTTCCTGCTCATCGGTGAGCACGAGCTCGACCGGTCGCCAGTTGGAGGAGCGTGCGCCGGTAATGTGATGGGACGTGAGATTGACGTAGGTGTATAGGTCGGCCTTGGCTGCCGTGGGAGCGCGTAAGCCGTGGTCGGCGAGGAGGGACTCAAGGACTACCTTTGCATGCGCCTTGTTCCTGTGAGAGGCAGATATAGTCAGGCGGGATGGACCTCGGAGTATAGATGTCAAGATGCACTCACCAGATGCTGTCAAAGTAGAGGCAGACGAGATGCTGAGGGCGTTCGTCCGTGCCATGTCTGGTACCGCTGCTTGCACCCGCCTTCTGCTCTGCGTTTGCTTGAGCTGACTTGACTGCCTCTGCCTTGAGCGTGTGTACGACGACGCCATCCTTCTCTCCGTGCCCGAGGCGTGCCAGGGGACCGTCGATGAGGGAGCGTGCGAGGACGGCGAAGAGGGTGTCTATCTTGTCTGGGCTCTCGAACCACATCCACTTGCCGGTGTGCATCGTCGGGTTGGCCTCCCCTGTGATCAAGATGCCGTCAGCGAAAAGTGGACAGGCTGAGCCAGAGGGTGGGAACGCTCACCAATCTTGCGCAGTTCCGTGATGAGCTTGTCGGCCTGGACTCTCAATAACTCCTTGCGCGATGGTCCCTTGGCCTTGCTGGACCGCGTCGGAATGTTGGGATTGTTCTGAGATGGAGACGAGGTTGTCAGCCAGGCTGGATCCCTCGAGCGTCGTGACAGCTACGGCTTACGATGATCTCCTCTGCGTCCTGTCGTACGGCGGCCTCGAGCTCGTAGGCGTCTCCGTAGGCGTCCTGGAAGTCGTCGATCTGCTCGTCGTTGAGGTTCTTCTTGGGGTTGCGCGCGCTGCGCACCCAGACCCAGCCGTCGGGCGTGCGCTCTTGGGAGGGGGGATGGGCCTTGAGAAAGTCGTCGAGGCTCTCGATGGAGACGCCTTCGACCCAGGCCACCGCCTTGCGCTGCGCGTCGTGGCTCGATGTCGACTGGCTGTGGGTCTCGCCATCGCCACCGTCGCCATTGGGCGGGCGGTCCTGCCTGGGCGAGAAGCCGTCCTCGAACTTGACCATGGCTGTGAATATGCCGTCTTGAGCCTGGCCAGCGAGCGCGAGGTGATGGTCGTCGTCGTCGTCGTTGTCGTTGTTGTCCAGGAAGGTGTTGGTCTCTGATGAAGTCACGAGATGCACAGACCAGCACGCGTCACCCGCGACGCGTCGCCGAGAACAACACTGACCACAACAACATCAACACGGCGTCCTCCTCGTCCTCCTCAGCATTGCACCACGCACTGCTCGATGCTGACAGCCAGCAATGGCAAGCAGCAGCAGGACGGGCATCCCACCCGCACTCACCGCCTGGCTGCGGGCCCGCTTCCCAACGCTGCCCATCCGCGACGAATGGCTGTGAGCATCCCGCGTTGTCCTCGTGTTGCCCTCGCTGACCATGACCCTGCCTCGTACATCGCAGGCAAGGATGCATCGAGTACCTCTACGCAATCACGCCGGCCCTCTCCGAGCGCGCGCTCATTAAGGGCGTCGAGCTCCAGCTGCTCCACTCCGACCTCGCCGACTCGGCCGCCGGTGGCGTACTCGCCCCGGACACCCTCACGGCGCACAAGAGGAGGATTGGGGACAAGCGCGCGGGCGTCTTGGTCCAAGTCGTCGGCATCATGGGTGAGTGCTCAGCCTGGTCGTCCTGGTGGATCTGGTAATGGCTGACAGGGGCTTGCTCTGTGGACAGACATTGGCGTGTCAGCGCAAGTCCAGCTCGACGTGCTCAACGCTCGCAAGGAGGCGCGCACGCACCCGCCCTCGACATCGACATTGGCCTCGTCCTTGGTCACCACGTCTGCCACGACTGCCACTGCGACAGCCTCAACGTCAACCTCAGCAAGCAGGACAGCAACCTCAAGACGAGCACGCGCCAACTCGCCCGACTTTGAAATCCTAGATCCACCACCACCACCCGCACCCGCCCAACGAACCGGCACCAATACCACCAACGGCCACCTCTCCGACGGAGAACCAGACCCAACAGCAGAAGGGCAAGAAGACGATGCCAACGACGACCCCCTCGCCGCCTTCCACGCGACCGAAGCGAGCCTAGCAGCCTCCGCCAACCCAACAGTATACCCACGGAGCCTGCTCCACCTCCGTCTCTCCGACGGACACACCATCACCAGCCTGCCCGCCCTGGAGCAGACCACTATCGGGGCGCTGTCCATGAACGACGAGGCGACTCCAGGCCTTCAAGGCCCTGGCGGGGCAGGGGCAGGCATCTCCACACCCCGCACCCAGCTAGGGTGCAAGCTCCTCCTCAAGGGCGCCGAGCTCCGACGGGGCCAGCTCCTCCTCCGCCCCGCCGACGTCGACGTGCTGGGCGGCAGCATACCCGAGCTGGAAGCCCGGGCCGAGCGTGTGCTCAGGAATGCCCTCCTCGCGCGATTGAAGTGAGTCCTTGCCTTCCTCCTTTGCAGGCCGCGTCTAAGGGGAAAGCATGCGAGGGCTGACCTATCGCCACTCTCCTCTTATTACCTTAGGAAGCCCCTCGAAGCCGGTGATGATGACGATGAATCCGAAGCACCCACCTGAACATGCCGACGCAGGGACAGAAGGAAAAGGGGAACGATGACGACGTGACGAGACTGAGTTGCGAGAAAGGTATGGAAAAAGAGACTGTACAGCAGGGGGAGGGAAGGACGCGGGGCGATTGGCCTTGCCATCGCGCTTGGCCCTCGATGAGGATGCGAGGTGGGGGTGAGGAGAGAGTGGTAGACATATCGCGATGCGAGAGGGAGGAGACTCGGTCGACATGGACGCTCGTGGCAATAGGCGAGGGAGGGGGCGGCCACGCTCAAGACGAGAAGAGGCGCTTCTCATAGTTGACCAGCCCATGCACGCCACCCTCGACCTGCGCCGACGCGGTCCGGAGCTCGAACCGGACCCTCCCCTCGTTCACCTCCTTCCGGAGCGCCGCGAGACTGCGCACGCCCATGTCCTGGAGCGAGTGCTGCACGCCCGTGTACAGGTACGGCACAAACTTGAGCACCGAGCCCTTGTCCTGCACCGCGCCCGACACGCCCTGGGCGACCTTGACCGCGTCCGACTCGGAAAAGTAGCGCTGCGTCGCGGCATTCTCGTCGCCGGCTGAAGCCGAGGCCGCGGCAGAGGAGGAGGAAGCGACGCCGCCCTTGCCCTTGCCTGAGCCCTTGTTCTTCTGGTGCTCCATGGCCTCGATGGAGCCCATGCCGCGGTAGCCCTTCAACCGCTTGCCGTCCCGGTAGAAGTAGTCGCCCGGCGACTCCGTCGTGCCGGCGAGCAAGCCGCCCATCATGACCGCGCTCGCACCCAGCGCAAGCGCCTTGGCAATGTGGCCCACATTGCTGATCCCGCCGTCGGCAATGACGGGGACGCCAAACTGGGCCGCAAAGCTCGCGACGGCAAAGACGGCCGTACCCTGGGGCCGGCCGACGGCCATGACCTCCTGCGTGATGCAGATCGATCCCGAGCCCATCCCGACCCGGAGGGCGTCGGCCCCCGCCGCGATGAGATTGGCCGCCTGCTCGCGCGTGACGACGTTGCCGGCGACGACCTCGAGGGCGGGATAGGTGCTCTTGATCCAGCGGATCATGTCCGTCTGGTAGATCGAGTTGCCCTGCGACGAGTCGAGCACGACAATGTCGAGCCCGGCCTCGACGAGGAGACGGAGTCGCTCGCGGTCCGAGGGCCGCGTGCCGATGGCAGCGGCGCAGTACAGCTGCTTGGAGTCGGGTCTCTTGCTTGCCAGGGGGTAATTTTGGTTCTTGAGCAAGTCGGACCGCGCGAGGAGGGAGACGAGCCGGCCCTGGTCGTCGACGATGGGCAGCTTGCCCTTCTTCGAGTCGCGGAGGATGGTGTTGGCCTGCTCGAGGGTGATGCCCTGGGGCGCGGTGACGAGGTCCGTCGTCATGACTTCCCGAAGGGGCAAGGAGGGATCGCGGAACTGAACGTCGCGTGCCGTGACGATACCAAGCAGCTTGCCGTTGAGTGCGCCCGTCTCTGTTCGTCGTCCATGGAAAGAGATGTGTCAGTTACGTATACGCTTGGAGGCAGGATGGGGGAGCAGGAGAGTGGAAAAGCGCAGGATCAGCGGACATAGGTTGATGAATCTGCAGCGACCGCGTCCAAGTCTAAGGACGAGTCCTCAGCAGAACGAAGGTTAACAGCATATCAAGAGTTTTTCATCCTCTGCGCGGGATGTGATGGCGGTGGCGAGCGAGTGGCGCGGTGGAACCTCTGAGCGAATCACAACTCACCCGTGATGGGGATGCCGCCGAAGCCGAGCCGCTGCTTGATGTCGAGCACGTCGCCGACGGTCTCGTTGGGGGTGAGACAGAGGGGCTCGGTGATGAATCCGTTTTCGTACTTCTTGACCTGGCGGACCATGGCCGCCTGCTCGTCTGCGCTGACGTTGTTGTGGATGACGCCGAGGCCGCCCATGAGGGCCATGCTGATGGCCATCTGGGTCTCGGTGACGGTGTCCATGGGCGCGGAGAGGAAGGGCGTGTTGAGGGCGACGTTGCGGGTGACGCGGGTGAGGAGGGGCACGTCGGAGGCGGGGAAGTCGATGTAGCCGGGGAGCACGAGGAAGTCGTTGTACGTGAGGCCGCCGTGCTTGGACGACGACATGAGGTCGTGCACCGAGAGGCCGTCCGCGGACGCGTACGTGGCGAGATGCTGCACCGCCCGGGACGCGTCGAGGTAGGGCCCCGTGTGGGAGACGAGGCTGGCCGTGGCGGCGGCTGCCTTGGCGTTGGCCGCGGACGCGGAGCCGTTGGGCATCGTGACGGACATCGCGGGCGGCGGTGTCGACAAGCTTGACGATGAGTACGGCGGGGCTGTGGACGGCGTCGACGAGGGGGCAGCCTCACCCACCAGCAGCAGCGTGAGGAGGACGAGGAGGAGGTGGTGTCGGTGTCAAAATTTTGACCCTTGCGAGTCGCGAATGAGGACGCGCGCCCACCGCGGCTCACGATGAGCTCACTGCGCAATGATGAGGTAATCAGTGTATCCTTGGAAGCCGTCCTCGACGCTGAGCATGGGCCCTCGACGGCGAGGACGACCACCATCTCCTCCTCCTCCTCCTCCTCGACGAGGTCACCCAGCAAGCACAGCACACGGCAAGGTCATCCTCGTCCTCCGCCTCCCCGCCGCCATGCCAAGCGCAGACCCCTTCTCGCCGCGCGACCTCTTCGGCGGCGCCATCGTCGCCGAGCTGCCCACATCCTGGAAGGACGTCAGGTCCGTCACTCCCCTGCCCGCTCCTCTCTTGCTATGCTGACCCTCGATCCTGCCATCACAGCGACTTCCGCCAGGTTCCCGACAACCAGGAGGTCTTCATCAGCCCGGACACGGACGCGCAGGGCGAGCGCTCGCTCATCCTCGAGGTGCTCCAGTCGGTGGACAGGACGGACCTCGGGGAGGCCGTGCGGTGAGCATCTCCAGCCCTACGCTGACCGGGCCCTCTTCGCGCTGACGCTCTCCTTTCCACTCTACGCGCCGGACGACACCCGCTCTGATGGACAGATTCCACTTCGACTCCATCGCGCACGACAATTCCGCAACGGCCTCCACCATCACGAGCGTCTACACCCTACCCTCCTCCTCCACCTCCTCCTCCTCCTCCTCACCCTCTCCCTCTCCCTCCTCAGCAACAGCACCACCAACAGCAAGCACACCTCCCCCTCAAACACCCACACCCATCCTCCTGCGCGGCACCCAGCACGTCTCCAAATTCGGGCGCACCTCTTCCTCCTCGCAGCCCGTCCAGATCTACGTCGCCCTATGGCGCATCGTGTCCAAGGGCGTCGATCTCGTGCTCAGTCTCAATGCTGCGGGGCGGGAGGCTGACGTGGTACAGGGGACCCAAGAGGGAGGACGGGGAGGGGGAGGGGGAGAGGCACGCCGCGTCTTTGAGCGGGCAGCTTCGACGCTCCAGATCCGGGACTTGGGCCTCTTCGCGTAGCATCTCAACACGTCATTCACATGAGCACTTCTCAGAAACGCGTCCTTACAAGCACGCGTCTCTCTCGTCGCACGCACGCACACGCGTGCACGAGAGGACGCAAGATGTGCATAAAGAGCCCAACGCTTGACTGCGGTTCCCTAGTAGATGACTTTTTGGGGGTGGAATAGGCAGGACACGAGGGAGCTAACCACAAACCGACGGCATCAAAAGGAAGCACGTTCAAAGCTCATCGTGGACAGGGGCCGGCTCGGCACCACCGACGACGGCATCGGCCGCCTTGCCAATCGCCTCGGCCGCCTTGCCGACCGCCTCGGTCGCCTTGCCCACCACGGCGCCCGCCCGGCCCGTCGCCGCACGGAGCTGCTCGACGGCCTCGCCCAGCGACTTGTCCGCGAGGGCAGCGAGGACGTTGGCCCTGCGCTGCATCTCCTCCGTCTTGGGCGACGCGGCCGAGCTGGCGCCCGCGCTCGCGCTCTTGCTCAGGATGGAGCCGAGCCGGGCCGTCTCCTTGGCGAGGTACTCGCCCGAGGCCTCAATCTTGCCGAGCACGCGGACGTAGTACTCGGCCGCCTTCTTCTCGGCCGCGCTCGCCTGCCCGCTCGTCGCCTTGGAGATGTTGGCGGCGACCTCCTTGATCTCGGCGAGGAGGGAGACGCGCTCGTCGGAGCCTGGGGCGAGGGAGACGAAGCGCGAGCCGAGGATGTCGAGCTGGGGGATGCGGCCGGCCTGCGGGAGGAGACGGCCGTTGATGTCGCGGTAGGCGCGGCAGTTCTCGTTCATGTATCCGAGAATGGAGTCCTCGTCGCGGCCCATGAGGTAGTCCTCGGGCTCGGCCTTGACGTCCTTGCCGCCGGCGCGGAAGAGCTTGATGGTGGGGAAACCGGTGACGTCGTACTTGGCGGCGAGGGCGCGGTGGGCGTCCTTGTCGGCGTCGAGCTGGGCGAGGACGCAGTTGTCGTCGTTGGCGAAGGCCCTGGCGACCTTTTCGTATACGGGGGCGAGGGCCTTGCAGTGGCCGCACCAGGGCGCGTAGAACTCGACGAGGACCGTCTTGTCCTCGTCCATGACAATGGTGTCAAAGTTGTCGGCGGTGAGCTGGGCGGCGGCGGGGGGAGGGGGTGCCTTGATGCGCGGGTGCACGCCCGTCTTCTGGGAGATGTAGCGTGCGAGATCGTCGAGGGTGCGTGGGCCGGCGTAGGTGTCGGTGGCGGTGGTGCCCGAGTTGCCGTCGAAGAACTTGAGGGTGGGGAAGCCCTTGACGTCGAACGTCTTGGCTGCGCCCTTGTTGCTGTCGGCGTCGACCTTGGCGATGACGACGCTGTCCTTTGCGTGTGCGAAGGCGTCTGCGAGCTGCTCGTAGATGGGGGCGAGGGCCTTGCAGTGGCCGCACCAGGGCGCGAAGAACTCGACGAGGGCGGGTTTGCCACTGAGCGCGTTGATCTCCTTGTCGGGCTGCGTTGTCCAGTCGGCGACGTTGGACGCGAGTGCTGCGCCGCTGGCGAGGAGCAGCAGCAGCGCCGTTGCTGGTGGTGCGGTGGGCAGCCGTGTGAACCTCATCGTGATGATGTGCGAGTACGAGGAGGAGGAGGTGGTGGTGGTGGTGGTGGTGGACGTCGTGCCGAACCCTGGCGGAGAAGGAGCTCACCCCGGGTTGACGTGGACGGGGGGGAAAGGCTCCGAGGCTGTAGGAGCCGACGGGGGAGCCGCTCGGAGTCAGGCGCGCCTGCCAGCCCGCCTCGGAAGGAGCGGTGAGCGCCCCGTCCTCATCGCGGGCGTCGTCGACGTCGACTTGGACCGCGTCGAGCTCGTCCTTGACTCAGCCAGCCACGCATGGCAGCCGCACCGACACACAGCCGCAGCCGCACTCGCGGCACAGCAGCGCAGGCAGCGATGAGCCGCGTCTCGGCCGTGGGCAGCGTGTCAGCAGGCAGGGCGAGGCAGCGCATGCCGTCGCTCAGGATGCCGTCGCCGTCCCAGTCACTCGTGTACCCGGACAAGGACGACGTCCTCGTGCTCGAGCCCCGCCAGCTGCCCGTCCTCACCTCGGCACCGCCCTCGCCCAGCCGCAGCCGCAGCGGCAGCGGGAGCAGCACGGGCAGCAGCTCCAGCAGCAGCGGGAGCAGCGCTCGCCAGCACGACGACGACGACGGCGACTACAGCCTCGAGGCCGAGCTCGCCAGTGCCCTCGCCGACGACGACGGGGGCCGCTTCTTCAGCAGCACCAGCACCACCACCAAGCCACGCTCGCCCTCCGTCGCCACCGTCACACCCGCGCCAGCATGGCCAGGCGTCTCAGCATCCAAAGCAGAGGCAGCGGCGCAGCCCGCGTCCGAAGAGACGGCCTCCGCGTCCGCGTCATCAACCAGCCTGCGCGACGCCGACGACGATGTCAGTCTGCCGTCCACAGCATCGACAACGCTCAGCACCGTCGAGGACGCATGGGCCGCAGCCGACCAAGCAGCAGCAGCAGCAGCATCAGCGCGCACGCCCAAGATGCCCCCACCACCCTTCCTCTTTGTCCAAGCGGCAGACGACGAGGACGACGACGCAGATGAGGACGACGACGACGACGACGACGCAGATGAGGACGAGGCAGACGACGAGCACGACCCAGCACCGAGCCTGCCCTCTCCACCACGCGGCATCCCCTCCTTACCGCCTAGAGTCGACATCTCCGACTTTGGCATCTACTCGCCCGCTCCCTCGCCCCTCCCCTCGCCCACGTCAACACCGCCCTCCAACACGCGCACCCTGCCAAGCGTGTACGCGGCTCTCAACGCGCCAGGCAGAGCAGGGACAAGCGCAAGCGCACGAGGAAACTCCTCCTCCCTGGCCATCCCCGACCATCTCCCGCCCCTCAACCTGCCACAGACACCCCTCTCCCTCCCCTCGGTGCTGCCCGACATCACCCTCACAGCCGCCGCCGCCGCCGACCTCGCGCCGCTCTCCCTCCTCTCGAGCCGGCTCAACAGCCTCCTCGTACCCTCCACCCCGTCCGCCCCCACCGCCACGCGTCGGCACACCGACCCAGGCTCCGTCCTCGGTCTTGCGCAAGGTCAGGGCCAGGGCCAGGGCCAACACACGGCTCAGGGTGGAGAAGGGCCCGGGTTGGGCTTGCGAGCGGGCTCCAAGCTGTCCTCGGCGTCGGCTGTCAGTCAAGGGGGCCTCCTTCCCGCCCCCTCGATCAGCTTAAACGGTCTTGCGTCCGACGACGCGGACTCGATGCATGCCTTCTCCGCGCGCGGTGCGGACGACGGGCTCGGCCAGTCTTGAGCGTAACGACCCTTTCGGCAACATCAGCAATCTCGACCTGCCAAGTCTCTACTCAACTTCTCCTTCCATCGCCTCGCCACACGCCCTTCTCCATCTGCTACGAGTACACCACCACGAGCAGCCTCGATCCCAGCGCCCGCCGTCTGCCTGCCATCGCTCCCAAGCAAGCTCCCATCTCCTTACCGTCTTCCATTCATCCATCTCATTCTCTACCCATTCATCTTGCCTCTTCCCCCCCTCAGCTCGCTGCTCACTTGTCCCTCGCTTTTGTTACGCGCTGTAAGACTCGTACTCGTACCCCCTGGCGCAGCGCGGCGCACCCGCTTCCGCAGCGCGCTTTTCGGCCCTAATGCAACTCATACCCTCGCGCAGCAGTCTGTGTCTCTGCCTGCCTGCCTGGCCATCTCGTCTTGCGTGCAAGTCCATCGAATTGCCCGAACGCTCCAAAGACGAGAGTGGAGCAAGGGAAGGGAAGGGCAAGGGGGTCACCTCCTCGCCTCGACCCGGCGCCTCGTACTCGTACGAGCCGGCCGTCCATACCCCAACATCCTCAACAGCGGCACCCGCACCACGCGCTCCCACCAGCCCACCACGCGCACCCACCCCAACAGCGCCCGGAACCGCGCCTCGGGCGCGAGGTCCGCAAGGGTGCGTCGGACGAGGACGCGGTTGTACGCCCTATGCCGGCTCGCGTTGGCGGAGAGCCAGGCGCGGTAGAAGGAGGCGGTCGCGTTGTCAGCTTCCTTCTCGTCTGGCGTCGGGTCGGGTTGGATCCCTGTGGATGCAGATCCAGCTTGAGCTTGGGAAGCTCCCCCTCCTGCCGCCTCGAGCGCCCCCGCCCGATCCCGTCCAAACCTGACATTGTTATCCGCCCAAAAGCGCTGGTCGAACGCGCTCGCGCGCGCCGTGCGCAGGCGGTGCGCGAGGGACGCCTCTTCGAGGCGCGCGAGGAGGCGCGTGTAGGTCGGGGAGGGGTCGATGTGCGCCGTCGTCGTGTCGGGAGTGGTGGGAAATGGGTGAGAGTCCGAGGTTGCGGAGGCGCCGTCGTCGCTTTGGAGGGTGTTGGCGCGGCTTGCTTGCCATCTTGATCCATGGGCGGTAAGGAACGCGGCCCCTCTCGACGATGACGAGGAGGAGGAGGAGGAGGAGGAGAAGAAGGAGGTAGAGGACGAGGCTGGACTGAACTCGCTGACGGAGTAAGGATGCTCTTGTACCATCCCCATCCGTCCACCCGGCCCCCCTGCGCCCCTCGCTCCCGCTCCCGCACCGCGCCTCGAGCCCGCCGACCCCTCGCCGGCGCCCTGCTCGAGCACAGAGACGTACCGCACGGGACGGAGGTTCGAGAGCGGGTCCGGCGGGCCCACGAGGAGGGTGGGCGCGATGAGCGTCTTCGGCGTCTTGGGCATGCTCGAGCTTGAACTCGAGCTTGAACTCGAGCTGGCGCCGGTACGGACACCCAAGCCCTCCGCCCCTGCGCGCCGGGCCCCGCTGCTCGCAGCCGCACTCGAGCTTCTAGACGTTGTGGTCGAGGCAGGAGGCGTAGACGAGGAGGAAGCCGCGCGCGCTCCGACGGACGGGACGACTTGTCCGGGCAGAGACACCTGGTAGCCACTCCCGTGCGCCGCGTTCAGCCCGCGCTTGAGGGAGACAGCGGCCCGCATCGCTTGCCTGGGAGTTGAGCGCCTTGCTCGTGTCCTTGATGAGTGTGAGGGTTGTCCTTGGGGAAGGAGATGATGGACGACGTCCGTAAGGCCGGCCAACCAAGCGTGGTCAGCGCTGGCGGCAGGCGGACCTCCACACCGACAGCACACCTGACCGCCAAAGGGACGTCCTTGCTCCATAAGGATTACGAAGCTGGCATTGCAAAGAAGTGCACCGCGGACGACGTGGACAGAGGCAGCCATTATAAAGAGGGGAGAGTTGCAAGACGCGTGACATGCGCACCAGGGAATGGAAGCCACGGGCTGAGGGAGACGAGGGTGGGAATGGAGCAGCCGTCGTGGGAGAGGACGACGTGACGAGAGGGTGACTTGCTGTGACTTGAAGGCGCTTGTTCCTACGGCGAGACATTGACGAGATCGGTCCTTGAGACGCTGACAGTGCTGCTGGCAAGGAGCGTGCCGTGCACGTCGATCAAGCTGGCCTGCTTGGGGGCGAGGGCACGCCTGGGGCCGGGGCCGGCGCCATCCCCGCCGTCGCCGAGGCGTCCGGCCCAATCCCACCAACGGGCGGCCGTCCGTACACGTCCGGATGACTGCCCTGGTTGCCGAGCTTGAGCAAGCTCGCCACAATGTACGCCTGCTCCTTGCTCTCGTGCACGAACAGGTCCGCGCCCCAGAACCCGCCAATGTGCAGCCGGACCGAGTACAGGTCAAAGAGACCATTGCTCAGCTGCAGTCGCACCTCTTCCTCGGGGAAGATGGTGCCGCGCGCCGGTTGCAGAAGCTGCTGCGTGCCCGAGGTGAGCACCAGCTGGCCCTCGGCCAGACTCCGGATGCCCGACTGCGGCCGGATCTGCGCATGCTCCACCAAGGCTGCCCACATTCGCCGTACCAGGGGACCGTCCTCGGGATGGACAAGGTCGAGCAGGCTCGCGCCTCGGAGCTCGTCCGCCTCAAAGCCAAGCAGCGCTCGACTGCCCTCCGTCGCCGTGGCGACAATGTGTAAATCTGTCGAGCAGATCATCGTGAGCACCGGGCTCGTGCTTGGGAGGTTCGCCATGAAGCCGGGCATCACTGGCGATGGTCGAATGTGGTACATGGGCGATGGCGGAGCGCCCGTACTGTAGCCCGAACGCGGAGCGGGCGCGCTTGGTGGAGGTGGTGCCAGTGCCGCAGCTGCCGATCGTGGAGAGGGTCCGTGGTACGCAGGCGGCGGTCCCATCACACCAGCAACCTGCGCTGATGTCTGACTGGGATCGACCATGGCCGGACTTGGGGGATGAGCGCCGCCATTGCCAGAGTACCGACTCGGTACCAAGGACCGAGCCGTCCGCCATTGCTGCTGCTGCTGCTGCTGTTGTTGATGATGTTGAGCGGCGTACGGCTGACGCTCATACGCGCCTGCACCGGCTTGGCCGGGTCCGGGAGGAGGCGGAGATGGATAGCTTGGCGCAGTGATCCCATGTCGATATTGAGCTTCATCCGTGCGCCTGCCGTGTCCGGCTTTTGTACGTGCTTGCGAGCCGGCCTTTCCAGGCAGACCGCCAACAGATTGAGGGGAAGCAGACCGTTGGTGCTGCTCTTCCCCTGCATACCCTTGAGCCCCGCCATCCTCGCCTTGGCCCTCTTGCTCTGCTTGGTCTGAAGTGAGCCGGCGTTCGCTGCGTGGACGGCCGCGCTTCTTGTGCTGACAGGATCGCATGTCAAGCACATATCAGCGTTGGGCACCTTGGCATCAGCGGAGTCTGCAGAGCTCACCTGTACATCCACACAGCTGTCCGCCTTGTGGATACGTACGCAGCGTCCGCAGGGTCGGTTGCTGTCGCATGCCAAGTGTGCCCGCTTGCAATTACTACAAGCCACTCGCACGTTGACCTTGACCGCCTTCCTTGCCCCTTGAGAGTCGGTGGAGATGTCTGCATGCTGAGATGCGTGCTCTACATGGACGCCGCCTGGTGCGCCGGGGCCGTGTTCGTATCGTGGAGGTGCCGTGGCCACGGCACCGTAAGCTTGGTGAGTGGTGTAAGGGGGCACGTACGAGGTACTGGGATGCCCACCGGCTTCGTGAGGGTAACCTTGCGAGGACAGATGTCGTGGCATTGGGTGCTGGTGATAATGGTAGTGCTTGCTGGCATTGTGAGGAGGCGGAGCGGCATGGGCTCCAGCCTGATGGTCGTCGAAGCTACGCTTCTTCCTTCCTGATGAGGTCTGGCTGTACGACATTCCCGGGGAGGGCGGCAGCGAGTGCCGGCTCGGGGACGAGATGCCGTTCGGTCCTCGGTTCTTTGCCGTTCTCCAAGCTGTCTCTGGCGATGGCACACGAGCTGAGGACGAGCTCATTGCGACCGAGGTCTGGCTGCCAGTCTGCGTGCCGTCCCCACCGCCGTCAGGCTGGCTTCCGAACGTGGCAGGAGGCGGTGGTAGGATGCGGTTGGCAAGCATGGGAGTCCGTGACGATGTCGAGGATGAGGGCGTGGTCGCGCCGGGATAAGGAGAGGTCGACTTGCGCGTCGACCGATCGTTTGCGTGCATCGCGGGAGGCATTCCACCTTCGGAGGTCATCCGCGGGTCGGAATCGTTGGCCGACCGATGCGAAGACGGAGGTCTTGACGTATTGGAGGCTCCCCCTCGTCGTGCGTGCGGCTCGTTGTAGCTTGGGTGTGGGCCGGCAGCAACCAGATGAGGTAGACGGGGTCCGGCTGGATGATCCTGATCCACCATGACTACGGCCACGACCGACATTCGCTGACGTCTCCTGCCGAGCTCGCGACTGGCTCCGACCAACGGCCCAGCCTGCGCCGGTCAGGGAGGAGGGAGATTCCACGCTGCCTTGAGGGCGGCGATCTGACGGTGCGCGATGCCGTGGTACGACGCGTGTCGGGTGGTGGTGGCAAACCAGACGCGCCGAGGCCAATGGCGCGCCGCGTTGTGCCCGTGCCGCGCCCAGGAGAGGCGATGCCGTGCCGCCAGCGCTGTCCGTTGGGGGGAGGATGAGGTGAGGGAGCTGCTCGTCGAGCTCCTGGTGTGGTTGTGGTCGTGGTGATGGAGGTGAGCCAGCCGGGGGTCGCGAGCACGACGGGGGGCGAGTTGTTGTCGCATTCCATCTTCCTGACCACCACCACCCGCTCACCACAACACCCGACGGCGACAATCTGACGCAAGCCAACAACAATCGACCATGCGCTTCAGCCCCGGCGCGCCGGCGCAGGCAGTGCGCGGCCAATGCCAGTCCAGTGGGCGACGCCCGGCCCCCGTCGTCACTGCGCGAGCTTGACGAACAACGACGGGGCAGCAGTGCTCACGCAAGCACAGGCGCGCGCCGCGATGTACAGGAGTACACAATGAGTCGTCGCGTGCCAAACACATCCTTCGGCCCTGCGCTCACGATCTCACTTCCTACAAACTGCAGACTGCAGAGTGCAAACCGCTGCCGTCGCCTGGAGGTACCACAGCAGGAAGACGGCCCCAGGTCAGCATCCTCGAGGCGGTGAGTGCGTAAGGCCAAGTACCACACCCGCCGCAGCGGCCGACGCGCTCATTGATTCTCCGCGTCTCTGTCTTCCTCCCCTCCCCTGCGGCCCTATTCTCTCCTGGATCACAGCAGGTGTCGGTACAGTTCATCCGGGTGGGAGCCGGATCGCGAACCGCTCGGCTCCGCCAGATATCCGTCCAAGGACCCAGAGCGGCATCGTTGCTCGTGCCGGCTGCCAAGTGCGTGCCAGCGATCTTGATGCGCGACGCCTCCCGGCCACAACTGGCAAGGCTGCAAGGCAATGCAACCAGCCTCCCAACTCCCAAAGGCCACCGCCAGTCCGCCACACATCGATTTCGGATTACCCGCCACTCACCCGTGCCCCGTCTTGCAAATTGCGACAAGGGCAAAGACAAGGTGACATGGGCTCCACACACCGCACGCACGCTGGCCGGTTTGCAGTTCGCAGACTCCGGCCTTCGCACCTTCGGACTCGATGATGGCAGGATTCACACGGAGTCGATCGCGATGTGGTTCAACGAGGTCCAACTGGTTCCCATATTGATGTCAACAGTTCCGGTCGTTTACGAAGAATGGCACGAGTTGAGCCGGCCTTGCTCGACATCGAGCCAGCGGGGACAGCATCAGCCACGTCAAGGGAAGCAAATACTCGTGGTCCGCCCAAGCCGAACTCGACAAGTGATTGCCGCCAACTCACAGAAATGGACCGAGCTCCGACCTGTTCGCATCCGTGCTACGGCGAGTTCCTGTGAGTCTAGTGCGATCTGACAGCAGAACACGTCGCTGACTTTCTGACTCGTCGCCATTGTAGTTGCGGCCTCAGCGCATGCGAGACTCGGACCAGTTCCAAATCCGAATCAGATCCTTAACTAGACACGCCCGTCCCGAATCAAGCATGACAGTCGTCAAGGCTTGCTCCAGCGACCACGCCCGCCTCTCCGTCTTCAAGCCCATCGCACGCGGCTTCGTCCTACAGTCGTGCGAGCGCGTCCGGAATATTTGCGGTGTACGGTATACGGAACACGGCCTCATGCCGCGGGCGGGTGTGCAGGACGCGTCTCGCTTGGGTAATATAGGTCGTCACGACGCCACTCCGCAATCGATGGCGACTGGTCAGCATCAGACTGCCTGGCAATGTTGATGGTGAGCATCGACGCCATGCTGGGCCTGATGGGCACCGTCAAGAACAAGGTACAGATGCCGGCCGCGGCGCTGAGAGGCACGAGCCGTACCGCATGGATCAGAACGGTACTGTACGCTGTCCACACGTGAGCTCTAACGCGTCCTACGCGTCGCCGACGCGTCTCGGAAATTCGGAGAATGGGGAGATCAACACTGCCCTCTGGGCTCTGCCAACTCGGCGCCCGCGATGCCTTCCTGATTGAGCACCACCACCACCGCACCATTGTGCCAGCAAAGGCAGCTGACAGGACCTCAAGCGACAACGTCACAGCTCGCGCGGAGTTGCCCACGATGTCCGGCTTGATGTACGAAGGCGCAGGCGACAAGGAGAAGCCCGTCCTGGACCTGGGTGAGCTTGCGCACGCGTCCCGGCGCCAAGCGCGCGGATGGCATACTGACGGGACTTCTGCCTTTGACATCTGCGCTGCATCAAGACTCGGGAGCTCAGTCAGGCTTCTGCGCCTTCTTCAAGAGCATGCCCGCGGCCCAAGATGGGACGGTGCGCTTGTTCGATCGAGGGGTGAGCAGGCTTATGCGCCGAGCAGCTCTGACTGGCGACGATGCTGATCGCACTTGTTCCATCTCTCCCACCGCGCGCGTGCCACACAGGACTTCTACAGCGCCCACGGCCAAGACGCCATTCTCGTCGCCGACTCCGTGTTCAAGACACAGTCCGTGCTCAAGTATCTCGGTTCCAGCAGCAAGGAGCAGGGCTTGCCGTCCTGTACGCTCGGCCACGCCGCGGCGCGCGCATTCCTGACAGAGGCGCTCACGACGCGGCAGATGCGCGTCGAGATTTGGTCAAATGGCGGAGGGAAGCGCAGTAACTCGTGGTCCATCTCCAAGCAGGTGGGTATCGGAGTGTGCTCATCGTGAGCGGACTGCACTGTGCCAACAGATTCACCGTCATGCGCTATCACACAGGCGACGCCGGGCAACCTACAAGGCATCGAGGACCTCCTCTTCGTCAACGCGGACATCTTGAGTGCACCCATCGTCATCGCGCTCAAGGTGAAGATGGAGGACGGCGTCAAGCACGTCGGTGCAGCTTACGCTGATGCGTCCAATCGAAGCCTCGGCGTTGCCGAGTACGCCGAAAACGATCTGTTCAGCAATACGGAAGTGAGTACTTGCTAGTGGGACTGCGTGCTGCATGGCATACAGACTCAAGTACTCGCTCTGCCGAACACAGTCACTGCTCATTCAGCTTGGTGCCAAGGAGTGCTTGCTTCCAGAGGACAAGGGAGACGACTACGACCTCAAGAAGCTGCGCTCAGTCGTAGACAGGTGTGGCTGTATCATTACTGATCGCAAGAAGGGTGAGCTCAGACCGGCAAAAGATGGGACTGCTGAGCTGACCATCACATGTCTTGAATCACAGCGGACTTCACAAACAAGAGTGTGGACACGGACTTGGCGCGTCTGCTGAATGAGGACGCGACGCGAGGTGGCATTGGTACGTCTTGGGCTGGCTACCAACCGGAGACCCAGCGAGCATCCTGAACTTCCTTTCCTGTCTCAGTGGAGCTCGACAAGAAGATTGCAATGGGTGCCACGAATGCTCTACTCACCTATCTCGACCTCGGCGCCGACGACGCCAACTTTGGCAAGTTCACCATCAGCACACACGATCTTTCTCAATACCTCCGCCTCGACAGCTCAGCTTTGCGCGCGCTCAACCTCTTCCCGGAACCTGGGCAGACCGGCTACGGGAAGAATACAAGCCTGTACGGGCTCTTGAACTTTTGCAAGACGGCCCAAGGCGTGCGCATGCTTGCGCAGTGGCTCAAGCAGCCACTCGTCAATGCTCATATTATCCGTGGGCATAGAATGACGGTCTGGACGCTCTTGATGACCTCGCTGACGCTTTTTAAATGGCTCTTGACAGGAGAGCGCCAGGATCTGGTCGAAGTCTTCGTCGACGACACTGGCCTTCGACAAAACGTACAAGTGAGCCTGAGCACAACCTGCGATCGTTGAGCATTTCTCTAAACCGACACTTTGACCTCACAGACCGACCAACTTCGCTACCTGCCCGACCTGCACCGTATCAGCAAGCGGCTGCAGCGAGGCATCGCCAATCTCGAGGATGTCGTACGCGTCTACCAAGCCATCATGCGGCTACCGATGCTCATCGAGTTGCTGACCGAGGCGGAGACACCATCACAACGACATGCGGACCTGCTCAAGCGCAAGCTCACCACCGTGCTTCAAACCCACAAGAACACGCTTCAAAAGTTCTCCGACCTCGTCGAAGCCACCCTCGACCTCGACGAGCTTGCGAATCACAGCTACGTGGTCAAGGCCGACTTCAGGGAGGACCTACGACAGATACGGGACGAGTTGGACGAAGTTCGGGACGCACTGGATGAGGTGCATCGAAAGGCGGGCAAGGACTTGAGCCTCGACATTGAGAAGAAGCTCCATTTGGAGAACCATGCGACTCATGGCTACTGCTTGAGAGTGACTCGAAGTGTGAGTCAATCTCGTGCGTTTATCTGGGCGGTCAGTGCTGACTTGACCTATAACGTTCGCCAGGACGCAAATGTGATCAAGGGCAAGGGCAACCAGTACTTCGAGGTTGCCACCGTGAAGGTGAGCAAAGGGCAACGTGCTTCCCGACGCAGTGTTGCTGATACGCGGCGATCTGCGACAGGGCGGCCTCTACTTCACCACGTCCAAATTGCGCGGCCTGAACGAGCGCTTTTCGCGGCTCACCGCTGAGTATGCAGACAAGCAGAGCGGGGTCGTCAAGGAGGTCGTGTCCATAGCTGGTGAGTTACAAGTTGATTTCCATTTGAAGCAGAGCCCCAGCTGATGCGGCTTCGTACCTTCAGCTTCGTACTGCTCCCCGCTTGAGCAACTGAACGTGGCCATCGCCGAACTCGATGTCATTGTCAGGTGCGTATGCCCACATCGCAATGGGAAGACGATCACTGACCTTCGATGTGGGTATTGCAGCTTTGCCCACATATCCGTCAACGCGGCAACGCCATACGTCAAGCCCATCCTCCACGACCGCGGCACAGGCGCGACATTAACCATCAAGGAGGGTCGCCACCCCTGCCTGGAGATGCAGGACGACATCACCTTCATCCCCAACGACACTGAGATGAAGCAAGACGAGTCCGAGTTCCTGGTGATCACCGGTCCAAATATGGGCGGCAAGAGCACGTACATTCGACAGGTCGGCGTGATTGCGCTCATGGCGCAGGCGGGCTGCTTTGTGCCCGCGGCGGAAGGCGTCGAGCTGCCCATCTTTGACTGCATCCTGGCTCGAATCGGCGCGGGCGACAGCCAGCTCAAGGGGGTCTCTACGTTTATGGCGGAGATGATTGAGACGGCGACGATTCTCAAGGTAAGCATTTCTTTTGCGTGTGATCTACACCTCGCGACTTGACTGACGATCGAGCTGCCCTCTTCAGACCGCGACCAAGGACTCCCTGATCATCATTGACGAGCTCGGCCGCGGCACCTCGACCTACGACGGCTTCGGTCTCGCCTGGGCCATTTCCGAGTGGATCACGACGCAGATCCGGTGCAAGACGCTCTTTGCGACGCACTTCCACGAGCTTACCAACTTGGCGACGCAGCAAGCGCACGTGAAGAACTTGCACGTCGTTGCGCACGTTCGGGAGCGTGAGGCTGGTGCGGGTACGGGTACGGGGGCCAAGGAACGAGAGATCGACTTGCTCTACCGCGTCGAGCCGGGCATCAGCGATCAGAGCTATGGTATCCACGTCGCCGAGCTGGCCAACTTCCCGCCGTCGGTGATCAAGCTTGCGAAGCGCAAGGCGGAGGAGCTCGAGAGCTTTGGTGAGTGCTTCTTCATTGATGCTGGACGCGTCTTGGGTGCACGCTTGGAAGATGGGCTGCTTATGCGTCGTGCCTTTGCTTGTGACAGACGACGAGAAGGCAATGCTCGATATGGACGACGAGCTCAAGGAGGAAGGTACCAAGCTCGTCCAAGAGTTTCAACGTACCCTCGCCGCCCGACTTGCCGCCGTCGCGACTAGCTCCGAGGCGGCCACAGGGACGGGTGATCGTCAAGACCTGGACGCTGCCGAGTCAGACACAGACGCCTCCGAGCCGCCCACGAAGCGACGCAAGACGGGCGGGACCACGTCCAATGTCGAGGCAGAGCTGCGCGAGCTCCGGCGCACGGTGGCCGAGTTCAGGGAGAGGATGGAAGCGCAACCTTGGACGGCCAAGGTGCTCGGCGCTGCGTTTTGAGAGGGGAGGCTTCCGAGGTGCATCACGATGGGGCTCTCGCTATGCGATGTAATGCGTATGTTGCATGCGTGCGATGGGAGCTTGGTACGAGACTTGACATGTAAAAAGAGCGTAGTGTGTAGGTACCTAGTCGCGAACCGTCCATGATGTTACCCGCGTTCAGCTCCTCCTCCTCAGCGAAACTCGTCGTTCGTCGCGACCCTATCGTACATGCCCGAGCGCGCCGCCTGCCCACTTGCCAGACGACGCATTGCCGGCGCGGGCGCCTGCTTCGGCGTTCGTCGCGCGGCTGGCGCAGGCTCGTACCCATTCCAGCTCCCGTACCCACTCCCGTCCTTGTGCTTGGGTTCGTCCACCTCCGCCGCTTGGTCCGCAAACGCGTCCATGGTCCGATCGCCCTCGTCGGCCCAGTCGGACTCGGTCATGCGTTTCCACGATTGATAGATGGCCCTGTCGGGGAGGGCGTGATCGAATCAGCAATGTTAGTGGCCTGTGACGAGAGGGCAGGAGGTTGGGGACACGCACCACATTGCCAGGGACTGAAGAATGACGGCTGCAAAGGAGCCGTCAATCTTGCCTTGCGATGCGACGAATAGGTCCGAAGACCAGAGGAAGTTGAGCAACTGGAGAGCAAAGCAAGCGGAGGTGAGGTTAGCGCATGGGATCCTTGATGAAAGCAGGGCAAGGCTCACCAAGCTCATAGCCCAGAATACGGCCGCAAGGAAGGACCATGCTGAAGAGGAAGGGCACACATGGACGTGGACGAGTTAGCAACATGGAGATGCGAATCCAGTCGTCATAGTCATCAGGAAGAGTACTCACCGAAAGGCCTGAACTCATGCAGCTTGCCCAGTGTCACATATGTGATGAGGAACGCGTACATCGTGAACCTGGACGATTGAAGAAAGGTCAGCACTGCCTGTTCCCTATCGCGACGCCCCGAGTCACTCTTACCCGACGAGGGGGATCAGGAAGATGATGGTGTACAACCTGGACAACGAACAGCAAGGCGCAACTCCAATCAGCTTATCGCCACAGCTTCTAGCTCGACATAACACTCACGTTGGAGCGTAGAGATCGATAAACTGGTGTCTTGAATGCATCGCGAGATGTGCAAAGTCGAAGGGCACGTCCAAGCTGACTACGAGGGTCATCTGTTGGCAGCGTGAGAAAGTCAGCACGATGCTACCTTGTCATGTGAGGTAAAGAAGTTGTGGACGCTTACGGCAAACATGGCGGTGTAGAAGAGGGCATGCGGCCATAGCGACGCCGGTGAGCCGTCATCGACGACTTGGGTCATGACGATGGCGGAAGCCAGCAATGCTGTAAGGGAGAGGCACAGTCAGCATCTTCGCCTTCCCGTTTCAACGGCTTCCTCCCATGCTCAGACTTACACCAGAACAGAGCTGACTGTAGAGCCTCTTGGATGGCGGTGACGACGACGAGAAAGGTAGATCCTTGCTCGAGGAATGATCCCATGGTGAGGATTTGAAGGGGCACGATGGCGAAGTATGTGAGGAAGAGGACGCGCATCTCTTGTCGTGCTGTTGAAGAAACTCCCACCTATCAGTTCGGCGTCCACAGGATGGGGTACAGCAGAACGCTCACCTACTGCGGCGACGCGCTGGGAGATGCGCATGACCATGAAGCCGATGAAGATGGTCGACAGGGAGCATGCCACGATCAGGGCTGCGTTTCCCATACTGCCATTGTGACCTCGCCGTGAAATCGAGCATTCGGGATTGATCCCAACTCCTGCGGCGGCTGCCACAGTTGTCCCATCAGCGCTCGAGTCGTTGAAACCGAGCTCGACGCTTGCGAAGAGAATGGAAGCAGGACCCAAGGCGTCAGTGTACAGTTCTGCCATAGCCTCGAGGGAGTAAGATACTCACAGATTTCCCTGGACCAGCAATCGACGGAAGAAGAGGTTGCAGACGGCCAGGCTCGGGGTGGAACTGCACCATGACCCAAAGGAGCCAAAGGAGAATGTGTAGTTGGAAGTCGCTGCGGCTGGTGCGAGGGTGCTCATGGTCGCTTCACCCTGAGGCCTGGCCCGCACTGAAAGGCCTGGCCGCGGTGCCAATGGAAGGTGTCGGTGTTCGTCTCTTTGTCGACCTCGACGCGCTTCTCGTGTAGGCAATGTCTGTGAGGGGCAAGGGCTTTGGCTTGGAGTAAGGCGAAGGGGGGTAAAAGAGATGGACACAGAGTTGAGCTCGTCGTCGTTATGACCGTCGCTTCATCGAGGAAAGAGGAAGAGGGCTGCTCTGTGGACTGACGGCTCGGTCAAGGAGAAGGAGAGGTCAGCCCAGACACCATCGGCGACTGTTGAACATCTACCAACGGCGGCGACAGGCTCCGACATCAGCCCCAACCCGACCAGTGGGAGCCCAGCCGCCGCTGTTCCTGCCTCCTAGCCTCACACCTGAGCCACCGCCTGCCGCGCCAATGCCGTGAGTGCGCTGGCATACGCTCAGGCCATGGTGAGGATGATGGTGGACGTGCACGACGACGCGAGGGGAGACATCTGGCGCTCATTATATATGAGGAAGATGATCATGCGATTGAGCATGCTATGCCCGTACCCACCTCATCACCGCCCGCCCTCATCAACGCCAGCTACGACGACGACGACTACGACGACGACGACGCAACCACCTCAAGAACCGCCCTGACAGCGCAGAGGCATCGGCGGGTGCGCGCGCGCGTACGTGTGTGCGTGTAGTGTTGGCTAGGCCCTTCCTCACCTCCTTCGCCAGCGTCCAGCGTCCAAGGAAATGACCCGTACGTACCTCCAACCCATGGCTGCTCCAACGAACCCACGCTGACCTGACACTTGTCTTCTGCTCCACCTCGCTGGCCCGACGTGCGGCTGGTCCTCGTAGGAGGCAACCAGCGCGAGCATGACCGTCTCCGCGCAGCCAAGAAGGCGGCGGGTAAGGGCAAGGCCACCAATCTGAGCGGTGGGTATACCAGCTAGCTGGCACCTTGTCCAGGCCACCAAGCTGACGCCTTCCACCACCCATCTCCCGTCTTCCTCTCCCTCTCCTTTGCGCGCACGCTCGTGCGCACATCACAGCTTCAGCACTGGCAGCAAAAAGGGAAGCCGACGCCGAGATCGTCAAGCAAAAGGTAGCTGTATGTATCACGCATCTGCATCTCCTTCCACCTTGTCAAGATCCATCATGCTGACAGTGGCTGCTTGTCACAACTCATGCGCACGCACGCGCGCACGTACTATGTAGGCCAAGGCGGCCAAGGCAGCGGCAGAAGCGGCGGCAGGAGGAGGGGGAAGGGGTACATCAAGCGCGAAGAAGTAATAGTACACCGACCCAGCCCCTTCCTCTTCTACGACGTTTCTTCCTCTCCAGATAGAAAGGCATGCGGCACAAGACACAGATTCCCAAAGTGTGATGGCAGTATGCATACAGCGCGATGAACCAGATGAGGAAGGGTACAAGTACAGAGAGACGGGGCCGGAGGGAAAAGGGGGATGGTCATCGCAGCGGGAGTGGTAGCACAAGCGGCCACGGTCTCGTAGTCCTCGTCCTCGTTGCCGCGTCGCCCTCACCATTGCGCCTAAGCTCAGAAGAAGCAGCATCCCGTCCCTGCGCCTGCGCCTCGAGCTCATGGAAATGCCAATGAGCGTACGAAACGTGTGCGCGCATACGCGCCGCGTGGTCCCTCTGCGCCGCCGAGGTGGGTTGCACTCCCGATGGACCCGCGCCGGCCCTCGAGGCGTGGCTCGCCTCGGCATGATCCCGCACAGCCGTGAGCGCCATGGCGCGCGCTAGACGCTCCTCGACCGTCCCCGCCGCCCCCTCCGCGTCCATCGTCGCTGTCGATGCGCCGCCTCCTTCGCCGGATAGGTCGTGGTACTCTTCCCGCAGCGCGCTTGCGATCCGCCCGCCGTCGGCCCCGCGCCGGGACCAGGGCGCTTGGGTGGCTGTGCCGTCGTTGTTGGGTCGATGCTGCTGGGGTGGCAGCACACGGTCCGGCGCTTGCAGGCCGAGCAGGAGCGGGTCGCCTTCGGCCCGAGTCGTGCCACCCGCATAGAGTCTGCCTTGTTCGCTCTGGTTGTTGTTGGACGCCGAGGTCGAGGAGGACGGCTGGAAAGGCAGGACTTTGCCCCGCGGTAGCAGCGCCTCGAGCGCGAGGTCCGCCCACACCTCGCGCACAGGCAACTGCACGCGCTCCCTCTCGGCCCTCAACAGCGCGCCGGCCCCACCACTCGGGCTCGCGCTCGACGTTCGACCGGGTCCGAAGCGCTTGAATGGCCAGCGCGGGTTCGTCGGGCCGTGCGCTGTGCTGGCGCGGAGCTGGAGATGGTGCGCGAGGGTGTAATCTTGGGCTACCGGTCCGCCGCCGTCTGCTGAGGCGGCCGAGGTGGACGCGGCGGCCGCTGCCATCCCCGCCGCCCCTCCCCCCTGCATGCCGCCGCCGCCCATGCCCGGACCGGCAAGCAGCGCCTCGTCGAGCATGGGCTCCTCGACCTTGAGCCGGGCGCGACTCTCGGCTGCGTGTGCGAGCTCGAGGTTGAGATGGAGTTTGGGATCGAGGAGCGGTCGAGAGGCGAAGGGTGTGTTGAGGTGGGCGGACAGACCTGCGAATGGGTTGCCGTAGGGGTACGAGGTGTGCTGCTCCGAGGGCAGCACGTCGGCGTCGTTGTCAATCGCGGGTGGAATGAGGCCTTCCGGTACTGCGATGGCTGTAGGACGGCAAGCGCAAGAGCTGGCTTGTCAGCCATCCCCCTCTCTGCTTTGCGAAGAGGTGTAAGGACTCACTCTCGTACTGCAAAGAAGGCAAGGCCCAGAGCGCGCTGTGCTCGTCAGGATTGCCAAACTCGCTCTCATGTGCCGCCGCTCGATCCGGGTCGAGGAAGAGGGGCGGGAAGGTGTACGAGCCCGCCCCGCCGGCTGCGGCCGAGGCTGCAAAGGAGGAGGAGGATGGGCCGCCTGCGCTGTCGGCGGCCAAGGCGAGGAGGCGCGAGGTGGGCGAGTGCGCCGAGGGCCCGCGGCGGTAGTGGGCATCGGTGCGTGACATTGCCCGCCGGCCAGTGCTGCGTCCTTGTCGACGGCGCGAGTGATGGACCGAGGGTGGGATGCTCGTCGTGGTCGTCCGGCTGAGAAGATGAGGTGGTGTTGTTCTTACGTAATTCAGTGACGCGTCGGCGGCGACGCGTGTTGGTCTCCTCGTGACGTGAGAACAACACTGCCTCGTCAACGTCTCCTTCCTTGCGGACGACGACGACGACAACCATCCTCGACCTTGTCAAGGGCGCAACATACACGCTATGGACAGAGCACGGACGGCGCGCTCCTCAGCTGCGTCGGCAGCATCGACAATCACAGGAGAAGCGCCTGTCTCTGAGGACGCCGTCGATGGTGAGCACCCTGGACATTTCTACGAGAGAGAGCCCCATTGACACCTTCGCCTCTTCAACACAGTGCTGTATGAGATCTCTCAGCTCGTGCGCACGGGTCTGAGCCGCGATCAGCTCAAGGCTGCCATGGCCCTCGTCGACCAGGGCGTCAGTGGCGAGGCCGTTGCGGTATGTGTTGAGGATCTCAGCGTTTAGTCAAAGCACGGCTGAATCTCAGTCTGCCACCCTTCTACCCATTTCCTCCCCTCAGGCCATCATCAAGGAGCTCAGAAGGGAGCATTCTGCGCCGCGCTGATACGGCGCCTGACCAGCCGATTGCGTCGTCGTCCAAGGTCGTTGTCCAAGAGACCTCGAGGGCTCCGTGCTCGATGCTTTCAAGACCTCCTCTCCACCACTCGACCTCAACGGGGCAACATACGATCCAGGGACATACTTGACTCGCCCTCTACACTGTATATACCTGCACTGCGAGCCTCCAATGGAAGACAGCGTGATCCCCTGTCCATGTAATGGTGACAGCTTGGAGAGGACGGAATGTTGAATGAGTGACTCTTGTGCCGAGGAAGGAAGCGCTGGCGAGGGGCGCGTGCGCATCATCGACCTCGCCCTCCGCATCGAATGAATGAATGCCTCAGGCTGGGACGCTCACCGCTGACCACGACGACGTCGTGGCCCCTCACCGGCTGACAAGACGATGAAGGCCTTCTTCGCCGCGCGCGCCCAGCGCAAGCCAGCAGCTGGCAGTGCTGGCGGAAGCAGCAGCGGCAGCGGTGGGAGTGGTGCAACCTCGTCCTCACCGCTCGGCATCGGACTCGGCGTCGGACTGGGCTCCAACAGCTCGAGCCTGGCCATCCCGCCCTTCCCATCGCCGCTGCCCCACCGACTGCTGACGGTGTACCACACGGAGCAGGGCATCCTCCTCCTGCCACGCTCGGCGTCGGCGCCGATTGGTGATGCGATCGCAACGGCGGCATCGGCCAAGAAGGCGACCTCGTCGGCGAGCAACCCACAACGACACCGCTCCAGCGTGTCCGGGACAGCCCTCCTCGGCGTGGGGACTGGCGCTTTGCTGCCGTGGGTTCGCCTCGCGCATCCTCGACCCGTGTCCTCGCTCGAGGCGCGCGAGATCCTCGACGGTCGAGATGAGCACATCATCGAGAAGGAGTGCGACATTGTCGCGTTCGGTGTCATTGGCGTTCTCCGTCTCTTCAACTGTAAGCACCGTAGTCCATGCTTGTTCTCATCGGATGGTATACTGAACGTCGGACTCGCTGTACATCGACAGGCGCACATGTCCTCCTGATCACAGGACGCTCCTCCATTGGCAACTTCCTGCACCCGGCCTACCCAGTCTACAAGCCAACCCGCATTCTTGCCTTGCCACTCGAACCAGACCTCGCGCTGGCCGCCCTTGGCACAGAAGCTGAGAGGCAGAAGAAGGAGGCCGCTCAAGCCGCTGCTCAGGCAGCGCGCGAGGTACCCGATCAAGAGACGGCCATCGGCGAGGACGACGAGGACGAAGATGAAGACGAAGATGATGACGACGATGTTTACACTCCCGCCGTCCTTACACCCGACGGCCGATTCCGCGAAGGCGCTCTCTCGCGCCAGCCTTCCGTCAGTGGTCGTTCCATCGCCTCCTCAGCCAATCGCCCCGGCCTCGGATCGCGGGTACCCAGTCTTGGACCCGTACCCTCCTCCGCACGGCGTGCTGCGTCCACCGCTAACAAGGACGACGAGTCGGCCTCTCAAACTGAAGGCGGTGCCAAGGACACGCCACCACTGGCCAAGGAACAGGCCAAGGGTGTCTCTGGCGAGGTAGGCAACCAGCCGGCCGATGTCGAACTGCCGAAACGGGTCTCAACGGAGGTTGACAAGGAAGCGGCCGCAGCGGCGGCATCGGATCTCACACCACCAGCAGACTCGGCACCGCGTATGAGCCCCTTCTTCAGCTCAGGATCGGACGCTGACAAGGACGAATCCTCAGTCGCGCCGCCCTTGACAGCTGACGAACGCTACCGCCTCGCCGTGCAAGCCGAGCTCGAAGAGAAGGTCATCAAGGAGACCATTCGTCAATATGCCGACCGCGGCGAAATGTTCTTCGCGTACGATGTCGATCTGACTCGGTCGCTCAGCAAGAAGAGCAGTCAGATGGCCAATCAGGGAGGGGCGACTCCTGTCATAGGGCCTCAGGTCGAGACCAAGGGTGGCAGAGATGACCTCCGTCCTTTCGAGGAGCCCAACCAGACCTTGCCTCTGTGGAGTGAGTGTTCTGGCATTTTCAACGCATGGTCCATGAGCTGATTCAATACCCTGACACAGGACGCGCGGACAGGAAGTTCTGGCACAATGAGCACATGGCTCGAGAGTTTGTCGATGCCGGGGTGGGTTGGGACATCTGAAAAGCCTTGGAACGTTGCCAGATGGCTGACTCGGAACCCTCTCTCACCAGCTCCACAACTTTGTCCTCGTCGTGCTTCAAGGCTACTTCCAGAGCACCAAGCTGCCCTTACCGCCCACGGAGTCGGCCTCACGCACCTCGATCGAGTCGGACCCTGCCGATGTTCTCAATCCAAGTACTTCGGCCATGGACTCCGCCAGCGAGGCCGCCGCTGCGCCGCAGATCGAGGCCGAGCCGCCATCGCTCACGGCTGAGCTATTCCTGATCTCGCGTCGCGCCAAGGAGCGCGTTGGCTTGCGCTACCAGCGTCGTGGCCTGAACGACAATGGCGACTGCGCCAACACGGTCGAGTCGGAGCAGATCCTTCTCCTCACGCGCCGACAAGTCGTATATGGTCCAGGCAAGACGTTCACTTCACCGCCAAGCGAGCGTCAGCACGTCGGCTACAGGCTTGCGACGTTTACGCAAGTTCGAGGCTCGGTGCCGCTCTTCTGGTCCCAGAGCTCGTTCAGCCTCCGGCCACCGATCGTCATGGAGCGGAGCGAGCGCGACAATGCACTGGCTTGTCGACGGCACTTTGAGATGCTCAATGGCCGGTATGGGCACGTCACATGCATCAACCTCGCTGAACAGCATGGTCGCGAGGGTACCTTGACCGAGTCTTTCCGGCTGCATGTCAATGCCCTCGAAGGCATCAAGGACGACGCGGCGGCGTCGACGGCCGAGCATACGAATGGCGAAGCTGGCAAGGTGGACGAGGCGCATGCCGTCCCCAAGCTGGACAGCGAGGGCATCTGGACGGCCGTCACCGCGCTAGGCGATCACATTCCGGTCCACTACCACGCCTTCGATTTCCACAACATCTGCCGCGGCATGAAGTTCGAGAACGTCAAGGTCCTCATCGGCGAGATGAGCGAGCGGCTCGGTGCCATGGGCTGGTTCGAGCGCGGTGTGGCGAGCGAGCCTTCGTGGGCGGAAAACGACGCCTTCCTGAGCTCCGTCCTTGATCCGACCAAGGCTGGCGAGCCCAAGGACCCATCATGGGGCGCGGGCGTTGAACGCACCCAGAACGGCATCTTCCGCATCAACTGCATTGATTGCCTCGACCGGACCAACGTGGTCCAGTCCGCCCTTGCGCGCCACATGCTCAACGCCCAGCTTGAGCACTTTGGCGTCATCCCCGCCGTGGGCAAGGCGGACTCGGCCGAGGTGGCGGGCGAGGCGGCTGCGTCTGTTGCGCTCAGCGAGGGTACGGGGCAAGATGACGAGGCGAAGGGCGCGCCGAGCGAGGCGCAGACCAGTGCGGCTGCCGCTGCTCTTGGAGCGAATACCAAGAAGGTCAAGGTGGGCGGAGCGGTGAGCGCACCTGCGCTTGACCCTCGCCAAGCCGAGTTCGAGTTTGCGTACAACAACCTGTGGGCAAATAAGTGAGTACTCTTCGAGCTCTTGCCTTACCGAATAACAGCTTCGAACTGAATGATTCTCTGGCTTTAAAGCGGCGACATGGTCAGCCAGATCTACGCTGGCACACGCGCGCTCAAGGGCGACTTCACCCGGACTGGCAAGCGGAACATGATGGGCGCTTTCAGTGAGCCGCTGATGCCTTGACCTCTCGTGCTGTTGACATCTCCATCTGACATTCCATCTCGCTCCCAACAGACGATGCCACCAACAGTATCTTCCGCCTCGCCCTCGGTGCAGTGACCGACTTCTGGCGACAGACCGTCATCGACTTCAACTACGGCCTCATCGGTCTCTCCGCGTTGGAGCGGTACAACGAGGTGCTCAACGCGCAGGATCCCGCAGAGACGCTGCGTCTTGCGCGCGTCAGGGCGAACGCGATTGAGGCTTGTGCGGAGCTCGTGCTCAAGGACGGCGAAGATCGCATCGGGGGCTGGACGCTCTTCTCGCCCATTCAGCCCAACCGCGTGCAAGCGGTCAAGTTTGAAGAGAAGGTCGTCCTCCTTACCAAGAAGGCCCTGTATGTGTGCGCATACGACTTCACGGCTGAGAAGCTGCAGGAATTTACTCGTATTCGGCTCGGCGACATTACTGGCATCAAGAAGGGTGAGCGCATCGCATCTCGGTGTGTGTCGCAGTCGGGTTCGCACCGAGTTCTGATCCATCTTTCTTTCAAACAGGCCTGTACCTCATCGCCCCGAACGAAGGCTACCATCCCGACGACCACTGGGGCTTCGTCCTTTCGTACCTGCCAGCAGGCGAGGAGATCCGCCTCAACAATGCCTCGATGCGCAACATTCCTCCCCCGGCTGCCTCGTCGTCAGCTGCAGCGGCGGCAACCACGACACCCACGACCAACTTCCTGGCATTCCGGGCGGTGCGGAACGAAGTCGGCGCGCTGGGCGGCGCGTCGTCGTTGGTCGGGCCCGCAGCTACCAGCACGACCTCCTCTGCAAATCAGACCGCGGACGGGCTGGCCAGTGGCGACGCAGCCTCGACTTCGCCCGAGAGCAGGGAGCAAGAAGAGGCGGGCATGAACTCGCGCGAGATGGTGGCTCACATCGTCGACCTTGTCGTAGAAAGGTGTCGCGATGCGGGTGCTGTGGACGAGGGCGAGGAGGAGGCGTTCGTCACGGAGGAGACGATTCAGAGGTGCGTCGCGTTGGGACGACTTGTTGCTTGCTGGACGGAAGCCAAGTTCTGACACTGTTTCTCTGGCCCCTTACACAGCCTTGCCCAGGCCAAGGCGCAAGCAGGTATGTTTGCGCCCCTCATCGAGGGCCTCAAGCGTCGTCTCTGGCTCTGAGGATCTGTTCAGGAAGACGTGCCTTATACAAGCGCAAGTCCAGCCCATTCACGGAACGGAACTACATTCTCGCCTTCTCCCTTCCCGCCAGGACTTTCCTCCGGACCCTTTGTTCTATTTCTCGATTGTATCGTGGCCCGTTCTCATTGCTCGACTTGCTCGGGTCGCCCCTGTCTTCTTCCATGTGCTACTGCTCTATCCTTATCCTCGCGCATGCGGCTCAGCTGGATGACGGGGAAGGCATGGATTCGCTCGGTCCTCCCTTTGATCGTCTATTGGCACCGCATTAAGTCGGCGCCACCCATATCGTCGCGATGATCCGCCGCCCCACTCACGCCTTGCCACCCGTCGCCGACGCCTTGCGCTCGTTGAAAATCTTCTCCTGCGCAACCTCGCACGTCTTGCGCAAGAACTCGATGACCTCGTCCGGCTTATCGGCGCCAAAGACGGCCGTGCCTGCGACGATGACGTTGGCCCCTGCGTCTGCGCAGGGCTGGATCGTCTTGGGTCCTACGCCGCCGTCGACTTCGATGTCGGCTGAGGGGAAGCGCTGGCGGAGCTCGGCGAGCTGTAGGGGTCGGATCGAGGACGTGGGTTAGAGAGGAGGAGCCTTTAGGGACGAGGCTGTAGTTGGCTCACCTTGGGCATGCACTCGGCGATGAACTTCTGACCTCCAAAGCCTGTGCGATCAAATCAGGGACTGGCTTGTCAGCCTATCACTTTGTATGGGCCAGGATGATGGCAACGCACCTGGCCAGACGGTCATGACGAGGATCATGTCTACAGCATTGCCGACCTCGTCGCTAATCTCGGAGGCTGGTGTGCCTGGGTTGAGAGCGACGGCAGCCTTCATACCCGCGTCGCGGATCTGCTTGATCACTTCGAGTGGTTGCTCTAGAAGCAAAGACGGCAGGGCATGTCAGCAATCTCTCATAAGGAGTAGCGCTTCCCCAGAGCACGCACTCGTAGCTTCAATGTGAAAGGTGTACGACTTGCCACCCGCGGCAGCGATGTCCTTGATCCACTGTGCCATGATCGAAGGGCGAGTCAGCCAACCAGCTATAGCGAGATTCAGCAGAGTATAGCGGCTCACCTTTTCTGGCTCGGCTACCATCATGTGGCAGTCCATGTAGGCGTCCGGAAGGTGCTTTGTGACGCTGGTGAGGATGGGTGCGCCCATGACGATGTTGGGCACAAAGTGACTGCGAAGGGACAGGCAACGGTCAGCCTGGTAGGAGGATATCGAACACAGAGGCGACGTACCCGTCCATCATGTCTGTAGTGCGATACAGAAGACGATAGCTCAGCGCGTGCACACGACAGCCCTCCCGAGGACCACGGATACGCACCAATGTGCAGCCAATCGGCGCCGAGGTCGAGGACACGCTTGCATTCGCAGGTGAGGTTGCCGAGGTCCGAGGCGAGCACGCTGGGTGCAATCTTGGTCTTGACCGGCGCAGAGGGCAGGTCGCTGTTCGGCATGGCGGGCAGGTGTAAGGCAGGCGGTGGGTGAGGAGGACGATGGACGCTATCGAGATGGAGGAAGGGTCGAAGGAGGAGTGGCCGCCGTCATCAACGAGATCGGCCGTTCCCATCGGGCCATCGGAGCAGCGTAAACATCACGTGTGTACCAGGCAGGCGCGTCGCGTTCGACGCGTTGTCCGAGAGCAACACTTCGCAGTCAGTCCATCACTCGCCATCGCCGTCACCACCACCACCTCCTCCTGCTCGGCCCCAAGCACAGCGCAACATACGAGCATAGGCTATTCGCACAGGCAGCACAAGCAATGAGCGGTGAGTGCATGCGCGTCCGCAGGGCTGGGAACGTCTGCGCTCATGCTGCTCGTCCTTCTGATGCTCCTCAGGCTACGACGACACCTCGAACCCATACTACGGCGGAGGCGGCGGCGGAGGGGGAGGAGGAGGAGGCGGCTTCATGACCCAAGGCTATGCCAATGACTCTCCCGCAGGCGGCGCCAAGAAGGCCGCCAACAACTCCCTCCGCCCCGTCACCATTGCCCAGATCCTCGCCGCCGACCAGCCACACGCCGATGCCGACTTCACCCTCGACGGCGTCGACCTGGGCCAGCTCAGCTTTGTCGGCGTCGTGCGCAACGTCAGCCGGAACGCTACCAATGTCAGCTACTCGGTCGAGGACGGGACAGGCACCATTGAGGTCAGGCAGTGGCTGGACAGTCAGAGCGACGACTCGGACAAGACGGCCGAGATCTCGTGAGTACGGCGCCAGCGCTCGACGTCAGTCTAGAGGAGGAGAGTGTTGCTGACAGTGGACCTTTCATCTTAATCCTTGCACCTGGCCCTGCTCGGCATCGCGCTCATGCGTAGTCAAAATACATACGTACGCATCCTAGGCACCGTCAAGTCATTTCAAACCAAGCGCTCCATCTCCGTCGGTCACATCAGACCCGTGACAGACTTCAACGAAATCTTCTTCCACAAGCTCGAGGTGGCGTATGTACATCTACAGCTCACAAGAGGGAGCGGCGGCGCCGGTGGTGGCGGTGCTGCGGGGGTAAGTAACCTCATGCGTGATGCTCGAGAAGCTGGCTGTTCACCCTGTCTGACACTTCCTACCTAACAATGCTCACAGACATACAAGGGCCAAGGCGGCTCAACCTCCGATTACTCGGCCGGACTGGGCGGCGCAGGTGGCGCCAACTCGAGCTTCCAAGACTTGTCCTCACCCTTGCAACGGAGCGTCATGGAAACCCTCATGGCTCTGCTTCCAGGAGCGGCCGACGAAGGTGTCCACGTCGGACAGATCAAGCGCAAGGTCTCGCAAGCGGGTCATTACAGCGACGAGCAGATTGGGTGCGTATTCCTGCCACCTTTGACCTTGCACACAAACACAGCTGACAGGAGGAGGCTATGGTACCGCAGGGACGCGATCGAGGAGCTTCAGAACGAGGGTTACCTCTACCAATCTGCCAACGAGGATCACGTCCTGCCCACGTCGACGTGAGACAGAGCCTGGCGCTCATGTCAGTACGGAGTCGGTTGGCAACGGCGGCAAGCAATCCAAGGAACGCGTCACGGTTCGGACGCGTCGGATATTGCCATCAATGTCAAGCCTTTCGACTTGTGGCCAGCCTGAGCCTTCGCGTTGCATTCGCCTCATGGCGACGAGCTCATCAAGATTCTCCCGTGCGATAACCCGCTGACCGGGACGCGGACTTCGTCTTGTCGCTGCGCAGAGGATGTGGTGAGCCAGCATCGAGCGTTTTCGTGACGCGGTGTAATACGCCTCCCGACGGACGCAGAGGTTGATTCCCTTGACCAAGGACATGTCCTGCAGGACGCTGGATACTAACAAATGTACCCCTCAGATCTCAGACCTACTCAGCGCTCACGTTGCGGCGATCAAGACGGAGCAGACAAGCATCACACCGAGCACCAAGATGACCCAGCACGGCGCAACCCACTTCGATATCCCGCCAACAAGCGAAACTGTGAGTCCAAACAGATGCAGGACGGGATGCGATGCATGCACTGGTCTACGCTGACCCTGCGTCTTGGGACCTCTTCTCTCTTCCTCCAGCTTTCAAGACGAAGACGGCGATGGAGGTGAAGGTGGCATCTTTCCTTGGGTCCAAACCCCAGGCGTGAGGCAAGACGCAGTCGTTGGAGCGGGAGCGCGTGCGGACGCGAACGCGAACGCGGACCCGAGGCGCGACGCCTCTATGCTGTGATGTGGGGGGCGGGTCGTGTCGGACGCGAAGCTTGGCCCGCATCACCGTCACGTCGACGGACACGGACACGGTTACGACTCACGGGTCAACCTCGACAAACGACACGCGGCGGCGGCGGCGGCGGCGGCGGCTCGCGTCGGTACGATTACGACTCCACGCCCAACGCCAACTGGCGGCGGGACGAACGATGAACAGTGGACAAGGGAACAGAGATCAGGCACGTATGCTCTCGGATCCGCCAGGTTGCAGGCTGCTACTGCGGACTGCGCGTAGGGCTTGCATGCTCCGTAATTCGCACACGCTGACCCCTCTCACCTCACCTCTGCGACGCATGGTGCCATCGACAACAGATGCCTCCTCGAGGCGTTTAAATTGCGCACGTCTCCCGAGCTGATCTCTCTTTCCTGATCCCCTCTCTTGCCCCTATCCCCTCATCAGGCTCCCTTTCAGCTTGCCACTCCCAGCTCTTCCTCTGCCCACCAGCATCATGAAGTTCACCACGACCGTGACGCTCGCGCTGAGCGCCCTCCTCGCCACCCCGGCCCTCGCCGCTCTGCCGGCGTGCGAGCCACCGAACAAGAGCGGCGTCTTCTACCCCAAGAAGGGCACCGTGATCACCTCGTCCAAGGCGTTCCAGCTTTACTACTGCTCGGCCCAGGTACGTGGTCTCTTGATGGTGCCTGTACTTCAATGGATGTCTGGAGCGAGGGCTGATGACTTTACTCCTTTACATACACTTGCTGGCTCGCACTGTCACCTCTCGCCACTCGCCACTCGCCACTCGCCACTCCCTTCTCGCCACCGACAATCTTGGCGACCCGGACCGCCCCACCCACGATGCCACTCGACAGTACTTCCGCTCCTACACGACGTCCATCGACGTCCTCCTCACCAACTCGACGACGCTGCGCTCCGGCGCCCTGGTCGCGAGCGGACTCACGCCCACGCCCGAGTCGACAAGCTCCTACCTCGTGCGTCGTACCTCTCCCCATTGCACCCCTTGAAAGAGAGGCGGACACTGACGTCTTTCTGCCCCTTCCCTCGGGCGCAGTACAACCTGACGATCCCCTCGACCGCCACGCCGCGGGGCAACGTCTACCTGGCCGTGTATGAGCGCTTCAGCGGGTACTACAACCCGGGCTACAACGTCTCGTACGTCGCCGTCACGCTGCAGTGAACCCGGGCCAGCCGGATGGACCATGACGGGGTCGAGGTCGCAGGATGCTCGGTTCTGTCCCCCTTTCCCTTCGTTGAGTCAGGCATCAAGCATCAAACATCAAGGCGGCAGCCCTTCTCCGATTCACCCATCCACACATGGCCCATGGACAGGTCCTCGCAGACGACGCGCAAGGACATGACGAATGCACGACTTGGCTCAAGACCAAGACGCAGATACGTTCCCGGTACCTCGGAGGAGTCCGGCGAGCGCGTGCGGGAGAGGCAGATACATTGGAGAGTCACGAAGACGGACACCGACACGGATACCGTACGGACACGAACGTGAGGACAAGCATGAGCACGGGTGGAGAACGCAGGCAGGACCTTGGAGTGGAGTGGCTTGGCGTCGCGTAGCGTGGTGGCAGTTAGGTAGACACGAAAAGGGCGAGCCGATCCGTGGCGCGAGGTAGATAGAGCGGGGAGACGAACCGGGTCGAGCACAGAGTGGGTGCATTGAAGCTGAGAGTGGTCGTAACTCGAGCGAGAGCGAGAGCGGGTCGGGCTGGATCGCATCGGATCGGTTGGGATCCGGATGGGAGTGCAGAACTAGGACGAGTTGGAGAAGAGCTCGAGCGGGATGGCGGGCCAGTCGACGGGGTTGCCTTCTGCGCCGCCCTGGCTCACGTATCTATCGATCGCGAGCGTACGGGTCAGCTGCCAGGGTCTGACGTCCACGGGCGAGAGGGGTTCATGGAACTCACTGCTTGGCAAGCTTAAGCAAGACGCGGAAGTCAGGCACCGTCGCGCCCGCCGTCGTCGTCGCGTCGCCACCGTTCGACAACGACACCGCTGACGGCGACGTCGACGCGAAAGCGCCGCCATTCTTGTGATGATTCCCCGCCTTGCCGCCCACCGCCCCGCCCGCAACGGTAGCAGCCACAGCGCGCTGGGGCAACTTGCGTCCCCTCGAGACGTGGTCGAGGAGGACGTGCCCGAGCCAGTAGAACGGCAGCGCGTCGTCGCAGAGCGGTGTGGCGCCGTGCGAGGTGCGCGAGGTGAACATGGGCGTCGTCGTGTATAGCGTCGCTGTTGTTGTCGAGGAGGAGAAGCCGGTGGAGCGGTGGGTCCGCGTCTGGTGGCCATTGGGCTCAGCATCGGCCGAGTCGTCGCTGTCGACTTGCATGCCGTCGCCCGTCGTACCGAGCACGGCGGGGTCGTCCCAGCGCTGGACCCAGCCCACATTCTTGCACAGGCCGTCGTTGTCCCAGGCTTTGCGCCATCGAGCCAGGGCTGTCATCACAGAAGGACAATGTCAGCTCTTGAAGATCCGGAATTCCATGGACCCAACTCACCATGCTTGTAGATGCGCAACTCGGACCGGCCGCCATCTGGGGCAAGCGGCGCGCCAAAGTACCTCGACATGGGCGAAGGCCTTGCCACCCGATTGAGCCGACCCTCCATCAGCTCCAAGATGCCGCGCAGCAACGCGAGCATCATGACGAGCCGCGCAAACGGCCCATGCGCGCCGATGATGGACGCCGCGCCGCCCTTGGGACTCGGCACCTCCTCGTTGCCCGGCCCAAGCAACTGGTGCAACGCCTCGCCCAGCGTGGGGCCCTGGTAATTCTCCAGCGCGAGCAACCACGTCTCGGGCGTCGTCGCGCGCCAGATGTAGTCGGGCGAAGGGAGCGGGATGTGCGCCACGTCCTGGACGCCCATCACCGTCGTCGCGCCTGTGTCGAGATGGGCGACCGTGTCGACGACGAAGAGGATGAAGGCCGTCCGACGCCGGCCCTCCCACTCGCACCAACGCCGCCACACCTTTTCCTCGTCCGGGCAGCCGGGCAGGTAGGTCGGCAGGAACGAGTACGAGAAGCAGAGCTCGGCCGCCTCGGAGAGCATGCTGTCGAGCACTTGGGAAGGCGTGTATGTGATCCGTCGCTCGAGCCACTCCGCCTTGGGATCGAAGAAGCCAGACTTGCGCGCGTAGGCCGTAATCTTTTGCTGGGTGACGGCGGCGCGGGCTCGACGCTTGGGATCTGCTTCGAGAAGTTCTTTCCACTGGTTGAGTGAGAGGCATTGGACCGACGCGACTCGGTCGAGTGGACTCTTGCATCGTACGCTAAATACGCGCAGAAGCATGTCCATTTTCTGTGAATCGTAAACCTGGTCAGCCACCCACAAAAGCTCATGGGTGATGAAGCAACTCACCTCGTCCATGACGATGGGCCGCACCAGGATCTGGCCGTCCTCTTCGTCATACTGGCGGCCCTCATTTGCAGCGTCATTGACGATGTGAGCGCCCTCAGGGCGTGGCACAGCCTCCTCGCCCGCCCACCACTTGCGGCCAGTTTCCGAGCAACCAAGCATGCAGGTTGCAAATGCCAGACATCCAGGCGTTCTGTGGGTGACGGCCTGTCAGATCTAGGTTGTCTGATAGGACATTCAGAGCCTTAAACTCACGTGTCAATGCGGAAAGTCGGCTCATGGATGAACGGGAAGTGCTTGAGCAGATTCTTTTGCGAGCTGGAATGAATGGAAACCAAGGTCAGCCCAGCGAATTGAGCCACACTACAATCAGAAACACTCACTGAAATGCGAGCATGCTGAGACGCGTAAGCGGAGGCAGATCCCAATGCGGGATCGAATAGCACGCCCTGAACAGGTGTTGAGGGATGTAAAACGGATTCCTCGAGTCCGTAAACGCCTTTTGAAGGTCCATCATCAGACCCGCCGTGTACGCATCGCGCACGCGAGTCGAATGGAAGCCCTTGTTGCGCTTCAGCGTCGCCAGCGCCGTGGCTAGACCGGGCTCACTCTCGGCCGCGACGCCGTTCGCGATGGCGGTGGCGGCACCGTCGACATAGCCGCCTGCACCTGCGCCGCCAAAGGTTTCCCGCACACCGTCAGCCATGTCGAGCAGGCCCGTTGGATCAGCAGAGTTTGCCACGGCCGCGGCGGCAGCCGCCGCAGCCGACACGCCCGGCCCAAAGGCAGCTTGGAGATCGCCGAAGTTCTCTGAGGGTACCAGATTTGTGATCGCCGCCAGGTCCTCACCGAGGGACGGAATGCTGATCGAGGAGCTTGAAAGCCCAGGTGTGGACTGGAAGTAGCTAAAGCTGTTCGACCGATCCGAAGTCAGCGTCGAGGGTCCAGTTGTGTTGCCGTTCGCCCATGCCATCAATTGTTGAATGGACGGTGAGAGGATCCACTCTAGGGAGTTTTGGCTTGACAGAGGGTTTGTCATCGCCGTGGTGCCCAAGCCAGAGACTGGCTGGACCGCAGCGAGCTGACCCGGCCCCATGGATGTTGTCAACGCCGACTGTCCGGCACTGACTGGCACGAGAGCCCCCTCGAGGCCGTTGAAGTTGGTGCTCACCAGAGCCTGCTGTACTTGCAAGTCAATGATACCGGCCTGGACCTCTTGTGAGCCACCCATGACGCGGAGAAGCGCCTGCTCAGGAGTGGGAGAAGTCCCGTCTTCGTTGGCTTTGCCACCTGTTGGCGAGGACGATGATGAACCGGAGGCGTAGCCCGAGCCAGGAGACGTTTGAGCTGTGGAGTCGTTCCTTGAGCTTGGCGCTGAGCTTCCAGCAATAATGGCAGCCGCCCCACCGGTGTAATCTTGGCCCTGATTGGGTAGCATGGTGGCGGCGGCGGCCAGTTCTGCGAGTGCTACACTGGCCACGTTGGCCACGTCAACACTTGTGGTCATGGGCTGGACTGATGAGCCCGTTGCTCCGCCGAATTGAAAGGGCGCATCGACGTCGGAGCCGAAGGAGATGCGCGATGCGTATTGTCCTGTGGGCTGAAAGATGCCTGCGGAGGCTCCGGCATCTGTAATCGCGACCAGTCCGCTGTTGCCGATGGCAGCCGAGCCCATTGCGGCCAGCGCAGGGTCAATGTTGGAGAGACCGTCTGGCGAAGCCGTGGTGGGCGACCCATTGGTCGTGCCATACTGATGAAGGCCAACGGCGGACTGGAGGTCCATGTGCACGTCCATGTCGGCATCTTGACCCTTCTTCTTACGCCCGCCACCGCCTCCGCTCCGCCGCTGCTTCTTGGTGGGAGGACCGCCTTGGTCACGGTCATGTGCCCCCTCTCCGTCCCTCGGGCCGTCCCCGATGATGGTCTTGCACTGCTTCTTGTGACGGCCAAGCACATCACTGCGAACAAGAAGACGTGTCAGGGCGGCACCCACAGCGAGCTGACTGGGCTGCGACTGTGCTGAACTCACCTCCGGGAGAAGCCCTTGCCGCATTCGCACACGAATGGTCGGATATCGGCATCTGAGGAAGGGAAGGCATCAGACTGGAGTCAGAGAGGCACCGTCTGAGTAGTAAACTGGGTGCTACTCACGTCGACGCTCGTGCCGCCTGAGATACTCGAGGCGGCTGTACGTCTGCTTGCATGCGCTGCAGATGAATGGCGGTCCGTTGGGCGTTGTGGACGAGGCAGCCTGGGCGGCGTGCGCTGTGGACGCCGCATCGGCCGGGGCGGCAGACGCGTCGCCTGGGCTGCCATTGCTGCCGTCTGCGTCCAATGCGCCGTAGTGTCCGTGCTTGCTGGTCCCCGGCGCTGTCCATCCTCCGCTGCCGCGAGCGCGTGCGGCCTTCGCGCCGTGCGAGGAGCGTGCGTGTGCCTGGTTGGGCGTGTTGCGTCCGCTGCTGGTGCCCGGTGTGGATGCGGCTGGCAGTCCGTTCTGGGCTGGGTACCATGCGAGATGGGGCGGCGGTGGCTGTGCGCCTCCCTCGGGGATGAAGGGTGGCAGGGGTGCGCCTGTTGCGCCGTGCATTGTGCCCGGTGGGCCGAGGGAGGACAGCATGGGCAGGCTGGTGTGGGCGCCATAGCCGGCCACGGCGGCGGCGGCGGCAGCGGCAGCGGCGGCAGCGGCGGCGGCGGCGGCTGCGGCTGATGCTGCTGCTGCTGCTGGTGAGGACGAGGCTGGGGCTGCGCTCGTCGTCGGTGCTGATGGCGGCCGCGCTGTCGGTGCTGCTGGCGGTGCTGGCTCGTTGTGCATGGCTACCTTGCTCAGCCGGCGTCGGCGTCGACCTCCGCGACGTCGACCTCGACGGTGACGCTGGCGATGCTGCGGGTGTTGAGGGGAGGCCCTGCGACGGGCGGGCGGGCGTATGGAGCAGGTGGAGGTCGGAGGGGAGAAGGGAGACCACCTCCACCTGGCCCCCCCACCTTTTGTACTCGCCCAGCCCGGCCATGTCAGGCCATCGTATGAGCTCGCTGGAGCGATGCCCGCATGGCAACAGGAGGGAAGCATGGCATGCACGGCCTCCTCCCCACCGTCCCCAGCATGGACCATGACCACCACCACCACCATCGACAACATCCCAGGGATGCTTACAGACCAACGATGGCATCGTCGACATGGGACGTCGTCAGGCGCAACGTGCGCATCCTCGAGTCCACCATCGACGCCAAGCTGACGGCGTACTCGCAGCTGCCCACCGCCATCGCACGCGGGACCACCGACAAGCACACCACCGCCATCTACTTTGACACCGCCGGGTTGCCATCGTCCTCCTCCTCTGCAAACGGAAGCAGCCCAGCCATCGACCACGTCAAGGCCGAGGCCGAGCTCACCCAGCTCCTCGCACAGCTCTCCCACTCCATCGCAGAGCTCACCTCGCTCCTCGACGATCCCACCACCCCACCCACATCCGCACAGCTCCACGCCGTACAGCGCCATCGCGAGGTCGCCCTCGATCTCGAACGCGACTTTCGCAGAGCGTCAAGGAATGTGCGCCATGCAATCGACAGGAGGGATCTGCTGGGCAACGTGCAGGGCGATATCCAGTGAGTGTCCCCTCCTTTGCCTTTCTCATCTTGCCAGTCCAGCAAGCTGACCCTCCATGCTCATTGATCCCTCCAGCGCGCACAAGCTAAGAACGGCACCAGAGACGGATCAGCTCCTCGCAGAACGGGGACGGATCGACAACTCCCACCGCATGATCGACAGCACCCTCGAGTACGTCGTTCCTCCTCCTCTCTCCCCCTGCCCCCCTCCTCGTCCTTCCCTTCCGCTCACCCTCGCTCTCTGTCCCTTAAACCAACAGCCAAGCCTACGCAACCCGCGCCGACCTCGCAGCCCAGCACGACCTCCTCCGCACCGCCACCCACCGCATCCGCCAGACCGCAGCCCAGATCCCAGCCGTCGACAGACTCATCACCATGATCGGATGCAGGCGGCGGCGCGACCAGATCATCATCGCCACCCTCTCCGCCGGGTGCACCGTGCTCATTCTCATGTACATGCTCCGCTGAACGCATCTTCCGAGGGGGCGCTAGGAGGCAAGGGGCCATGGGTCATAGGAAGCTCGTGACGTGGGTGAAGCGTATTGTACAACGTGACGCGCAAAGTCAAGTGAGCATACAGACGGCAAGTCGAAGGATGGAAACGCGCCGCCACACCAGCCCTCCTCCTCCTAGTCTCTCTCAAAGAGTATCCACCAGATTCGCCGGCAGCTTGACATACGCGTCGCAGCCCTGCAAGGTCAATTCCAGATCAGCTCACAGCCCCGTCCTCTGCCAGCGTTCAGGCGCAAGGCCGAGCTCAGCTCACATGTCCGTAGAGGCTGACCAGGTCCAGCGCGCCGCCTGGTGCCCACGTCGAGTAGATGCGCGCCATCGCGAGGCCATATCCTGTGAACAGTGTTCAGAGGTACGATCAGCTCCCTTGCTCCGGCTCATGCGAAGAGGCGGAACGCACCCAGCCCACTGAGGGTGCCCAAGCTGCTCGTCAGCGCGCCGTGCCCGAGCCCGCTGCTCCCCCCACCATTGAGCAGCGCCAGGTCCTCCCCACCGCCCATCGCCTGCATCCCATACGGACCCATCTCCACCTCCTCCTCCTCCGCCCTGGAAGACCCCTCGCCCTCCTCGCCGTCCTCAGCACCCTGCCCGGCCGTGCTGAAGGCATAGCTGAACACATGCGGCAGGTTGGCGGGCTTGATGCCCCCGCCGCGGTCCCGGATGCGGAGGGAGAGATGGTGCGCGCTCTTGGCGATGGTCACCTTGACGGGCGGGGGCGCGTCGTCGTCGTCCGTGCTGCCGAGTTTGGCTAGAGACTCCACCCCTGCGTGGTCGTCGAGATCGAGGACATTGGCAATGCGGCTGTACGCATCCCTCCTCCGTGCCCTTGTCCTCCCGCGCCCCGAGCCCTGCTGAAGCCGCAACCACCGCTCCGTCGTCGCGCGATAGCTATTCTTCAGCAGCTCCGTCACGATGTACTCGAGGTGCTGGCCGCACCCCACGTACGTGGACGAGGCGTCGCCCTCGATGACGAGGGAGGGCGCGGCGCCCAGGGTGGCTTCGCACAGGTCGTGCACGTAGCTGGCGCACATTTTGACGATGCGAGCGGGGTTGAGTTCTGTGTCGATGACGCCGACGGAGGAGGAGGAGGAGGAAGAGGAAGAGGAGGGCGATGCGCCGCCCCGTGTGCTGGAGGACGAGCTTGAAGAGCTCACAGCTGACGGGGCGGCGTTGGCGGCGGCCGTGAGGGCGAGATGTTGCTCCCCAATGAGCCTGATCGCAATGCGACTATGAATGGCCGCATCGAGAAAGGCCGCAATGTCCGCCTTGCCCATGTACCTCTCGCACTCCAAAAAGCCGCGCGCGAGCGTGGGCACGTTCTGGGCCGCGTCGTCGATGAGCTTCTCGAGCACGACGGCAAAGCGGCTGTTGTCCTCCTGCGTCGTGATGGTGCTCTGGCCGGTGTGCGGGTCGGAGAAGGCGGCGAGGGCGGCAAAGCCCTTGGCGTAGAGCTGGGCGATGCGGCTGATGTACGGGTTGCTGGCTACGATGAAGGGCAGGGCGCGGAAGTCGGCCACGCGGTGGCTCAGGCGGATGGGCAGCTCGGTCGAGGTGAAGGCTGCGGAGCGCAGGAGCTGGTCGAGCGTCGGCGGCGAGGACTGGGACGGGGGTGGGCTGAAGCTGAGCAGCTGGCGGATCGTGATGGACGTCGGCCGTCTGCGCAGGTAGAGATGGAGCAGGTCCGGGTCCGCGCCAAACGTCGCCGCTGCTGACGCTGATGATGCTGACGGGCCCGAGAAGAGGGACGCGCTCGATGCCGAGGACGATGCGGTCGAGGACGAGGATGTCCATCGGCGTGGAGATAACGAGGCGGGTAAGGATGAGCTCGAGCGCGACGCCGCCGCCGCCGCCGCCGTCGATGTCGATGCTGCGACACGCTGCGCTGCTGCTGCCACGCTCCTCCTCATCGTGGGCGTGGCCCCCGTCACCCGCCGACGCCGTGCTTGCTGGGGGTGATGACGGTGGTGGTGGTCCTCCTCGCATCGCAGGGCCAACAAGGAAGCCTGCGCGTGAGGCGGTGATGGTGATGAGGTGGACTGTGCGCAGCCCTCGCGGCATGTCACAAGCAGCAGCAACACCATCATCAACAACACTGACCTCGACCTCGACATCCTCAGCATCGACAACGACGACGCCGACGCTGCGACGGGCCCAGCATGCCGCTCACAGACGTGTTCAAGGCCCAGCCGGCATCGTACGCCCAGAAGAAGGAGTACGAGTTCAAGAAGACGCTCGGCCAGGGCACCTTTGGCATCGTACGCAGCGCACGCTGGAAGGCAGCCGACCCGCCCATCGATGTCGCCGTCAAGGTCATCAGCAAGAAGATCCTCAAGGTGAGCCTGGCTTGCTACTGTCTTGACGACGTGTACAGGCTGACACTCTCTGCACGTCACAGGGCCACTTTGAGGTCGTCGAGAGCGAGATGAGCGTGCTCAAGGGCCTCGACCATCCACACATCGTCAAGCTCCTGAGCTGGTTCGAGAGCAAGGACAAGTTCTACCTCGTCTTCGAGGAGGCCACCGGCGGCGAGCTCTTCGACCGCATCCTCGCCCGCGGACGCTTCACCGAGGCCGACGCATGCAGTGTCATCCGCGCCGTCACGAGCGCAATCGCGTATCTGCACGAGCACAACATTGTGAGCCTCAGCATCTGGGACATGTCCTCTCTGATCTCAAGGCTTGGTACTGACACGCCCTGCTCTGAATCGACCAGGTACACCGCGACATCAAGCCAGAGAACATCCTCTTCCGCACCAAGGCAGAAGATGCCAACATCGTCCTCGTCGACTTTGGCATATCCAAGCACATGGTCAGTCCAGCCTTCCCCCAGTCGCGATATAGAAGCCTGGCGGATGGAACTCACTCGCCTCCTCCTCCCTTTGGCCGTCCTTACAGGAGAACCAAGCCGAAGTGCTCACCAACGTATGCGGCAGCTTTGGATACGCAGCTCCCGAGGTGCTCAGCAAGAAGGGCCACGGCATGCTCGTCGACATGTGGAGCTTAGGCGTCATCACCTATACCATGTGCGTGTTCCCTTCCATCTTGGATCCCCGTGTCGGCCAGTAGCTGCTTTGCTGACCTGCAAGTGAGCCCTTCCTTTGCAGGCTCTGTGGATACACGCCCTTCCGCTCCGATGACCCTGCCCGTCTCGCAGCAGAGACACAAAGGGGCAAGATTGAGTTCCGTGAGCCCCTTGGTGTCTTTGTGTTCAAGCTCTGATGGAATCGTAAGCTGACAAAGCAGGATCTGTCCACAGACGATCGGTATTGGAAGAATATCTCGGCAGAGGCCAAGGACTTTGTCAAGAAGTGTCTGACGGTGGACCCGGCGCAGCGCATCACGGCTGCGGATGCGATGAAACATCCTGTGAGCACGAAGCTGGATATCACTGTGCATGCTCCGAATCCGCTCAGCGCTGACTCTGTCCCCTCTGAGTCCACAGTGGCTCCTGCGTGCCGAGAACGATGCGAGCGTGAACGGGCCCGACATCTCGATAGGCCTGAAGGAGAACTACCGCAAGAGATGGAAGTCGGCCATCAATGCGGTGCGGGCGAGCGCCAAGTTCAAGGCGGCGCTGGGAGGCTCGGTGCCCGTCACGCCGACGAGCGAGCAAGGCGACGGTCTGGACGGCGAAGCTACGGCGCCGGTACGGAGGGGCCCAACTCCGCCGACGCGCGAGGAGCTGCTGAGCGAGGACGAGGCGTACGAGAGCGCCGAGGAGGACGGCGACGGCGACAAGGACGGCAAGGAGGAGGCAACGAGCAAGGGGCACGCGTCGGAATCGAAGGGCGGGCTCAGCTCTGTGCAGGATGTGGTTCACAAGCTCGCGGGTACGAAGCTCAGCAAATCATGAGGCATCTGGACGACGTCTACTGCCGTCCTACCTGCGAACCACGACCCCCAACGCGCGCGCTTCGAGCCTCGTCTCTGTCTCTCCCTCTCTCCCTCTCTCCCTGCTTTGCTCTTCCTTCAAGTGTACTATTCTGGTCAGAGAATCAATGTGATCCCCCCAGCCGTTCCCAGGTGGAACGGTGCCGTTCTCGAGGATGGGATGGGTACGGCCGAGCGCCCGGTCCCAGCGCCGACGCCGCGCCGACGAGTCTCGATCTCATGAGGTCGGATCGCCCTCCTCGCCCTCGCAGCGCTGGGGTCAGCACCACCCAGCCTCGAGGTCGACCGTCATCACCATCAACACCACCAGCGGGCGGCGCAAGAAGGCACACCACCGCTCAGCATGGACGTGGACGACGCGCTCGTGGGCTCGGTGCAGCCGCTCGACGTCGGGCAGCCGGCGCTCGAGCTCCAGGCTCAGGCGGGACGCGCCATCTTCCACGCGCTCCAGAGGTGGTTCGTCTCTGGCCATGGCACCGCCTGCGGTCACGGCGGCGGCGGTGGCGGCAGCAGCGGCAAGGACGGCGCTGCGTCCAATGGCACAGCACCAGCGTTCAGGCTGGCCGACTTGTGCACGAATGCGGAAGGATGGGGTCCCGTCTCGCAAGCGCGCGTGCTCGACTTCACGCCGTGCTTCCAGCTCGTCGTCTTCTGGGCCGCCCCCACCCTCCTCCTCGCCCTCTTCGGCGCCGTCGCCCTCGCGCTCGACGTCAAGAAGCCCAAGCGCGAGCTCACCAAGCTGTCCAAGCGGCTGCTCGCCCTCAAGCAGAGCCTCGTCCTCGGCCTGTGCAAGTTGACCACCCTCACCCTCTCCCTCACCTACGCCACCGAGGCACACCCCTGGCGCTCCCTCGCCCTCTGGGTCGCCCTCCTCAACCTGCTCGGGTACGCCCTCATCGTGCCCCTGCAGCACTACAACCACACCCGCAACCGCCGCGCCTCGGACTGGCTCCTCGTCTACTGGCCCATCCACACCCTCGCCGCCGCCCTCCTCCTCCACACCAGCCTCACCCCGCCCAGCCCACCGGTCCGCCAGCAGATCTACAGCTTTGTCCTCCTGTGCGCGCGCGCCGGCGTGGGCATCGTCGTCTTTGCCATCGAGTGCGTCGGCGTCGAGGTCGGCACCCCGCTCGCCGGGGCGGACAAGTGGAAGGCCGTCCCAGCCGGCGAGCCTGTTGCGGAGGAATCGGATGGGCGACCCAAGGCCAATGGACGATCCTACAGCAAGAGCAACGGCGTCTCGAACGGGGGCGCCGCCGATGAGAGCGCCATTACCTTTGCGAGTGACGATCAGGACGACGTTGAGAATGCGCCCTTGCTGCCTCGCGAGGGTGATGGCAAGCGCGAATGTCCCGAGAATACGGCCAACCTGTACAGCCGCTTGACCTTCCACTGGATGCAGCCTCTGTTCTCGGTGAGTGTTCTTGCCCTTCTTAAGAAGCTTCATGACATGCTCAACTCCTTCCATCTTCTGGCACCCAGCTTGGCCGCAAAAAGTTCCTCACGGAGGACGACATGTACGCGCTCCCACCCAACGACGACTGCGAGACACTAGGAGAGCGCTTTGCCAAGAATTGGGAAGCGACGAGGAACAAGAAGACGGGCAAGGGACGCTTCTGGCTCACCATCTTCAAGTCGTACGGAGGGCCCTTCGCCATCGGCGGCGTGTTCAAGGCGTGCCAGGACATCGCTGCCTTCGCCCAACCTCAAATCCTGCGCTGGCTCCTCCAGTTCGTCCAGAACTGGGATAAGCCGGGCAAGCGCCAGCCCGCCGAGGTCGGGTACCTCCTCTCCCTCCTCCTCTTCAGCGTCGCCGTGCTCCAGACGGCCTTCCTGCACCAATACTTCCAGCGCAGCTTTGCCACGGGCCTGCGGGTGCGGAGTGGTCTCATCACGACGATTTACAAGAAGTCGCTCCGACTTTCGAACGATGCGCGGGCGGGAAGGGCGACGGGTGACATTGTCAACTTGATGAGTGTGGACGCCAACCGGCTTCAGGACATTTGCACGTATGGTCACATTGTAAGTGCATCTCCTCTCCGTGAGACATTGACACGGATCTGATCCTGCCTCCCACACGCCCTCAGCTCTGGTCGGCATTCTTCCAGATGGGCCTCGCCTTCGTCTCGCTGGCCTATCTGCTCGGCTGGCCCGCATTTGTCGGTGTCGGTGTCATGATTATCGGCATTCCCATCAACACGCTCATCGCCCGCATAACCAAGAAGCTCAGCGAGCGGCAGATGAAGGTGCGTGACGCTCGCACGCGGCTCATGGGCGAGATCCTGTCGAACATCAAGTCGATCAAGCTGTTCGGCTGGGAGGACGCGTTCACGGACAAGCTCAACAATGTGCGCAATGAGCGCGAGCTCAAGCTGCTGCGCAAGTCCGGTGCGATTAACAGCGCGTTCAACTTCTTGTGGACCGGCATCCCGTTCACCGTCTCGCTCGCCACGTTTACGACGTACAGCCTGGTCACCAAGGAGGAGCTCACGCCGGACATCATCTTCCCGGCCCTGTCCTTGTTCTCGCTGCTCCAGTTCCCGCTCTTCATGATCGCAAGCATGATCTCGTCGGTGATCCAAGCGCAAGTCTCGGCCGCGCGCATTGCGGCCTTCCTCGATTCGCCCGAGCTCGACCCCAACGCGCGCAAGGTCATCCTCCCCGGCCAGAAGAAGCCCGCAGGCTCGAACCCAGCCCGGCCCGGGGACCCCCTCGCCGCCATCGAGGATCTCAACTCGGACGCGCGCGAGCCGGAGCGCGGCGACGTCGTCGTCGCGATCAAGAACCTCGAGGCCAAGTGGAGTCCGAGCCAGCCTGTGCCGACGCTGCAGGATATCGACCTGAGCGTCAAGAAGGGCGAGTTGCTGTGCGTGCTGGGCCGGGTGGGCGATGGCAAGTCTTCGTTGTTGTCGGCCATTTTGGGTGAGATGCACCGGACGGATGGCGAGGTCGTCGTTCGTGGTCGGACGGCGTACTTCTCGCAGGGCGGGTGGTGCATGGGCGCTTCGATCAGGGAGAACATTACTGTAAGTGGACCTGCATCATCACTGAGCTGGAGATCTCCTCTTCTTTGAACGATAGCACTCTGATCGAATCACCTCCCGACGCGCTCACAGTTCGGCCTCAAGTTCGAGCCCGACTTTTACGACACCGTCCTCGAGGCGTGTGCGCTCAAGCCGGATCTCGCCATCCTGCCAGACGGCGACCGCACCGAGATTGGCGAGCGCGGCGTGTCTCTCTCCGGTGGGCAGCGAGCTCGGGTCGCGCTGGCTCGTCTTGTGTACGCGCGTGCGGACATCAATCTCTTTGATGATCCGCTTGCCGCTTTGGGTACGTCTCACGACCTCTCGTCGAGGGCTTGGTCTATCATGCTGACTCGCTCTTCCTTCTGCCCTCAGATGCTCACGTCAGTCACGCATCTAACTGAGTTACTCTTACTGCGATGCTGACCCTGTCCGTCTACTCACACAGGTCGGAGCGCACGTTTTCGAAAAGGTGATCGGACCAAACGGTCTGCTCAAGAACCGCGCTCGCATTCTCACCCTCAACACGGTGACGGTCCTACCTCAAGCGGACCAGATCATCTCCATCCGACGCGGTACCATCATGGAGGAGCGCGGCACGTACGACGAGATTATGGCCAAGAAGGGCGAGCTCTATGCCCTGATCACGGGACTTGGCAAGCAGCCGGCGCGAGAGCACGTCGACGACAAGGTCGATGCCGCCGAGACTATCGAGGTGCAAGATGCGGATCGCAACCTGGGCGAGGACATGCCTCACGAAGACGTCAAGCCCACGCTCCGAGAGCGCCGTATCAGCACCAGCTCCATGCCACGGCCATCACCCCTGACCAAGCGCCAAGTCAAGCTCGACACGATCCGTCAGTTGCGCGAGACGACCACCCCGGCCGAGAACCGCGAGCGCGGGCGCGTCAAGGGCGAAGTGTACCGGCAGTACCTCACCTCGGCCAGCGTGTGGGGCGTGGTGATCTACATGATCTCGCAGGTGACGAGCTACGCCGTCCAGATTGGGCGCGACGTCGTCCTGAAGCAGTGGGGCGCGGAGAATGCCTCGCCCGACGGCCCGCGGCATCCGGCCAGCTTCTGGCTGACGCTGTATGCGATTGGAGGGTACCTCAGCGCGGCGCTGATGAGCGTGGCGCCGTTTGTGCTGTACGGCTGGCTCGTCATTACGTCCTCGCGCAAGTTTCACGACAACCTCTTCCGGTCCGTCATTCGGAGTCCACTGCAGTGAGTCCCTCTTCTCTCCTTTCTTCTATGTGTTGCCACTTGGGCTGGGTCTGAGCTCATGACGATGATGGGTCAACAGGTACTTTGAGGTGACGCCCTCGGGTCGGCTGCTCAACTTGTTCTCGCGCGACATCAACGTCCTCGACGAGACCCTCCCGCGGGTCATTCACTCGGCGATCCGCACCGGCGTCGTCGTGCTCGGCGTGCTGGTGGTCATCACGTACTCGGTCCCTGCTTTCGCCTTTGCCATCGTGCCGCTCGGGCTTGGGTACTGGTTCATCTTGCAGTACTACCTGTCGACGTCGCGCGAGCTCAAGCGACTCGACTCGATCTCCAAGTCTCCGAGTGAGTTTCCTGCTCGCGGTGGCAACAGGATGGTTGACGTACTGACTTCTCTGTTCCCTTCTTAGTCTTCCAATTCTTCAACGAGACCCTCGGGGGCCTGAGTGTTGTCCGGGCGTTTGCGCAGGAGCCTCGGTTCATCGCCACGTCGGACTCGCGCGTGGACCGGAACCAAGAGTGTTACCTCCCCACCACGACGAGCAATCGCTGGCTTGCTGTTCGCATCGAGGCTATTGTGAGTCTACCCTTGACAAGCACGATAGAATTCATCGCGCAGGCTGACTGACATGTCGCCAATTACACAGGGATCCATCATGATCTTGATGGCCAGTCTGTTGGCTGTCATTGTCAAGGTTACAAATGGCAAGATGGACGCTGGCCTGTTGGGTCTGATGATGTCGCAGGTGAGTAGATCGTTCATCGAGCTAGGCCTAGACACGAGTGCTTACATGTCCACCCCTTCAGACTTTGAACACGACCCAGGCTCTCAATTGGGTGGTCCGCAGCTTCTCGGAGGTCGAGCAGGTTCGTCTTCTCGTCATTCCTAGCACATCACTGCTTCCACTTGCTGACATCTCTGTCTATGATCTTCAGAACATTGTCAGCGTGGAGCGCGTGCTCTCGTACTCCAGTCTGCAGCCTGAGGCACCGTACGAGATCCCGGAGAACAAGCCTCCGGCAAGCTGGCCCGACAAGGGCGAGATTCAGCTCCAGCACTACAGCACGCGGTACCGTGCGGGCCTGCCGTTGTGTCTCAAGGACATCAACATTGATATCAAGGCTGGGGAACGCATCGGTGAGTCTCCCTTGGGCCGTGGCGTGGCGATCCCACGGACGCTGATCATGTTTGCGATATCCTCAGGTGTGGTGGGTCGCACCGGTGCGGGCAAGTCATCCCTAACCCTTGCGCTCTTCCGCATCATCGAAGCGACGGAGGGCAGCATCGTCATTGACGGCGTGGAGACCAAGAAGATCGGCCTCAAGGACCTCCGACAGGCACTGTCGATCATCCCGCAAGACCCACAGCTGTGGGAGGGCACGCTGCGGGAGAACCTCGACCCTACGGGCCGATCGGACGACGCAGCGCTCTGGGCCGCCCTCGAGTCGGCCCACCTCCGCGAACACGTCAACTCGATGGAAGGCCGCCTCGACACCATGCTCTCCGAAGGCGGCATCAACCTGAGCGCAGGCCAGCGCCAGCTCGTCTGCATCGCGCGGGCCTTTTTGCGGCGGTCGAACAAGATTCTCGTGCTGGACGAGGCGACGTCGGCGATTGATCTGGACACGGATGCCAAGTTGCAGAATATTGTCAGGACGGAGTTTAAGGGGACTACGATTACGGTGGCCCATCGGTGAGTACGAGGATACTCGGCGCAAAGGGTAGGCATGGAGGCTGACAATGGATGTTGTTCGCACGCAGGATCAATACGATTATGGACTCGTCGCGCGTGCTCGTGCTCAAGGACGGCCAGGTCGAGGAGTTCGACACGCCCGAGAACCTCCTCGCGGACAAGAAGGTGAGCAATCCTTGCACGCCGGCGTATCATCCTGTCTTGTATGGCTTCTGACCGACTTGTCACCTGCAGTCCACCTTCTTCTCGCTTGCCTACGAGGCAGGTCTGGCAAATGGCACCAAGTAGATATCCTTTCAGGTCAACGTCCTGCCACACCAACGCGCAACAACGCCGCTCGATCAACCTAACACCGCGGCTCCTCTGGGAGACTCTGCTCGTTCTCGCGCTCTGATTCTATTGATACATTCACTCGGCAGAAATCGTCATACTCGTTGAGCAAGGATCTGGCGGCACTGCAGCGTGCTCATGCGCCTATGAAGATGAATGTTGTACAGCATGAGCTCTGGACACCCAAGACGTCCAAATGAGACGCGCCTCTCACGAGTACGCAGCCAGGACGTCCTCGTTGACCACGAGCACAGGGACGGGCGATCGCCGCACCAGTTCCGTCGCGAGGCCGTTCAACGCGTGCGTCTTGGTCGAAGATGGGGAGGGGAGGGACAGCTTGCCGAGGAGCTTGGAGAGGCGCTTGCTGGTTCCCCCTCCTCCTCCTCCTCCTCCTCCTCCGGCGCCGCCGCCGCTGCCGGTTCCGCCGTCGATGCCGCCTAGGGAGCTACTGCCCTGCTCGTGGGATGGCGGACCGGGCGAGCTGCCCATCGTGGTCAACGACGAGCGCGGACGCCGGCCGGACGACGAGGAGTTGGACTCCAGCACACCGTTTCCCGTGTCCACCAGCTCGCTCGCATCCGGAGCCAGACTTCCCCTTCGACTGGGCGGCGCCGAGCTCGAGCCCGAGCCCGAGCCCGAGCCCATCGCTGCCCGCCCCTCAGCGCTTCCACCGCCCAGCTCGAGCGTCTCGTGCGTCTCCCCGCGCGCCCGCGCCGCCCGCTCGCGATCGCGCTGGCGGAGGGGCGAGTCGGGCGGTTCGTCCGCGATGATGACGCGGGAGGCGCGTCTGCTCGTGCTTGTTCCCGTCCCCGTAGCCGTAGCCGTGCCAGTATTTGCGTCGCCCTCGCTGAGTAGGGACGGGTAGGCGAATGGTTGCGGTGGAGTCGAATCAGGTAGGAGGCTGTCGCCTTTCGGGACCTCGGCGCCTTGCCCTCGCTCCGTAGCGTGCGATCGTGCCGCCTCCGCCAGGTCAGCGAGCACAGCTGATGAGCGTGAGAGGTTGACGAGGACGACGGGGTCGTTGCTTGATCCCCTCGGTGCTGTGCCGGCCGCGCCGTCCCCGTGCTCATGCCCCCCGTCGTTTGAAGGGCCGCCTTCATCAGGCAGTCGGACGACCCTAGAGCGAGGCGACGGCGCCGCGTCCATGCCCGCTCCCGCGAGCACAGCCTTCCCAGCCGGCGGACGAGCAGGCGATTGCGCGCTGAACGAGTCGGCGCCAAAGTTCCAATCGGCCGACAGGGTCGAGGTGGGCAGGGTACCCTCCTCTTGCTCGAGACCCGCTCCCGCGGAATGAGCCGCCCGTTCGGACGCCGACCCCGAGAAGGAGGTGTAGCCCGAGTCGGAGCGCGGTAGTCGCTGTGGCAGATTGGATGCTGTGAAGATTTGTGCCGCGCTTGACGAGGTCGACGCTCCCCACGTTGTCGAGGGCGCGATGTGATCCTCTGGGATCGAATTGCGACGGTCCAGACGCGGTCCGTGGGGACCGATGCCACCGCCGCCGCCACTAGAGCCTTTGCTAGCCAAGCTACCACGCCTGCTTGAATGGTGTAGCCCAAGACTCAAGCCCATCATGCCCACGTCCGCGCCACTCGGTCGCCTCTCTTTGGCAGACTGAGTCGTGATCGCATTCCGAGTGGGCGAATGAGCCCGAGAAGCCGGTCGGGAGCGCGAGCGAGAGCGCGAGCGCGACAGAGACCGCACTCGACTCTGACCACTCCCCCGTCGTGGTCGTCCCTGCCCCACATGCGGCGTCCCCGGCGCCGACGTATCCGCGCCCAGCCCAGGCTGGCCAATGACGATGAGATCGACATCGTACTCGCGCGCGACGCGGCTCAGCTCGTTGGCGATGGCTTCGTCTTCGCGCGCCTTGAGGCGGGCACATTGTCGACTGCGGCCCCTCTCGGTCGTCCCGTCGACGGAGGCGTTGCCACCGCCGATGTGGTTGACGAGGCTGCCAAAGGTGCCGACGATGCCCGCGCTCGAAGAAGGCCGCGAGCCAGCCCGCGACGACGAGGCGGACCGCGAGTGGGACCGTGAGCGTGAGCGAGCCTGCGCCGCGCTGCCTCCGTCGGGCGGTTGCGCCTGCGTGACGTGAATCTTGACGAAGCGCTGCGACGTTTCGAGCTCGACGGCGAGGAGGGTCAGGAAGTTCATGCACGCGGACTGCATCTCGAGGTATTGCTCGTCTTCTCGTTCCAGCTCGGCTGTGGGGCGTCCATCGTGGCATTAGAACAACATCACGGCGGGCCATTGGAAGAGGAAACTCACCAGTGAGCTCGATGAGATCCTGCGGCGTCATCACCTTCCTCCGCGCCTGCGACTCCGGCAGGACGGTATGGAGGATCGCCTCTTCCCCTTCCCTGAGGACGTACTTGCGCACATGCTCAAACATCGCGAGGGAGCCATCGAGCGCGGCGGTGGGCGGGGGCGAGATGCCCACCAGGACGGTGCGTGCCTTTTGACCTGGTGGAAGCGGGATGGGATACTGCGGCGATGCGACGGGCTGATGTCGTGCGGACGCTGACCCAGTAGTGTTGGAGGTCGTGTCCCGAGATCCTCCAAATGTTGACGAGGGCAAACTGGAGCGCCGGCTCCCCCGCGCGTCCGTCTTGCCTCCAGCCCCATGATGAGAGCCAGCGCGCTCGGCCTGGAGGAGCTGCTTGACGTTGGCGCGCGCCGTCTTGCCCACCCTCGTCCCGGGCGGCAGCTCGACGACGGCGTCCGAGCCGCGGATCGAGACGAGGCTGGACCGCGGCGGCGCCGGGGTACTCGTACTGTGGACGCTGACCTCCGAGACTGATCCCTGCGCTTGCGGCGCAGCATCAGAAGGTCCATCGAGGCGCGCGAGGACGGCACCCGCGCCCCCATGTTGCGGCGAGAGCAGCGCGTTCAACCGACTGGCCCTCCGACTCCTCGCCCCCTCCGTCTCCCCCACCCCGCCAGCGGCCGAAGCGTAATCCTGCGGTCCGTCGCTGTTGCGCTTGCGGAAGAGCGGTAAACTGGGCATGGTCACCCTCACCCTCGCCAGCGCAGACGTAGGGGCTGATGATGAGGAGGCAGCAGAAGTGTAGGACTGCTGCGTCTTGGCCTTGCGCATGGGGATGGCCCCGCGCGTACCGGCACGATGGCGAATGACGCCGTACGGAGCGGAGGGCCCACCGTCTGCGCTGCCGATGCGCCGCATCCTCTCCTCTGTGCTGGCATCTTGCTGCTGCTGCTGCTGCTGGAGCGACGCGTGATGGTGGGTGGTGTTGTTGAAGCGGAACAGCTCGCGCGCGAACGAGTGCCGGGGTCGCGGCGAGGTCGACGACGATGAGGGCGGTGTTGAGTCCATCAGTGGTGAGATGTCATCGACAGGGCTGCCGATACCGTCCTTGGCCTCGTTGTCGTCGTCGCCGTCGTGCCCGAGATGGTGGTGGTCAGGTAGAAGGTGAGCTTCCTCACGATGATGAGACGATGGGAATGGGGAGATGTCCGTGCTCGGCTCGGCTTCTTCCTTTCAGCCGAAGCGGAAGCTCATCCTCCTCGACCGGAAAGGGTCACTCATACTTATTCGATGAGGAGGATGAGGATTAAGAGTACGCAACAAGACGAATGAGCACGAGAGGAGGGCAGAGGAAGCAAGGGAAGCGAGTCCATACCCTCGTCACTCCTTGGTCTCGACGAGCGCCTGGCCAGCGTCCTGCCAGCTCCCACTCCCACCAGACCCACTCGCCGTCGTATCCTCCGCCGAGCTGCGCTCGCTCTTCTTCCGCCCGGACTCGCCGCCCACGCCGCCCTCACCGCCGTCCTCCGCGTCCGCGTCCGCATCGGGGTCGGCACGACGCGCCCGCATGTCGAACAGCACGGCCGTGTTGGGCGTCTTCTCGTCCTCGCCGCCAATCGTGAAGCGCGTGTCCTCGTCGTCCTCATCGCCCTCGTCATCGCGGTACACGCCCGTCACAGCATCGCGATACCGAGCTCGACCGCCCGCACCGCCAGCCGCCGCGTCGTCGTCCATATCATCGTCATCATCGCTCGTCGTCCCAAAGGCGTCGTAGAGCTCCTTGGTCCGGCTCTCGCCTTTGCCACCGCCCGACTTGCCCTGCGACCGCTTGCCGAGCCCACCAACGCCGCGACTGGCACCCCCACGCTCCAACGAATCCATCGCCAGCACATCGTCCTCCTGATCAGGCACAAACTCGTACCCACCACGCGTGCCGCCCACACCGCCCAGACCACCTCCACCGCGCCGCCGACTCCGTCGAAGCACAAAGAAGGCCACCAGGCTACCGAGGAAGATGATCACCACCCCACCCGCCACGACGAGCCACGTCGAGTTCTTGCGCAGACCCGTTAGGTAGCCCGTGTCCGCCGCCGGCTTCTCCAGCACGGGCGCATTGCCCACCGACGACGGCGGCTTGCTGTTCTCCGGATTCGTAAAGTCGATATGCGACTCGCCCGGCGCCGTGCCGTGGTCAGGTGGCAGATGGTCCGTCGGCTTGGACGGCTTCGACGTGGCCGTCGTCGCCGCCGCCTGGCCCACCGACGACGTGTTCGCCGCCGAGCTGTGCGGGAAGGTCCACGGCACCGCCTTGGACGCGTCAATCGCCGCGCCCCAGAGCGTCATCGACCACGCAAAGAAATTGCCCGTCTTTTCCGGCGTCGCCTTGTCAAACACCTCGAGCTTCCACTCGCCTACCGGATCCTCGTCCCAGTGCTTGAGCGTCATGAACGACCAGCCGGGGAACCCGCGCGTGTTCTCATCGTACCGGCGCGGTCGTGCAAGCACACTCTTCGTCCCGTGTGGCGACGTCAGCTCGACGTCAACGTCGCCTCGCCGCTCGTGGTGGATCCACACCCGCACCGTGACGTGCTCAAGGCCCTCCAGGTTGGCCTTGGCCAGCATCTCCTTGGTCACCGTAACCGTAGACGCGACACCGAGGCGCGAGATGAACTGGTCGCTGATCGGCTGCGTAATGTTGCCCGTCTCCAACCACGCCTGCGGCTTGACAAGCTTGTGCCGCTTCGCCTCCTCCACAAACTGGTACGCGTCAATGAGACCGTAGCCAAACTTGTGGTTGTAGTGCCGGCCCGCTTGTGTCTTCTGCCAGTCTGGGTCCTCGGGGCTGATCATGATTGCGCTTCGAACCGCGACATGTTGAACGTCGCGCCAAGTCAGGTCCGGGCGAGCTTGGAGCGCAAGGGCAACAACGCCCGCGACGAGCGGCGCGGCCGCCGACGTACCGCCGTGAGAAGCCGTGCACCTGTTCTTGCCATTCCACGCGACGTCGGTGGTGTGAATGTGATCGCCCGACCCAGACGACCACGCGGCAGCCAGGTTGGCCGAGCACATCTCCGAGTAGTACGGGTGCTTGCCTTCCCTGTCGACCGCGGCAATCGTCATCGAATAGATCGAATTCGTGTAGCCGTCAAAATTGCACTGGTCATCCGCACCGCCACCGTTGCCGCCGGCGAAGACGTAGATGCTGCCCTTGCCATTGCGACCGTTGTGAATGCCGTTCAGTATGGCCTTGGCGATCAAGCCCTTGGGTGCGTCCATGCTCTTGCCGTCATCTGGTGGACCCCATGAGCACGAGTAGATGTGGTTGTTCTGGTAGTCGTAGTTCAGCGCGGCTGCCTCGTCGACGTCCGAGATGGGGCCTGACAATATGCGAAGGCCAGCGACGTTGGCCTCGTAGGCAACTCCTACCCCACAGGCGTCATTCTTCACCGCCGCAATTTCGCCAGCACACCGTGTGCCGTGTTGGTCGTCGGACGCTCTTGGCTCTGGAAGCTTGGTGTGTGCATTAAAGTCGTACGAGCCTTGCTCGTACTGGAGGCACAGGTCAGAGTCAGTGAACGTCTACAACAAGAGATCGGCTCTGATTCCTCGCGACTCACGAAATTGTCCTTGAGATCTGGACTGTGCATGTCCAGGCCGTCGTCGATGAGAGCGACATTGACGCCCTTGCCCCTGATGTTTTGCCTCCATACGTCTGTGAGGTTGAGATCGAAGCCGATGCGCTTGTCGTTGGCCAGATGCCATTGCTCGTGGAAAATTGGATCAGCGATGCCGAACTCGGCCATCATCTGCAGACCGGGCCCTGCCGGGACGGGGGGTGGCCGTCGCGCGCTAAGATTCCGCGCCATGATGTCGAGCGGCACGCTGTCATAGGGCTGCGGTTGAGGGCCTGGGATGGGCGCGCGGATCTCTGGAAACAAGTGCGGTGTGTCGTAGGGTGAGATGATGGCGTTGCGCTTGTGCCGCCTTCTGAGCACTTGTCGTTCGACGTCGACGACAGAGGCAAGCAGGTGTTGTTCCCTCCGCTGAAGGCCGAGGGAGTGCGGCGAGCGCGACTTGAGTTGAGCCCACCGCTTGAGAACGGCATCTTCGGCCTCGTCGACGTCGTGCTGTACGAGTTCGCGGTCGGAGAGGGTGGCGACGTCGCGCTTGGCGAGTCCCATTGCGCCAGGCTTTGGCGACCTGACGAGGTAGTGGTCCGGCAGCTCGCCGACGCGCTCGACGAACTCGGCGCCGAGCAGGTCAGCGACCTCTCGCGGGCTGACCCCTGCCTGGTCGGAGCCTCTCCGGAGCTCGATGGCATAGTAGTGGTGGGTGTGGTAGGTGCGCTTGGCCGGCTGTCGGACGAGTGTGTTGGCGTTCGCCCCTGCGTCGGAGACGGTGGCAGCGGCGACGAGGGCGAGAAGGGAGAGGGCGAGCAGCCGCCTGAAGGCGGACGTATGCCTGATGTGCATGTTGCGCGCTTGCACCCGCTTCAACTGGCAGCCCGTCTTCGTTGTCGTCGTTGTCGTTGTGGACGAGGCCCGCCTTCTTGTAGTTGTTGCCTCCAAATGAGGAGAGGCGACTCCTGTCCGCAGCCGTGGGTGCCTTTGGCCCTCGCTCCCGCGAAATGCCACACTGCGCACTCTTCTCACTGCCTCTGCCGTCGAGCGCCCGAGCGATGAATGAGGTCGCCGCCTGTGTGGATGTCGGATGAGACGACGTGGAAGCGGGCAACATACGGTCAGCCGTGCGCTCGTACGAGATGCCACCCCCTGCGCTGCCCACACTCACCTGACTCCAGCGCAGCACAACTGCTACCAGCGTCTTGCTGCGCTCTCAGCGAGCGTAAGGGCGATGTCGATGGCGATGGCGAGGTCGACGTCGACGGCGTTGAGCTCGAGACCTTGGAAGATGAGGAGGAGGTCGTGGCCAACGGCGAGCTCCATCATGGGGGCAACGGCGCCGCGGAGTGCTGGCATCGGCGCCTCCATCACCATGCTCAATCACTGACATCTTCACGTGATGTCGTTCAGAAGTCCTCGAACGGTCCCCTCCTCAACCTCGACGACGACGACGACCATCACCACCACCGTGCAAGGCTTACGGTCCTCCCAACAGCGAATGCTCATCGGCCGCTCAACGTTGCCCTGCCTGAGCATCACGCGAATCGCACTCGTCCGTCTCTCGCCCGCGCCAGCGCCACGCCTTTTCCATCCCGCTCCCACCGCGTTCAAGAAGGCGGCCTACGCAAAGATGCCGCCCAAGAAGGCAGCCGCACCCGCCGAGAAGGCCAAGCTCGGCAGGCCATCAAACAACCTGAAGTGAGTCTTTCCTGACAGCGTGCCATGGGAGGACACTGGGAATGGCTGACACTTGTCTGCGAGGGATGCGCAGGATGGGCATCGTCGGCCTGCCCAACGTCGGCAAGTCGTCCCTCTTCAATGTCATTGCCAAGTGTGACCTCGGCAAGGCCGCCAACTTCCCATACGCGACCATTGACCCTGAAGAGGCCCGCGTGCCCGTCCCAGACGAGCGCTTCCTCTGGCTCGTCGACCTCTACAAGCCCAAGTCCCAGATCCCCGCCTTCCTCACCTGCATCGACATTGCCGGTCTCACAGCAGGCGCAAGCACAGGAGCCGGACTCGGCAACGCCTTCTTGTCCCACGTCCGCGCCGTCGACGGCATCTTCCAAGTCGTCCGCGCCTTTGACGACGCAGAGGTCATCCACGTCGAGGGTGACGTCAACCCGATCCGCGACATGGAGATCATCTCCACCGAGCTCAGGCTCAAGGACATCGAGTGGGTCGAGAAGGCCCTCGAGAATGCGCGCAAGGTCGCCCGTTCGGCCGGCAACAACTCGCTCGAGGACAAGAAGAAGAAGGAGGAGGTTGCCATCTTGGAAAAGGTCCTCAAGCTCATTCAGGAGGACAACATGGACGTGCGCAAGGGCGACTGGTCAAGTAAAGAGGCGAGTAGCTTGCCTTGGCCCCTCCCTCGTCTCCTACCGACGCGTCCCCTTCCCCCGTCCCGCGGTCCTGGGACGATGACAAAGAGCGCGCTACTTGAGACGCTCGATACATCTAACCCAGCTCTTCGACGACCTTACGCTCGTATGAGACAAAAAGTTATACTCTGACCTTCGACCGCACGGGGACGGCTGGGACGCGTTGGCCTCCCCCTTCTCCTGCTCAGCGTCTTTCCAAGACTGACCCATCACACTTGTGCCAATCTCCAGATCGACATCATCAACGAACTCAAGCTCTTGACAGCAAAACCGGTCATCTACCTCGTTAATCTGAGCGAGAAGGACTACGTGCGCAAGAAGAACAAGTGGTGAGTCTCTTCACGGATGATGGGTTACAGAACGCTTGCACTGAAGGAATTATACACGCCACAGGCTACCAAAGATCAAGGAGTGGATCGACACCCACAACCCCGGCGACCTGCTCATCCCCTTCTCCGTCGCGCTCGAAGAGCGCCTCGTCGCCCTCGGCAGCCCCGAGGCCGAAGCCGAGGAACTCAAGGCGCTCGGGCCCAACGTGACGGGCGCGCTCGGCAAGATTACCAAGTCCGGGTACGACGGTCTCGACCTGATCCGCTACTTCACCTGCGGGCCCGACGAAGTGCGCGCATGGACGATCCGCAAGGGCACCAAGGCGCCCCAAGCCGCCGGCGTCATCCACTCCGACTTTGAGGCCAAGTTTGTGTGTGGGGAGATTATGAGCTTTGAGGATCTCAAGGAGCATGGGAGCGAGGCGGGGTGTCGGGCCGCGGGCAAGTATGTGCAGAAGGGCAAGACGTACGAGATGGTGGATGGGGATATTGCGTAGTGAGTAGTCTTCTTGTCGGCGGGCGTGTGGGTATGCAACGCGAGTGGGACTGACGCGGCTTCGATTTCTTGTCTTCCCTCTTTCCCTTCCCCTGCGTTCAGCTGGAAGTCGGGCGCATGAAGTTCCTCCGTCTCGTGTACGACTACTCCGACTCCCAGCCCCTTCGAATGCAATCCCAGTTCGATCCTGTACACTCCCCCCTCCCTCCCTCCCTCCTCCGCCTGGCCAACCTCGCCCGCGGTGAGACGAGACGACGCCTGTGGACAGCCCGCCCTCCCTGCCTGTCTGACAGGGCGCACACCGTGGGAAAAGGGATATAACAACATCAAGCTTTGTATATATTGCACAAGGTCAATCGAGGCAAGGCGAGGCGAGGTGAAGGTCGGTACCGTCTCGATCAAGCCGTCGCGCGCGCGCGTACGTCCTCGTCCCTGTTCTCGTCCTCGTCCTCGTACGAATACGAGTCCGAGCATGCACTCGTAGCCCATAACTTTTGAATTCTAAGAGCCCCCCCCCCCCCCCCCCTGCCGGCGAAGCGAAGGGGAGGGGCGCTGGAGGGGGAATGGTATATGTACGATGTCGTTGTTGTTGTGACTTGTCTATCGTGGTCTTCTCTGGACGGCTGTCGGGCTCGGGCGGGCGCGGGCGCGGGCGCGGAGTGGCGCTTGGGTTATTCGAGTTGTCGTTGTGGAGGGTAGGGAGGCGTCCCTTGGTTCTTTCTCCTTGAGCGACCGTTTCCAGGGGACGGGAGAGGGAAAGGATCCCCTCCTTGCGCTTGCCCCCCTCCCCGGACTCATGCCCACTTGCCCAGCAGAGCCATGAGCGCCGCACCGAGGAACATCTCCCCCACAGCAAGCAGCACGAACCCCAACGGCGCCTCCTTCATCCTCCTCGAAAAGATGAACTCGTGCGCCAGGAGCTCGACGAGGCCCGTGTAGAGGAGGATTCCCGCTGAGACGGAGTCAAAGGTGCCGGCGACGTAGTTGGCCGTTGCCGACGCTTCGTTGTACGTCGTGCGCAGGCCGAGGCCGATGGCGAGGCCGAGGGGCGTGACGAGGCCGTAGAGGATGCCTCCGAGGAAGGGTAAGGGCGAGGACGGGCGGAGGGGCAGGTAGGCGAGACGGGTGCCGAGCCCGAGGCCTTCGAACATTTGGTGGAAGATGATGACGATGAAGAGGGTGTCAAAGTCGTTCGTCGTGCCGAGGGTAATGCCGATGATGACCGAGTCTGTGTATGCGTGAGCAGGAGGAGTCAGTGCTCAAGGAGATCAAAGAGAGGGAGGGAGGGAATGAGAGGGATGGACGCACGGAAGATGACACCGAACTCGAGAATGGCGACGCCGAGGATTTCCTGCGCCTTGGCGGCCGTCTCTGTGCCGCCGTCATGTCTTGAGATGCCCCGCTCGAGGCCATCCTCGTCGCTGCTGTCCGTGTCGTGCGCGAGCGTCTTGGCTGTGGCCTTCTTCTCGGGAGTGGTTGCTGGAGAAGCAAGGACGACGCCGTCTTGGCCCTGGCTGGACGCCGTCTCGCCTGCATGGTGTGGTGGATGGGCCGGCTCGTCGTGGTACCTTGCTGGGTTGTTGGTGGTGAGCTTGATGGGCCCGTTGTGCTCGTTGGCGTGGTGGTGGCCCCCGAGATGAGGGTCGTAGGCGAGCGACTGTGCCTTTGCGGATCCGATGCGAAAGGCGAGGAGTTCGACGAGGAAGACGGCGCTTGTGAGATGAGAAACGGAGTGTCAGCGCAGGGTGCGTCCTCTGACAGGGATGCCGACTCACAACATGGCGATCATGGCGAATGCGTAGGCAAAGTCGTAGGCGAGGAAGGCCGGGCTGAGGCACGGGCTGCTGAGGGCCTCGGCGCCGGGCGCGAGGAGGTGGATGAAGGCGGTTGCGATGATGACGCCCGAGCCAAAGTACTTGCAGAAGTCGAAGAGGGGCGCAGGCACGGCGCAGCGCGGGATGCGCTTGGTGAGGATGGGGAACAGCGTCGTGGCGGAGGACGTCGCCCACAGGATGAAGATGGCACCGATCCGCAGGCCGAGCGAGCCGGTGAAGGGCTCCCGCCCAAAGCACTCGGCGGGCAGCGCGTCGGCCATTGACGACGACGACGAGGCTGCACTGCCGTCGGACATGGCTGCCTGTGGAGAGGAGAGGAGGAGAGAAGGGAGACGATGAGCAGAGAAGAGGAAGAGACGATGGTGATGGTCGTCCTTTATACTCGAGAACCAACGACGACCGCACCCGTTCTTTGCGTGCTGGGCATCGACTGATAACCGATGAGGTCCTCCTCTCAGCCTCTCGGACCGACATGCTAACATTGTACACCGTACTGTATGAATTCATTCAACGGAGAGGGAGAGGAGTTGACTCCTCCTGAGCGTACACCGCAGGCAACACGCCCACATCAAACCGCACCCCCGTCTGCACCCCGCCGTCGGCCGTCTTGACCGTGATGCTCCCCTCCGCATCGTCATTGCCAAAGTACGCAGCCTTGCACAGCCCACAGAACAACCCGACCTCGACCACACCCGTCAGCAGCTTGAGCCGGATCAGCAGCTCGCCAGGGTCACGCATCGCCGACTCGGGGAAGGGCGCATCGATGCAGAAGTTGCTGTAGAGAGAGAGGTCAGTCAGTACCTTGCCACCCTGGAGAGAGAGTCAAAGACGCACCCATTGTCCGTCACCACCGGCCCAGCCTTCATCTTGGCCATCCGCAACGTAGCCTCCGTCGAGCCCAGCCGCCGCAGATTGTGCAGCACCTTGGCATACGCAAACGGCGCCACTTCCACAGGCACCCCTTGCGTCCACGTCGTACCCAGCACGGCCGAGTTCTTGCGGTAGTCGGCCACCACGACAAACTCGCGCGCAGCCTCCGCCAGCACCTTTTCGCGCAGGTGGCACGCGCCCCCGCCCTTGATGCAGTTCAGAAAGTTGTCCACCCTGTCATTGCATAACAAGATCAGCGGGCCAAGGAGAGACAGATTCAGAGGCAGAGGAAGACTCACTCGTCGGCACCGTCAATCGTCACGTCAATGTGCGGGAACGAGTCCACATCGCCCAGTCTCAGTCCTGGGTCCAGCGCGAAGCATGACGCGTCAGCATCACCCTCCTTCCCAGCCAGTACGGGCCCAAACACTCACCCGCCTTGATGATCAACTCCCGACTCTGAAAGCCAGTCGGCACGAACCACCGCCGCGCATTCACCCGCGCACCCTGCTGCGCAATCCGCTCCACCACGTACGGAACCGTCGACCCGCTCCCAATCCCAATCACCTCGTGCGACGGCAAGACGTGCGTGTCTACAGCCGCGTACGCCGCCGCGCGCTTGGCAGCTTCGACCCCTTGGAGAACGGGCAGGTAGAACAGTCGGCCGCCGCCCGCACCTCGACCACCCTGCTTGGTCGTCTGCTTGCCGTCCTTGTCCTGATTCTGGCTGGAGGACGTGGCGTTCGGTCCAGCCTGGGAAGCGGCGGGGACGCAAGCTGTCGAGTAGGACGCAGCCTCGGACGCCGAGATGGGCACAATGCCCGTACCGGACCGCGACGGCGGCTGCGACGTTGACGGCGTCCGTGCAGGGTGCGTCCCGTTCGCCGCCGTCGCCCCCGCGGTCGCGGGTGCTGCTGATGATGAAGATGGGACGGAGGAGCTCATCCCCGACTTGTGCCTATACACCGATCGAGGAGGGGCAGAAGCAGGACCTGTCCGTGAGACCGACCGCGTCGTGTGCAAGCAGATGGGGCGCGGGCGCGAGAGCAGGAGCGAGAGCGCAATGCTAGCGTCGCGTACACGTACACCCGTACGAGGGAAGGAGAGTCGGAGCGCGCCGCGGCACCCTTGGGCTTGCAAGGCTGGCAAGGCTTGCAGTGCTGATAGCGCCGTCGTGATCGTATCGTCTTCAGCGTTGCCGTCGAAAGCAGTTGTCCTTGCCGACGAGGACGGTGGTGGGAGCGTCGATTGAAGTCTTGATCTTGCAACTCGCAGTCTGGGCCGGCCTCCCTCTTGATCTTGACCTTGATGAGGAGGATGAGGAAGATGATGGTCGTCGTCGTCGTCGCGGTGGTCAAGGTCGACCTGAACGGACGTGCGCAAACACGAGGCGGAGTCGAACGAACGAATGAAACTCGATCTCACTTCTCAAACTTGCCCTCACTCACTCAGCCCTGCCTCCATCCTCCTCATCAGATGCCTCCAGTCTCCACCTCTCCGCCCCCGCCACGGCGTCCACGGAGGGCCCGGCCCCGTCCCGCCCCGTGCGAGGCGAGTTCGAACTTGGTCAATGCTCAACGCCAGGACAGCAGCCCAAGTTCGAACGCTGGCCTCATCGCCTCAGCCCTCCCTCAGCTCAGGCCCAGGGCGCGCCGGCAAGGGCAGGCGAAAGGTAGCTAAGCTGGCTGGGGGCAGGGCAGGGCACGACGAAAAGTGGTGTCTTCAGTCACGAGTACTCGTAGCTACTACGATCAACGAACGATAAGGGTAACAAAAGGTACTGTCTCTGGATAGCAAGCAAGCAAACGACGGAGCGCGAGCGTGCCTCGGCGGCGTCGAGAGGGAGTGGCTACTTGAAGTGCTTGAGAGGGAAGAGGAGGAGGAGAGGAAAGCAGACGAAGGCAAGGGAGAGTAGAGTGTCCGTATTGCTTGGTTGGTGTCGGTCTTGTTGAGATGCTCGTATGCGCAAGGAACGGCTCCCAGGGCGCGGGAGAGGGTTCGTGTGGGAGAGAGGCCGGCATCGCCGACGTGCCCCCTCTTGTCTCGGGAGTCTGGCGCGTGCGCTTGCTCCATCGTATAGTAGTAGTATGTGCAAATGTCGAGGCTGGTGAGGGGGATCCGTCCGAGGTCCGCGTCCGCCTCCATCGTTCAGCTCGGGAGTCCAACGTCGAGGAGAGGGAGGCCGCGCCGTCTACGCCTGGGCCGACGCCGACGTCCGCCGCCACGAAGGCTGCTTCGCCCGCTCCTCGTGCCTCCGCCGACGGCCCGAGTACGCATTGCCATACGCAGCAGGGTTCCGCCACCCAATCTGCGACGTCGGGATCGAGCCGCACGCCGCGCCGTCCAGGCCATTCACAAAGTCGTACACCGCGTAGTCGGTCGGCGTCATCGACAGCGGCTGCGCCGGCTTGGGCACCACGCCCATCCGCATCAGGTCCACAAAGCTGAACATTGTCTCTTGCACGCCCGTGTTCGCCAGCACCGGGTCCTGCGTCACCACGGCCTTGTACGTCCAGAAGATGCTGCCAGCGCTCCACGAGTACGCCGAGAGCTGCGTCGTGTACCATTGCCGCATGTACGACGTGGTCAAGATGCCACTGATCGCCGACCACTCGCCGTAGAGGATGGGCCTGGCACAAGACAAGACTTCCAGTGTCAGCATCAACAACTCACAGCCTTGATCAGGTATTCAACACTCACACAGGATAGCCGATACTGTTCTGTGCGTACCGGCACACCTTGGACGTCATGTCGTCCACATCCGAGTTGGACGGGAAGAAGCCCTACATGCCCAAAAACGTGTCAGCTATGTTCTCTAGGTATCGGTGTGTGAAGAGTACTCACAGGGTATGGGTGCAATGAGTAGATAAGCAACTGAAGGATCAAGAGAAAGGACAAAGTCAGCCATGAACCACCCTTCAATCAGACCAGCCCACACTCACGTTCGGGTCCTTGCCCAGCACAAAGTCGGACCAGTAGTCGAGCGCATTGCCGACAAAGAACGTCTGATGGAACACCATCGGGATCTTGGCCCGGCTCAGCAGCTCGTACGAGCGGTCGTAGAACGTCCGCAGGATGGCCAGCTTCTCCGGGTCGTTGGCCGAGAAGCCGATCTGGGGCTTGGGCTCGTTGACCGGGCAGACAGCCGAGATGACCGTCTTGTACGGGTGCCGGTCGATAAAGTCGATGAGCGCCTGCACCGTCTGGATGGAGCGAGCCTGGTTGTTGGCGGTCCAGAAGGTCGGGTTGGACGTGTTGTGGCCAGATGCTCTGTAAGAGAAGGAGAATGAGTAAGTCAAGCCAATAGGAGACGGGCTGTCCGAGGCAAGCACTCACTGGTCACCGCTCTGGCTGCCCGGCATCGAGTGCAAGTCAATGACGACGTGCATCTTCCTCTTGTACGACCACTCCATGACGTCCGAAAGACGGTCAAGCTGACTTGCATTCTGGTATGGCTCATTGCCCTGCGTCGGGATGAGCGCCCAGTAGGGCAGCGGTACGCGGATCGTGTTGAGGCCATACTCGGCGAGCTCGTCAAAGTCCGACTCTTGAATGAAGTTGCGCTGGTGCTCTTGCAGCACCTCAACGGTTCGCTCGGGCCCCAGTCGTCGGGACAGGTCCCACTCGTCCCACGAGTTGTCGCCCGCGACCTGTGTTGGAATAGCATGTCAGCTTCGGGACCTTGAGAGCAGAGGATGCCAAGACACTCACGCTGCGGAACCAGTCCTCGTCGAGCCATCGCTCGATGGCAAGGTAGTTGCCCAGCGACACACCCATCACCTTTTGCTTCGGGTCCGTCCAGTTCCACGCCGGCAAGTCCTCGATGACCACGGGCGTGTTGGCCGGTGGAGTGGATCCAGAGCCCGAGTCGGTGCTGGCTCCATTGGCGTTGCCTGTCCCCGAGCCACTTCCCGTGCCATTGCTGGTACTAGGGCTGCCACCCGACTGCTCCTTCTTCGAGTTGCTGTTGAGACCGGCCGCGACACCGCCGCCGATACCGCCGATGAGGGCGATGAGCAGGATGGCGAGCAAAGCGGCGAGCCAGGGCTTGCGCTTGCACCAGCCCCAGAAGCCTCCGCCGCTCTTCGTGCGCTTCTCGTTCACGTCGCCGTAAGCGTGGGACCCGGCGAGGGGAGTCGTCGCGCTGTGTTGAGCCGCGACATCAGCGAGGGGGGAGCCAGAGTAGTAGCTCTGCTGACCACGCGATGCTGGTGGTGCGTTCTGAGGAGAAAGATTGAACGCGTGAGCCTTGCTGTAGAGGACAAGGTGCTGACGTGATGAGGGCTCACCCTGTCCAAGGACTGGTCAAAGTAGTAGGTGCTGCCGGCCTTGTTGGAGCCCGGCGTGCTGCCAAAGCTGCCTCGTGGGGCGGCCATGTTGTCGAGCGCCTGTAGGAAGCTGGTCCGGCTGTTGATGGAGCCCGCGAACGACTCGCGTGTAGGATTGGAGGGGGAGAAGGAGAGGGAAGGGAGGAGCGGTGCCGTAGTTGAGGCGAAGGGGTCTTCGAACAGCAACGGAGTCGCCATGACGGGCGAGCGCGGCGGCGACTCGACATCTTTTTGACCACTTGGCCGCTCCATGGCCCTGCCCCTCTGATGCTCCTCCTGGGGACGCCGAATGAGTGAATCAGGCCAGTGGGACGCTGATCAACAAGGTCTCGCTCGAGTGCGAGCCTGCAGATTGCCTTGGCAGTGGTCTAAGTTGCCCGACCGCTTTGTCCAATGGACTTCTCCCTCCCCTTCGCGGGTACAGTTGCAGAGCTGCAAAGGGAGAGGAGCCACGGAAGAGGGCAACGCTCGGCGCCCAGCGTACTCGGCAGGTGGGGTCGAAGGTGGCGGAGATGCTTCGACCGCTTGAGCGCCAGAACGCAGGCGGGACCCTGGTGTCGAACCGTCGAATGTTTTGTCAGCGCTGGGGCCCGGCGCGATCTGAGATCTGAGAGCAAAGAGAGGGGTCGGGCGGACACAGACGGGGAGTCGAGAGAGAGAGCTAGTCAGCATCATCACCATCACCTCGACACCCTCGCGCCAAGTGACTGCGTGAATCCAAACCCGTACCAGCTGAACACCGCCGTCCGCGGTTGACCCAGTCACGAGTAGGACTCGTCGTGAGCCTCGAGGCTGGGGGTCCGGGGGAGGCCGCACCGACTCACCTCGTCTCTGGGATCCCCAGTCCACGCCCGCCGCTCTGCGCTCCAGGCCGTTGAACGATCGCGAGCCGCGGGGTTGCGCACACGTCCCAAAGCTGGGGACGACTTGGGGCCTCCGACGAATGACGGGAGATCACGACTGAGCCCTTGGAGTGCTCTTTGGACGTGGCTTGTCCCTGCGCCGAAGTACGAGGCCCGGCCTGCCCTCCAAGCCAGATACCAGGACGGCGCGTTTGGCCGAAGGGTGACAGCCTGTCCGCTGGACGCTGGACGCCTTGGCGAGGGCACGAGCGCCGGGGAAAGTCTTATTGAGCGGACCTTGTGATCTTGAGGATCGTCCCGAAGGAGGCTGAAGAACGGGACGCCCGTGTTGTGATGTTGTGATGATGCGAATGAAGCCTGAAGAGACCCAGGTCCCCCGTCCTCACCGTCGCCTGGCCTGGCCTTGCCTTGACGCGCGCTGCACACGGACGAGCGTGGCCGCAGTCCGTCGTACGCAGTGGGCAGCAGGTGTCAGCTGTCCTTCTTGCTCGACATCAATAGAGACAGGACGGAGCGACTCACAAGGCGTGAAGGGACACAGTGGACACCCCCTCCTCCTCGAGCAGACACTGCAAGCAGCGCACCCCTCGCGGTCGCTGCGTCCTACGCGCCTACGCGTGCGCGCCCTTGCGGTCGACCGTGGCCTTGTCGATGTACAAGAGGGTGATGAATGACGAGGATGATGGACGCGAGGAAGCACGACGGGGGTGGTGATGAGGACGACGAAGGCGACGAGGACGGCGACGAGGGCGGTCACGAGCCAAGGGCTACGCGGCCCACGGCACCGCCCTCTTGTACAGCCCGTCTGCTTCACTCTCTCAGCCCCCCTCCGCGTCTCCTTCGGCGACCCCTTCCTCAGCTCATCTCTCTGGCTCTCGGCATCGCTATGAGCCAACGGGGCGATGCGATGGAGAAGAAGGCGGTCGTCGTCGTCCTTCTCAAGTCCTCTCATCTCCATACAAGCCGCGATGAGGTGAACGAGTTGCGGCAGTGGCAGCGGCAACTGCCCCGGCCACGGCATCCAGCTCACTTACCATGCTCATCAGCCAGTCAGCCACGCATCTCGCCATCGAGAGCGCAGCGCGTCATGTCAAGCGCGGCCGCGCGGGGTCAAGGACGCGTAGGGACAAGAGGAGGACGAGGATGCTGATTGCGTAGGAGGAGAGATCATCACGAGCACGGCAGGATGGCGCGCGCGGCGCCGTCAAGGCGACAGGAAGGGAAGAGACAAGCCCGTAGCTGGTTGGGATGGGGCGGCAGCGCGAAATAAGTTGGGCAGAAGAATGAAGCTGGATCTCCTCATCGCGGGAGGAGGAGAGGGAGGAGTCCAGCCAGCGCTCGACGGGAGCTGGGCCCTTCACCACGCCGTATTCCGCTGCGCATCAAAGTCCATGGCAGGGCCGCCCTCCCCACCGCCATGCTGACCGCGCCGGACCATCCCTCCCTCAACCGCTCCCTCCTCACCCCCACGCCGGCGCCACATCGCATTCGTATTGGCCGCAAAATCATTCGCAGGCCGCTCCGCCTGCGGTTGCGCCTGATGTCCTTGCGGCCGGACGAGCTTCTGGTGCGGCTGCGGCTGCGGCTGCGCGTGGTGCTCCGCCTTCTTGGCACCGTGCTTCCCATGCTTCTTCGACTTGGCCTTGGACTTGTGCGCGGCCGCATGAGGAGGAGGATGGACAGCGGCGGCGGCGGCCTTGACCGCCTCGCGCTTCTCGTGCTTGACGGTGCCCTTGACTTTGACATGCTTGCCCTTCACATGCTTCGCAAAGCCGTTCTTCTTCTCCTTGGGCTTCGCGGGAGCAAGAGCGGCCGCAGCAACAGAGTCGCGTGCAGACGCGCCGAGGACTAGACGCTTCTCCATGCGCTTGTCTGAGCTGAATACAGGCTCCGCATCGCTTCCGCGCACTACAGCCATGTTGGCGACGGCAGTACCTGCGATTAATCATGAAGGTGAGCTTTGGCCACAAGCTGTAAGCCCATCTAGCCTGACTCACCAGCCTGCTCGCCACCAGCAGCAGCCACGCCCGCAAAGACGAGCGCAAAGGTGAGAATGACGGCTGTAAGGCGCATGCTGTTTGAGGGCGTCGGCAAGGCCTTGAGCGTCGTTGGAATAGAGCACCTAGCGAGGCCCCCGAACCGAATCAGTTGGAAGGTGTTGAAATGAGCGAGGCGACGGCCGGACAGCGTCGAAGGTCGAGTCGGAGCAAGCTGTGCAGAGGAAAGCGAGCGAGGAAAGGGGGAGCGATGAGCAAGGCGGAGCGGGTGGTCGTCCTTCACCTCCAGGGCGACCTTTATGAGAGAGTTTACTCACCGTCGACTACGGACTGGTCTGCGCGCCGACCGTCGTGCTAATCGACATGCGACGTTGGCACTGGCTTCGATGGAAGCTATGCTGGCCTAGTACGTGCCTGCCTTGGCACGGATCGCCGTTACGCCTCAAGCTGCACAAGCCCGAGAGGATTGGGCCCGTCGGCCTGCGCTTTGTCGGCCTCATCGCTGTGCGCCGTGATACGCTCGGTCATTCCGCCGGCAGTACGGCATCCGGGCAGAGGTCGCGGTTGTGTGAGAAGGTCGTATCCAAGCGCGAACCGTGCCCCCGTCGCGGCTGTGCCTTGACATCGAAGCAAGGGAACGTTGCCGATGGTCGAGTTCTTGTCGCGCCTTGGCCTGTGACGAGGCACGGGGAACAGAGGGGAGGAAGAAGTCTTTGGGAGGCAGAGACGATGAAAAGGCTTAGCGTGTTCGACTAGCATCGGAGACGGTGCTAGGCGCTGGGAGTGACACTGGCTCAACGTCTGCTTGAGGCATGTCGAAGATGCCCGTCCTTCGCACGTGCTCGTTGGACCTTGACACGATGACCTTGCTGGGCTGCGACTGTGCCAGGCGTGGATGCTGGCTGTCAGGAGGATGTACGAGGTCGACAATGAGACCCTGCTGGGTCGTCGAGGGGGATCATGTTGTTGCTGTTGCTGCTCCTGGCGCCGTGAGCTGCGCCCTTCTCGGCGCTGATCGGATCCAGTAGTTCGTGTGCGCACGCGCTGGTAGCAGGGGGGGCCCAGGGATGAAAGGAGGTGGTGGTCGTTAGTGAGGAGAACGCCCAACGGTCCGGCCATGAGGAGGAGGTGCGCTGCCACGTGGGAAGGGCTGAATGTGTGGGCTGAATAGATGGAAAGCTTCCAGCGCAGTGGATCATTCCATTCCATCGAGGACCGCCATGACGACGAGCTCAATCTGCTGCTCGACGTCGATCACGCGGCGGGCGATGCCATCGACCATGCCGTCCTCCTCACCGTCCAAGGAGCCGGCGCCATACCCCATCACTCCAGACGGCCACTACTTCCTCTGGAACGGCTGGCAACTCTGGCGATGCGCCAATCCAGCCCTCCCCGCCGAGCAGCGCGACAGCCTCACCAAGGATCTTATGGCAGCGCGCCGGGCCGTACGAACCGCCTCCAAGCTAGCCTCCCCGAGCGCACGGAGCGAGGCCCTGGCCAAGGCGCGCGCCGACGTACAGCGTGCCAAGGAGCGGCTGGGGGAGCGCGGGCCCGTGTGGTGGGACGAGGAAGAGGACGGAGGCGCCGTCGTCGATCGCAAGCATGTCAAGAATACCCAGTACAAGGACTGGGCCAAATCCCTCGGCGTACTTGGCGGCGATGGCGCGGAAGGCAAGAGGGAGACGGTCGGCAAGAAGAGCAAGAGGAGGCGGGTAGACGATCAAGACGATGGTGCGGACGAGGGTCAGCCTGACAACGACAAGGAGACGTCCGTGGTCAAGGCGCCTCGCACCACCCGCTCAGCTTCAGCAAGGAACGCAAGGAACGCAAGGAACGCAAGGAGAGCACAAGACAGCTAACCAGTTCCACTGTACAAGCGTCTGATGCAATTGTCAATTGTATTGTACACTACCGCACCGACAGCGGAGGCGGACACGCAGGCACACGATCCCACTCGAACCGCTCCGCACGGAACGCCTCCATTGCCAGGGGAGGAATCGCGTCCTCAGAGGGACCCAGACTTGCATACGGGTCGCGCTTAGATGATGCGGCGAGTGTCGCACCAAACGCGGGCGCGCCAAAGGCTGATCTTGTGGAAGCGGCGCCAAAGGCACTGGTAGGAGCCGCCGGCGTCGATCCAAAGGCTGAGATAGGCCGAGCCGACGTTGTCGCACCTGAGGGCGCGCCAAACGCAGATGGGGTCGCCGGCGCACCAAAGGCGGAAGTGGTCGAGCCAAACGCGCTCGTCGCTCCAAAGGCCGGCCTGGGTGCAGCAGCACCAAAGGCAGACGTCGATGTCGAGGGCGCCCCGAACGCGCTCGTGGTAGTCGGCTGCGAGGCTTGTCCGAACGCCGACGTCGGTGCCGCGCCACTCGTCGTCGTCGTCGTCGCCGGCGGCGCGCCGAACGCGCCAGGTCGCCCAAGGGCGCTACCGGGCGCAGACGCGCTGCCAAAAGCAGGCGCCGCCGTCGTGGTAGCGGGAGCCCCAAACACAGAAGGCTTCGTCGCCGCCCCAAACGCACTCGGTGTAGCGGTCGACCCGAAAGCTGGCGCGCCGGTCGAAGGCGCAGCAGCGCCGAACGCGCTCGTCGTCGGTCCTGAAGCCGATCCAAAGGCTGAGGCTTGACCGAACGCGGGCGCACCTCCCGGAGTGGACGCGGCTGCCTGCCCGAAGGCAGATACGCCGCTCGACGAAGCAGCAGCGCCAAAGGCGGAAGGTCGCCCAAACGCAGACGTCGTTCCGGATCCTATTGACGACGGCTGCCCGAACGCGGACGCGCCACCTGTACTACTAGCAGCCGCGCCAAACGCAGACGGCCGTCCGAAAGCTGACGTCGCCCCAGACGTCTGCCCGAACGCGGAGGCGGGCCCTGACCCTGCTGCAGAGGCAGAGGAGCCAAATGCAGACGCCTGACCGAACGCAGGCGCGCCGCTCGTTGCGAGACTGGCTTGACCGAAGGGCGACGCCGAGGTGGTAGCGCCGAATGCGGAGGGTCTCCCAAAGGCAGGAGCACCACCGCCTCCTCCTCCTGCTCCTCCTCCTCCGAACGCAGAGGCTCCTCCACCGGCCGCAGCTCCAAACGCGGAAGTCTGACCGAACGCGCTCACGCCCGAGCCACCCCCCAGCGCGGAAGGCTGGCCAAAGGCAGAAGTGGTGGGTGCTGCGCTTGCACCGCCGCCGCCAAAGGACCGCGACATGTTGCCAAACGCGCCTGCACTACCGCTCGACGCGCCGAACGCGGACGGCTGGCCGAACGCAGACGCTCCTGCTACATTGTGCTACCCGTGCGCGTGTGCGTGTGTGTAGCAAGGTAGACAGGAGGATGGGTCAGTCTGAGTGTGCGCGTCGTTGTGCAAGTTGTAAGGGCAGATGGGAGGTACGTACCGAGTTGCGGCACTCGTTGCCAAAGCGGCAGTTGCCTTGGAGGAAGAAGCGGCATACTTGTCCGCTCATTGTCGCTCGGTGCCGAGGCGCCTGCGCGCTCGCCCAGCTTGCGAGGAGGCGGCGCTGCTGGCGTCGTTGGTAGAGATGTCGGCTGGATGGTGGCCGTCCTCCGTCAGGACGATAGCGTAGCGGGCTGGCCGTGCCTACCTTGTGGTGTAGCCGTACCGGCGGTTCAGATACCCGTTCCTCGGCGGTTCGATGAGGTGCTGAAAACGGAACGGTTCACGGTCTTCTCGAAACGAGAAAGGAACAAGGGCATGAGGATGACATTGGAGCACGAGCATTGCGATGGATATCAGCAGACGTAGTCGGCCTGACGGAGCTTGCAGAGGAGCGGACGCTTCTCCTTGGCGAACAGGTGTTCCTCGAAGAAGTTGGCCGCCTCGCGCGTCTGGAGAGCCGTAGAAGCGGAGGACGATGTCAGCGAATGTAATGACGAGGAGCAGGCCGTCCAAAGCGCCCAGACTCACCTCTTCGTCGTGCCACTCCAGGTCGACCCAGCGCTCCGCTTCTGCGTCCCAGATGGCGCCCATCAGCGCATCGCGCGCGTCGGCCCCAGCGCCCACCGAGCCGGCCCCAAATCGACCGCCTCCTCGCCCACCACCGCGCCCGCCTCGTCTCGAATCGCCACCACCGTCGCCTCGTACCGAGAGCGTGGCATTGACCACCTTCTTGCCGCTACTTGAGGAAGCTTGTGCGGCAGCTGCGGCCGCGGCCCTCTGCTGACCCGATGCATGCTCATCGCCCGAGCTCAAGCCGGAAAGGTCAACGTCGGAGGAAGGGCCTGCCATGGCGGCAGCGGCCGCCGCCGCTCTGGCCCGCTTCTTCTCGAGCTTCTCCATGTCGTCAATCGCGTCGAGGTAGTGCATCGTCGGTCTCAATTGGGCCGTCGAGTTGAGTGGCGAGAGATGGAGCGCGCCGTCACGGATCACGCCTACGAACATGTCCGAGTGCTGCTGAGGGACCTCGATCGACTCGTAGCGCGTGCGGTCCAGCTTGCCGCTCCGTAAGGCGCTGGATCCGGCACTGCCGTAGGGATCCTCGCTCTTGCCCAGCTTGCTTGTTCGCAATGCACTGGTGAGGGGCCGGCCATGGGCGTCGGTCGCTGGGCGGCTTGATAGGGCCGAGCGCGAGCTGCCTACACCCGTGTCCGCACCCGTAGAAGGACCAGCATCCGTCCCCGGAGCACCTGTGAGCGCCCGCGCCCGTTCCGCCCCACGTTCGTACTCCTCGCCACGAGTCTCATTGTACGCAGCTGGGTGTACGTCGATGGGCAGCTCGATCTGGACAATGTTGTTTCTGCTCTTCCAGCGCATCGTCGGCTTGATGTTGCGCGCTCGGCCCGACTCGGGCACGGGCAGCGGCTGGCGTGCGGGCAGGATGGGATACTGGAAGGCGTGGAGCGTCGGTCCTCCGAGAGGCCGTGCCGACGCCGCCGATGCTGACCCTGACGCCTCGTCCTGAGCTTCATCGATCTGCTTGGCGACGAATGCTGGGTACGGCGAGGCCACGCCTGGCGCTGGGCCGACGTGCGTGGCCCGCGCGTTGGCGAGTGAGGTGGACAAGTAGATGGGCAGCCTGCCAATGATGTCCGGGTGATCTTGGAGCGGACGGTGACGCCCGGTGCGGTGGCTGGTGCTGGCCTCGCCCGGCGCTGGCGTATCGATGTCCATCATCCTGACTGCCCGCCGTCTGCCACTGGGCTGTGTATGCTGAGCAGGCGTTGCTGTCCTTGCGATGGTCGTGGTGGTCATCGACGTCGAGGAGGACGAGGACGATGAGGACGATGCTGGTGGGCCTCCATAATTTTTGGTACGCTCCGAGCTCGCTGAGGCAACAACACCGTTCTTCTCGCTGACCACGGCAACGACGACGACGACGACGACGACGAGGTCGATGCGGACGGGATGCAGATCCACATCCTCGGCGGCGGCGCTGTCGGGCAGCTCTTCGCCTTCCACCTGACGCGCACCCTTCGAGCCGCGGCAGCAGCGACGGCAGCCCACGTCGATGGCGAGCCGTCAGCCTCGTCCTCATCCTCACCACCAGCGTACCTGCTGCCCTACCTGCCCTCGTCCATCCACACGGGCACGACGGTCCACATTCGCAACCCAGGCGTCGCGCAGAAGCTCACCGACGCTGGCGGCATCGTCACGCTCGAGCACAAGGGCCAGAGCCGAGTCCAGGACGGCATCCTCGTCCAGGGCGGGCTCGGTGCCCTGCCGGGCGCTCCTCCCGCGAGGTTGCCAGAGGGCACCATCACCACGGGGGTGAACGCGGGAGGCGCTGGGACGCAGATGTGGCAGCGCATCCTCGACGCCAGCAGGTACCACCAGCTGCGCACCCACGAGCTCGCCGAACACGACTTGGAACGCGCCGGTGTCGCCCTCTTCGAGCCCCACCGCGGACCCGAAGCCCACATCGACGCCCTCTTCCTCTGCACCAAGGCAGACACGGCCTCCTTTGCCCTCGAGTCGCTCCTGCCTCGGCTCTCCGCGCGCTCGACGGTGGTGCTCACCCAGAACGGCCTCGGTCTCGCCGATGTCCTCATCGCCAAGCACTTCCCAGACCCAACCACAAGGCCGTTCATCATCCTGTCCAGCCTCACGCACGGCCTGTACCGGCTGCGACGTGATGAGCTCCATGCCGTCCACGCCAGCACAGGCGAGATTTACTTTGGCGTCCTGCCAGATCTGCGCTTACGAGCCCTGCCAGGTGGCCCCGAGCGGAGGGCGCCATGGCCAGTCACGGACGAGGAGCAGGATCCGACAAGGTGGCCACCAGACACCCTCTCCCTCGAACATATCGATCAGCACTTCAAGAGCGCAGCCTCGGCCACTTTAGCCTACTCGCTAGCCTACCGGGATCCTTCGCTCGGTCCTCCCGCGCACGAGGCAAGCAGTCTGGTGCAGACCATCGCCCTCCTCCTCGGCGCGATGGAGCTCAAGTCGTCCTGGGTGCCCATGCCAGATTTCCACCGACGATCGCTTCGCAAGCTCGCCATCAATGCGTGCATCAACCCGCTGACCGCCATCCTCGAGTGCCAAAATGGCGCCCTCCAACCCATCATCACGCCACCCTCCTCGTCCTCTCGACACAATTCACCCTCACCTGCGCAGAGCGAGGCGGAGCGAGAGCGCGGTCAAGAATGTCTCGGTATCATGCGAGACGTCTGCGAAGAGATCAGCGCCGTCGTACAGGAGCACGCGAATCGAAGCTGGTGGGCCGCCAAGGCACGACGTGCGGCGGAGGACGGAGACTCGGAGGTCGACATGCCGGCGCGATGGGGAGCGAGCGACGTGCTTGATTACACGTCGTCCTCAGCGGAGGCGGACGAGGATGGGCAGGTCGCGTATGACCCGAACGATGACTCGGACGGAGACAGGGCTCGCGGCTCCAAGGTCGACCTGCTACCGGAAGGGCTCACCAAGGCTGCACCCCTCTCCGACCCGCTCTCGTTCTCCCAACCCCCACCTCTACATCCATCCCTGACGGCATCAGCGCTCTACGACGAAGTCGTGCGCGTGCTGGGCCTCGTCAAGGACAACTACTCGAGCATGTACCAAGACGTCGTCCTGCATGGGCGAGCGAGCTCCGAGGTCAGCTTTGTCAATGGCTACGTCCGTCGTCTTGCCGAGGCGCTCAATGAGGAGCGAAAGCGGGCACAAGCCGGGGCCAGTCGCAGTCGAAGTTCCGGTCCCGGTCGCCACGGTGGCAAGGCCGAAGATCGCCTCGAGCACATGAAGCAGGTCCACACACCGGTCAACACGATGCTCGAGCGGCTCGTCGTGAGCAAATGCGGCCTCTTCGGCTCGGCGCTCGCGCACAAGTCCTCGTCGGGCTCGAGGCGGACTTCTGCATCATCGACATCCGAGCAGGCGGAAGGGAGGGATGGAGCTGTGGAGCCGTCGTCTTATACGACAGCATGGAAACGGGCCAACCCATCGCCCTCCTTCACCACCGCGCCCGGCCCGCCCTCCCACATGGCCGGCAGGGTCATCGACATCGAGCCGCCCGCGCGTGAGCGCGTAGGCCGACGCAAGAACCGTGTGGGCGGGTATGGACGACTGTGGGAGATTCGGAGGAGGGAGAAGGCGATCGAGATGCAGCAGCGGAGGAGGCGGCAGCTTGTGGAAGGTCCGCCTCCGCCTTTGCATATGTCGGACGGGCAGTGGCGGGGTCGGGAGGAGCGGGACGGGGAGGTTGATGGGAATGCTCACAGCGAGTATGCTGACGAGTATGCTGACGAGGAGCAGCACGGGGAGAATGATGAGGATGCTCATGGCGAGTATGCCCACGATCAGCAGGACGGCGAGCATGATGCGGATGCTGATGGCGAATACGCTGACGAGGACGCGGACATGTACTATAGAAGATAGCACTGCATTACTGCAACTACCCAAACGTCGCTCATGCTCCTTGCCTCCACGCCTGCGGTAGCGAGCATCAGGCAGTACATGCGATGTACATCTGTTCCGAGTCAATAATACGAGGGATAGCCGCACAGGAAGGCCTTTAAGGCTTCGGCCGGCAGCCCTTCTTCCACTGCTCCCACGTCTGCCGCACCTCGCGCGCATACTCCTCATCCACCACAATCTTGACACACGTCAGCGCAAGCGCGACGGCCACCTGGAGCGTCTTCTTGTGTGCCGCCTCCGAGCGCGCGTCGTGCTCGAATTGGCGCGTGTGGTTCTTTCCGCCTTCGGGGTCCTTGAGCGGGATGGAGTAGAGCGGGTGGAGCGAGGGCAGGGCGTAGGTGACGTCGCCAAAGTCTGTAGATCCAATCATGGGGATGCCATCAAAGACGTCGTCGTACTTGGCCGCCATGATGTGCTTGAAGGTGGCCGTCATGGGCGAGCTGTTCTCGAGGTCGAGATAGGTCATCGTCGTCTTGACGTCGTAGGTGCATCCTGTGGCGAGCGCGCCGGCTTCGAAGCACTTCTTGACGCGTGGGACGAGCGCCTCGAGCTCCTGCTTCGTCGGGGCGCGGGCGTTGCAGATCAGTCGAACCTCGTCCGGGATCACGTTGACGACGAGGTCCTGCGAGATGACCGGGTAAGCCTCATTCTTGATCATACTTAACGCTGGATCGACTCACAGTTCCTTGGATAATTGCATGCATTCGGTGCGTCGGTGGTACTTGCTGTCGAAGCGTGGAGATGTTGACATACGCTTGTACAGCCGCGTCGAGGGCGTTAACGCCTGTCCATGGCGAGGCCGCCGCGTGAGATGCCTTGCCCTTGTACGTGACGGTGAAGGAGGACACGGCCAAGCTTGACCCGACCGTGGAGTAAGGGCCGGGGTGTGCCATAGCGCACACGTCCATACCCTCGTACGCTCCCTTCTTGAGAAGGATGACCTTGCCACCGCCATTCTCTTCAGCAGGCGTTCCGAGCAGAACCACCTTGCCTGGCAGATTGTGCTTGACGAGAGCTTCGGCCACGGACACGGCCGCCGCGACACCGCAGATGGCGATGAGCGGGTGTCCGCACGCATGACTGAGGGCGAGAATCTGGTCAGTAAGGTGTAAGGGTTCTATTGAAGGTCAAGATGAGCATCTCACCCGACTCCTGGCAATGCGTCGGTCTCCGAGTTCAAGCCGATGACCTTGAGCTCGCCATCGTAGCCTTTGGGCCTGTGCTCAAACTCGAACCGGAAGGCCGTCTCGAGCCCGTGAGCGTGCCGAGTGACCTTCCAGCCCTTCTGCTTGTCCTCGAACCAGCGACAGAAGAGATCGTGCGTCTTGCGCTCCTCAAAGGCGATCTCGCGCAAGTCGAACATCTTCAAGGACAGTGCGCGCAGTTCGCCCGAGAGGCCAAAGGTGGTGGACTCGATGGACTGGCTGAGGTCCTTGAGCAGACCTGACAGCGCAAGATCAGCATCGTGGCTCCTTTGGGCGGGCGCAGTGGTCCCCGGCGGGCTGTAGGCTGGGAGCGCGCCGCCGTCGAGGCCGAGGGCGGCAGGGCCAAGTCGTTGGACCCGTCGATGCCGGCTGTTCTGAGGATCGGTGCCTCTGAGCGTATGTGATGCTCTGCGCGCTGGTCGATGCGCCCGCGGCGCCGCGAGAGGAACGACAGGCAGCCGACCATGTTGCACTTGCACGCGAGCGCGTCCGAGTCGCTGTCGATGTTGATGCTGAGACGGTGATGGTCGTGGCGAAGAGCGCCATCGAGACCGTGCGTGCTGCGGTGTTTATCGCAGAGCTAGCGGGGGAGGGCACTCCGTGCCACGCCCAGATCAACGGTGACGCACCCGACACCTTCGTGCGCACGACGGCCATCTTCTCGAGGACCAGAACGTCAACGACGAGGTCGACATGGTCGCAGACACGGAGCTGTACGACCTGCTCGGTGTCGCGCCCGACGCCAGCGAGCAGGAGCTCAAGCAGGCCTTCCGCAAGCAGAGTCTCGCCCATCATCCAGGTGAGTCGCCCCTGCGACGATAGCCTCGCCATTCAAGCTAACCCAGAGGTCCTTGCTACACAGACAAGAACCCAGGCGACGAGTCCGCCTCGGCGCGCTTTCAAGAGATCAATGCGGCCTATGAGACCCTCTCCGATCCCGACGCGCGCGCCGCGTACGACAGGTACGGCGTCGTCGGCGGAGGCGGTGGACCTGGCGGCAGCGACGGTCCCGGCCCAGACATGGACGAGTTCTTCTGTGAGTGTTGGCAGGGAGGTTGGCGCGCGGAGCCTCGTCACGTATCGATTCTGACGCTTCTATCACTCTCTACAGCTTTCATGTTCGGCGACGGCTTCGGCGCACCGCCGCCTGGCTTCGACTTTCCGGGAGGCGGTCCAGGTGGCATGCCTGGAGGCTTTGGCAGACGCAAGGCCCAGTCAAGCATTATCACGTACGAAGTGTCGCTCGAAGATCTCTACAAGGGCAAGACGGCACACTTTGCGCTAGAGAAGAACAGCATCTGTGGAACGTGTTCCGGGAGCGGAGGCAAGCCAGGCGCGACGCCCAAGACATGCGTCACTTGCAACGGGGAGGGCTTTGTGCTCCTTCAACAAATGACAAATGGCATATTCAGCCAGCGGTCGATACAGTGCACTGAGTGCAAGGGCAAGGGCAAGAGAATCAGGGACAAGGACAGGTATGGTTCTTGTCCTCTTTATTTTCAGAGAGGACGCAATTCTTACCACTGCGCTCTGAATGTAGATGCAAGAAGTGCAAAGGGCAGAAGACACTGAAAAGCAAGGCCAAACTCGACCTGAAGATCAAGCCCGGCATGCACAACGGTGAGCGGATCACGATCGCCGGTGAGGGCGACGAAGAGCCGGGAGTAGCCCAACCAGGCGACATCGTCTTCGTGCTCCAGCTCAAGCCTCACCCAACATTCGAAATTCGGACTGGCCCCGAGGGCCAGCACTCTTCGGATCTAGAAGCGACGGTACACCTGACGCTGTCCGAAGCGCTGCTCGGCTTCGAGCGAACCATCTTGACGCATCTTGATGGAAGGAGTATCCGCGTCAACAAGCGTCAAGGACACATCACCCGGCCAGGCGATGTACAGTGTTTGCGCGGGGAGGGCATGCCTCAGCGTGGCCTTCTAGAGCTCAGAGGTGATCTGTATATCAACGTGAGTATCAGAGCTGTCAGTCCCACCTTGTTCGCCGCTGAGTACCTCAACACTCGCAGTGGGTGATCGACTTCCCGGATGAGGACTGGCTCGCCCAAGTCGACACTGCCGCTCTGGCTCGCCTGCTTCCAGCCAAACGACCCGACGTGTCCTCGGGAGGTCCATCAACTACCGCTACGCCCGCAAGTGCAGAAGCACCACGGTCCGGGCAAAGACCGGACCCGGCTCCCTCTAAACCACCAGAGCCTGCTCGCAAGGAGCCTCCGCAGTCTAGACCAACACCCAAGACCCAAGACGAGCCGGAGACCATCTTTACCAAGATTGGCCAGTTCTCGACGTGCGAGGTGAGTCTGGAAACATTACTGCCACTTTCAACCCGTAGCACAATGGCTCATCTTGACACTCTCGCCATTCAGGTGTCAGATGCGTTGATCAAGCTCAAGGTGCCTCATGGAGGTTACCTACCCGGCATCGATATCTTCTCGCCGGAACACATCAATGGCGAAACCCGGGTGTGCGGGCCTGCCTTCACAGTCAAGGTGCGTCCAACGCGTCTGGCGATGTGTGTATCGGTTGGGTGACTTACATCGACGATTCGAGCCCCCACAGATGGTCTCACAGAAGGATAAGGACGCGCCGAAGCCCGCCAAGCACTTCGTGAGTGGTGCTGCCGCCTTCTTGATTGAGTCCGTCCTCAGCTGATCCCTCTGGCTAAACAGGTGGACGCCTCCGAGCCCGGTTCGATCATGATCGTAACGTGCCCGCCAAGTAAGTAGTCAGTACCCATCGTGAGAGGACATCCTTTCACTCGTAGTCCAAACGTCGCAGATACTCGTTCGGCGATCTGGGGTGGCTTGATGACCGCGCGCGCCCAAGCGATCGGCGTCAAGGGCGTGATCCTCGACGGTCGATGCCGCGACCTGGCCGAGCACCGCGAGTCAGGTTTCCCCGTGAGTTCATCCCCTTACATCTGGCCCTTCCAGGCGAGCGGATCGCTGATCCCTCTGCTGTCGCACACCCAGGTCTTTGCTCGTGGACACTCGACGCTTGGCCAGTCGCCCTTCACGCGACCGAGCGAGCTGCAGGTCCCCATCACGATCACCGACCCATCCTACATCCTAACCCAACAAGCGGCCTCCGAGTACGACGCGTCCTCCGACCTCGAGCGCTTCCCAGCCCTCACCGTCCACCCAGGCGACATCGTCCTCGCCGACGTCGACGGCGTCGTCGTCTTCTCGCCCGAGCTCGCGGAGCAAGTCCTCGAGCTGGCTGCCAAGGGCCGCGAAGTTGACGGACGATGTATGGACGATTTGCATCGCGGGCATGGGATCGCGGAGACGTTCAAGAAGCATCGTGGATGAGACGGTGTGGATGTACGCATGGACACGTACACACCTAATAGAGGCTTCGTCTGCAATAAAGTCGCGAGAGCTCAATGCGTAGCTGACGGCTTTACCTGGCCTTCGGGCTTTGGTGGCGATACTGAAGCAGCCCTCAGACACGTCCAAGAGACGGCAGGCATGACCACAAGCTTGCGGTCTCTAGTGAGCACAGGGCAGTGTAAGGATAGCCGCTACAGGGCGCAGCGAGCAGACCTGGGATGAGGAAGGAAGCGTCTCAGGTCAAGGCGGCAGCTTCTGTCGCAACTGGCCCATCATCTGCCTGAGAGCCTCCTCAATCGCGTCGACAGTGGTCTCCATGAACGCCTCAACGCTCGCCGCAGCGCTCTCATCATCCGCTCGAAGCGCCGCCACGATCTCGCCTCCCTTGACCTGGGACTGCGCCGTTTGAAGAGCCTTGGTGAGCGAGGTGCAGGCCTTGTCGGCTGCGTCGATGAAGGCTGCCGTCTGCGAGCTTGAAGACGCGATGAGGCTGGTGAGCGTCTCCGCGATGTTGTGGTGCTGATGCGCTGCGAGCTTCAGCAGGGCAACGGCCTGAAGTGGCAGAGCAGTGAGCATGGATACGGTCCGAAGGAGGGGGGTGTGACGGGCTCACTCTCAAGACCAGTGACGCCTCTTGAAGTACGCGCCATGGTAACCTTGCTTCGGCAATGGCCGCGGATCGTCCTGCAACCGCGAACATGGTCAGCAATTGGCACGCGAGGCAAAGGCGAGTGCAGGTAACGCACCGGAGATGAAGGTATCGAATACTTGGCCAAACTCATCCGCGGTGGCCTGTCCGCCGTTGAGCCCATGCAACGCCAATGCCACGGTGAGCAATGGCTTGCTCTCCTGTTATAGGCCGAACGAGAGTGAGAAGATTGGGCCCTGATCGTTTCGTCTCGACACTCACGCCCTCGTAGCTGCGAAGAGCACTCAGCTCCTTCCCCAGCAACGCGAAATCGCAAGCGATCGCCATCGTAGCCGCCTCGGCGAAGATGTCCGCCTCCTGTGAAGTGTCGCAAAGAGTGTCAACTGCCAGGCATAGGCGGAAGCTCGTTAGTGGCCTCGACTCACCGATGCTCGCCCACCCAAGAGGACGCGAGGCTCTGGTTGGAAGTGTGGCTGGGCAGCATGTGCGACGGGCAGGATGGTGAAGTCCCTTTGGTCGCAAAGGGCGCCTTCTGTTGGGTTCCAAATGTCGGACAAGACAGATCAGCATTCTGAAGAGACCGTCACACAACAAGAAGTCTGCAACTCACCGCGCAAAGTCGTCAACACAGCGCTGACTTCGCCTTGAACCGAAGCGAGCGCTGTATGCATGCTTGGCTGAGCCGAGCCATCTTGTCCCAGAAGCGCTATCCTTGCCCGGTCAAGTCGATATAGCTGGCGAGAGAACGACCGGTTGACGCGATCGCTGAAGTCGACCACTTCCTCTATCTGCAGAATGCCGGTGGGACGTCAGGACATGATCCCAGCCTTCCGACTCAGTATGAAGCGCACCTTCGAAAATGTACCCTGCTGGAAAGCGAGCTTGATCATCTCATTCGTCTAGGCGTATAAAGCGAGCGTCAGTTCTATCACCCAGACCACGTTGTCTGGAGCATCACTCACATCCCGCTCGTTGCTCTGATACAGAGTCTGAGCTTGACGAACTCGTTCGACAACTTCAGCCGCCTCGACTCCGCCTAGCTGTGCGTAGATGGGCGTGTGATCAAGAAGGAGGTGGCCTAGAGTGTCATGTTGAATGAAAACCGCCTTGAGATGGTCCCACTGCTGAGCAGCTTTGCGAAAGAGGCCTGTCCGAAGAAAGTCGTGACTCAGTAAGGTTTCGCCGTACCATCAAGACATGAGACGCTCACCTAGTTGAAGCAGCAGGCGAACGAGGAAGACGCGTAATCTGTACGCTTTTTGGCTCTTTCTACATGCGTAGTTGAGGAATGCTGCGGCCTGGATAGTGACGCCAAGGTCTGCAAAAGAAGGTGATGCTCAAATGAACGCGTCGAAGCCAATGATGTGCAGCCACGTGTACTGACCTTCAGAGGTCGCCTCCTCAAGCATACTTTGAGCAGCCAGAATGCCCAGCTCGTCTGCTGGTTGTCCTTCTGTCTCCGGAAGCTGAGCGCCTGCGATCACATTCGGACGTCAGCGCCGTAGGGTCAAGCTGAAGGTAGCATGTAATGAAGACTGACCTAAGGGCAGCCCAGCAGCGTATCGCTCCGTAAGTTGTCTTGCTGAGAATGCTGGCTTTGCTTGAGCTCTCGCCTCAAGCGCGCGTAGAAGTCGAAGGGAGGTGATCTGTCTTGCAAGCTCCTCTTCTCCGCTGTATCGGCCTTGAAAGTTGGAAAATTGTTCTGCGAGACTGCTCCTGACCTGTTCTCGCTCCGAATCGGAGAGGAGCTCGAGAAGGTACGGCATGACATCGCCTGCTCCGCACGCCTTGCTTCCGAATGCCTCCAAGTGGGCTTCGATGGCGATCCGCACCATCTCCTGCGTCTGCGATGGTAGCGTCTCGTTCTCCCCAGCCAGGAGCTTCTGCTGCGCAAACGTCTCCAGCGTCGCAAGCGAGCCGACTCGTGAGAACCGATCTGAGTGAAGCCGCTCTTGTAAGAAGCGGCGAGCATCCTTCAGTCGTGATGCTGAGGTGGACGAGCTTGCGGCGCGGTCGATTTGAGCTGATGCTTGACAGAGTGCGTATATGTACGCCCAGTCAGTCTCTCTATGATTGGAAAGGCGTCATCAGCGAGGGTAGAACACACGTCGCTGCCTTTGGCATGTAGAAACTGACCCAGCCTTGAGTTTGGACATGGCCTCCTCCCATACTTGCTCCCAAGCTCCAGTGGACGTCCACAGCTCACGACGCATGAGCTCCAGCGCCAAACTGCGCTTGCATAGCTGGGCACCGATATCGCTAGAGGGCGCGAGCACCTCGAGGGCCTCCTTGTCCTTCCCAAGCTTGTGCAGAATCGTGACGTAGAGGTGTGCGAGTTCATCTGACTTGCCGGTGAGCGGCTTGGTCTTGAGGTGCTGTACAAGCATGCGCTCGCACAGCGGCAGGGCCAGGGCGGCCCCTTGAGCTTGCGGCTGCCTTGACGCCTGCAATGGGTCCCAGGGCTCGTCAGAATTGAGATGTACTCGAACAGCCTGATGACGAGTGCGTACCAGAAGTTCGTAAGCCTGAATCGACCACCAGAAGTAGAGATCCTTCTTGAAGCTCTTGTGCATGCGCTGCGCAGCCTGTGTGATGAGAGACACAGTGTCAGATGAGTCGAGGAGCCTCAAGGCACCTCACACAGACCTGCTGTGCTCGCTGGTAAAGCTGTGCTTTGATCAGAGCGAAGAAGCACTGCTCCGCAACGTCTTCGGCGTCGGGGTGGGCCTTGTTCGCAGCCTCCAGCACCGTCACCGTGTCCAGATCTGGCGATACAAGGGCAAGTCAGCCTGACGCATTGAATGAGGGTTGGGGAAGGAGTACATACCACGGTTCAATGCTGTGAGCGCATGGCTGAGCGGCAGCACCACGGCGGGTGTGAAGGCTTGCTTGAGCGCGAGGAGACCATCGCAGAGCGTGCTGGCTTCCTTGCGCTTGCCGATCTGAGCGGCGGCGAGGGCTTTGAGGGCCGTTGCGAGGTGGAGCTGGGGCAGCTTCCTGAGCAGCTTGTCCGCCTCGGCGATGGCGCGGGTGAGGTTGCGCGCCTCAAAGGCGCGGTACACGGCGGCGCATTGGCGCTCGCTGATGAGGTCGAGGCTGTTCATCGCATCGTCTCTGCTAGCGGCCACCGCGTGACGAGAGCCGTCGTCGTCGTCCAAGGCTGTGGTGTTGGTGTCGATGCGGTGGACAACCTCGCGGACGGCGAGCTCGAGCGCAACCTTCTCGGTGGCCCCAACGCCGACCCGGTGTTGCTCATCCCGGACCGGAACATCGGATCCACGGGCGACTTCGGTCAGGGTGCAAGTGATGCACCTCACGCCCGATGCCAGCTGAGGCAACGTCGCCTTGGACGCGCGACCTTCTCGCCGCGGCCGACTTGAGCTTCACCACCACCATCTCCCTCGACGTCGACTCCAGCATCCACAGCGAGCACGATGCCGTCGTGGTGGAAGACAGCAGCGCCGGTGATACCGCCCCCACCGCCAGGGCCGACGACCCTCGGCGGCGCGGTCGAGCACCTCCTGTGGAAGCCGCAGTACCCCCTCGACGCCCACCGGAGCACCTCGTCCCTCTCTTCATCGCTCGCCGACTTGCGCGACTTCCCATACCCGCCCTACCCCAAGTGGGCCACGGACCCCCGCTCGGCGTGGTACAGCTCGCCCTTCAACACGCTCCACCCACTGCTGCCGCTCGGCTTCGCGCTGGCGTACTACGGCCTGGCCAAGCTCGCCAATGCCCACATCGTCCGAGCCGGCGGCGGCCGCGACTACACCAAACGCAGTCGCGCACTGCGTGGTCTGATCATACTGCACAACGCGGCCCTCACAGTGTATAGCGCGTGGACCTTTGCCAATGTCGCACCCGCCGCGCTCACATTCTTGTACGCGGGCTGGGTCGGCGCCGGCTGGGAAGGTGAGTAGATTGGACCCAAAGGTTTCCTAGACAGGCACTGACCATCATCATCCTCCACAGGCTGCAAGCTGGCAGCATGCTCCATCCCCACAAATCATGCCCACCTGGCGCGCTTTGTCTACTTCTTCTACCTCAGCAAGTACTACGAGGTTCTTGACAGCATCATCCTCGTCCTCAAGGGCAAGGAGATCGGCCAGCTCCAATCCTACCACCACGCCGGCGCGCTCATATGCATGTGGATCGCGTACCGCTACCAGTCACAGAATGTCTGGGTCTTCACGGCGTGGAACAGCGGCGTACACACGCTCATGTACATGTGTGAGTCGCCTTCTGCTTTGGCAACGCGTCCATGTCTCCACGCGATCTGACAAGACTTTGACGTCCTCAGACTACGTCTTTTCCGCGATGCGGTGGCCATTCCCGCGCGCGCTGAAGAGGAGTCTGACAACGCTACAAATGCTCCAGATTGCGTCTGGTAAGCGTGACCCTTCGTATCCAGAATGGAATCTGTGTCGCTGATCTGGACTCCTCTTGTACAGGAACGATTGTGACCAACATCTCGCTCTTCCTCTCTCTCCACCCCGGCACGGTTCTACAACAGGCGGCGCGCTCCAAGGTGCTCAAGCGCCTGGACCCTCTCTGGAGCGCGACATTCCCATCGCCAATCACGGTGGCGACGAACCGATTGGCACAATGCGGCGGCGCTGCCGTTCAAGGCGGAGCGTGCTCATGTATCGAGAGTCGCGGCGCCGCGCTGGCACTTCATGTCAACACGACCTACATGCTGGTGAGCTGGCAAAGCTCCGTAGGAGCCGCCAGATCATGGACGCAGAGCTGACAGTCATCTCCGTGTCCATGTCCAGCCTCTGCTCCTCCTCTTCCTCAACTTCTTCATTCGGAGCTACCTACGCGGTGACACAACAAGCAAGCGCGGCGCGTCATCCAAGCGCGCGCTCGAGTCGACAAATGGGCACGCCAAGAGCTCGAATGGCAAGCCGCGCGTGAAGGCTACCTGATGACTGAAGCTACCTGCTCCGAGCTGGGAAGAATCCAGTGACCTCATAGACTAGTTGCTTACGCAGCCTCATAAGCTCGTTGCCCCCCCTTTGCGTTGCGCATTCGCTCTCGGACAGTGTGACCCTCGCGTTCTGCAATCAAAGAATACATGCGCCTGTACACCCGATGTCTGCTACAACTTGGACGGCTGCACGGCCGCCCGGCCAGCTCTTACCTTGGCCACGCCGCGCAAGCTGATGGGAGGCGATCCCTTCCCTATCCCCGCGGCCACGGCCGTCCCTTCACTGCCAGGCCGGAGCACGACCTGCTCAAAAGCGCACCACCCCTCCCCGCGCTCACCGTCCTTCCACACGCGCGTGACAAGCGTATCTCCTAGCCGGACGGGCGCCGTGAAGCGCGCCGAAATGTACTCGAGCTCGACGCCGGACTCGTGGGCGGGCTCGCCGTCGTGCGTGTCGTGGGCTTTGAGGAGGGCGGGGGTGGCGATGCCGTAGGAGCAGAGGCCGTGTAGGATCACGCCGCCTAGGCCGGTGCGGGCGCCGATGGAGGGGTCGATACTGTGGGTGGGTACGGAGATGTCAGTGATGGGTTGCGTTGCGCTCAAATCGTCGTTATACGTACTGGAGGGGATTGTAGCTGGGGAGGTTCACGGGTAGATAGACGAGTCATCAGTACTTCCTGAGCTGCACCACTGGGAACCGACCATACTCACTCGCCGCTCAGCCTATAGATGGCCGCCTGTGCTGGTAGCACAGTCTCTCTGAGCTCGTACTGAGGCTGTCCACTCGGCTTGATGCTTGGCCCAGCGCCAGAGGGGATAGCGTCCGGCGAGGGCAAGCTCTTGTCGAAGCCCGTTCCCAGCCCGCCACCACGATAGAATGTCGCTCCGACCATGACGGCGTACACCTCGTCCGAGGGCGACACGAGCGTCGCCTCGGTATCGAGGATGAGCGCCTTTCCCTTGCCCTTGTCGTGCACGCCCGAGATGCGTCTCCTCAGCTTCCACCCTGGGCCCGAGGCAGTCGCGGGTAGAGGCCTGAGGATGCGCAAGCTCTGCTCGCCGTGGACAATGGTATTGGGGTCGAGCTTGGGGAAACCCGGCAGGGCGCTCCGGCCCGAGACGCGCTCCGCGAAGAGGTTGACCTCGTCGTCGTCGCCCTTGAGCGCGAGGACGAGCGGGTAGGTTGGCAAGGGGCGGAAGCGGGGCGAGAGCTCGTAGATGTAGGAGAGCTCGTTGGGCTGGGCGCCGACGCCGGTCGCGTATAGGAGCAGGTCGCGCACCCGCCAGCGTACGGCCTGGTCTGGCAGCTGGGCGCCGAGCGTCTTGCTCAGGTCGATGTCTGCCATGCTGTCGAGGTGTGTTGTGGTATAAGGAAGGAGACGCGATGCTGGAGGAGGGGAGGAAGGGGGAGCCCCATGGTGGCCTGTGCACCTTCCCCGATGCCACTTGTGACCTTGGTCAGCGCCCGCCGTCGATGAGCTCGACGGCCTCAAGGACGCGATGCTCGACCTCGGAGTCGCCGCTGACCACGACCATCACCCAGTCCCCATCGTCGGCGAGCGATGCCAGGCCTCGCGCGCACTCAGGCCCAGCTCTCCTCATCCGTTCGCCAGCTCCTCACCGCCCGCATCTCCTCTGTCTCGGGCCACCTCGCCGCCGCCGCTGCTCCCACCTCGGTCAGGATGTCGACATCAAGCAACACCAACCCGCCTCCCATCTCCTTCGAGAAGACGCCCGTCCCCGCCAACCCACTCGGGCCCTCGACCTACGTCCGCACAGCCTCGTGCCTCATCATCGGCGACGAAGTCCTCAACGGCAAGACGCGCGACTCCAACTCCAACTACTTTGCCAAGTGGTGCTTCAACCTCGGCATCGAGCTCAAGCGCATCGAGGTCATCGCCGACGACACCGAGGAGATTGTCGAGGCGGCGCGTCGGATGGCGGAGCGGTATGACTTGGTCATCACCTCGGGAGGCGTCGGTCCTACACACGATGACCTGACCTACCTCTCCATCGCCAAGGCGTTCGATGCCGAGCCGCTCGAGTACCACGAGGAGACAATTCGGCGCATGACGGAGCTCAGCAAGCGCCGGACGGACCTCGGGCCGCAGACGGAAGAGGTATGTATCAGCTTCATGAAAGCCTTGTCTGTCTGCCAGAGGTAGCACTGACATTCGCTCGATCCGCCCGCAGATGATGACGGCACGCAAGAGGTAAGCATCTCCTTGCGAAACGTTCCATGAGCCCAACGACTGACCCTTCAACGACTGCTCCCTAACCCCAGGATGGCCCTCTTCCCCTCCAAGAATGTCGAAGTGCTCCACACCACGACCAATCTCTGGGTGCCCGTCGTCCGCATGGTCGGCAAGGTATGCCTCCTCCCCGGCGTACCCCGCCTCTTCGAAGCCCTCCTCGACGGCCTCGTACCCTACGTGCCCATCGACAAGTCACGCCCGCGCCCACACCGCGTGCTCATCAAGACGTCCCGGCCCGAAAGCTCCATCGCGCCCTTCCTCACCAAGCTCGCGGAGCGGGTCAAGAAGGAGGGGATCAGCGTGGGGAGCTATCCCAAGCTGTTTGAAGGGGTGCAGGTGTCGCTCATTGGGACGGACGTCGAGGCGCTCACCAAGTACGGGGACGAGGTCGCGCGTGAGCTCGACGGCGAGGTGCTCGCGAGCGGCAAGGTCGGCGACGAGTCTAGTGAATAGTCGCCTGTCCCTCGATGATCGACCTAAGTCTGAATCGACCCAAGACGGGACCGGGAATACAGAATCGCAGCATCGGAGAGCAAGGGTACGACTGTGACGAGCACAGCGGACGGGGTATGATAATGATTGCAGAGAATGAATAGAACCCTCGGGCTCATCGAAAGGAAAAAAGGTTCAGAGGTACCAGCACGCGCTGAGGAGAAGACCTCCCTCCTCTCAATGGGCACTAACCACGCCCTCAAACTCGCGCGTCCGCCGCTCCGCCACAGCGAGCATCTCCTCCAGCTTGGTGCGCCGCGTCGCGTCGGAGCGGAGGTAGCCCTGCACGAGCAGGCGCGTGCTCTCGATGGAGGCGCGCATCAGGTCGAGCTGGGCCACCGTCACCGTTGTCGGTCCCACGGTTGCGCTGGTCGAGTCGGGCGCTGTGGGTAGCGTGGTTGCTCCTGTGGTGATGTCGTCTGTGGCTGAGGGTGCAGGCTCGAGCGCGGCGGAGCGAGACCCAGAGCCAGAGCCAGAGCCAGAACCAGATCCAGGCTCCCCGCCCGCCTCCGCCTCCCCCTCAGCCTCGCCGGTGCTTCCCAGCCTTGAAGCCGGGAGCTGACCACCCGCTTGGAAGGTGGACACATCGACAGCCGAGACGAAGCTCGCGTCGCCCCAGTTGCTCGCTCCGTCCATCTTGCTCGGGCTCGAGGACAGGTGCGGCTCGCGGGCTCCCATCCTGAGCGGTGTAGCGGGGGTCAGGCGATGCGAGTGCGGCTGGCCGTGGGGATGGGCATCGCCGAGCGAGTCGCGCGCCTTGTGTTGGTGGTTGTGGTGGTGCAGAGCCGACGCCTTTTCCAGGCTCGCCGTGTTGAGGGAGCGGCTGGACAAGGCGCTCGCAAACACCCGCGCGACGGCACTGTGGTTCGACCCGGACACGTCGCCCAGACTGACGCCGCCCACGCTTGTACTGGGCAGGACGGAGGCGCCGCCGACGGCGGCCGCGACGATGGAGGACCACTCGTCGCCGTGCAGCTTGGTGAGGTACTCGGTGAGGACCTTGTCTCGCCGCTTGACGCGCTCGATTTCAATCGTCTTTTCTTCGTTGCTGTGGACGCGTGCCAAGGGAGATGAGATGAGGTGCCACGGGGTGTAGGGCCCTGGAAGAGGGGCGACTTACTCGCGTTGCAAGCCTTGCAGGATGGTTTCCTGCTGGTGGAACTCTTGCTCGAGGTTGGAGAGCGTCTGCTCGTTGAGCCTCTTCTTGTTGCTCTGTAGGATCATACCTTCTCTTTCAGCACCGAGGTCAAGAGGCGAGACATGAGCAAGACGAAACGCACCAGCTTGAGCTCCTCGACGAGCTGCTTCTGCATCTTGAGTTCGGCGCGAAGCTCGGCATTGTTCTTCTTGAGGTCGGCGATGATCTTGTCCTTGGACTCGCCCGCCTCGAGCAGGGCGTCGACCTGGCGCTCGAGGGCCATGTGCTCGTCGTCGTCTTCCTCGTCGTGGGTCTGCGCATCGCTTGCCGCTGCCGTGCCGGTCACTGCGCCCGTCCTTCTCGAGGTGGGCAGGGGTGGAAGAGGTGGAGCGGTGTCCGGTACGACCTGGCTTCTGCGCCGAATGCGGTTGAGGAGGGCGCGTGTGGGTGTCTGTGGTGGCAGTGCTGGGGGCGGCATGGCTCGTGAGGATGGTCCCTCGTCTGCTGTCCTCGACTTGGGCGCCGTAGTCGCTGCTGGTGCTGGTGCTGCTGAGGACGACGTCGAGGCGGTGGTGGTGGCATTGCCATCGTCGTCCTTGCCCGAGCTCGTCGCCGTCGTTGTCGCCGTTGCGGGCCGCGATGAGATGCGTGCCGATGTGCGCCTGGCTGTCGATGCGACGGGCCTGGTGGCAGTGCTGCCCTCTGCTGACGGCGGGCGCGATGTCATGCTGGCGGAAGGGTGACCAGGGCGAGGTGGACCCTGAGCTGTCAGGAGACGCAGGGCCGTGTTGCTGTCGTCGTCGACAGCGTGTTGGTCTCACACCGTTGCCGTCGTCGAGACGCGTCAACAACAACACCACTCGGCTCGGCGCTTTCGCCGCCACGCGAAGAACGACGACCTCTCACGCTGCTCCCCTTGTCACCTTCCACCACCTTCAGCAGCAGCTACAACAACAACAACACCTCGGTCGGCAGCACGCACAACGCAGTGGGCATTGCGTCGCAGGCATCGGCCAGGCCATGGCATCCAGGAAGGCGGACAGCCCCGGCGCTGGCGAGACGGCCCAGCTCTTGTCAGTCCACCGCCGCGCTCATCCACTCCCGACATCGCACTGACCACGCTCTTCCCTCAGGACCTTTGTCGACGTCGCCCAGGCGCTCCAAGATCCAGGCGCTGACATCACCGTCGATGTCCTCAAGAAGGCCCTCGTCGACCGCATCCCTGCCTTGCGGGCATGCGGCGAGCCAGACCCGGCTCCATCAGCCACGGCCAAGTCGAAGCTCCAGTCGGCGTCATCACTCACTTACCAAGATGGAAGCACGGTGCCCATCTCGGACGCCGGTCTCAAGACCCTTGCCAGCGACTTTGCCGTCAAGCTCGTCCTCGACGAGATGGAAACGGCACTCCTCTTGCGCGTCTACACCCAGAGGCACGACGTTTCCGACCTGGACAAGCTCTCAGTGTCGCAGAAGGACGAGCTATGCGACCGACTCACCGAGTTCCACTTCGAGGAGCGTCTCGCCAAAACGCGCTGCATCCTACATCTCTTCCTCATCGCCGAGTCAGACGGACACGTCTTTCAAGAGGCAGCCTTGGGCATTCTCGCATCATTGCTGGACGACGGCTTTGGCGCACGCTGCGTACGCACCTACACCGCCTCGACCAAGCGACTCTTGCCGCCACACGTTCGCAACATTACCGCGTACGCGTCCTTTTGGGCCACACAACTGCTCAAGGAACAGCTCGCCATCCTCGAACTGGCCTTGACCTTCTTCCGCAACCGGCCGGCGCAGAACGACAATGTCCTATCCGTCGTCGACGCATGTCGGGAAACGTCCATTGGACGTATTCAAGCCAGCCAAGGCTACTTCCCGGTCACGACCGTAGAGCTCCAGACATCGATCCGATTCACCCTCGTCCTGATCACGGTCGTAACTCTGGATCTGGATACTTATTCTCGACCTATCAATCTCGCCTCCTCGTCAGCCTCAAACTCGGCCTCAACCACCACCAAGACACTGGCAGACGATCCTGCCCTGCTCAGGCGAGCCGTCGACTTTCTCGACTTTGACGAGCCGGATTTGCTCCAGGGCCCACTAATGCTCTGCTGGGCGCTGGTCATCCAGAGCATCGAGGACGCCCTTGTCGCCCAACGAGTTGCATCAGGACGCAACGTCGTGCCGGAACATCTTCACGACCTCGAGGACGCGCTCGAGCGGGAACACGCAGAACCTCTATGGACGAAGCTTGCCGACATGGCCTTGCACCCAGATACGGGCCTATTCGAATGCCTTCAAGCGATGGCCGCCTCGCCGTTGCTCGCAGCGCTCCCAGTCCATCCCGACATCGCCCTCGCGCCAAGTACAGCGTTGCACTATCGCACTGTTCTCAAGCGCCTCGTCCTGACCTCGGTACAACTCGTCCGACCAGAGTATCTACCCGACTTTGAGGTCCTCGTCGCCGTGCTTGAGACGATCTGCGCGGCCTCGGCGGACAGCACGACAATACCCAGGATTCACCCTGAGCTCGCCGCAGCCCTTCCCAAACTATGCCTGCAATTCTGGCTCTCGGATCTTGGTGAGCGTCAAGGGGAAGCCATCATGGACACGGCGAGGAGTCGTTGGCCGGCCAGTTTTCGTCCCCTGCTGCGACTGCTGCGGACTTTCTCCGGGGCGGCAAGGTCATCAGACGGGACGCCCTCCTCACCGGACGCAGTCAAGGCGGCCACCGAGTCGCTCTCATCCACAATATCGGACTTCGTCAACCTTTCATCGCTCACATTCCCTTTGCCACCCAACAACATCGTCACGGGTGCGTACTGGCGCGTCATCAGCGGTGGTCCAGACGGGGCAGCGGTCTACGAGGCGGTGCAAGACGTACCGGTGCTCGGCCGTCACGTCGTTCCAGCTGGGAGCCAAGGCCGGCTTGTATCCAAGCATGATAGCGCCGTCACGCTCGCACGGTGGACGCTCGATCAGCCAATCAGCGGCTGGGTCCTGCTTCGCGACATGCTCTCCGAGCTGGTACCTGAGCAAGAGCGCCGACTGGTCCGAACTTCTCAAGCGGTCACGGACGACGTGTTCGAGCAACGTGATAAGCCTTTCCAGTTCTTCGCCCTGGCGTCCGACAGCGCGCACGAATCGATGGAAGACATCGTCAGCGATTCCTTAGATCTCTTCGGAGTCGCTCTGTCCTCTGCGCAGACTGCCCGCGCTCTGCTAGAGCACCTCAACGCTAGCAGTGAACCGCCACCGCGGACGCTCTCCTCGATCACGATCAGTATCCTCCTCAATGCGCTCCAGAACGAACCCACGGCCAGCCGGTGCATCACAAGTGCTTATCAACTCCTTACCGCGCTTGTACCACACGAACAAGACACCATATGGGCTCTTCTGCGCGCCAGCCACTTGCTCCCATCCCAAGCGACCGCCCTTCAATCAAGGAGTCTCTACGGATCGGCGGCGGGGGCGGCGCAAATGAGCGATCATCTTCTAGCCAGCAACATCCGAGCAGGCTCGTTCTCAGCCACGCTGGCGATGCTCGACTCGCTGATCGCCCTCGTCGCCGAGCTGCGTTCATCGCATCTGGCAACGGACGTGGACGCACTCGAGGCTCGTAGCGGCAAGCTGGCCGAGTCGGTACAATGGGTCTTCGCCAGGATTTGGACTCAGTTCAACTCGTGGGCGTACCAGCAGCCCTACGAGCGTCTTCTCCTGGCGGAGCGATGCGTGTCGCTCTTCGAGAGCATCCTCGACGATCCCAGTCTGCAACGGCCAACTTCGGCAACCTTTCCGCTTGCGCAGAGCGTCGAGCGTCTCTTCATCGCGGAAGTCGATGTCAACGCGATTCGGCCGCTGCTCGTGCTCATCAATGGCGGCCACGCTCTCCTGAGCGGCATCGACTCGGCGGACAAGCTCCAAACAAGCATCATTGAACGTGCCCTCACCGTCGTTCTCAGCTTCTCGACGCTCATTATCGAGCATACCCAGCGGAGACGCGGCGAGCAATTCCTGAAGACGTCTCCTCCTGGACTGTTGGTGTTGGCCTTCTTCGAGAGTGGCGGCTTGTCGGAGCGACTTGGTGCCTCGACGCTGTTTGTGTACGTGAGCACGGCCAGCGCCGTGATGGCCTACGCCGTGGACGAGGTCTCGCCGCTGTTGTCCATCGGTGCTCTGCAACTCCTTCAAGCGGTGGTGCGGTCAGCCACTGCCGCAGCACCGGCGACGGGCGGCGAGGTGAACCCACCGCTCAACCTCGTCGCTCACCTCGGCTCGACGGCAAACCTGGTGTCATTGCGAGCGCGCATCGCCGACATTCTGCAACACTCTCGATCTTTGCCCGTCCGGCGCGAGCTCTGGCGGCTGTTGGCTCTGATTGCCAGCTCTCAACCAGCACTGGCTGCGCTTCTTCTCGCTGATGGCAACGAGGCGCTCAAGCACAGCGCCAACAAGCAAGAGAAGGACGCAACGACACCCATCATCGAACTGGCGGCCCGCGAGCTGGGGAGGTGGAAAGATTGGATCGAGACGTCGCCACGGTTGCTGGAAGCCGTGCTGCAGCTGCTGTCGTCCATCTGGCTCCAGCGAGCCAACCTCCAAAGCACCATCGGCTCCATCAGCGAGGCGGAGAGCCTGTGGCGAGGGGCCCGCGAGCTCATCCTCTTCAAGACGGAGTCACCACCGGCGTCGGTCGACGCATCCGAGATCGTGCATCGTCCCAACGGTAGCTGGGCCTCGGACGTGCACGAGGACGTCGCGAGGTACTGCTACCAGGTCACGTGCAAAGCGGCCGCGCTCGACCTATTCGCGAGCGAGATCCTGTACAAGTGCGCCTCGACACCGCAGACTGCTGCTATTCGTGTAGCGCAGAGCAGGTCAGCCGTCTTCAAGGAGGCTGTCGAGATTGCTCAGAGCTCGGATCTGGTGGAGGCGCTGGCGGCGGCGAGCACGATTGCAGATGGGTCGGAGCGGGAACGTATCCTTCAGAAGCACCTCGAGAGTAGCGGCTGGGGGATCTCCCTAGACGGTCTCAGTCGCTCACGTCCAGACGAGCCGTTCAACCAGCTCTACGGCGATGCCTTCAAGTACGACGGCGCATTGCTTCTCGACAAGCTTGAGGGCCTCGCTCTGCTCAGCGACGTGGGCACAGACGAGCTTCGGAACCTCGTCTTGGTGCTTACAGCCGTCAACAATGATCTCAGCCTGTCGACGGCTCAGCGGGTGGTCCTCTGGGCATGGACGCACTTCCTCGACGCGCTCGTGCTACACCACAATCGGCTGCCATGGCAAGCCACGCCCGCCGACCTGGAGAGTACAATGCTCGCTGCGTTCATTCGGTGCGCGGAGGTCACTGTCGTCTCACCAAGCGTAGCGGGGTACATGGCCGACGTCAATCGAAAACGCGTCAAGCTCTTGCGGACCTTACTCAAGGCAGCATGGAACGAAGATACGGTGCTCACGGCGGAGGGTGGTGCGCTCGAGATTCGGAAAGACGCGCTTTCGAACACGGTCAAGGTCGTCGAGCTTTGCCAGCGCCTCGTCGAGCAAGGCTTCATGACCTCCGGGGCCGAGCTTCGGTATAGCTCCGAGATTTGGGCGAGCCTCCATCAGGACATGCTCACGATCATCGCCACCTGCCAACCCAGGACAGTCGCGATTCTGAAGCTGGCTCGCACAGCCGAGGACTTTACGGCTCGAGAGGCTGCGATTGCGGTCAGCAAAGCAAGCGAGGCGTTCCGCTCCCGGGCCTTCTCTGCGCTCGGTGGCGCCCTGCACTTTGCCCTCGAGGAACTGCGGAAGCGGCCAGACTTGAACCGACTCCGAGCGTGTCAGGACGACATCGCATTGAACGGCTCGGTGCTGGCGCGACTTCTCAAGCTGCCTAGCGGCGACCTCGCTCTGTTGCAGGACATAGAGAGATTCGGGATCATCGACAACTTGTGCGAGCTTCTTCAGCGCGCACCTGTGCTGTCGCCGGCGTCGTACGAAGGCAGCCTCGACGAGCACGGACAGGAGGAGATTTGGCTCTTTGCGCCCGCGGTGCTATCGCTCCTACTCGCCTTGTCGGCACGGCCGGGCCTGCCTGAGGTACTCGGCCATGGTGGCATCATGTCCGCCTTGACCGCCAATGCGATCACCGAAGCGCTCGAGGCGGGCCTGGTTCAGCCGCCTCTCAATGGCGTCGCCACCCGTCCGCTCTTCGACAACTGGATCACGATGCTCCAGATCGTCACGAGCATGATCGACAATCTCAACAGCCACGGCGGAGGGAGCTGGTCGCTCAGTCCCGCTGCCCGCTTCGTCGAGGAGGACGCCGTCGGCTTCGTGCGTCTGTACCACGCCCAGATCCTCTCCGCCTTTGAGCTTACGTCGCTCTCGTTCGGGGACGGCCCTGGCGTCTTTGTCGTTGGCCGGGCTCACCAGAAGAAGGAGAGGCTCGGACCTTCGCATCTTGCGTCGATACGCACGGCGGCGCATCTTTACTACTCCCTGTCCCGCGCCGTGTCGGCGGGTGCAGAGGGCGGGGCGCATCGAAGCAAAGCGAACGGAAAGGACCAGAGCTTGACGCTTGTCATGGCCGACTTGACGGCCAAGGCATCGGTGCTCCTCCAGCAAGCTGTCTACCTCCTGCAACACCCGCTGCAAGTCGATTCGCTCGTCCAACACCAAGAGGGTACAGCTCGATTGAGCGGAGAGGAGGCGATGGGTACGCTGAGAGATGTCGCGGCCCACATCGTCTCTGCTTTCCTGCTCAAGACGGGTCCGGAGCTCCTCTTCATTGCGGACGCGCCGACCTTTTCATCTAAGAGACTCCTGAAATCGGTATGTATACGAGCAGGTCACCACCCATCAGAGAAGCTGACACCCTCATGAATCACAGTCCCTCCGAACCTACCCTTCCGAGCCAGCCTCGTTGGGCACGCTGATGGACCTCAGTACTCACCTGATCGACGCACTGCGCAAGAGGTCCAAAACGCCTGGCGCGACGTCGTCGTCGTCGACGACGACGGACCAGCTCATCGACACGCTCGAGCAGACGCTCGCTCTGTGCGTCACGCAGCTGGTCGTCATCCTCTCTGGCGCACCTGTGTCGGGCTCGGGTGCGGAGGGCGGTGTAGGAGCAGGAGTGGGAGTGGGAGGGCGGCCAGGGGCGATGGACGATGCCGTCGGCCAGTCTGCCTCAGGAGGGAATGAGCACGTCAGTACAGCTCGCCAAGACGCGGAAGCTGCGAGACGGGAGCTCGAGACGGGCTTGGGCAGGGATCTCAAAGCGGCTATCAAGGATGCGCGGACGACGATCGCCTCCGCGTCCGAGGCGGGCGGCGCCGGAGGCGGGGGCGGCCGGACGCGGTTCATCGATGTGTTGAGCGAGTTTACGGCTGCTCGACTTGCACCTTTCGTAGACGATGTCGATGTGGACTAGCTAGTCAGCGGACGACCTCCGAGGCTGGCAATGTGATTGGCATGCTTGCATTTGGTCATTTCGTCGGGCTCGTCGTGAGTGCTTACAGAGGACCATCGATGTCACAGTACTGCGCATCAGAGAAAGGTTGGCGTCAGCTTTGGGAGATTGATGTAAGGACGGCAACTGTGACTGACCACAGGGATATGATCAGAGGGACCTGGAGGGACAACAGATAGGATAGCGTTCAGCTTGACGCTGTGAGGAAAAAGAGTTTCTTAGGCACGCACCATACATCTCATAGCGAATCTCACACGCCTTTACGCGACTCTGGAAGCGCTCCGAGACCTTTCAAGACGAAGCGATAGGTGTCAGCTTTGACTGGAGGTTAGAAAGGAAAGAACCGCAGGGGCCTAGACTCACACAGAAGCTGTCCAATCTCCAGCCGATACCCTTGCTCCGACATTGACCGCGCCACCCGAAGAAGCTGTAGTGGCCATTGGCGTCCGGGTGCAGCTCGCGCCAGATGTCGAGGATGGGCTTGGAGATGGGCGTGGCTGTGCCTGCTAGTAGCTTGGCGTGGTTCTCACATTCGAACTGTCATGGACACGTAGAGTCGTCAATGGAAACGTGAGAGAGGTACGCAGGGGAAGAGAGGATCTCACATGGGTGAAGCCAGGACTCTTGTTCCACTTTTTGTTGGCCATTGCCAGGTCGCGCTCCGTGGCTGCGACGTTGAAGTCGCCACACCAGATCACAGGTTTGACAGTGTCCAATGTGGCGAGATGGGTGGCGAGGAGCCGTTGCCAGTGTTGCTTGGCCGGCATGCTCTGAGGAAGAGAATCAAGTTAGGACGTTGACTGACGTGAAGCAGATTGACCTTCCTGCTTGTGCCGCTCACCTTCAGACCCTCGCCTGCATTCACAGCGTATGTGCCGACCAGGAAGAGGCTGTTGAATTCGGCCGTGACTGAAGGAGAGGAGCCAAGCTTGAGTGATGACCAAACTCGGCGAGTGATGGGGAAAGACTTACTGATTCTACCCTTGGTGTCCAGCTTTGCTTCCTCCACGCCCGCCTGGTTCCCATCCGCCGCTTTGCTCGTCTCTGGCGGGAAGCCAACTGTGACCTTGTTAGGCTTGACCTTTGACAAGATGGCCGTGCCGGCGTATCCCTTCTTGTCACCGATCCCCCAGTATTGGTATGGATACCTCGCGGTGAGGCCCGGGTGCATGGGCGTCTCGTTCACCTTGGTCTCCGTCAGCACGAGCACGTCGGCATCCTCAGCCTGAACGTAGCGCATCATGCCCTTGTCGATGGCGCTCTTGAGACTGGTAATGTTCCAAGCTGCGAGTCGGATTTGACCTTCGGGCCGTGGTGGAAAGTGGAATTCGAGAGGTAGGCCAATGTTGCTTGGGAGCGACTGGTCCGCCGTCGCGTCTTCGTCCTTGGGCTTGTGTGGACTGTCATCAGGGCCTCCAGCCGTGTCCTTGCGAGGCCGACTAGCCTTTTGCTTCTTAGGTGCCTTGCCTTCCACAGATCCGCCTTGCTCGCCGTCCCCGTTCGCGACATGGCCATTCGACTCTACGCTCGTCGACTTGTCCGTCTCGGTCGCCTTGCGCTTCGAGGGCGTTCCCTTGGAGCGACGTGCTGGCGACGCATCGACTGCCTTGGCTACCGACTCCTCGACTTGAGCGGCCTGTACAGCTTGAGCTGATGCGCGGCGAGCGGATGTCCTGGGACCCATGGCGGTATACCTTGTGGACGTGATCGACCGCGTTGGGGAGGAGCACAGGGGCCGGGCGAGTAGACGTGATACGGCAGGGAGACGGCCAAGCGCCTGCAGCATCAACAGCTGCTTCCTTGATGGGGTCGACGACCGTTTCCAAGAATGCTGGGTGGTGATCGGCGGCCTGTAGGACGAGCAAGGTCTGTCAGCGACGTGTTTATGTCGCCACTGGGCACACGTGAGCGCCAAACACGACGCGACGCGTCCATCGGGCAACGCACACCTCATCAAAGACGAGACCAACACGGCGCGCTGCTCGTTGTCCTTGACCGCCATCAGCAGCAAGGCAAGTGTCTTCGCTCCCAGTCAAGGCGCTCGACAACGCCATGATGGCCGCATTGGCAGGCGTGGGAGCCATTACAGCGCTTCCGACTGAGCCGCGCGCAATGCCGCCTGTCATCGAGCTCAAGTCGAACGGCATCTTCGACTTTGGCGAGGACGAGGACGAGGACGATGAGCTCGTCGACGAGCTGGCCCCAAACGACGGCGACGGAGACGCGGGCATAGATACATCAAGGAAAGACGAGACGGCGGCTCACAAGCAGACTTCAAATAAGCCCAAAACCGACGCGGATTTCGACGACGATGAGCTTGACGCGCTCGCGGAGGCCGATGTTCTGCGGCCTGTCGACAATACCATCAATGCAACATCGACCAAGGCGGCAAGTCCAGCCAAGGTCGCGCTCAACGCGCTTGGCTCGAAAAAGGTGGTGCAAGACCTTGACGCCGACTTCGATCTGGACGCGGAGATTGCCGCCTACGAGGCCGAACAAGCGCAGCTCTCGAAGGAAGCGGTAGCGCCAGTCAAGGCGCCGCCAGCAGCAACACAGCGCTCAGTGCAGCCTCCAGCTCAGCAGCGTCCCAGGATGCCCGCACAGCCCGTGCTCAAGTCGAAGTCGATGCCAATTCTGGAGGGTGCTGCAGCTCCCGTCGACACGCCCGAGTCCTCGATCGCGTCCTTGACCTGGTTGGCCGCAAAGATACGCATGCGCCGAAGAGAAGAAGCAGAGCGGCCGGCACCGCCTCGAGTACCAGCTCGAACATTGCAGCGCTCGGCAACGGACTCGGCCCTTTGGGTGGACAAGCATCGACCCCAACACTTCACTGAGCTCCTTGGCGACGATCGGCTGCACAGAGACGCCATGAGCTGGCTCAAGCAGTGGGACCAGTGCGTGTTCAAGCGCAAGCCCAAGAAACGCCCTCGCGATGCGCAGCCAGGGACGGGCGGAAACGGCTTCGGGTTTGGCGCGGACGCGGGAAAGGTGCCCTGGTCTGACCCCTGGGGACGGCCCCAGGAGCGCGTGCTCCTGATCTCGGGCCCTCCCGGCCTAGGCAAGACGACCTTGGCCCACATTATCGCCACCCAAGCAGGCTACAATGTCTTCGAGCTGAATGCGAGCGACTCACGAAACGCGGGCGCCGTAGACAACATTGTCAAGATGGCGCTGCAAAGCGCCAGTCTCAAGGACCCAACCAAGCCTACGTTGGTACTTGTAGACGAGATTGATGGTGCAACAGGCGGGGCGGGCCCTGGCGCAGGAGGGAGCGACGCGGCTGGTGGAGACACTGGCTTTGTCCGTGCCCTCATCAAGCTCATCGAGGGTGGCCGTGGTCCAAGGGGAGGCAAGTTCAAGGAGAGGGACAAGAAGAACGGGAGCAGGCCCTTGCTCAGGCCGATCATCTGCGTGTGCAACGATGCGTGAGTGTTGAGCATGAGAGCAGTACGCACAGCACACTCTTGCTGACCCTGCTTCTTTAGCTATGCTCCTGCTTTGAGGGGGTTGCGGCCGATGGCCAAGATGATTCGCTACCATCGGCCCGCGACACAGGTGCTGGTCAAGCGTCTTAAGGAGGTATGCGAGGTCGAGGAGATGCGTGCAGACACCCGCTCGCTCTCGCTGCTCGTAGACCTCACTCAGGGCGACATTCGAGCGTGTATCAACGCTCTACAGTTTCTCAAGACGCGTTCAAGCTCGATCACCGAGAAAGACGTGCACGGCGCAGCCTCTGCATTAGGCCTCAAAGACGGCGGTGCCAACATACACAGGGTTTGGGACGTGCTCTTCCACGCACCGTCCTCGCGGGAACGGGCGCGGAGCCTGGAGCCTCGCGATGCCCGACGCATCACCGACAAGATCGTTCGGGAGGCTTCGCTGTGTGGCGACTTTGACAAGGTCGCGCTCGGCTGCTTCGAGCACTATCCCAAGCTCACCCTCGTGGACGATGGATGGGCACGCTTCAAGGAGGCACACGAGTGGCTCTACTTTGCCGGCTCGCTGCAAGAGAGTGTGTGGAAGAGTGGCGGTGGCGGCATGTTCGATCTGCTGGCATACGTACCGTGGACATTCGTGCCCTGGCACAACCTCTTCGCCAACACGAAGAATGCGATGCCAGAGTATCCTCGTGGGGACTATGAGGTGAGCACCTAGACCGATGCTTTGTCCATGATCAAGCTAATGCTGATGTCCTCACCCTGTTCCAGAACTTCGTGAAGCGTACAGCGTTCTCCGAGATCTCAACATCTCTGCATGCCAGCTTGCCACCCACGCTCCGCGCCCACTTCAACGCGGTCTCTGTCGTCACAGAGCTAGGACCGAGCCTGGTGCGAATGCTGAATCCTGATCTTCGTCCAGTGAGTCCTTCCAGACCGCTGCATGACCGGAGGCTGTTCTGACAAAGGCTCTTTCCAAACTGTGAAATAGGTGAACAATCAGCTCGTTCGAGTGGAAGAGCGGCGCGTTCTGGCATCCCTGATCAACATCATGATCCATCTCAACCTCCGCTTCATCCAAAATCGGACCGAGGACGGCGCGCTCGTGATGCGAGTAGAGCCGCCTCTGGATGCCTTTGTGCAGTACGATGGACGGCGATCCAAGGACGTAGCGGCCAGTCGGTTCGCAGTACGCCAAATCGTCGTCAAGGAGATGGAGATTGAGATTCGGCGTCGGCGTGCTGGGCTTTCGGACGCGAGTGGTGGTGGCGCGGAGGCGAGATCGGCAGGGGCGCAGAAGGTGCTGGCGCCTTACTTGCCCTCTGGCAGCCACGATCCCAGCAGTTCAGATGCGAACCAGGACGACGAAGCGGCGTCCGGTGGCGGCAGCGGGATCAAGCTCAAGACGCGGATCGGCGAGAAGGCAGCCGTCGACTTCTTCGGACGTGCCGTTGTGCCCAAGAAGAACAAGGGTAGTGCGTCCGCGTCGTCCTCGAGCCTCAAGACGCTCGGCTTCGACGAGACGGACCTCAATGGGGGTGCTGCTTCCAAGAACGCCGGATCAGCAGGCAGTGAGGACGGCGAGCCGCCTTCGAAGAAGCTCAAGGTCTACTTCCGCTACCACGAAGGCTTCTCCAACGCCGTTCGCAAGAAGATTACGCTCTCGCAGCTTCTCTGAGCGTATCTCCCTCATCATCGTCATGGTTTTCCTCGCAATGAGTATGATTGATTACGAACCTGAGGTGACTTCGAGCCCCTGTGTGGTATGAATGAGTGCTGAGAAGTGGGAAGATAGAGAGTTGTCAAGTCGTGATGAGACCTTGGACCTTGTGCCGTTTGTAGAGGACGCTGGACGAAGGGGCGAGGATGGCGAACCAAAGACGCCCTAGGCCTTGTAGTACTGCCAGTCGAAGAGCACCGACTGGCCCCAAAGCCCACTGCTAGGCCCACACACGCCCTTGCGCTGCTTCTGCTGGATCGCACTCGCCCCCGTGCTCGTGTTGGCGCCCAGAACGAGGAGGTTGAGCGCCGAGCTGTCCGCAAGCGCGTTCCAACCCCCATACCGCCCCCCATCGTTCGGCGACCCCGTGCGCACAAAGGCGCCAAGCCGCGCCTGCCACTCCGCCGAGACGGCGCGCACGCCCGCGGGCGCCGAGCCGGGGAGGGTGCCGAAGAGGAGGAGGATGTCGTCCTCGTGGCATACGATGCCGGGTTTTTGGCAGTAGTCAATGGCGCTGTTGGACGGGTAGGTCGAGCCGAGGTTCGTCTGGGCGAGCCAGACTTGGGCTCCGATCTTTTGTGCGCTGTGCAAGGGGAGGAAGGGGAGGTTAGTAGGCGGAGACGGTCGCTGGGAGGAGGGCGAAGGCGGGGATGAGGATGAAAGCTACGTACTTGATCGCGTTGGTCTGCACCGCACACCGCCACAGCCCATCCGAAGCGATCAGCTCGAGCTGGCCCCGCAGCGCATCGACACCCGCCCGCGTCGCATTGAACGCATACACCTTCTTCTGCGCCGCCGCGTAGCCCCGTCCCGCATTGAACGCCAGGCTCGCGGCCGTGGGCAGATCGAGCGGGTAGCCGTTCGCGCGCAGCGTCATGGTCGACGAGCCGGCGGCCGAAGGGTTGAAGAGGGTGCCGACTTGGCTGCCCGCCTCATTCTTGACCGTCGCGAGCAGCAGGGGCTTGTCGAGCGTGATTGTCTTGCCGGCTGCGCCGCGCTCGAGGGAGCGAGGGATGTACGTGCCCAGGACCGGTCGGAAGGGCTCGCCCATCGGCATGGAGGGGTCAAAGGTCGGCACATTGTTAAACGCGTCCAGCGTCGCGCCCAGAATGTCGTCGGCCGACTTGGAGCGAGCACATGCGAGCGTGGAGCAGTTGATGCCCTCCAGCGCATAGTTCGTAATCGTAGCCGCCTGGGTGGCGTTGGCCATGCCGTAGTCTTGCGGGTCCGAGAAGAGGGCCGCGCGAGCGAACAGCTTGGACGCGGCGGGCGTGGTGAGCAGCGCGCGGATGAGGTGGGCACCACTCGATTGGCCCGCGAGCGTCACGGCGTTGGGGTCGCCGCCGAAGGCAGCGATGTTGCTCTGAACAAAGCTGAGGGCGGCAACGACGTCGCGGACGGCTTGGTTGCCAGCCACCTTGGACGCGTTCGGAGCGCCACCGTTGACCTCGTCCAGCACGGCTCGGTTTTGGAACCATCCAAAGAGGCCTGTGATGTCAAGGAAGAGGTTAGCTAAAGGGACCTTGGCTTCTGGACAAAGGGAGTACCACAATGCTCACCAAGTCGATACTGTACGACGACAACGACGACGTTCTGACCAGCAGCGAGCGCGCTGGCGTCAAGACCTGTGGCCGTGGCGCTGCCCCCGATGAACGACCCACCAGGGATCCAAACGAGGACCCCAAGCTTGGACGTCCCATTCGCGTTCGCCGGCGCATAGACCGTCGCGTACAGACAGTCCTCGCTCATGGGGTTCCCCCCGCGCGCGCCCTGCAGGCCGTAGCAGCTTGGCGGTGTCTTGGTCGCGTCGTACGTGCCGTTGAACTTGGTGGGTGGCTGGGGGTTCGCGAAGCGGAGCCCGCCGATTGGAGGTGCGGCGTAGGGGACCGTCCAGCGTGCCGCCCCGCATGTGCCCGAAGCGACGCCTTGGGCCGGCCCAAGGCTGGTCTGGACGAGGTACGGCGTCGGAGCCTTCTTGATCGGAGTCAATTGCGGCAGGGGCCCGGCGGTGATATGGGTGAGGTTGGCGACGAGGGCAAAGAGTCCCAGCAGGCTTGGGAACCAAAAGTGGACCATGCTGGGCAAGAGTTTGGCAGAAGGAAGGAAGGAAAAGGTGAGGACAAAGGATGTGAAGACTGGTGAGAAACGGACGCAAATGGGAGCAAGGGGGTAAGCACATCGCGTCGTTAAGTAGACTTTGAGCGCGTTGGACTGCGAGAAGGGAGCACCGTCAGCTTCCTCGAGATGAGATTGACGTCGAGATGCGCTCCCGCAGCGTCCAAGCCATTGTCCTGTGAAGGTGAGATGAACCCCAGGGGCTGAAGGAATGGTCATGAAAGGCAAGCCCTGCTGTGAGAGCAGACGACGCAGAGTCAGCCCAGAAGAAGGACAAGGACAAGGAGCATGGAAGTCGTCAGCCCTCGTTCCCGAACGCGTCGACAGACAAGGGACACGACTCACAGTTCAAAGAACCCTTCAGGGCTTCAGGCCATGCCAGCTGGGCCTTTTGTCTGTTCCGCACGACGGTCCCGCTCCGCCGTGATTCGACGAGGCGCATCGAAGCTCTGCAGTAGGCTGAATGGGTGGGCGTATGCAAGCTCAAGAACGCCACTCGCAGCCCGTCGAGCTTGGCCTTGTCGGGCGTCGGCGTCCAAATTGCACTGGGCAAGGGTCGGTGAAGATGAGATGACCGTCAGGGTGAGGTAGATGAGGTGCGTGCTGGATTCGGTGTGGGGTGCCGTCCCATCCGTTCCCATGAACGTCCCTTTGTTGACCCGAATCCTTTGTGCCACGGCGGAGGCGCACTTCCGATGCAGCCACACATTGCGCCGCTGCCGAGCTTCGAAAGCATCCTTGATTCGATAGCACCGCATTGCACGATTGGGAGGAGTTGACCGCGTTTGTCATTCCCCTCGTGAAGCCACCTCTTCCATGCGCCGTACCGTTCTAGTCGTCGAGCTCGCCGAAGTCCTGTAGCGCCAGCGACGGTGCCATCAGAGGGGGCAATGTTAGGAAGGCGTAACACGCCCGTACGCTGGCAACTCACCGTATGTCCAGTCTGCTTGGCGTGTGCCGAGGCAGCCTGTTCGCCTTTCAATCGTACGCCACACTGCCCGCACTTGAGTTCAAAGGAGGCCGTGTCCGTAAAGCTGAAAGGAGCGAGTGCGCACAGGATGAGCTGTCAGCATGTGACATAGTCCAGCGACGCGCGGAGGGCAGGAAGACTCACTACTTTCGTTCCCGCAGTTCGGCTACGAGACGCTGGGCAGCTTCTTCAATCGGTGCCGAGTCGACCTCGAAGAGCGTGGTGCTGTACTCGGCAGGCGCGTCGGGTATCGGTAGCAGCGCTAGCACGTCGTAGTGACTAATCGTGCAGGGTTTCGAGCGCGTCGGCACGAGCGATCCGAGAATGTGAAGGCGTGTGATAGGAAGGGTTGTCAATAGGCAAGCTTTCGAGGAGCGCCAGTAGGCGCGGCGCGCCCTACTCACATTCCAGAATAGACAAGATAGCAGCAGTGTGCGTAGCCATCTCCCTCTCCAAAGCGATGCACGACGCCTGTACGCACGTCGATGGCGTTCACTTGGATGTTGAAGACCTTGGACAGGATGGAGATCTCAATGGCGCCGCCCCATGTTTGCGGCGAGAGGATCCGGTGAATGTACTCTTCGCGAGGGTGCCTGGGGGCAAGGAGGGGGCCACAGTCAGTTGCCTAGCTGGTACCAGGGGCGAGGCAGCGACTGCGTACCCTAGAATCACATCGCTGTACTCGTCATACTGGTGGATGGCCTGAGCGACCTCTGAGAGACTCAAGGCCAGTGTCAGCAGCGCGCCTTCCGGCCCGACGAACCCAAGCGCGTCACTCACTCTGTCTCAGCTGGAACGCAGGCTCCTCGCCCATGACCTGATCACGGGCAAAGCTGAAGGCATGGAAGAGACACGAGTTGTCGTCTTCGGTGACCCTGAGGACGAGGAAGCCAAAGCCGCCGTCGACCTGGACGTAGACTTCGCCATCGGTGACCGATGTTTGCTTGCGCTTCAGTTGAGCTTGTGGGGCGGTAGTTTGACGTTCTGGCTGTGCTGATGATGTAGCTGGAACTGGTGGTGGCTTGGGTGCGGAATCTGGTTCGGGTCGTGTTGGTTTTGATGCAGCGATGGGGGCGGGCTCAGGCTTGGAGGTCGAGGACGGCTCTTGAGCGGCCGGCGGCGTGATTACGGACACTGGCGCGGCTGAGGGTCCTGCTCCTGTGGATCCTCGTAGCCTGGAAGCGTCTCCCTTTGCGACAATGATCTGGGCTCCGCCTTTGAGCAGGAGAGGTGCGTCTGCGATGAGCGCATTGGGTGACAGCGTCGACAGGTCGACGGACTTGGGAGGGTATCCAATCTTGACTGTGTAGCATCGATATAGATCAGTCCAAGCAGCAATCAGGACGGAGAGCGGGCCACTCACCGTCCTGCTGTACAGCGTCGATGCCGGTAATGTCCTGGATCTGGCTCTGAAGCTCGGCGAGGGTTGTGGTGGGCTCAATCTTGATGGTGGCCGCCCCTCCCGGGTGTCTACGAGGATGGCAAGGTAGCAGTGAGCGCAATGCTCTGCGCAGCCCCCAGCACGACGTAGACGCACCGTATTCTGAGCTGCCCTGCCGGCATGGTGCTTGATATGACAGCGAGCGCGTCGAGGTTGAAGGCGACGTTGTTACGGGTGCGCCAGTGAATGAGGTGGGACTCTGGAGGGGGTGGCGGGGGCCACGCGGCTTGAGAATACCCTTCCCAAAGATCTTCCGGAATGAAAAGCGCGTTGCTTTCCGATGCTGGTGCAGGAGGGTGTCATCCTGCCGCTGCATCTTGGCGTCCCGTTGGCTGGCGCACGGCACCGCTCCATCCTCTCGACGGAGGCAGTCTCGCCCTCGTGCTACCGAAGTCGGTCATCACGGCCAAGGACAAGGCGGTGACGAGGGCACACGGGACAAGGGCGTGCGCGTATACCGCGTGGGAGGCGAGGGCGCACAGTGGGCGAGGGCGCACAGTGGGCGATGGCGCTAGCGCAGACACGGGCGGGCCAGTTTAGGACCTGAGCGCGATGTGACGCCCACGGCCGGCTCACGGCTATCTCTCTCCCAACAGCAGCATCATCATCGACCCCAGCCTCAGCCCATTCCTTCACAGCAAGCACGACGACCACGACCTCGACGACGACCTTCTCCCCATCCTTTCCTCTTCCCCGTCTCTCTCTCCCTTCCTCTGCAGGTCAGGTGCCCAGCATGAGCGACACCCTACAACGCGCCATCTCGCCCAAGGACGAGAGCTCCGACAAGGACGTCGAGAAGCAGAAGGGAAGCCCACTCGCACCCAACGAGAAGACGACCTTGGACCTCCAGCCCGACACCGGAGACCACATCGAGGCCTCGGCCGTCTCATCCGCGTACGAGCGCAAGGTCTTCCTCCTCAACAAGACGATGAACGAGCACATCGGCATGGGCCGCTTCCAGTGGTCCCTCTTCCTCCTCTCCGGCTTTGGCTGGTTGTGAGTCTCTTCCCAAACCCACCTCGACGCGCGCTCGAGCTCCTCGGATACTGACGCGCCTCTTGTCCTCTACAGCGCCGACAACTTGCTCCTCCAGGGCGTAGCCATCATCCTGCCCCAAGTACGCAAGGAGCTCACCGGTTACAATCCAAGATGGGCAACATTCAGGTGAGTCTTCAGTCCAGCTCTTGTCAGGAGCCTCGTAGCTGAAAGCGCGCTCCTTTCCCGTCTCTCCACGACAGTCTCTACATTGGGTACGTCGTCTCCAAGCAAAGCGCGATCGCCTTCTCAAAGCTCACTCATGCCATCTTCACACAGTCTCATCATCGGAGCCATGCTCTGGGGCGTCATGGCCGACATCGTGGGCCGGCGCCTCAGCTTCAACGCCACTCTGCTCATCGCCGGCGTCTTTACCATCGCGAGTACGTGTCCTGCCTCGGTCCAACCTGCTCATAACCGGTGCTGACACGTCTTTCTTCCATCGTAGCCGGCGGAGCCAACAACTTCATCGGGCTCTGTGGCCTGTTGGCTGCCCAGGGCGTAGGTCTCGGTGGCAACCTGCCCGTGGACGGCATGCTCCTGCTCGAGTTCCTCCCAGGTAGCTCTCAGCACCTGCTCACCTTGCTCAGGTACGTGATCCACTATGGCATCGGGCATGCAGGGACGTGGATCGATTGACGCGTCTCATCTCTTACAGCGTCTTCTGGGCGTTTGGTCAGCTCGTGGCGTCCCTCATTGCTTGGGCGTTCATCGCCAATTACAGCTGCCCCGACGCGGCCGGCGAGCCGGGCGGGCCACCTTGCCTGCGAGCCGACAACCCTGGCGTGAGTAGACGCTTCCGAGTCCCAACCCCTTCGACGCGTACTAACTTTGCTCTCTTTGACATCGCAGTGGCGCTACACCTTCTTCACCCTAGGTGCGCTCATCTTCGTCCTCTTCATCTTCCGCTTCTTCATCTTCAACCTGCCCGAGTCGCCCAAGTACCTCGTCGCCAAGGGACGCGACGCCGAGGCGGTGGCGGTCATGCGCGAGGTTGCGCGACGGAACGGCAAGGAGCTCACGCCGCAGATTCTCTCGGTCAGCATGCTCCGCGGCCTCTCCGGCGAGACCGTCGACCAGGCCACCGCGGCAGAGGAAGACGTCGAAGTGGCTAAGGGCGGTCGGGGTGGTCTCGTGGGCGGGCTCAAGAGCCTCGTGCTCGCGCCCCTCAACATCCTCCGCGGTCTGGCTCAAATCCGGCCCTCACACTTCAAGCCGGACATGTCGCACGTCTACCCGCTCTTTGCGGGCAAGAAGATGGCCTACAACACCAGCATTGTCATCCTCCTTTGGGGCATCATCGGTGAGTGGGTGTACAGACGCTAGCGTTGGCAGAAGTGTCCTGATCGAGCATCTCTCTCATTCCCACTTTGTCAGGTCTCGCCTACCCGCTCTTCAATGCGTTCTTGCCGCTCTTGATCAGCAGTCAGTCATCGAGTACGTACCGAACGTACCGCGACTACGCCATCCTGTCGGTGTGCGGTATCCCGGGTTCGATTCTGGCGGCATGGATGGTACGTCCTCGGGCGTTCTTCCGGTCTTGACCCTCCACAGGCTTCTGACACGATCCTTCACTCCTTACCAGGTCGACCTGCCTCGCTCGGGACGTCGCGGTGCCATGGCCATCGGCACGCTCGCCACTGGCCTGCTCCTCTTCGGTCTGACACAAGTCAACGACGAGAACGGATCGCTCGCCATCAACTGCGTCACCGCGAGCGCGCAGAACATCATGTACGGAGTGCTTTACAGCTACACTCCCGAATGCTTCCCGTGAGTAGCGAGCCCTGTCTTCAGACGCACACAGCCGTACTGACAAGTCCTCCTTCCGCACAGGGCTCCGCACCGGGGCACAGGCGACGGCATCGCGTCCTCGTTCAACCGCGTCACCGGTGCGATGGCGCCCATCATTGCCATCTACGCGGTCGACAACGGCTCGAGCAACGGGAACATATTCCCCGTCTACATTGCGGGCGGGCTGTTCATCCTCGCGGCCGTGCTGATGTGCACGCTGCAAGTCGAGTCGCGCGGTCGGACGGCGTTGTAGGGTGCGGAATCGCTTCGATCTCAGGATTTGGAAGGCCTCTGCGCTTTCGATGAGTAGGTGTGGGCATGGCCTTGCCTCCTGCGGCGGCGCGGCTCGACCTGTCCCTCCTCTGGATTCGTCTCTTGCACTCCGTATCCACTCTCAGCGATAGATACCCTTGCGTCCTTGCTCCACGGTGCCCTTTCTGAATACAAACGTGATGTATACGATGCTCCCACGAGGCAAGTTGAGTACCGCTGTCGCATGCCGGACCGGGAGGAGCTGTCCGGGACTTGACTCGCACGGTGTCCACCGCCAGCACCACCTCCTGCTGCTGACGCTCGTATCTTTGCGGACGACGTCCATCATCGCGGCGGACAGCGACACGAGCGACGACGGACTCGATGGCCGACTACTGGCTGACGCGCGGCGCGGGCCCGGCGGCCTCCAAGTCGGCGCTGCTGGGCAAGCGGCCGGACGTCTTCCCACCGCACTGGTTCCGCTCCGTGCTGGCGTCCATCTTCTCCCCCTCGATGGCCAACTCGGCGAGCGGGATGCTCCTCCTCCCGCCCCTCCCGCGCTGGGCGCGCACGCTGCTCGCGCTCCTCCTCGTCCTCAACGCCAAGAACTTGCCCCTCGTGTGGCACGTCCGGATCTTCTACGCGCCCATCCTCTTCCGCATGCGCTCCGTGCCCGCCATCCACCCGCTCCTGCCCTGGATCCGCTCCGACGCCCACCCCACGCGCGAGCCGGGCGCAGAGCCGCCGCTCAAGCTCGATGCGCTCCCGCTGGGCAAGGACGTGTTTGAGCATGCCACGACGTGGACATTCTACGCCGACTTTGCCGACTCGGACTGGAACGGTCATCTCTCCAACACGTCGTACGGGTCCAGGCTCGACTTTGTCCGCGCCGAGCACGTCCATTCGTCCTTCATCCTGTCCCACTTTGACGGCTGCGGCTTTGCTCTCGGGGTGAGTATCTTGCCTGCCTTTTGCGTCCCAGTATTGGAGCAAAGTGCGCTGAATGCTGCCGTTATCGCAGGGCACCATCTTCAACTTCAACAAGGAGATTCCCATGTTCAAGAAGTACGCCATCACCTGCCGCGTCGGCACATGGGACCACAAGTGGCTGTACGTCGTCCCTTTGCCCACATTCTGCCCTGCCCTCGAGAATCCAGACGCTGACCCACTGGGTTTCTGCTCCAACATGATATAGATACCTCTTCGCAGAATGGACCGACCCCCCGGACCCAATCGACAGCGACACCGCCGACGTGCTGGAGCAGACCAAGCCCAAGCGCTCCCTCAGCTCGGTCGAGCTGCGCAAATTTGCGGCCAGCGTCATGCAGTCCCAGCGCGAGGCGGACGCCAAGGAGGCTGAGCGCAAGAGGGCCGGCGTGGATCCCTCCTACGATCCTCCTTCCACCTCCACTGCCCCTGCTGAACAACAGCAACCCTCGAGAGGAGCAGGAGGAGGCGCCAAAGGCTCCGACAAACCACGCACCGTATACGCAACAGCCGTCTCACGCTACTGCTTCAAAGCAGGGCGCAAAACCATCCCGCCGTGGTTCATCATCGCCACCTCCGGCTTCGGCCGCTGGGCCTCTACACGGGACAACTTTGCCAAGGCCGAGGCGCTGCGCGCCTCCACCCTGTCCGCGGCGCGACGCGAGTACGTAGCACGCACGGGCGCGAGCGACTTGCCGCGTGACGGCCTCATCGCAGGGCGCGGGTTCCGAAAGTATGGCATCGCGTCCCTCTACGACCCCGCCCGACCGGAGGGCGCGGGGAGCGCCGACGCGCGCGGGCTGGGCGCGTATCAGGATCAGAGCAGCTGGGCGATGGCCGAGTGGGAGGAGAGGAAGGTGGCGGGGTTGGAGGCGTTGCGGGCTGTGGGTGGGTTGGGGTCCGTGCTTGTCCCGCCCCCATCGGCGGCGGCGGGTAAGTCGGTCGCGTCTTCGGCGGCGCCCGCGGCGTCAGCCTTCTCTGGCGGCGTTGCGCCGCTGAGCAAGGACTCGGTCCTCTTCCGGGCGTAGGCGGAGGCTCGAATGCGATCTGCGAGGACGCATGTACATCATACTTTTACGGGATGCAATTACATAGGACTTACGGCAGTAATCTGCCAGCTCGGACACCAAATCGTGCGTCCGCTAAGGACGCCCAAGAAGCTGACGACCCCAGCGCGTACGACGAAGGCGTTGCATTACCCTTGCACACCGTCCGAAAGGTCGGGCTTACCAACCAATCAACCAAGCAGCCCTACCTACCCATCAATCTCATCCTCAGAGATCCCATCGTCGCTCGTAGGCGGCGTAGCATCGTCGTCGAGCACGACGACCGTTCCGCCCGCCTCCGTCCCTGTTGCTGTCCCTGTCCCTCTTGTTGTCCCTGTGCCAGAGCCAGAGGCGGGATCGGAACCCTCGACGCGCAGACTCTTGCTAGAAGGCGCCGGCCCTTGCCCCGGCGCATCGCCGTCTGCATTCTCGACCTTGACTTCCACCGCTGATGTCGCTGTGCCAGCGCGGGCATGCCCACCTCGTTCTTGCTCCTCTTCGTTGTCATGCTCTTGGTCATGGTCGTGGTCGTTGTCGCTCCCGCCTTCGTCGCCCTCGCGCTCTCTCTTCTTCTTGTTCTGCACTTTGCCGCCTGTGTTCGAACGAGAGGGCCGAGTCGTACGAGCCGCAGCAGAGGGTCATGTGTCAGCGTCAGGGAATCAGACAAAGTCGAGAGAAGGGCAAGACTCACGATGGCGCGGCAAGAAGTCTTCCAGCTCCATCTTCTCCCTCACCGCCTCCACCGCCTCTAATACGCTATGCGGCGGGTGGAAGTGTCTTGTGAGTTCCTCGTGCGGGGCTACGAGGGGCCGGTCCGGGTGCAGGACGCGGTTGACGACGTCGTGCTTGAGGCGGTGGATGTACGGGTTGAGGATATCGTCCGGCGGTCCCCATTCGTACGGTTCTCTGCAAGGAGCAGGGCCGCGAGATGGGTTGAGAAAGGTGGTTAGATGCGACATAGACCGCTCCGCCACTGGAGCAGATCGACTCACCCGTCCTCCTCATCCACCACATTCATCAAGCTCGCCGCGTCCACAAGTTGATCTGTGAGCTCCTCCATGCGCGCAGAGGGCAGGGTCGGATGGTCGAAGATGACGTCTCCGACCTTGTCGATCACGCGGTTGAGAGGCTGGTAGGACCAGTTGCGTATGTCGTTGGAGAAGGGTAGCTGGAGGCACAGCGCGATCAGTGTCTGCATGGACTGCATTGTGGCTCGATGCCTGCCACTCACGGATACGAGGTGGAAGCAGTCTGCCTCGCCGGCGACAGGCGGCATCAGCGCGCCTAACTGTGAATGTGCTAACCAACCGCATCAGCCGGGACGCGTCCACCAAGACTTGGACAGATTGCAGACGTACCAAGGGCGCCGCATTGTCCGCCTTGACCCATCGCACGATGGCGAACCGCTTCATCTGCTGCATGGCCGTCGCCAGCGCGGAGATCTGCACCTGCGCCTCGAGATCCTTCTCCTCCGCCATCACGTAGTACGTCTCTCCCATCTTGTAGTACGGCGGCAGCTGGAATGATCCACACCCCAACCCGGTCAGCATGCTGGGACCAGACGGGCCGCGATTGGAAGGCGCAGGTACAGGCTCACCTGCGACCGTTTCTGAAATCCAATGATCTCGATCCCTGCCCGGGTGACCGGGTCGGTGTACAAGTCATCCGTAATGGGCACGAGCGCCGAGCCCAACTTCCACCCCCTCACAAACTCAGGCTCGTCCTCATCCACCAACTCGAGCTTGTGCGTTCCGTCCGGTAATTCGATGCGCCGCGCTCCGCTGATCGGCTGGGCGTCCTTTTTCTCCTCCTTCTCGGAACCGATGCCAACGAGATCGCCTTTGGCGAAGAAGACCTTGTGGTAGGTCACGCCGTAGGTGGGGATGTGCACCGCCGCTCCGTCGTCCGCGTCCGGGTCGGCACCGCCCTCTTGAGCTTGACGACGAGCGGTCATGTCGACCATCTCGACGTCGGCGCCCAACGCTTGCGCCTGGCGCATCGCCTCGCCCAACTTGCTATAATCGGGCAGATCAGGTGTCGCGCTAGGCCCGAGCGCCACCTCTGCCCTCGCCTGTGCCAGTCCGCGCTCCAATTTCCGAACGGTAGGGTCCGCGAGGGCCTTGCGACTGATCTTGGACTGGGTGATGGGTCGCGCGATGGAGATCATCTTGCCGACGCGGACGTCGATGCGGAGCAACTTGGCCGTCTCTTCGGTTGGGTCGTCGCTGAGGGCGTGGTCGGGGTTGCCGAGGGTGAGGGTATTCTTCTTCATGGCTGACTTGATGATCTTGACCTCGGGCCGGAGGTTGTCTAGGTAGACGTAGTCGATGGAGGCCACCCCGGAGTCGGGCACATCGACGAGGAGTGAGTGCCAGAACTCCTCATTGTGTCGCTGGAAGGGAGATGTCAGCGATCACTTGGACTACATACCCAGCGCTGACCTGTGGAAGGCTCACCTTTGGGGTAGGCTTGTTGGGCTGCTTGAAACCGATCAGGTTGTCGTCAAAGTTGACGCCTCTGTGACAATCTACGAGTGTCAGCAAGCTAGGCTCGGGCTCCAACCAATGTACTCCGGGAGACTCACACGACCTTTAACCCAATCTTCTGCTGGATAAGCGAGTCCTTGATGGTGTCCACCTCGGAGATGTCCATCGTCTGACTGGCGTCGGTGATCAGGTAGATGGTGCGCGTCCATGTATCGCGCTGGCTCGTCTTGAGACCGTCGTGCTGCGGGTTGAGGATGGTGGAGATGGCGACCACGACGGCGTCCAGCGCTGTAAGGCAGAAGGAGACAGCCTTAGCTGTCAGCGTATGTGCTCCAGTTCGAAGGAGACTAGAAGTAACACGCACGATCTGCCTTCTTGGGTTCATCCTCCGGCCTGGCAGCCCTCAGCCTGCGCACGAGCTCGAGCGTCTCGAGGTTGGGCGAGCGAATGGGCCAGATCATGTCGATGCCTTCGTACGCGCCCTGTTCGGCATTGGTCAGATTGTTGGTGCGCGGCGAGCCGAAGGTGATGATGGCGCACTTGTTCGTCTTGAGGTCTGCAAAGATCTGCGTGTACGAGTGGGTAGAGGGAGGAGGTCAACGGATGAGCATGAGGTCACCTTGGAGGGCTGGAAGAACTCACGGCCTCCTTTAGCTTCTGGACGATGACCTCGGCGCCGAGCTCGACAAAGGAGAGGGTGCGCTCTGCCTCTTCGTACTGCTTGCTCTCGGCGTTGTACACCGTCTCCTTGATCGTCGTCTGCGCGGCCATCGCCGGCGAGACGTCGACCAGGAAGGTCGTAATGGTGCGCGCGCCCTGTCGACGTTCCAAGGCAACACCATCCGTCAGCTGGGTCAATCGCGCTGCGCTCGCTCGGCCGTAGCTGTACTCACGCTCATCGCGCCTTCCCTTACGCCCGCCGACGGGGTCCCAGCCTGGATTGGTGTGCTTGCTCGCCTTGTCGTTCACCTCGTCGTGGTCGGCAAGGACGATGAGGTGGTCGTGTTGTTCTCACACGCGCTCCATCAAAACACGCCCTCGCGGTGGCGACGCTCTCATCGCCGGGAGTCCGCGTCATTTGCCACCCACCTCTCACCCATACCTTCAACCCGCTCGTAAGACGATGATGGATTGAACGAGAAGAGCAGAACAAGAAGTGGGATACATGGAAGAGCAGCCACCCAGCCAGCCCAGTGGACGGGCAGCAGGACCCGACGCGCTCAGCCGTGCAGCACCGAGAACCGACGCGCAAACTCGACGAGCGTGCGGACGGGCCGGCCGGTCAGCGCACGGTCTTGGTAGTCGCTGCCCTTGTTGTCCTCCTGTGAAAGGGAAGGAGTCAGTCATCAGCTTGTATAGGGACAGAGCGATCGTGGGTCATCCTCACCATCGTGCCTGGTAGAATCGGTGCGAGAAGGCGAAGTTTCCGTAGGATCGGACTGTCAGAACCTTACCCAAGTACCAGGGATCAAAGGACACTCACCAGCAATGTCAGCATGCAAGTAGCGCACGCCCTTGCCATCCCCACCTCGCTCGGGCAGGCCCTCGACAAAGTGCTTGAGGAAAATGGCAGCCACGGCCGAGCCGGCTGGCATGCCGCGGTTGCACAGGTCGGCATTGGACGAGTCGATCGAGTAGAGGAACGACTCGGAAAGGGGCATGCGCCAGAATGGGTCTGCCTCGGCCTACGATGCACAAGCAAGGGAAGAGTTGTAGTCAGCTCAAGCCAGATGAGCTGTGAGGAAAGACCAAGACTCACCTCGCCAGCAGCCTTGATCTCCTGCCACAAGCTCTCGTCCTCCACAAACGCAGCCGAGTACACATGCCCGAGCGCATGGAGCACCGCACCCGTGAGCGTCGCCACATCAATCAGCGTGTGCGGCTTGAACTCTCGCGAGACGTAGGTGAGCGCATCGGCGAGGACGAGTCGGCCCTCCGCGTCCGTGTTGTCGACTTCGACGGTCAGACCCTTCATAGACTCGATGATGTCGCCTGGCTTGGTCGCCTTGCCACTGTTGATAATCAAAGTACGAGTCAGCGATTCCGCGCCGTGACAGCAACAACGCGACGGGCCAAGACGCACCTGGGCATGTTCTCCGTCAGCGGGGTGACCACGACCAGGTTGATGGGCAGACCCAGCTTGGCAATGGCCCACGCTGCACCCACAACGGCAGCCGCGCCGCCCATATCCGCACGCATGAGCTTCATGTTCGCGCCCGGCTTCAAGCTGATTCCGCCCGAGTCAAAGGTGATGCCTTTACCCACAAAGGCGAGGGTGGGCGCCGCCTCCCCTTTGCCAACCGCGTCGGCGCCCTTGTAATGGATCTCGAGCAGCTTGGCGGGCTCGTCGGTGCCGGCCGCGACGGAGAGGAAAGTGTTCATCTTCTTCTCCTTGGCCCAGGCCTCGTCCCGCACGATGAGCGACGTGTTCGGGATGCCCTTGAAGGCGTCCTGGGCGCGGGCGCAGAAGATGGTGGGTGTCATTCGGTTCGCGGGCGCTTCGGACCATTCGCGGGCGAGGTTTTGGGCCTGGGCGTAGAGCTCGCCGGTGCGCCAGCCGAGTTGGTGGGCGGGGTCAATCTTGCCCTTGAGCTCGTCCCCTTCGTCGAGCAGTGCCTTGGCATCGTCTGCGGCGCCGCCGCCGCTGTTGCTCAGGGGGACGACGGATATCTCCTTGCCGCCTTTGAGATTGTCGTCGCGGTTGAAGCTGTGCGCGCGCGTGGTGGCGCCCTTGGTCTTGAAGTGGTTGACTGTCCACAGCGCGAGGTTGGCTCCCTCGGCGGCGGCGTGGGCGGAGTGCATCGTGTCTACGGCAATGGTGCGCGGCACGAGCTCGTCGGTGCCGCTGCTGTACGCCGATGCATCGCGGAGGGCGCGTGCTCCCTTTCCAGCGGCTGCGCGGGTGCGTTCGAGCCGTTCGTTGCGGAGGTAGATGTCGGCACTGGCAGGCAAGGCATCGGGTGCGGTGGTGGGTGCTGGCTTCTGGGCGCCGAGCGACACGGCTGCGACGACGGGCGCGTCGGGGCTGGGCGGGTAGAAGACGCGGAGGAGACCCGGCTTGGAGTTCTTCGCGTTGGCGGTGCGTGCTGCTGCCCACTGCGCTGCGACGTCGATGCCGGCCGTGTTGCTGCCGCTGGCGTTGAGCGGTGCTCCCGTCTCGCTGATGCCGACGACGATGCCATCGAGGGCGGCGCTGGCGCTGTTCTTCGTGGTGCTGGTGCTCATCGTTCTCGTGCTGCTGCTGCTGATCCTTCGCAGGGCTGTCCGCAGCATCGCCACTTGGTGATGATGGTCGTCGTCGTCGTTGTCCTCGCCGTCAACAGCCTCGCCGACGTCGACTTTCCCGAGGCGAGAACAAACGGGGCCGTGCGCCGGCTCAGCTTCCTGCTCGCGTGGCCCGGCTCCTTGAGCAACACCATGTTGCAAGCTCATGATACATCGGGCCTGTCCAAAAAATACCGGCGAGGTCGACGTTGCCGCCTCCCAGGTCGACACCCAGACCATTGCAACTACCACCACCTCCTCCTGCTCAGCCCTCAGCTTCTGCTGCCAGCGAGCGAGCACGGCGAGGGAAGGCAATCATGGCAGGCATCGTTGAGTACGCGCCCGTGTACACCATCTCGGGCGCAGGCGCCGGCCCGTCCAACCACGCCGCCTCCTCCAACTCGACCTCGCTCCCTGACATCCTCCGCCGCTCCGGCTCCTCTAACAAGCGCACCAAGCGGCGCAAGGTCGACGCCAAGTACGGCGCCGTCGACGAGCAGATCGCGCGCATCGAGCTCATCCAGGACTTCGAGTTCCCCGAGGCGAGCAATCGGGTCAAGTCGACGAGGGACGGGCTGCACATTGTCGCGACGGGCACGTACAAGCCGCAGATCCGCGTCTGGGAGTGCGAGCAGCTCGCGCTCAAGTTTGAGCGGCACACCGATGCGGAGAACGTCGACTTCGTCGTGAGTCTCCTTACCCTCGTCCCGCGCCTAGGGTGTGTAATGACACTGATGCTGACGCCCTGCTTCGACTGGCTCGCTACAGCTCCTCTCCGACGACTGGACAAAGTCCCTCCACCTCCAATCCGATCGCACCCTCGAGCTCCACGCCCAAGGCGGGACCCACGCCCGCGTGCGCATCCCCAAGTTTGGCCGCGCGCTGGGCTACCACTTCCCCTCGGCCGACGCCATCGTAGGCGCAGCGGGCCGGGACGTCTTCCGGCTCAACCTCGACCAGGGCCGGTTCCTCGCCCCGCTCGAGCTGGGCGGCGGACACGCCGAAGCGCACGGCAGCTTGACGGGCGTCAATTCCGTCAATGTCAACCCTGCCCATGGCCTCGTCAGCTTTGGCACCGAGGGCGCGGGCGTGGTCGAGCTCTGGGATTTGAGGCATCGGAAGCGCGCCGGGTTGGTGTCCATCATGACTTCTACCATTCTCGACTCGGCCCTGCTCGCGACGAGGAGGGCGCTGCCGGGCGTGACGGACGTGGCCTCTTCCAAGGGAGGGGCGGACGAGACGGCTCTTCGGAACGCGGTGGCTTCCCTCTCGGTCACCGCCCTCGCGAGCGCAGACGACGGCCTCAACCTCGCCGTGGGCACCTCGACGGGACACATCCTCCTCTACGACCTCCGCATGAATCGGCCCTACCAATCTAAAGACCAAGGGTTCGGCCTGCCCATCAAGTCGCTCGCATGGCCAGGGAGCAACCTCTCCGGCCTGCGCAAGCGCTCCGCCGAAGCAGCCGCCGCCACTGCGGGTACGACGGGCGTATCCTCCTCCCTAGGCCCCAGCGACGTCCGCAACATGGTCCTCTCGGCCGACGCCAAGATGATCAAGGTGTGGCACGCCGAGACGGGCGAGAACGCGACGAGCATCACGCCGCCTGCGTCCCAGGTGGACCTCAACGACGTACATGCGTTGCCCGGTACGGGCCTCGTGCTGGCCGCGGTGGAGGGGACGCAGATGGCGGCGTGGTACGTGCCCCTGCTGGGTCCTGCGCCCAAGTGGTGCTCGTTCTTGGACAACTTGACGACGGAGATGGATGGTGGGGCGGCGGGTGGCAAGCTTGGTGGGGCGGCCGCGGGTGCCAAGGGCGTGTATGAAGACTTCAAGTTTGTCGATCAGGCCGAGTTGGAGCGGTGCGTATTTACATTCCCTAGATGCCAGAGTTGCCCTGTGCGATTGCTGACACCCGCCCGTCCTCCTCCCTCTGCGCCATACAATCCCTCCAGACTGAACATGTCCCACCTGATCGGCACCCCGCTCCTCCGCCCCTACATGCACGGCTTCTTCCTCTCCCTCTCCCTCTACGACAAGGCGCGCATGCTCGCCAACCCGACCGCGTACGCCGACGCGCGCGAGCGCGCCCTGCGCGCCCGGCTCGAGAAGGAGGCCGAGTCGCGCATCCGGAGTGGGGGCCAGGCGGAGCGGGCGCTCAAGGCGCTGGATCGGAAGAAGGAGGGTGCGGCTGCGGCGGCGGGCAAGGAGGGGGTCAAGGTCAATCGCGAGCTGGCGAAGAAGTTGGTGGAGAAGGCGGAGAAGGAGGCGCGGCGCGCGGCGCGTATGGGCGGCGCCAAGGGCGAGGGCGAGGAGCAAGGACAAGAGCAGCAACATCAACAGCCTGCGACGAGTCTGCTGGAGGACGACCGCTTCAAGGACCTTTTTACGGACCCGGCGTACGAGGTCGATGTCAACTCGCGCGAGTTTGCGCTGCTCAACCCTTCCACGGCTGCGCAGATGGTACGTGGGCTCGTTCTGGTTTCGTGTAGGCGTGTGATCAGGGAGGCTGACTAGTTTGCTGTGCTTTTGCCCTGCCAGGCTCGCAAGCGGGAGGAAGGTGGCGAGGACGACGACGACGACGACGACGCGTCCGACGAGGAGGACGACGCATTCGACGATGATGATGGTGACGAGGAGGAGGAGGACGAGGGCGCAGGGAGTGAGAGCGATGTGGACAGCGACTCGTCCGAGGAGATTGGTGCGTATTCATACCCCATACCCCATACCCCATCCCCCTCGCGCTCCGCATCGACGCGACTAACTTTTGTTGCAACACCCCCCCTGCAGACATCCGGAGAGTACCCGCCGAGCAACGGACCGCCCACCTCCTGTCCTCCACCAAGGATGCGCCCAGAAGGGCCCCGAGCAAGCCTGCCACCAGCCAGGGCCGCAGCAAGCCCTCCTCCAAGCCCTCCTCCTCCTCCTCGTCGTCGTCGAGCCGCTCCTTTGGCGGGATGACGCTGAGCAAGGGGGCGGGTGCGGAGGAAGGAGTGGGCGTGGGTGCGCTGAGTGATGAGGCGCGTTCGGGGCGGACGCGGCGGCGGGCGGTGGCGCGGAGTGCGTCGAGGAATGTGATGCGTAAGTGAAGGAGGAGAGGGAGAGGACGAGGAGAAGAGGGTGGTGGTCAATGCTACTTGATACTTGTACTCAGCTGTCAGAGCATGCCGAGCGTGAGGATAGGGCCAATGGTAGGTGGTATCGATTCAGCAAGGCGAGCTTGGTGTACAGGTACGAGAGAACGGGTGCGTTGTCCTGCTTGGCGTTCAGTTCTTGACGGGGGCGGGGGCGGTCGTGGGCGTGCGCGGGCTGAGCCTGGTACGGCGCCTGGTACGCCGCAGGCGCGGGCGCGGGCGCAGGCGCGGGCGCAGCGGCCGTGGCGCCGTAGCGCGCGTTGTGCTGGTGGTAAGGCGTCGTCGCGGGCGGCGGCAGGTCGGCGACGCGGTGCTGGTTGTTGTCCGGGTACTTGCCGATGATCCACCACGCGTGGATGACGCCAGGCAGCCAGCCGAGGAAGCAGAGGGCGAGGTTGATCCAGAAGTCGGCGCTGCATCCTCGTTTGACTGGTGGAGAGAGAGAGAGGGAGAGAAGAGGGTCAGCGCGCGGCGTCGTCGTGGTTGACGCTGTGAGGATGTGCTACTCACTGCCGACGGAGGCGAAGGGCACGAAGAGGGCGAGGAGGTAGAGGAGCATGTCCGTGTTGCTGCTTGGTGTCCTGTCGCCCGCCATGTTGACTGTGTGACTTGGCTGCTGATGCTGATGAGGCTGCTGGTGGTCGATCGTGAGCTCGACGTCGTGGACGGCGTCGACGAGGGCAACGTCGTCGACGAGGCCCGAGGGGTGGCTGTGTGAGACCCCCGCTTGACGATGAGATCGCCACCTCGGAACCCCGCGTCCATCTGTAAGTCTGGGCCGTCGGTGTTGATCCCGCCCGCTCGCCTCCTGCGGCCATCATCACCATGACCACCACCACCTCCTCCTCCTCCTCGACGACGACCTTGACATCGACATCGACCAGTCTGGTGAGTGAACCACGAGGAGCAGCGCAGGGCGATGCCCCGGTGGCCGGTGCGCTGGCGCCGCGGGGCAGCGAACCAAACTGCCAGCTGACGGAGATGCACCTCATCTTCCCATCCCAGCCGCTCCGCTCGTCTCTCCGCTTCCTCATCCCAGCAGCGGGGCGAGACCTCATCAAGAACCAGCCCCGTCTGGGGCTCAGCCGGTACGAGTACTCGTACGCTTAGGACGTAGATCCAGGCTCAAGGAGCGAACATCCTCGTATCAATGCACACCACGCACTCGCACTCCCACAGGCTCAACCTCGTCGTAGCACTCCAAAGTTCAAGCCCAACTCACGCAGCAGCTACAAGAACGGCCCTCGACAGCACCTGGGGCGAGCACGAGCCCATACGTACCTACGCCATGTCCTCCTTCACGCCCGCGCTCATCGCCCCCGCGCCGTGCCGGCCCATCCCGCTCGTCCGGAACCGACATCACCAAACCCGCTACCAGCGGCTCTCCCGCTCGCGTCCCTCGAGTGTGGTGGTGGACGGTCAAGCGTCCTCGACTCGGACGTTCTCGCCTTCTTCCTCGTCGGCAGTGCCGCCCGCGTCGTGCGCGTCTAGCACGACTGAAATCCAAGCGCTCACAAGAGGCGAGGATGAAGCGCGGATGGGCGGCGGCGGCGGCGGCGGCGGCTTCTTCACCAGCTCGAGCGCGGGGCCGAGCTCAGCAACGGAGACGGCCAACATTGACTACGATCGGACGCCGACGCGCAAGCTGATGCAGTCCTTGAGCGCTAGCATACAGCTTGGCTCTAGCTCTGGAGCTGTGACTGGCGCCGGTGCCGTCGTGCAAGCTCAGGACTCGTACTCCTCGACATTGTCCTCTCCCACTCAGTTGGACGCAGGGAGCTCGACTGGGCATCGGCAGCCGGGGCACAAGTCGTGGACCGCCCTCGACGTCCCCACGTCGACGTCGATATCGACATCATGTACACCTGCAGCGTCGACATCGACCCCTCCCCCAACTGTATACCCCTCAGCCGAGTCGTCGTCCTCGCCCAACCCCTCGGAGCGAGACGCCACCTTTTCGCCCGCGTCGTGCTCCGAGTCGGAGGGCCCGTCGACGCCTTTCCTCTCGTCCTTGTGTTCGGCTGCGCGGACACGGATTTCACCCTGGGGCGGCGTTGGCGGCGGCGGTGGGTCATCGGTGCCCATGTCGCCCGAGTTGACGGTGATGCCCGGTCACCTCGGCCTGGGCATCGGCACAGGCAGCGGCGGCGGAAGCAGCACCGGTGGCGGCGGCGGCGGGGCCATCCTGACACCCTTCCACCCGAGCCTCGTGCCGCCGAGTCCGATCCCGCGCCGCCTTACACGCAATCCGTTTGCGCGCTCGCTGAGCCTGGGCTTGGGGGTGGGACCTGCGGCTTCGGGCCCGAGCGATGCGCGGCTGGCCGAGGTCGATGCGCACGCCGACGCGGATACGGGGCCGAGTGGGGAGGGGGCGACTGTGATGGGGGTGCCGCGCTCCGGGGTGGAGAGGGTTGGCCTTGGGATGATGGAGCTCGACCTCGGCTCGGATGCGCCTGCGCCTGCGCCTGCTGCTGTCGACGCCGACGATGATGATGATGAGGGAGAGCGGGCGCTGCTGCGCGTGGAGCGGGAGAGACGGCGGCGTAGTCTGGCGATGGCTTTGTAGAGCGATGCCTTGGGTCTGTTGTTATATTATTGCTTTACCCCTTCCCTCTGCCCCTTGACACTTGCGTCCCCTGCCTGCCTGCTTCCCTCGTGCCACGATGAGCCCCCCTGGTTGAGCAGGGCGTGCCTCTACCCGTCCGGGCCGGGACTCCAACGGAACGGGCTGGGAGGGAAGGAACGGATGACGGACGGAGCACGGGGCACGGCTGTGCGCGGGTATCCGATCCGCGACGACGACGACCACCCGTCGTCCCTCACGCGCCCATCCGTGCAGCGATGGAGACAACGGACCGCGCCCGACACACGGGACGGAGGCGCGTCCGTGCTGGGCGGGCTGAAAAGGGGGCCAAGGGGGAAGAGGAAAGGCAGGCTGCTCGCCCCCGCCTCTTCAACGACGACGACGATGCGGCTGCGGCTGCGACTCCAACCCTCGCGCTCAACGTGCGCTCGGCGGTACCACGGCCAGGGCGTGCACGGCCATCGCCCGCCGGCCAGCAAGAATGCCATCCCCGACTGTGAGTCCCGTCCTCCTCCTCCTTTTCTCATCGCCCACTGTCGATGACGGCTCGCCACCCGCAGACCCGCCCGCCCATCTCAAGAACCGCAGTGACAACGCCGCCCTGCTCCGCTACGTCGACAATGTGCGGAGGCACGGCCATCGCGCTGCCAATGTCGATCCGCTCAGTCTCATCGACCGCGAGTGGGTGTCGCCCTCTCTCCTCACCTCGATGCGCATGCTGACGTCGATCCATGGATGGACAGGTCACAGGTCGCCGCCCTCGACCCGTCGCGCTACGGACTGCAGCCCGAGCACACGCTCCTCACGGGCGGCATCGTCGACATGCCGTCCGCTGCCATCGACGGGGAGGGAAAAGCAACCGTGGCCGACATCAGCAAGCATCTCGAGCGCACATACGTCTCCAACATTGGGTGCGTGTCCCCTCTCATCCTTGCTTTCAGTATGTCATCGCTGACAACGCGCTCCCACCCCTCCCACAGCTTTGAATTCATGCACATGCACTCCAAAGGCGCACGCAACTGGTTCATGGCCCTCCTCGAAAACGGAGCCGCCACCGCCCCGCTCTCCGCACCCGCCCAACGCAGGGCGTGGGAGCTCATGGCCAGGTCCGAGACGCTCGACCACTTCCTGCAGGCCAAGATGCCCAACGTCAAGCGGTACGGGCTCGAAGGCGCCGAGTCCATGATCCCGTGCTTGGACGCCGTCTTTGCCCTCGCGGCTCGGGGTGAGGCTACTCCTTGGTAATCTCCTCATAGCATCGTGGAGTGTATGGTTGATGATGAATTGCCTCTTGCCCACACAGCGGGCATCCAGCATGCCATCCTCTGCATGCCACATCGCGGCCGGCTCGGCCTGCTCACCGAGCTCCTCCAATTCCCCACCGAGCGTCTCCTCAGCAAGATGAAGGGCGCCCCGGAGGTACCCTCAGACACGCATCAAGTCGGAATCACAGGAGACGTACTCTCCCATCTCACCGCCTCGCCAACCCTCCAATACGAGGGGTCCAGCATTCGCGTCGAGCTCTTGCCCAATCCGAGCCACTTGGAGGCGGTCAACCCCGTCGCCGTCGGATGGACGCGCGCGGTGCAAATGTACGACCACGACGACGCGACGGCGACGGCGGAGGAGGACGGGCAAGAAGGCGTCGAGGAGGGAGCATTTGGATGCGCGCTTTGCGTGCAGGTCCATGGGGACGCTGCGTTCACCGGCCAGGGGGTCGTCATGGAGACACTAGGCTTGGTACGTCCTTTCTCATCGTCCCTTCTTTCCTCAACGTCGCGGGCTGACCGGGGGCCGCGTCGCCCCCCATCCTTTCCTTCCAGAGCGAGCTCCCCCACTTCGCAGTGGGCGGCAGCCTCCACCTCCTCGTCAACAACAACCTCGGCTTCTCGACCCCGAGCGCCTACGGCCGCTCAAGCATGTACGCCTCCGACGTCGCCAAGATGATCGGCGCCCCCATCCTCCACGTCAACGGCGACCACCCCGACGCCGTCCTGCGCGCCGCGCACATCGCCCTCGCATACCGCCAAACCTTTCAACGCGACGTCTTCATCGACCTCATCGTATATCGGCGCTGGGGCCACAACGAGCTCGACGAGCCTGCCTTCACGCAGCCGCGCATGTACCGCGCCATCCGGGAGCGCGGGCGGGGCAGCGTGCCGGTGCTGTACGAGGACCGGCTCGTCGAGGCGGGGGTGCTGAGTCGGCACGAGGTGGTGCGCGTGCGCGAGGGACGGAGGGCCGAGCTGGAGCGCGCGGCGGTGCAGGCGGACGCGTTGGGATCGGCGCCATTTGTCAAGCCGCCGCCGCGGCACTGGGAGCACATCGTCTTCTCGACGGACGCGCGGGCGGAGCACGACCCCGCGACGGGCGTCGAGCTCGACGTCCTCCGCGCCATCGGCCAAGCGTCGGTGGCGGTGCCAGCCGGGTTCACGCCGCACCCGCGTCTGTCGCGGCATATCAAGCAGCGACTGCAAAGCTTGGAGTCGGGCAAGGGTCTCTATTGGGCCACGGCGGAGGCGCTCGCGTTTGGGAGCCTGATGGGCGAAGGGGTGCATGTGCGGCTCTCGGGCCAGGATGTGGGACGGGGTGAGTGGCAATCTTGGTCCGACTTGTTGAGAAGTGCTCGCGCGCGCCTGACTGATCTCGCGGACCTTCTGCTCTGTGAACAGGCACGTTCAGCCAGCGCCACGCCATGTTCGTGGACCAAGTCGACGAGCGCGTCCACGTCCCTCTCAACGCGGCCACCCTCCCCGCCCTCGGGCCGGGCAACGACAACGCCAAGAAGGGCAACGGCAAGCTCGAGATCGTCAACTCGTCCCTCTCCGAACAAGCCGTCCTCGGCTTCGAGCTCGGCCTGAGCTGGTACCGCCCGGACCTGCTCGCCCTCTTCGAGCTCCAGTTTGGCGACTTTGCCAACGGGGCGCAGGTGATGCTGGACAACTTTGTGAGCGCGGGTGAGGCCAAGTGGATGCGCCAGACGGCGCTGACGGTGCTGTTGCCGCATGGGCTGGAGGGTGGTGGGCCCGAGGTGGGTAGTGCCAGTCTTCCCCCCCCCCCTTCGCGTAGCGTCTTGCTGACTTCTTCCCTCGTCTCCCTTCCCCAGCACTCCTCCGCCCGGCTGGAGCGCTTCCTCCAACTGTCCAACGATCCGTTCGACCCGCCCACCACCACCACCACCACCCCCCACTCGGCGGCCTTCTCGCCCAACCTCATCATGGCCCAGCCGTCGACGCCGGCGCAGTACTTCCACCTGCTGCGCCGGCAGATGAAGCGCAATTACCGCAAGCCGCTCATCGTGGGCACGCCCAAGGGCTTGTTGCGGGCTGCTGTGAGTACGAGGAGGGAGGGTGGAGGGTGGCGCCCCTCTCTTTGCCTTGCTGACAAGTTGCTTCGTCTTTCTCATGGGTTTGACAGGAGTGCACGTCGACGCTGGCCGAGTTTGGCCCAGGCACGCGCTTTGAGGAGGTCCTCCTTGATCCCGACTCGGCCGCCGCCATCGCCCTCGCGCCCCCTGTCGCCCAGCCCAGCGCAAGCCCAAGCCCAAGCCCAAGCCCAAGCCCAAGCCCACGCTCGCCACCTCGCAAGCTCATCTTCTGCACAGGAAGGCACTACCACGCCCTCCTCCACGAGGCGCGGCACAAGCGCGGACTCGGGCCCGCGGACGTCGTCCTGGTGCGGCTGGAGCAGCTTGCGCCGTTCCCCTTCGGGGCGCTGCGGAGGGTGTTGGAGGAGGTGCTTTGTGTGGGAGCGCGGCGCGGGGAGGGCGACGGGCTGGAGGGGAAGGGCGGGGAGGAGGGTACTCGTCCGGCGGCGACGGAGGGGACGGAAGGGTACGGGACGGAGTGGGTGTGGGCGCAGGAGGAGCCGCGCAACCAGGGCGCGGCGGGGCATGTCGTGCCGCGCTTGGAGGCTGTCAAGGCGGCCATCGAGGGCGCGCATCATGGCTCGTCGGCGGCGGCGGCGGCGGCGGCGGCGGCAGTGGGGCGTCGTGCTGGGGTTCGGTATGCTGGGCGGAGGGAGAGCGCGGTGCCGGCTACGGGCGTCGGGGCGTGGTACGAGGCCGAGCTCGGCGCGTTGCTCGCTGCGCCCTTTGATGGGGGACGTTGAGCGCTTTGCCTGCCGCTTGCCTCGCTGTACGAGTTCTGCATCGTATTCTCGTGTATCGTAATGGTCATCGTGCCCTGCCGAGGTCCGTTCGCCACCCACGAGTACGCCGAGAGACGCGCGCGCGCTCGCCTTGCATTGCATCGACACGACGACGTCCACCACCCTTCCGGCCCCAGCACAACACGCGCACAGTGCACACACACCCAAGCACGATGCAAGCCCTCCTCGGCCGTCTGCGCGGCGGCGCGCCAGGACGGAGCGGTGGCGGCTCGGGCACGACCAGCGCGGACGCGTCCAGCGCGGCTGGGGACGGAGGGGAAGGGGCAGCGACGATCACGCCCTGCATGCCACCGGGCCACACCCACTTCGCCGCCCTGCAGTACACGCTCCCGGGCGTGCCCTCGCATTCATACGGGAATGGCCTCGCGAGCGGGGAGAGGCCCGGCCGGGTGGCGGCCAGGGCGAGCGCGCTGCTCGTCGGTCGTCCTCCTCCTGATGGCCGACATGGGCAGACGGCGCGGGCGCGGGCGCGGGGGACGACGACGACGACGACGACGACGGCGCAGCCGTGCAGGAAGATGCACACGCCCCTCGTCGTCGACCTGCCCCGCGAGTGGGCTCGCACGGTCGTCCTGGACCCTGGGCAGGTGCACGCGCTCCATGTTGGCGTCGGGCTGCGCTCGATCGAGGACCGGTGGCAGGTGAGTCGTCAGTCGGATCGCTCTCCCTATCCTTAATCCTATCACTACTCTCGACGCGAGACGCGCGCGCGCGGGGGACGCCCCATTCGTTCGCGAGGGATCGGCAATCGGCATGGGCTGACTTGCCCTTTCTCCCCCTCTTCCTTCATTTCTTCCTTCCTACGCACGCGTCTACGATTTCGATAGGGCCGCCTCTACTTCCGAGAGGACGGCTCGGCGGTGTTGCCACTGTGGCGGACGTGGGTGCCCAACCTCATCTACGAGCTCACCTTTGACCCTCTACCTCCCGACTCTCTCTCCCCCTCCTCCTCCTCCTCCTCCTCCTCCTCATCAGTCGACGAGAAGGCCCGACCCACCATGCCTTCGTCGTCAAGCCGAGTCCAAAAGCCACGCCCCCCACCCAACCCCAAAGCGATCCACCCGCGCCCCATCCCAACCCACGATAGCAAGCGCGACCCCGGCCCCGCAGAGTACACCGACGCCGACCCCTCCCTCCTCCCGCCCGCCTTCCCCACCCTCGTACTGAGCGGGTTGAGGACAGAGTTGAACCCGGCACTCTTCCGGCCGCACCGGCCTTGGCTGCAATCTCCGTCCTCCCAATCGGCGGCGAGGTCGGGGTCGGGGTCGGGCACACGGTCAAGAGAGGGGGAAAGGGAGGGGCCCTTGTTCGTCCTGCATCCCGACGTGGAAGCCGAGCTCAAGTCGGCGCTGGGTGTTGTGGGCACGTTGCTGCGCATGCGCGCTGAGATGGGTGCCATCTTGGAGCCTGTGAGGGATGCGGACGCTGGAGGGGATGAGAAGGAGGGTTGAGGGACCAGGAAGGTGCTTGGAAGGAATGGCGGTTAGCAGTATCGATGAGGCGGGAGCGGGGCAAGGACGTCGGGGTCATCCAGCTGTTCGAGCTCCCTCCCCTTCCAGACGTGGACAGGGATGTAATGTATGGGAATGGAGCGTTCTTGAAGTTGACGGACAGGGGAAGAGACTGCGTGGCGCAAACGAGAGCGCGGTTGAGCGACAGCCTTGCCACAAGGTTGGAAGGCGGGCAAGACGCACTTGGACGGGTACACGCACCCACTCGTCCGGTTGCTCCCCTCCATCTTGCTGAACACGCGAGCTCACTGTTGCAGCTAGCGACCGCCCTGGATCCCGCGCGTCTACTGTAAGTCCTCACCGCGCTTGCGCACTCGGTACCGGGTGCTCAGGACTCAGTAACCCGAGTTGATGAGGTAGTCGCCCAAGCTCTCGACCGTCTTGGTGGCCTCGCCCGGTTGGGTGGGCGACTTGTACAAGCCGATGAGCACGGCCTGGTTCGTCTTGACGCATACGATTCCATCTGGCTGTTTTCAGTCAGAAGAAGAGAAGGGAATCAGCAAGGGCGGCCTGAGGAGGATTCGCACGGCAAGGACACGCACCCCTTGCTTGCCGTAGTACGACCGGTCGTCGATGGAGAGGGTGAAGAACTTTTGCTGGTTGACGACGAGGCCTTCGCTCTGCACCTTGGCCGGGTTGACAAAGGCGTCGATGATCTTGTTCTGCTCGTCGGTGGAGACGACGAAGCCGGGCGAGGTGGCCCAGACGCCGCCCTTGCGTCCGATGATGGCTGCCTTGGCGATGTGGCCGGTGCCGACGAGGTTGGTGTCGACGTATGTCTGCCAGGACATTGCGTGGTGGATCACAGACTGGGTGGGTGAGGAGGCGGGGGCGTAGGGATCAGCGGTAGCTGGGATGATTCTGGTCGTCGTCGAGGTGATGGTGGGAGGAGACGGCGACGGGGATGTCTGTGCGAGGGGGGGAAGGGGGAGCGACAGGCATGATCATTCATTATTACCATGCTGAACAGCCGAGACGCGCAATCCATAACAGCGTCAACCGCCGACGCGCGTCGGCCGAGGGACCAACACCAACACCCAGGCCCTGATGATACTAGGACGAGGTCCACGACCACCACCGCTCCAGCATCAAGCCATACATACGCGCAACACCCCCTGCTCACGATGGACGGCCGCGCCCTCCTCGCCTCAACCTCGTACGGCCCACGCGCATCCATCTACGCGCCCCTCGTGCCCCTCGCCGCCTCCCTCGCAGCCGCCCATCACCAGCAAGACGCAGCCGCCCACGGCCAGGGCCAACCGCTCACAGGCGCACGAGCGCGTCTGGCCGCCAAGCAGGCCGAGCTGGAGGGCCTGCGCGCGCTGAGGGAGCAGAGCGCCTTCTTGCGCAACTACCTCGAGGACCTGACCGAGCGCGTCCAGGAGCTCGTAGTCGGTGGCGAAGGTGCGGTGGCCGCCTCTTCCTCTTCCTCTTCCTTCTCCTCGTCTTGCCTCTCAGCTGACCACCTCTCTATGTGCTATGACAACAGGCGTCGCCAATGTGATGGCGAGCTGGCAAGGCGTCTTCCGCGCCATCCTCGTCGCACAGTCCGCCATGGCAGCCGCAGCAGCCCAGGCAGCCCGCTCAGCAGGGGCAGCGTCACAAGCAGCAGCCTCATCACAGGCAACACCAGCGGCAGGCGGAGCAGGAGCGGCGGCCTCTTCATCCACATCGACAGCAGGAGCATCATCTACCACGGGGACAGAGACGACCGCAGAGGGAACCGTCACCATGACATCGACGACCTCGGCGACGGCGCCTGCTGCGAGTGCACAAGCCGGAGCGTACGGTACACCCGAGCACGACGCAGCCTACCTCGGCCCTTCCCTGCCCGGCACCATGGTCCGCATACCCGTCGACCTCGAAGCGGCGGCCCCTCCTCCCGCCGAGGCCACTTGATGCGCCGCCCGGCATGGCAGGAGGGAAGGGACGGCAGCGATCCCATCACCTTGTCTCCCGGCGCGCACTGTATGAATACAACGACCTCACATCTACATGCTACATCAGCCTTGCAAAACGTGAGCCCCGTGCGTGGAAGGCGGCAAAAGAAGTGCCTCCTGGACGCCAGCCAGACGCGGCAACAAAAACTGCGGCACTCAGGATTCCCGCGTGGTCCCCCACCGCAGTACTGACTGAGCGATACCCTGGTTAACTTCGCAGATCGGACGGGATGCGGTGCTTTCAGGGTTCTATGGCCGCAGATGTCGAGCCGAGTTTGGGTCCGTTCATGTAGGGTTGGATCCTTGGCGAAGTTGCACGTCACTGATGATCCCTCCCTTTGCAGGCTCGCTCACGCAGAGGGCAAGGCATCAGCGTTCATCATTCTATTGCTTGACAGATGGTGAGGTCTAGACGTTGGTTGCACGCACCTGCCCGACAGCACCTGGGAGGGCGGCCAGTTGGAGTGAATCCGCTGCCATGGGCGGCGGCCGATCGCGCACGAAGGGCCTCAACGATCAGCCTGGCCGTTCCCAACCACCTGAACCTGCTCGCCAGCCTGCTGGGCCGCCTTCTCCGCCTCGGCGCGCGGGTCCTCGGCCCGGCGCATGCTGGGCGGAAGGGCGCGAATGGGACCCTGCGGCAGACGCGCCGCGACGGCGACGCGTCCCTCCTGCGCGAGCACCGCGTCGATGAGGACGAGGGCGGCCATTGCCTCGACGATGGGCACGGCGCGCGGGACGACGCACGGATCGTGCCGGCCGCGGGTGGTGAGGATGCCGTCCTGGCCCGTGTACGTCGCCGTGCGCTGTTCCTGCGATATCGTCGCGGGCGACTTGAAGCCGATGCGGAAGTAGATGTCCTCGCCGTTCGTGATCCCACCCTGGATGCCGCCGGACCAGTTGGTGAGCGTGCCGAGCTTGCCGTCGGCCTTGCGCACAAAGGCGTCGTTGTGCTTCGAGCCGGGCACCTCGGTGCCGCGGAAGCCGGAGCCGATCTCAAAGGCCTTGGTGGCGGGGATGGAGAGCATGGCGTGCGCGAGCTTGGCCTCGAGCTTGTCGAAGCAGGGCTCGCCGAGACCGACGGGCACGCCGCGAATCACACAGGTGACGGTACCGCCGATGGAGTCGTGGGCCTCCTTGGCCGCAATGATGCGCTCCTCCATCTTCTTGGCCGCCTCGGTGTGAGGGCACCGAATCGTGTTCTGGTCCACCATCTCGCGCGTCACCGAGCCCAGAAGCTGGCGGAACTCGTTGCTGAGGGGCGCCTCGCCGTCGTCGCCGAGCGGGTCGGCTCCGTCCGCCGTCTTGCCGACGGTAAAGCTCTCGTCGGGGAAGCGGGGGATGTGGATCTTGCCGACGGAGGAGACAAAGGCGACAATCTCGACGCCATATGCCTCGCGGAGGTACTTTTCAGCGACGGCACCGGCGGCGACGCGTCCGATGGTCTCGCGAGCCGAGCTGCGACCGCCGCCCGAGCTGGCCTTGACGCCGTACTTCTCGAGGTAGGTGTAGTCGGCGTGGGACGGACGCGGGTAGAGGTCCAAGGTGCGGTCGGTGTAGTCGTGCGGGCGCTGGTCCTGGTTGGGGACGCGCATGGCGATGGGCGTGCCCAAGGTGATGCCCTTCTCGACGCCGGACTGGATCTGGACCTTGTCCTTCTCATCGCGCGGGGTGGTCAAGTTGGACTGGCCCGGGCGACGGCGGCTGAGCTGGATCTGCACGTCGGCGTCGGAGAGGGCCATGCCCGGTGGGCAGCCGTCTACGATGCATCCGACGGAGGCGCAGTGGGACTCGCCGTAGGTTGTGACGCGGAAGATGCTGCCAAAGGAGGACATGGCTTGCGATGCTGATGCTGGGGATGGTAAAGCCGAGCTATGGCTTGGCTGTGTGGTTGCTGTGCTGCTTCAGCGGTGAGCTATGGCTGCTGGCTGAAGCACGCTGCGAGAGCGCAGGGGCAGTGGGACTGCAGGTGGGTGGGTGCTGGGTGGGTGGGTGATGGGTGAGTGGGTGATGGTGGACGTTGTCGCCGTCGAGAAGGATGAGCTCGCCGTGGCTTAAGTACCTCGTCCTCGCTGTTGGAGTTGTTGCTGTCCTCGCCCGAAGTTCCGCCCGCCAAATTCATGACGCGGGGAGACTCCCCCAAGTTCGAACGATGACCCAAGGCGTCGAACCAGCGGGGTTTCGAATAGCCGCAAGCCCCGCGCTGACTCGAACACGGAGACCCCGGTTACCCTGCCCTGAGACTCCCCTTCCGGGGTCTCACGCTCTCTCCCCTGCTGGGCATGCTCTCCGTCATCCAAGGGACCTTCCACGGACGCTCGACGTCGTGGAAGAGAGGAGGGCCAAGCGTGGTCGAGGCTGGTAGCCAGCCCTTCGCCAGCGCCTTGCTTCCAAGCCCCATGACAGCGGGAGGCATTGGCCGATTGGCTGGCCGATGGAGAGCCGGGCCCTACATGGCGTGCAGACAGCGAGCAGGTCGCAGTCCACGTCTACATTGCTTCGATGCGTTGTCGACATGTATATGCCATGGCTTGGACACGGGTGGGAGCGCTCCTTCTTCGCCGCCTTGCTCAGTGGTGGTGATCCGCGTCAGCATCGCCGATAAAGTCGAGCTTGTAGACTGTATCAAGACAAGACAGTCAGATCAGCCTGTCAGGTACATCATGCGCGTGGGACGGAGGGGACGCACCTGAGCCACACTCGGGGCAGCGGTGGTGCTCGAGCTCGGTGTTGAGGTGAAGCCAGATGGTGTCGTGCGCGCCGGCTGGCGAGCCCGTGCAGCCAATCACGCGCTCGTTGAACTGTATCAAGAAGAACAAGCATCGCGTTGGATCCTACGCATCAGCAAACCTCATCCCCATCTACAGCACGAACCAAGGCAAGACTCACCAAGCTCTTGACCTTGATCGGGTCCTTGATCGTGCCGACCCGGCTGGCATCCAGCGGCTTGAGGTCAAACACGTCCACGCCGTCCAGACGGCCCATCAGCTCGTAGCGCTCCAGACCCGTCGACTGGTCCTCGTCCGTCGGCACCTCGCCGTCTTGGGCGCCCTCGCCCGTAATCACCGGTGGGCCGGACGCGCGGGCGGGTGCAGAGAGGTGGAAGCCGGCCGCGCGCTGGACGCATGGTGCGGCGGCGGCGGAAGCAGCGCGAGGTGCCAGCGTGGTGCGGGCGGCCGCGGCCGCTGCGGATGTCCGCAATGCAAGGGAGGCGAGCTGGCGGGCGATCATCTTGTCAGCGTTGAGCTGTCTGCTTGGGCGCGATGGGAGTTTTGGAGAGCGGTGCTGGTGAGGATGATCGTCGTGGACACCGCCGTCCTCATTGGCCTCGGTCGCGATGGACGAGCGCCGGCGCCGGGCGGCGTGCTGAACGCGGCCTCTTCCGAAAAGCGGATAGCTTCTCAGAAGTGCTTGTATCCTCGTGTACCTGAGAACGTTCCGAGCTGATGTGGGAGCCGACCAAGATTTCTGGGACGTCCGTCTCGACGGGCAGCGAAGGCGGCAACGACGCACTCATTACTCACCCACCATCACCTCGACCACGGAAGCAGACACCAGCCATGCCGGCCGCAGCGACGGCGCCCAGGAAGCGCAAGCGCCCTGCCGAGGAAGCTGCGCCAGCGCGCAAGGATGCCGCCCCTCCCAAGAAGCCAACAGCACTGGAGCGCATGCTCGCCGCCCAAGAACGCGCCGCCTCCGCCGCGTCCTCCTCCCTCGGCTTGCCTGCGCCCGCGCCCGGCCAGGGTGGCCGACGCAAGAAGCGGGCCAAGATGACGCAGGCGGAGCGGGACGAGGAGGACGAGATTGCCTGGTTGGAGGCCAAGCTCGGCATGGACCGTCGAGGGGCTGGCAACAACGATGACGAGGACGATGGCGGGGACGATGGACTTGGCGGTGAGCTTCTCATGGGCGAGGTCTGCTTGGGCGCGATTCGGCTGAAACCTCTGGTCGAATGCTCGCAGGGCTCATTCGTGAGCTTGACCGATATCAGACCGGAATGTTTGACCCATCGAGCAACGATGAAGAGGACGATGACGACCAGTCGGATACGGATGAGGGAAGCCAGCAACCATCAGAAAGCGACACTGAAGAAGAGCAGGATGGAGGTGGCGAATCAGACGTGCCTCAGAACCAAGCAACAGCGCCAAAGGAAGCCAGCACGCCCGCAGCGCCATCGTCTGGCAAGTATATACCCCCAGCGCTCCGACGAGCCGCCGCCGCCGCAGGAGAAGGAACAGCAGAAGCCTCGGCTCCGACTCACCCAGCCGCCAAGCTGAGCGCACCCACCGTGGACCCCAAAGTCCAGCGCACGCTCAACGGCCTCCTCAATCGCCTCTCCTCCGCCAACCTCGACAGCATCCTCGCCGACCTCCTCGCCGTGTACCGCGACCAGCCCCGCGCCATCGTCACCTCCACCCTGGTCCGCCTCGTCCTCGACACCGTCGCGCTCCAGCCGAATCTGGTGGACAGCATCGTCATCCTGTACGCGGCGCTGTTGGCTGCGCTCGGCCGGAGCGTGGGGATCGAGTTCGGGGCAGAGGCGGTGCAGGTTCTCATGGGGCGTCTCGTCTATGCCCATGCGCAGATCCGGGCGCGCCAGGGGGGCAGTAACGCGAATGGGCAGGCGGAATCAATGGTGGCGGTAGACGGGGATGATCGCGCCGGACGGGAGTGCTTGAACTTGGCCTCCTTGCTCGCGCACGCGTACAACCTCCGCCTCGTCGCGGCGCCGCTCATCTACGACGTCGTCCGACTCTGCCTGCGCGAGCCGGCAGCTGTGCGCGCGGGCGCCGACCTCGTTGCGCTCCACGTAGCGTCGAGCGAGGGCAATGGGGGTACGAGCAAGCCGGACGAGTCGAGCGATGCGATGCAAGAGATAGACGTCGAGGTCTTGCTCAAACTTGTCAAGGCGTGCGGCGACCAGATGCGGTCGGACGATCCCTCCGCTCTCAAGGACATCGTCGCTCTCACGCAGGAGCGCGTCTCCGGGCCGTCCTCCGATACTTCGCAAACGAGCGGCGGCAGCGTAGCTGCTCTAGGAAGCCGGGCGCGCTTCATGCTCGAGGCGCTGACGGATCTTCAACGCGCACGTTCGAAAGGGCGCAAAGGCGGCACCGCGGGTCTAGGAGCAGGCGGGGCCGACGGTACCGTCGCGGCCGAAGCGCTGGCGCGGTACAAGAAGTACATTGGCGGCCTGGCCAAGCGGCCCGAGCGTCTTCTGCGCTCGTCCGCGGGTGCGGGCTTGGGCCATTCGGATGAGCCCCTGCTCCATATCGGTCTGCGGGACCTGGCGGACTCGAATAAGAAGGGGCGGTGGTGGCTTGTTGGTGCGGCTTGGACTGGGCACGGCGATGGCGAGGAGGGTGATGATGGCGCGCCCGTTCAGGGCGTGACGGCGAAGAGGAAGCTTGGCAAGGCCGAGGGAGGTTCGGACCAGCGCAAGGCGGCTGTGGCGATCAGCTCCACTGCGGCTGCCACCTCTGCTGCGAAGGAGGCTGGGCTGGCCCTGTTGGCACGCGAGCTTGGCATGAACACGGATGCTCGGCGGAGCGTGTTCATCACGCTCATGAGCAGCGAGGACTACCTCGACGCGTCGCAGCGGCTGCTTGGACTCGGGCTCAACGAGGTGCAACGGCGCGAGGTGGTTCGGGTCTTGTTGCATTGTCTAGGCAGCGTGAGTACACCGGAGGGGTGGGGACCGTTCGTGCGCCGTACTGACAGTTGCCCACGGTCCACAGGAGCCCTTCTACAACCCATACTACGTCCTGATCGGCCAACAGCTCGCCTCCGACGCAGGCGTAGCCGCCGGCGGACCCGTCCTCGCCACCTCGTCCACCTCGGGCGTGATCTCGACCCGCGTGACGATGCAGTACTGTCTGTGGGACTACTTTCGCGACATTGGCGAGGTGGACGTCGGGGGAGCGTCGATGCTCGCGTCCGGGGCGACGAAGGCGGGCGCCGACTCTGACGACGAGTTTCAGGGCTTTGGTGACGCGTTTGGGGAAACGGCGGCGGAGGTGGGGTCGAGTGGGCATGGCCGGGCGAGTCGGAAGATGGTCCATCTTGCTCGAGGGTATGGATGGTGGATTGCCAAGGGTGCGCTGAACCTCAACATTCTCAGGGTAAACTTGGCTGTTCCTCTACTACGCTTTGAAAGGCAGCACTCATATCCCCGTATCTTCTGAAATCACAGACCGTCAACTTTGCCGCGCTCAAGGATCGCGGCCGCACCTTTGTCCGACTCCTCCTCATCCACACTCTCCTCAGCATCTTGACCAACTCGCCCACCAAGACGCTCAACGCACCCTGGACACCTGAAAAGGCGGCCGCCAAGCACCGGTCTGCGATTGAGGCTGTGCTCGTGCGCGGCACGGCGGGCAACTTGGAACTTGCGCGCGGGCTATTGGTGTTTGTGAAGCGCCATTTGCGAATGAAGGAGCTGGGGGCTGTCAGTGCTGAGGCGGGTCTGAAGAAGGGAACGAGGGCGGGACTGGAGTGGGCGGTTGGTGTGGTGGAGGAGGTGTTGGAGGTTGGTATCCAGGTTGCTGGACGGGTATGACTTGTGAGATCCTCATGCTGTTGTCGACCCTTTGCATACATAGCACCTTTGTACTTCATCAATCTTCATCGTCCCAGTCGCGAAGGTCAATGTACCGAGGCAGAGCTGTGATAGAGCCATTGTCAGTTTGCGACGTCAAGCAGAGTAGCGGATAGAACTCACTGTCACTCAGATACTCGAGATGTTTGGCGTGCAGTGCCTTGGCCTGCTTGATACCGTGCCCGCTCCAGGTCCGCCTCTTGGCCTCGGCGCCAAACACGACGGTCATATCATCAAGGATCTCGATGGCGCCCATTGGCGCGGCCGGAGTGGCAGGCGCGGGTATCTCCTCCACCGTCGGCGAGTCCGTCTTGTCCTCGTCATCCACCTCAGCGATGGGCGTCGCTTGCCCCGTCTCTTGATTGGCAGTGAGCAACCCTGCCGAAGCAGATGGAGTGAGGAAGCACCCTGCGCCAATGGTGCAGTAGGAGCCTATGCTGACGGTCTGTGCTGTCCGTGAGCGTGCTTCAAACGTGTTGAAGGAGCCGATACGAGGCGACTCAATGCCTGTGGGCATACCATGTCGATTCGTCAGTCTCGCTGCCAGATCGTATTCAGGGGAAAGATTGCTCACGGCATCCGACTTCGAACAGGTTGTTGTCGCCTATCCTCATGACCGTCCTCTGTCTGCGATGATGGTGCGGACACGTCAACACTACCAGTAGGTGGCACGGGCGAGAAGAGACTGACCTATTCATGATGATCGCTGTCTCTTCGATGATGCAGCCTGAGCCAATGACGATGGGACCTTGCGAGGCGACGATGGTTGCCTTGGGGTGGATCACCGTTCCTTGAGACGAGACCAGGCTCATTAGCGCTTGGAACCGAGAATGGCATAGGCAGATACAGTAGACGTACCTGACCCTATACTGATGTCTCCCCTGCTCCGCGACGAAGTCATAGAAGGTCGGCACATGGACGCTGATGCCTAGGACGAATGGGGCTCACCTCAGGTCGGCATCCTGCGCGCAAATGACATTCTTGCCAATGGTGAACTTGTCCTTTCTGTGCTTCGACCGGACCCAGAGTCAGCACTGAGCCTACTTGACAGTACAGTAGATACTCACAGCCGCGACATGAGGGCCTGTTTGCTAGTTGTGATGGATGATCGTGGTCGTCCTCAATGAGAAGGTGTAGAGACTCGAGGATGTTGAACCCGACCTCCCGCTTGTCGGGGCCGAATCGGCTGCGTCTTGGGCAGGGCGACATCGACGCCGCTCACAGCTGATGCATTCCTCGCCGCGACGTCGACCATCACCCGCACAACAACGCGACTCTCACAACGAGCGCGCGGCATCGGACAGCAAGCAATTGAAGATGGCCTCCCGTGCTGCGCCGCGCGTCAAGAACCGCGCCCCGGCGCCGGTGCAGATCACCGCCGAGCAGCTCCTTCGCGAGGCCCAGGAGCGTCAGGAAGCTCCCTTCGTCGCGGCCAAGTCCCGAGTCGAGGACTACGAGGAGCTGCAAGAGTACCAGGCGCGCAAGCGCAAGGAGTTTGAAGAGGCGATCCGGCGGACACGCATCAATATCACAGCATGGATCAAGTATGCCGTGTGGGAGGCCTCCCAGGCCGAGATGGCCCGCGCCCGTTCCGTATTCGAACGCGCGCTCGACGTCGACCCACACCATGTCCCGCTCTGGCTGCGGTACATCGACACCGAGCTCCAGTATCGTAACGTACAACACGCCCGCAACCTGTACGACCGCGCCGTCTCCATCCTGCCTCGGATCGACCAGCTCTGGTACAAGTATGTCCACCTCGAGGAGCTCCTCGGCAACATCCCAGGCACCCGCCAAGTCTTCGAGCGGTGGATGTCATGGGAGCCGGATGAGAAGGCATGGGCCGCCTACATTGCCATGGAAGTGCGCTACAACGAGATGAAGCGAGCTTCTCAAATATGGGAGCGCGCCGTCACCTGCCACCCAGAGCCGCGCATGTGGATCAAGTGGGCCAAGTTCGAGGAGGATCGCAACAACCCGGACCGAGCTCGACAAGTCTTTCAAATGGCCCTCGACTTCTTCGGCGATGACAACGAGGCCAAGCTTGAAAAGGCTCAGACCGTCTACACGGCATTTGCGAAGATGGAGACGCGACTCAAGGAGTTTGAACGAGCAAGAATGATCTACAAGTTTGCCCTTGAACGGCTGCCACGGTCCAAGAGCGCAGGTATCTACGCCTCCTACACCCGCTTCGAGAAGCAATTTGGTGATCGGCAAGGCGTGGAGGACACAGTGCTTGGCAAACGGCGGATCCAATACGAGGAGGAGCTCACATTCTCGGAGGCTGCCGGATCCAACTACGACACATGGTTCGACTACACACGCCTAGAAGAGCATGCCTATCGAGCACTCATTCGATCTGGAGCAAGTCCGACGTCAGCAGAAGCCATCGCGGCTCGGAATCGGGTCCGCGAGGTATACGAGCGTGCTGTCGCAAATGTGCCGCCCTCAACAACGGAGAAGCGACATTGGCGACGCTACATCTTCCTCTGGCTTTCGTACGCTCTTTTCGAAGAGATCGACACAGGCGACTACGATCGAGCTCGCGAAGTGTACAAAGCGGCGATTGCACTGGTGCCTCACAAGTCGTTCACGTTCGCCAAGCTGTGGCTCAATGCTGCGCACTTTGAGATTCGCCGGCTTGAGCTCGCGGCCGCTCGCAAGTTGCTCGGCGCAGCCATCGGAATGTGCCCAAAGGATCGTCTGTTCCGAGGCTACATCGATCTCGAACTGTCCATCAAGGAATTCGACCGCGCGCGCAAGCTGTACGAAAAGCAGATCGAGTGGGATCCAACTTCGGCTCGGACATGGGTCCGGTTCGCCGAGCTGGAGCGCAACCTCTTCGACAACGAGCGCGCGCGTGCCGTGTTCGAGCTGGGGATCCGACAGCCCGAACTCGACATGCCCGAACTCGTGTGGAAGAGCTACATCGATGCCGAGTTTGAGGATCGGGACTGGGATGCGGTCAACAAGCTGTACGAGCGCCTCCTTGCCAAGTCGGCGCATGTCAAGGTCTGGATCAGCTACGCAAATGCTCAGATCGGCAGCGCCGTGGCGGAGGAAGAGTTCGAGGATGCGCCTGAGGACGAAGACGAGGAGGACGGCGAAGGCGAGCCGGTGCAACGACCACCACGGGAACTCACCGAGGAGGAACAAGCGTTCCGTGCCCGAAGACGAGAGCTCGCAATCAAGCGGACGCGCGACATATACCAGCGAGGCTACGACGACTTGAAGATGAAGGGTCTCAAGGAGGAGGTGAGTTCTGAGTCACACATGATCGCCCTTGTGCTTCATAGCTTACCTTTGTGACATTCTTATCGCAGCGAGTTGTGCTGCTCGAGGCGTGGAAGAAGATGGAACGAGAATACGCATCGGAGGATCCGCAGGCGCTGGCGGACGTCGAAGCGCGCATGCCGCGGGTTGTCAAGAAGCGCCGTCCGATGGCTGGCGGCGATGGCATGGAAGAGGTATGTGGTGTCGGTTCGGATCGAGGTTCCAAACCAGAACTGACTGCTTTGTGCTGTCCTCTCCAGTACTATGACATGCTCTTCCCCGACGACGATGAAGGCAGTGGCAAGCCCTCATTCAAGCTGCTTCAAGTCGCGCACGCGTGGCGGGCGGCTGCTGCTGCCAAGGCTGGCGCCAACTCGGATTCAGAAGATTCTGACGAGGATGAAGATGACGATGATGAGGACGCCGGAGCGAGGCGCGCGGCTGAGGTGGCGTAGAATCGGTCGCAATGTCCGGCATCAAAGACGGACGAGCACATCGCGTGCAGTGCGCACGGCATTCTTGCTCGAGTCGAGCCCCTCGGTTGGTCGGTCCAGCCTCCTACGAGTCAGCGATCGTGCTCAAGCCTTCACCTTGGCCCGGCCGCCGTTCCATTTGCGTCAGCTGACAAGCAGTGGAAGGGGTCAGTGCACGTCGAGCAGCTTCGAGCCAAATGAAGTCGAGCCACAGATTAACCCTTGGGTGATGCTGGCGAGAGGCCCGAGCGGGAGGCCCATCCAGCCTTCAGTCTCGGCGCACGCAGTTGTCCGGAAATGGTACAAAATGACTAGGTCAGCAGGCTTACTGGCTGCCCAGGGATCTGTTCTGCTAGTTCGCCTCATCTGACCACCCGGCTTCGTGTCTCCACTCTCCGCAGGATCGATGTCCGACCAGACACGCTCGAGCCCGCTCGGTGACCGGTACGCTGGATGTCCAACATCGATTGTGCTACATGCACTGGCCCCTGTTCAGGGTCAAACAAGTTGAGTAAGTTGTGCCTGCGCCTGTGATCCGGCCGGCGCAGGTCGTGGTCACCTCAACTCGGAACCTCTCAGCCGCCTTGGCCGCGAATGAGGGCTGTTCTAGCGCCATCTGCGGGGCGTGTCTGAAGGCTGAGTGGCTGACATTCGACTCATGGATGACCCTTTTGGCGCAACTCTCTTATCTCTGCCCACTTTCCTTCCTGAAAGGGTCAAAAAGCAGACGCGGACGACGGCCAAGCATCGCCCACCGTGCCCTCATTCCCAAACCCCTCCTCCTCCTTGCAGACATGTCTTCTGCGACTCAGCTCTACCCATCCCCAGACGAGATGGAAGAGTCAGCCGACTCTGTACTGCTACCCGACTCGACCTTGAGCGGCTCGCGGTCAACGCGTAAGAAGACACAGTCGGCACAAACCATGATTCCACCGGCGCCGGCTGCGCCAACGCGTCCTCTGCCGACCACGCCTCCCCTCGAAGGTGAGTTTCACGCCCATGTGTTTCCGTGCGCTACGCTGACAGTATTGATGATGCCAGCAGGTTCTGCTTCCATCGAGACCATGTCAGCCACGGCGTCCACTCCAACGTCGTTTCCGCCTCCTCCCGCGTATCCGAATCGAGCACAGCCGGCCTCGATGGAGTGGATCCCGTCCGGCGACATTGAGATCTTCCTGGCTAAGATTCGAGCCTATCACGCCCTCGAGGCATTCCGGGTCGAATTCGGTCTCATGGCCGCTCAGCAAGCCGCTTATGCTCGCAACGCCCTCATCGCACGCGAGCGTGGTCTTGTGCGCGCGCCCAACCCGGACCCTGTGACTCCACCAGCGGAGCTCAGCCATCCTCCACTTCCAAGTGAGGTCGTCATCCATGCCAAAACATCGGTAACAGCTGATCACGTCCCAAGACCTCACCTCACCCGACAAGCGCACACAAGTGACGATACCGCTCTGGACTTCGACCTCGCGCTATCACAATCGGTCGCAGGTCACGCCGGCTCTGTGCGCGCCACGCCTGTTCGCATGTCAACGTCGGATGCCAAGCAGCTTCCGCTCGCGCCCAGCACGCATCGCAACGCCCCTCTACTCCGGTCAAGGACAAGTGAAACAATGCTGTCAGGGTCAACTCTTGCCGTGCCGCCGCATCTACCGCCGACCGCTCTGGATGCACACGCCCATGTGTCGCGGTCATCGCAATACTCCGCCACGGGCTCAGTCGTGACCTTGGACTCGATGAACTCGATCTCGGCGACAAGCACGGTCCGGAACGACGCGGTCGCTGTCTCACGCCACCAGCAAACGATGCACTCGATGAATCAACTTGTGAATCTCACAAGACCCATGCTGGCCACCCACATGGCGCTGAGTCCTCGACTCCACTACGGAATTCGGTCGATGGCCACCATTCCAAGGCTACGTCGAGCGCGGTCGCTCACGTCCTTGACGCGTCCCAGGGTCGAAGAGCCGCGCTATGCGGCCGATGACATTCTGGCCGCTGCGGGAAGCACACACAGCCTTCCTTACAAGGGCAAGCTGACCCGCCGCGACATCGAGGAGGCGCTTGCGATGTACCCGCAATTGCGTCGACACGGGAGCTGCGACGGGTGCTCGGACTCACACCACCACCACCATCATCATCATCACAGGGGCTTCGCCTCGATGATCTCGAACTTCATGCATCGAATCGCGCACCCTCACCATCACCACCACGACCATCACGATGGACACTCGCAAAAGAGCGGGCACAGCAAGGATGGCGATCACAAAGGCAGTCACGGACATCACTGGCATTGGCCTCACTTCCACAAGTCGCACCACCACAAAGACGGTCACGACAAGGACCATCACCACTCAGACAGCCACGGCAAGGACCATCACCACAAGGACTGTCACAAGGACTGTCACCACAAGGACCACCACAAGGACGATCACCACAAGGATCATCATCATGGCCACGGTCACGGCCACCACTGGCACTGGCCGCACTTCCACAAGTCACATCATAGCAAGGACAGCCATGACAAGCACGGAGACCACAAGGATGATCATCATGGACACCATGGCCATCACTGGCACTGGCCGCACTTCCACCGGTCGCACCACAAGGATCATGATAAGGACGACCATCATCACAAGGGCCATCATGGGAAGGACCACCATCATAAGGGACACCATGACGAGGACCACCATCACAAGGGCCACGGTAGCAAGGCCGACCATCATCACAAGATTCATCATCATCATGAGGATGACCACCATCACAAGGACCATCATCACAAGGATCATCATCACGAGGACCATTACCACAAGGACCATCATCACAAGGATGGCGCTCGTCACACGAAGGATGACCACCAGCACCGACGCCACCCCGATGAGGTCGCTCACCACGACGATCATCACCACAGAGATGGGCACAAGACGCACCATCACGGCGACGACCATCACCCCCATGCCGGGGCGGACAAGTCTACCCATCGCCACCATCCGGACTCGATACACAGCACGAGCTCGCGTCACAGCCACGGCCATCACTGGCACTGGCCGCACTTCCACAAGTCGGACCACCATCACCACAAGGACGACCACCATTCGCACAAGTCAGAGAAGGAGGGTCATCACTGGCATATGCCGCACCTGTTCCACCGCCATCACCACGATTCCGACCATGACCATCACGACCTCCATTCGCATTCGAAGCACAAAGCGCATGACCACGGTAGGCACGAGCACGACCATCCCCCTCGGAGCGGGAGATCGGACGCCTACGAGATTGGCGGCGTACCCGAGTTCGGCCCTCGTCGGCGCGACACCATCAAGCATTGAGTCAGCTCCTATCTCGACAATTCGCCTGGTTCTCGTCACCACTCGCTCTCGCCTTCACCCTCTATTGCGCTCAATCAGACACCCATTCTTGCATTCAAGCACCCTGTCTGAGTCCATCAAGGCGGAAGGCGTAGGCCCGCCCGAAGGGTCCGTGCCCAACCGCTCAAGCCCGGGCTACTGTAGTCAAGAGACTTCCAAGATGGCCAGTCGCGATCCTGGTGAGCGAACCCTGCACTCCACCCGTTTTATGATACTTGAAGCTGCTCAACCTCTCTGAGACACACCCCGCTCCTCTCAAAAGGGCACCAACATAGGCCCATCCCCAAGCTCCTCATCGCCTTCACCAAGCATGGCAGACCAAGACCTTTCAAGTCCGATCCTCTTGCGCAAGGACCGACGGCATGTTTCACCAGCAGCCCGCCAACCACCAGTCTCGGAACCACCCAAGGTGCCAATACCTCGAACGCCATCGCCAATAACAGCACTGAAGCGGCGGCGGAGGGAGCTCCGCATGGCAAGGAATGCTGAGGCAGCAAGCGGCGATGCTACCAAGACGTCCGGCAGGCCAAGGAGCGGTGGCGAGGACGCTTCCAGCGCGGATCTCCAAGACGCAGCCCCGCTCTTCGTAATCACCCCAACGAGGCCAGTAGCGTTGAATGGACCTCCAAGCTCGGCCAGGTCTGTCTCGCGCGGTGAGTGACGAGGGGCGTCTACCGCCAAACATTGTACTGACACTTTTGACGCTCCTGCGTCGCCTCCTAGACTCTACGCTCATTGGCGATAGGACGCCGACCAGCTTGCGGACCCCCGTTACCCCAACGTTCGCGCGGGCGGGTCGAAGGACGCCATGGAACGATATGTCGACTCAAGACGTGGAAGCCCTGCTGGCCAAGGTCGAGTTGTTGCGGCCTCCTGCCAAGGATGACATCCTCCTCGAAGCGCCCATCACGAGGCACCCCACCAGCGACAGTCAAGGATCAGCAAGCCCAAGACGCACCCATGTTAGTCGGACGTACCAAGATGGCCAGCGCATATCGACGGTGCCGTCCATACTGCCCGCCCTGCCGACGACGGATACTCCCCACGGCGCAAGCCAGCTCTCGACCAGCCAAGCGGGCGAGGACGACCCCGACCTCGACCTCCTCTGGCTATGGACAGATGCCACATTTCAGAAGACGGGCTCGGACGCGTACCAGCGACACAAGATGACTTGGCCTTCCGTTCCAGTCCAGGTCGCGGAGACTGCACAACGCACGGTTCTACCGCCTCCGCCGCCGCCGCCGCCACCAACAACAACGACCCAGCGGACCGACTCATCAGCACCGCATCCGTGGAGACAAGAGCGAGTGGCGCACCAGCGCAACAAGAGCCTGCCCCCGACTCCCTTCCGGCCGATGGCGCAGCATCGTCAGCACGCAAGCTGCTCTGACATGCTCTCGATGAGCAAGCTGTCGAGCTGTGCGGATGGGCGATTGGATTACGGGCGGAACGAGCGCCTCTACGACGGGAGCCGCGCTCAGGATGGCTCTGGGCGGCATGGTGTCCATGGCCGGGGCGATAGCATCTCCATAAAGGAATTGACGCGCAAGTACATCCTGAAGGCGAAGACGGGTACCAAGGGGGCACAATCAGACTACGATGCAGCACACGGATCCATCACCCACACGCAAGACGTCGAGCCGGCATGTTTCCCTCGTCTTGACAGGTCAAGATCGAGATCGATGGGCCGGCTCCTGTCCACGTTCACGTCACAAGCAGCGGTCCAGTTCCGCGCTCCTGCCGGCCCACCAGCACGGCGCAGTCCCCAAGACGACGAGGTGTACTCCGAGGCCGATGCTCTCGGCGACAAGGCGAGGCGTCAAGAAGGAACGAGGTGGCGCAGTGGCAGCCTCCCAGCCCTGGCCCCTCCCTCGCTCCATCTCCATCTGCATATCCATCTCAACCTCAACCTCAAGGCCCGACTGGCTGCGCTCCGCATTCCGTCGACGACGAGGAGGCGGGAGGGCGACGTGCAGGAGAGCTTCTACCCTTCTGTTCAGGCGGGCGGGGGCTACGGACACGGGCACGGGCGAGGGTATGCACACGGGTATGAGCATGACATCGGCAGCGTCCCCGTACCCTCGCGGTGACGTTCCGAAGCAGAAGGAAGGACGGTACGTACCTGGATGTTCCCACGGCCGCCCAGGCGATTATCCGCAATACATTGGCCACGTTCTGTTTGTTCCCACCCCTCCTAACCCTCCTCCCCCCCTCATCTGATCACTTCTCAACGGGAGCATTGTCATCGAGCTCGTAAGCGTACATTCACTCAATTGCCAGAAAGCGCGCGCGCAACGACCAAAGGGCGTCGGCGAAGACGAGGCGGAGGAGGAGGCGGAGGAGGAGAAACCCAACAAGAACCACATAAAAGGACTCTGATCCGAAAGTCGAGATGGTGGTGGGGGCGATGATCCGGTCGATGATGATGATGATGATGATGAGAGCGTTCGCAAGGCGTGTGTGTGCGTGCGTGTTGGGTTGCGATATGGGGTGGGTGGGTGCCGCGAGATGATCCATGAGGAGGAGGAGGAGGCCGCGGCCCTGCTTGGGAGGGGTAGAGTCACGATGCTGAGCGCGTCGCCTAGGCCAAGGCGACGCCAAAGCCGGAGCGATCGGATCCCCGTCTACTCGGTACGCGCCGCCTCGGCCCGTAGCCGCGCCGCGCCCGTGCCCGTACTCGTGCCCGTCCCCACTCCGAAAGGGGCCCGCGTCGTCAAGAATACAACAACCACAAAAGGGAAGAACCGAAGTGCTGCTGAGGTGAGGTTGAAGGGGGGTGCTGAGTCGTCGTGTGTCGTCGTAAGCTAGTCGTAATCGTAATCGTGAGAAGGGTCGTCGTCGTCGACGACGGCGACATGGAGCGCGGAGATGGAAGCATTTCTTGCGAGACGAGGTTGAGGCGAGCTGAACATCGTTGACGCTGCCCGTTGACTTGTGAGGTGAGCTTGGGGCTCGATGTCCCCACGATGGCCAGATGGGCACGCTCAGTGCTCCATGGCCACATTCTGACGCCCATGCCCAAGCACGGGCGAAAGCATGACCCCCTCCATCATCATGGCCGACTCGTTCCGCTGTTGTTGATATTGCTGATATTGCTGATGTTGCTGTTGCTGTTGCTGTTGCTGTTGCTGCAATTGATGTTGCTGCTGCTGCTGCTGCAAGTTCGCATACGTCGTCGGCACAGGCGACACGACCGCACTCGCCACAGGCGTCACCGCCCGCACCGAGCACCGCGAGCTCATCCTCCGCGGCCGCTGCCCGCTCCGCGGGTGGTGTGTCCGTGCCCGTTCCGTGCCGTGAGCGGGAGCGGGAAGGTCGGGTTCAGGCAGTCGGCTTGTTCGCTTGTCGGCGGGAGGCCCGAGGCGAGGCTCAGATCCGTCGGTGGGGAGAGGCCGTTGGCTGCTGCTGCTGCTGCGGCGGCGGCCGCAGCCGCCATGGCGGCCATTGCGACCGTCGACCCCTGATGCGTGCAAAACGGCGACGGACTCTTGCTCCTCCTCGCGCCCAGACCCCGCAGAGAGGGCGGCGGGGACGGCGAGGGCGTCGCATCGAACGCTCGCATCCTTCCGTTCCGCTTCCGCCGCATCGAGGGCGAGAGCAGCACCGATGTCGGCCCGGAGCCGGCCAGCGAGGTCGGTGGAGGTGGGCACGCCAAGGTCGCCGTGTTGAGATGGGACACGCGAGTCCGCGCACCTTGCTGGCCGCGATCGTGGTAAGACTTGTGCTCGCCCTCCTCTCGCTCCATCTGCGCCTGTCGACGCGTACGCACCGAAAGCGGCGTCTTGGCCGGCTTGTTGGTGCCACCATGGTTGCCTTGGTGCCGGGAATCTGCTGATTGGGTCGTGTCATGCTTGGGCTCGTGCGAGTCCTTTGGGGGGGCTTCGGCTGACGCCCAGTCTGGGACCGTGGAGAGCGAGGACATGCGCACAGGCACAGCCGCAACGGATGAGGCTGGTTCCGACTTGCTGTGGCGTGAGGTCGCGACCGAGGCAGATGCGGCGGCTGCCGCCGCCGCCGCAGCTGCGGCCATCCGCGTCCGCGAGCGAGTGCGCAAAGCAGGAGACTCGGGCAAGGCGCCTTGCGCTGGCAACTCCTCGATGGGTGTTACTTGCGACGTCGCCTCCGGCGTCAGAGTCGAATCCCCGACGACCGCTTCCTCCATGTCCATGTTGGTGTCAACCTGCTCTTGACTGACCGGCGTGGCTTCGTCCGGAATGTTGAACATGGACCGGAGAGGCAGCGCCGAGGCAGGTGCACGTGCAGACGTGCCGAGCGAGGCACCCTGAGAGACGAGCCGAAGGTCCGGCGAGCGGTGGAGCATCGATGGGTTGAAGCGGAGACAGAGACGCTCCTCGTCATCCGAGTCGATAGGTTGGTTGGGACTGTGACCGCGATGCTCGCGACTGCGAGGTCGGCGCGAAGGTAGCGGCGCGAAAGCCGGCTGTAGGGTGTCCAGGAGCGGCGAAGACGAGGGCTCGCCGGCTGAAACGCTGGGAAAGGCCGAGGACAGCTTGCTCGCCGAGCGCATGCTGAGCGCGGGACTGTCGATCAGTGTCGATCGGCTCGAGCTCGAATCGACGAGGGTGGTAAAGACGTCGTGGGAGCTGGTGCTTCCGTGGGATCGGAAGCTGCCCATGCCGCTGCTACTGGTGCTGGCGCTGTCCCTCCTGGCGTGTGCGCCGTGGTGATGAGGGGCCGGGTGGTCCTGGTGAGCAGGAGGCAGCGGCCTGGTCTCATGGTCGTCGATCTGCATGGCCGAGTCGCCATCGTCGTCGTTGCCGGCGTCGGCGGCGTGGATGGCGATGGACATCCTCCGACCAAGCCGGGAAGCCGTCCGAAGAGGGTCGCCATGCTGTTGTTGGGATGATGATGATGATGTTGCGGCTGAGCTGCTCAGCGGCCTTGCCCTGGACTCAATCTTGGGCGCCGGTGGCACGGTGCCGGGTCCCCAGGGATGGCTCGCAGCGTTGGCGGGTGTACGGGGCGGGGTGGTGTCGCGCATGGATCGAGCGACGACGCCGTGGCAGCGTGGCTCGGCCGCCATGGCGAGCTGCTCCTCGTCGTCGTCGTTGAGCGTTGGAGAGAGAGCCTGGACCTGGACTGGACACGACACGACACGACGCGCCGGTCACGAGTCGCGAAGCGTGCTGTACCTGGGACGCGGTGCGCGCACGCGTGTCGTGGTGCGTGGTGCTGATGTTGCTGTTGCCGTTGACGCCGTTGCCGACGGGTGAGGGAGGCAGCGTTTGTTGAGCCGATGGTGGACGTCAGGAGAGAGGGCAGCGAGGGGGAGGGGTCAGTGGTCGACGAAGGAGCCGGCATCCACGTCCAATGAGGAGCAAGGCGAGGACGGCGTCGCGAACTGCTGGGAACGGATGCTCCTTGGGCTCCTCCTCCTCCTCCTTTGCTCAGCACAGTCCTCGATGCGTACTCCTCCCAGCTTCCATGGCGCCTCTGCCTCACACGCTTTCTCGCAATGGTTCAAGCCTTGATGACAGTCGTCCTGCATTGGGAGGAACCTCCCCACGCACCCACGCACACTGATGCACCACGCTTCTCCTTGCAGCACTACCACCACCAGCATGAGCGCTCGTAGACTTCCACGTTGGCAGAGGACCAAACGGCGGAGATCAATACGTACGCACGTACAGTACTAACAAAGCGTAACCCCCGTCTGGTCGCCGTGACGCCGCGCCGTCCGGTGGAGGACGAGGATGAGAAGCAGTCCAGGACTCCAGATCCTAGGACGCCTGAGCCGAGGCGCTGCGATCGACACAAAGAGGTCACCAACAGGAAGGTGTAAGGTGTAGCGCGCGGATGGTCTCATGCTCACCAGTAATAAGTGAGTAAGCTCGCCCGAGCTTGAGCTTCTTGAGGTCCTTGATGAATACACGTTCGCGTTCGCAACCGCTGTTATCATCCCCGCCGCGTGCTGGGATACCGAAACCTTGAGCTCGATTCGCGATTCATTCGGGTCGATGGCGGATCAGCGATAACCTGATGCCTCAGGGCCCGGTGGGATCATCGCCCGCCTCAAGAGGTTCACGACCATCGGCCCGCCCAGCCCAGCCCCCAGGCTGGCGAGCTTGATCGTCGAGTTGCGCCTCTATGGAGTGGAAAAGGCCTCCCGTTGGCCAAGTCGGACCCTCGCCGATCCCTTGATGAGCGCCGATGGAGTCGAGTCTTCGATCCTTCCGAACCTACGTACGACGGGACGGACTGAGGACTGAGGACGGTCCCGCGGCTCGAGAGTCGAGTCGACGATTCAATACTTGAGATGGGACCGAGAGATTGGGCGAGGGCGAGGGCGAGCCTCAGATGCCTCGAGGCTCAAGGCTGAATGAAGGCACAAGACCTCAAGAGGCAAGCCCCACCCAAACGTCCAAACACTGTCGATCGAAGGACGACGGCGACGATGGATGGCAGAGTGCTGAGGATGTGCCCACTGCCCCCGTGTACGAGTGCGAGTGCGACGGCGAGTCAATTGTCCTAATCGAACCTTCGAAGTTCGAACCGATGCGACCGCCGCGACGGGACGCCTCCTCGACGCCTTGACCTGTCCCTGTCCTTGTCCTGTACCACTTGGCCGCTTCGATGACGAGGGCGTGCGCACTGCGCGATCATGCAACCACCGGGCAAGACGTGGTAGTAGGCGCGGTGCGAGTACGCGGCGCGACGCGCCTACCCCACCCCCACCCGCCCAGCCGCCCCGGCGAATCACGGATCGCAATGCGCGATGGGGGTGAGGCGCGCCGCGAACTTTTGGGCATGCGCGACGCGCATCTCGAGCTTTGGGAGGGAGGCGTGGGCGATTGGAACGATGGAGCGAGCGATTGGATTGGGCAGCACCATCGGGGTTCGGGACCCGGCCGCGGCGGTACGGGCTTGGCCAGAGGGAAGGCTCACCGCTTGGGGGCTTGCGACCTTGAGGGCTTGGAGTCTTGGACAGGACGACCAAAACATCGCCCTGCGGAGAGTTGTGCGGGACCGCCTGCCACCAGTTCGCAAAGGCCAGGCTTCTGGAGCGCTTGGATTGGGTGATGGCCGATGGTCTGGCGCTTGAGAGCCCCGAGCGTGGAGCGCTGGAGCCTGAAGCGCTGGAGCGTCGTCTGGGGCCATTGGGCCTTGGAGCCCAGCTGCACGCATGCGCCGCCGAGCGAGTTGGAACTTGGACATGGGCCATTCGCCCGGACACGCGCATCGCGATCGCGACGAACGCGACGCGCCTATCCATCTGAGAGCGCCTCTGGCGGGCGCCCGCACCCGTCGATCGTTGTCGGAACGGTACGCGAGGCGCCGCCGCCGTGACGTGGAACGGATGGGACCTCCGGCTCCGCACCGCCGCCGCCGGATCGCCGCCGCCGGATCGCCAGCCAGCGTCGAGTGTCGACCCCTTGAACCGCGTGCGCGTCGAAACCAGATGGTCAAGGTCGTGGCCCGTCCCGAACGGTGTGCTGTGTGTCGTTGGAGGAGGAGAGAGATTGTCGCGTGTCGAGTGCCGAGCCCAGCCAAGCTCAACGCGCCCCTCCCAAGGAGAGACGCGCGAGAGGGGGGTGAACCAATGACATTTGAGTATACATTGAGGCAGCAAGGAGAGGTGGGTCTGACAGATCACGGGTTGGGGCGGGCGGGAGAATGGATCAGCAGCTCTACTACGTGCGTCTTGGAGATGAGTGGTGGTACAGCTTGCAGATATTTGCTTTCTGGCGGGTCGGAATGAGTGGTGGGTTGCGTTGGACGGATGTGCTTGTGTGCGGTCACGACGCAGGCTCGTCGGGCAGCGGCTCCCTCAGCGGGGCCGCCTCGTGCCCAGGCTCCGCGCGAGACCCGGCCGGGTGCAGTTGAGGGATCACGAGCCGGTCCCCCGCCGCGTCCAGGCTGACCTTGACGGTATCGCCCTGCCGGAGCGTACCCTGGATCAAGCCCGTCGCGAGCGGGTTGAGAATAGCCCGCTGGATGAGCCGCGAGAGCGGACGCGCGCCAAAGGCGGGATCGTACCCCTTGCGCGCGAGCCACTCCTGCGCCGCAGGCTCGACGTCGAGAACCATGCGCTTGTCGTCGAGCCGCGTCTGCACCTCGCGCAGCCGGATCTTGACAATGTCGAGCAGCATGGCCGGCGAGAGCTTGTTGAAGCAGAGCTGTTCGTCGATGCGGTTCAAGAGCTCGGGCGGGAGTACGCGCCGGATGCTGGTGAGCACGTCGGCCTTGGCATCGGCCGTGACGTTGCCGTTCGCATCGACCGAGTCGGGCTCATAGAGCCTCTCGGCCCCGAGGTTGCTCGTCATGATGATGATGGTGTTGCGGAAGTCGATCCGCTTCCCCGTCGAGTCCGTCACGAAGCCCTCGTCGAGGATCTGGAGCAGCGTCTGGTGTACGGGCCGACTCGCCTTCTCGAACTCGTCGAAGAGCACGACGGAGAAGGGCTTGCGGCGCACCTGAGCCAGCTGCGGCTCGTCATCGTAGCCGACATAGCCAGCGGGCGACCCAAGCAGCCGACTCGCCGAATGTTGCTCAGAGAACTCGGACATGTTGTACGTGATCAGCGCGCTGTCCGAGTCGAAGAGGAACTGCGCGAGCGCCTTGGCCGTCTCCGTCTTGCCCGTGCCAGTCGAGCCGGCGAAGAGAAAGCTAGCCAGTGGCCGCTTGGCGTTCTGCAGGCCGGCACGACTCAGGCGCACGGCGTTGCCAATCGCCTCCAACGCCTCGTCTTGGCCGACGATGCGCTTGCGCAGCTCGTCCTCGATGTGCATGAGACGCTCGCGTTCCCCGCGGAGAAGGTTGCGTACCGGTACACCCGTGGTGCGAGCCACGACGGCCGCAATGTCATCCGGAGTAACGCGCTCGTGAATCTGAAGAACGTCATCGGCCGCACCTTCTGCCGAGCGAGATTGACGCTCGTCAACGTCCGATTCGGCCCCTTCATTGCCGCTCTCCGGCAACTTGCGCTCGAGCTCGGGGATGACCGCGTACTGGAGCTCCGCGACGCGCGAAAAGTTGCCAGCTCGCGTCGCCTGCTCAAGCTCGACGCGTGCGGCGTCAAGACGCTGCTTGACCTCCTTGATCTCGTCCAGCTTGCGACGCTGCTCTTGCCACCTCTTCATGAGCTCATCGTACTCGGCACGCTTCTCCTTGAGTTGAGCCTCGAGTGCCGTACGTCGATCGCGTGAGAAGGCGTCGTTCTCACCCTTGAGGGATTGCTCCTCGATCTGCATCGTGATCAGTTGGCGCTCCAGGCTCTCGAGAGCCTCTGGCTTGGACTCTTGTTGCAGTCGAAGACTGGAAGCCGCCTCGTCGACAATGTCGATGGCCGAGTCGGGCAGCTTGCGATCGGACAGGTAGCGGGCCGCGAGCTGTACTGCGGAGACGAGAGCCGAGTCCGCGATACCGACACCGTGATGCGCCTCGTACTTGTTTCGGAGCCCACGAAGGATGGCGCAGGCCTGTTCGATGGTAGGCTCGTGGACTTGGACAGGCTGGAACCGTCTTGCCAGGGCACTGTCCTTTTCGATGGACCGGCGGTACTCGTCGAACGTCGTTGCGCCGGCTATTTGTACGGTGCCCCGGGCGAGCATGGGCTTGAGGAGGTTGCCCATGTCCAAGCTTCCCTCTGCCTTTCCGAGACCGAGGAGCTGATGGATTTCACTGTAGGGTGCAATGCTTGCGTCAGTTTGCGTCTCCGGGAGCGAGCGCTATGATCAGGATACGTACTCTACAAAGATGATGACCTTGCCTTCCTCGGCCTCGATGTCGCTTATGAGGGCCTTGAAGCGTTCCTCAAAGGCGCCGCGGTAGCTGGCTCCGGCCAGCAAGCCAGCCAAGTCGAGGGAGAGGATGCGCTTGTTCTGAATGGACTCCTGTGAGGGTGGCGACCATGTCAGCGACTATGCTTTGGCGTCGTACATTGAGGGAAGTGGCACTTACTGGTACCTCCTTGTTGACGATGCGTTGTGCGAGGCCCTCCATGACGGCCGTCTTGCCTGTTCCGGCTGCGCCGACGAGGACGGGGTTGGACTTGGTTCGTCTGGATAGAATCTGAATGCATCGTCGTAGCTCCTCGTCGCGGCCGATGACGGGGTCGACCTTGCCCTCGCGGGCGAGCGCGGTGAGATCGACGGTGAACTGCTTGAGCGTGGCTCCTCGTTCTGGCTGTGCGCCACCCATGTTCATCCTCATACCCCCGAAGCCGCCAGGACTGCCGCCTCCTCCTCCGCCGCCCCCTCCTGTGGCGTTGGATCGTGGGGATGAGTGGAAGGCTGCGGCATGTCTCGAGAGGGTGTGTTGCGTGCTGGGTACGACGAGACTGGCTGGTGCTGGGTTGAGGAGGCGGCTGCGTGAGGCGGTGAGGAGAGCCTGTGCGGTGTGGGTGGTGGCGGTGAGTGTTGCTGGGATGCGTGCTGCGGTTGGCAGTCTTGCGAGCATTGTTGCTGCTGAGCGATCACCTTGCGAGGGTGCGAGTGGTGGTGGTGATGAGTGTGCTGTCCATCGAAGGGATGCGACGGGGTTGTCAGGTGTTGTTGTTGTTGTTGTTGTTGTAGTTGTAGATGTGGGCGACGTCGAGATGAGTGCTGCCCTCGCCGGCGGCGCCTGTCGAGAAACGGCTGGAAGCGTCGCGTCGCCGACGCGTCCCTGCCTCACGTGATGGTGTTGCTGGCAAGGTTTGGTGGCGTATCCAGCGATGGTGATCCTCCAAGCGCGTGCTGCGTCCGCGGCGAGGTCGCGACGTGGGAGCCGCCGCCGTGGGCAAGCAGAAGCCGGACGACAATGAGGAGGGGCGCAACACTTGCCAACACGATGCGCTGCGATGCCATCAGCACACGATGTGCCGATGCTGGCGCTGTCGTTGCTGATGCTGGTGAGCCCCAAGGCGAGGGCAGCGAGTGAGGTTCCAAGGGAGAGGGAGAGAGAACGGCGTTCATGCGCGAGAGGGAGTGGAGTGCGCGTGAGGCGGGCGAGTGCGCATTCAGCCGCGGGTTCCTCGTCGGCCAGCCACACGGCACACGGTGAGCGCTTCACCACTCCTCGCCCTCCTCGCCCTTCTCGCCCACGACGTCCTCGTCCTCGACGCCATCACCAGCCTCGTCCTCCTCGCCAGCAACGCCGTCCTCGCCATCAGCAGCAGCAGCAGCAGCCGCCAGCGAACAGCGCGTGTGCCCATCCGACAGCTCGGGCCGGGTCCTCATCTCACCCAGCAAGCACATTCCGCTCCCCTGCCCGCCTGCCCGCCTGCCTTGGCCCTCCAACGGCAGCACACAGCACATCGCACACGCAGGCCCGCCCACCTGGAATCCCGTGGGTGACTGGTGTGTGTGTGCGCGCGCGCCTCGATCTCAGACGCCGTCTCATCAGCAAGAGGAACCAAGGCGACCCGCGCAAGGAGCCAGCGTCATTCGACACCGCCGCGTGCACAGGCAGCCTCGACGCTGAGACCCCCCAGCGCACACGCCTCTCCAGTCCCCACGTCCCAGGGCATCCCGGATTCCCTCACCCAGTCGGGTCTGGGGGGGTCCGAGCTCGCAGCGCAGCGCACGCGTCCCGCTTGTAGAGGCACCCAGTGTCAGCCGGTCGGTGCTCCTCCTCCTCCTTCTGCGCACCACCTCATCTCATCAAGGCCGCCCGTCGCTCCCACCACGCATCACCTTCTCAGTCGGCCAGCATCGCCCCTTCAGTCACGTCCATTCCCCCCTCCCATCAGGCGCCCCTCCCACGCCCACTCTCATCTCTCTCTCTCTTCACCCAGGGTCAGCCGGCGGACGGAAAAGGTCACGCTCTTGGCCTTTTCTCGTCTTGGTCCAGCCTCACCCCACCATCGCCCTCGCCCAGCCTGGCAGCATACCGGGATCCCCTCTGGCCAGACTACAATCCGCCCACGCCACGCTCACCAGCGTCAGCAGCATCTACCAAGCCATCGCCCGTCTTCAACAGCAGCAGCAGCAGTAGCAGCAACGGGGCCGCAGCCGGAGCCGGCGGCGGCGGCAGCAGCAGCAGAACAGGCCGCGGCGGAGGCGTCGGTACCAGCAGCGGCGGCGGCGGCGGCAGAGGAGGAGGAGGCGGAGGCGGAGGAGGAGGCGCCGGCGGCGGCGGAGGCACCGGCAGCGGCAGCGGTGCCTTTAGCACAAGCAGCTTTGGACGATTCGGGTCCGGCTCCCGCTCCAAAGGCTTAACCCCGCGCTCCGACCATCGCTTCAGCACCAAGTCGGCCTCAGCAGCCGCCTCCTCCACGAGCCGCGGTGCGCGTCAGACTGGGTCCTCCAACGATGTCAAGATGCCGTCACTCGGTGCCGCCTTTCAACATCAGCCAGACACGGTGCGGGAGCAACCAGAGGCCTATCAATCGGTTCTCATTTGGCAGCCTGTCGCGGCGCGTCCGACCGGTGCGCGCGCAGCCCTAACCAAGGCACCTATCATCAGAGATGTGAGTAGACGCGTATTTGCGCAGCTTGGCAAGCATGGCGCATCCGACGCTAACTCCTATGCCTCCTACTCAGGTCCCGCAAGTCAGGCGCAAGCTCACCAGTCGAAATTCGACCTCGGGACCGCGCTTCGATCCCAATCTGGCGACGCCGTCGTCGTCGTCTACCACGGACCGCAGCATCGTTTCGACGATCATCAGGCCCACACAGAACTGGCTGCGAGAAAAGCCCAGTCGGGCCAAGCTCGCCGCGCCAGCAGTGTCCAATGTCCACGCCAGCGGCATGTGGAAACGAGGCACGTTGCACTTTCGCGACAACAGCAATCTGTTGATCTACTCGGAGGAGCACGCGCTCCTACACTCCATCGCGTGCGAAGACTTGTCCACAACACACATCCGCAAGATTGACAGCTCGTTATTCGGCAAGAATCACGCGATGGGCATCTTTGCGCAGCCATCGACGTTGACACAACTGTCGCCGCGCTCAAGATCCAACACGACACATTCGGATGAGCCCATCTACCTGTGCTTCTTCTCCCGGGCCGCGCTACACAAGTGGCTGTACTTGCTGCGCATCTGCGCACAGCCGGAACTGTACGGGAGCCCGCTGACGGTGGCTCGAGGCGGCACACACCGCTTCTATCGACAGCTCGACATGACCATCAACGGCGTACGCTTCTTCAGCCCTACGGCGGCAGCCGAGTCCGGCGCGCATCTGGAATCCCTCCTGCTGCCCAACTCGGCGGGACTCAGCTCGATGCCAAGACCGTCCTCAGCGGCACCGGGAGGCGATCGCGACTTTGACCTGCCCGGCGTCAAGGAGGAGGCGGACATGCAGTGCTACTGCGTCGTCCGATCCGGGTCGTACGCGATTGCACGCACAAAGGTGTTCGCGACGACGTCGAACCAGCTCTGGCTGGAAAATTTCTCAGTGGGCGACTTGGCGCCGTGGTCGACGTTGACCGTCGAGCTGATGCAGGCGCAGCGCGGGGGCAAGTCGGCCATGTTTGGCGTGGTCGATTTGACGGTGCAGACGATGCGGAGGGGCGAGACGATTGATGGGTGGTTCCCCATCTGGTCAACGGCGCGGGCAGCGAGGGAAGGCGTGCCCATCGCCACGAGCGCCGACGCCGCGACAGCATACAGCCGCGAGCTGATCGGTGAGCTCAAGCTCGTGCTGCATCTCCGCGAGGAGGTCATCATGCCCCGAAAGCGCTACAACGAGGTATCGACGATCCTCAACTCGGACAAGTTCATACCCCTCGTCTCGGCCTTGACCAAGGTCGTCGACGAGCAGAGCGTGATTGGCCACTTGGTCGACGTGTTTGCGAGCTCGGGCACGATTGTGACGCGCATCGCAGACTTGACGCAGGCCGAGACGGATGCGTTAAGCGAAGGGTTCGAGCTTGAGTTGCTCTTCCGGTGCGTCTGCCCGCTGCTCTTTGATATATGCTTTCGCTGACAAGGGATTTACTCTACACAGCGGCAACTCCCTCCTCAGTCGGTCGTTGGACAAGTATCAGCGGACATACTGCACAGAGTGGCTCTTCGACTCTATAGGCGGGTTCATTCTCAACATCTGCGAGCAGAGGGTCGTGATCGAGACGCCCTTGGCACACGACGACGGCACGGGCGCCTCGTCCGCTGCTGGCGCAGGGACAGGCGGCAACCTTGGCCCAGGGTCTGGAGACGGCGACGTTCGTTTCCTTGACCAGGCCGAGACGATCTTCCACCTCAAGCAGTGGACCAAGACGCTGTGGCAAAGCATCTACGGCGCCAGAGACAAGTGTCCTCCGTGAGTCTTTCCCATCCTCCCGAGCGCAACGATTGGGTAGAACTCACGACGCCTGCACCCCCCCCCCCCCCCCCCCCCCCCCCCATGACAGTGATCTGCGAAGGATCCTGTCCAATATCCGCCAGAAGGTTGATGCCAAGTTCGCCAATCAGGAGACGACGGCCGAGCCGGGCAAGCAGGCCGTCAGCGCGTTTGCATTCCTACGGCTCATATGCCCTGCGATTGCGACACCACACCTGTACGGCATCCTGCCTTGTGAGTTGTCTCCCCACACCCACACCCTTGCCAAACCGCACGCGCGAAACTGAGTCGTCCGGCCCTTTTCCAGCTGCGCCCGAGCCGCGCACGTCAAGGATACTCAAGATGCTCGCGAAGATCATCCTCAGTCTTGCGAATCGACGGTCAGGGTTCGAGAAGGATACGTGGCTGGCGCCTATGACCGACTTTCTCAAGGTGCGTGGGCTGGTATATCCTCTCTGCCGTTCGTGCTCTGACTTCGTTCTGGTCTTCAGACGCAAGCCAACCTCTATGATGACTACATCAACACCATCTCGGTGAGTGGATGGTGCCGACTCTGGTGCACAGGCAGGAAGCTGACGAGCGCGCCCCCGCAGACGGAGCCTACGGAGGTTAAGCCGACAACCTACGTTCCCTTTGGCGACGAGGACGACACCACCTTTGCTCAGTGCATACAAGACAAGATCAGCCGCCTCTACCCCATCCACCGCGAGTCGATTCCGTCGGTCAACTTTGCGATGGACGAGCCGCTCGCGCTGGCAACGTTCACTTCCTACGTGGCGCGCAACGTACCCGCGGAACTCGTGGATGAGGACACGACTGTGATCTCGTCCGGGGATGGAACGGCCCAGTTGGACCTCAATGCGCTGGGCGAGCAGGGTGATCTGTTGAGGCGGTTCACACGGCATGCGTGCAATGTGGAAGAGCATGCTGGGTACTATGTCGACAAGGCCGGCTATGACGCTCAGTGAGTTGTCCTGCCACCTTCAGAGCTTTGGAAGGCTTGGATCAGGGAACTAACACGATGTTGTCGGAACAGGCCTCTGGTCTTTGTGGACCGCTCGATCAAGCATCACAACCTGACCAGCTCTCTCGCCACGGTCTCCGTCGGCAAGACGTCCACGCCGGTCTCCCTCGTGTCGCCGCGGCAGGTGGCAAAGACGAGCCCGGGTCGGAGGCGGGGTGCGACAGTGTCCGCGTCGGCAAGCGGCGGCAGTCAGCGCGACAATCAGCGAATACCCCCGTCCATATCAGACGAGGACGGCATCCGCGAGCGGGACGCGGCGCAGCCCGTCCATTCGGCCATCATGAGCGCCGACTACGGGACGCAGTACGACTCGGACGAGGAGCTCCGGGCGGCGTACCGGACCATCAAGGAGCACGACGGGCCCGGCGAGGAGGGGGCCGGCGCGAATGGCGCCGCCGCCGCCGTGGCCGCGTCGCGACGACCGCACTCGAGCGAAGGCACCGTCTTTGCGACGATCGGGCAGGGATACCGCCGCGACCTCGCAGACGAAGCCTCGCTGCTGGACGACGACGGCAGCGTGAACGGCAATGCCAACTCGGCGGGTGGCGGGCCGAACGCAGACTCGTCGGTGACCTCGCTGCCCCGCTATGGGACCGACTCGCGCCGGAGCAAGAAGTGGTGGAAGATTGCCAAGTGAGGCTGTCGCCGCGGCGGCATCGTCCATCATGGTCATCAAGACCTCCGCATCTTATCAGCACGCTGGAATCGGTCGGCTCGTCAAGACGTCGCTCTTACACCATACCTACACCCACGCGCATACCTTTCAACCTTCGACACTTCGGGTCTACTCGGGTCTTTTCTCCTCCTTCCTTGGTCTTCAGACAGACATGGCACGGCACGGCTTCTCAAGTCTACCCCTTTTTCCCTTCGTCAAGCACTTCACCCGCTCATCCTATTCGCGTCATTATGGGGACGGCCGGCGGTACGGTGGCGCGTACCCGTACACGACGGAAGCAAGGGCCAATCGCGTGCCCGCCGGCCGACCCGGCCCTTCTCAAGTTGTACCAGTTCGATGTCAACCACCATCGGCGTCCTGGCCGACCCTTTACACGCACCACCCACAACCACCCAACACCACCGAGGCTCCACCATCCGACCTCGGAACCTCACTCTGGTGGGGCCTAGGGTCCGCCAAGCTAGCTAATGTAACGCAAACCGTACACGCACCTAACCCACCCGCCAACTCCGCGCGCGCGCGCCTTCGTCCTTCTACGTACTCCCATGCCCTTGGCCCGTTCGTCCTTCCTATTGCCCTTTTCTTAACTCGAGCCTCCCTTCCGTGCGCGCATCTTCGCTCGCGCCCGCCCCTCTATCGCCACCCCCCGCTCCACTCCACTCCAGTCCAACTCCACTTCGGGTTCCCTCTGACGCAACGCGACGCGACGCGTGCTGTCCTATTCCTATATTCGCCCCGTCTGGTCCTGTCAGGCCCTGTCCTTAGCTTTTCCATTGTGCGTCCCCGTCCATCTCCTCCCCTCTTCTGCCTCCCCCTTCTGGCTTCTGGCTTCTGCGATTGCGAGCTCCAGCCTCCAGGCGCCGTCCGTGTCTCTCGTATCACCCCAAGACGAAATGGTATCATGCCTACTGACCGATGATCCCACCCCCATGTACAGTCACGTCCCCGTGCTCGAGCCCGTCCGAAGCCCGAGCGCCTCGGTGTATTCCAGCTCGGGCACGCCAGCGGCGCGGAGGCGGTGGACGAGGTCGGAGATGGAGTCGATCTCTTCGACGGTGGGACGGAGTTTGGTGCCGGTGCTTGTGCTTGTGGCGGTGGTGGTGGGGTGCGTCGAGGTTGGGGATGGTGATGTGGTTGAGGAGCCGTCGATGGGAGGATTGCTGGCGTGTCCTTGGGCGAGGAGACATGCTCGCAGTGCCTCCTCGTCCGCCCCCTCCTCCGAGTTCGCAGCGGACGACGACGACGGGTCCCGCCCCCGTCGGCCCTTGTGCCTGCTTTGTTGATAGGTATACTTGACGTGCGCGCGAAGGGAGAGCGCGTGCCAGTTCTGATCCTTGACGCGACGTATCATCTCCTCTACGTCTTCCTGCTCCAGCTCGCACAGACACGCAGGGAAGGAGAGAGAGCGTCAGGCAGTTGACTCTGGGAGAAGCTAGAGGGGAGCAAGATGTACGTACCTCGGCGCCCTCAAAGAGGAGGAACGCAGGATAGCCCGGCTTGGTGAGGCCCCAGACGCGAAGCTCGGCACACCATGCGCGAATGTTCTTCTTCTTTGTCGTCGACTTGAGATGGTCTGTGGGAGACAGAGCGAGCTGGGAAATCGGTGAGAGAGCGGGAGGCAGGAAACAGTGGGTAGGTGTGGTGGTCAACGTACGGGACCAGAAGATACACCTCGCCATGGCCACGCCAGTAGGGTTCGCCGAAGATTGCTCTTTGCTGTTCGCGCTGCTACCGTCTTGATGTTCAGGCTTGCCTTGGTCGATATGGGAGCTTGCAGCGTCCCGAGAGGAAGGTATTACGACGTCGCCATCGCTAAGCGCGCCTTGGAGGTGTAAGAACAGATCGTAGATCTTGAACGCGGCTGCGGCGTTGTTCAACAAGTAGGTCATTCAGAGAGTATCTCTCAACTAGAACCCAGTACGACTCACCTTGCTCGAAGTCGCCCTCCTCGACTCTAGACTGTATGATTTGCTTGAGTGCGTTGACCGCGTCCCCGTCCGCCGCGGGTGCCGAGAGGAGGATGTTGGCCGCCAACCCATCGTTCGTCGGTGCCTGGATCCGAAGCAGCACCTCGGGCTCGAAGCTGAGGACGAGATCAATGTCGGGCAGCGGCAACAAGGGCACACTTGACGAAGTCGGCGATGGTGACGAGGATGAGGTCGGCGGTGGCAATTGCGTTGTCGATGGCCTGAACTCGCCCGCGGCGCAGCTGCTCCTCAGCAGCTCGACTTCGTCGCGGTACTCATCGAGCGAGGCGACCGGGACCGAAAATGACATCCCTCAGCCCGTCCCAACGAGAGGGCATGGCGATGATGGACGTCGAGAGGATGGCGTGTACGGGAAGGGAGATGGTGGTGTGGCCGATACTTGTCGGGTCGATTCGCCTGGACCTCATCGTCGATGGCACACCTTGCCAGCCTTCACCATCGTCCACCTCGACGTCCACCACGTCCGAATGACATCGCGCGCCTCGAGAGCGGCGGCCGTCTCCGCGCCGAGCTCGGTGCTAAAGGCCATCTTCGACCACTCGACAACAACGCGCTCGCTCGTCGTCCTCCAAGACGGCTTCGTCCAATCTTCAACGAATGTCATCCGCGAGATCCTCGCTCGAGGCGGGCAACTCGGCGCCGTGGTCATCCTGGTTTCGGCGCTGCGGAGGCCGCGCATCTACACGAGTCAGCTACCTGGAGGAGCGAAGGTGGCGCAGGAAGGTCGGCTGATCGTCCTTGACGGATCAGGATGGGTGCGCGGTTATGGCAGTATCGGTGGATCGCTCAAGGACAACGGTAGAAAGGATGCGCAGACATTCGAAACCCTCGACGATCTCCGTGACAAGCTACTCACAGCGTTGAGGACTGTGAGCCCAGGCAAACGGGTGACTGTCATCCTGGACTCTCTCGATGAGCTCGCGGACAGGGCGTCGAATGGGCCGCACGAGACCATCACTCTCGTTCGCGAGATCCTCAGTTCGCTGAACGGTGAGTAGTACCTAAACAGCACGATAGGGCTATGCTCATCTCCCTTACCATTCTCTCAGCCTTCTCGCGCCTCTTTGTCGGACTCAAGCAGAGCCATCCAGCTCCCTCATCGGCCAAGCTTTTCGCCCAGCTATGCTCACCGTCGATTTGGACAGTCCTGCTGTCCTCATCTTCAAGCGGCGGCGGGAGTGGCGGCGGTACGACTACCATCGTTCGCATCTTGCCGGCCGGCCTGATTGCGCACGTATTGACGACGTATGGCCTCCGTCCTCCAAGTACCAGTGCCGACGTGGCCGCATCGCTCCTTTCGGAGGAAGGATTGGTGGCGGGCCAGGTTCAACCTTCTTCGGTAGACGCTGGACCTTCCTCACGCACTCGACGGACGGCAGAGGACTATCACAATGCTAGGGACGAGTCGTCTTCTTCCACTCCTTCGCCTACGGAGCCCAGGACGAGCCCTCAAGATGTCAAGTTTTGGGAGATCCTCGCGCTCCTTGCCTCTCGCGGCGACACGTCCCTTAGCGCTGGTGGCAACAAGATCTCTTCCGAGCTCGGATGGTGGACGCAAGACCGCTCGCGAGGCCGCGTCGGGCTGGCGGAGCCTCTGAGCTCGCCCAACGTGTCCGCTCTGGGTGCGCAGCGCGAAGGACGACCACATCTGGTCCTTCAAGACATCGTCGGGGTCAAGCAGGACGAGGGCAACAGGAGAGGCAAGTCGACCAGTATGGACAGTGCCGGCCGGGGCCAAGGCGCCGGGCGCGCCCTCGACTTGGAGGCGGCGGGCGTGGGTCTCGTCCTGCTCGAGGCTCGACATCGAACAGCGACGGGCAAGCTCGAAGAGGAGATCCTAGGCTGCGTCTGTACGTCTTCCGGACGGCTTCGCCTCCTCCCGCTCGACATGAGCGATCAGAGCCAGTCAAGCGGCGCTAGAGCGTCTCCCTCTGCTCCAATGACGAGTGCATCACGAGCTTCAACAGGGTCCAGTACAAGCACCAGCAAGAGCGGCGCCTCGACATCCACATCTCTGCCCTTCAATCTGGGCGAGACGGAGGAACAACGCGCACGACGCGCAGAGGTACCCCTCCCCTACGCCTACATGCAGTCCCAAGAACCCATCATGTTCGACGAGGGCAGGATGGGCATCGCGCCTGGAGCCGGAGGTGCCCACGATGCCTTGGCGTCCTCCGCGACGGCCGCTCGGCGCGGGCATACGGGTAAGAGCACCATTCTCTTCGAGCCGGAGAGCGAAGATGATGAAGACGAGGAGGATCCGGACGATGATTTGGACTTCTGATCCTTCCTCTTAAAGGTAGCGGTGGCGGCGCGTGAACGACCGTGTTACTCTCTCTGATCCATCGCCGTGCCATGACGGGTAATCAAGTGGGATGGAGCAGATCCATTGACTGACTAGATGAGTCGCGGCCAGGGTAACAATGGCAGAGACAGGTTGACATATTCTCGAATGTCTCAGCCCGAGGGCGTGAACGCACTGCAATGCGAGGCGCTCAGAGGCCCTGAATGCCGCGCTCCACCGTTTCCCGCTTGAAGATCTCGCGAAGCTGGATGTTCGAGGTGCCTGTGAATGGAAGGAAAGCGGTCAGCCGAGTGTCGAGGCAGGCCACGCCAACGCTGCTCGTAGGCAAGCTCAGATGGGACAAAGGACTCACCCTCGTAAATGGCGCCAATCTTGGAGTCACGCCAGTACTTTTCGATGCCCTGCTCGCGCGTGAAGCCCTGGCCACCGGCCCACTCGATGGCGCTGCCCGCGGCGCGCTGGGCGACCTGGGACGAGAAGAGCTTGGCCATGGCCGCCTCCTTGGCGAACGGCCGGCCCTCCTCCTTGAGCCGGGCCGCGTTGTAGGTCATCAGCCGGGCCGCCTCGATCTCGGTGGCGATCTGGGCCATCTGGAACTGCATGCCCTGGAAGGCAGCGACGGGCTTGCCGAACTGCGTGCGCTCGGCCGCGTACCGGAGCGACTTGTCGAACGCGCCCTGGGCGAGACCGACCATCTGGGCGGCGATGCCGACGCGGCCCTCGTTGAGGATCTCGATGGCAATCTTGTAGCCCTTGCCCTCCTCGCCGATGAGGTTCTCGGCGGGGACGGTGATCTCGTCAAAGTTGACCGTGCAGGTGGACGAGGCGCGGATGCCGAGCTTGCGCTCCTTCTTGGCAATCTCGACGCCCATGCTCTTCTCGACGGCAAAGGCGGAGATGCCCTTGTAGCCCTTGGAAGGGTCGCCCTGGGCAAAGACGATGAAGAACTCGGCCTCGGCCGAGTTGGTGATCCACATCTTGCTGCCGTTGATCGTCCACGACTTTCCGTCCTCCGACTTCTTGCAGCTCGTCTTCATCGCGAACGCGTCCGAACCCGAAGAAGGCTCAGAAAGACAGAAGGAGCCGAGCTGGATGGATTGGGGAACGAGGAATCGAGGTGAGTGGGTGCGAAGAACATCAGAGTCGTGGCCGAAGGTACTCACCGTGCCAGCGCAGAGCTGGGGCATGTACTTGGCGCGAAGCTCCTCCGACGCGTACTTGCGCAGAACCGTGCTGACCAGAGTCTGTCAGGGACCATGAAGACAAAGGATGAGTCAAGCTTGGCTAGAGCAGGTAAGGCGCGGGCAAACTCACGTTGTGGACGTCGCACAGCACAGAGACGGACGGGTCGACCTTGGCAAGCTCCTCGATGACAATGATGGCCGAGGTGAAGGACATGTCGGCGCCGCCCTGGTCGGCAGCAGCCTCGATGCCCATGAAGCCGTTCTCAAAGAGCGCCTTGATGATCTCCGGGTCCATCTTCTCCGCCTCGTCCATGTGCTCGACCTTGGGCGCGACGACCTCCTGGGCGAAGCGGGCGGCCGTGTCGCGGATCATGGCCTCCTCCTCCGAGTACTTGGAGAGCGAGTTGACGCCAAAGGGCGACTCGAACTCGGAGCGGGCGAGGGCGGAGGAGGAGAAGGCGCGGGTGGCGGTGCTCGTCGTGGGCGCTGGGCCCATAACCCGCATGGCGGCGGGTGCGACGAGACGCGAGACCGCCGCCGAGGAGGTGGTGGTGGCAGTGGCTGTCGCTGCGACGCGGGCGGCAGAGCGCAGGCAGCGCATGGAGGACGACATGGCGATGAAGGCGAGTCAGAGACGAGGTGCGCTTGGGCGATGGGATCCGACTCTGGCGTTGCAGAGGATGCTGAAGTGCTGATGTTGGTGGTGGTGGTCGTCCGCATCAATGTGCTGCTCGAGCGCATCAGCGTCGTCGTTCTCTCACACCAACTCGTCCTCCTCCTTGGCAAACTGTGCGCCGTCTACACCGAGCCTCACACAAGTTCGAACTTCCGTCACACAGAGAGGCGCGATGCAGGATTACAGTACGAGGAAGGGAGATGCAGGCAGCGACTGGTAAGGATGGTCCAACGCTGAATAGTCCGCCCCAAGTGAGATACGGGTACGCGGTGCGAAGACGACGGAGACGCGCAACGCCAGGAAGAGTCGAGCGATGGGGAAGCATCCGAAGCCGGTCGGAGCAGGTTGTGAAGGTCGGGAGGAGAGCTGGAGCGGCCAGATGGACGATGGACCCCTCCTCCCGTCCCTCGGCCATCGGAAGCCAGCCCAGTTGAACGCCGGGTGGACCGAGTCTTGTTCACGCCGACCGCGACTCGCGAGAGCCAGACCATTTGGTCAGCACCACCTGCTACCGACACCTCTTCTGAGCGTCCGGCGGGTGGCAGAGAGGACTCAGAAGAAGGCCTGGACGCCAGTGACCGCCTTGCCAATGATGAGAGCGTGAATGTTGCTCGTACCCTCGTCTGAAGGGAGAGCGTTATGTCAGCACTCGACGAGCGTCTCGAGAACAAGGCTTAGGGGATGCTCACAGGTGTTCACGACGTGCAAGTTGGCGGCATGCCGGCTTGTCACGTACTCATCACTCGCTGCGTTGCCACCGACTGGAAGAGATGGATAATGTGGGACGTCAGCCTGGTCCTGCCAGACATCAAGAGCCTGTAGGTGAGCAACTCACAGATGTCGAGCTGGAAGCATGGAAGGAAGGGTTTGGCACAGTCAGTACAGAGTGTGACAGTCTACCTTGGCGCCTACTCACCAGCAATCGCGAGTGTTTCAACGCAGCGCCGCAGTTGTTCCGCTTCACCATGCTGACCATCTCAGGACACCACTCGCCCTTGTCCTTCAACCGGCCGACCTGCAAGCTGCCCAGCAGACCAAACGCAGCCGCACTGTGCGCGTCCACAATCGTCTTCTGGATCAGCTGGAACCCAGCAAGCGGCTTCTTGAACTGGTGTCGGTCGAGTGCGTACTGCCTTGCTTCTGAAATGCACGCCTCGAGCGCGCCAATGCTGCCCCAGCTGATGCCGTACCGCGCCGAGTTGAGGCACTCGAACGGCGCACCCAGCCCGGGCTTGTGGTGGGGAAGCAGCGACTCCGACTCCTTGACGACGACATTGTCGAGGAAGATGGAGCCCGTCACCGAGGCACGGAGCATCATCTTGTGCTTGATCGCGGGCGCGCTCAACCCGGGCGTGTCCTTGTCCACGATGAAGCCACGGACCTTGTTATCCGCCAGGCAACGCGCCCAGATCACAAACACGTCTCTAGAAGAGCGCGAGGAAGGGAAGAGTGAGCGTTGTCATCAGAACAATCGGAGAACGCTGCCACTCGTACGTACGCATATGGCGAGCTGCTGATCCACGTCTTGCTCCCATTGAGAACCCACTCGCCGTTGCCATTGTCCTTGGCGACCGTCTCCATGCTCGACGGGTCCGAGCCGTGGTTGGGCTCCGTCAGGCCAAAGCAACCAACGAGCTCGCCCTTGGCCATGCGAGGCAGGTACTTGTCCTTCTGCGCCTCGGTGCCAAACTGGTAGATGGCGCCCATCGCAAGCGACGACTGCACAGACATGATGGACCGGAAGCCGGAGTCGACGCGCTCAATCTCGCGCGCGACGAGGCCGTACGCGACATTGCTCACGCCCGCACAGCCGTAGCCGTCAATGGTGACGCCGAGGAGACCCACCTCGCCGAGTGCGGGCAGGATGGTCGGGTCCCACGACTCGGTGCGGTACATCTCCTTGACCTTGGGCGCGAGCACGTCCTGCGCAAATGCCCGAGCCGTCTCTTGGATCGCAATCTCGTCGTCGGTGAGGAGCGACTTGAGGTTGAAGGCGTCTTCCCAGTCAAACTTGGAGAACTTGGTCATGTGGTACTCCTGCGTCGTAATCGCGTCGGGGCTGAAGGTGCTCTGCGTGGGAGGGTCGTCCTTGGCTCGCGCCGCTGCCGCTGCTGCCTTGCCTGATGCCGAGGTCGAGAGCGCGGCTGTGGCCATCGAGGAACCCGCCCCGGCAAGGCGTGAGGATGTTGAGGCGGCTGCTGGTGCTGCCGACCTCGACGCCGCCAGGCCCAAAGCGGTGGCCGTGGTGCTGCCGTGCACACGAGAGGCTGCGTTGAGCGCGCTGCGGAACATGGTGAACGTCGACTTTGGAGGAGGGGATGGTGGTGGTAGCTGTCCTGGACGAGGCAGAGGTCGCGATGAGGCCAAGGTCAGAGGGGGGACGGTCGGGACCCCCTCGCCACCGGATACTCAGCCGTGTTTGGGCCCGGAAGCCGGTCCTTGAACTTACGTAATTAGGTCACGTCGCGACGCCGGCGCTGGGGCGGCTGTGGAGGACGCGAGCGCGTCGAGATCAACACCACCTTGGCCAGCCTCTAGCAGCTCCTTCGAGGACAACGACGACAACGAAGGTCTCTCAGCACGGCACTCAGCACGCAACAACACCAACATCAGCATGGCAGAGAACAGCAGCAGCAGCAAGCCAACAACTTCCGCCGAGGCAGCCGCCGTGTCGTACGAACTCCCCTGGGTGGAGCGCTACCGGCCGATGACCCTCGACGACGTCGTCGGCAATGCAGCAACCATCGACCGGCTCAAGGCCATTCAGGAGGGCGGCAACTGCCCACATCTGCTCATCTCTGTGAGTAGCACAGCGTCTAGGAAGAAGCGCCTGACACTGATCGCATTCTTGGAGCGTGCACGACAGGGCCTGCCAGGCATCGGCAAGACGACGTCGGTGCACTGCTTGACGAGGGCACTGCTCGGAGACGCTTACAAGGTTGCCGTGCTTGAGCTCAACGCGTCCGATGAGAGGTGCGTCTGTTCTTTGGCCCCGGTCCCGCTGTGCTGCAGGCTTACCTGTTCAACTGGGACCCCCCTTCCGCAGAGGTATCGACGTCGTCAGGAACAAGATCAAGAGCTTTGCCCAGAAGACGGTCACCCTCCCACCCGGCCGGCACAAAATTATCATCCTCGACGAAGCAGACAGCATGACAGCCGGCGCCCAACAAGCCCTCCGCCGCACCATGGAAATCTACTCCTCGACGACGCGCTTCTGCTTTGCGTGTAACCAGAGCAGCAAGATTATCGACCCGATCCAGTCACGGTGTGCCATCTTGCGCTTTGGCAAGCTGAGGGACGAGGAGGTCATGGAGCGGCTCATAATTGTCGCAGAGAAGGAGGGAGTGAGTCTTTCCCTTTCCCTTACCATCCCACATCGTCATCACCGCGCTCAGTCTCTCACCATCCTCTCTCTGCGCTTGTCAGGTCGCCTTCTCCGACGACGGCATAGCCGCCCTCGTCTTCACCGCCGAAGGCGACATGCGCCAAGCGCTCAACAATCTCCAATCAACCTGGACAGGCCTCGGCTTTGTCAACCAGGAAAACGTCTACAAGGTGTGCGACCAGCCCCACCCCGAGACGGCGCGCGCCATCCTCAAGGCGTGCAGCAAGGGCAACGAGGCCGATGCGATGGCGAGGTTGAAGCGCGTCTGGGATCAGGGATACTCGGCCGTCGACATTGTCGTCACGCTCTTTCGAACGATCAAGGTGCTAGACTCCATTCCAGAGGCGATGAAGGTGAGCTCATTCCTTATAAAGTCGCGCTCATTCACGTCCAACTCTGACTGATGTTGATTCTTTGTGAACTCGCGGATCGCAGTTGGAATTCATCAGGGTCAGTTCCTCCTTCAGAACTACCCTCTCGCAGAACTGACGTAGCTATTCTGCTCCAATGTTTCAGGAGATTGGCTGGACACATATGCGCATCCTCGAGGGCGTAGGCACCCTGATCCAGCTCGGCGGGCTAATAGCACGCTTGTGCAAAATGGTACGTCCATTGGAGTAGACCCTGTCCTTCTCCTTGTGCGGCGTGCTTACCTTCGTCTGATGCTCGACCGGTACAGCACTTCAAGCCCGAGTCATTCAAGGTCCCGAAAGGCGCGTAGCCCCTCACGACGCCGACGCCCAGCAAGACATCGCCAGCGCCGTCCGTCAAATGCAAAGGGCATATCTTTACAGAACTTGCTGATGACGAGGGGAGGGGGTAAAGCTTGAGCGTGACTGTGACGAACCCTTTCAATTGGGTAAGCCCCGGAAGGCAGGCAGGGCCGGTCCCTGGCTCGGGCTGGGAGCCGGGCCCGCTCCTTGATCCGGGCCGGGGACTTGACTCTGGACTTGGTCTGTAATTTGACCTTGGGCGGCGTGGTGGGTACCCTGACCCTCAACCCCAAGGCTGGGAGACCCAAACGCGACAGCGCCAACAGGGAAGCCCGCACTGGCCGCCCGGAGCGGGGCGAGCATCCGTGCGTGCGCTGTCGCCGGCACTGGTGCTTGCGAGTGCGGTTGGTCCGTGTACAGCGCGCCAGGTGCGCTCGTGCTCGACGTCAGGGTCGCCGTCGCGCCGGGAGGGAAGTCGGCCACCCTCGGAGACTGCGTCGGGGTCGGCACACCACCCGTCAGCGTTGTGGAGACTTGCTGTTGTCGGCCTTGTTGGGCCCATGGGAGCATCGCCGATGCATTGAGGGCGGGCGGTCGTCCTTGAGCCTGGATCTGGGCCTGGCTTTGCTGGGGCATTGGCTGGAAAGCGCCGCCAGTCAAGGGCTGTTGCGTCGCCTGAGCCGGTTGCTGCCCGGACCGTGTTAGCTCGAGGGTCGCATCTTGGCCTGCCGCAGCGGGTACGCACGAGCCCGGCGCTACCGTCATCATGGCTTGCGGCTGCACAGGCATGGCAGCCATGGGCGGATGACGCGCAAAGCCCGGGCCCACAACGTTGTAGTAGGGACCGGGTCCCGGCCCAGCGTGGATTCCTTGCCCGCCCGACGTGAACTGCGCCGTGTCCACACCGGCCGCCGTCGGCAAGCCAGTCGGTGCCAACGTGACCGCGCCGGCGGCGTAACTGGGCAAGGAGGCGTCCATCCCTTGATGTGACACCTGGCTTGGTCCTATTCCTCCCCCTTGACCTTGATACGGCCCCAGCTCGACCGGCGCCGGCCGGCCGTGTATTGTCTCCGAGATACTGTTGCCAGACTCGATGACGCTGAGCGTGTACAGGATGCTGAACAGCACGTTCATCACTCTGTCCTTGATCGCCAGTGCGTCCAGCAGGCTGACACCGTCGTGGGGCAGTTGCTGATACTGCTCCGGCAGCTTGTCCCGATCGATCAGGTAAAACGCCTCGGCCATGACGCTGAGAGGTAAGTGAAGCAGCGCCGCAAAGTACCGAGCCTGATTGTAGGACAGGTATGGCCGGTGGGCGACGAGGCGCGGTGGCGGCGCCCCTCTTTGCTTGCTGTGCTCCTCGAGCTGCGCCGTGGTGGAATGAGGCAGCTCGCTACGGATCATGAGCCAGCGCCCCAACGTGGCCATCGTCACGGTTCCCCTGCGGTCGGTGTTGACAGTCGTGTTGACGACCGATGCGCCAACGTGGTTGGACACAATGCTGCCAGCACCTTGAGTGCGTGGCGGCCGCGACACTGTCGGTGATGATGTCGAGGCCGATGTAGAGGCGCGGTTCGCTGTGGCCAGAATGTCCGACGGAATCAGCGGATTTGCCCTGCGACGCTTCTCAGGCGGTGCCAGTCCGTTGGATGTAGCATTGCGGACCGGGATTTCTTCGTTCGTTGCTCGGCCCTGGTTGGAAGGCGTGGGAGTTGTTGTCGATGATGATGTTTGTTGAACTGCCTGTGCCGCACTGTGCCTTGGACCCTGGCCAACGTAGATCACTTCTGGAGGTTCTGCTGGTCCTGATTGGCGAGTTCCTCGCGCAAGCGGATCACCGTGGCCATTCGGGCTATGGAGCTGAGCTTGAGACTGGCCAGTCGGCGGCACCGATGGCAAGTTGGACGGACGAGGCCCCTGTTGCTGCAAGGGATTTCCAAACGGTGCGGTCTGCTGCGAAGCACCGCCGGCGCCCTGGCCTTGACCTTGCGCTATGGGCGCGACCGAAGGTCCTGTAGAGGCTCCCCTTGGCACAGCGCTTTCCAAGCTGGTTGATGTTCGCCCTGTCGGGTTCGAAGACATTGCCGGCCGCTGGTCCGCCTGCTTGGACAATACTGGTGAGGCTGTCGCACTCGAGAGTGGTGAAGGTGAAGACATGTTGGACGTCGTACCCGCCGGTCTCTTGTCCTTGACAGCAAGCGCCGTCTTGCTGGAACGCTCGTCCTGCTCTTGGGCATGACGCTGCCTTTCCTGGGCTTTGTCACGCTCGTAGAGTCGCGCTTGGCTCTCTTGCAACAGGGACAAGAATGACTTTGGCGGTCCTCTTGCGGGCTCGGAAGTGGGTGCTGGAGACGCTCCCGCGTTGGTGGAGTTCACCGCCGGTGCCGAACCCTGAGCGCTTCCGTTTACAGTGTGATAGTCGCCCACAGCGCTTGAGCGAGACGTCGACTGGGTTTGATCGTCGCGTTGAGCTGAGGTGGCCGCATGTCGCTCCTTCCTGCGCCGCTGCAGCACATCGGCCACGTAGCGTAGCGTTCGAGCCGTCGATGGGGTTTGCTGGCCGAGATGTGCCCGCATGGCGTAGAGTCGAGCTACGCCTATCATGCGATGTACCATGGTCGCATCGCGAACTCCGGAACTGCTGTGCCAGTTGGTTTTCAGAGATTGTAGGAGGGCGACCACCGCTGGATACTCCCTTGGTGAGGGCTCGTGGAGTGCTCTGGACTGCGCACGTTGGCTGGCTTGCGTCGGTACAACCCGAACCGTATTTGGCATTGCCCCGTTTTGCCCGCCAAGTGTCTCTTGCTGGTCCAGAGGTGGCGCTGAGGCTCGTGGCTGCTCCTGATCTGGCTGCGTGACGGGCACAGCTGCGTCGGCGATCGCGTCACTGGCAGTTGCCCCGTTCGCGGGCTGGGCTTGAGGTGCAGCTTGCACCTGGGCCCCGGCCGCCTGCGAGGGTATGGCGTCTTCGTCCTCCGTGTCCGAACGAGAACTTGCTTCGGATCCGTCCATGTAGGCGTCGTCACCTTCGTCGCCGTCGTGACGGTTCTTGGCCCCGTTCGCGGTGGCCTGTGAATACCAAATTGTCAGAATCGCACCTCTCGCTGACGTCGTACCAATACTCACATAGTTGATCTTGGTCGCCTTCCTCCTGACGCCTCGGCCTGAGCCACTGGCTTCGGCCAGCTGGCGTTTCTTGAGCGCGGCCTCCTGCTGCTGGCGGAGCACATCGGCCCAGAAGTCCTTTTCGGCGTCCAGCTCGGCTTGCGTTTGCTGCAAACCAGTGTCCGCCGCAGACGAATGGTCCCAGACCTGCGCAAAGGAGAAGTTGCTAGAGCTCCGAGGCTGTTGCGTGACTTCCCGTTCCGCCTGTTCTCCGTCGTCGATGAGCTTGTCGATATCCGCATCAGTGAACTGCAAGTGAAAGATTCTGTCAGTCTGTGAGCGTTCTGCGCCGATTTCGTATCCTCCATTTCGCACCCTGAGGAGGAAAGACAGTCAGAAGAGCAAGTCATAATAAAGCTCTGGCTTGCATACTCACTTGATATCCTTCTCGTTCTCTTCTAAGCCACCCTCGACGAACAGCGCCTGGGCACCATGCTTCAGCATGCTCTCCAAGTCAAGGGGCGCCAGCTCGTCGTTGCCCATGTTTTCGACAATCACATGTTCCAAGAGCTGGACCGAAAAGTGGGCGCGCAGTCAGCTTTGGTCTTGAGGGGCGGCCAAGCGAAGACAGTATGACACGTACCCGCTTCCTCTTTGCAGCCTCGATGATGCGTTCCTCAGCAGTATTCTTACACACCAGAGTGAAGACGAGCGTGTTCTGTCAAGGCTCGTCACTGTCAGTCTCCACGCCGTCACGTTTGGAATCAATCGCACCACTCACCCGCTTCTGACCGATGCGATGCGCCCGAGCAATGGCTTGCATGTCCATGTGCGGGTTGAAGTCGGGATCCATGATCTGGGACAAGCCCACATACATCAGCACGTCTTCTCGCATCGACAAGGACAGGCTGCTACTCACGATCACAGTATCCGCCGAGGTCAAGTTGATACCAACGCCGCCGGCGCGTGTGCTGAGCAGAAAGATGAAGTACGGCGAGTCGGGAGCGTTGAAGGCATCGATTGCCTTCTGGCGATGCTTTGTGCCCGTCTTGCCGTCCAGGCGGAGGAGGCGGTAGCCCTCATTCCTCAAGAACGGCTCGACGATGTCCAATGCGATGACAAATTGGCTGAAGAGCAGCACTCTGTGACCCCTCTCTTTCAGCCGTCGGAGAAGGCGCTGTGGACATCGAAGGCGATCAGAACACGGTCAAGGCATGGTACGAGAACGAGTAACGCACCTGCAGGAGCTGAAACTTGCCGCTGGCGTCCACCAATCGCTGCTGAGCCGTGGCGAGATGCTGCTCGTTCTGAAGCTCGACGTCTCGCAGATCAGGATTGACCAAGTAGCTGTGAAGTCAGAACGTTGCAAGGTGAGCAGCAACGCTCGACCGATAAGCTCAAGAGGCGCGTACGTACGGATGCTGGATGCACTTGCGCAGATTCATCAACACGTTCGACATCGTCGACCTGACCTTGGCACCCGACTTCGAAGAGCTGCCCTCGCTGAAGGACTGAATGTCCTCAATGTTCGACTCGAGGATGCTCTTGTACAGCCTCTTCTGGATGGGCCGCAGCGAGACGGGCACGATGAACTCCGTCTTGGGCGGGAGCTGGAGTACCTCCTCCTTGGTACGCCGCAGGAAGTGCGGGCGGAGCATGTCCTGAAGCTCGGTCACGAGCTGCGCATCGAGGTTCTCGTATCGTTTCTGCAGTGCCTTGACGTCTGCCCAGCGGTCATTCGGTTGGAGCCAGTTGAGCAGGTTGAACAGCTCAACGAGATTGTTGTTGAGTGGTGTGCCGCTCAGCAGCACCCGGTGACCAGCTTCGAGGCTGTCGAGCTTGCGGTAGAGCACGCCTGATTCGCCACCCTTGAGGTTCTGACCCTCATCTACGATGAGCACGTCCCAGTAGCGGCATCGATCGAGCAGCTTGAGTCCGTCTCGTCGAGCCAGCGACTCGGACAGGATGACCACTTGGGCTCGCAGCGGCGAGCGGTCTCTGCGTTGGTCGGGGTGGTACAGCTCGTAGTCCCGAACGATCGCAGTCGAGTCGTGTTCGCCAAAGATTGGTACGACTCGTACCCCCGGAAGCCACCTTTGAAACTCGCGGGCCCCTGTGGAAGAAAGAGGAACGGATTGGTTTCGAAGCTTGCGAGGAAGTACTGAGGCGGACTCACAGTTCGTGACGGTTGAGTTGGGAGCAACGATCAAATGCGGTGCTCTGCGGTCGTCCATGATGAGAGATCCGACGAAGGAGATGACCTGTATGGTCTTGCCCAAGCCCTGTAAGTGACCAAGGACTGTCAGTACGCTGCTACTGCTTGACATGCGCTTCGACTCGACTGACCATCTCATCGGCAAGGATGCCAGGACACCGCGCATAGAAGCCGCTCCGAAGCCAGCTCACACCGGCTAGCTGGAAAGGCAGGAGCTGACCACCTTTGATGTAGTCAGGCTGCACAGTCAGGCGTACCCTCCTGGCGTCCAGTCGCGGGCGCGGCAAAGAGTCAGGGGCAGGCACGAAGACCTTGAAGGACCGGAGATGCTCCTCCAGCAGCGTGCTCAACGCGTCGTTGTACGACGAGTCGTCATTCTCCACGTCGATCGGCTCCCATGTGCCTGTAGAGAGTACTATAGTCAGAGCGTGTGCAGATGGCATGCTCAACAACAGACTCACATTGATCGTACGGTAAATCCTGCCACTTGACCAGGGCCACAGCGACATTGTTTAGCTTGAGTTGAGCACTCCTGGCCGGGTCCATATCGAGCGCATGGATCAGAGCCGACTTGTCCAGAGCTGCCTTGCCGTCCTTGAGCGTCTTCATGCTGCGTCCGAGGAGCGACGAGACGCGAGCCTTGCGCAACGCCGGGTCCTTGGGCCAGTAGTACGCGTCAATGATGCGCTCGGGCGTGGTGTACTCCCTCGGCACACGCTCGCCGGCATCAGGCTCGGCCAGTGGAGGCTCTTGCTCATCCTGTCCTCGACTGCGCCCCAGATTGATGGGCACAAAGCTGGATGCCTCATCGCCGTCGACCAGGTCGGGCGGCTCGAGCTCGATCTTGCTGCCGCCCGCGAGAAAGTTCTTGAGCTTGGCGCGGCTGACTTCCGTAAGCCAGGAGTGGGGCACCCATTCGACCTTACGGAACGACCGTTGTTCGAACTTGACGAGGTACTCGCGCGGCAAGGGTCGCCGCACATCGACGATCAGCGGAACCGTCTTTGCGCGTTTGAGCCGATCCGGGTCCGTCACCGTCTTATCCGGCCGCCACGCCAGGATCACATCCACCAACCCCCACTCCGCGCACTGGTCGCACCACCATCCTGCTTGCTGTGCATTCGCCGCCTTGTCCTCCGAGCTTGCCGTCGAGCTTGGCTTGCTGAGGTGCTCATAATGAACGCATCGGCTACAGCGCTGACACCTGAGCATGAGGGCGTCCCGAGCAGGTCGAGTTGGCGCCTGGGGCTCCGGGACCGGGTCGCTCACGTCGTCTCCACGCTCTGGCGCCGGCTCAGAGGCTGGCCCCGTGTTGTCGCCGACCGCGGCGTCTCCGCCTTCAGCTTGAGCCGCAGAAGCTGTCGCGTCGCTCGGTCCAGGCTTGGTAGCAGGCAAAGGGCCCAGCGCTGATGTCGGCTTCTCCTGACAGACCAAGCAAGCATTGACGCCTTCCGCGCAGTCGCTGCAGTCCTCGTCCGTAACCGTCACCTCGACGGGGATCGCATCAACCGGCTTGTAAGAAGTGTTTGGATGTTCGAGCCTGTGTCGCATCGCCGCACCCTTGTTGTAGGCGGCTAGGAGCTCCTTCTTGCGCCTGACCGGCACGCAATCAAAGTGGTAGGCTCCAGTGCACGTCCGGCACTCGATCCATCCACCCATGTCCTCCAAGCTCGCTCGCTGTTCCGAAAGACGCTGATAAGCTGTCTGCTCAACGGGCCCTTCGGCGTAGTTGATGGGCCCGGCCTGAGTTCGGCTCGAGGTACCGCGTCGTGCCTGAGAAGCCTCTGCCACGGGTGGTTGTGCCTTTTGTCTGGACAGCTTCGATATGACGCCCTTGAGGGCGATCGAGGCTGCTGCTTTGCCACATCTCAAGCACCTACGCAGGACGAGGCGTGAACAGCGTCAGTAGACGGGCATACATGCTGAATGAAAGGGGTGAACATGAACTCACTTGGGGCAGTGCCGTTTCAACAGCGTCTGGCTATCCTCAAGCTGCTCCACGTCACCGTCCTCGTCCTCGCTTGCTCCATCGTTGGCAGCTCGCTTTCGTCCTGGAACGTGCTTGCCCTTGCCTTTGCTCCTGCGCCGCCGTCCTTGGCCAGCCTCGTACGAGTCATCGCTGCTCCTATCTCCATCGCGCTCGTCTGCGCTCGAGTCCAGTAGGACGTCCTCGCTGCTCTGCTCGCTGTCGTCCGCGAGTGGCTCAAAAGCAGAGTCGTCATCGGCGTCTCGTCGACGCCTGTTGGACTTTCTGAGCTGTCGAGCTGGCCGATCGTCGGGTGAATGCTCCCTTGCCGAAGTGTCGCGGCTGCGCTCACGGCGTTGGCGCTTGGAGCGCCTTGGTGACAGGCTTCTGGAGTCTCTCGATTCGGCGCGGTCTCTGCGCCGCCGTTGCTCAGCGAGCGCGACTAATCTTGCGGCACGCTGTGATCGATCTGAACGCGTCCGTTGTCTGTCATCGTGGTCTGGCGATGAGAGCAACGGGCTTGGTTGCGGTAGGGGAGGAAGGGGCGAGGAGACCATGAGGTACTTGCGTCGGACCTCGGGAGAAAGCATGGGCACCTCGATCCAGAACGGCTTCGAGTTGCGATCGTCTCTTGTTCGGGGCGCCATTCGGGACGCCGATGCCGATGCCGATGTTGATGCTGAGGACTGTTGTTGTGGTTGGCGGAGAGACTCGATAGGCGGCAGGCGCGATGTTGATGGTAATGATGGTGACGGGCCAACACCGTCCTCGAGCTTGACTCTGGGTGTCCGAGTCTGGCGCATGCTGCTTGCGTGCTCGTGCGTCGGCTCTTCGACCTCATCGACTTGCATGGCATCGCCTCCTTGGAGAGAAGGTGCCGGCCTGAAGAGCGATGCTGAGCTGCTGGCGTGAGGTACCGCGTCGTGACTGGCCGATGGAGCACGCTCCCGGCTCTGCCTCAGGTCGTGGACAGTAGAAGGGCCTCGACCTTGCTGGTTGTCGACGCGCAGGCCCTGTGCAGCCCCCTGACCATCGCCGCCAGCAGCAGTAGCAGCAGGTGTCGCGCTCCTTCGCTGCTTGTACGATGCGCCGGCCTCGAGTTCGCGCTCGACCTCGTCGTCCTCGTCGTCGAAGAAGAGGTCACGCAGCTGGACCTCGGCGGCGGCGGCGGCACCCGATGTGCCAGCGCCAGCGCCTGTGTCCTCGTCGTCGTAGACCTCGCCTTCGATGTGGGCCATGACGGGAGGCGCGCCGGCGTCGTGGTGCGCACGCGAATGGGCGTCGTGCTGTGAATCGTGAGGTGGGCTCTCAGCTGGCGGTGTTGATGGTGGTGGTGGTGGTGGTGAAAGGTCAACAACCTCGACGCGGTGACCGGTGTGGGTGGTGTTGCTCTCGCCTCGAGAAGCTCGAGAGCGCGTCTCGCCGCCGTCCGCCAGCCAACGCCGCGTCAGGACGCCGTGCCGTCCGCGTGAGGGAGTGTTGTCCTGGCGTGTTGCATGGCAACAGTATGTCTTGGGATGAGCGTCAGTGTGCTTGCCGGACGCTTGGACCCTTTGTGGGCCGCGATCCACTGCCGGACGCCTTTGGAGCCGGCAACCTCGCCTGTGGCGACGAGCTCCTCGTCCGCGACCTCATCCTCGCCCTCGTCGACAACGACATCGACGGCGACAACGACGCTGTCCTCGGCGTGGACGGGCCGGCCCAAGGCACAGCCAGCAACAGCAAGAGCGCAGTGAGGTGAGTGGCCTCACAGTCTGGTAGCACCGCAGCCCATGACTGACTGATGACTGCCTGTCTTGCTTTTGTGCGGGACATGGATGGGCAGCACAGACTTCCTCAGCACAGCGACGGGGCGAGGCAGGCCATGTCCGAGTCGTACGAGGTCGTCGAGCGCTTCTCACAGCCGTCCGCTCGCGTCGAGGAGCTCGAGCTCGACGTCGATCTCGGCCCGCTCAGGCGCAACTCGGCCTCGGCAGCACCCGCGTCAGGAGGAGCACCAGCAGCAGCAGGCGCCAAAGGCTCGTCTCCCTCAACGCCGCGCTCCAACACGGCCTCACCACGGCCAGCCTCGGTGCGGGCACGGCAGCGCACCGCGTCGCCATCCCCAGCAACAACGCGCACCCAGCGTGTGCCCAGCGTGTCCGTCTCAACAGTGTCAGCAGCCACACCAGTGCCAGCATCGTCCACGCCCTCGCAAGCCGACTTGGCCTCCTTGCCTTCGCCCAGCACGCCAGCACAGTCGGCGAGCCAGCGTACCGCAAGCCTGATCCAGCGGCAGTACATCTACTTCACCACATTACTCCAAGAGCCCGAGCCCAAGTGGAAGCCCGTCACCGACTCACGAGGCGTCACCGTCTCCCAGCTTGACAGCATCGACCGCAATCTCGTCGTCTACCGCGCCGAGGCCACCTTTGTCGGCGTCGCCGTATGGGACCTCTTTGCAGCCATCAGCACGCCCGGTGTACGCAAGGCATGGGAGCCCAACGCCGACGAGGATCGCCTCTTGGAGGAGGTGCGCTTGCCCGCACCAGACCCCGCGGCAGCGGCAGCGGCCACAGCCGAAGCTGACACACAGCAGGGTCGTCAGGCCGAGGCATCGACGAGCCCAACAGGCGTTGCGTCCCAATCGGGCAACAACAGTCGCAGTGGTCTATCACGCAGGACAGCAAGCGGGCCACCCTCGCAGTTGTGGCATCTCAAGCAGCGCGCAGCTTGGCCGACCGCCCCACGAGATGCCGTCCTCCTAAGCACAACGTACCGGTCCCAAGATTGCTCATCGGTGCATCACTTCTCCTTCTCCACATCGGACACGTCCTTGTTCCCCTCGATACCGCCGAGAACGCAAGGCACGATCCGATCCCAGGTCGACCTGCGCGGCTGGTCGATTGAGGCCCTCAACCCAACAACGGCACACGTTACCCTCATCGAGCAGAGCGATCCCAAGGGCTGGACCACCAAGGCGGCCAGCATTCCCAATGCCATGATCAGTGCCGTAGCTGGCGTTGGAGCATGGGCAATCAAGCACGGTGGGCCGCCCATCGTCACGCACCTCAGCGTCGGAGCACGGCAGATCGTGACCAAGTACGAGCCAGACAAGGGCCGATTTCGCCTCGAGTACGAGCTCGACCGATCCCTTGTGCCTGCTCCAGAACAAGGTGGCGAGTCAACAAGCAAGACGAATGCGCCCTCGACGATTCCTCCCGTCATTGAATGCGAGCTGCGCTGCGATCTCGACCTGTGGTGTCCCAATCTGGACCTCATCATCGACCCCCCTCCGATCCACGTCTCGGTCCTGCGCCGACCCAAGCTCTCCCGCACGGGAGCTGGAGGCGGCCTCTGGCTCACCATTGAACACGCGTCTGCCTCCCTGGGTGCGCTCAACGCGGGTGACGATGAGGAGGACGGGATGACTGACGACGTCGCACGCATCACGGTCCGCAAAGGCGACGGCATCACGAGCGAGACGGGCGTGGTCCTCATCAACGGGGCGCGTATGACGGTCGAGATGGAGGAGCTTGACGAGGAGGCCAAGACGGTACCGGTGACGAGGGCGGGATCGCGAACCAAACCAAAGCGCGCTCCATTGGATCAGCCCCGATCATCGACGGGGCCAGCGACAGTCGTTGCCGAAGGCGGCTCTGATGCTGCGGCGAAAGGCGGAGAACGTGGTGCGTCTCCCGCGCCTGAGCTTGGACCCGCTGTCGCGATTCCTATCCATGGTGCAAGCGATGTCAAGAAGGAGGGGACCAACGCGGGTGAGGACAACTCGCAGCCTTCCTCGTCATCGACGACGAGCGCATTATCCAAGTCGCTGCCGTCGTCCTCTCCGATGATGCACGTGCTCTCGCGCATCAATGCAGGCTCGACGGCGACGAGCAGCATTACGAATACGCAAGCAAGCGGGCAGCTTAGGATTGCGAGTGGGGTGGAGCCACCGAGTCGGACGCCGACGATGGACAATGGGATGAGTCGGACGGGCTCGGCGGAGAGTGGGCGAGCGGGCGCGTCCGGTGCGGTTGGAAAAGGTGCGTCCTCTGCGGCGGCTCCGAGTACAGACAAGGACAAGTCGGACACGAAGAGCATCTCGAGCGCCACAGGAGTGGCCAGCCCTAGTGGTGATCCCAACAAGGGCGCAAACTGGAGCACAACGTCCTCCGCCTCACAGACGATGGCCACCCAAGCCAACGCCACATGGAAATGGCTCACCAAGGCCGCGCCCTGGCTCGACTCGCTCGGCGGCGGTCCACCCGCGCCGAGGAGCAGCAGCAGCGCCGCGGCTGCCGTGCTGGCGCAGGACGAGAAGCGCAAGATGGAGAGGGAGAAGGCGGCGGCGCGGGCAGCGGCCAAGGCGGCTGCCAAGGCGAAGAAGGGCAAGGGCGGGGCGGGGTCGGAGTCGAGCGCGGCGTCCGGAGCGGGGACGGGGGCAGGGGCCACCGGCTCTGGCGACGCGTCTGCTGGGTCCACCTCTGCGACGACTTCTACCAAGCAGGGTGAGGAGGGGAGTGGCGGTGGTGCCCTAGGCGGGATTACCGCCGCGGGCGAGAGCGCCGCCGCCGCCGCCAAAACGACGGCCGACGCCGCCCTCGCAGCCGCCACCTCAGCCGCTGCCAACGCGCAAACGGGCGCGCGGGCCCTCATGGAGCGCATGGGCACGCTCCACTTCCGACTGTCGACGCTCGTGCTCACGGCCGTCATTGCCTTCCTGCTGGGCTCGCTCGTGCGCGCGCTGTTGTCGCCTGCCGACTTTGTGCTCGTGCCCCCCTCTGCGGCTTCGTCTGCGACGTCCGCGACGGCGTGGAGCTTGGACACGTCCGCACCGAACGCGGCGACGACGGCGGGGGTGGGCTCGCCCAAATCGGCCGGTTCGCAAAGCTCAAGAGGACTCGATTCGCACCTCTCCCATCTCCTCCAAGACGTCTTGCGCGGCGGCGCGCCGGCCTCCCACCCGGCCTCGACCCCATCCTCATCCTCGAGCGCATCGGCCCACGAGCTGATCCCACCACGCACCTACGCCCAAGAGGACGTCGAGCGGCTCCTCCTCAAGGCGCTCCGGGCGGGCGTGAGCGCCGGCGCTGCGGGCGGCCATGGTGGCGGAGGGGTAGGACCCGGACCCCCGCGCAACGTCCCCTGGCGCGAGATCCGGCGCATGATTGAGATCAAGGGGTTGATGGCGGGGTGGGATCTTGTTATTGCCGTTGTGCGGCGGTGAAGGGTTTCGTTTTATGATGAGGATGAGGATGATGACCAGGGGAGGGGAGGAGGGAGGGATGAAGAGGGCCTTGGGCTGATTGATACCTTGATGTAGGATACGATACCTCTCTGTCATGAGAAGGACAATCCACGCCCCCTTTCTTTATTAGTTCAAGTGGTCTCGCTGTCTTCCTTGGAGTCGAGACGGGGTATCTGATTGGAGAGGAGAAAGGCAAGGGGCGAGAGGTACATCGATGAAGTCCACCTTCTTCCTGTCCTCTGCCACAAGCTAAGGAGAGGGCCGGAAGTGGCTACAGGGATATGTTGATGGGTGATGGAGATCCGAGATCGATCCAGCTTCCAGTCCTCATTCGCGAGTCCGGTCGGGCGAGCGGTGGAGGGGTATCTTTGAGCGTCGTCGATCACTCCGAGCGCGTCGAGTCGAGTCCGAGTCGTCGGGGGGGGGGGGGGGGGGGGGGGGTTCCTTGGAATCATGGAAACGATTTGAGGGCGAGGCGAGGCATCGCTCGCTCTTCAGCTCGTGGTGGCCGGGGCCGGGGCCGGGGCCGCAGTCGTGGTCGTAGTCCCGTCCGTGGCGGGCACCGAGCTCGTGGTCGTGGCCTTGGGCGCGAAGCCGACGCGCGGCGCCGAGGGCGTGGCGTCAAAGACGGCGTAGACGTCTTGCAGGAAGGAGTCGCCGACTGTCATTGGTTTCCAGGGGAGGGTCAAGAGGTGTCAGTACCCCGCGCGTCTTACTAAGAAACGAAAGGTGAGAAGAAGACTCACTGATCCAGCTCGGACCCGCGCCAATGTCCGCGCCAATGAGACCGCCAATCGTCTGCGTGCCCTGCGTCTGGAACGAGAGGGCATCGGCACTGAGCGTGAACGCCGTCCCGTTGAAAGTGAACGAGATGGAGGGGGGCGAGTCGGACGGGTAGACGCCGTAGACCTCTCCGTCCTGCGTCTGGGTCTCTACGCCGACGGAGGCGTAGATGGCCTTGATGACGTCGGGCGGGCCGATGATGAGCGTCGTGCCCGTGTCGATGATGCCCGTTTGGGTCGCGTCCACGCCGGTCACGTTGAAGGTCGTCGTCCAGAACCTGTTCAAGCATGCAGAAGACCCGACGCGCGTCAGTACGATGGTCACGTGAAAGCTCGCTCTTCTACGCGGATGAGTACGCACCCATCGGAGGAATCGACGGGGCTGTAGACAATCTCGCCCGTGTAGGCCTCTGGGACGATCTGGCCGAGATCGAGACGGGCGCCCTCGGGCCAGAGGCCAAAGGCAAAGACGGGCGAGGGGACGGATCCCTGGGCGACGAGGGTATCGAAGAAGGGCGGTGCGTTGAACTGGGCGATGGATTGGAACGCGAGGCCGGCGATGCCTTGATTGCCCGAGTCCTTGAGCGTGCTCTACATTGTAGAATGCGTTGTCAGCGATGTCTGCCGCTAGAGAAAAGTGCGATGGGAAGACTCACCTTGGTGGCGTTGCCAAAGGCCTGGTTGAGGGCCGTGAGGCCGCCGACGGTGACCGACTCGAGGTAGATGTCTCCGCTAGCAGTGCTGCCGTCTCCGTAGGCGACACGGAACGTCTTGCCCGTCTTCTTGGCCGTGGATGAGGCCGAGGGCTTGTAAATGTTTGGGTTCTGGGAACAGAGAGAGGGGAGGCTGTCAGCGAATATAAGAGGGAGGTGGTGAGGTTGGGACAGACTTACCACCCAAGTGTCCGATGAGCCCGTGTCAAAGTCGAGGGTGACGATCTGGGGCGGGGTGCCTACGCCGACCTGGCCTGTCCAGAGCAGTTCGTTCTGCTGGTCGGTGAGGGGCTCCTGGCCACCGGTGCCCGAGGGGGCGGCGGCGGCTGCGGTGGTGGCGGTGGTGTCGACGCGCTTGTCGAAGGCGTTCGTCTTGCCCGTGTTGGCCTTGAAGAGGTCGAAGCGGTGGTGGTACCGGCCGCGGACGCGGGCGACGTATGCGCTTGCGAGGGCGTAGGCCTCCTTGTCGGAGAGGGTGGATGCTGCGCCCTCGACGGCCGTCTTGACCTGTGCGGTGAGGGTGGGTGGGCTGCGCTTGGTGAGGGTGAGGCTGACGGGCCCCGTCGTCTTGGGCGGCGCAATGGTGGAGCTGCGCTTGCTCTTGAAGTGGGCAGTGATCCTGTCGAGGAACCCCATCGTGGTGTTGGCTATGAGGAGCAGGGGGAGGAGCGAGGGGTATGGGGGAAGGGGGGGATCATCGACTGCGCCGGGGTTGCCCTGGCCCCCCGCCTTTATATACCCCTGGGCCCCCTCCCTGCGATGGCATGCTGCGTGCTGCTGAGGGAGGCACCGTGGGAGTGATGACTGCGCACGCTATCACGGAGGGGAGAAGGGTGGCCTCTGGCGAGGAGCATCCCACATCGCACACTGGCCCGCCCCGATTCGCCCATCTCGACGCCCCCACCCAGCCGCCGGCACTCGAGCGCACAGACTCCCGTCGTATCAATCGACGCCGCCCAAAGCATATCGACAGGCGAAACCATGTTCATGCGATCGCACTCATGCCTGCCCTCCCGACAGGCGCACGCAGCTCCATCGTCTCGACGTCCACCACCACCACCACCTCATCCTCAGCCATGTCCAAGTGGGACCAGCCAGCATCAAGCTCAGGCGCAGGCGGAGCGGCAGCAGGAGGAGCAAGCAGCGAGCTCTCCGAGGCAGCACAGGCTGGTGAGTACGGCACTCGTCCCCCTACACTCGCTCTGCACCCCGCTGAACACCACCCTCGCTCCCTCGACAGCCGCCGCCGCCGCAGCTCGCATCGCAGCCCAGCTTGGATCACAGGCAGGCAGCAGCCAAGCACGGCCATCAGGAGGCAGCGATGGACCCGCACGCCCCGCGCAGGACCCACACGAACCCGCCTTCCAGGACAAGATTGAAATCAACGACCAGCGCAACCGATACATGCTCACCAAGGGTCAGACCCAACAGCAGATCCACCGCGAAACGGGCGCAAGCGTGACCACAAAGGGCCAATGGTACCCAGACAAGACGCTCGCTACCCCAGAAGAACCGCCCCTCTACCTCCACGTCACCGGCACCACCCAGGACATGGTCGACAAGGCCGTCGCCAAGATTCACGAGCTCATGGAGCAGGACCTGCCCCAGCTCGTCGAAGACCGGCACCAGAAACGGCTCGAGTGGGAGGCACAGCGACCACCACCACGCGAACAGCGCGAACGCAGGCGCTGGCCCGAAGAAAAGGTCCCCATCAACCTCACCACCCTCCCCAACTTCAACGTACGCGCCAAAGTCGTCGGTTTCGGCGGTCTCTTCGTCAAGTTCATCCAGCAAGAGACGGGCGCCAAGGTCCAGATCAAGGGGCGCGGCAGTGGCTTCCGCGAGTTTGACACCCAGCAGGAGAGCGACGAGCCCATGCACATCCACCTCGTCTGCTCCGACGAGGAGGCCCTCAAGGAGGCCAAGCGGCTTGCCGAGGATCTCGTCGATGCCGTCACCACCGAGCACGCCAAGGCCGAGGCCATACTCCGGCAGACGCAGCCCATGTACGCCGCAGGCGCTGCCGGCGCTGTTCCGGCTGCTGCGGCTGGTGGGGCGCCAGGCTACGCAGGGGGGCAAGCCTACGGCGGTGGCGGAGCTGGCTACGCTCAAGACTCGCATCGAGGAGGCGCAAGCGGCGGCTCGTATCAGCAGGGCGGCGCGGGAGCATCCTACTCGGTGAGCTGGTCGCCTTGTGAACTCGTCTGTGAGGAGCGAAACTGACGCGTTGAATTGACTTCAACAGGGCCACGAGCAAGGGTACGGCGGCGCGACGGCCCAGTCTGCACAGGCAGGGGCAGGAACCACCTCGACACCTTCCACTACTTCCCAGCCCGCTGTCAAGCCGGCTGAGGAAGACGCGGTGGACAAGTATTGGAAAGACTACGTGAGTCCTTTTTCCAGCCTCGTCCCTTCGTCGCATCTTTTGCTTCTGACACGCCTTGGCCTTCCCTCAACAAGGTGGCATGGGAGAAGACGTTCCGCAACTACCACGGCCGAGCGCCTACCAAGGAGGACGGCGGGCAGACGATCCCGGCGCAGTATACTCACCTGTTGAAGTGATTGACTTGCGTCCTTTTGGGAGATTCTTGTCATGCTCTCGTTGCTGCCTGAGCCCGGTGTCGAGGCGAACACGAGATGATGAGGGAGGGGGAGCCGAGGAGGGAAGCCGGACCCACTGCCCGGGGAAAGGGAAGATCGACAGGCGTTGGACCATCGAACGATTTCGGGCCCATCGCGGCGCCCCTTCGCCTCACCTTCCCACCAACCACCACGACCCAACGACGAGTACTCGTACGTACCGACCACGTCCCACAACACCTCATTACCCAGGCGCACCCACCCCACACCCAGGCCCCAACGCAAGACGGGCCACAGCACAGCTAGCGCGCATACGCAAGACCTCATCCTGCCCTCAGGCCTCAGGCTTCAGGCGAGGGAGGTGTGGTGAGCTTGGCGCGAGGAGGACTGGACCGGCGCGCGCCCGCGTTGCGTAGGGGGAAGGAAGGGAGGGGGCCAAGGCCGGCCCCTTTCATCTTGGGTCTTGGGTCGGTATTACAGCCTCGCGGACGGTCGGGTGGGTGGGGCGGCGAGCGGTCAAGCGGCGAGCAGCAAGCGGGCAAGCAGGGTGGGCCCTCCCGCTGGAACTACGGACGAACGGACGGACGGCTAGCTCGGTGCTTGGTGCTAGGTGCTCGGTTGCTCGGTACCTCCCTCGTCCAGCCAGCCGTACCGCACCCACCCCTGCTTGTAGGAAAGGCTTGTCCCATCTTGGACGGTCTCATCTCGCACCCTCCATCCGACCGGGCAGGACAGAGGACTTGGAGTGCTGAGGACCTGGGGACCTGAGCACGGCTTGGCAGCTGCCCTCCCTCGCTCGATCTGGACCCCCTCCCCTCTCGCTCGCCAAGTCAGCTGTTGGATTTGGGATCTCGAGGAAGGCGGCGGCGCTGGGGACGAGGAGCACGACGCCAACATCGACATCGAGAGCGAGGGTGCGCGCTTCTACTCTACGTCTCCTCTACCGCGTGCGCAAGAAGATATCAAGGTCGCGCTCCCCCACTTCACTGGGAAGGCTGCAGTAGCCTAGCGAGTCGACTCTTCAACACCCTCTGGACGAGGAGAAGAGAAGAGTGAGTCGAGCAGCTGGGAGGGGCCCCCTCTTTCTCTGCATGTCAACGAAGAAGGCAAGCTGAACGCGATTCCCACTCACCAGGCGGAGCGCCTCAAGGGCAAGCATAGCTAGTGGGCCCCTCCTCGCCCGCCCTCAAGCGCCTTCCACACATACACGCGCGCGCACGCGCGCGCAAACGCGACCGCCATGCTCTACCTCACCGCGGACAAGTTCCCCATCTTTGTGCCCCTCGGCCTGCTTGGTGCATGGCGCTACTTTTGGTACGCGATCCGGCTCTCGGCTGCCGTCGTGTACAGGCCCATCCCGCCGCCGGCCAACCCGACGTACCTTGCCTCCGAGGATGTCACGATGTGAGTGCTTGGACCGAGATGCGTTGTCTGCTGTGGGCCTTGGGGCTGACTCGAGGTGAATGATGTCGTATGGCAGCATCGTGCCTACCATTGACGCTGGCGAGGAGTTCAAGGAGGCCGCCTTCTCATGGCTCGTAGGCAACCCTGCCCAAGTCCTGATCGTGACCGAGGACAAGATGCAGGGCCCGCTCCAGGCGCTCGCGGACGAGGTCGACCCGCTCCGAATCAAGGTGCTCACGGTGCCCAAGGCGAACAAGCGGCTCCAGATGGCGCACGGCATTCGGAATACGACGACGGACATCATCGTCTTTGCGGACGACGATGCCATCTGGCCGCCGACGTTGCTGCCGTACGTGCTTGCGTGCTTTGAAGACCAGCAGGTCGGGGGCGTAGGGACGAGCCAGCGCGTCAAGCCGACGGGCGTGCGGATGACGGTGTGGGAGACGCTCGCCGCCTTTCGGCTGAGTATCCGCAACTTTGAGATTGCGGCCAGCACGCACATCGACGGCGGCGTGCCGTGCCTTTCTGGCCGCACGGCGGCATATCGGACAGTGATCCTCAAGGACCCGGCCTTCCTGCACGGCTTCACCAATGACTTTTGGCTGGGCAAGTACCATCTCAACAGCGGCGACGACAAGTTCTTGACGCGGTGGATGGTCAGCCACGGCTGGAACACGTACATCCAAGTGTGCGCCGAGGCCGAGATCCTGAGCACGATGAAGCCCGACTGGCGCTTCCTCAAGCAGGTGCTGCGGTGGACGCGGAATACGTGGCGCTCGGACATCCGGTCCATCTTCAAGGAGCGACACATCTGGACACGACACCCTTACGTCGCGTACAGCATGGTCGACAAGTTTATCAACCCGCTCACCCTCCTCGTCGGGCCCTGCCTGGTCATCTATCTGTGCGTCAAGTCGACGCGCAATGTCGAGGACGGCGGCTACCACCTCCCCGCGTGGAACATCCTCACCTCGTACGCCGTCTGGATCCTCGCGACCCGCACGGCCAAGCTGCTGCCGCACCTGTGGTTCCGCCCACAAGACGTCATCTTTGTGCCGGCGTTCATCGCGTTTGGGTACTACTTTGCGGTGATGAAGCTGTATGCGCTCTTCACGCTGCATGAGACGTCGTGGGGCACGCGGGCGGGGGTGGACGAGGCGCTGGCGGAGCGGGTGGCGATGCAGGGCGTTGTCGGCGGGCCTCTGGCTCAGGGTCAGGCTTACGGTGGTGGGATTGGGACGAACGGCGCTGGCAACGGCGCCATGAACGGCATCAATGGCGATGTCCTGTCGGGCAAGAGCCACGCTGGCAATGGGCACGCGTACGGCAAGCCCGCCGGCCACGCGTACCAGGCCGACTACGGCGCGCCCAAGACGAATGGCCATGCCTACCTGGCGTCGAATGGACAGCCACGGCTCAAGGCGTAGAAGGCGAGCGGTCCAGGCCCAACCTGCCTCCCTCCGAGCCTCGACCCTCGGCGGCTACCGCTCTCAGCACTATTTGCTACCCTGGACAATTCCTGCCCTGCCCAACCCTTGGGTAGCCGTGTTTGCTTCTGAATCGGTATCGTACTGTACAACTACACCCACCCCACCCTACGTATCTTGTTCCCTTCTCCGCGTACAGAGTACAGATGAGCAGCCTTGCTTTGCGACTAGGCGCGCGTTCTCTGGGCCGGGGAGCCTGCTCAGGAGCTTGAGATGGAAGGCGATGCTGGTTGCTGCATGCAGAGGTGTGCTGAGCGGGCTGTGTTGTGTGAGTCGGCGGGGTCCAGGGCAGGGCTGCGAGTGCACAGCCCGTCGATCGACCCTTGGCGTCGGCGGTGCAACGAGGCGTGATCGACAATCACGACGACCACCACTGCCCACCACCGCCTCGAGCCCTGCCGTCTCATCAACGGCACGCCCAATGTCGACGCGCAAGGCTGTACAGTCTTGGAGATGGGCAGGCGCAGAGGTATAAGACCAAGCCCGCTTCGCGCTGACCCCTTCTCTTTGGTCTTCGTCCTTCATCACAGCTCCTCCTCCTAGCCAACACACTTACTCCCTCGCTCAACGACCCTCCCAGAGCGCCTCCTACTGCCGACGATGTCCTACCAAGCCTCGACGTTCCCCGGCAGCCCGGCCGCGTACCCTGCCACTGCTGCTTCTGTGCCGCCGTCGCAGCCGCCCTACGCGTCGTCCCCCTACGCAGCCGGCGCATCTTCGTACCCCGGCGGTCCCACCTCGAGCAGCTACCCCGGCGGCCCGACCTCGTCCCATCCTTACCCAGCAGAGCAGCAGCAGTCGCAGCAGCACGGGGTACAGCCGTACAACGCGTCTCAGGGCTATCAGCCTCCGAACCACCCTCTTCCTGCTCAGGTCGGGTACCAGTCCCCTATGCAAGCGCAAGCACACGGCCAAGGGCAACAACCGGCCGTCGACGGCGAGCGCGGCCTGGGCACGATGGCGCTCGGCGCGATGGCGGGGTGGGGCGCGAACAAGGCGTCGGGCGGGCATCATGGTGGGGCGACGTCTGCGATTGGGGGTGCGATCCTTGCGCAGGCTGGCAAGTCGCTGTACAAGCATTTGCACAAGCGCTGATCTACTCGCGTACGGGTACGAGCACGAGTACGTGGGCTCAAGAGCGACGAGTTAGGGGCGCCCTCGTTTGACTTCGACTAGGGCGATGGTGTTGTATCTCCGAGCCTTCTCGTTATGGACACTCCTCTTGCCGGTTGATCTCCAGCACGCACCTGCGCGTCCGATGTCCATGCCAGATGAGCTCCTCGTCCGCCGCGTCTCCGATCTCACACGCTGCTTTAGGTCATTTTGCAATGGGTGAAGGCGACGCCCGCGGCATCTGGCGTCTTGTCCCGCGTCTTGGGCCGGCGGTTGAGCTGCGACGTTGGGAAGCGAGCGAGCAAGAAGTGGGAGGAGCAACACTCGCCGTGCTGACCGTCATCTGCTCCTACCACGACCTCATCGACCTCATACTTCCTGTCCCATACCTTGTTCTGCTCTCCATAGACGTCGCTGGCTACTCGGCCATCCGCCAGCATGCTCTTCACATCATCACAAGACACGGCCGGCTCCAGGAGGAGGAAGATGGTCGCAGCAGCAGCCGTCACAGCCCTGCTCGCCATCACCGCCTCCTCGAGCCTCGTCGAAGCATCATCCTCATCATCAGGGCAGGCCGCAACCCACCACAGACTCGTCAAGCGACATATGACAGGCGGCGGTGCCGGCAGCAGCAGTCAGCTCAACAATGCTGAGGACCTCGCCGAGCGCGACGCCTCGACCATCATGAGCGGCGGCACCAACAACGAGGGCGAGCTACACACCCCTCTCACCGTCCCAAACGGGGCACGCCTGCGCAACCTCTCCGTAGGCAACGACGGCGACCAGCTCGTCGTCTACTGGCCCAACGACACCAACAACAAGCAGGCCACCGCCGCCTTTGTCATGATCCACGGCCGGATCCGCAACGGCAACGATTACTGGACCGTCATGAACGACGCCCTCCAGTCGGCCCTGGCCGACAAGGTGGACGGCGTCGACCCCAACACGATTGTGACCGCCCCTCAGTTCTTCTCCACCATCTTCAACGAGGGCCAGTACACGGACAGACAGCTCGGATGGGGCGACGTCAACGCCTGGCAGGCCGGCGAGCTCGCGACGCATCCCAACAACTCCAAGTCGTCCTCCTTCGACGCCCTCGACGCCTTTATTGACGAGTTTGCCAACCAGACCAAGTATCCCAACATGAAGAACCTCACCCTCGTGGGCCACGGCGGTGGTGCACAGCTCATGACCCGGTACGCCATGGTGGGCAAGGACACGCCGGACAACCTTTGGATTCGGTACGTGGTCGGCGATCCGTCCTCGAACGCGTACTTTACCAAGAACCGGCCCTCCGACGTGCCCGCCAGCGTCGCCAACAAGAGCGATTGCCCAGACTACAACCAGTGGCGATACGGCTTTGAGTGAGTTCGCGTATCGCTGAGTCACCACATTGCCAAGCCCCGTGCTGAACCTCATCTCATCTCGTTCCTGTTCAGCAACTTCACCACCTATACCGGTCTGCGAGGCAAGCCCATCGACTTCTACACCCAGTACATCCGACGTGACGTGGTCCAGATCATCGGATACCAAGACGTGGACAACTCGGGCGACCAGTACTGCATGGCCATGCTCCAAGGCGGCCAAAAGCGGCGCGACCGCAACCTGTCCTGGTGGCGCTACATCAACACCCTCGCCCGGACCAACTTTGACGTCTCGGGCTTCCCGGCGGGTTCGAGCCCTCCGACCTGCCCGACTGGTCCAACATCTCCCAGCACCAGATCGCACACCGCCTCATCGTCGTCGAGGACGCCGACCACGACGCGGCCAAGGTGTTCGGCTCGGCCGAGGGCCGCGCGGCGCTCTTTGCGTCTACGGACCTGCCGACGGGCTGGCGGCCCGACGGGTGGAAGGCCGAGGGGACGGGCATGTACACGGTCGGCACGGGCGCGAGTGGGAGCGGCAAGAGTCCTAGCGGTGGGGGCGCTGTCGGCTTGAGCTCAGGTGCGGCTGTGGCCAGGCCGGGCTCATCGCCGTCCTCAGCATCGTCGACGGCCCTCGTGCTCGTCGGTGGCGCCGTCGTCTCTACTCTCGCCCTCATCGGCGGCGTGGCTGCGCTGCTTTGAGCGATTCCTACGCTGGCCCCCCATCTCGGACATTGGAGCAAGGACAGTATGAACATCAAGAGATCATCATCATCCCATCAGCAAGAATATGGACTATTCCTTCTACACGCACACACATCGAAGCGTACCACGTCTCGTTCGGCGCCAGACACAATCGACGAGCTCGGCGCTCACACCTCTTCATCAACTACAACGGACCATACGCGGTGCACTTGACCAGACCGCTTCATCGGCCTTGGCCCGCGCTTGCGCCGGTGCGGCTTCACTTTTCCTCCCTCTCTCTCCTCGTCTCCTCGTCGTTGGCCCATTTGCATATTGTTCCCACCTCCCAGAGAGTGTGTTCGTCGCAGGTACCGCGTCGCGGCCTCCTCGGCGCCCCTTTCTGACACTCACTCAGAGGATCCTAATCAATCCCTTGCTCTACCCGGATCACTTCACAGTTCGTAATTGCACACACACTCGTTCTGCAGGCCCTCTTGTGCGATCTTCTGTCCTTGCCTTGTAGGAGGACGTCGCAAGGCTTGATCGAGGCTGGGCTACTAGGTCTATTCTTGCTCCTGTGTCGATGGGATGTCCTACCGCGGCCGCCGCCTGACCTCAAACTCGGCAGGCAAGTCGCGCGCCTCGTCGTCGGAGAGCGGGCGCACCTCGAGGGAGGATACGGACGCCGTGGGCGGGCCGTGCGACAGGAACGTCTTGCTGTTGTACCCAGATGTAAGAGAGTGGAGAGAGGGAGGGTCAGAGGAGGTGAGGCAAGCCGAGGGCTTCGGTCATGGCTCACAATGCTTCCAGAGGATCCTGCTCCTTCCCATCCTTCCCAACTCGCTGCGCACCTTCCCCCTCCGGCCCTTGCTCTTCCCCTCCATTCGCTCCCTCCCCACCACCCAAAGTCGATGCCGCCGTGGTGGTGGTGGACGGGTCAGCCCGTCGAAGGCACGCCGCGCCCACGACGCGCCCATCAGGCTCGTTGCGCACCCATCCGCCGAGACCGAGACGGCGGGCTTCGGCCTGGGTGGACTGGCGGAAGTAGACGCCTTGTACGCGTCCTGTGGTCAGAGTGTGAGAAGGGTGAGGTTGCTGGAGCTGAGGAGGGTTGGGGGAAGGGAATCGGAAGGGGAAAGGACGTACCGCTCACTGTCCTCGCCGAGTGGGATCGCCCAGCACGGCAGAGATGATGAACAGAGAGTCAGCGATACTCCCTTACTGTCCTCCTGGCCCTGACAGCTCACCTGAGAAGCTGATGGCTTTGCTCATCGTATGCTGAGTCTTGAGGACGCGATGAACGTCGTAGTCGTCGTGATCCTTTAGCGAATCTTGCCACCCGCTCACGTCGTCGACCTTTCCCACCCTCGCCACGCCAAACCAGCGCTTCGACCACCATCTATCATTCAAGGGCGATATCAAGATGAACACAGCCGCAGTCGCGTGAAGGCAAACGTTGTACGATGCGCTAAGGACATGTCCTTCAAGACGGCGTGCTTCGGCTTCGGGTCAAACGTCTTTGGGCAGCTCGGGCCTTTCGACGGACGGGGGAAGCAAGAAGATGCCTTCGATGGCAGCGGCGGTCTTGATGAGCGTGACGGCGGGCAAGTCTGGCGCACGCCTGAGGAGATCGTTGTGGTTCCCGCCTCTAGCGAGCGGGAGGATGGGTGCCTCGACGAGGCAGGGGAGGCGGACAGCACGCTGAGGGTGTGCGCGGCCAATTGGACGCAGACCATCTACGAGGTTGTCCCCGTTCGCGACATCGACAAGGAAGGTGCAAGGACCTACATCCTGCACGGCCTGTCTCCCCTCGTTCCGCCCTCCAGGAATGAGCACCAAGAGCTCACGGGCGTCTTCCGCCTCAAGACGAAGCGGCCGATCCGATCCTTCCTGGGCGCCGACGCGCTTGACGGCGTCGTAGACGGTGCGGGCGTCGCGCGCGGTCTGGCGTCGATGCCTTGGGAACGATGGGACCGGACGGCGCCGGCGGACGGCGCTACGATGTCGGACCTGCCTTCGCAGGAAGGTCACGACAGAGAGCTGAGGTGGCAAATGGCGGCCGCCGACGACCTTGGGCGGGTCGTCGCTGTCCAAGGTGAGCCACGCCTTTCATGCCTTCGACTACACTTAGGCACGCTAACGAGCGAGCAAATGTGTCCTTTACAGAGCAAACGGGGACGCTCATGCTCTTTGATAGCGTGGCAGACTTTGTCCAAGGAAGCGGCGGCCGGACCATGTCGTTCGACATCGACGTGAAGGACTCTCAAAGCGCGTCGTCGGATCCAGGACTCGCCATCGCCCAGCTAGTCGCAGGAGCATCACACTTCCTCCTCCTCCTCGCCGCCAAATCCCCTCATCGGAAGCGAGCAGTCTCGAGCCGCTGGATCACCAGCTTTGGGGCTGGGGCGACGACCGCTTTGCCCAGCTCTCGCTCCTCATTCGCCCCTCTCCTCAAGGCAAGCACGCAGCCAAGGCGAAGAAGGACGGCTATGCAGGCTCGTCCATCGAGCCCTGGCGACCAATCACCTTCTTCTCCCTTCAAAGCGAAGGGTTCCCAGAGCGCCTGACCCAGCTCGCCACCGGGGCGCGGCATTCCCTAGCCCTCACCGAATCGGGAGCCGTGTACGCATGGGGCGCCAACGATGTCGGACAGCTCGGGCTGGGGTCGACGGAGGGAGCTTGCGAGATTGAACTCGTCCAGCTTGGGGATCGTCGGGCTGGGAGCGACGGCGGTGGGGACCAAGGGGATGAGGATGAAGAGCGCACGAGCATCGCGCAGGTCAGCTGCGGCTCCTTCCATACTGTCCTCGTGGCCAGGGACGGGACCATCTGGGTTGCTGGCAGCAGTGCGTACGTCAGGCTTTCGCGAAGAGCTCACGAATGCTGACGTCGCCTTCGCTACTCTCAGATGCCGATGGTCAGCTCGGTCTGGCGACATCTGGAGGTGATACCGACTCTAGTACGCGCACCGTGGGTATCACCCACATCTCAAGTTCTGCGCGGGGATCAGCGCCCTTCAAGGCAAAAGATCCAGCGTACAATCGCCTTCAAGAACTTGTGTTACCCGCCGCCAGAGGTAGCCGCATCGTGAACCTAGCCTGCGGCGTCTCTCACACTGTCCTATCCGTCCAGACTGCCCCTCCTTCCTGTCAAAACTGAATAAATCAAGGCATGCATTGCGCTCACGAGTCGATGCGTCGGCTGACGAGGAGCCGACGCGCTGCCTCTAGTACGAACCCTGGCAGGGGCATGGGTGGGCGGCTCGACGGTGCTGTCGCCTTGGCCGTCGACGGGGGCGTATCGAGGACGAGTGCGCAGCCGTAGCACAAGAGGGCCGACAAGTCGATGGTCGATCCTTGTCCAACTGTGTCGTCACCGTTCGTTGGAGGCGAGGCCGCGGCCATGATGGAGATGCTCTCCTTCCACCCACGCGCCTTGTCGGTATGGGCGGGCATACCGCAAAGCGGGCAGGCTCTTGACGTAGCTTCCTCGTCCGAGGCGACTGCGTCGTTGTTCATGAGCTCGTCCCAGCTTGGAAGCTCTCGAGCGATGCGAATGAGACGCTGCGCTGCCGAGCCAAAGGTTGGCTGGGAACGACTGCCCTTTTGTTGCGACTCGCTGTTGCTTGAATCTGCTGTCACCGAGTCCTCCTTGACGGCTTGTACTTGTCGGTCTTTCTGTAGGGTTGACACCGGCGCAGGCCGTTCGACACCGGAGCTAAAGACCGTTGGCAGGTCGAGTACAATCTTGCTGGCTGTCCTGGTCACAGTGCTGACCGTAGACGCGACATTGGACTCGAGGTTGGCGATGAAGCCTGAAGCAGAGGAGGAGGTGGGTCAGGATCGAAACTAGTCCGCGCCGGGATCATTGCTCAAACTCACCGTTTGTCAATCGGCCTATACTGCTGCGTTCCGTGCCAGACGCTCTCGCGCTCAGGTAGTCATCCTGAGAACTCGTCTCTGACTGGCGACCAAGCGCCTGAACTTGAAAGTGGACCTCTTGTGCCAGGATCTCTCGGAGTGGTCGACATACTAGCAGGTCTGTAGGAGCAGTCCTATGAGTACAGTTTTAGGTCAAGCAAGCACGTCCTTCCACTCACCACTCATCCACGCTGCCGGGGCGCCCTCCAAAGCAGCCTTGCCACCCTCTCCCTTGGTGATGGCCTCTATAAATCGCACCGCCGCACCACTCATCGTGTCGCCCAGCAGCAGCACGCATGCGCCCTGCTCCCTCGCGGTCCGCCTCAGCAGCCGATGTGTCAAGATCCGGCGCAGATCCTCAGAGCGCGTCTGCGCTGCGGGCTGAGCGAGCCGCGGCATTTCGGAGGGAGGTGGATTGATCGCGTTGTGTAGTTGCTGTAGTGCTTGACGTGGCGTGAAGTGCTCAGCGCTGTTCTTGTCCGGCAGCAAGAAGCGCGATGATGATGGTGCCGAGGTGCAAAAGACGTAGTCGGCTTCCTCCTCCTCTTGTAGAGAGCTCGGCTTGAAGACGTCCTCCAGCTTGAGCGGTACAAACTTGGAGCTGGGCGAGATTGAATGGACCGTCCGCCTGAGCCGCTCGATGCGCGCCGTCCGTGCCTCCTCCTCCTCAGCGCCGTGACCGTTCATCGACAAGGACCCGGACATCGCGGCGTCATCGACATACAGGACCGAGAGAAACGCGACCGCGTCCATCCTCCTCGTGTCCTTCTTCTTGAGCTTGGACTTGGGTGCAGCCGCAGCCGAGACATCCTGCGCTGCATCAGCTCCAGCATCTTCGTCCGGAATCGCAAGGCCGTCGGGAAGGAAGTACTGAGCGACGGCCTCGAGGAGCATCACGCTCGCCGCGCCCCCGCTGAAAGCGATGGCGATGCCCTTCTCATCCGGCCCCGCACCGTCGTCCGCCGCCTTCGCCTTGCCCTTCCAGGTCTGAACACGCTGCGCATGCGCAAGACAAGCACCGCGGGCACGATCGAGCCCGGACTTGGCCTTGATGTGGAAGATGGACGTTGCGCATGGGGTGCAGTATGCGCCCGTCTGAGGTAATGTCAGCTCCGCGGGCGCCGTGCGACAGCGCACGCACTTGACGCTCGATTGCCCGCTGCCGACCGCTGGCTCTACTGCTGCCATTGCTCCTGCGCGCGCTGTCGGTCTTGTTCCGAGACTGGCCGTCGCTGTGTTGTCAAATCGTCGTGGTGTTGGTGGTTGTGCTGAGGGAGATCAGGTCAAATTTCGACGAGTCTTACCCGAAGCGCATCGGGCAACCTCATCTCTCCAGAGTAGCGAGCGATGATCCCAACAGCTGGGTACTATACAAATACATCGTCGACGGGTGAATGCAGCACGTCTCACGGCGGCAGACGAGGATGCCGCGCTGGGTCCAGCGTGAAGATCGCGCCGCCCTGGCAGACGTGATCAGAAGGTCAGCTTTGAGTGCTCCTAGGTAGTTAGACACTTACACAGAAGCGACTTACGCTGGAGCTCGTTCGAACCGCGTGCTTGGCTTGTACAAGCGCCAACAAGGTGATGTTGACCTTGGCCGCGGGAAGGTCGGGTGGCGAGGCAATCTCTGCGCCTGTACACGATGCTCGAGTCAGCTTCAACGATGGCAGTGGCCACCATCTTCTGATCCAACTCACTTCGAACACCATTGGAACCAGCCGCGATGAGGGCCAAGATGACACTCTCCGCAATCTTGCGCGGTTTCTGTGACATATAATGGTATCAGCAGGAGCTCTGCCCAAGGTGTCTCGATCCACTCACCGGATCACGCCCGCCACGATACTCGAGAGGAAGTGTCTCAATGATGTCGGCAGCGAATTTCTGAAGAAGCACGAATGGTCAATTAGAGAACGGTTCAGCCTAGTCAACAGCGCACATAGACTCACAAGTCGTTGCTTCTTCTGCGCCACGGTGATTTGCGCCTTTGGAGCTGCTTTCTTGAGAGCCGAGGGAGGCGCCGCAGCGCTGGCCTTGGATTTGCTGGGTCCCGTGCCGCCTGCTCCTGTTGACGTTGCCGCACGCGCAGGTGAAGGGGCGCTGACCGACTTGACTGGCGTTGAGGCGTCTGAAGAAGATAAAGAGTTGGAGCCTGGACCCGCCTCGTGCTCGTCAGACGGTGAAGAGAACCCTGGAGCTGGCGCGAAGTTGTAGGCATGTCCAGCAAGGATGGAGCTTTGGTGCTGTCGCTGAGCCCGAAGGAGGTCTGCAATGTAGGATAGGTCAGTTTGGCCGTCCCTCGGTAGATGATGATCATCGAATACTGACCCTGTGTCTGATGCACGCGTTCAAAGTGCTCCTCGCCGGGTGCCTGGGATGATCGAGAGTCAATATTCACGTCATGATCCATCGCGTCGTCCCTGACTTCAACTCACCTCCGGCCACTCGACACAGAAAGCATTCATCTTGAGACCGTACTGGTACATTGAGAAGTTCTCGTTGAACTCGCCGAGTGCCTCTTGGATGACGTTGACCTCCTCAAGATTGCTTTGAAAGATGCTCGTCTCGTGTGACAGATCGGCCATGGCATCGCGCAAGAAGGCGAGGGGCGACTCGGTCAGCCCAGCACCGCCAGCCGATGGGCCTGTGGATAGCGATAGCGACCCTCCCATGCCGTGCACGCCACCAGCTCCCTGGCTTGCGGCCAAGTCACCTCCTGTCCCTGCACCATCGAGGTGCGACTGGGACTGGCGCAGCGCCGAGATGGAGCCGTGGCTGATGCGACGGAGCGGTGTGGTGACGCGGTGCGGCGAGGTCATTGTGGATGAGCGCGTGCTGTGCTGCCAAACTTGATGCTCCAGCTGAGGATGCGTCGATGCCGTGCTCCGGATGGACATGGACGTCATCCAGGTCGAGGTGTTGCTTCCCACTCGGCGAGGTGTTGACTTGAGGCCCGACGCGTCGAGCGCGCGCGCCTCACGCATCACATGATGCGTTGTCGCAGTTCCGCGGTGTTGTTCTCGCCACTCCCACGCCTTGACATCGTGCCCGTCCTCCTCCTCCTCCCCAACCACCATGGCTTCAAACAGCAAGCACAGCACTCAGCAAGGAACACCTCGACGATCATCTGGCCAGCGATGGGAGACCCACTCCAGGTGCTGCCCGCGGAGCTCTTCGTCGAGATCCTTGGCTGGCTCGGTCCGCTGGTGCTCATTCGAGACGCTGCCGCAGTATCGAAGGGTGAGCCCTCTCTGGTCGCGGATCATGTTCTGCGTGCTGCTAGCTCATGTTGTCTACGCCCTTCGGCACTCAGGATGGCGCCAGATCATACAGACAAACGATCTCGTCTGGAAGCGGGTGGCGACCCGTGTCCTAGGTCTGCCCGCTTTCGCAGAGGCAGCGACACTGGACGAGCTCCAGATCGTTCACGAATGGAGCGCAAGCTCTCACTTTCATGGCATCAGCACATTTCGACACCTGTGTACCCGATGGCAGCAGGTCTTGCGCGGCTGGCAAGGAGCATTGGAGACCCACGAGCAAGGCGAGCAACCGTACCTGCCCCAGGGAGGCGCATTGAGCACGCACACCTCGTCCGCAAACCTTCGCCGGCGACTGCAAGCGAAGACTAACTTCCTACGTGTTATGGAGCCAGAAGGACAACTAGACGTGAGTGGAAGGGCGATGTCCGTAATATTTCGCTTTGGCTCACATATCACCTCTGTACTTCGGCCTAGCTCTGGCGCATCAAGGTAGAGTGAGTTTCATCGTTCGCAACACCTTCGCTGTACGCTGACCGACGCTCATTCATTCAGTCCCGTCGAAGGTACTCTCATCGCAACGACCCGCATGGGAGGTCTCTATGTCATCGATTTGAACACCGGCAAGACGATCTGGAAGCTAGATGGATTGTTTGTGCCCCCTTATCAACATCTGGAAGGCGCCCAAGGCATCTTTGTGATGTACTCAACCCTCGCCGGTGAGTCTTGCAACATATCCGTCCAAGACAGCAGCGGCATCTGTCAGCTCATGCTGCTATCTTCGATATTGCAGCAGCATTTGAGGTGAGAGGCGATATGATCTTCTGCGAACCGCCTTGAAGTCCACTGATATCCGGCTCAATAGGTCTGGGTCCACAGGCGCTTGATGCCAGACGCTACCAATCGCGACCTGTACCAACTCCAAGCACAGCTTCCGATCAACCAAGGCGCTCGAGCATCACGCTTCAAGTGGCCAATCTTCTGTGCCATGGGTGACGCAGGCACGGCCTTCTTCTGGGATCTCACAGACCCGACACAATGCAAGGCACTCGCCAGCATCGACGCCTCAGCGCGACATGGGAACCGGGATATTCGGTACATCGACTTTGACGATGACCACTTCTTCATCGGTGAGCAGCGTGCCAGCGAGGGTCGTACTCAAGCAGGAGTGACAATGACTCTTTATTTTGATCGCAGTTGGCTCGGAGGTGGAAGCTGTTACAGTCTACGACCGACGGACTGGTCGGATGAAGTGGTGCTTCGAGACGTATCTTCGCCAGCCTAGAGCAGCCGAGCTCATTCGTTCGTTCGAGGTGGAGTACTCTAGCTTGGGCGGCTTTGACCCGACTTCCTTCGACTTGTTCGAGAAGACATTGCGCCCAAGGTACGTCTAGCACGACTCTTGACATCGATATCGTGACTGCTAACCGTAGCCCATCGCTGTTTGATCATCATGGTCCTCTCCAGCAAATTTGACCCCTCCCTTGCAAGCGTGAGCAACGTTCCAACTACATTCCACACGCCGAATGCACTGACAGCCTTCGTCGACCTACAGGCCATCGCAACGCCGGACCAAGATCCTCTCAGCCGACGGAACTTTCCCATTTGGACAGCAATCCATCCGGACGCCGAGACCGGGGCCCTGGTCATTCTCAACGGAGTGCTGGCGCTTGTGATCCCAAACTTCGCTGGGCTCACGGAGGCGAAATGTGACGTGCCCATGCTGGCTATCACTTATGCGCTCCCTCACCCAGTGGCAGAGGGCAGCAATGGGTCTGGAACTCCCCAGCTAGCCGTGGCGGACGGACGCGTCTTCGCTGTCGCAGTGAGTTGAGCTGCGTGTCCCGTACCCTAGGACCACCTGGCTGATTCCATACCCTCCAACTCGAAGGCCACAACTCTGCTCGTCGATCTCGCGCCTGATCGAGAAAGACAGCTCACCGCTGGTTCTGCGCCGTTCGAGCTGCCCGACGACCCGGGCGAGATTCCCAAGGTCAGGGTGTTCGCCGGAGCCAACCCCTACGGCGATTTCAGCGACCTCAACGGTATTGAGGGATCCAGCTGTGCTCAGATGGACGGGGCGAACCTGTTCGCGGTCATACCCACCCCAGCGCCGCGATACGAAGACTCTGAGGACGTGATGGATGATCGCGACGCGCTCTTCGAGGCGCTGCATTGGCGCGTAGACGGGGCGCCGTAGCTGCTCTCAGGCGCGCTCTCACATGCTCTTGAAGTTGAGATTCTCACGTTGCCGACTCTGGCACCTGTAACTGTTATGCGATTGCGAAAGCTTGACAAGTCTGCCCGAGCAAGACGTCTGTGCAGTCGTCGACCAACACCCCCCCCCTCCCCCCCCCTCTTCGTCATCGTCTCCTCGTCGCACCGGGATTCTTGGGCGCCGAACCCACGACGCCAAGCACCTTGTCCGCGGCATCGCGCACGTCCTCGTTGACGTGCTGCCGCGCGAGCACGACGAGTTCCCAGGCGCACTCGCCTGCGCCGAGGGGGCCCTTCTCGTCCGGGCCTGCGCTGCCGGCGACGCGGTCGAGGACGTCGTCGGCCATGTTGGCCAGGGCGGCTGCTGAGGAGCCTGCACCACCCGCGCCAGTGGTGGCAGCGGACGTCGTAGGGATGTTGGACCGCCTCGCCACCGCCCGATCCTCCGTCTCGAACAAGGCCTCCAGCCGCGCATCCCTCCCCACAAGGGTACGCACCATGCCCAGCGCCCGCACGGCCGTAGCAGGGGGCCAATACATGGCCGCTCCCATCAGGCGCTTGACGAAGGAGGCCAGCCGTTCGGGAGGGAGCGCATTGGTGCGCGGACGGAGGAGGGCGAGGTCGAGCGTGCGGAAGAGGAGCTCGGCGAGCGAGGACGACGCCATACTCTTCGTTGCGCGCGCGTCGCGGCGCTGAGCCCGGACCGCCTCGCGGGCATCGCGCGCGTCGCCCTCGGTGAGGAGCACGGCGGGTGCGTCCTCGATGGCGGGCTCGGAGGCGAGGGAGAGGACGACGGCGTAGAGGTGCGCGATGAAGTCGGACAGGTCGAGCTTGAGCGACTCGCCTTGGGCGAAGAGGAGGTCAAAGGCCGTCAGGAGGAGGCAGAGCGTGTCGCGGTGCGAGCGCTTGGCTTGGCTGTGTCCGCCGATGCCGTACACGGAGCCGTTGGAGTAGGTCGGGACGTTGCCATTTGTCGGTCCTGTCGCTGTGGCCGGCGCCAACGTCGGTCCATTGGGAATCTTGACGCCGTTGAAGATCACCGGCGCCGCAGCATGCTGTGCGTACACGGACCCAATGCCGCCACCCTCCGCCTGACGCCGCGACTCGACGACCAGGTCACGGAGCACGCGAACGAGGTCCCTAAAGAAGTCCACGTTGATGCGATGTCCGTACTTGCAAAGACCGTCAAGGGCCGAGCAGAGTAGCGATGACGGCGCTGACGGGGACTTGAGGATCGAAAAGTACAAGACGAAGAGGAGCTTGAGCGTCTCCGTTTGCTGAGGAAGTTGCCAAGCTCAATTAACTGTCTAGACCTCAGCATCTGTAATGAAAGGCACGACTCACATTCTTCTCCCGCTCCTCCTTGTCCACCTCAGCCTCAGCCTCCTTCATCTCCTTCTCAATCTCGCGCACCTCCCGCATCTTCTTGACCGCCTTCTTGCTCAAATGCTCGCCCTTGCCCCTACGCACATCGCGCGGCTTGACCTTGCCCTTGCCCATCTTGTGCCGCGGATCCTCCCTGCCGAGCCCATTTGGATCTTTGTTCTTCTTGGAGTAGCGGCCGCCGACGGAGGCCGTCATGCTTGCGCGCACGTCGCCGAGCTCGTCCTTGAGACGGAGATGGAGGAGGATGTCGAGCACGCGCGCGTCGACGGCGTAGCCACCCTCCTTGATCATGCGGTGGAGCAGACGGACGACCTCGAGACTGACTTCGCCTGAGAGGTCGCGTTGCAAGACCTCGGTGAGGGCCGAGGAGCACTGCGTGCAGTCGGCGTCCCAGCTTCCACGCGTGACCGCCGGTCGAGGTCCCTTTGCTTCCTCGGACGCGGCGGAGGACTCGGGCGCGAGTGATATGGATGCCGCGTTGCGCGCGCGAGAGCGAGACAGCCGCGCAATGATGAGACGGAGGAGGTTTTGTCGGTAGTTGAAGTGTGTGGCGCGGACCAGGATGTGGCATAATGCTCGCAAAGCTACTGATGAGAGCTCGGTGCGATCTGGATAGGGACTCGAAAGCATTCAGAAGAGGTATCATCTCATGCTCCGGCACCATAAAAGACTCACCCTTGATGGCCTGTTCGCACAGCTCGAGATAGTCGCGGTACGACTTGAGCAAGCCCTCTTCCCACTCTCGCCTCCTAGCCACTTCCTGTGTCACCTTGACCGCTTTCTCCTCCTCGGTAAGAGCACGAATGCGGTAGCCCGGAATAATGTCGGCGAAGACGACCATGAGAGAGAGGATGGCGAGTTGGCGGATGGCCGGGTCGATAGCTGCGCGTGGTCGCGTGGGCAGGCTCTCGTCACCGCTGCCGTCCTGATCGGCAGAGTGGTCGCCGTCGCCGTTGGCAAGGTCCTTGGCTTTGCGCTTGGCCGCCTGCTTGCGTTTCCACAGCTCGCGCTTCCTCTTCTTGTTGGATAGCACGCCCTCCTCGTCTCCCTCTTGCTCGCCATCGCCAATCTGACCGGTGCGAGTGTTGAGGGGCGCCAATACGTCTGGTCCTGCAAAGACGAGCAATCTGCGCAGGTGCGCGAGACCGACTTCGGGATCGTTGACGACGTTTTGACTGAGGTGGGCAATCTGTTCGCGGGCGTGGTGTATCCTCAGGGAGCGCTTGGGTAAGGTCATGATGGCGTAGGGGGCGATCAAGCCGAAGCGTGTGCCATGCAAGAGGGACTGGGTAGCGGTTGCGCTGGCCTCAGCCTGGGCCTTGGCCGCTCTGGCTGCGATGACCTTGTGATCGTTGGCCTCTTCTTCGGCTGCGGCGGCTGCGAGGTGTGCCTGCTCTGCGCGGAGCTTGTCAAGTACGCGGTCGTCGTGCACGGCGCGGTTCTTGTGAGCGGCGATGACAGAGGTGCCGACGTCGGCGGCGGCCTCGTCGAAGGCGGCAGCGAGCGCCTTTCCTTCCTCGTCCTCTGACTCGGAGTCGTCTTCGTTGTCGTCGGCTTGACTGTCGTTGTCGATATCGTTCCATGCACCGCCTTGGCTGCGTACGGGCAGTCGTTTCTTGGCCAGTCGTTCCTCCTCCAGTGCCTGTGCGAGTTCAGTGCGCTTGGACAATCGTGATACCTTGGCAGCATACTTGTCCTCGCGCGCGTCGTCGTTGTCATCATCGTTGTCCGAGTCGTCTTCGTCGCCGTCTTCTGAGCCGTCCAAGTCGTCGGTGTCGAGACTGTCATCGTCGTCAATGATGGCTGGCAGCTCTTCATCCTCACTGTCGAGATCAGAGTCTGATACGCCCTCGCCGTAGTGCGCGAGTGCGTCCTCTGCCTCCGAGTCTGTGTCGGAGTCGCCCCTGGCGTGGTCGATGCCATGGCCGTCTGCGTCGTTGTCGTCGTCGTCTGCGCTGAGCTCGGGCTCGTTGTCGCTGTCGATTCTGGCGCGCTTCCGCTGTGGTTCCTGTGCTCCCCTCCTCCTGGGCCGTGCTGTGCTCCCGTTTGCCTTGCTGCGTGCGCGTGCCATGGCTCGCTGCTCCCCTTGGCGCGTGGTGGGATGGTGAGGAAGGGGGGATGCATCGCGTGTTGGTGCTCCCAAATTTTGTTCTGGCCAGCGGTGCCCCCGACGGTGATGCTGTTGGCATGCGAATGGCCCACGCGCCGGCTACTCGAGCGTGGCGGCAACGCGTCGGGCGTCTGTGCGAGTGCAGGTGCGTCCGATTCGAGGGCCGCGAGATGAGATTTGACCCTGGCTCCAACGGCAAACACGACGGCGTCCTCATCGAGCACGACGAGCTCCTCTTCTAGCCTCCTCGTCCTCACCGACCACCACCACGTCGACGACGGGGAGACACAGTCGACGGCCATGGCAGCCAATACAGCCGCATCTACAGCAGCAGCAGTCTCAGCGCAGGCAGCCTCCTCCTCAGCCACCGCACGACCACCACCAGCAGCCACCATGGCAACAGCCACGGCCAAGCGACCACCTGCGCTCGCCGACATTGCGGCCAAGCTCAAGATTGAGGACAAGCTCAAGGACGGAAGCAGCACAGCCAATGCAGCAGCAGCAGCCGGTGCAGTGCCAGGCGCAGCAGCCTCGGCGGAGACGGCCACCTCGGCATCCAAGGGACCCCGTCTCGCCCCAGCAGGACGACTCAACATCGGCGGCACGTCCTCAACAGCAGCAGCAGCAAAGGCAGCCGCACCGGAAGGCGCCAAGGAAGCCACGTCCAGCAAGAGCTCAGACGCAGCATCGGACAAGACGCCAGTGGTAGCACCAACCGGCGCAGGCGCAGCCCAGCCGCCAGCCATGTCGCCTCTCGCCCTCGGCCATCCCAACCTGCCCTCCGACCTCAAGGACAGGGTCGTACAGCGCACAGCCTCGGGCGCACCCAAACCAGAGAAGCCCAAGCTGCACCCGCTTCAGCACGTCTGGTGAGTACAGATCAGTGGACAGGAGCCATCCCTCTCCCCCCTGCCACGTATCCCCTCTCCGGATCTCATCTCATCTCCTCCTCAACACGTGCGCAGGGCCTTGTACTTCGACACCAAGTCTGCGCAGCCCAACTCGGCCACTCCCTCGCCCAATCCGAATGCAGCTCATGCAGGCGGCGGCTCGCACGACAAGGAGCTCCAAAAGCAGCAGCAGGCTGCCGCCAAGCCGGCCGGAGGCACCCTGCAACCGCCCAACAGCGCAAGGTCGGCTTCGGGCAGCCAGACGTCCAGCGAGAGCTGGGAAGCCCAGCTCAAGTTCCTCGGCAAGTACAACACCGTCGAGGCCTTCCTCAAGACCTTTGCTACCTTGCGTCGGCCCTCCTCCCTCGATCGGAACAGCAACTACCATCTCTTCAAGGACGGCATCAAACCAATGTGGGAGGACCCTGCCAACGCCAACGGAGGCAAGTGGGTCCTCACCTTTCGCGGCACCAACCCGGCCCTGCTCGATCGCTCGTGGATGTGGCTCGTCCTCGCCCTGATCGGAGAACAGCTGGAAGACAAGAACGAAGTCACGGGAGCTGTGTGCTCGACTCGGCCCAAGGGCGACCGTATCGCGCTCTGGATCAGGGTTAAGGACGACATCGAGCGCGTCAACTCGATCGGACGGCGTCTCGTCACCCTGCTCGACATTGAGCGCGAGCCCGGCGTCAGTCTCGAGTTTGTCTTCAACTCGGAGGGCCGGAGGGGAAGCGCGTACCGCTTCCATGGTGGGCATCACAACAACATGCGTGCCGACAAGAGCGAGACGGGCGTCGTCGCCGCAGCCGCTTCGTCGCCCAAAGTCGGGGAGACGTCCAAGAACGGTGACAAGGCTACTGATGCGTCGGTAGACGACACGAAAAAGGCGGAGGAGAACAGCGGCTCAACCGACTCCCAGGGCAGCGGACCGGCTTCCACCAAGCCGCCTCCTTCCAAATACATCAGCTTTTCGAACCCGCCACCGACTTTTGGACCCGGCCAAGGGCTCGCTGGCGCCGGTACACCATTCCAGCACGGCCCTCATGCTGCCTTCCAGCAGGAATTCCTCGGCCAGCCTCAAGTGCCGTTCGGCGGTAACATGGTACCGCAGATGGGCTTCGGCGGAGCGTTCCCACCTGCTGTGCAGGCCGGTCCGGGTGGAATGATGGGTGTACCGTCTATGGACGGCATGGGCGCCTTCCCACCCGGCTTCCTACCTCAAGCAGGGGCCGTAGGACCCGGCGGCGCGCCGAACCCCGCCGCGCTCGCCGCCATGCAGAACGCGTCCGCTCAGTACTTTGCTGCGGCTGCTGCCGCGGCCGCCGCGGCCGCCGCTACAGGAGGCGCGATCCCGCCTGCGAATATGCAATACTTCCAACATCAGCTTGCGCTTCAGCAGCAAGTGCTGTTAGCGCAGCAACAGCAGCAGCAGATGCTTCTGGCGGCGCAGCAACAGCAACAGCAACAACAGCAGCAGCAAGGCGCCAATGGTCCCGGCAGGCCCGCTGGCGCTTCCTCGTCGGACGGCAAGAGCGGGACGGGCGTCTTGTCGACCTCGCCTACCAAGTCGTCCTCGGGCGCCGCCGCCGCCACTGCTGCAGGAGGGCCGCGAAGGGGCTCCGAGATCATGGGCGTGGCGGGTGGTGGAGCCTTTGGAGCCTTTGCGGGCTCGGGAAGTGGAGGGTCCGGCGGGGGCTCGATCGGACGCCGCGGGTCGGCGGTCAGTAATGGTGCTGGGGGTGGTGTCAGTGCTGGGGCCGGTGCGGCGGCGAGGTCGGGCGACGCGGCGAGCAAGTCGTGACGAGCCGTGTGCGTATGTTGTGTGTCCATGCGTCTTTGGCCCACCTCATATCGATGTAGCCTCGAGAGGCTTGGGCCAATCTTCTCCTTCTCTCCCTCTCTAGCTAGCTCTCTGCGGCCCCTCTCTCCGGGGCCTCATGCGTCCTGCTCAGCTCGGCGTCCATGCTGGGTCGTGGGCGTCAAGATGGGGCCCTCATTCATCCATGTAGACTGTGTCCCCTTCCCGTCTCCGCTCATTCAATGTCATCTCTACATCTGCATCGCGACGCGCCCGTGGCTTGCGAGTGGCGAGCGCTGGGTAATCGATCAGGAGCGTCTCAGCCGGGACGAGGACTTGGGGATCTTGACAAGCGAAGCAAACGAGTGTAGATTGACGCAAGCCCTTCATCGTCCGTCCTCAGATGTTGAGAACGTGGGTGGGTGGGTATGTACAGGGAGGATCGAGGACTCCGTTGCCTGAGTCCGAGCGATGTAGGGCGACATCGCCTCGCTGACGCGCCGAGAGCTGATCAGAGGGTACCGGCTTTCAGTCGAAGCGGATGTCGGCCCTCTTGGGTTCTTCGAGCGGCCGTAATCGAGGCGCACGCGCGAGTGTAGAGAAGGCAGAAAGCGAGGATGTTCAGCCCGGTCGAGCGCGTTCATCGATAAGAAGGACGACTCACGGATAATGGGGTTGAGTTGGGCCATGAAGATGATGAACCACATGAGGTAGCAGCATGCCAAGGTCAGGAGCACCGATGTCCTGATCAGCCTGTAGATCCAGTGAGGCCAACGGAAGGAGGCAAGACGAGGGTCAGCAAGGATAGAATGTGGCCACAGTGCAGAGCACGAGGTCGGGGGAGGAAGCTCACACTTGGTTGGGGCCCTTGGGCGTGCCGATGAAGCCCGCCGTGCCGGCGAGCACGACGGCGATGAGGACCCAGATGACTGTCGATCCCGAAGCCATGACCGTCGTAGACTGCTAGAAAGGCCCTCTTGATACCCCTGCCGTAGGTCTGAAGTCAAACTGCAGGGAATCGCACCCTAGCAAGACGAGGGTAGCGCCGGCGTCGTGCGCGATATGATTCGACCGCTCCTGGCCGCTTCACGAGCTCGCTTTGGAGCGCGGGGGCCGAGCTTGAGAGCGTGTGCACCGTATGAGTCGGGCCGAGCTGACGGGGACTCGAGCTGACCTTGAGGAAGCGGCGCGACGAGGCTGCTGTGATGATGGTCGTGGTCAAGGACGAGGAGCAGGTCCATGCTCAGGCTGGCTCCTGGCCGGCGGTGGTTGCTGCCACACTCGGTAGTCGGTACCGCCGCAGCCTTGCGCAACGTTGGACACTTTTGGAACCAGCAGCGCTTTCCAAAACCGTTTTGCGAGGGTACATACAAGTGTCGACTCGATTCAGCAGCTCCGGCGCGGCCCGCACGCGGCTCGCCCGCCTGCCGGCTGCCGCCCTGCTCGTTCTCGAATCGCGGACGACCTTCTCAACCTCGACCATCACGCCCATCTCGCTCCCAACGCACTCTTCGACAGCAGCAGCAGAAGCAGCAAGGTCGCTCGCCATGGGTTTCGCCGGTACGCTCTACCAGACCGTCTTCAAGCGGAACAGCATCTAGTGAGTCGCCCTTCCTACCACGTCTTTCGGAGCGTACGACCAGGACGAGCACGGCGTAGGTGCCATGGTACGATGGCAAGGGCAGCGGTCCATGGCGCGCGCGCGCTTGGCTGTGATTGGCCCGCCTACTCGTTCACGGCGCGCAGCGCTACCGTCCCTTCTCGCCTTCCGGCCTGTCTCGGACACGAGCTGACCACGTCCTCTCTCTTTCCTTCTCTCCGCACCCCTCCTCCTCCCAGCGTCGGCACCGTCTTCGCCGGCGCATTTGGCTTCGCCATCGGCTTTGACGTGATCACTAGCAAGTGGTGGGACAGCCACAACAAGGGCGTGAGTATCTCGAACGGTCGCGAGGCGGGTCCGGGTGCTTGGCGGAGGCAATTCGCCTGATATCGGTCAAGACACTCGCGGTGGAAGGCATACATGCTGATGGGGACCTTGTTGAACATCAGTGCTGACTGTGCTCTTCACCTCCCTCTTCATCCTTCGCTCTGTCGCCGTCGCCGCTGAGTAGAAGCAATGGAAGGACATCCGGTCCAAGGTGAGTACACACGGCGTATCAAGATGTCGCGACGCCAGACTGATGCGAATTCTACCCTCTCGACAGTACGTTGAGAGCTCCGAATGAGCGCACAGCTCCTGAACAAACGCACGGGGTTGGATGTGCAGCCGTGTCAGGGTGGCTAGCGGTTGCGGGAACTCCAAGTAGAGGAGGCGGCGAAGCTCGTCAAGACACGGCTTGCGTGTGAGGATGTTCAGCATGTCACTAGATCCTCTTCGCGTCCAATTACTCGCTCCTGGTTTCGTATCATGCCGTGCTCGTGAGCGTATCTTCACATCTTACGCTCACGCCCTACCAGGGATTGTGTGAGGGACTGCAAGTCAGCCAGCTTGACGGTCGGGAGTGGTAAAGAGGAGTGCATGCGTGTTGGACCTGCTCGTTGCCGACAACCACCACAGCGACCACCTCTTTCCGTTCACAACCAGTTGGGCTCTCTCCAGCTCGCGCGCGCGAAGGCTTGCTGTCCTGGTAGGTGCCGGACCTTCTGAGAGCGCATCTGCGTCGCAGCACGCGTGAGCAACCCTACCACGTCGCCCGGTGTCATGACGACTACACCAGCATCAGGCTCGTCCCAGCGGCCCAAATTACAGACCAAGCTCGCGATACCCTTTCCGGACGACGCGCGCTCTGGCGGGCTCGACATCGTTGGCATTCTGGCGCATGCTGAGCCGCTCGGCGCGTTGCATGCGCCTTCGACGTTGAGGTTCCGATCGGAGGCACCGTCCTCGTCCTCGTCCGCGGCCACGCCGAGCTCGGCGCCAGATTCGAGGCAACGACAGGCACCCAAGTCTATAGCGCTGATACTACATGGTGTGCTCGCTCATAAGGTACGTTGCCAGGCCATGGCGAGGTCTATGATTGCGGTCGCTGACGGGCACCGACCATTACCTTGCGCGAACGTCCGCAGGATCAGATCTACCACAAGAAGCTTGCAGCCGCCTTGGACATGGACTCGTTCCGCTTCGACTTCCGGTACGTCGTACGGGCTATTCTCACTCCCGGTTGGCAGGCTCTGACGCGCGCTTGACCTTCAGAGCGAACCACGAGACGCCGGGCGAGTGGGATATGTCCTCTTTCCATGTGAGCTCGGCCTCCCCTTCATCTATCTTCTCATCACGCGCCGCCCGAGCATGACTGACGTCTTCCTCGACGCATCGCAGGAAGACGTGCGCGACCTGCGCACCGTGATTGCGCACCTGCGGCGGTACTTCAACTATCGCGTGGATCTCATCGTCGCCCATTCGCGCGGCGCGTTGGACACATGGACGTACTTGGGGGAACAGGCGCGGAGGCGGCGCGAGGTCGGTCGGGCGGGTGGGCGTGATTCCGAGGAGCTTGAGGTGCCGCCGTTCGTAGTTGCGCTTGGGTCTCGGTGGCGTATGGAGGTGAGTCGGGCGTCTAGCTTGTTCACGACTAGCGCATACGCTCACTTCGCTCTGCCATCGACACTGATGTTACGCAGAAAATCTACGGTATGTACGGACCCAGCCATCACCCTCAGATCAGGACTGACCTGCATTCACTCTTGCAGACCGGCTCAAAGACTACGAGGAGGGTTTCAAGAAGGAAGGCTTCCACCGCTGGCGAGCACGCGTCGCTGGTGAAGAGGTCGAAGTACGGATCACGCCGGAGCAAGTCGAGGCGTTTGCAAGATATCCGGTCGCTGACTATGTGCGCGATGCGCCGCTCGAGACGGACTAGTGAGTGGCGTCCGCGCAGCATTTGAAGGTTGCCACCCTGAGTTGATCTTGACTCCCTTCCTTGTTGCCACAGCCTTTTGATCACGGGCACGGCAGACAAGGTGGTGCCGACATCAGACGTGGGATACTATCTGAACGCGCTGACGGCACAGCCGGGGCGGAAGCCTGGGTGGGTGCAGGTGCACCTCGTCGAGCACGCTGATCACAACTTTGTAGGCTTGTAAGTGTGGGCGCGTCTGTGTGTCCATCATGATGAAGGCGACTGACATTCCGGACGTTGCGCAGCTACGATGAGGTGGTCGGCACCATTGTACGATGGCTCCAGTCTCGAAACGCAAGCTCAGCCTCGACATTGAATCCATTAGCGAATACTCAAGGTCACGTCGATGGCACTTCAAGCACGTCGACATCAGACCGCGACACGGCGAGCTCCAAGTCGTCTGGCAAGCTGTGATCGAGCCGCCGGCGGTCGTCGGACACGGTACGGGTCGGATGACCTTGAAGCCTACCTTCACGAGCAAGCTCCACCAGGTCTCTGGTCGGGCGAGTGTGGACTTGAGACACGTACACGCGGCGTCGCCCCTTGCGCACGTACGGTACGTGCTGAAGATCAGGGGCAGACCCAGGCCTCGGCGTTCAAGGAGACCGACCACGGAGGGGGAAGGGGACGGTTGAGCTCGTGTGAGCACAGAACCCGCGCCACAGACTCCAGAGCTGGGCACGTTTTGGACGGGTCGCGATTCGAATGCAATCGCGTCCGTCGCCCGCCCCGGGCGCCTGATGAGGCGTTTCGACGGTTCGGCCGCGGTGGCCGTTCGACGGCTGGCTGGCACTGCCGTGCTGCAGGCAAGCAGGCTTGGGGAGGATCTTGCATGGGTGGAAATTGTGGATCGGGCCCAAGGTCCAAGCGTGATGCGAACGTGCCCACCTCGTCCGTTGCCTGCCGTTGTCCGAGTCCGAGGTGCGCTTCGCCCCCAACAATAATCGAGTGACTGTGGCAGTCGCAGCGCCTGGCTGTCCTGGACGCGGCTCAGCGCGCGCTCTGTGGGTGCGTGTCTGTGTGTGTTGATTGAGCCCTGAGGCGGGTCGGTGCCGTGAGCGAAGGAAGGGTGAACGTGGTCAACGTGGTCAGCACACGAATAAAGCAGCCCCTCGCAAGCCAACGAACGGCACGACGATCATCAGCAGCGACAACAGCAGCAGCACGGACAAAGGACAACGGCGTGCGCACACGCTGCGGCGTATATCAAGAGACGCCCCTCGTCCAACTCGTCCCGCGCACGCGCGCCCGCGACACCCACGCAAGTACGCTTTCGTTCGCAAGTACGAGCTGCCACCTTCGCAAGGGAGCATCGTCGTCCACGCACGCGGAACGTAACCATGGCCACCTCTACAGCACAAGCAACAGCAGCGCACGGCGTCGACGTCCTGCCGCCGTCCTGGCCAGCGTCGGACAGCGATGCCGTCGCAAGCTACCCAGGCGACATCAAGCGGCGCAAGCTCCGCGTCGCCATCGTCACGGAGAACTTCCTCCCCAAGGTCGACGGCGTCACCCGCACGCTGGCGCGCCTCCTCGAGCACATGAACGCAGAGGGCCACGAGGCCATCGTCTTCGGGCCGGAGACGGGCTTGACCTCGTACGCGTCGTACGCCGTCGTCGGCACCTTTGGCGTGCCCCTCGTCGTCTACCCGGGCCTCAAGCTCAACTTCATGCGCCCACGCTTCATCCGCCGCCTCCAGCAGTTCAAGCCAGACGTGAGTATTTACCCTTGACGCTCTTTCTGTATGCGTGCGCTCATTCCTCTGCCTTGCTCTCACGCAGATCGTCCACTTTGTCGACCCCATCTGGCTCGGAGCGCAGATGCTGCCCGCCGTACAAAAGTGGTTGCCAGACGTTCCCTGCGTGTCGTCGTACCACACCAACCTGCCAACGTATGCCACCCTCTTTGGCCTGCCATGGCTCGAGAAAACGATGTGGCGGCTCACGCGCAACCTGCACGACCGGTGCGAGATCACCTTCTGCCCGTCCGAGTCGACATGGCGCATGCTCCGCTCCAAGGGCTTCTCCAACGTCGTCATTTGGGGACGCGGCGTCTACCCCGAGATGTTCAGCCCCGAGCACCGCGATGACAACCTTCGCGCCTCGTGGGGCGCCACGCCCAAGCCCGAGTCGCTCATGCGCACCCCGCGGGCCGCCCTCTCCGCCGATGACCAGGCCGCGATGCAGCTCGCACACAAGCTCGGCATCAGCTTGGCGTCCACCTCGTCCTCGAGCGGCGAGGACTCGTTCATGCGCACACCACCGACCTTTGCGATGAACCCGAACTCGCCCTCGCTCGTCGCATTGCCCGAGCTCAGCCCACCGCCCGCATACGACTCGCTCTTGGGGATTCCACCCCTGCCCACGGCCGCTTTTGCCCTCCCGCCACCGGCCCTCTCCGAGCAGTCGGGCCCGTCCTCGTCCAAGTCGTCCTCCTCTCACCACCGCTCCACCGTCCGACCCATCCTGAGCGCGGCCGACCAAGAGAGCAAGACGGTCATCCTCTACGTGGGCCGCATCTCGTGGGAGAAGAACCTGCGCTTCCTCATCGAGGCGTTCCGACTGCTCCCCGACCCCGTCCGTGCCGCGGCCAAGCTCGTCTTTGTGGGCGACGGGCCCGCACGGGGCGACCTCACCCGGCTGTGTGCCAAGTCTGGGCTCGATGCCGTCTTTATGGGCCACCAGTCTGGCAAGCGGCTCGCGGCGATGTACGCCTCGGCGTCCGTGTTTGCGTTCCCGTCGTTCACGGAGACGTTTGGGCAAGTCGTGCTCGAGGCGCTCGCGAGTGGGCTGCCCGTCGTCGGCTTGCATGCGGAGGGGACGAGCGATCTCGTCTACCACGGCCGGACGGGTCTGTTGCTCGATGTCGCTGCGGCATCCAAGGGCGCCATCTTCCAGGCGGAGGACGAGCTCAAGCGGGTGTCAAACCGGTCCAAGAGCGCAGCGGAGCAGGAGGCCGAGTCCGTACGGGACGCCAAGGCCGAGTCGTCTCTGGCCCTCCACAACGGATCGAGGACCACGCCCTCTTCCTCCTCCCCGTCCGACTCCACCCTCACACCAGGCCTACCCAGCCCCATCCCAAGCGTGATCGAGTTCTCCCACCTGACCTCCCCCTCGCACCCAGCCTTCGAGCCCTGCGCCCGCGCGTACGCCGCGCTGCTCGCGCAGCTCATTGCCGATCGGGCGCTGCGGGCCGAGATGGGACGGAGGGCGCGCGAGATGGCGTGCAAGCGGACGTGGTGGGCTGCCATGGAGGAGTGTATTGGGGGGTATGAAAGGGTGTTGCGCGCGCGTCAGGCGGCCAAGGTGGCGGCGGCTGCTGCGTTGGACGCGGCGCAGGCGAGGGAGGCGGCGGAGGAGGTGATGAAGATGGCGGCAAGCACGGCCTCCACTGCTTCTCCCGCTCTTCCCGGTATGACCGACGAGGAGCTCGAGCGGGTCCGACAGCGCGAGCGCGAGGCGGCGGGTGCGCCGCTGACGGGTCCGATGATCAAGGGCGTCGTCTTGGTCTACCTCGTTGTCTTTCTTGCGCTCTGGTACGCTGTGCTCCTTGCTTGAGCGCTGGGACCTCTCGTCAGGCTCTCCCTACCTCTCTCTGAGCTCGATGGAGTGCATTCCCTGCTGTACGAATATCTGTCTATCCCCCTCTCTGTTACCCCTGTGACGACCTGCTTCCCTGCCTTGACCACGCTCCGATACCTACCCCCGACCGACCGTGGTACCACGGTCCGTTGCTCCCACTGTGCGCTAGATGTCTAGATGAATCACAATGCCATGTACCTGGCCACTCTGGATCGCAGCCCTGTACAGTTTCTGAAGTTCAAGGATCGTGTATCGAGTTGTTGATTCCGTTGATTCCGAAAGGAGTGGGCGGGTTCGACCGGGTGAGGATTAGGACCGAAGAAGGAAGGGCTGCTCTGAGAGAGTGTGTGTGTGAGAGAGAGAGCTTGTAAAGACAGAAGGGGGAGGGGCCGAAAGGGGCCGCTCCGTGGGCCTGGGGGGGAGAGGGAAGGAGAAACGAATCTCTAAGCCGAGGGATCCTCATACCGATATCCGCGATCAGGGGATCAGGCGAAGAAGACCGCGAGCGCCAGCGCTGCGACGGACGAGACGAGTGCGCTACTGCCCAGCAGCGCGTTCCTCCCCGTGTAAGGGGAGGCGGGGGCGGCGCCGATGGCCGTGTCGGCTGCTGCGGATGCCTTGGTCCCGCCGGTGCTGTTGGCGTTGGCGTTGGCGTTGGAATTGACGTTGTACACGGCTGGCCCGCCGCCCGACTTGGTGGAGCCCGATGGACTTGCTGATGGAGACGAGGAGGATGAGGAGGACGAGGGCGAGGCGCCGGGGAGGGGCGAGAGGATGTTGGCCTTGAGCATGCTCGTCTGAGCCGTGGTGGGCGAGGTGGCGTTCCAGGCATTGGCGTACCACGCCTCGCCGCTCATCTCGGGCACGGCGACGGCCTTCCAGCCGTAGGTGCCCACGCCGGGCCAGGTGTGCTGGATGAAGGCGTTGACCGAGTAGGAGGTGAGTTCGTGCTCGAGGAGGATGACGCCGGGGGAGTGGGGCTGGGCGACGGCCTGGTTGATGGCGTGGTTGATCGTCTTTTGGTTCATGCCTGGCACCTCGCCGGGGCATTCGGACTGGCCATTGGTGTCCATGCACCAGTCGTTGCACTCCTGGTTCCACATGACGGCGGTGAGGCCAAAGACGTTTTCGGCAATGGCGCGGACGCGGCTGTCGATGTCGCCCTGGGGCGGGCGCCAGTAGCGCGGGATCTTGCCCGAGTAGTCGTAGATGATCTGCATGGTCCATCCGAGTTCGCCGAGGAGCTCCTCGTTGGAGCGGGTGGAGGAGAGGTTGTGGGACCAGGTGTGGACGCCGATGTGCTGGTTGCCCGTGGCGATCGCCTGCTTGAAGATGTCTGGGTATCCGAGGATGTTGGACCCGATCATGAAGTGGGTTGCCGACTGGTCGACCTGGCCGAGGAAGTCGAGGAGGGCAGGTGAGGCGGGCGTGGGCCCGTCGTCAAAGTTGATGAGGAGCTGTCCGTCGGGTGCGTTGGCGATGTCATTCTTGCCGAGACACTTGGAGTTGGTCCAGTTGCAGGGGTCCTGGATGCCCTTGGGGTAGGCAATCGTGCCGTCGGGTGCGAGCCGTCCGACGGGGATGTCTGGGATCTGTCCTGCTGCGATGGCCTCCTGGAGGGCCTGTGTCCATTCCTGTAGACAAGAAGCAAGATGAGCGAGCCCGTTGTGATGAGATGAGGTGCAATGAGATGCTTACTGGCTTGTTGAGTGCTGGGTCGGTGACGACCCACGAGGCTGGGTAGGACGCCTGGGAGGGCGCGCGTGACTGGTGGAAGTGGACGCGTCCCCCTGCGCGGCGGTGCTGTTGATGTGCTGAGCGTGCGTGGTGCTGCTGTGCGATGCGTTGCAAGGAGCGTGTGGATGGCCCGCGTGCGGCTGCGTCGCTGAGGCTGGCGAGGGCCGTGATGGCCAGGGCGAGGATGGCGGCGCTGCGCATCGTGAGGAAGGGAGTGAGTAGCGACTGTGGGAGGGAAGCGAAGGTGAGGAGGGCGTCGTCGTCGAGGAGGAGGACGAGGAGGAGGTGGGAGGTGCAGGGAAGGGGAGAGGAGTGCGGCTCCCTTGCCGAACCGCCCGCCCGCCCGCCCGCCCGCCGCCTCTGCCGCCCGTCCCGCCCGTCCCGCGGCCGGCAGCCAGCCAGCCGTCACCGCAGTCCCTTCCCGAATTCGAATCCAATGCAGAGTGAACCAATCGCCGTTGGGCCAGCAGTGAGCAGCAGACGGCCGATCCACCGTCACGCAACCGCACCACGTGGCACAATCAGCCGGGTGTCGATCATCAGCCTCCTCCTCCTCCCTTCTGTCCCGAGTACTCTTGTATTTTTTGGCATCTACTGCATCTCCTCATCCTCCCGATCCCCATCCTCCCCCTCCTCCTCCCTCCGCCGCTCCTCCCTCTCCCGCTCCATCCGCCCAGCACGCTCAGCAGCACGCACCCACCGCCCCTCCGCCTGCCTCAGCACCTCGAACCGCCTCGCCACCGCAGCACGCAGCTCACTGCCCAAGTCGCGCGTATGCAGCAACGACGGCGAGACAGCACGCCGTCGAGCGCGCTCCTCGGGGTCGTCCGCCACCAGCAGCACCTCGTCCAGCAGCGTGTACGGCACATACGTTGACTGCGGCCCACCGCCACCCCCCTTCAGATCGGACACGTCCGACACCAGCCGAATGCCTTGCCGCAGCGCATCGTCAATCCGACCCGTCTTCAGGTAGCTCCGCATCAGCGACTCGGGCTTGTGTTCCTACCGTCATCGTAGTCGATATCGAGTGTATATGTGTATGAGAAAGTCATCAGCGTAAAGTCATCGTCTGCGCCCATATCCTCACACTCACCTCGAACCACGTCACCAGCCAGGCAGGCACACCCACACCTTCACCCAGCCCAAGACATCGATCCAGCACCGTCTGCCGGTACTTCCACCCCGACCGCGGCCCATCATGCATCTCCAACTGCAACCGCACATAGTCCCACGCCCGATCCGCAGCGGGGCCATCCCAATTTGCACTCCACGCCGAGTGGGAAAGGAACTCCATCTCCTCCGCCTCGGCCGCGTCCTCCTCCTCCTCCTCCGCATCGTACACGCTCGCAAGCAGCCGCTCCACCACGCCGTCTGCTGGATCCTCCCCAGCGCGCCGCTTCCGCCGCTGCGCCAGACTCGCCGACAGCGCAACGCACGTCACCGTCAGCCGCTCAAAGATGGGCGTCATGTCCACGCCCAGCTCCCGCGCCGTCGTAAACGCCGTGTCAAACTTGCGGTTGCTCACATACAGCGACACCGCATCCTCCGCCGACAACACAAAGGCTGTCATCCAGACGCAAAAGAGAACTATAGTCAGCCCTTCCACTGCTCATCCACAAGTAGGGAGGGAAGAGGATCCAACTCACAAGGTCGCGCCGCCTCGGGGAAGAAGTGCACCAGCCCGAGCCGAGCCAGCACGAGGTGGTACTCGCGCCGCACATCCTCAATCCGCAGCACCGCAATCGGCCGGCGCTCCGGCTGGAACATCCACTCGGGCACATAGTGCGTCAGCCGGCGTCGCTTCGCCTGGGAGGTGAACGCGGCGCGTCGGCCGCCGTCGAGCTCGTCCGCATCTTGATCGCCGCCGCCGCCGCCGCCGCCGCCGTTGAGCAGGGACGGGAGATCCGCATCCTCATACCCGGCCGCCGTCGGGTCCACCTTCGCAACGTCGCCCAACGCAACATTGGCACTCGCCACCGTATGATGGGAAAACCGCGCGTCGCGATCCTCGCACAGCGCCAGGTCATTCACCGCCGCCAGGTAGCTCTGCGCTTGCAGCTTGGCCACCTCGAGGAAGTTTTCGGCCACGTCGGCATTGGCGCCGAGCACAATGGCGCCCTGCCGGTAGAGAGCGCCGAGCGCTTGGGCTTGTTGGTACATGGTGGCCGCCGCTTCAGGAGAGTGGGTCCAAGGACACGTCAGTCCACTGTATTCAAGGACCGGTCGAACAAGGCAGAGCCAAACTCACCATTTTTCAAGTCGCCCCGGAAGACGTGATACTTGTGCAAGATGCCATAGTAATCCGGATGCCGCATCACGTCCGAGTTGCGCGCCTTGAAGTTGAGCTCGCGCTCCACCTTTTCCTGCAGGCCGGGGAACGTAAAGCTGAACAGCAGCGGCGTCTCGTTCTGCTCGCACATGACGCCCACGAGCATGCGCAGGCACTCGGCTTGGATGTCCGGGAGCGGGATCGCGAGCACCGTCGCGTACGCGTCGGCGTACCGGCCCAGACGGAGCTGCGCGCGGAACATGGTCGTCCAGAGCGTCTCGATCGCGTTGAGCGCCGGCGGGCCGACGAGCTCGTCGCCGACGGTGTCAAAGCCAGCTTGGCGCAGGTCACGCGTCACGGCCTTGGCCTCCGTGTTCGCTGCAATCGCCTCCGCGCACGCGTTGACGAGCTGGACGTCCGCCTCGGCATCGCTGAAAATGTCGGCAAAGTGCCGGTACAGAAGCTCGACAACGTCGTCCGACGTCGGGTCGGCGCTCTCCAGCGCCGCCGAAATGCTGATGGGCAGGATGTGCAGGAGGGCGTAGTGTTCCGGTCGGAAGGCGAACTGGAACTCGGCGTCGTCTTCCTCCTCCTGCTCTTGCATGGCTTCGGGAGGATCCACCTCGGGCTCGATGCCGTCCTCGGCTTCGTTGACGGGCTCCACATGCTCCCAGTCAGTTGGTGACAGCCTCTCTGGGCGTTCGTGACCTCTGGCCGCTCGCTGTTGAAGGTAGGACAGCAAGGCGTGTCTCCGTTCATCGGACGCGCTCCGAAGTGCCCGAGCAACCAAGGCGATATGGGCCTCGGCGGCGTCAAACTTGCCGAGCGCGACCAGGGCTCGAGCGGCAAGGTAGGCAATCGCAGGATTGTCGGCATCGCTGAAGCACGCCAGATAGTCGAGCGTGGCACTGGGGAACCCGGCCTTGAAGACGAGACTGGCAAGGTGGGCCTGTTGAAGCTGGAAGCGGGGTCCCAACGAGTCGATGATGGAGTCGAGGCCGAAATCGGCGCCCGTGATGTCGGCGCGGACCTCCTTCGACAGCGCGTCGATCTCCCTCCAGATGATAGAGGGCAGATGTGCGCCTAGAAGCCCGTTCATGGACAGAAGACCGCCAACGGTGCGAGAGATGCGCTCAGCAAGACCCTGTGGCTCTCGCTCGCCCGAGCCGGCATTGTAACCACTCCAGTCGTGCTCGTCGCCCTCGCCTGCCGTGTCCGCAAAGTACGCGACGTTGTGATAACTGTCCCCGTCGACGAAGGAAGTATCGAGGAGTCGCCGTTGGACGATCAGGGACAACAAGTTCCGAATCGACGCTGGCCTTCCCGTTGGCGGGATGCGATCGAGAGGCCGAAGCGGTTGAACCGTGAGATTTTGCATCCTTGTCACCGTCCGGTCAAAGCTGAGATCCTCCGAACCGTTCACTTCTGGCCCGAGCTCCTCTGCCGCGTTGGTGACGGCCAGTGGTCGGTCGATCTCTGCCGCAACGAGGAGCGTCGCGGGATCGACCTCGACCTCGGCACTGGCCGAAGCCAAGCGGTACAACCCTTCGATACGCTGCAGCGCGGCGAGTGTCGATGAGAGCAAGAGCGGCAAGGAGGGTATCGCACCGCTCGAGGTTCTTGCTGCATCGTCTGCGTCGATGGCGCCGCTGAGGAATGCTTCATCGTCATTTGCCTCGTCCGCGTTGGCCGAGAAATATGGCGAGCGTTGAAGGCTCAAGAGGACGACGAGCAGCGCTTGCACGAGTCGTCGCCTCGCGAGCAGGGATCGTAGGGTGCCATCTGCAGTCATGACACCACCCAAGACGGCCTCGCCAATGGAATGCGGCGAGCGGTCATTTGATGACCACGGCAACTCTAGCGCGGCACCATCCTCCAATGGCCCACAGACGACGTCGAGCCAGAGCCAAAGCGCTTGTTCGACCGACTGCGCTTTTGCGAGCTCGATGGTACCGGGATCATCGCCAGCTTGAGGCTCACTCTGGGTGAGAAGTCGATGGGCTGCTTCCGCCACGATACGAGAGACCTCTTCCTTGATGCCTTCTTTTTGCAGGGCGAGGTGCGCCTCTGCCTCCGGGCTGAGTTGTACTGAGGCGTCCTCGTCCTCGTCAGCAGCAGCGCCATGCGCCTCGTACACCTCCGCCTCGACTTGATCGATGCGGTCTTGGTAATGGTATTCGCAGGCAGCGAGCCAAGCTTCTTGCACCACATCGCCGAGAACTTGACCCTCTTGCCCTGCACCGCCATGGCCTAGTGCCTGAATGACAGCACTCGCAGCCGAGAGCGTGAGGCACCTGGGCACGCTGAGGCCCAGGGCGACAAAACTAGCGACGAGTCGAGCACGCTCGATCCTTGATGATGTGTCGTACTCCTCGTGATCATCCCCTTGACTAGCGTCATCGACGCGTGCTAGTGCCGCAGCGAGGGCTTGAAGTGCTTGGGGTGTGAATCGTTGAGGTGGGCTCGTCTCTTCATTTGAGACATCCTCTTCAGCCGTCTGATCAAAGTCGTCGAGCTCATCCACGGCAGCTCGAGCCGCTACTCGCAATAGCGTCTCAGCCGGAAGCTCTTCGATGGGCAGACCCAGACGATTGTTCGCGACCACCATGATAGGATCTGGGTATGTCGCCAGCCAGCCATGTGCTCTCCTTGATTGGCCTTGTCGCCCGTCTTCTTCCATGTCGTCCTCTGTCGACTCGTCGTCATCTTCTGCTGCACATACAACTGGACCGACGAAGCCAAGCAAGAACCGAGCGGTGTCCTCCTCCTTCTCGACTCGATCGACGTACTTGATCCATTCGCGCACGACCTGCGCCTCGTGCTGTTCGTGCAAAAGGACGCCGGTCTCCTCGTCCCGGGTGACTTGGAGTTGGGCGCCGATCAGATTGAGCAGATGTGCCCGCAGAGAAGGGGCCGTCCACGGCCGTTCGAGAGACAACGCTGCTTGACGTCCGCTTCGCTCGTCAAGGGTATCATCGGCATCATGCCGGCCGAGTAGTGCTCGTTTTGCAGCGGCCTCGTACCACGCGGCTGCCTTCGCGAGGTTGCCAATGTCAAATCTGCCTGGCTCGAACAGGCGATCGAGGAAAGAGGCGGCGATTGAGGACGTCCCGAGCTCTGCTGAGTAGGAGAGCTCGCGCTTGAACTCGTCCGTGTGAAGAGGTGGGTACCGTGCCCGAGCTGAGGAGGACGATGATGGAGCCGAAGGGCAAGGGAACGTTCCGACCGATGTCCATATCGATCCAGCCACCTCCTCTTGTGTCAGGGCTGGGCCACCGCTTGCGCCGCTCTGTGCAGGTAGGGGACGGCCACTTGAGTCGAGGTGGATAGTCGTCTTCCTGACCTCAGGACCGGACAAGGTGTTCCAGCCCGTCCATAGCGTCCAGCTGGCACCTTCCGCAGGTGACGCAGACTCAACAACGGAGAGTTTCATGTCCCGCAAGACAGGCACGGACGTCACGCCAGCGACCTCATCTTCACCCTCGTCCGCCGCCGCACAGGACCAGAGCGGGGTGACCGACTGCACCACCTCGTCCGCATCGGCGTATCCGTCCCCAGATTGACCTTGCGACGAGCTGAGCTTGATGCCGTACACGATGAAGAAGCTCTCTGAGCGTGCTTGCGCAGGCGCCGCCGGGACGGGCACGAAGACGATGGTGTAGAGATTGAATGCGCTTGATGCTGGTGCGACGTGTAGGAGGATACGCGGAAGTGGTGCACCGGAAGCTGGACTGCTTGTACCAGGTTCGGCGCCAATGCCGGCCGCACCGAAGACAGCCCCAGCCTGAAAGGCGGCGGTGGCCGTACTGTACTCGGATGGCGCCTTGACGGGACTCGAGCTCCCGCTAGTGACCACACCGACCGCCCTGCCGGCCGGTGATGGCGGTACCGATCCCTCCCTCTGCGTAAGCGCCCCAGAAGCACCGCCCTCGACCGAGCGAAGTCCAAGCGCCCGACGAGCGATGGCGCGCGCGCCTTGATTCGCGTCCAAATTGCCAAGCTCTGGCCTCCTGCGCGGAAGGTCCGTCGTGTTCAAGCACACCTCGTTGAACAGGCCCCAGATGCGAAGCTTTCGATCTCGCGAGACGGCAAGGGCGATGGCGTACGACGTCTTGGTGTCATAGCCGTCAAAAGCAAGGATCTGTGTCGGCTCGAAACTTGCAGTTGGTTCAGGGAGTTGTGTGCTACTTGCCGTGCCGCCGCGTGAGTGTGCCACGGACGCTGTACCTCGAGGAATGAGGCGCGCCAACGTGTTCAAGAACGAGGTGGGTTTGAGGAACGTTTCCCTCCAGTCTCCTGAGTACAGGTGAGCAGAGTGAGTATTGGTTCTGCATTGACAAAGCCAAAAGGACTCACCATGGCTTCCCTCCTCCTTTGTGAGCTTGACGAGCGTACCATCCTCACACGCGATGAGCATGAGACCCGAATGCACGAACAGTACCTTAGTCGCCGTCTTGCCGCGGCCCTTCGAGCCCAGCACCAGCGACATCGAGCCAGCACCAGCGCCAGACCGTGATGCCCAACCAGGCGCAGGCATGATGAATCCGAGATTCTGCGAGCGGCGCTGAACTGTGTGCGCGCTCAGGCCGCTGTGCGCCAAGCTTGACGTGAGGGGGATGGAGAGCTGGACGAGGTGCGCACTGTGCGTGAGCACAAAGACGTGCAGTGTCCTTGGCTCGTCCGTGAGCTCTTCTGGGTACACGCTCAGGCCGATGCTGTCGACGGCGGGTGCCGGCAGCTTGATTTGCAACGAGGCGTCCGGCAACGAGGTGCTTTGTAGCTCGTAGGCGCCGTCGTCGTAATCCTCGCCCTCCGGCTCGCTCCCATCCTCGTCGCCTTCATGATTTCGGGAAGCAGCACCGGGCCTCCTTGGCAATGGTGGTGGAAGCAAGGCCGAGAAGGTGAGGTGCAAGACGGGCCCGGCGCTGGCATCGTGATGAATCGCGCGAGCGACGATGAGCGTCCCAGACGGGGCGTACACCAGCGAGCTTGCGTGCGAAGGCGGCATGCGCTCCAACAACGCCGACGAGAGCTCAATCCCGGCATCGCGAAGGGAGAGCGACCCATCCGATGAGCCGGGCACCCGCGGCGTCGTTGATGTTGTCGTGGCAGCGCCTGCCGCTCCGCCGACACGACCGGGCGAAGGCACGAGCTCGTCGAATGAGCAGTCTACGAGCGCGAGCGGGGGCTCACGCTCATTGAGACGCGACATTCTCGCCTCGTCCGTGCTCCTACTGCCGAGCGATGGCGTACGGTCAGGCTTGAGAGGTGCCTTGTTGTTGTTGGTCGTCTTCACGCGTCGACGTCTCGTGATGGTTGACGAGCATGACCACCTTCGCGGCTTCGTGCCCTGGACATGGTCCAGGTGTGGACGTGAACTTCCAGTCATGATCATACACTTGATCGCAGCAAACGGCCTATACAACGCCGCCAGCGACGATGTCACGATGGCCAGGCTCATGGAGGCACGGGCGCACTCGTCGCGTACATCTTTGCCAATCTGAGTGATGCCTTATCCCTAGACAGCCTCGCAAAGACTCTCAAGGAAGCGTTGCTATCGAGAGCCCTTGTCTCCGACGGAAGGGCCCACGCAACCTGGCCTCGCAGCGGTCGGGTTGGCAAGTTGCCTCTGACCACCGTAGATCTCGGCATGACCTATGATTGACAATCGAGCTCAAGGATGGCACATCGTACTAGTTGCGCGGTGCAGGCTTGCCTTGCCATGCAATCTGAGGAGAAAGAAGCACGGGTTAGACATTGAAGAGCAGGTTTTCGACAAGCTGAACTCACGATCTTTGGCGATGTCGTGCTATATGTCTTGAAGGCCCCCCTCGTTCCCGTCAGGTTCTCACCAGGTGGCTGTTGTGATAACAGGTCAAGAAGTGGTAGGATGACCAGTAGAGTCAGCGGCAACTTGTCAAATGGGACCACCGGGCAGAGCACTTACCGCGAGCCATGAAGGGGTGACCTCGGCCAGAACGGGGTCCTTGTTGGGAGGGTCCTTCCGGATGTGCGCAAGCCATGCATGCCATGAAGGGTCCACTTGGGACGCGTTCACGTTGTGCTGGGCAAAGTCGACCCATCGGTGCCGGCCAGGAATCTGAACAGGGGCGACAGGGTAGCGCAGAAGTCGCGGATGCCGGTCGAGCGAGGAAGCAAGCAGACAGAGAGCAAGACGTCAGTGAGAGTACTACAGGTAGCCGCAGAGACACTCACCTCGTCCAGATTCTCGTAGTACTTGTTGCCGTTCCGATCTTCCCCAATGAAGGTACCGGACTTGGCGTCGCCGATATAGTTGAGGTCGTGCCAGAACTTCTTGAGCCCGCCGGCACGGATGTGCTTCAATGTGCGTGCGAGAGACATGGTCGATCCCTGAGCTGCTGCTGGCCGCTCTTCGCAAGTCGGACTCGATGCCTACGCTGCGTCCAGGGCAAGGTGGTGGTAGTCGTGCACCAGAGCAGGCCGCGGTGCGCCTCACGAGCTCGCCGTCACTCGGAGCGGATTGTGATCATGCGATCGTGGTGTTGGACGCTCGAATTTCGAGCCCGCGACGCCGACCAACTTTGACGATCTTGTGAACGACCATGAGCCCGCTCCAATAGCACCTCCAGCGCCAGAAGGTCGGCCCACCAGACCTCGTAGCTCGCGGGGCACCTGCTCAATCCGTGCTGTGGAACCCCTTGGCTTGGGCACGGCGCGCAAAGGTCTTTGATGGCCCTCTCATCGTTCGGTGAGCTGCTCTGTGCGCACAGATTGGCACCAACTCTGGCTTGCGTGCGGCTGGCTGACCATCCTCGAGCTTTGCAGTGTCGCCAGTAGTTGCGAATACGGCGGCTGTGGCGATCGCAACCTTCATACTTGGCTACTACGCTGGCGTTGGGCGCTCATTGTTCGCATACAATCAGGATAGCCGGCGGCGGCTACTCCAAGGAGGCGACCTCGCGGAGGACGACGACGAAGACGAGTCTGGTTCGGAGTGGGAGGAGCTACAAGACGAGCAGGGCCGGAGGATGGTGCGCAACAGGGCGGGAAGAATACTGGAAGAGTGCAAGATGGTGAGCTCGTCCTTGTCCTTGACCTTGCGGCTTTGCATGAGCTGACTGGTCACACCTTCCATTCGCTCGCCGTGGCGCTCACAGATTTTGGTAGTTCGTACTGATATCAAGATGGACAAGGGGAAGATCGCGGCACAGTGCGGGCACGTGCTCAGGCCCACGTCTGTGTGCGTGGATCAGTGTGTTGACTGGCGAACGCATTTGTGACATTCCTTCGCAGGCATGCAACATTGGCGGCGTACAAGGCGGCGCTCAGGCAGACTCCCGAGGTAAGACGAGAGCAACTCTTACATCTTCATCGTGAAGCCCGGTCTAACCTCGACCTCAATTCCCCTTCAGTGGGTCCAACATTGGGAGCGCACAGGGTATGTGGTCCTTCGTCCCATAACCTCTGGTTGAGCTCCAAGACTGACCCTGCTTTTGATTGTCTGGCATCTCAGACAAGCCAAGGTGGCCGTCAAGTGCAACACGCAGGAGGACATGCTCGAGGTCGAGAACCAGGCGCGAAGAGCAGGCGTCGCTGCCCGTGTCATTCGAGACGCGTGAGTGGAGCCTCCGGGACGTGTCGATCGACCTATAACGCTGATGCACTCCCTCTTACACACGCTGGGCGCATCCTTTCCCGCACGCTCTAATAGCGGCCGAACTCAGGTCGCGGCAGGAACGATGACCGTCATTGGCGTAGGACCTGCGCCTCGTTCGATTCTGGACACCATCACGGGCGGCTTCAAGCTGCTATGAATGCAAATCCACGTTGACAACGGTGACACCGGCTTCACCGCCTGTGCTAGAGAGCTCGTAGCAGTTCCAAGGAGGCATACTGAAGCATTGGAGTGATTGCGTGCCTCATGAGCTCGCCGTGACCGTGGTGAAGCAGGTCCGATGTAACTGCGTGTGTCCACTGTCCAGAAGTAAGCGTGGGAAGCTCGAGGGTCCAAGTGGAGGCTGCTGGCTCGAGCCGCCCTCCAAGGCTTCCAGCTCATCAGTTGCGGAGGCGGACGACCAACGACCACCGCAGGATCCTCGAGCTCGCCGACTACGACAGCCGTCACCACCACCACGCGCGGCCAGCAAGAACGGCTATCTCGCTCCAGAGCATCGCGCAGGCGTCTCACGACATACAACGCTCGCGATGCGGTCCGCCGCGCTCTCGCCGCTGCTCGCCTTGTTGGGCTCGGCACTGCTGCCCGGCGTCCAGGCTCAGAACAACCATCAGAATGAGAAGCACGGCACCGACGCCGTCGTGCCGCTACGGACGCACACCATTCACGCGCCCTACGTAGACTCGAATCTGCAGAACAAGTTTTGGGACTTTGGCGGCGATGCGATCGTGGACACGAATCGCGCGGTGCGATTGACGCAGGACAAGCCGTCGCAGATGGGATGGCTATGGTCTCGGCTGGTGAGTACGCTCTGCCTCGCACATCATCTCGTGCGCCAGGCGCCGCAGGCTCTCTATGAAGCTGGTGTCACGGCGCCGTAGCGCTACTGTACTCGTGCGCTCGTGGTCAGCAGCTGACAGGTTCATCTCCTCGCAATACAGGTGCTTCCGCCTCAGAACTACGAGATCACAGTAGACTTTACCATCAATGGCGATTCGTCACACCTCTACGGAGACGGGTGAGTTTCCAGATCTGATCTTTCCTTCTGCTGTGAGACTCACGCCCTTCTGACCCTTCACAGTATGGCGATGTGGTTGACAACGGAGCGTGCAAAGCCAGGACCTGTCTTCGGTAGCAAGGACTACTGGACAGGCCTAGGCATCTTCTTTGACACCTATGCCAACCAGCGTCATGTGAGTAGGCTGAAGCGTCGCTAGCGCGAGCCTTCAACAAGACCTGCTGACGCTGTGAGAAGGAAATCCAGGGCTACAACTTTCCGCGCATCGGTCTGATGGTGAACGATGGTTCCAAGAGCTATAACGTCGTCCACGATGGCGATGGCCAGTTCGAAGCCTCATGTAGCGTGAGTCCTAGTAGTCTGGCAGCTCAACGAAGAGGGCCGCAGCTTCTGACCTCCTTGTTTCCCGCGCAGATGGAGATTCGAAGAGCGCCGGTGTCGACGCGCGCGAAGTTGACACACATCATCGGCGTTTCTTTGGAGGTCCGTTGTGACACGTGAAGCACCAGCGAAGCGCGTACTGACGTGTTGTTACTTTGCACATGCAGCTTGAGATCCAACACGATGACTGGGACGAGTGGGAGACGTGCTTGTGAGTGTCTCTATGTGTCTTGACGCTCTGGGACGCCTGCCTGATCCAGCCTGTACACGTTTACAGCAAGGTGTTCAATGTGACGCCTCCCGTCAACCCGTACCTCGGCTTTTCTGCCTTGACAGGTGCAGTTCACGACGACCACGACATCGTGTCCGGTGAGTCTTTGCATGCTTGCTGCTCGTACGGTGAGCGTAGACTGGAGCTCATACACTCCATCTCTACAGTCGCGACCAACAGTCTCATCTTCAAGCACCGGACATTGGAGGAGTTCCGGGACCAGCGCCAAAAGGCGCGCGAGGGCAAGGTGGGCAAGGGTCGCAAGCGCCCGAAGAAGAGCCCTGGGCGGACGATTGATCGGGATTACGACCCGTTGTCGGACCACGAGCACGGCTTCTGGCCCTTCTTGCGCACCCTGGTGCACCTCATTACGGCGCTGCTGAAATGGGTGCTCATCGTGGGCGTGATTGGCGGAGCTGTGCTCGTTGGATTGACATACCACCGGCGGCAACAAGTGAGTGCTGTGGTAGAGCTGCTGGAAGATGATTAGCTGACCGGATATCTGTCCAACGTTGCAGGCCAAGCGCTTCTGAGGGCGACAAGTGCTCTTTGGCCGACGCCTGGCGCGACTGTACATGCGAAGGGCCTGCTGTACACTTGAATCCAAGGGGCTAGTATGGCTGCCATCATCCTCGTCATTGTCAAGATCCGGTCGTCGCACACGGAACGCTTGCTGAGCTTCGGTGCTTTGCCACATAGTCAGTCAAGCACGCCGAGCGACAGCAAGGTCAGCGAGAGCTGGAGATTGGCCAGCCATGGCGTCGAGAATCGATCCAATCAGCATACGCTCGGGGCATCACGAGAAGTCGAGAACGGCAGCATCAGGCACTCTTCCATTTTGACTGGGGGGTACGTTCGCTCACCGTCTTGAGGCGCCTGCCTTCTTGGCTGGGCATGCCGATTACACACAGGTGGCGAATGAGGCATCGGTCTCAGATGGACGTCATGTCCTTTTGTGCATCCCCCGAGGCGGCGGAGAACACAGCGCCCGACTTGGCCCTGACAGGTACGCCCCAGCAGGTGCAAAGTGATTCACGCTGACCGGCAGAGACAGTGTTGAGTCCTGGCTCTTGACAGTGAGACGGAGGATGGGCGAGGTAGAGTCCAGACTGTGTGGTCAGTAGGAGGGCTGCTGTGTGCTCGGTCCTCGGCCGTGTCAGCGCAAAGGTCGGCGTTGGTTGGATATGTTGATGATGAGCGATGGCCGAGGGGCGAGGGCATCGCCACCTGCACACGGCACCAGAGCAGTGCTGACCCGTCCTTTCAACCGCCGATTGGCTCAGCAGGCAAGACACGGTGCGAGGAGCGATGTCATCTGCGAATGCATGACCGAACCACCCCGCTTACTTTTGCCCCACGCTCTCCCGCCCGACGCCTCGCCTCCAGCGCGTTTGTCAGACGCAGCGCACGATGCCCTTCCTACCCCTTCGTATATAGGCCATCCCTCCCTCGCACCGCCAATGATCGCCCCTCCTTGACGACATCCATCACATACCCAGCCAAGGCATTGTGTTCAAGGACAGCACTCGCCATCCTCGAGCCACTCACAATGGCAGCAACAGCAGCGCACCCACGCTCCGACTTGCCACCTTCTGACGCCCCGGCCAAGGTCAACGGGCAGTCTGTACACCCCGCCACTGAGGACAGCGGGCCGTCCATCGCACCCGACTCGGCCTGCGACGAGCCCTCGTCGTCAGCGCCCGGCGGCGCAGGCGCAGGCGCGATCAAGAAGGACGCGAATGGCAATGACTACGACCACGTCTACGGCGTCCGGCCCAAGACTACATGTGAGTCGACTGCCACTTCCGTGCTTGCTCAAGGACCTCCTTCTCATCCTCGTTACCCTTCCTTTTGCAGGGCATCTCAAGCCTTACAACGAGCTCAACCTGTGGGAGGGCATCGCCGCGATCGACACATGCCCACCCGACGTCTACCGCAAGCGCCGCGAGGACGAGAAGCGCCCCGGCCCGCCTCCGACTCAGCCCGTCTGGCTGGAGAACGCCTACATCATCGCACTCGGTGCTGTGGCGCCCGGGATCCATCTGCTGTGGAACACGCTGTTCCCCAACCACCTGATGCACTGGGCACCGGCCTATGTCATCTACCACATCTGCTTCATCGGCTTTGCGCTCAACCTCATCGCGCGGTTGCACAAGAAGATGGTCGACTACGGCGTCTTTGACGAGCAGAACCGTGGGCGTGACATGGTCGACGACAAGCACGTCAACCACCTCGGCCGCTCCATCTACATCTACACCGTTCTCCGCACCGTCCAGCCCTTCGTGGCCGCATGGCGCGGCAACATGGCGAACCCCTTCGACGGCCTCTCGATCTGGACGCCCGTCAAGATTGGCATCTGGGAGATCGCCCTCGACTACTGGTTCTACCTCTACCACCGCTCGTCGCACGAGTTCGACAGCCTGTGGTGGGTCCACCGCCAGCACCACGCCACCAAGCACCCCACCCCGATCCTCAGCATTCTCGCCGACGACGTGCAAGAGTGCCTCGAGATCTTCGTCTGCCCCTTCTTGGCGACGATGTGCGCGCCTTCGCTTACCTTTGCCGAGTTCCACTACGCCATGATGGTGAGTCTCATCTCTACACTGTGTGCTTGTCTTCTTTGCGCTGACCCGACTGGTCCCCACCAGTACACTCTCTACGTCGAGGCGCTCGGACACTCGGGCATCCGTGCCGTCTGGCAGCACCCCATTCTTGGTCCGGTGCTCCGTCCGCTCGGCATGGAGCTTGCCGTTGAGGACCACGACCTTCACGTGAGTACTTGACCTTGTGCTCTTTGGCTGCAAAGCGATCTCACGCTGACCCATTTCATCGTTCCTGCAGCACCGCTTCGGTCGGAGTGGCAAGAACTACGGCAAGCAGACGCGCGTGTGGGACCGTGTCTTTGGCACGATTGGCGAGCGCATCGAGACGCCCAAGACGGGTGGCACGCTCTTCTGAGCGGCCCCTCTTTCGCCTTCGATCGTTCGACTGGTCGGTTTATCAAAGCTACGACATTTTATCCATTCTCAAGCCCCAACCGGGCTCTGGATCACGAATATCGACGTACCCAACAAGTCTGGATGACTTCTGCGTCCAACCTGCCTGCACTGCTTTTGCTGTAGCTCATCGATGATTGATTTCTATCCGGAAGACTCCAATCTATTATCCTGCATCTCCAACTCCCTCGCCTGATGTCTACGTCCTACGAGTCGGAGACTTGCCACCTTTCTGTCGGCGCCGACAAGTGGAGCTTGCTGGTACCGGTGCTGCGGCCCGGTTTACCTGATCAGCGGCCGTGAGTTTGGACCCTGTCGAGCACTGTGAGCGAGATTGCCGCTGGCCGCTGCAGCATCGCATCAGCGAGAGCGCTTGGGAGGCTGCGCATCGGCCATCGAGCTCCTCTCCCCGCCGTGTCACCCACCGCTGCGGCCAGCGGCCTATCTCGATGGGGGCGACCACCACGCACCTCGACCTCCCCCCTCTCTCCCAACCTCGACGAGGACGACGACGACGACGACACGCACGCCGACCTCGACCTGACCTCAACCCCCAACGCTCCTACCCAACAATGCGCTTCTCCTCCTGGCTCAACTCGGCTTCGGCCGTCATCATCTGCGGCGCAGCCTTGGCCAACGCCGACGGTGCGCAACAGAAGCCATTCGCAGTGCTCGGCCGCCCGGACTTCAGCGACAAGGCACGCGACGACGTCGTCTCGTCGAGCTCGAGCTCAAGCGCAGGAGCTGCCGCGGCCAAGCTGGGCATGCCCTCCTTCGCCGGCGCCAGCAAGCTCGAGGACGGCGTTCACAAGCTCGAGGACGCCCTCGACGATCTCCGCCACCTCGTGTTCGACCACTCCAAGTCGGTCGCCGACAAGCTCAAGTCGGAGGGCAAGCACCAGCTCGACGAGGTGCTCAAGCACGCCGACCAGGCTGCCGACGCGCTCAAGGGCGTCGGCGCCAAGCTGATGCACGCCGGCCGCGTCATGGTCGACGGACACGAATTTGACAAGTTTGTCCACCACGCCTTCCCCACGTACGCGCTCCGCGTCAGCACCCAGAAGGACACGACGCTCTGCGCCAACGACGTCGTCAAGCACACGGGCTACCTCGACATCTCGGGCAACCGCCACCTGTGGTTCACCTTCTTCGAGAGCCGCAGCAACCCGGCCAAGGACCCGCTCCTCCTCTGGCTCAACGGCGGCCCCGGCTGCTCGTCCTCCACGGGCCTCCTCTTCGAGCTTGGCCCATGCCTCATCGCCGACGGAGGCAACAGCGTCAAGTACAACAAGCACTCGTGGAACAGCAAGTGAGTCTGACCAGTCTTTGTCGTCGTGCCACAACTGTCACCCTGAAGCTGACCGGAACTTTCTGCTGTCCCCGCAGTGCCAACATGATCTTCCTTGACCAGCCCGTCGAGGTCGGCTACAGCTACAGCGACGACGGCAGGAGTGTCAACAACACGGAGGACTCGGCGGCCGATGTCTACGCGTTCTTGCAGCTCTTCTTGCAGAAGGTAGGCCACACACTTTCGATACTGATGAGGCGATTGGTTCGCTCACGATTATCTCGCCTTGCTCTCATTCAGTTCCCTGAGCTTGCCAAGAAGGACTTCCACGTTGCCGCCGAGTCGTACGGGGGACGGTGAGTAGATAGAGTACCCGCTTCCCTCGTTCAGATCGCTGATATATTGACGCGTGGACATCACAGATACGGACCGCTGATTGCGGCGGAGATCTCCAAGGGAAACAAGGCGATCAAGGAGGGCGCCGTCAGCTCGGACGCCGCCGTTCACATCAACCTTACCTCCGTCATGCTCGGAAACGGCCTGACGAACCCCCAGATTCAGTTCCCGTCCGTCCAGGAGTACGCGTGCTCGCCCGACAACAAGTACGCCCTCTTCGACCCCAACAGCCCCACATGCACGTCGCTCAAGCAGAAGGCCAAGACGTGTGAGGGTCTCATCAACCAGTGCTCCAAGTACGGCGAGAGCCAGCTTGTCTGCACCCCGGCCACGCTGTACTGCTGGGGCAGCATGTACGGCGATGCCCAGGCGAGTGGCAAGAACTTGTACGACGTCCGCCGCTCGTGCAACCGTGACGAGGACAAGGATGGGCCCCTCTGCTACAAGCAGGTGAGTGATTCTGCCCTCGTTGGGTCATCAGCGTCCTGTCGCTTGGGCCGTGATCTGACTGTTATCTCTACCGTGTCGACTCTGCAGATGGAGTGGATCGATGGTGAGTTACCGTCTTCATAGCGGTCTTGCCAGCACCTTGTTGACAAAATGACTTTCACATCTTAGTGTACATGAACAAGCCGGAGGTCAAGAAGATGTTCGGCGCGCCGGCATCGCGGGAATTCCAGTCTTGCAGTGAGTCCAAAGCGCAGGGTGCCTACACAGACTTGTGCTCACACTCTGTTCTTATCCTCAGACATGGAGATCAACCGCGCGTTCCAGTACCACGGCGACAGTGTCCACAACTCGGCTGCGGTCATCCCTGCTCTCGTCGAGGAGGGTGTCCGGTTCTTGGTCTACGCTGGGTGAGTCTTTACATCAGAATCACCCATGAGGATCACAGCTCACGCCGCTCGCTTTGCAGAGACACGGACTTCATGTGCAACTGGATCGGCAACGAGCGCTGGGCTCTCGCCCTCGACACACCCCTGCGTTCGGAGCTCAACAAGAATGGCCCTACGACGTGGCACGTCAACGGCACGGCGGCGGGCACCGTCTCTTCGGCCGGCAAGGGCGGCTTTGGCGACTTTGCGTTTGTGCGCATCTTTGAGAGCGGACACATGGTCCCCACCGACCAGCCCGCGGCGGCGCTGCAGCTGCTCAACTCGTGGCTGTTCAACGAGTCGCTCGACACCAAGAAGCCCAGCAAGAAGGCTTGATAGGCGCGCGAGCTGTCGTAGCCGCGTCTTTCCTGCCCTCCATCGTTTCTACCGCCCGAGATCCGACCATTGTTGACCAAGCAAACTCTCACTCTTGTATCACATCCTCACCGCCTTCTTGCGATGTACGTGTTGCCCATTCCATGCAAAACCTGAGCGGCGAGTGCACCAGAGACTAGAGCGTAGCGTCCATTGCGTGTCAGCCAAGGTAGGAAGGTACACTGGAAAATCTATGTGAGCATGCGCGAGTCTCGTCGACCGTGACACCTGCCGCGGCCACCCGTCCACCAGAGAGATAGAAGCCTTGCCGAGATACGATCGATGTCTATGCCCGTGGGACCTTCTCAAGCACCGTGATGCGCGTTCCGTCGTCCAGCTGCGCCCGCCGCGGGCTCCACTCGTACCCGCCGAGCCTCGGCAAGATGCGAAAGACGACGAGCCAGTAGAGCGCACCGAGGACAAAGACGCCGACGCCGACGACGCAGTGGAGGTAGTACGGCAGCGTCTCGTACACCGTGTTGCCCTGGCTGGGCGGGACGAATGGCGCGACGACGAGGAAGAGGGAGGCGAGGGCGAAGAAGGCCACGACGGGCCAGGACGCGCGGAAGGTGGGTGACCAGGGCTGGGCGAGGCCGGGTGGGGTGTAGAAGTAGAGGGTGAGCAGGCCTAGGGAGATGGTGGCGTTGACGATGTTGAGTGGGTACGAGACCACGTTGAGGATGCTGGGGAGGCGAGGGAGGTGGGGTGTGGGGCGTGTCAGCGGCAGCTTCAGCGTAAGCATTCCCCCTCTGAAGGTGTCAGGAAGGACTCACAAGTCGTAGGCATCACCCAGGGGCGGAGCCAGGAGGATGATCATCGACACGAGCCAGTGCAGACTCAGCCCAGCGAAAGGCGCACCGAGCGGCCAGCTGCTGCTCAGCACCTTGGAGGCCGGCAAGATGCCGTCCCAGCCGAGCGCTTGATTGATCCGGCCCTGAGCAAAGAGGACGCTCAGCACATTGCCGAGCGCGGAGAGGGCGACGATGGCGGACAGGGCGCGTTGGGCGGTCGGGCCGAACATGTTCTCGAAGAAGACGGCTGCGATGGTCGTGTTGGAGTTGAGGATGTCCTGCTTGGGCACGGCCGCAAAGTAGCTGGTGAGGAGAGGGAAAGAATGTGTCAGTATATGCCTCTGCTAAGAGGTGGACAGCGCTGCACTCACGCGACGACCACGAGGATGTAGAGGATCGTGATGAGCGTCATGGCCAGTGGGGCGGCAATGGCCAGCGTGCGGCGCGGATTCTTGACCTCGGAGAGCGAGTAGTTGACGTTGGAGAAGCCAATGTAACTCCAGACGACATTGTAGATCGCAGCCGTGATGCCATACGTGTCCGCCGTGGTGCCCTCAAAGGCATTGTCAAAGTTGCGCGGGGGTTCGGGCAAGCGGGTGTGGCCTGCGAGTGCGGCGAAGCCGGAGCAGGCGATGAAGACGAGGATGACCACCTTGAACGTGCCGAGGACGTTCTGAAGGCGCAGGCCCCACTGCAGCGCAAACGAATGCTGTGAGAGCAGGGCAAGAGTTCGGTCAGCTCTCGAGTGGACGGAACCAGGAGCAAGCCTCCCAATGCGAACTCACGAGGAGGAAGCAGAAGGTGAGCACAGCCGCGCCAATGCCTTTGGACGCCCACTCGGTCGGCTCGCGCTGGGCGGCGCGAAGAATGTAGGTGCCAAAGACGAGAGCGTTACCCGCGGGCCAGCCAAGCAGGCATGCGTACGCCGCATACGCGCAGAGGGCCGACCACCGGGGAGCGCGAAAGGCGCGTTCGAGGAAGCCGAGGTACGCCTTTTCGGCGCCGTTGACGGGCACACCGAAGCCCCACTCGATGTAGACGGCCAGGCCGGCGGCGGCGATGAGCGAGCCGATGACCCAGCAGATGAGCGACAAGCCTACCGAGCCGGTTGCGCGCAGGATTGAGGATGGGGTCGCGAAGATGCCGGCGCCGACCATGCGGTTGATGAGGAGGAAGACGGCGGAGACGACGCCGATGGTGCGGCGCTCTTCCGGCAGCGCCGACACGGTCGTGTCATCGTCGCCTTGGCTGCCGATACCGCGGCTGTGGGCGCCGCCAGCCTCGACTGCCTGTGCGGAGCCGTCGGACGTGATCGATGCTGGGAGCGATGTGATGGACGCCTCCGTCTTCGTCTTGGGTTCGGCCACCATGCTGCTTGCTGACCGTGGGAGAAGTGGAGCCGACTCGGACTCGGACCTGGACGCGGACGGGGACGGGGACGGCGGGGACGTTGACGAGGATGCGATGGCCCCGTACGCCGTCCTGGCAGCCGCGTTCAAGTACATTTTGGCATCGACGCCCACCGCGTCCGCCACCTGCCTCCCTTGCGCCGTCTTCTGCTGAGACGGAATGGCGACGGAGAGGATGGCGGCAGCGTAAGAGTGGATCGAAAAGAGTTGGACAATGAGCTCGGCCAAGGACAGCCCTGGCTATGCGCGGCTGTCAGTGACGCCGACGTCCATCGCGACACCCTTGGCGTTCTGGCAAATCCGTGTCCACTCTTGTACGGCCAAGGTGCAACTCCAACGTCGTCGAGGCACGGCTTGTCGGCGATGGGATCAGCGCATCCGGCAATGGCGTGCTCGTCGGGGCGAGAAGATGACCCGCTCTTCCGAAAACCCGAACGAATCCTCGTACCGAAGCCGAACCGCCGGCGGACAAGTGCACCAATCTCGCCGAGCCCCAAGCCCCAAGAGAGCCATGTGGTGGCAGGTCGAAGTTGTGGGAGCGCAGGCGTGTGAAGCAGAGCAGAATGGGGTAGCTTTGATCGACGCGGTCGATTCAGAGAGGCACATCTCAGCTCGCACGCCCGTCCCCTTCGAGCCCATCCTCCGCACTGAGCGACGGCCGCCGCGCCATCGACGAGTAGCTCGCTAGACCCGGCGCCAGCACAGCAAGCAGACCCAGATGTGCCGGCAGCAGACCAGCAGGCTCGGCCAGCGAGTAGCGCTCCACGCTCAGCAGCTGGAGCTCGTGCATGCTCTGCGTAATGTCCCGTACTCGCACATTCAGCGCCGTCCGAGCCGCCGCCGCCGCCGCCACGGTCGCGGCCGTAGCCGCTGCTTGAGCCGCCCCTGCGCCCGACGAGGTCAGCGATGGCGAGCCAGCACCATAGATCGGTCCGCCGCTCGACGACACCGACGGATAGTCAAGGGCCGCCGCCGTAGAGTGGGAAGCAGGAACATCGGCCAGTGGCGACGCATGTCGACCCGCCTTGCCCGTCCCATGGTGGTCATAGAAATGCTGGAAGCCCGTGTGCGCCTTCTTCGACCCTCGTCGACGACCTTGTCGCGCGCCACCAAGCTCGGGGTGAGAACCGCTCGCGATGTGGCCGCCTTCGTGTGGGTCGAGTTGGGTGGCGTACCCGTCGTGAGCGTAGTGGCCCTCGCGGCCATGCAGCCGGCTCGCTGGCGTCGGCATCCGGACTTGGTTGCTGTACACTTGCAGAATGTGCAGCCAGAGCGTGTGAGGGGCCGCCTGATGGACGGGACTCGAGAAAAGGTGGGTCGAAAACGTTCCAGTAGATGCCGTGCTGTGGTCCGTCCGCAAAGGGACCCGAATCGTCGCAGAGGATGCCAGCGCCAAGATGTCTACGTCGTGATTGCGGACGGGTGATTGCGATCGAGATTGCGGTGCAGATGATGATGTTGACCTTGCAGATGTCTTGTAGCGATTGAGTTGTGTTGTCGGAGCCGGCACGGACATGCGATGTGATGGATACAGTGCGTATGAGAATCGAGAGCTGTCGAGAAGCACGGCGCCGGGCGCGGCAGGAGACTTGGCAACTCCGTTCGGCGCATCGGCAGTTGGTAGAAAGGGTAGAGGCGTGTCGGTGTCGACGCAGGCAAGAGTGACGTCGAGGATGCCTGATCCTTGCAACATGCCAGACCGAGCCAGCGAAGACCACACTGTGAAGTCCAATTGCGTTGATGAGCTGGAGTCTAATCGCCTCGAGCTGCAACACTGTACTCACCATTGACCTCAATCGCTGACATCGGTGACGGTTTGCAGATGACCACGCGCCAGGTGATGTTAGACCTGCGGCTCATCTGAATGGCTTTGAGCCAAAGTGTCGCTAGGTCCGTAGTCAGGTTCTTCCGTGTCTTGAATACGTCGATGTACATCGATTGACCGCGCTGATCAACAACCGTGAGAACGACGCATTCTTGGGCTGCGCGCAGCTCGTATCCGATGTGCAATAACAAACCGCGGTCGACGACATCCCGAGTATAGGCGGTCAATCTCAGGGTGATGTCCATCATGTGCCGTTGATACAGTGGCGCCAAGATGAAGGCGGGATACTGCAGCAGGTCCGGTTGATCTTGACCACGAGCCGAACGCCTGCCCTTGACTGGCAGAACAGCGCGGGCAAGCGAGTCGTAGATGGAGAACGCGAAGCGCTTGAGGTCGAAGGCGAGACGGTGACCGCTGCCGAGCGGCGTGGAGCCGGACTCGAAGATCATAGTTTGGGGGACTCCATGCATTTGCAGTTGCCACCCTTGAATGCCGAGGAGCTGCCTTGCCAAGGCTCCTAGATCTTGACGCATTCTTGTAAGGCCCTGCCAACGCAATGGCCAGCCGGGCGTTCCTACCACATAGATGACAATGTGTGAGGCGTCTGAGGCATGGGTCTTGAGCGTGCCGAGAATTGACCGCATGGTATCCTCCCATCGCTCTTGCTGCGCGTCGTCCATTGCCATAGCGCCTAAGACCTCTGCGATGTCGATGGCACTACCATCATCGAGCCGCAAAATGCTGTCGCTGTTGGGCCTGTGCGATCCTAGGCCATATGTCTGTCAAAGTTAGGATCAGCGCGAGGTCTATGTTTGTCTTTGCAACAGAAACTGCTTACCTTGAAGACATTGTCGATCCGCTCCAGCCACTTGACCGCGCTGTTCATCAAATAATCGGAGGCGTCGAGCTGAAGGACGAAGGGCGCCACATGCTTGGGCCCGCCGATGGCCGAAAGACCAAGCTTGTCCCAAAACTTGAGCCCTGTGGGTACCATCCGTGTCACGTAGCCCTGGCAGCCTGCCATAATATGGGGCGGTTCGAGGACCTCTACACCCGAATCACTGTCCGCGGGCGAACCGCCGATCGGCACCGAGTCCACAGGTAGCTCGGTTTGACCTAGATCATGCGCAAGCCCGGGACGCACCAAGTGCTCCAGGAGCAGACCGTGCATGTCGACACCTGACCCGCAAAGCGTCCAACACCAGCGCTCGAACAGTTGCTTGGTCTCTTGAGCGGTGACCGGCGGAGGGACGAGGCTGTCAGACTGCTGCGATAATGCAAGTGCACGCAGTGGCGGGTTGTTCGCGATGCACTCAAGAACGAACCGTCGCCACGATTCCTCTTGTTCGCTCTCCAGCTCCGGTGACGGCGGCTGGACATCTGATGGAGCGTCGGCTTTGTCATCAGATCGTGCGATGCCGGGCCGTAACCAGGTAGGCATGGCGATCTCGTCGATGAGAGCCTCCGTGTGCGCCAGGAGACGCGCCAAATCGTCGCGGGCGTGAGACGTAGCCAAGTCGTCGTCTTGATCGCCTACTTGCTCGTCACTGGACTCCGAAGAGATGTCCAGATCCGAAAACTCCGGTCCATCTGCTTCCGAGACCTCATCGACCGCCGGTCCCCTCAGCGCGGCGCCGTGACGGGGGCGCGACTGGCTGATCAGCGCCGATTGGCCCGCATGAGCACTAGCTTCGCTCTCGGCCTTTTTGAAGGCTGCACGTGGATCAGCCTTGGCTAACACGCGGCGCGTAACGAAACGAAATCGATGAGGACCGGGTGTGCGTCGACTTGCCTCTTCTGTGACCGACACATCGTGTGGTGATGTCGTTGCCGGCTTCACGCTCGAGGTTTCGCCGTTGGGCAAGGCGAACTTGCCAGAGTCGTACTTGCTGTGCAGGTCCTGAGGTTGAATCGCGCCCGTGCTTTGATCAGGCCTTTCAGATCGCGTCCAATCTTCTCCCGCCTTGCGGCCATTTGTGGGACCAATGGCGGCAAGATGTTGCCGTAGAGATGGGTATCCGCCACCGGTGTGGACGGTAATGTTGTCATCGACCAGATCGTCACTTGGCGAGAACGGCGTTCGTGGAGTTTTGGCTGACGGCTGACCATTCAAGCCGAAAGCGGGAGAGCTGACGCTGTTCGAGCTTGGAGTGAAGCCAGGCAACGATAGGTGCTCGGTGGCAGTTTGGGAAGGGCCCGTATCTGCGGAGATGGGCCCGACAGTCGGGTTCATCGAGGGCACCAGCTGATGGGCCACAGCCGGCATCGCAAACATCGTTGCTGCTTGCTCGTGAGCGTCTCCAATGGATGTTGTCGCGTCGTTGAGCGTAGCGATTGATTGGAAAAATTCGGTACTGCTTGACGGGAGAGGCAATGATCCGCTGGTGATGTTGCTAGGATTGCCGAAGGCGCCAAAGTCGAATGCGTTATCGAAGAAGGAGAAGTCGTCTTCCGTGACAAGCTCCATGGCGTCAAAGCCGTCGACGTCCTGCCTCCGAGCAAGCTGTTGAGGCGAGACTTGACGAGCCACAGTCGGAACCTCCCGTTCGGTAGTTTGAGCAACGACTTCACCGCTGGGTCTGAACGTGCTCTGTGTATGGTCGACGCCAAGCACAGCGCTCCAGAGGTCCTGACTGCCAGTTACCACTGTCGACGACGTGGCCTGTAGTTGGGGATTGGCTGCTGCTGAGCCAGCTGAAGTCAAGGTTGATTGCTCCTCGGCACGGATGGGATGGTCGCCGACTTGACGCTCGCGTAGCAGACGGCGACTTGGCAGGCCGTACGAGTGGTCGATCATCGCTGGGTTGTGATCGACTTGAACGTTCTCGGAGGAAAGGGTCGAAGGTACGCTCCCAGACGCGGTTAGCACTGCTGCCTGGTCAACGATGCTTTCACCGGAGCTTGACGCGATCACGGCCGGCGTGTAGACTTGGCTAGGCCGGTCGACATGATCTCCACTGCCCGTCGTGGCAAGCTGGAGGACATCGGCTATGTCCGTATGTCCGTACGGCTTGCGCGGCACATAGATGGGCGGGCCGCGAAGCTCGTTGAATGGGAGCACACGCTGCTGCGGGCCGACGTCCCCGACTGTGCCTGAGTGCGCTTGAGCGAAGTGCAGCGGATCCAGGAAACAGAGTTGAAGCGGCCACAGGAACACGTTTGAAGAGCTTTGGACGCTGGGAATCGCAACGCCAGGAGTCGCTGTATCTGCTTCGACCTTTGCGGTACTTTGACTTCCTTCCAAGATTCCAGGACGCGAATCTCCGTTGAGGGAAGTTGCTGATGTAGGCTGAGTGCCTCCAACTGCTGATCGTCTCAGGAGGGCCCAGCGAGGCTGTGTGCCAAGCACCCGAAGATCGACTCCATGTTGTACTAAGCGATCCCTCATCTGTGCCGTCACCCACCACGCATCTTCTTGACGCCTCGATTGCGCGGAATCCTTGCTCGCGTCAGAGTGCGCTGGTGGTGAGGAGTCATTGGAGTTCGGCCTTGTCTGATTGTGTGCCACAACGTCACTGAGCTTGTCCGAGAGGATTCCGACCAATTCAAAAGACGACCGGACGCGCTTTGATTGCCGTACGGTGTTGTCGTCATCGTCTTCGTGGTAGATATCATGTGTCCGTGGCAAGCAAAGTCGGCACCAACGAGCCTCCAGCTCGTCGTCGCCGAATCCGAAGGGTGCGAGGAGCACCCGGACTCGTCCTTCCGATCCGGAAACAGAGGTTGGACCGAGCGTTGGCGTTTTGCTGACGCCTGGATCTTCGAGATTGCTGTTATCATCCATGACGCGGACTCCTTGGTGGGCGCCGAGCGGTTTGATCCACAGCTTCGTCGGCACCGCGCTGACGAGCAGTGCTTGCGGCCCGACGCAAACGCGAAAACGAACGCTCACGACGCTGTACGGCGAATCGTCCCGCTTCGGGCGGTCCCAAAAGCTCGTTGTAGCCGCGGGCGTCATGAGCACCATTGAACCGAAGCGAAAAGGACATAGTTGCGGCGAGTTCTGTCCGATAGGTCCGGCTGGTAGTCGTCGCTCCGGTAGCTGCGGTGATGCGAGCTCCGGCAGCAAAGGCTGGTCAGAGTGTCGGCCTGGAACTTGTTCCGACATGCTGTCCTCTTCAATCTCTCCGTCTTCGGCTGGCTCGGCTTCGGAAATTTCTCCTTCTTCTGAGGACGAATGCAGCGTCGTCGAACGAGGTCTGTTATGGAGGACCTCAGTGCTGCCGAGCTGATCGGGGGCGACGTTCTGACTGGCCTCCTGATCTTCGACGTTGTCACGGGGGTTTTGATCGACGGCGATGGTTTCCGCAGTGGGAGTCCCGGTGTCGGCCGCAGTTGTCGCAAATGACAGCTCATCGCATGCCGAATCGTGCGCACCGACGAAGTCGATCATCAACCTCTCGCGGAGAGCGCGGACGAACATCTGTTGAGGTCTTCGCGATCGCCGCGCGCACTGAAGAAGGGCAGGGTCGGAGAGCTTGTCGAGGCTCAATGACGGGTATGTTGCTGACGATGCGGGATTCAAAGTCCCTGTTGCTTTCAGGTCTGTGATACGTACTTGTGAGTCAAGCACACTGCAGCCGAGACGGAAGTCAAACTTACCGAAGTGTGTGGCAATATGGTCGGTGATTCGTTGACGAAGCAGGGCAATGTCCTCGCCGACGTCTGTGGCAGCTGTCGGTGTCGGCTCGGCCACATTTTCACCAGCTTGTTCGCCAACCTTTGCTCTTTGCTCATCCGGCTTGGTCTGCGAGAAGCGGTACTGAGACGATTGAGCCGCCTCGAAGGTCCACAGGCTCGGCAGCGTATCTGACTCCCTTGTAGGTAAAGCGGACGAGGTTTTGTCATGTTGAAGTTGCGGCGCGGGACCCGTGGCGTCTGTTGCGGCCTGACTCTGACCATTCGAGTCTTGACTACGCTGAGCATCGCGCTTGCGCTTCCGATTTGCCCGGATCGATGCAGCGGCGGAACTCGTAGATTTCATGGCTGCTTCTGACCTGTCGGATTCCTTCTTGGCCTCTTCGGCAAGTAATTGGTCACCGTTGTCGTCGAAGCAATAGAACAGGCGTCCTCCGAGGTAGTCGATGGCGTTCAATGCTGTGGGTCGTAGGCGCGTTTTCTTGCCTGATGCCATGTCGCGGAGCACATTCGAAGTCGAAACCCGTGCGCGGCTCTCCAAGGCAGCGCAGCCTGATAGCAATGTCCAGAGCTCTTCTGCCTTGGTTGAGTCAAGGTCTGGGGAAAGCCTCGAGCCATCCATGTCCGTCTCGAGTCTGATGGCTGCGTCGGCATGTTCGCAATCTTGCGGTCGCGCTTTAAGCTGATAGCGTCGCCACGAAATGGTTGTGGTGTTAGGAGGGCATGATACGCTTGCGGCTATCCCGTGAGTCGAGCAGCCGTCTCTGGCGGTAGAGGATGCGACCGCTGGGACGTGAGTCTGTGCAGCCGAGGGCGTCTGAGTACTGGACGCATCGAAAGCATCGACTTGACTGAGAGTTGGGCTGCTGTGCTCGGTGGTCGAAGTGGTCCATCGTAGAGGGACCATATTGACCAAGGTGTGAGAAGTGTGTGTGGGCGCGTGAGGGAGCCCGGAGGGCGGAAGGATGACCGCGCGCTGGAGCGTCTCATCGATCGTACCCGGCAACAAGCTGGAGTTGGAGAGACCAGGCAGGTCTTTCGTAGATCCGCTTGCTCGCGCATTGCTTCCTATTCTTGGCATCGTTCCCTTCTTCAGCGGTACGTCGTAACCACGATTGAGCCCTGCAAGACCTTGCTGTGCAGGCAGCGTAGGCGTCGACGACATCGTGAGGCAGTCAAGGAGCAACGAGAGCCTCGCGTACTACGGCTACCTCGACGGAAGGCTAGCGATTGGCGCGCTCTGCTGTGCCCACGCGCTTGCTCGATCACTGTCCGAAGCTGGGCTCGTTTGAGGTCCCCATGCTTGACGTGCATTCGTGGCTAGCAGGACGAGGATGTTGGGCCCTCTTCACCGTGTATCTTGACCTTCCGGTCGACTTGAGTGCGGCAGACGCCGACCGCGCAGGTCTTGGTAGAGGCTATCCGAGACCGCCGTCGTCGAACAGATCCTGCTCAGCTTGAGGCGTGGTGTGGTGTACTCCTTGAGGCCATGATGGAGGTCGAGCGTCAGAGCGTCGCCTGGCGAGTGTGGTGCGTTCCCGTAACGGCTTCGATTGACGCCTCGATAGTTGCCCGTCGCCTCACCTCCACATCCCGCTCGAGCAGCTCACGGAGTCGAGCCGAGTGTCGACCCTCATGAAACGGTACGCATTGGCATCTACGAGTAAGCACGAGGATGAATTAAGGGTATAGTATCGACGAGCAAGTCGTTATGAATGGCACAGGTGAGGTTGAGGGATGCGGAACGCAGACGCTGTAAAGATGTAGTTGTCGGATGCCCGCAAAGTCTGGAAGTCATCGACGGCCCGCTGAGCCTGACCTGGTGTCAAGGCATGTCTGTGACCGACGCGTAGTCGTAAAGATGGAAGGTGATGTTCAGGCGTCCTTGGTGGGCCGCTTGGCAGTAAGTGGATTTTTGAGGGTATTGCCCGAGTACGTCCATGACGATCGTAGGAGGATGACGAGGCCGAAAGCTAGTCGCAGATTACGACGTCTCGCCGAGCGATCTCCATGCGGCGCCTCAGCTCGTCGACGATTCGCTTCCGACGTTCGCCTGGACCGTCGATGCTTTCGACCTGTAGTTCGCGAACCACGAAACTGTCTTGATCTCGGGAGAATTCCGGAGGTAGCAGCTTGACGAAGGAGTCCCAGTCCAGACGTGCGAGAGCGCGGTCGAAGAAGAGGCGCCGGCGTTTGGATCTTGATGATCTAGCTTTTGCAGCGGCTCGTTCCGCCTGACGCTGTTGACGCGCGGCTTGAGCAAAGAAGTCGCCCTCATCGATGGGATCCTCGCCATCGGTGCTGTCCGCGCCATCTTGAGCGAGGGTTTCGTCCTCTTTGACGTGCTCGTTCTCCGATTCCTCGGCAGGCTCGCGCCCGTTGATCGCTCGACGAACGGCGCGGATGATTGCGCGTCTCGCAGCAGCCTTGCGTGCCTCCATCTTGGTCAACTGAACTGCTTCAAAGTCGGCATCGAGCGCAGATGTGGCATCGTCGAAGTCATCGTCCCCCAGGCCGGACCATGCACTGCTCTCGACATCCGTGTAAGAAGCGGGCTCGAGGTGTTCGCCTCCGGCCACCGCGTCCTCAAAGATGGAGTCGACATCGTCTGCGCTGACACTTGATTGTGAGCTGGAGTCTGCGACATACGTCGTGCCGTCCAGGCTCGTACGACCGGCGGCTTCGGATCCGATCCGACTTGACGCGGCTGTGCTACTCGAGCTGGCAGTGCCCGTCGTGATGGCCATGGGCTCTTGCTGCGAACGCTCGCGTGCAGCTTTCTTGGCCGAGATGGCTTCAGCGCGACGCTTGGCCCGCTTCTCGCGCTCACGCCGTTCACGTCGCTCTTCCTCCTCCCACTCGCGCTTCCAAGACTCCGGGGCGCGCTGGGCCCATGCCTTGCGAACGGCGTCTGCCACAAGTCTCCGAGCTCGATCCGTAGTCTCGGCCTGTGAACGAATAGCCAAGAAAGGCGTCTTGTCCAGGGCATCCGGCGCAGCATCAAGCGGTGCCACGGCAGAGGTGCCGAATGGCGTTGATGAGCCGCCTGTAGAGTGTCTCTTGGGGTTCCTCTGCCAAGACAGCCGTTCGACTGCACTGGAAGAACCAAGCGATTCTGGCTCAGTCTCTGGCTCGCTCGTAGAACCCGTGATTGACGAGGTTGAGCGTTTGCGGCCGCGACCCAAGCGATTTGCTGCCGCCTTTGCCGCCTTGGATAGCGCTGCAACGGGAGCAGCAGAGCCGAAGTTTGCATACACTGGCACGCTCCCGCCCGTGGGTGTAAGTGCAGGTGTGTTCAATGCTGACGCCGCGTCAGGAGGAGCCAATCCGTTGAAGAAACGACCAGCGCCGACTGCAATGCTTGGAAGTTGAATGCGTAGTTGCTCGGCCAGTGTTGGTCGGCGCCGCTTCTGCAAAACTTCCGTAGCTTGTGATAAGACGGACTTGGTACCATCCACAGGCTCGTTGGTCCCAGCAGTGATGGCCGCCTTGCCCTCCTCGAGCGCTGCCTTCTTGCTGAGCGCGCGTTTGCGCATGCGCTTGCGGACGCTCAGGATGCACTTGTAGCCCCAAAAGAGATGCATGGGATAAGTGACGGCAACGCTGATGAAAGGCCCCCAACTGCCATCGATGCCCGGAGCATTGCGACCTGCCTCTGTAAAGGTTGCGCAGAGGAGGCCAAAATGCAGGAACACCCGCGTCGCGAAAAAGGTGACTGTGAAGCCGATGTTGGACCGGAGTGGCGGATAGAGGCAGGCGATGCCCATGATTGCCGTGGGAAGTTCGAAGATTGCGGCCGTTGCGGCAATGTGCGCCCATCCGCGATGGATCCAGTATGCGAAGAAGAAGGTGTAGGCCGTATGGTGAACCCAGCCAGAGGCCATGTTCATCATTGTCGGGTAGTAGATGCCGCCTAAGGCCATGTCGGAGAGTAGGTATGCGATGAAGTAGGCGCAGAGGGGGTGGGTGACTGTCGTCGTCCGCGGCTGGATCTGATCGAGGCTGAAGAAATGCCAGTTGGCATTGGCAAGGAGTCCGTTGGCCGCCTTGCGCGAGAGGACACGGTGCAAATGTTGCAGAGCCGAGGAGGACCAGAGACCCATGGTAAGGTTGAGACCACGGAGGACGGTTGCTGCGCCGACTGCGGACACGTCCGGGGGTACGACGAGGTCCTTGAGGAACGGCAGGCTGGCCAGACTCATGACAATCGCTGCCATGGTGGTTAAAATCCACGAGCGTTTCTTGAGGTTGTGCGAGCCCTTCAGCACGGTGTTGGCCAAGAGGTGCCATACCGAATGCTGAACGAGCAGCGAGAAGAGCAGCAGCCGATGAAGGTGAGCACTGCGCAAAGGCGAGTCGGCAGGTAGCGTGAACTTGTCCATCATGTCGATGTCGAAGCTGATAATTCAAGCTGCTGTCAGCAACGTCCACCGTCATAGGCAGGATACAAACTCACCTGCCAGCCTAGACGCAGACAAGCGCGCTGTAATCGATGATATGACCGAGATGTTGAGCGACTGCGTTGACCTTTGAGTCCGGTTGAGTGGTAAGGACGGCCAGCGTACGATCGGAGATGAGGGAGACCGCGGTCGACGGTAACGAGATGCGCACTCGAAGGAGAGGCGCAGGATGAGGCGCGCGTATGCGCGAGGGGATACGCGCTGCTGACTGGGCACAGCGGCACGCTTGCGCGCCCCTCGTCCTTGACGTGTATGACTTGGTGTGGGTGGTGCGCAGCTGCGATAGTGGTGGGCATGGACAGGGGTGCGGCGGCGCGGGGCGAGACTGAGGTGATGTCAACCGCACCGAGGGTCGCCACTCGAGCTTTGCGGCACGTGGGCCCGGTCTCGGCGCGTTGGTCAACGACGCGCCTGGCTGCCTTGGATGCGAGTTGCGATCCGGCGGGCGCGCGTCCACCGCAATGCGCATCAGTTTCGGGAAGGGAGGCGGGAGCGGAGCGAAGCGTCGATCTCCCCGCACCGCAGCACGGCGCAGGGGCGGGCGGGAGAGGGAGCGTCGGCGGAGAGCTCACCGCTCGCCTGAGCCAGTCATCAAGGCTTCGCTACCATCGCCAGTGACCATCACCACCACCTCCTCCCCGACGACGACGACGAAGACGACGCCGAGCGCAAGACACGCACGATGGGCAAGTCCATCTTCCGAACCGCGGGCGAGATCGTCTTCTGGCTCAGCTTTGCGCTGTGGTACCGCATCTTTGCCAAGGGCAAGAAGCTCCCGCCCGTGCCACCCATGCCGGACCCCATCCCCGAGGACGCACCGCTCTCCGACGAGGCAAAGCCCTTCCGCTGGCAGCGGTCGCCTAGCAATCCCAATGCCCTCATCCGCAGGCTCTGGGGAGGTGAGTCGCTCGCCATGCTCGTCTCAGCCGCCAGCAGGAGCACCTCCAGACTGACCTTTGCTTATTCTCTTCCAGCCGAACTCTTCTACTGGGTGTACGTTGGGCATCGCTGAGAGATGCCGCTGCCTACGCTGACCTCCTCGTCTTCTTGTCGACGTCCTGCAGGTTTGCCAAGTGGACCGACAATGGCGCCGACACGGTGTGCGTCATGCACTTCACAGCTCCCCACGTCGACGTGCGCAAGTATGCACGCTCAGCCTGGCTCAAGACGCGCTACGACGCGCCTCTCGTCGCCGGCAGAGTCGTCAAGGGCGCACTGCCCAAGCTGCCCAAGCACCTGCCGTACTGGTCGTACGAAGTCCCACGCAGCTTTGCCGATGTCGACGCCTGGGCCGACGCGACGTTCCAGTTTGTCGAGCCCAAGGAGGGCGTCTCCGACCGCGACCTCGTCGACGAGCTCCGGCTCGACCTCCTAGCCTCCAAGGTCTCGGACGACTACCCGGGCAAGTGCTATATCTGCATGGGCAGGGAGTTCTACACCTTTATCTTCTACTTCGGCCACTTCATGTCCGACGGCTCATCCGCGCTCAGCGTCGTCGAGTACTACTGGCAGGCGCTCGCAGACTCGGCCGACACCGACCTTAACGAGCTCGTGCGCAACCTGCCCTGGGGCAAGGAGGCCGAGACCCTCCCTCCGACCGTCTCCGACGCGATGGGCCTCGGCCCCACCGTCAAGGACAGGGATATCATGCTCCACCTCGTCGCGCCCATCGTCGAGGGCCACCTCCCTTCGCTCACCCTGCTGCCCCAGCGCGAGGAGCGCAAGGGCCGCAACGGCACCTGCAAGATCATGCAGCTCCGTATGGACCCCAAGGAGAGCAAGCAGATCTACGCAGCGATGAAGGCGCGCGGCTTTGCCCTCTCGCACGCCTTTGACGCCGCCCGGCACGCGGCCGTCTACTTCATCCGGGCCAAGGAGTCGGAACAGACGGGCAAGCCGCTCAAGCCGACGCACATGGTCAACTTCCTCTCGCCCATCGACTGCCGGAGATTCTTCCGCGGCAAGCACAAGGGCAAGCCGTACGTCACCGTCGGCACGGCCGCGTTCAACACCGAGGTGCCGATCAAGGGTCTCGGTCGCCAGCCCGGGCAGAGCGACACGGACTGGCAGCAGGACATCTTTGTCAAGTGTCTGTCCATCCTCGCGCCTCAATATCTCGCGGTGGCCAACGACTGGCGGCTGATCAAGGGCGTGGCGGGTGGCGCGACCTTGCTGGGATGCGAGAAGCCAGCGTGAGTGAACACGTATACCTTGATGCTGACAGAAGTGGAGCTGACGAGCTGGACGTGGCAACTCGACAGGGAACCCCAAGGCAAGATTGACGTCAGCGACGCGTACACCTCCATTGGCCTGCTCGAGACCAAGATGAAGCTCGACTACATCTCGCCCAAGACGGGCGAAAAGGTGCTCTCCTTCTACGATTTCACCCACTCGCCCCGCCAGACGGGCAACCAGATGTGTCTCCACTCGTGGAACGTCCGCGGCGAGACGGTCCTCTCGGCCAACTACAACGACTGCTACGACGACGAGTACACGCGCTACTTCCTCGAGACGATGGCCGGCATCCTCCGCGAGGCGACGCGGCGCGGTCTGGCGGGCGCGCCGAGCGTAGCGGCGCGCGAGATGGCCTCGCCTGCCGAGGTGGGCGCTGCCAACGCCGAGGCGGCCAGGAAGATAGAGCTCACGCCCGAGGTGCAGAAGCGGGTCGAGCAAGCGGCGCCGACGGTGCTGGCGGAGGCGGCGGCGGCGGGCCACTGATCTCTTTCTTCTCGAGCGGCGTCGTCAGCCTGTGCTCTGCGCGCACTCGTCAAGGGAGGAGATTCTCTCGGTCGCTCGTCGAGCGGATCGCTCATATCCCTTCCAGCACATGGTCCATACCTTTCCTAGGCACACGCCTCGGAGCGCCCCCTCCCTCGTCTCCTACCATTCCGGATCTTGCCTTCCCTTCTTCTAGGATTAGTAAACCCCTTGCACCTCTTCGATCGTCACACCCACCCCCTCTCGCTCTCTTCGCGTCCCCATCTTTCTCCCTCGACTCTCTCTGATACCGCCGAGCGCAAAGGAAACCAGCCAGCCCCCTTGGCGCCGTCCCGACGCCTCCCTCCCTCCTTCCTTCGCCCGACTCCATAATCGCTCCTTCTCGTCTAGTCTCCCCAAAAATCTGAATACCACAGGTCTGCACCGTCCCACCTCTACACTGTACACCTACGCCCACATGGACGCGCGCGCGCGCCCTCTCGCTTGCGTGCTTGTCAAATGACAATCTCCTCGTCCAGCTCGAAGTCGTCCAGCTCGTCATGGCGCCGCGCCACTGGGCTGCTGGTGCTACTGGAGCTCCGCTTGGCCTTCTTGCCCTTCTTGGACGTGGCCGTGGAAGCGGCTGCGCTCGAGCCTGGGGCCTGTGAACGGGGACGGGGAAGGGAAGGGTGGGTGGGGTGAGAAAGCGATAGGCGGCTGACCCTCATGCCCATCGAACACTTACCTCGGCCGATCGCGCCGTCTTGGCGCGCCCCTTCTTCTCCGTCTTCGTCTGACCGCGCTTCTCACCGCTCGCCACCCTCTTCCTCGGCGGCGTGCTGTCGGGCTCGTCTCCTTCACTGGCGTGGTCGCCGTCGTCGCCGTCATCATCTCCCCGACGGGCCCGTTTGCGACTGGACCCAGACGGGGCTCGGGCAGCCTGCCGACTCTCGACGTCGGCTCGTAGACGCTGAGCAGCCGACAGGGTGTCCGTGCGCGTCTTCTTCGTGGGACGTCCTCCCGTGGTGTGCTTGCCAGCCTTCTTCTTGGACGTCGGCCCCTCGTCCTCCGATACCTCGCTGAAGGGATGATCGTCCTTCTCCTCCTCCTCTTCATCACTGTCAGCGTCGTGCTCATCCCGAGCTCGGCGCTTGCCAGTAGTAGTCGTCGCCTTCTTGCTCGACCGTGCGACCCGCCGAGGGCTCGGCAACGGCGACGACGCTTCCTCACGCTGCGTCCGTCCTCGAGACGCCGACACAGACCGCGCCGGACCTTTGTCCTTCCCTTTGCCCTTCGATGCCTTCCCATACGTCACGCCGGGGGCGCGCTTGGGCAGCATCTTGACAAGGTCCGTCAGGCTGAGCTCCTTCTCCGACTTCTTCTTCGTCCTCCGAGCGGCAGTCGAGGGCTTCGAAGACGGCGGTGCAGCGCGCTCGTCGTCCGAGTCGAATGGCGCATCTTTGTCGTATAGCGGCCCGCTCCTGCGCACATCCGAGTCTTGACTTGCATCACGCGCGTCGGCTGCTTGGGCGGGCTCGGACTCCGTGTCGGACAGCTCGACGACGGGTGCTTTGCGCTTCTTGGTCCGCGTTGACCTGCGGACGAGACTTTGGTCCGACGTCTCGTCGGGCTCTTCTTGTGCCAACGCTTTCTGATCGGCTTGTAAGTCCTTGGCCGAACGCTCGGCCGCTTCCTCACTTTCCGAGTCCGATGATGCCGGTTCGGAGGCGGCGAACGGTTGAGCCTTCGTCCGGAGATCCAGCCCGTACAGATCTGCGTCTCTGCGGGCGCTCACTTCGTCTGGCTCCTCTACTTGGCCCGCATCGAGTCCTTCGTCGCGAGGCGGAGGCGACTTGTGGCGCAGAGCGCGAAGCTTGGCTTCAGCAGCGAAGAAGCCGTACGGATCCTCAATCGGGTCATAGGAGATCGATTGATGGGCCATCTCGTCGTATGGTTCGCCGTGCCCGACATTTGAAGCTGTGGCAAACACGTTCTCCTCGTCTGCTGTTGATTGTACGTCCACTTGGCGAGGATTCGCCAAAGCCTCCGCATCCGCGTCGACATCTGGCACATCGATGCCCAAGTCTAGATCCGCATAGTCATCGAGGCCCTCCGCTCCGGTCAATGCCGCCGAGGGCACATCGGCTTGCTCGACGGTTGAGCTGGCGGTTGCGGGCAGAATCACTTGAGGTTCAGCTTGAGAGACTTGTGCCATCGGGAGCAAGTCGCCTTTACCGGTGAATGCGTACACATCGTCCGATGCCGGAATGCTGGAGCTGAGCTCTGGTGCTGGCGAGATGGCGAAGGATTCAGAAGAGCCAGACGAAGCCGAGTACACTGCTGCTGCAGAGACGACCGCGTCTTGTTGCGACTTTGAGGTACTCTTGCCTTGGCCGCTTCTCCCTGAACGTGCCGCCACAGGAGTTGAATGAGACGGACCGACATCGGCGAGCACTTCAAGGGGAGCTCGTTCCGCGCTCGTAAGGGCGGAAAGGGCGGACCGAGGAGGCGTTGTGACAACAGACACAGGGCCGCTGACAGACCCTGTCTGCGAGTCGTATCGATTGGCGGGAATGATGGTCTGGCTCGCGCCAGACCGGCTCTGGTTGCGATCCGCGAGCGGGTTGCGGTTCTCTTTGTCAGACGAGCCGCGATCAGAGGGAGTGGCGAGCTTGTCATGCTCGTCGTGGTCTGCGGACTCATCGTCCGTCGTCTCTCCGTCCTTGCCTTTGCCATCTTCTTCGTCTTCGTCATCATCCCACACCACCATACCTGGGCGCCGGGCATCGAGTGCTGAACGTGCCGTACCAGAGGACGGCCCGGTTCGGCCACCCCTAGCCAGGTTATGGACTACGGTCGATTGTTGAGTTGGCACGTCCGCAGGGGCAAGTGGCTGAAGCGGTTTTCGCACCGTCTGAGCTAAGTTTGGTGCAGAAACCTTTGCTGCCCTCGTGGAGGTTGAAACTCGAACAGCGGGAGGAGTGTTTTCAGTGTCGGACGCGACCGTGAGAGGCTTTGACTTGGCCTTGTTGACGATTGTAGGTCGAGATGGCTGGCGGGGAGGTGGAACAGCCGGAGCTGCCTGTGCGTAGAAGCCGGAGGCTGTCACCGTCTTCTTCACCGTTCTACGTTCAGCTCTGCGACTAGCAGACGCGCCAGCCGCTGAGCTTGCGGCCGTGACCTTTGACTTCTTTGATGAGGTTACCTGTCCGCTCTTTGACGATGCAGGATGAGCATGATGCGTATTTGGTTCCTCGTCCACCGGACCAAGGGCTTCTTCCAGGCGCTCAGCAAGACTACGTCGAGGAGGCGGCTTCTTCGGCTGTGCTTGATCTGGCTGGCGTTGAGCTGATGTTTTGTTGTCCAGTCCGGCATTGATCGCGTTGCCTGCCTCGACACCGAATGAGGAGGGCTGGGACGAGGATGAATGCGCATTCTTGACCGCGAGCGGCGTCCGTCCTGGCGTGGTGACCGGTCGCGAGCGCGCGCGTCCTGGCGATGCATCTTTGGGTGCTGTACGGGTCTTCTGTGTGACGGCGCTGCCTGCTACAGCGCGTGTAGCTGAGCGCGTCGTGGATGGCGCCGTCCCGGACTGGGTTGTCGAGGATGTCCCGGCATCAGCGCGTCGCGTCCGCATCGCGCCTTCTTGAGCGCGTCTAGGATGTCTGAATGACGACCTTGAGGTTGCGTGCGGTCTGGCTGAGAATGATGTTGTCGTGGTGATGGCCGTCGTGCTCGTGCTCGTGCTGAGCGATGCCGCGGGCGCGTGTTGCTCTCGTCATCTGGGGCGCGACCTGGGCGCGCCGGCCAGGTGTTGGTCTCAAGCGCCGCGCGCGCAGCGAGACGACGCGACCTTTGTCGCCGCATAGAAACAAGCAGGCAGCGACCCTCGCCCAACGAAAAAAGTTGGCTCGCCGCGAAGCCCAGACGTCGCCGGCCAAGCACCTCGATGAGGACGACGCTCACCCACGCAGCTTGCTCACCACCCGTAGGGAATCCATCGCCAAGATGCCCAAGACGAAGCGCAACAAGGTTGTGTCGCTCACAAAGACGACGCGCAAGACGCGCGAGCACAAGACGGGCCTCATCGAGCGCGTTCGCGAGGCGGCAGAGGCATTCCCCTACATCTGGATCATCCACGCCGATGCCCCTCGGGCAAAGTTCCTCCAAGAGGTGCGCGACCTATGGAAGGGCTCCAAGATCTTCTACGGAAAGGTCAAGGTCCTCGCGCTGGCTCTCGGAGACTCGGAGGAGTCGGAGCTGAGGCCAGGCCTCAGCGCCATTGCCAAGGTGAGCTCCTAGACTAGGCTTGATCCTTCGGCGCGCGCTAATCCCTTCCGTGTACCTTCATCCCTCGCCCCTTTTGGATGTGCTCAATCGTGTTCTCCAGAGGCTGGCTGGACCTGTTGGGCTGCTCATGACAGAGTCACCACCGGCTGAGGTCCTGGCATGGTTTAAGACGCACGCAAGACAAGATTACGCCCGCGGCGGCAACAAGGCTACAGAGACAGTGACAGTACCGGCAGGTGAGTTCAGCTTAAAGCTGCGCGTCCGAGCATTCGCTGACGTGCCCGTCTCCTCGCCCGCAGGACCGGTCATGATCCGCACCGAACCTCCAGAGACTTTGCCTCACAACATGGAGCCCCAACTGCGAGCATTGGGCATGCCCACAGAGCTAAACAGGGGCGTTCCCACGCTTCTGCGAGAATACACGGTGTGCAAGAAGGGCCAAGTCTTGACAGCCGAGAGCGTGAGTCGCAGCCGAGCGCCTTTACAGGATACGCGTGTCTTGCTGACCGGGTCTCGTTATGCTGGTCTGCGTGGTCCTTGTAGGCCCAGATTCTCAAGCACCTCGTCATTCAGATGGCAGAGTTCCGCGTCACCCCGCTCGCATACTGGACCGCGACAACGTCCAAAGTCATCGAGGTGAACGGTGGCATTGCGATCAAGGCCAAGAGCGGCAGCAAGACCACCAGAAGAACTGCCAAAGACGTCGAGATGGATGACGAGGACGGAGAGGAGGAGGATGGCGATTATGTAGACGACAATGAGGACGAGGATGTGCAGATCGACGAGGGAGCGGACGAAGATGACGAAGATCTCGAGGACGAAGACGAAGAGGCAGCGGCGGTAAGCGCTGGGGACAAGGTGACCTCGTCCATGATGCTTCCCGCAGGACTGGCATGAGCTTCAAGCAGCACTGTTCTCCTTTCTTTCTGGCCGTCTCTCACCTCGCAATGTGAGCCTTGTACTCTATCAACGTCGGACGTGTCCACTGAGTATCGTACATTGACGAGCTGGTCCCAGAGGTCGAGAGTGGCGAGGGCGTGGCGGACAGCGTGCAGCGACATGGTGTTGCGTGTTTGAGCGAGCTCACGTGCACCTATCCGCTGTGCCGTGTGAGCAAAACCTCTGCCCGCTCGCTCGCCTGCCCTCTTCTGAACCACCACCACGGTTCAAGACACCTCGACCCCCGTTCACCTCGCCGCCATGTCGAAGATTAGCGTTAGCAGCGTGCGACAGCAGCTCCAGGGCCTGCTCAAGGCCTCGGAGGAGAAGCGCAGGAACTTCTGCGAGACGGTGGAGCTGCAGTGAGTACGGCTCCAGCCGCGGCGGCTGCTCGATGCGAACATGCTGACACCCTGTTCTCTCGTTGTCAGGATCGGTCTCAAGGCGTACGACCCCCAGCGTGACAAGCGTTTCAGCGGCTCGATCAAGCTGCCCAACGTTCCGCGCCCGCGCATGGCCATGTGCATTCTGGCCGACGCCGCCGACGTCGACCGCGCGAAGCTCATCGAGCTTGACTACATGACCGTCGAGGACTTGAAGAAGCTTAACAAGAACAAGAAGCTCGTGAAGAAACTCGCCAAGAAGTACGACGCCTTCCTTGCGTCCGAGGCGCTCATCAAGCAGATTCCCCGTCTTCTTGGTCCCGGTCTCTCCAAGGCTGGCAAGTTCCCTACGCCGGTCTCGCACAACGAGGACCTCGAGAAGAAGGTCGTCGAGGTCAAGAGCACGATCAAGTTCCAGCTCAAGAAGGTGCTCTGCCTCGGTGTCGCCATCGGCCACGTCCAGATGACCGACGACCAGCTGCTGGCCAACACCATGATGGCCATCAACTTCCTCGTCTCGCTGCTCAAGAAGGGCTGGCAGAACGTGGGCTCGCTCCACGTCAAGAGCACCATGGGCAAGCCCGTCCGCCTTTGGGGCTGAACGGCGTCCGTCTGGACGCGTTCTAGGAGAGGGAAGCCAACGAGAGTCCATGAGGATTCAGAGGACGGCACGGTGGAGCATCGATCACAACATGGCACGTCGCACGCTGTACCCAGTTGGTCGGCACGAGCTCCTGTGTGGGGCTGTGTCGCCAATGAGGGGAGCTCGATGCTCTGCTCAGCTTTCTCATCCCCCATCTCCTCCCTCTTCTTTTGCCTCGCTCTTGTATGCCCTCGTTCGACTCTTTGAAGTCCTCGCTCAACGCCACTTCATGCCCTTGCAGGCCCTTTCTCCTGGCTTCTCGCCTGACTGACTGCTGGAAGCGCGTCCAAATACTCCAATGACCAAGGTCCAAATCTATGTGACGATCACGACGGATACACGCGAAGGACTCCTCTGTATCGCTGTCAGTGCTTGAGGTAGCCGTGGTCGATGAGGTACTGCGTCACTTGCCTGACGCTGTCCTCGACGGACTGGCTGCCGGCGGGGATGTGGATGTCGGGCTTCTCGGGTGCCTCGTATGGCGCTGAGACGCCCGTGAACTCTGCAACGTGTATGTTGAAGGGGATCAGAGCAAGCGCTTGCCGATGCGCTCAGAGTCGTAGAGAGCTCACCTTTGATCTCGCCCGCGCGTGCCTTCTTGTACAGACCCTTGGGATCCCTCTTCTCGCACTCCTCGATGCTGGCGTCGACGAATACTTCGACAAAGGGCAGCGGCGGGTTGTGCTTGGCGTGTAATTGTCTTGCCAGCTCGCGGTCGGCGGCGTAGGGCGAGATGAAGCTGGCGACGGCGACGGCGGCCGAGTCGGCAAAGAGGAGTGCGACCTCGGCGATGCGGCGAATGTTCTCCTCGCGGTCCTTGGGGCTGAATCCGAGGTCCTTGTTCAGGCCGAAACGCACGTTGTCGCCATCGAGGCGGTAGGCGGGGACGTGTTGGTGCAGGAGATGCTGCTCGAGCGCGGTTGCGATGGTCGACTTGCCCGAGGCGGAGAGGCCGGTGAACCAGACGGTGACGCCGCGGGCCTTGAGCAGCTCACAGCGCTCTTCGTAGGTGACGTTGCCCGGGTGGAAGGTGATGTTGGTCGCCATCGTGGGAGTCGAGTGCTGTCTGTGCCGGACGAGGATGGGGTTCGTGAGCGTCGAGGAGGAAGTCGAGCTCGCTGTCCAGGGCCCAGAAGTTGAGAAGGCCGCAATGGTGAGATTCAGGCCGTGATCGCCGTGCTCTCGTCGGCTCACCGGCTCCGAGCTGCCGGTCGCCAATTCAACACGTGACGAGAACGACGCGCCCGACCTCGACGCGTCGGACTGCCGACTGGTGTTGGTCTCCCGCGGCGCCCGCTCGCCCACCTCCTCAACGACCATCACCAACGCCTTCCCTCTCGCCCGACTCGAGTACGGCCATGGAGACCCACCTCGCCAACCTCACGGCCTCACTGGTCGGCATCAACCAGCTCCACCAGCATGTCGCACGAGAGAGCACGAAACCGATGCCCTTCACCGACGCCGTGCTCAACACGCGCGACTTGCCCGTCATCGCCTACATACGCGACTCGGACCCGCTCGAGGAGAGCCTCTTCTACCACCCAAGCAGCACAGCCATCGGCGGCCAGATGCAGTCCGAGAGCAAGCAGTCCGGTGGTCCGGCTGGACTGGGCGGCCAGGGCCAGGCACCCATCCACGACTTGACGGCTGAGGCCCAACATGCCCTCTTGAATCCACGCGGGCCCGAGCTCAAGCCCCACCAACCTCCTACACCTCTCCGTCGTCGCGTGCCTCCTGGTGGCGTTCCAGGCCAGGACGACTACGACGCGGCCACGCTCCTGCTCGCGACTGAAAAGCTCCTGACTCATTAGTGAGTGGTCTCGTTCATCACCGACCCGGCTGACCGTGCGCTGATACGTAGACTCTACGCAAACTTGTCGCACAGCGAAAAGGCGCCTCGGGCGCGCAAGCACATCAAGGCCCTCCGCAAGCGCAACGCCGAGCTCGTACGCTCCCAACAGGAGTCTGAGCGCATCCTTGCCGAGGTGCAAGCCAAGTCAGCCGCCGCAAGCGCCGAAGGCACGACCTCAACATCCAAGCCATCCGAGCAACCGCCCACCAACGCGTACGAGTCATCCGCACCCCCCGCCAACCCTCGCGAAGAAGCTCGCGCCAAGCGCCGACAAGAGTACGACGAGCTCCGAGCAATGATGCAGCGGGACGACCTCGACTGCTTCGCGCTCAACGAGCTGATTCATGATTTCAAGCGGGAGCGAGACATGCTCTCGTCGCCGCGCAAGATTGCGACGGCTGGTGCTATTGGGCCCCCGACGGGGTTGAGCCAGGGCCAGGGCCAGGGCGCGTCTGCTCGCGGCACGGTGCCGCCCGTGGCTGGGAGTTCCGGCCGACGAATCGGCGGTGGGGCCGGGCCGCGACAGTCGAGTCTGTCCCGCGCGGGCGCCGAGTTGATGGGCTCGACGACGGCGCTGGGCGCGGCGGGCGGTCGTCGATCCGCCTTGGGCACCGGCGCGTCGACGAGCACGAGCACGAGCACGAGCACGGGCACGGCGGCGCGGACGAGCGTGCACCATGCTCCCGCGACGCCGGGACGGAACTCGGCGCTGAATCGCAGCACGGGTCCGGGCGCGACTCCCTCTGCCTCGGCCACAGGCTCGGCTGGCAAGGCTGGCCAGACGGCTGCTGTTGCTGTACAGGACAAGGCGGGTGGGAACGATGGGGACGGGGACGGGGACGGGGACGGGGACGGGGACGGGGACAAGACCATCTCGGCAGCTTCTGCTCCTGCCCCCGCTCCTGCTAGTGCAGACGTCATTGAAGAGTCGTCAGGGACGGAAGGACCCGGCACAACCACCCAGCACACCGACGCCGACGACGCCACGGCGCCAACCGCACCCGCACCCACCGGCCCGCACCGCGCCTTTACGATCCCCGAGCCGACGCCCGAGCTGGAACGCGTGAGCGCCAAGATTGCCGCGTCGTCGTTTGGCGACGTGCTCCGCTTCGTGGGCGTTGTCGAGCCTTCGCTCGCGCTCCCTTCGGGGGCGGGGGCGGGCACGGGGACGTCGCTGTTTGTGAGCGTGTATGCGACGCTACATGCGATTGCGTACCCGGATGAGGAGGGCGGGTATGGGAGTGAGGAGGTGTTGGCGAGGCTGGCTGCTGGGAGCGCCGGTGCTGGTGCTGGCAGTGGCGGCGGTGGCGGGGAGGCGGACGAGTCGGTCCATACGGAGGTGACGAGCTCGACGACGACGACGACGACGGGGGCGGGTGGGGGTGGGGGTGGGGCCCACGCCAGTCCCTCCTCCCTCTCCTCTCTATCAGGCTCCCCCTCCCCCTCGGGCCCCATCGAAGCGCCCACGCCCAAAAGCACGACGGCAGCCTTTGTCCTCCTCCAGCTCCTCTCGACGCCGCCGTCGACGGACCCCAAGGCGCCGTCGGTGCATGCTGTCGAGTTTGCGGCGCTCAAGGCGCGCGCGGGGCACTGGTGGGCGGGGCGGAGGGAGGGGTTGGAGAGGGTGGGTGCGGTGTTGCGTGGTGAGGTTCCTTGGCGGGGTGCGGGCGGCGAAGGCGACGAGACCGCCATCCGCCTCCCCGCCGCCGCATCGACGGCGCTCGCGCGCGCGGCGGCGCGGCTGGACAGCCCGAGCCAGAGCGGGGAGGACCTCGCGACCAAGGCGGTGTATGAGTTTGTGGCGAAGCGGCTGTTGAGGATCCATCGGGCGGGGGCGGTGGCGGCTGTTGGGTTTATGAGTGCGTGAGCGGGGAGGGGGAGGGGGAGGGGGAGGGGGAGGGGAAGGGGCAGGGGGCGGTGGTGAGGACGGTCTGTGGATGCATGTATGTATGGCGCCTGTGGCTTGCCCGTATCCTACCCTTTGACACGCGTCTTCGAAATGCTCCTGCCTCCGTCAGACCAAAGCGAGGGAACGAGATGTCGAACGCTATCCAAGCTGGGGACTGTCCATGGATCGGAAGATGAGAGAGAAGCTGAGAAAGTAGTGGGAGAGATCGACGAGGGGAAGGGAGGGAAGAGGAGGGGGGACCCTCCCTCCCCTCCGGCCCTCCCCTGATCTCTTCCTCGGGGGAAGGGAGAAGGAGACACGGCAGATCGATAAGGAGCATCAAGCCCAACGAAAGAAGTAAGAAAGGTGTAAGAGAGAGGCGAAGCCGGGTACCAGAACCACAACGAGAGGGGACAAGGAGAGAGCCGAGCGACCGAGAAAGGAGGGCCTACAGCCGCGGGACGGGACTGGGGAGGGGAGGGGAGTAACGAGTGACGTAGTAAAAGGGAGTGTTTGGGGGACCTGAGAACGAACGGGTACGCTACGGTACGGACCGGGGTTGAGAGGAGGATGAGGAGAAGCGGGACGGACCGGACGGACCCCGCCGTCTTGGTGTGGGTGCGTGGGCGGCACCGGTCGGCCGGCCGTATGAAACTGGGACGTCGTTCTATCGCTGTATCGATGCTGGTGAGTGAGTGGATGGAGTGATTGATTGATTGATGGACCGTAGACCGAGGATTCCTGGGAGCTTGAGCTTGACCTCGAGCTTGAGTTCGAGCTCACGCGAGCGCCGCGCCGCCGCCGAGAAGGACGACGGAAACCAAGCCCGCGCCGAGGACGGAGGCCCACAGCGCCGCTGAGCGGGCGAGACGCTGGGCTGGACCTGGTGCGGCGGCCGAGGTGCCAATGGTGGCGTTGTACCGGGTGGGAGAGAAGGGAGAAGAGGATGAGCTCGGTCGTGCCCCCGCTCCTACTGCTCCTGCGCCAGCTGCGCCTGAACCTGGTGTTGATGAAGAGGCGTTGAAGAAGGAAGAAGAAGAAGAGGAGGAGGAGGAGGAGGAGGATCCGCTGGACGCACCGACACCTGCGATGGCGATCTGGGCCGACTTGAGCATGCTGCGCTGGGCCGTGGTGGCCGAGGTGCCCGTGGCGGCATTGGCGTACCACTGCTGGCCGGGGAAGGCGCCGATCGGCTCGGCGGTCCATCCCTGCGCGACGATGCCGGGCCAGGCCTGGGTCTCGAAGGCCTGGACGGAGAAGGTGGTGAGGTCGTGCTCGAGCATGATGACGCCTGGCGACTTGGGCAGACGGGTGGCCTGGCGGAGGGCGGCATTGATGGATTTCTGCGAGTTGCCTGGGCGGGTGTCCGGGCAGGCGGTGCTGCCGTCGGCCATGGTGCACCAGTCGTTGGACTCCTGGTCCCACATGACGGCGATGAGGCCAAAGACGTTTTCGGCGACGGCGCGGACGCGGTCGTCGGCGTCGCCCTGGGGCGGGCGCCAGAAGCGCGGGATGCGTCCGGTGAGGTCGTAGATGATCTGCATGGTCCATCCGAGCTCGGCGACAATGTCCTCGTTGGAGAGGGTGGTCTGTACGGTGTGGGACCAGGTGTGGACGGCCCAGTTGCCGACGCCCTGCGCCTGCGCCTGGCGGATGAGGTCCTGGTTGTTGACGATGTTGGAACCGATGAGGAAGAAGGTGGCCGCCTTGCCGTGGTCGTGCAAGAAGTTGTAGAGGGCGGGCGAGGCGGGGTTGGGCCCGTCGTCGAAGTTGAGGCCCCAGTAACCGTCGGGTGCGGTCTGGATGTCGTTCTTGCCAAAGCAGTTGGTCTGTGTCCATGAGCAGGCCTGCTGGACGTTGTACCCGGCCGGGTAGACGATGGCGCCGTCTGGGGCGAGGCGGGTGCGTGGGATGGCGGGGATCTTGCCTGCGTGTTCGGCGGCGTGGAGGGCGTCGAGCCAGTCGGTGGGCGTCATGGACGCGGGCGGGGTTGCGCCCGCGGGTGGGTAGCGGGCGGCTCCCTGGCGGCGGCTGAGCTGGTGTGCGTGGTGGAGGCCATGGCTGTGGCCGTGGGTGGCAAAGTAGCGTGCGTGGATGGCGGCGCGCTGGGCGGGGTCGCTGTTGATCTCGGTGGCCCTGCGCACGTCGTCGTGGTTACACCCGTCTGCGGTGGTGATGGCGAGGGCGAGGGCGAGGAGGAGGGCCGGTGCTGATGGGGCTGCGATGAGCTTCATGGTGGCGATGCGAACGAGAGTGGGTGCGAGAGAGGGTGTGCTGCTGAGCCGCCAGTGCTTCGTGCTGCTATAAGAGGGGAGGGTAAGGAAGTGGGAACGGATGGACGGTGAGGGCGACGAGGACGAGGACGAGGGCGAGACTCACTCTCCCTGACTCGGACTCACTCTCGTCTCGCACCCGCCCATCGCAGCAGCGGCACAGGGACGCTGGCAGCTGGCACGCACGCAGTCACCCTGTCAGTGTCAGTGTCAGTCACGGCAGGAGGAGAGCCACACGCCTGCATTCCCAGCCTGCATGCCAAGACTCGACTCCCGTCAATCGCACTCCTCGCCCCCCGCCAATCCCGGTCCGGCACTTCGCATCCGGATCCAGCACCCACTCCTGCCCCACCACCACCTTCCCACCATCACCATGCCACACTCGTACAACAGCCAGCACACCATGCAGCACCACCCAGCACGCCTCCCGCCAGAGGCATTCACGCCCTACCTCAACCCACACCGCCCACTCGCCATCAAGAACCACGTACGCGCAGAGGCAGGAAAGGCACCCTGGTACGACTCCACAGGCAACCCACACGATGCCGTACCGTATCCCCCGCCTTCCTGCCTCTCCACCACCAGTCGCACCAGCACTGACACCATGCCCTGCATACACAGTACCTCATCGGCGTCGCAGGCGCAAGCGCAAGCGGCAAGTCGTACGTATCCAAGGCCATCCTCGAGGGCCTCCCCAACGTACCATGGGTCGTGAGTCTTACCTCTCCCCTTCCCCCTCCACGCACGCTCACGCTCCCTCTTCGGACAGGCCGTCATCTCCATGGACTCCTTCTACCGCACCCTCACCCCAGAACAGTCCCAGCTCGCCTTCCAGAGCAAGTACGACTTTGACCACCCCTCCGCCTTCGACATGGACATCCTCTTCAACGTCTTGCACGACATCAAGCGCGGCCGCGCCGTCGAGCTCCCCACCTACTCCTTTGTCCACCACCAGCGCCAGGCCCACGTCGTGCACATGTACGGACCCAGCGTCGTCATCCTCGAGGGCATCTTTGCCCTCCACGACCCCCAGATCCGCTCCCTGCTCGACCTCAAGCTCTACTGCCAGACCGACAGCGACGTCATGCTTGCCCGCAGGATCCGCAGGGACATGGCCGAGCGCGGGCGCGATCTCGACGGCATCCTGGCGCAGTACCTGCGCTTCGTCAAGCCCTCCTTTGAGACGTACGTCGCGCCGACCGCACGCTTTGCCGATCTCATCGTGCCAGGGATGAACAACGAGGTGAGTCATGTCCCTCTCTCCCGTACACCCTCTCCACCTTGCTTCTCCCCCTCCCCGGACTGCATCGACTGACGACGGCCTTGAGACGAGCAGGTCGCCATCCACGTCATCACGGAGCACATCCGCTCCCAGCTCGACGCGCGCGCGTGCAAGCTCCGTCTCGAGCTCGCGCAGGCCTCGCCACAGCCCGCACTCGACCAGGACGAGCCGAGCCTCCCCGGCGAGCCGTCGACGCCCTCGCCCATGCCCGTCGTGCCCACATCTCCCTCTACCTCGCCGGCGCCCACGCTCCCACCCAACGTGACCCTCCTCCGCCAAACGCCCCAACTGCGCGCCCTCCTCACGCTCCTGCACGACCGCACCACGCCCAGCGCCGCCTTTGTCGCGGCGTGCAACCGCGTCGCGGCCCTCGTGGTGGAGGCGGCGCTCGGCGTGCTGCCGTATCGGGACAAGGTCGTGCGTGTGGCGCGGCCGGGGGTGGAAGAGGGGGCGGGGCAAGGGGGAAAGAGCTACGAGTATGTGGGCAAGGAGCTGGATGTGAGGTACTTGTGCTCGGTGTCGATTCTGAGGAGTGGGAGTGTGTTTGAAAAGGTGAGTCTCGACTGGGAGCCAGATGGGGGTTCATGCTGAGCCACCCTCCTCTCTCCTCCTCCTCCTCGGCTTGCTCTTCCTTCTCTGGACTGCAGGCCCTCCGGCGCGCCCTCCCCGCGCTCACCCTGGGCTCGCTCCTGATCCAATCCTCGCAGGACGGCGAACCGCACCTGTACACCCTCGCCCTCCCCTCCTTCCTCCGCACGCGCGCCCTCGACCCGCACGCCTTCGTCCTCCTCTGCGACGCGCAAATCTCGAGCGGCGCGGCGGCGGTCATGGCCATCCGCGTCGTGCTGGACCATGGGGTGCCGCAGGAGCGCATTGTCTTCTTGGCGCTGTTGGCGAGCTGGGTGGGTGGGGTGTGGGCCGTGTTGAGGGCTTTTCCGCGGGTGAGGTGCGTACCTATCTCCTCGTTGGGGCGGCGAGTGCTGGTGCTGGCGGGATGGGGGGGCCAACGAGCAGCTAACAACCATCCTCCCCGTCCCGTTCTTGGCTTGACAGGATCATCGTGGCGGGTATGGACCCGGGCCTGCGCAAGATGCGCATCGCCCTCTCGGAGCCGCCGGACGTGTCGTCGCCGCCCCTTGGCCTCAGTCGGGCTCGGGCGCGGGTGCAAGATGGCGCGGGGGCGGCGGTGGGGTTAGGGTCAGGGTCAGGGTCAGGGTCAGGGTCAGGGCCAGGGACGGCGACGGCGACGGGGACGGGGGCGGGCTCGGTCCCGACGCTTGCGCTCCCGCCCAGCAAGTTGTCGGGCTCGCCGCGGATGGATGGGGAGGGTAGCACCAGCACCACTACCACCGCGGGGACGGGTACAAGCACGGGCACGGCACGCCGGCGGACAAGTCTGTCACCCCCTCCTTCCTCTGCGCCGCGCGCGAACGCGAACGCGAAGGCGAACGGAAGCTCGACGACGACGAGCCTGGGCGCGCTGGGCGTTGGGCTGGGCTCTTCGTCCTCTTCGTCGTGGGGACGGTCTCAAGAGGTGTCCAGATCGGAAACTGGGCCGGCGGGGCCTGGGGGGATGGGGATAGGGATGGGCATGGCGGGGATGGCGGGGATGAGCAACTCGAAAACGGTGTACGCGATCACGCCCGGATGGGCAGCATTGGCGATCGGTACTACGGCACTGCGTAGGCCCTCCTCCTGCTCATTCACTGATGTGGGATGTCGACCACCTGTGGTTGTTCGGTACCGTTCGGTGCGTCTGATGGTGTCAAGTGGCAACGAGCGCAGCAGCCCGGGTAAACTTGCCTGCGCTACGAGTACTCGTACTCACCGAGATGAGCTTGACGGTGCTGCGCAGCGCATTCCACCGTGGTGACCACCACCATCTCCATTCTCCTGCTCCTCCCGCTGCTCCAATACTCGTACCCTCGGTGCGCAGCATCCTCACAAGCGCCCGGCTTAGTGCTTCTCATCCTTGCTAGAGAGAGGTGAGTGCAGAGTGGGGCATAAACAAGCTGCGCCCGAATGCACTGTGCGAGAAGGAAGGACGGCTGAGCTTCTTGCCTTCCCCTCTTCCCAGCTCTCCAATCTCAGGTCGCCCGTACCCTCCCTCGATCGTACGAGTATATACGCTCCCAAGGATAGGAGAGCAACGTCTCCTCCCGGCTCCCAGTACGAAAGCGATGGCCATCGACAAGAAGGTGGGTCTGCCCACTTCGTCCACTTCCTCTCCTTCGCCCTCTCCCAACTACGCCGCGGCACCCACCACAAATCCCTCAAGCTCGACCTCGACCTCGTACAGCATGGGAAGCGGAACCAGCGGCGGGAACGGGTACCAATCCATCCCCACCGCCGACCCCGAATCGCAAGAGGGCCTCGTCCCGCCGCCTGCCTATTCTCAGTCTCTGGCCGCGCACCAGGGCCAGGGCCAGGGGTACGCCGAGGCCCGCCGCGGCAGGAAGCGCTCCTTCCGCCGCGCGGCGCACTGGACGGTGGGCGCTGTGCTGGTTCTCCTCCTTTGGCGCATGGTGGCGTCGTGGGGGTCGCGTTCGGTAAGTGCTGGCTTCTGCTCTCCTTCCCTTCCTCGTCGTTGGGATTTTCCTCGCTTTCGTTCGGAGATGCTGACGACGCGCCTCTCGATGACTCGATGACTCCATGATCGGGATTGATATGTGCATTCCATTGGAAAACAGACGGGCAACGGCGGGCCCTACCCGCCCACAAGCGACGGCCAGCCCTCCGACTGGGCCCAGTGGTCCGACCCGACCGACGTGCCGCGCGCGCACTGGCCAGCGTCCCACCGCGGACCGTACTACTCGACGACGACCAACTTCTCCCTCGACCCCGCCGCTGCTTCCACCCTGTTCGTCCATGCCCATGGGCCCGGGTATGGTGGACGGGTGAGCTACGTGCTCGGCGGCGGTGGCGGTGCAAAGGGCGGGCTCGTCGAGGTCGGCGTCGAGGCGGTGTACCGGCGTGTGGGCGAGCGGGACCGGATCACGATTGCCAAGATGGAGGATGGGGATAAGGGCCGGCAGGGTGTGGGCATCTATGTGAGTGTCTTTACCCTTCCGCCGCTCCTGGCGTGTCCTTGACGTCTGCGTACTGACCTCTCCCATGACTGGACTCACTGCACACACAGTCGGATGACCAACGCTGGACCCACACCGACTCGGACGTGCACATCTACGTCACTGTGGCCCTGCCGCCCACCCTCGCCCACTCGACGAACACCCTCGAGACGGACGTGGAGAACATGAGCGTGCAAGGCGCCTCCGACCTCGGCACCCTCTCCTTCCGCCGCATCGAGGTGCGCTCCGCCAACGGGGCCGTCCGGTTCGAAGGCGGCCTGAACGCTTCCGAGAGCGTGTCGCTGCACAGCCAGAATGGGCGCATCGCCGTCGATGGCGCGCTCGTCACCCCCGTGCTCGAGGTGGAGAATGCGAATGGGGCGGTCCGGCTGGGCGATGTCGTCGCGGCCGAGGTGGAGGGCGTGTCGGGCAATGGGCGTCTGGAGGGCTCGTTTGCGGTGTCGCGCCGGCTCAAGCTGCGCTCGGACAATGGGGCGGTGGAGGCCAAGGTCAAGGTGGAGAAGTCGTCTTCGGCGTCGTCGGGACGGGGACCAGATGGACGGGTCGAGGTGGACGCGACGGCGTCGAACGGGCGCGTCTCGCTCGCCTACCTCGCCCACGCGTCCGACGTGCTCCTCTTCTCGCGCGTCGTGTCGGAGACGGGCCGGGCGAGCGTGCGGCATGCGGAGGCGTTTGTGGGCGAGGTGGAGGCGGTGAGTGAGATGGGCGGCGTGCGTGTCGTGCCGCCTCCTTCGTCGTCGTCGTCGGGGCGCAAGTGGGAGGTGGTGGAGGATCACAGGGGGTTCATGAAGCATGAGGTGGGTGCATTCCCTGCTCTGGGGATGGTGATGATGCTGACCGAGGCTCTCTCCTGGGATGGGGTGGGATGACAGTTCCATGCCAAGGTGTACGACAAGGGTGCCCCCTCGCGGCTGGGCTTGTCGACGGTGCGGAGCGAGATGGGCTCGGTGGATGTGAGCTTTGACTGAGTGTTCTCTGTGTCCCTGTTGCTGCTCCTGCTCTGCTGTCTGCTTCTTACGACGAGGTCGCTATTGATGATGGTGCTACGATGTGCTGGTGGTGGTGAGGGTGAAGCATGAGCATGATGAACTGCTCGCAGGAACAAAAACCCCGATGGATCCCCATCTTCCCGCCGGCCCCGCGCACGCTCCAGCCACTCACCACCACCTTGTCACTCCCTCACCCACCTCACCCACCTACACCTCCTCGGATGCACCGCACCCGCCTCGCATCCTCCCTCCTCTCCTCATCAGCATCGCCTTCGGCAGCAGCACGCCCACTCCGCTTCGCCTTTGCAAGAGTCGCACCTTCTCCTCCCCGTGCAAGGATCAGCGTCAACGTCGACGTCGGTTCGGACCAGGTATGTACGGGCGTACGAGACTCCTGTCCCCTTCCTCTATTCTCGACTTCGTGGTTCCTACTTCTTCGCCATGGCGGGCTCGCCTGCCGTCACCGCGCTTGGGCTTGGCCGTAGGCTTGGGCCTGGGCTTGGGCTCGGGTACGAGCACGAGGACGAGGACGAGGCCTCGTCCAAGCGCCCGCCCGCCCGCCCGCCCGCGACGGGCCCACCCCGACGCTGACGGCGCGCTCCCCAGTCCCCACCCCATCCCACCCCGTCACATCCCCCTCGTTCATGGGAACGGGCACAGGCGGCGCGCGCGCGTACCCTCCTTACGCAGCGCGAGCGATACCTGGCGCATCGCAGGCGAAGGCGCGCGCGAGGTGCTGGTGTACTCGTAGGCCCTCGGTCGACATCGCGTCGCCCATCAGCGAGGCGAGGCGAGGCGGCAGCATCCCCCCCTTCTCCCATCCCCATCCCATCCCAGCCTCTACCCTTACCCTTCCGTGCGTGTTGGGCAGGGTATACCCATCTTTCCACCGGCGCCGGGCCCGTCTGCCCTTCCACACGCACGCGCGCGCAGGCGCGGGACAGAGGGAGGGAGGGCCACCTCTGGATCTGTCGGAGGAGCTTCCCTGCTTGCTTGGAGGGATCTCGATCGGTCTTCCACGGCTGGACCGCTGGTGGGAGGGAGGCCTGGAGGACGGCTTCCTGAGTCTCGAGTCTCGACCTTGTCGAGCTTGGGCGGGTGTCGCCGTATCAGCATCCTCGAGCTCGCGACGGAGGAAGGGGAACGGGGATCATTCTCGTCGGGCCTGGCGGGCCGGCGCTGGGCAGGGCTCGCTCGCTCGCCACCAGCAGCAGCAGGCTGGCTGCTCGCACTTCGCAGGTCCTGCCCTCGGCAGTCGGCAGTCGGCAGGCTGCGGCCTCACCCAGGCAGGCCTTGCCCCGTCGTCGCCTTGCCTGGTTGGACAGCGGTCGCCGGTTGTGCCGAGCGGATCAGCGCAGCGTGTGCGGACGGCGGATTGCGGTCTCGCGTTTGCCTCGCACTCGGAGCGGGAGCACTCTGGCGTTGGAGCCCAGAGGCACGCAACCCGTGGCGGAAACAGGGCGGCGCACGCATCAAGACTGGGGTTCAGAAGATTGGGCCACTGGGCACATCACATCGATTGGGCTCGTCGCAACGGACCCAAGCGCGGGGCGCCGGGCGTATCGACGCCGGAGGCGATGGATGATCTGCTGGACGAGGGGCGACGGCTCTGGGATTCCTTCCCGGCGCGGCCAGGGCTCGGTGCTGGATGGCTGGCCCGCTCGCTGGCCCGCTCGCCTGTCGTCTGACTCGGACGGGCGGGGCTGGGTCCATCAGATTCGTGATTGGGACGCGGCATCGTCTCACCCTCCCAGCCCAACACTCGCCCCGCCCCCGTCCCTCTGGCTGCCACCGTTGCACGCACTGACACCGTCTCTCCCTCTCCATCTCCCTCATCTCTTCTGGGCCCCTCCCCCAACCCCATCTTCCCGGACAACGACAACGACGACGACCATCTTCATCGCCTTCGGCACTCGCTCAACCCTTCGTCTCGACTCCTCAACGGGTTCTTCCCTTGCGGACCACGCATCAACTGCGTCCTTCTCGCCACCACCACGCACAACATGTCACGCCGCCCTTCTGCCTCGTCCTCCAAACCGCACTGGGCCACGGCCGCCGCCGAACCGGCACCCATCCTGCCACGCCACGGGCCCGCACCGGCAACGAAACCCAATGCGCACCCGCACGCACCGGCCACGGCTCTCATCACTCCCACACCGGTACCCAAAACGACACCCCACGGACCGGCCATTGCGCGGATCCAACAGATTCAGCGCCAGCTTGCCGATCAAGCCTCGCACCTCTCCACATCTAGCAGCAGCAGCAGCAGCAGCAACAACAACATGTCAGCTTTCAAGCAAGAAGCCCACAAGCTCCTCGTCATCCCGGGCCCCATCGAGGTTGCCGACGATGTCCTCTTTGCCAACGCACACCCGTCCATGTCGCACGTCTCGCCGGACTTTGTCCCCGTCTTTGGCGACTCGATCCGGATGCTGCGCCAGGTCCTCTACGCGCCCTCGTCCCAGCCCTTCATCGTCGCCGGCTCGGGCACCCTCGGCTGGGACATGACGGCGGCCAACGTCGTCGAGCCGGGCGAGGACGTGCTCGTGCTCAACTCGGGCTACTTTGGCGACAGCTTTGCCGACTGTCTCGAGATTTACGGGGCCAAGGTGACGCAGCTCAAGGCGCCCATTGGGTCCAAGCCGAGCTTGGACGAGGTCGAGCGCGCGCTCGGGCAGAAGAAGTACAAGGCGGTCACGTTTACCCATGTGGACACTTCCACCGGCGTGCTGAGCGATGCCAAGGGCCTGGGCGAGCTCGTGAAGCGGGTCAGTCCCGAGTCGATCCTCGTCCTCGACGGCGTGTGCTCCGTCGCGTCGGAGGAGATCCGGATGGAGGAGTGGGGGATCGACATTGTGATTGGCGCCTCGCAGAAGGGCATCGGCTGCCCGCCCGGCCTGTCCCTCGTCGCCGCGAGCCCCAAGGCGATCCAGGCGTTCGAGACGCGCGCCGCGCCCGAAAAGTCGTACTTTGCCTCGTGGAAGCGCTGGCTGCCCATCATGAAGGCGTACGAGGCCGGCTCGCCCGCCTACTTTGCGACGCCGCCCACGAACCTCATCTACGCGCTCAACCAGTCGCTCCAGACGATTGTGCGCGGGCCCGTCTCGCTCGAGGACCGCTTCGCGCGCCACGTCGCCGTGTCGGACAAGGTCAAGGACTACGTCACCTCCACGCTCGGGCTCGAGCAGCTCGTCGCCGACGGCAAGAAGGATGGGGCGCACGGCATGACGGCTGTCAAGTTCCCCGCGGGCATCAAGGCGGGCGACTTGCTGCCCAAGCTGGCGGCCAAGAATGTCGTCATGGCTGCGGGCCTGCACAAGGAGGTCAAGGACACGTACTTCCGGTGAGTTTTTCCATCGCTGGCGATTCTGGATCCTAGCCCCCGGCAGAGAGACGTCGATGCTGATGCTGATTCGGCCCTCCTTGCTCTCCCTTGTCCTCGTTGCGAACGCTAGAATCGGACACATGGGCATCACCGTCGTCGACGAGTCGCGCGGCGACATTGACTACCTCCTCAAGTCGCTCGCCGACGCCCTCGCCGAGGCTGGCTACAAGAAGCCCTGAGGCCTGAGGGCTCACAGAATGGGGACCGTCAATGGCCTCCCCCTCCTTCCCACCTTTCTAGGGAAATGCCATTCCCCACCACCCTGTTGGAAAGTCGTCGTTGGACATGACCTGAACGCAGAAGATGATCCAATCATGCGCACTATCAGCAGTGTCCTTCCATGCCTCGATTAGCGATTGCCTTCTATTACTGGGTACGAGGTACGAGCCGAGAGAGGATACCAGATGTGGGAGCCGACGTCTCCGCGTGCTTGCTTGCCTTGGGCCGCTCGTTACGGGCGCTGGGTACACCGAGGCGCCGCGTGGACGAGGGTGAGGTACCTACGAGCGTATGAGCAAACGAACGTGCGAGGGTTGGACGAGGAGAGGGCGGGCCCAGGGCCTAGGGCCCGAGATGCCCCCGGGACCCAAGCCCAAGCCCAAGCCCAAGTCCAAGCCCCCAACCTCACCCTCTCAATCCTTATGCCGATCCGCGTCCAATCTCGTAAGCGGGATGATCGACTTGCCCGACCGGTCCCCCATCCCACCGCCGCCGCCGCCGCCGTCCAGACTCGAATCGCCCGCGCCGAGGCCGCCGCCGCCGGCACTCGCGCCGGTAGCGGCCAGGACGCCCGCGACGCGCTTGGCGGCTTGGGATTGGAGGTTCTTGGCGTATGCGTAGACGAGGCTTTGCTCGGTGAGAGGTGTAGGATGGGGAGGCGCGTAGGGAAGAAGGGTGGAGGAGCGAGGTGGGTCAGTACGACGCCTAGGCAGCCAAGGGGCAAGGGACTCGAGGTAGGTACAGCCACGCCGTCCACCATTACTCACCCAGCCAAGAACCCAACCCCAATCGCACTCGTACTCCCCACCGTGACCGCATCCCCAAAGAAGACCATGCCACTGAGCGCGATGGGCAGCTTGTTGAGCGCGCCCACCATGCTGTACGTCGTGCTGCTCGTCGTGCGGATGCACCACGCCGTCGTGTAGGAGATGAAGACGGCGCAGGCGCCCGAGACGGCGATGGCGGTTAGGAGCTGGGTTTTGTGGGCCGCCGGGCTGGTTGCGGGGGTGGGAGAGGGGAGGAGGGCGCCAAGGTGGGGTTAGCATGGAGTCGGGAGGGGGTGTACGCCATCGTCGCCTCTGTGATGACCGCGTCGGATCGCATACGTACAAGTTCTTGTCCAAATTCTGACGGCTCCAGTCCTCGAGTAACTGTGGGAAGGCACAATAGTCGTCAGCGATCTGGCGACTCAGCACAGGGACAAAGGACTCACTAGTGACGCAAGCACCAAGATGGGGATGCTCAAAAAGTTGTTGTAGAACATCGAGTCCCAATCCTTGAAGCCGGTGAGCTTGATTCGTTTCCGCATGTAGAGGACCTGATGAGGGAGGGTAAGAAGCACGGTGAGTCACCTGGAGCGTGATTCGAGGTGGTCGGGATGGGCAAGGAGCACACTCACGTACGCCGCGCTGGCAAAGCAGTTGAGCGCCATCCACACATAGCCATTGTTAAGCGCGCCCACGCCCTGCAACCCATCCAGCACATCGTGTCCCTGGTTGAGCTGGTCCAGCTGGGCATTGATCGCCGCCTTCTGCTTCGCGAGCGGGTCCTCAATCCCAATACGCTGCTTCGTATCCGGGTCGTACGTCGCGCCGAGGAGCGTCGAGTCGACGTCGTGCGGGACGCTCATGTTGGCGATTTCGAGGGCGCGGGCAATGTCGGAGGAGCCGGCGATGATGGAGGAGAGGACCATGAGGATGAAGGAGATGAAGGTGAGGGTTGTGACGCGGCCGCCGAACCAGATGACCTCGCCGTAGGCCTGCGGAGCAATCGTACGGTCAGACGAGCTCGGCGGGAGACGATGCCGACAGAGCTCTCACGATGAGGATGATGGTCAAGTTCTTGAAGATGGTGTACACGGGAATGTTGAGGAATTGCTGGGAAGCAGAAGAGCGGTCAGTGTGCTTGCCATGACCCATCGACGAAGAAGCAAGCAGACTCACCAGCGCCTTGCTCCCCGTGAATATGACGGCAACGAGGAGCGCACTGACAGGGAACCACGCCCGCGCATCCTTGGCATTGAGCGGCCGAATCGCAATGACCCCCATCCGACTCGCGAGCGTCACAATCGCGACGCCGACGAGGGACTGGCAGAGGAGGACGAGGAGGTTCATGTTGAAGTGCGCGCCGGAGAGGACGTACTTGTTGAGCACGGTCATGGCGATGCTCGCGCCGCAGTAGGAGAGGACGGGGGGCAGGGCGTGCAGGTCGATGCGGCTGCCGTGTCCGCTCCCGTGGCTGCCGCTCTCGTGGAAGGCGGACCCTAGGCGCGGGTCGACGCGCAAGCCAGTGGCTCCACCGCCGCCGCCGTTGCCTAGAAAGGGGGTCCTACTCGACTCCGTAGGCGACTCCGGCCGATGCGCATCGCCATACGCATGGCCATTGCTGCCCCCCAAACCGGCGCCGCCGTTCTGAGTGGTGGTGGTGGGCGCGGAGGAGGAGGAGGGCATGGCGAGCCGGACCTCGCGCGCGGGTGGGCTGCCTGGTGCCTTGTACAGGCGGGCCGAGGACATGCTTGCTGTGGGCTTGGGCCCCCTCCTTTGGAAGGTGGTGGGAAAGTCTTGGGAAGTGCTCCTCCTGTGTCGTCCGCGCGCGCGGTGTGCTCACCGATGTGGGAGGTGAAGCGTGAAGGGGGCGCGCTGGCTGGTCGCTGGCCCCGTCGTGCGTGCGAGCGTGCGTGCGAGTGCCTTGGGCGATGAGGAGCTTGTGACGGTGGTGGCCGTCCTCGTCGTTGATGGTGAGGCGCTGTGAACAGCGCAATCGTATGCGGTGCTCGGCAGCACGGCAATGCGGCAGATCTGGCTTCCGAGCATCTCTGCATGATCGTTCATCACGCGCTGCTTACACCTCCAGCCCTGGGCGATGTCGCTACGAGAATCGTCTGTACAGTGTATGAAGAGGAAGCAGGACGTCTAAGACAGATGCTGTGTGTGTGTGTGTATGTGTGCGAGAGAGCGACGGTCCATGGGAGGGAAAGAAAGGGGGGTCGTCGTCGTCGTCGTCGACTGGCAGAAATGCTGAAGTGCGAACCGAATGGGCGTGCAATTGTCGTTACGGTGATGCCCCAAGCTGAGCTGAGCTCAGAGCTGCTCCCTCCCCTCACTTGTCCTTCTTCGCCTCCTCGACCTTCTCCCGCACGGCCTGCGCGCCCTCCGAGATGAGCTCGCCGCCCTCCTGCGCAGCCTGCTCAACGACATCGCCGTCCAGCACACGCAGATCCTTCTTGTCGGCACCGCCGCGACCGTTCTCCGACTTGGCCTTCTCCCTCTCCGCCCGCCGCTGCGCCGCCACGCCCGAGCGCCGATCGAGCACCGCGCCCAGCCCGCCGACGCGGAAAGCAGCCAGCGTGCCGACCGTCATCAGCGCACCGTACCACCCGACCCCGTTCCACGCCTTGAGCGAGTCGGACACGCTCAGCAGCATGAACGGCGCCACCGTGAAGTTGAGCGTCAGCTGCATGGCCACGACGGAGAGGATGCTGTAGGCCCATTGGCCGGGCGTGTAGCGATCCGGCCGGGCGGTGCCGTTGCCGTGCTGGCGCCGCTTCTCCCTCGACTTGAGCGCCGCTCGCACCGATGGGTTGGGCGCGCGGGGATCCGAAAAGAAGAGTGGGCGGGCATGTCGTCGCAGTGTACGCGCCACCGACTGGTTCAAGCCGCCGAGTACAAAGGTGACTGTGAAATATCTTGCCACCATCAGTGACGTGCCCATCTCTGTACCCTGCAGACACGACTCACGATAGTATCCTGGGGCGATGCCGTGCCAGAATGCGCTGGTCACAAAGGTGAGCATGGTGCTCTTGAAGCCCGGCTTCTTGCCAGGCTTGGCGACGCGCTTGTAGATGTTGTTCCGTAGCCAGATGTCTGGAAGCGCAGAGCAGTCCAGTGAGCATGCCTTTCCACCACGTCAAGCTCATGAAATGCCGCACTCACTAGTGTTTTGGTTCCAGTGATCCAGGAGCTCTTTCCAGTTGTTGGCGAACTCGATATGGACAATGTCGATGTTCTTGCATCGGTCCCAGCGCTCCTTGCCGTTGGGGCGGACGCCATTGTATGCGAGCCCAGAGAGCACACATGCACCCTGTAAGAAAGAGAGTCAGCACCACGCCAATGCAAGGTGATCGTGGGAGAGAGACTCACATTGGTGAGCGACCAGATGCCATAGTACTTGAGTCTGGCCACCAAGCCGGCGACCTGCATGAGCCCAATCTTGGCGAGGACCGACTTGTCGGCCCAGCCGCCCTTGGAGGCGGGCAGGATGAGCTTGTCGTACGTGTACGTGCCTCCAAAGACGCTGAAGAGGGCCGTGGCGACGATGCCGATGAGGAGCTCTTTGGCTGCGGCTGGGAATCGGCCTGGGGGTGGTGGTGTGCGCTTGATCTTCTTGACGCCGCGTTCTTGCGCTGCCTGTTCGGCGGCGGGATCGGCGGCGCGTGCGCGCGCGTAGAGGTCGCCGCGTGCCCAGGCAATGTAGTCGTTGAAGCGGGTGGAGGGTCCTATGAGGACGCCGGGGAAGTAGGACACGTAGCCGGCGAATTCGAGCAGGGAGGGGAAGTGGACGATGCGCGACTCGCGCTGCTGTGCGTCGCACTCTTGTTCGGACCGCATCTGGCCGTCGTACACGTCCCAGGCAAAGGTGGTGAGGTTCATGCAGAGGACCATTTGCATGGCGGTGATCTCGATGGTGGTCAAGGGGATGCCGGTGAGCTCGCGGACGAGGTGGTTGCCGATGAGGTGGCCCATCTGGAGGCCGAGGACGAGCCATGGCATGCGCTTGCCGCCGACCTGGAGCTTGGCGATGTAGTATGTTGCGAGCGAGGTGGCGATGAGCTGCGCGTAGCCTGGCCAGAGGCGCATGATGGGCCCGAGGAAGGTGGTGGTGACTGCGAGCGAGTAGAGGTGCTTGTGCGTGGGGCCGAGGGCGGCGAGGGGCAGGGCGAGCGGGTAGCTGGCGAGGAAGAGGGCGAAGAGGCGCACATAGTCCGGTGGGGTGCCGCTGGCTGCGGCGAGCTTGTCAAAGACGGCGTCGAGCATGCTGCCCAGGCGGCTGCTGGCGCTGCCAGTGATCTGGGGCCGTGCGCTGAAGGCTGCCAGGAGTGACGGGGTGCGGGTGCTGGACGCGTGCAGGAGCTCGACGGGGTGGGTGGGCGTGGCGAGCAGGCGCGTGCTCGAGCTCGACGAGGGCAGTGCCGGTGGTGGCGGTGGTGGGGAGGACGCCATCGTCGTCGTGCTCCCTCCCACTGAATGGCAGGCAGCCGCCACCCGCGTCCGTGCCGGCGATGATGAGGACGGTGGTGATCACCGCGAGCTCGAGAAACGAGAGACGCAGGCAGGCGCAATGACGATGACAGGTGCGCCCCCAACAACTCCTCCCTCCCGTGCAGCGGTACCGCAGCGGTGTCGTCTGTGCTGCCGCCACGAGGCTCAAGTCCGGGGCAAAGCACTCCGCCCGCCGGCGCTTCCCTCCACGCCGCAGCGGCGGGCAGGCGACTCGCACCGCACCGCACACCGCCCGCTTCCGGCGCAGGGGTCGAGCTCGACGACGGCCATGTCGAGCACCACGGCCTCAACCTCGACACTGGCATCAACACCTCCAGCATCACCCGCACCACCACCACCACCGACGACGACGACAGGGCGCAAGCAGCGGCAGCCAGACCAGCGCATTCGTCAACCTCACACAGTCGGGGGCGGGCAGCAGCAAATCATGCGGCTCGCAGTCGAGAGCAACAATCGTCGGTTGTGACCCCGCCATATCTCCTCTCCTCCTCCTCTTCCTCGTCTCGCCTCGCCTCCTCCTCATCAAGTCAGGTCGCTCCGAGGCATACCCACCAAGCATCTCGCAGCGGCCATTACGCCTCGCGCTCGAACAGGATCTGTCAAGGGTCTTGGCCTGGCCGACGCGTCTGGACCGCTACGGGGTAACCTGCCAGCCATCCTCTGGACATGCCCAGTCGAGCTCGTCGGGAGCGCCAGAAGCAGCGCTCCATCCAGCGCAAGAAGCGCATCGCCCTCGCACAGGAAGCACAGCCATCCCAAGCGCCATTCATGGCCGCGCCCTCGTCGGCCATCCCAACCGGCCAGCGCGACCCTCGCTCCTCATGGCAGCCCCATTCCCTCGGCCACTCCCATCCGCGCTCCTACACCTCAACTTATGGCACACCGCCCACCTTTGGACCCAGTCCGGCGCATCTATCACACCCTCACCACAACGCGCAGCCAGCCTACGCGCAACCAGAGACATTCGAATGGACACCCGCTTATGACTCCTTCCTCGTCCTCGACGTCGAAGCAACATGCATGGACATCCCGCGCGGCACCAGCTTTCAGCACGGACCTTTGCCCACCACACCACTCCAGTCGACGGTGCCACTCTCGTCGTCGTCATCGTCCTCGGCATCCTCACAGCATCCAGCACATCAACATCGCCTCTCCGTCGGCGGGCCGGGGCCAGGGTCCTTCTCTCAGCAACACCACCTCGCCTTTGGACCTGGCAGCTTTAGTTCCAGTCAAAGTACAACCATGGCGGGCACAACACCAATCTCGTCGCCAAATCTGCATCCCATTCCCAACTCGCCCATGCTCTCGCCTTTGACATCGGCGTCGCCGTTGCCATCCGCCTCCCCATCTCAACCGTTCGGCCGCAATGCGCTGGTCGACTATCCAAACGAGATCATCGAGTTCCCCGTCATCCTCATGCAGTGGAAAGACGTACCTGCAGAACAAGGCGGGCGCCCTGGGCAGCGCTCTCTTCAAGTCGTGGACGAATTCCACTCCTGGGTACGGCCAGCATGGAGACCCCGGCTCAGTCGCTTCTGCAAAGAGCTAACGGGCGTCAAGCAGGTATGTCAGCCTCATCAGCACTTACATTGGACGATGTGATGCTAAGTAACCGTCTCTGCTCCTCTTGCATCTGTTGCGGCCATCAGAGCGTGATCGATGCTGCGCCAAGTTGGCCAGAGGTCATGCAAAACTTCCTCGAGTTCCTTCGCAAGCACCAGCTTCTCGCCGACAATCAGCACCCTCGCGCTCGCTCGTCTTCCATTGTATCATCAGCAAGCTCATCGCCGATGCCCTTTGGCGCCTTCTCACCCGCGTCCCCACCGGTGTTTCCGATGCTACCATCTCCCTCGCCGTCGTCGCACCACCTGCCGCCCTTACTCAACCATGCGCATCATCAGCACTCGCATTCGCAGCACCAGCACTCCAGCTTTCACGCCCTTCAAGCATCCCAAGCACAGCAGCAGCCGGGCGGCTCGAACGGACGCCAGCCCGGTGTGCCTACGGTCGACTACGACTCCCTTCTGATGACCACACCGCTGCGGCATGGCGTCGTGTGGTGCACACACGGACCGTACGACCTGCGCGACTTTGCCGTCAAGAGCTGCTTCCTCTCCGGTCTTCGGACGCCTCCCAGCCCACCGTACTGGCTTCGCGGGCCCCTCATCGACATTCGCAAGGCCGCAGCGGAGATCCTGCTCGAGGAGCGTATGCTCCGTTTGCGGTCCCAAGATGCACGCGAGTTTGCGGCCAGGGAGCATCGAAAGGCACAGCTGGCACGCGCCGTGTCGCTCGAGGAGCCTTCGGCGAGTGTGCGGCCTGTGCAAAAGGGTGCGGGCGAGGCCGGGAGTGCGGACCACGGCGGCAAGGCTAAAGGCACCACGACGGCAGCGGCTGCCGCCTCGGCTGGGTCCCACCACCCAACAGCAGCGGACGGGGACGATGACGATGCGGAATGGAAGCGTGAGCTCGAGCTCGACCACCTCCTCGAGGCCTACGAACGCTCCGTCCGCGCGTGGCCGTGGTACTCGGCCGCCATCAGCGGCCAGAGCGGGCGCTTCAGCGCCAACTCGGCGGGCCATGCCGTCGCCCACGCCGAGCGCGTCAAGATCCTCCCGGACGGCACGATTGATGGGATACTGTACGCGCTCGGGCTGGGGGCGTTTGATGGGCGCAAGCACTCGGGTCTGCACGACTCGCGCAACTTGGCGCGCATCTTGAGTGATATGTCGAGGCGCGTTGGCGAGGTGGCGGCTGGGCGGGGCACGCCGGGTTGGGAGACGGGCCGGACGGATGGGCGGGGTGTCGCCGCCGCGGCGGGTGAGAATGGGCATGCCGGCAAGACGCGGGGTGGACCCAGCAAGTCGAACGCGCGACTGCGCGGCTCGGATGGTGTCGATGCCGGACCCATCGAGGATGGGATGGCCAGTCTGGCACTCCGCCTCGACGAGGAAGAGAACGATGACGATGCCGGTGGCTTGGACGGGTCCGACGATGGCTCCTTCTCGTCCGACGGCTCGGATGACGATGATGACCATGACGACTACGACTCGAACGACGGCTGGATCGGCGCCGACGCCGATGGAGATGCCGATGCCGACGCCGACGCCGACGCCGAGCACGGCCAGCAATTCGTCTCCAACTACAACGACAAGGAACGCCAACGGCTATGCGCGCTCCAGGGCCAGGTATTCGAACGCGCATGTCTGCTGCCCAACTCGTTCTGGAAGCCGCTCTACCTACCCACGACGGTGTTCAGCCCCGTCGCGGCTACGGCGGCGCGGTTGCTCATTTGGGGCACGGGCCCTGAGAATCGCGGCGGGCATGGGCATGGGCATGGGCATGGACATGGGAATGGATTGGGGAACGGGGGTGGTGGGCCGGGCCCTGCTGGGGGCCGACATGGTGGGCACCACCGTGGTGGGGCGGGAGGGTACCATGCCGTCGAGGGCAACGGACCTCCTGTGCCAGCCCGGCCCATCTGGATGGAAGGTCGACGGCATGCGTGGATGGGCCCCAATCCTGGCCAAGTCTTTTGGAACGGTCCGTCCATTGTGGACGATGCGGATGACGCAGACGAAGAAGAAGAAGAAGAAGAAGATGGGCGAGATGGTCACGCTGACGGTGGTGGTGGTGGTTCGGGCTCAGACTCGGAAGACGAGGATGACGATGAGGTGTTTCGCTACCCGGGCGTCAGCGCGGATGCCCTTGATGGTACGGTGTGCGACTTGCGCAACTTGAACGGCGCGGTTGGCGACGGGTTGTCGAGTCCTGTCAAGGGTAGGGCCGGCAAGAGTGCAGGGGTCGGCGACGCCCTCGACTCGGACGACTTTACCTATCAGTCATCGGCAAGGTCCACTGCGCCCGATGACATGGGTCTCCTCCTCGACGACTCGGACTCGGAACGAGATCGCCGTGCGTCGACGGCTTCTTCCTCACGATCGTCGTCGGCGAGTCGGGAGACGAGGGCGAGCTCGGACGACGATCGCGTCGGCGGAGCGTGCGCCTCTGGGAGTGCAGACCTGGACAGACCATCTACGGCCGCGGTGCGATCTGCGCCGATTCCGATCCCCATTCCGATTCCGAGTCATGGCGGTGGCGGTGCCAGCGGCAGCGGCAGCGGCCATGGCGCTTCCTGGGACGTCGGCCCCGTCAGCGCCGGCGTCAGCGGCGAGACTCGGCGACACGGTACGCAGACGCCCACCACCTCCTCCTCCACGACGACGACGGCAGCGGCGGCAGCGGCGACAGCGACAGGGGCGCGGGCGACGAACCTGAGTGGTGGCGGGAGTGTCAAGACGCCGAGTGGGCAGCAGACGCCCGTGCTGGGCTCGTCGATGGCTACGCGTGCGTGAGATCGCGTCTCTTCTTCCTCCGTCACAAGGTCGACCTTCGCCTTTCCGCCTTTGGGCTACGACTGCACGTCCAGCCTGCACATATTCGACTCGTCGATTCGACTTCTGCTCGCCCTCCTTCCTTGCCGCCCGCCTTTCTTCGTCTTTGCGCTTCCGATGAGATCGTTGCCCACCCCACCCCTTCCTCTTCCCCTTCCTTCCCTTCTTCCCCTTCAACCCTTTGCGCTTTGAGCTGTCGCTGAGAATGAATGCATGTATTTCCCGTGTAGCGCACCCTTTCCCGAGTGCTATCTTATCAGTTTCTCCGGCGAGGCTCATCAAGAGGCCGAAGGTGGGAAGAAGCGTGCGCGAGGCGAGGATACGGTTGAGCACCACCACCACCCACGACCTCGTCCTCTTGCTACACACCTCGACACTCAGCAGCAAGGACAGCAACAGCAACAGCAAGCAGTGGGCCCAGCGTAGCGGGCGATGGCATTCCCCTTTGCAGCACCCACGCCAGGCGCGTCGCTGCTGCTCTCCCACACCCCCTCACCATCGCAGGCCATCCTCATCATCGGCAGTGGGAACCTCGCCACGTCGCGTGCCTTTGCCGCGCTCGAGGCGGGGTTGCGGCCGCTCATCCTGCCGTTGCCTTCTGCGCTGGCGTCAGTTGGCGCTGGGGCGGAGAAGCAGCAGCAGCAGCAGCAAGTGGCACCGGTGCTGACCGAGGAGCTCAGATGGCGCGCAGAGCAAGGGCAGGTCGAGGTGCTCAGCCCGGACGACACCACGCTTCGCGCGCTGGTCCAAGCCGATGCCGACGCATGGACGGCGTTCCTCGACCGGCTCGATGCCAGCATAGGGGACGACGACGACGTCGCCGATGATGTTGCAGGCGCGCCGCGATTGCTGGCGATTTGCGTCACGGATACGCTCACCAGCGCCAATGCGCCCCCCACGCCCTCACCTTCCACCGCGGCATCGTCCTCAGCACCAACCAATCAACCGACGACCCTCGACCTCGCCCTGGCACGTGCTGCCCTGCTCTTCAAGCTCTGCAGACGGCGGCGCATCCTGCTCAACGTCGCAGACCGACCCCATCTCTGCACCGTCTCCTTCCCAGCCGCTCATCGGTTCCCACTCGTCGCTCGGGATGGCGCGACAACGACGGCAGGTGCGACGACGACATCACCGACGGCCTCGTCCCTTCAAGTCGCCATCACGACCAACGGCAAAGGCTGTCGTCTCGCCTCCCGACTCCGGCGCGAAATCATCTCGGCCCTCCCCAGAAATGTCGGAGACGCCGTCGAGACCGTCGGCTGGCTCCGCTCCCTCGCCAAGGATGAGCTGCGTCTGAGCTTATCCTCGGCTGCGGGCGCGGCGGTGCGGAATGGAGATGGCGAGAGTACGCCTCGACGCCGCGCGTCGGTCGTTGCGCTCGACAAGGATGGGGGTCCGGGGACGCCCAGGGCTCGCAAGCCAGAGGCAGGCTACTTTGCGCGCCAGGTCGATGAGGAGGACACCTCCTTCGACCCGCGCCCGCTCAACTCGCCCGTCCCCCAACTGTCCGCTCGCGCCGCCAAAGGGCCGACGACCTCAACCACTCCAGTCGATCCTGAACAAGCACAACGACGCATGCGCTGGGTCAGCCAGATCAGCGAGTACTGGCCGATCGAGTATCTGGGCTCGTTGCGGAACAAACCGGAGGAGCTCAAGGAGCTCTTGGACACGTATGGCGGAGCGCGGACTACATCTGCCAAGCAGGTCCCGCCCTTGCCGGGTACTTCTGCCGCGTCTTCGAGTACGACGTTCACTTCGCCCTTTGAAGCGGCGTCCTCTGCCTCGTCTTCGACGACGCGGCATCAAGTGGAGGGTAGTTCTCCTTCCAGTGGCGTACCCAGCGATATCGACGAGGCACAAGATCGAGCTCTACGGGCTGCCCATGACTCGATGCGTCGCCGCAGCGAGGCTGGCCCATTCACTGTCCCTGATCCCACGGTGATTGACAGCCAGCGGGACGGCAAGGCTCCAAGCGAAGAGGAAGACGACTATCAACAGAGGGGTCGCAGCGCCGTGGCGGGTTCGCGCACCTCGCCCAAGTCAAGCGAGCGCTCACGCTCCGTCCACTCCCTCTCCCTCGCCCTGCCGCCATCGGCGGCCCAGGCCCAGCCACGCGGCCACGTCTACCTGCTAGGCAGCGGACCCGGCCACCCAGGCCTCCTCACCCAATTCGCCTACCGCCTCCTCACCTCGCCCACGACGGACCTCATCCTCTCCGACAAGCTCGTTCCCGCCTCCATCCTCGCGCTCATCCCGCCGAGCACCAAGTTGGAGATTGCACGCAAGTTCCCGGGCAACGCGGAGGCGGCGCAGTCGGAGCTCATTGAGAAGGCGCTCGTGGCTGCCAAGGAAGGGGGCAAGGTCGTTGTGCGGCTCAAGCAGGGCGATCCGTTCGTGTATGGACGGGGCGGGGAGGAGGTGCTCGCGTTCCGCGCGGCGGGCGTGGGATGCACCGTCGTACCCGGTATCAGCTCGGCCTTCGCGGGCCCGCTCATGCTGGGTATCGCCGTCACGCAGCGGGGCGCGGCGGACACCTTTGTGCTCTGCACCGGTGTCGGGCGCGGGGGCAAGAGCGTGGCGGTGCCGGGCTATCAGCGGAGCACGACGCTGGCGATGCTCATGGGCGTCGCGCGACTTGGGGCCGTCGTCCAGACCCTTACCGCTCCCTCTCAACAGCAAACATCAACCCAAGACGGCGGCGGAAAGGAGGACACCGACGACGGGGTCAATGGCGCGCCCCGACCTCCCCACCCCTCCTCAGGCCGACGAGGAGCGCCCTACCCGCCCTACCTACCCGTAGCCATCATCGAGCGCGCCTCGAGCGCCGACCAACGCCTGGTAGCCAGCACGCTCGAGCACATCGTCGGCGCCCTCGAGCGGTGCGGCGAGCAGCGGCCCCCCGGCATGATCCTCGTCGGGTGGACGGTGCTCGCGCTCGAGGGGGAGGAAGGGGATGCGAGCATTTTGGATGATGGGGAGCGGCTGGCGGGGGATCCCGTCGCGCTCGAGGCGAGGGATCGCGCGCGGGTTGACAAGTGGCTTGGTGGGCGGGGATACATCGTCAGGGAGGGCTTGGACGAGCGCTGGAGCTTGCTGACTGGCTAGCGGGGCTTCTGTCGACGGTCCAGGTCCCAGGCGCTCATGAGAACATGATCAATGACTCGTCGCAAGGAATGCAGATCATCCGCGCACCTTACCCCTTCGCAGGGCCCGACCCCTCCTGGCCTAAATGTTGACGCTCGAGCTCCGCCCCAATCAGCTCAAAGTCATCCTCGTCCAAACGGCCCGTCAGGAACTGAGTGAACGCAAGGGAGAACTTGAGCGCCTCGCGTCGTTTGGCGATGGGATCCTCCATCGTTTGGATGCGCGCTTGGTGCGTCTGCATGGTGGCGCGCAGCGAGGCCATGTTCGACATGACCTCCAGGAAGGCTGGGTCGCTCTCCGCGTCGGCGTCGTCCTCGGCGTCCTTCGCGCCGCAGCCGCCCGGACCCCTTTGCCTGACGGGCTGATTCGATGGGTTTCCGTGCGGGAAGGCCAGCCTGCCCAGCTCCGAGGCGAGCTTGTCGATCTCATCTTGCGGAGGCATGACCTCGGCGAGGACGGCGCGGTCCCCGTCGTCCAGCTCGTCATCGTCGTCGTGGCTTGACATGCCTTCACCGCGCCTTGGTGCTAGGGACGCCTGCCTTGCTTCTCCTTCCGAGGCAAAGACGGCGTTGGCTTCCGGGACAGGCCCGAAGCGGGAGGCGAAGCTCGTCGTGTCCTTGCGCCCGTTCTCAAAGTCATTGAGCCACGAAGCGCCTAGGTCCGTCGCGCTAGCTTTGCCGTTGTCCCTTACTTCCGCACCGCTGGTCTTGACGCTACTTGGACCAGCCTCCGTTCCATCTTGAAATGCACCAAAGTCGTCGGCATCATGACTGGTCCATCCTCTCTTGCTGCTCGCTTCTTCATGGTCGTTGTCAGTCCCGACTCCATCCTCCATGGACCCATAAGGACCGCTTTGTTGCTCCGAAGCTTGCCGAATACGCGCGTGGAGGCGTTCGATGTACGCCGCACCGTCTGCCTCGCCGAGCTCGTCGCCGTCCTCTTCGTCTGTGTCTTTTCGCGCCTCGCGAGGTTCCCTTTGTTCGGGCTGTGAATCTGAAAACCCACGCCATGGGGTCGGCGTTGTCTGCTGTTGTGTCTTGGGGCTTGCCTGGTCCGCCCTTGCTGCGATGCTGGTCTGCTTCCGCCGCCCCTGCCCAGCCCGCACCAGATTAGGCCAGGTGTGGGCGTAGAGTGCCTCGCGAACTCGTTCGAGTCCCGTCGTCTCCTCCTCCCCGGCACGCACCGATACGAGTTGTCCGGCATCGTCGTCCTCGTCTTCGGATTCTTCGGCGAGAGCGTTGAGGTCGACGTACTCCCAGCCGTGCTCTGCAAAGAGCTCCGATAGATCGTCTGCTTTCTCTCTGGACCTGGCCGCTTGAGTCTTTGCATGTTGTATAGACGAGGATGACAAGGACCCGGGGTCCAGAGGCGCGCCCACGTTGATGGCTAGAGAGACGGCGAGGTCAAAGCCCTCGACTACACTGGCGATCTGCTTCAAGACTGCTTCGTATACCTCCTTGGGCTGTCGATGGACGAGCGATCGAGTCAGCGTGACCGCTCGACCTAGAAGAAAGCGAATTCTGGCTCACCTTTGCGTCGGCAATGAGGAGCATGATGGCCGGCACGCCCTCCGTGGCTTGTTCAAAGGCCTTCAAGACATGATCTTCCACCATCGCGTCCGCACCGTTCTTTGAAGAAGGCAGTATCGTAGGTGGTCGACCTAGCCCACCGGCCAATGGCAGCGCCAAGCATGCGAATAGGACCTCGGCATCGTAGTAGCGATTTCGAATGGACCACTTGGTAAAGCTGAAGGGCGTCCCGAGGGCGGTGGAAGAGGTGACGGTTGATGCCGAGCTGTCGGGTATGCTAACTTGAAAAGACGACGAGTAGCCATCATCCTCCTCGCCTTGCTGGCCCTGCGCGGCCGCCGACGGAGGCGAATCAAGGTCTGCAAAGGGCGTCGCGACAGGCCGATGAACGACCTCGTTGTCCTGGCCAACGATGACTGAGAGTGAAGTCAGGAGACCGATGTCGGTGGCAACGCGCAGGCAACTCAGACACGGCACTCACGCTCGACGAGGGTCTGCAGCCGACTTCTGGACTTGGTATCGTCGGGGCCAGCGAGGGCGTCGAGTACGACGATGGTGCTGCCTGGGTCGACTACTCTCGACATTGCTGCCTGGCTTGTGTTGGTCTTCGCCGCGCGAAGGCTGGAGGTGGTGGTCAAGTCGGTGAAGGGACGCGAAGGAGCGACGAACTCCGGATCGACGCACTTCTGGCTGGCCTCAACTAGATAACATGTGTCTTCATCTCCCCAAGCTCAACGACTGTGAGACAACAGCAGTGATGGACAGACATGTATGATGGGCATTAGGACAAGTATAAGTTGAGGAAAGACGCTGCGACGGGCTGCGTTGGTGTCCGTCCGCCTTATGCAAGGGAGGCCAGCGCTGGACCGAGGAACTGTGCGCCTGCCGAAGCGACGCTAGTAAGGGCCTCGATCTCGGGCCCGTATGTGTGCCGCAGCGCACCATCATGAGTTGGCTGCTCGCTGTCCTGAGCGTCAGAGTCTGCCGCGGGAGCGGGCGGCTTGTCCCCGTCGTGTCTCTTGTCCACCTTGCTGTTCAGGACAAGAAGCAAGCGTGATGACCGTAAGGAGGCGGCTCGACGGCGCTGAGCCAGCTGGAGCAAGCCTTCAGCAGAGTCGCCTGGTGCGCCTCCGGCAGAAGCTGGAAAGACAGCCGAGTCTGTGATGGGTGGTGAATTGGGTGCAGACCACTGCCCTGCCTCGCCGCTGCTAGGTCTGCCACCCAAAGGCTGGACCAGTATCAAGCCGAGCTGTGGGAGGGCCGCGAGAGGATGGCTCAGCCTTGAATGCCAGATCACTGGAAGGAAAGTGCTCACCTCAGTCATGAGCAACAATGGCACGGTCGGGGTCTCGGCCATGAGCTGTTCGCGCCATGAGAGAGTGGCCAGGCCGGCCAGCACTCTCATTCTCTCGTCGCCGACGAGTGATGGCAGCACAGCAGAAGCATCGATGCTTGTCATCGTTCCTGAGCCACTTGCTTCGTCTTCGTCTCCTACTGCCGTCACCGACGACGTCGGATAGTACGTTGAGCTTGCGGTGGAGAAGGACCGTGGTGGGTGCGGCACGAAGAGGTCGTTGATGTGCCGACCAGAAGAGCGCAGTCCGCTGCTCGACGCGCCGGCTAAAACTTGGGGCCCTGGGGACTTTGAGGCGATTGCCGACGCGTCGAGCGTGGTGGCCGATGCGTACAGCTGTCCTGACTGAGCGAGAACGACAAGCGCTGTGTGCGGATGGAGCGGCGGGCTGGAAGGGGAGCCTTGAGCGCCTGCTGTTGCGGCAGGTGAGGATATTGACGGCGCCTCGTCTGCGTCTTTCTTTGAATTGAGATGCCCATCCTGGGCACCGGTTGGCTCATCTTGGGTGTGTGTTGTTGCGCTCGATGCGATGCTGGTCTGGGAGCGCGCTGCGGGTATGGATTCGCTCAGGGACAGCTGCTCGACTTCGGTCGCCGGTTTGGGTGCGGATGGCGGCTGCACGAGCGTCTTGAGCACGGCATTGATGCTGCCGAGTCTGATCATCTTCTGTCGTGTCCGTCACTTGCGGCCGGGTTGATGGTCATCGTCGTCGTCGTCGTCGTCCAGCATGAGCTCGAGCGTATCGGCGACCTCGTCGACCTCGTCCATCGCGAGCTCGACACTCTGCCGTGAGTTCCGTTCCGAGCCTCACTTTTTTGAACGCAGTCGACCTTCGCACCTGCCACCCGCACGACGTCCATCACCCAGCAAGCATCTGCCACCTACACACGTTGACGAGTTCACCATGTCCGCTACCGACGAGCATCGCATCACGGCCGACGACATCGACGAGGAGGTCGGCATCGATGCCATGGACCAAGACGCAGGGGCTGCCGCAGCTGGCACGGCCGGGCCCGCAGAGGAGAACGAAGATGCCATGGACGAGGACGACAACGGGGACGACATCAATCCGATCCAAGACACCTCGCTAGCCTCCTTTCCGGCCCACGCGCCCAAGTCGGTGTTCGCCGTGACTCTGCACCCAGCATTTCCTACACCATCTTGGGCGCTGTCCGGAGGCGAGGATGACAGGGCTTACATTTGGGACACCACCTCTGGCGAAATGATTGCCGTACTCGAAGGCCATACGGACAGCGTCATCAGCGTCGGATGGAGTGCAGACGGCAAGCTCGCCGCAACGGCGTCGATGGATGGTACCGTCAAGGTGTGGGCGGCAACAGCAAGCCCCGCACCAGCTTCTGAAGACGTCAAAGGAACATGGACAGAGTGCGCCACACTGGAAGGGCCGGACGAGATCACAGTGAGATTGCACAGGTACGAGCTGGGAAAACAAGACACCTCTGATGGTCTGATTTGCTGCTTGCCCCTCAGTGGATGTCCTGGCATCCGAAAGGTCCGGTCCTTGTGGCGGGCGCCCAGGACGGCACCGTGTGGATGTGGCAATGTGAGTGGCTCAATTGCGATCCTTTTGCTGAATCGACAGCTGATGTTCAGATCCTCCTCCGAAGTACCTGCTGGCAATGTCATGCACGTCTTCTCCGGCCACACCGCGGCGTGCACTTGTGGCCAATGGACGCCCGACGGCAAGCGTCTCTTGACCGCGTCTGAGGATGCATCCCTCTTCCTCTGGGACCCTCGCACAGGCTCGCCGATCTCCAAGCTCAATCCTCATTCCGAGCCCCGATTCCAGCCCTACGCTGAGTCTGGCGGCATCACGTCGCTCGCAATCAGCCCAGACGCTGAGGGCGGGAGAGTGGCCGTTGTTGGAGGTGCAGGCGGCATGCTGCGCGTCGTCAGCCTCCCACCACCCTCAGGCGATAGCGGGTCGCTGCAAGTCCGGGCGGTCCTGGAAGGGCACCAAGACGGCGGAAGTGTCGAGGGAATCGAGTTCATCGACCTCCTCGGCGTTGCTGCCTCGGCAACCTGGACAACCGTCGTCACCGTCTCAACCGATGGGCGGGCTATCGTCTGGGACCTTGCCACCAACAAAGCTCGGCTGAGCGTCAGTCACCCAACGGCCACAGCTATAGCAGACGCGTCCGACGGCTCAAATGCAAGCGTACCCAAGCCCGCCGGCGCGGGATCCTCGTCCAAAGCGCCTCCAGCACCTATCACCTCGCTCGCGGTACACAAAGGCACGCCCATGTTCACCACAGCGGCAGCTCCCGACCCAGATGCGATGCCGGCCCGACCACCCATGCCAGTCATTTCCGAAGATGGCTCAAGCAGCGGGGCACCAATGCCAGCACAAGACGATGACGAGGAGATTAGCCCGCACGGAACGCTCTGCACCTGGGACGCTCGAACAGGCGCTCTGCTTGCGCTTCACACCGGCTTCCTCGACGGTGTGCTCGACGTCGCTGTGGGCATCGACCCTGATCCCTCGCCAGACGTGAGCTCGCCGTCGGTGGAAGCCGTTGCGCTTGCGATGGGTGGCGGGGGTGGCGCCGGCAGTGCGGCTCAAAGACAAGCTGTCCGAGTCGGAGGCGGCAAACGCTGGACTGTGATCGGGGCTGGCGATGAGGGCGTTGCCCTTGTGTTCAAAGTGTAGCGTGCCGGCTTGCAATCTTCATACATAGATGTGCAGATTCAGAGCGTATGAAGGTGGTTATGTGTGAGGTACTTGTAGGGAGAAGAGTGGTAGTATGGCCGACAATGACAAGGCTGTCGCGATACCGGGTTGCGAAGCCAGCCTCGCCTACGAGGATACCAGGCGGACGACTCGCACCCCGACGTCGCGGCAACTTCAGTGTTCTCGACGACCTCGATGCGCCGCCAACCTTGGCGACACCGAGAGGCGCTTCTCACGAACAGCGAACTCGTGTGGGTGGGCAGAGAGGGCTGCGCAAGCCATCGCGTGCGTCCCGCCTCCTACTGCTGCCGCGCTGCCAGCAGAAGATGCCGTCCAAACCGCCGCCTGCACGGACAGGCCCGCCAGACGAGATAGCCCACGATGGGCCTGCCGATATCAGCGTCGAGGGTACGCTCCCCGTCAATGTTGCAAGCACGAGCGCGGAAGGCGCGAGCTCGTCTCGCCTGTCCGCCCCAGCTTCAACCACTTCGACCGCCGCGCGCCAGCCTCAAAGCGTGGCCGACGTCGTGGCAGCGAGCGTCGGCGCACGGCGGGAGCGCAAGCGCAAGCGTATACACTACTCGTGCGCCGAGTGTCATCGACGCAAGTCCAAGTGCGATCGCAAGACGCCTTGCCAGCCATGTATCGATCGTGGCATCGGCGATACCTGCCGACCGTTCGAGGACGGTGACGAGCACGGCGACGCGCGGGATCGCATTCAGCGACTGGAGGACATTGTCGAAGGTCTCGCTGTAGCACAAGCAAGCTTGGCCAAGGAGCTTGCCGCGCTCCAACATGCCCGACTCGATCCTGCTGGTTCGCTCGCCAGGGCACGTCAAGACTGGCCGGCAGCGACGTCGGGCCTCGACACGGCAACAATGATCGAAGACAATGGTTCGGAGCAGATGGCACAGCCTAACGGCTACCCTCACTCTACCTGGAGGGGCCCGGCGCCTGGACCGCTATCACTCTCGCATGGCTATGTGAGGTCTCCAGAGGACAGCAGGGACGACTCGAGGCCGTATAGCGCACCTCGTCCAGCGAGCTACAACGGGTCCCGCCACGACCAAGAGCACGAAGATGACGCCGGCCACGACGACAGCTTCGGGCATGGTCGCAGTTTGTCTCGGCGGCGGCGTCTACGCGAAGGACACGCGGAGGAAGATGCGACCATGTCGGAAGGCGACGTTGACGGACGAGCGCCGGCCGATGGCGAGGGCGACATCGTCACCAAGGTTGAGGCCACGGACAACTTTGAAGGCGGTCTCACTGTTGAAGGCGGCATGCACGGCGAGGCGAACTGGTATGGCGCCCTCGCACTACCGAGTGTCAGTCGTAGCGTTGTCCGCACCGAAATCCGCGGCGAGCATCTCGAGCTCCACGCCGACCTGCCTCGCTGTCCGGCATCGGTCATGTTGTACCGCCTCATACATGAGGGCGGTGCACCCCCCGACATCTTACAACAGCTCATGGCAGACCTGCCAGCGAAGGAGACGTGCGACGAACTCGTTCGACTCTACTTTCGGGACATCAACTGGACACGTTTACCTATCCACGAGGGCACCTTCCGGCATAGCTACGACGAGCTCATGGAGTTTCGCTCTGGTCGAAGCTTAGACGAGACGGGCGAGACGGGCGGGCGACACGCTCCATTCCTAGCGCTCCTCTTCGTCATTCTGGCCACCGTCAAGCGAAGTCAGCCGGAGGACATGGGGTCCGAGGAGGACGCCCGAACCGGGTCCATCAAGCTCCTGCACGGGTTCAAAAAGACGGCGGCCATCGCAGCCTCCATTCGGATAGATCACATCGACATGCTAGTCGCGCACCTTCTCGCCGCGCGGTGGTACATCGTCAACCGTCACTCCGGAGAGGCATGGGCCGCCTTGGGATTCGCTATACGCGCAGCTCAGGCGATGGGCTTGCACCGGGACGGATCCAAGCTAGGACTGGACGCTGTGACGACTGAAAGACGACGGCGATTGTTTTCTCTCGTTCAGTATCTCGACAGCACGACATCCATCGTGAGTATATACACATCGCTAGGCTCACAGACTGTCTGCTCAAGCCCTCATCTTCATGCCACAGCTTTTGGGTCGACCACTCGGTATCAATCCGGCGCATTGCGACACGCAGCCCCCTAGTGATATCGATATCGATACGATGCCTCGAGCCAGTCGGCCTTTCAACGCAGTTATTTATCGGGATGGTGTTCCTCCGGGCGTATTCGCATTCGTGGCCATCCGCCACGAGATGAACAGGCTCACGGGCCAGATCGTAGAGCACTTCCAAAATCTCGAAAAGGCACGGTCATATTCCGATGTGCTCACCATCGACCAAGATCTGCGCAACTTTCGCGATGCCCTGCCGGGCCCGTACAGGCACATAGATGCGGACACATCCTTCGACGCGATCTGCCCCTGGCTTCCCCTACACCGATACCTGCTCAGCATCGAGATCTTCTACTTCCGAATCACTCTACACCGGCCGTACATGCTTCGTTCAAGCGATGCCAAGTACGACTTCTCCCGGCGCGCCGCCATCGAGTCCGCCAAAGCAGACCGTCAGCTCCGCGAGGAATATCGCCGCACCGTCGAATGGCCATCCAGTCGATGCCGGCGGACATTTATGGGCGGTCTCTATCGGCTCTTCAACGCGACCCTGATCTTCGCGGTTGCTTTGCTGCAGGACCCGCGCGGCCCTGATGCGGCTGACTTCGTGTCCTACCTGGACGAGTTCATCGAGCGGCACCGCGAGGCCGACCGTACGGATGCGGCGACCAGGCGCGAGGTCAAGATAATTGAGGTATGTCATCACATCGCTACGCTTGGTTGTTCACAGCAACGAAGCTGACCTACCTTCCTCATTCTAGCTCTTCCGAGCAAAGGCGCTGGATCCTACTTGGTGCGCCATGACCGCTACGGGCACGACGGCCCACCCTTCGAAAGCGCTCTTGGCCATTAAAGGAACAAGCAGCGCAAAGGCGCCTACCGGACCTCGGCGCTCGAACTCTCGTTCAGCCCTCAATCCCGGTTACCTTGGCGCTGGCCCATCGTCCCTCGCCGGTTCTTCCGCTCACGAAGAACAACACGACCCTGCGACATCTTCCACGGGTGGCATACACTTCGGAGACGAGCGCTCCGTCATTCACGCTGGACCAATCACAGCTACTAGTGTGCTTGCAAACGCGTCCGGCCTCAACGCCATCGAGAGCAAGAACGGCCAATCCGCATCGATCCGAACAGAAGAGAGCGGAAGAGGCAACGCTGCCACGACTTCTACCCACGCTCGTGGCTACCGTCCCAACACTTCCAGGTCAGAAGCGGGCTCGACAGCCAGTGGTCACTCGCCCGCCGGACGGATCATACCGACCTTGCCGACCTCGTATCCCAGTACCACATCATCAGCACCGAGTGCTGCACGCGTTGGCTACGTCACCACGAGCTCGGAGAACGGCACAGGGGGCATCATCGTACCCGGCACACTCGCCCCTCATGACTCGTCGTCGTCGTCGTTCCCATCCCTATTCGGTAGCGCCGTCGGCGGCAGCGTTGCGCTCGGTCGTTCCACGCCTACCGGCTTGTGGGCTCCTGCTGGCCTTGGGTCTGCCTCAGGCTCGACGCCGACCCCAGCGCCTGACAGCGCGGGCTTGGGTGGCTTTCTCGGGTCCGGCTCAGCAGCATTTGACTTTTCCGGAGGCCTCTCGCTGAACTCCTTTGGCGGTGGCGGCGGCTTTGGCAACAGTGCCATGATGGGCCTCGGCGACGCCGACTTTGCTCAGTCCCTGTTCGATCAGCTTGGGGTCTCCCTCGATCAATTCGGACTTGCGAGCGGGAGCGGCACGGTCATGAATGATGCCAGCTTCGTTGGCACGAGCGGCAACGGCGCGACTCCTTCCATCGCTGTTCCCGCCACCACTGGCCCTGGTGCGGCGACTGCAACGAGTGCCTCAGCAGCTGGCATCGAACTCGCCTCTGGCTCATTCAATCACGAAAACGGACGACTAGCAAGCGAACCTGCCCAGGCGGTCGGCGCATCAGCCTCCCTGCCCGGACAACAGGATACGATTTTGCAAGGTAGCGCGCCATCTGGATCCGGTCCAAGTGCATCGTCAAGCAACAAGGCCACTACCTATGGGTCCGCGCCTGAGAAGACAGTGGGGCTCGATGCGTCCGGCGCACATGCTCATGGCAGTGGTCCCTCCACCTCTACGCCTGCGTCAGGCTCGGAATGGGCCGGTGTTCGTGCTTGGGGCCCGCTCGTCGAGGCCATTGCTCTCGCCACAAGCGGCAGTCAAGCTGTCCCACCGACGACTTCGGCGCAAACTTCATCTGCACCGTCATCCAGATCCAAAGGGCCGGTCGCTTCGAGCGCAGCATCGACGGCAACCGAGCAAGCGTCCATCACGGCCAATGGTCGGCACAAGCAAGACAGCGTCAGCCGTTCTGGTCCAGCTCGCAAGTGATTATTGGCCTGCGTGCAACAAGCCGGCTTGCTGTGCTCTTGCGCAGTGTTTGTGCTCTTATCTACATTAGGTGAGCGCTGCTGGTGCCACGACTATACCTTGCAGGGATCCGAGGCGGCGTATGGCGGTACGGGAGCTGAAGCTCAGACGTTCTGTGTTCTGTTGCAGGACGACTGGCGCGCTTCCACGCGTCTTGCGCGACGCGCTCGGGTTTGGCGTGGGACACAATTCGGTTCACAAGGCTTGGTCGGTGGGAAAAGAGGCTTGTTCGACTGCGGAGCTCACATCCATTATGCAACCTACGCTTGTCGGGCGGCGGCACGACGCGACGCGACGCGGACGGGCGATTTCCGATTTCCAGAAGGCCGATGTCACAGCTGGCAAGCGGCATGCTGTCCCGTCGGCGGTGGCGGACAGCTCCATCGTGAAACCATCCTCCCATTCCCTCGACACTTCTCAAGTCTGACGAGGCGGGATGCGCCGATTCTCACGCGGACAGCACCATTGTCGGCCGCGGGTGCTTTGTCGGTGTCAGTGGACGCTCGACGCGAGGTGAGTACATACACAGACACACGGGATCCGAGCCGTTGTCCTTTTAGCGCCAAGTGTGGGATATTGATCCGACGGCTTGGGGCTTCTTTCTGCCCACTTTGTTCCGCCAGGTGTTCGGTCAGCTCGACCGTTCCCAGGATCCTCCAATTCACGCGTCACAAGTCACGACTCACGATACGCATCGCCAAAGTGCCCACGATCTCAAGCGCGGAAGTCCCACGGAGTGCTTCCGAACCGGGCCAGTCCTGTGCACGAGATGATCGGCCGCAGGTCTGCATGGAAGGCGCATCGGGTCATCGCCAGTCACCCTTAACCACACTGCCGCCGTCGTTACTCGTTGCCTTGGACTTCAAGTCATCAAGCCCGGGCGGGTGATGGCAAGGTCAAGCTCGGAGCTGGGACATGATTGGCCAGCGCGCGGCCTCCGCCCGGATGAGGTCCGAGTATAGCGGACGCCACCAGGTCAACAATACCCGAACGGGCTCCTCTCATCGCTGGCCTGACGCTGAACGGCTGTACGCCCGGCCCAATCCGCCGCACAGGCGGGCCGGGACGGCGACTCGACTGGAGCAGCTTCTTCCAGCTTGCAACTGCTGTCTGGTTCGAGGGCCGAGTTGGACCACTGGCAATGCCGATTGCCAGCGCCGTGTGTACGCTATCCAGTACGGTACTGTAAGTGTGGTCGATGATACTGTTACTGGTGCTAAGGTGCCAAGTGCTTTCTCGGTCGGTGGGGAGCGCGGGCCCTCGATGCGCAAGTGAGTGGTGAGGCGGTGAGGCGTCGACTGGCCAAAGCTTGTTGGGAGCCCGCAGACTGAGGCGACGACACACCACCCACAACTTCGCACCTCGCCGTCCACTCGTATTCCTTACAACCCGGCCTCTCAAAGGTCGCATCCCATCCTCGTCCCCCGCCCCAACCTCGACGACGACGACGACGACGACGACAGCATCATCGTCAGCACGGGACGCCCGCTTCCTCACACCTTCTCCTCCATCTCCAAGGCGACACCCTTGAGGGCACACACCTCACCCACCCACGCACGTACGCCTACCTGACGGACAGACAGTGTCCCAACGTATCCATACTCGTACACTCGTACTCGCTCCCGAGGACGCGCCGCCACCCGCCCGCATCTGGCGCTGTCACCCAGCCGAGCAAAGATGAGCTGTTGAAGAGGCGACAAGGGCGACCCGCTTCACAACACCAGATCCTTTCCTACCCCTCGTCAAGTCCTACCCTTCCTCTCTTCGGCAAGACCAAGGCCAGGAGGCCAGGGCAGCCCAGCCGCCGGCTACGAGGACCCAACAACAAGTCGGCCAGCGCGCGCACTCGACGCCAATACCGCGCGGGCGCAGGCGGGCGGGCCCTCCCTCTCGCACTCTTGAGCGCCCAAGCCATCGCCGCCTTGCTCTCAGTCGGCTTCGCCTACTCGTAACACTACTCGGCCGGCGTCGTCCAAGCCCAAGCCTCATATCCAGTCAGGCAAAGTCGCTCGGCCCTCTGCTCTCCTCCGCCTTCTTCTTACTCCCTGCCAGCCACAACCTAGAGGTGCCCGCTCCTTTGCTCTTTGCCCTGCTCTGCTCTCCGTACTCCTTCCTCGATACACCTTGACCGCTTCGCCCGGTCTCCATACGATCAAGAGACGCGGTAGCAACGCGTACGTTACGCCCTCGAACACCATCTTCTTCACCGATCCCAACAAAAGCAAGGCGGACACGCGACATCAGCAAGCATGAGCGACCGCCTCGGTTCCTATCCAGCCGATGTCGGCCTATCCGCGAACACGCCGGGCTCAGCGTTGCCCGGCTTCTCCAAGGTACGCAACGGACGCAGGTACGAGCTCGTCGTGGTGCAACAACCAAGTCGAGCGCGTATGTGTGGCTTTGGTGACAAGGTCAGTCTCTTCCGCCCTTGCATCTTCCCATCTAGGCAGCTGGACTGGAATGCTGACGCCGACGAGGCCTCTCCATCAGGATCGGCGACCACTCAGTCCCACGTTGATTGTCAAGCTCCTGGTGTACGATGCCGAGTCTGGGCGCGAGCTACACCCTAGGTGCGTCCTCTTTCACCCTACCCAAGTCCAAAGTCTTGCTGATGAGTGTCCTCTCTGCTCCGACCTACATTTGCCACCGACGCTATGCACGCCAATCGACGCGTTTGGCAGCGAGGTGAACACGTCCCTCTTCTTCGTCACCTCCGACTTGTGTCATCCGGACGACCTCATGATTGGTCCACGAAACATCCTCGTTCATCATCACGGCGCCCCACCACCGGTCCCTTCAGGCAAAACGTCGAGCTCAATCCCGGCACCGTCGCCGTCCATCGACGGCAGCGTCATGAGCGGTGTCCAAGACACACTGCCGACATCACCTGGAATGCCTCAACATGACCCTAGCGCGTCCGGCGCGAGCATGTTCGGAGCGGACGTGGGCCCACATTCGTACCCGCCTCTGCCAGGACACCCTCTACAAGGCATGCAAGATGCTCAGCTCTGGACGCAGCCCCCATCGTCAGTCGGGAACACCGCATCCAGCTCCTTCTTGCCGGCATCAAGTTATGGCACGTCCGACGCGCCGGAATCTTCATCACGAGCGCATGGCTTCGGTCCCACATCGCAAGGTGCCGGTTTTGACCCCAACCTCGGCTTGATGCAAGCGAGTGCGGCTCCCATAGCTAGCGGGTTGGCCGGCTCCTACAGCATGGGCGAACCGCCAAGTACGCCCTCCACCGGAGGGCTGCCAGCAACGGCGGCCTTCTCAGGTGCCCCTGCTTCATCGTCCATGGGAGCTTATGACTACCAGGGCTCGGGCATGGTCGGCGCGCTGTCTTCCCAAATGGGCCCTCAAGCGATGGGAACTCAAGCGTCACAGCCTCATCAGCAGGGCAGCGTCGTGGCAGCGGCCTCTGCATCAAGCACGAGCATCCCGACGCCGCTGTACCATCCGACCTCCGTCTTCCCCTCCAGCGCGCCGTTGACGTCGCTCACGTCTACACACCCGCTCACCTCTGAGAATCTGACGCGCAATCTCGTCGGCTCGGCGGTAGCGAGCGCCAACGTGTTGCGGGACCTGGACGATCGCGTGTGCATCTTCTTTGTGCTTCAAGACATCTCGGTGCGGACGGAGGGCGTATATCGCATCAAGCTCATGTTCGCTGATCTGGGCTTGTGAGTATTTGAACATACACCCCTTGCACACCGAGGTCAAAGGCTGACGTTGTCGCGCTTCTACATTAGGAACGGGACTCTGAATCGGGGCATCTCCGAGGCGCTTGCAGAGACGTACACCGATACGTTTGGTAAGTACACCATCTGTCCCTGTATTCGCCAAGTCCTGGACTGACACGCGTACTTTATCGTCCGCAGTCGTGTACTCTCCACGGCGCTTCCCAGGCATGCACGACCCCACCGAGCTGTCACGAAAGCTGGTCGCGCAGGGTGTCAAGATCCCGGTCCGATCTGATCGCAAGAAACACGGCCGCACCGAGGAAGCCGAAGCGCGCGGGGGCGTCGGCGCGTCGAAGGATACGCCCCCGGGCCAACCCTCTTCCCATCCCTCCCGGGCGGAACAAGCAGACGAAGGTTGGACAAGTAACGCCTAGTCTTCGTCGTCTTCTTCCCGTTCCAAGGTGTCGGAAGCGCTCTGGCCAGCCCGAGCATCGCTGGAGGTGGCCGAAAACTTCCAGCGCAACAACGACCACTCTGCGGACATGCCCCTCGCCAACAGACGACATAGAATCCAGATTTCCAATCAGCTCTCGGCTCGCCATGTACAACTTCAACAAAGCCATCGGTACAGCCGGACAATCATCGAGACTCGGACTCGGATCTCCCCCCTCCTTCTCAATCACCTCGCAAGCATACAATTGACTACTGTGGACGCGCAAAACCTCGTTGGGTCCGGCACGTCACTCAATCTCGTCTGCGATCTGCATTACCATCATTCGACCCACAACTTTTGTCAACTTCGTCGATGGCCTCGGCAAGCTCGATACCGTCCGCATCTTCGTCAAGCCGCGTGGCTTTTCTGCCTTCGCCCCGTCGTACATGTCGACTCAATCTGCTCCGCCCCCCTCGGTCCAGTCAACGTGGCTTCTATCAAGACGGGCCATCTGGCCACCAAGGTCTGTTCCACAAGGGAACGGATTGCCACGGAAGAGCCTCGCTCTACGGCAGGATGAGAAGGACGACAGTGGACCAAAAGGCGCGTGCCGGCCCCTTTGAAGATCGTCCGGAGGAGCTTGGGTTCATCCGCAGCCTGCGCGCCGAACATTGACGCCTATGCGTACCAAGCATCGCGGTGGGCCAGCATGGACATACTCTTCAATGACGCCCCTGGCTGGCTCGGCCTCGGGAGCGACAAACACATCTATCAACCAACCAACATCCTCCATCCATTCCGGCTCCTTTCTACTCATTCAATCCTCCCTCCCCGGCCAGGTCGAAGCCCTCGCGGCTCGTCGACCATCGCGCCGTTCTCCTTCGCAGCGGCCCTCTCCCCCCTTTCTGCGCGGCATTCCCTATGTATTGTTCGTTATCTTCTGCCCTTCGCTGTCCCGACCAATGGAAGGGGCGCTTTCTCTCCTTGAAGACTCGAGGCTGCTTTGAGGACGGTGCTGATGAAGGGTGAAGCTGTCTGGAATTCGGTGAACGGCTAGCGGGAGGGGCAGGCTTTCTGAGGTGGAGGTTGCCGCCTTGCAGCGCAACGAGCACCGACCACCACACTCACCTTGCAAGCTCGTCCGAGCAGCTCGAAGGACGTCCAACATCAGCTCCCAAGGAAGCAAGCGTCACGACGGCAGCATGGAGTCGTCCAACACAGCACCAGCCCAAGCGTCCGGCAGCGCCAGCGCCGGCCCCACCCCCGCCTCGTACACGCGTCTCCACACGCACGACTGGGTCCACGACTCCGAGTTCCAAAGCGGCATCGGCTCCATCGTATCCTCCTACCGCGCCAAGGGCGGGGACGATCTCGGGCTCCAGAAGATACTGAGGCGCGCGCAGGTGTTCTATTGGAGGCAGATGTGAGTCTACCGTGCGCCGCCGGTCGTGCCTGGCGTGCTTGTTCCCACTCCTTCTCCATTGGGATGGGGCTGATCCTGTTGCTCTTTCTGCTGCCTTCCTCCGCAGGACGAGGGAGGAGGCGACGGAGCAGGGCTACGAGGAGTGGCGCATTGCCAACGGCCTCGAGCCGAGTGCGAGGCTGAGCGAAATCGTACCGCTTTCGGGGCTGGCGGGTCCGACGGCGAGGAGCGGCGCCGCGGCTTCGAGCTCGTCTTCCGGTGGAGCAGCCCCGTCACAAGCCGGAGCAGCGACAGCGACAGCGCCGGGTGCAGTCGGTGAACAGGACGACGCCGAGCGCGAGCCGTACCCTACTTCGTTTGACGCCATTGCCGAACTCATCGCGACGGGTCAGATGGATCGGATCCCTGGCATTCGTGACATTCCACTCGAGGTGAGTTCCGTGGTGGGCCCCTCTCCGCGGCTCTGTCTCACGGGATGCCTTCTCACTGGTACGCGTTCTACCTCTGCAGATCAGCGATGAGCCGCCGTCGGAGGCCAAGCTGGCGCCTCGGCCTAAGCCTTGGGAGCGTGCGGCACCGTCTGCGCCAGGTGCAACTTCGACCGCGACATCGACACCATCATCAGGGCCGGGACAAGGCGCATCGGTTCCACAACAGGCTGGCGGCGGTCTCAACACGGCGGCACAGACGACATCAGCTGGCGCTTCTACGACTTCTCGACCTCGCGTGCCGTCGGTATCGGAGCCGGCTGGGTTTGAGACGGTGGCAGAGATGCAGCTGTGAAGCCAATGACATCGTGGACAATATCTCCTCTGCGAACGCGTTGCGGCTAGACTGAGAGCCTAGCACAGTCCTGGATGGATCTGCTCGCGCTACGACGCTCGATGACATTGCAGTGCTCGATAGTCTGACAAGAGTGACGAGGCGCTGTGTAGCTGTGCTCATGCCACGCTCTTGGGCTCGTCTCGCCCGGCGTAGAAGTGTTCGAGGAAAGTCTGCGGCTTGGCTGTAAGCAGGCAAGGGTCAGCATTGAAGGTAGAGCCCAGTACGGAGGGGCGATACGATACTCACGCGCAGCCTGGATTCACGAGGTACCGAGGTCAGGAAGGAGAACAGAGTATGTCATCAGCGTCGATTCGGCCAACTCGCCTAACAGCATTCGTTGGCGGCGGAAAGTGAAGCCCAATCCGCAGTACTCACCTCCTCCTCAGCGAACCACTTCATGACTTGAGGCAGCTGCTTCCACGCGTTCATCGTCTCCTGGTATTCTTGATGCGCCTTGAGCAAGAGCACGTCGAGCACGGCCAGGTCTGTGATGTTGCGGTGCTTCTCGAACTGCGTGCGAAACTTGGCACGCAGCAGGGATGGAGGCACGTCGAGCGCGTACAGCGCGCAGATCTCGGGTGCCTGTCAAGTCCCAGTTGAGTGCGGTCAGAGAGGAGGATGGAGTCAAGGGCCCGGGCCAGACGAGGTACTCACGGCGCGGTAGAACTGGCGGTAGAGCGCGCGACTCCGGGCATGGGCCTCGCCGAGTGTGGCCGAGACCTGGGCTGCCCGCGCGAGCCGCGAGGGAATCGCCGCCGACATGACTGAGATGCCTTGCTAGATGCGAGCTGGGGAGGACGCCGGGGAGCTCGTGGTCGTGCGCGAGATCGATGTGCTCGACGAGCTCGGCGGCTGGAGCGGGCGCTCGGCCTGGTGTTGACGGAGCCGATTGAGGCGGCGGCTCACGTGCTGCCATTCAACGACTGCCCACTTCTTCCTGCCGCTGTCCGCCCTCGCCTCTGTTCACGTCGAGATCCACCATCACCATCCATACGCAGGCTCAAGCATGGCGACTCCTGCTCCTGCCACTCGCCCGCGCCCCGCCGGTGGCGCCGGCACCCTCTCCTCGGCCGCCGCTATTGCCGCCGCCTCGTCCAACCGCACCATCGACGCGAGCGCGCTCTCCGAGCTCGAGTCGGACACCGTTGCCTCCGTCCAGCTCGATGGTCTGGCCCTCATCAAGATCATCAAGCACAGCCGCGATGCACACCCGGCCGCCGCGTCCGGCGCTCTGGTCGGCATGGACGTTGGCGACATCCTCGACGTGAGCAACTGCTTCGCCTGGCCCGCCAGCGCTACGGCCGCGCACTCGTCGCGTGACCGCGGCAACGACGGCGAAGAGGCGGAGGAGCGTGGGCTGAAGGGCGCCGTGCGGCATACGACGGCCATGATCCGGCTCTTGCGCGACGTGAATGCGGACGCGAACCCGGTCGGAATGTACCAGAGCTGCTTCCTCGGCTCCTTCCTCACATCGACGGTCATTGACGGCCTCGCCACGGTGTCAGCGCTGATGGAGCGTGACGGCGCGACGAGCAAGAGCAAGGCCGTCCTTCTCGTTCACGGTACGTGACCCGTCTGCTCTCGGGTCTCCTGTGAAGTTTTTGACTGACAGAGTCTATTTGACTCGCCAGACCTGGCACAATCCGCCCAGGGCAACGCCGCCATCAAGGCTTACAGGTTCGCGCCATCGTTCCTCGAGGCCTACCGAAAGGGCCGCTTCCAAACGCAAAGGTATATTTGTCTCATCCTGGAGCTAGTAATCGCGTCTCTTTGGCTGACTGTGCAATCATCTTTACAGTCTGATTGACCACAAGATCACCTTCTCCAACATCTTGGTCGAGATCCCAGTCGTCTTGCACAACACTGCATTGCTTAACGCCTTCCTCGCAACACTTTCGTCTGTGCCTGCGCCACCACAGAGCGCAGTACCGACAAATGATGCCGACCTGCTCTCCTTCGCGGCAGTGACCCAGCCGGCGATCCAACCCTCGTACTCTGGCCTCACCCTCGCGCTTGGTCCGGTCCTCTCATCCTCGCTGGAGTCAACACTTGAGACGGTCGACGACTTCATCGCTGAGGCCGGAAATGTCGGCTACCAAGCGCGACAGCTGGCTCGTGAGCGGGCGCGTGCCGAGGCATGGCTCGCGCGTAGGCGGACGGAGAACGCGGCGAGGGAGGCGCAAGGGCTGGACCCTCTCCCTGGCGGTACACCGGAGGAGATGGCGCGCATGTTCAAGCTGGGCCAGGAGCCCAACCGATTGGAGAGCTTGCTGCTCTTGAACCAGCTCGATGGCGCGGCCAGGCACCTCGCTGACACGAGTGCGGTGGGCATTGTGCAGCTTCATGCTGCTCGGACCGGCGCGGCTTGATCGGGGGTTGTAGCAACCTCCTCCTTTCCGGCCTCTCTTTCAACGACGTAATGCCCACATTCTCAGTGAGCGGTCTGGCAGGCTCGAGATCAGGAAAACATGCTGTTCAGCAGTAGTGATTCGAAGGTATCGTCGAGCTCCGTAATGACACGATCAGCATTGGAGCTATGTTCTCGTTGTCCTCGCATGAGTGCTCCGTCGTCCAGGGGAGCCAGCCAGCCAAAGGTGTCCTCTTTCCGACGCGCGATGAAGACGTAGACTTGCTGGTCTGTCTCGTCGCTGTCGACCTCAGCCGTAGACGGGTTGAGTTCGAGGTCGGAGCCTCGCTCTCCAAATCGTCTCCAGCCTTCACTGCCGCCAGGCTGTCCTTCTTGCCTGGCCGTGTTGCGCGGCCGACAAAGGACGGGCTCGAATGCGAACCACGAACCGAAGACGGCCCAGAATGGCTGCTCCTTGACGAGGGACCGAACCTTGTACGTGAAGATGATCTCTGGCGTGGTGCTCCTTGAACACGCTCCGCTCGCCTCGTCATCTTGTTCTGAAGGCTCAGAGAGCCAGATCAGGGACCTGAGCAGAGGCGGGAGTAGTTCTGGGAAGTAGACGAGGTCGGCGGCGAGGATGTGCGTGACTCTCCTTCTCGGAACAGAGGTAGAGAGGTGACGAATGATGGCCTCGGCTTGAGAGCGATCCCCCCACGCGCAGGGCTTCGCGATAATGTCGATGTCCTTGGCCAAGTCGCTGTCCACCGTCTTGGCTCGGGCAATGTTGCGCTCCAGGAGAGGCTGTACATTTGGCAGATCAGTCAAGAGGACGAGCGGCCGTAGCTCTTGTGTGATTTTGCTGCGATGTCGATGTTGTTGGAGGCACCTCGCGAGGTGTAGGCCACCGTAGCCAGCCCCGGCGCCGAGCTCAATGACCGTAGGGACATCTGCGTTGGCAGTCTTCCCAAAGAGAGTCGTGCCGGGCTCGACGTCCAGAAGCTGCGGCTGGGCAGCCTCTGAGATGTACTGCCGTGCAGCATAGGCTGCCTCCCTAGTCAAAGCAAGGTCAAGGTCAACGTCTGTGTGTGAAGCGCGGGTCTCGCGTCGATCGACTCACCAGACTCGGCCAGCGATGCCAAAGGCGGCGATGTCCGCCTCTGAATCATTGACGTCGAAGTCTCCTTGCCTCGACCCCTCTCCGTTGCTTGGCTTGATCTGGAGCCCAGCCGGGAAGTTGGGATCCGTGGCCATTCTTGAGGAGGAGGAGGTGATGGTTGTCTCCTGGAGGGATGAGGTGGTGTACTTCTCTCGGCTCGACACTGTGCTTCACACCAGGGTCATCATGGTCACCGCGGCACTGCTTTTCCCACTCTTACAGTACGACCACCACCATCGCCCCTCAAGATGGTTGATTGTGAGTACCTCGAGGCAGCGCTCGGCTCAGCATGCCTGGACGGATCCCCGGCAAGCGCCATCTTCAACGCGCCCGGTCCTCGACCTCGGCCAGCTCAGGTGCGAGCTTGGCGTCGACCGGTCCGAGCAGTGGCTCGCGGGTAGACCAGGATCTCGAGCGCAACCTCGACCCGGACGCTGAGCTGCCCTCGACCAGACGGCGGCTCGAGGCAGGACGCAGAGCAGTGTCAGCGCTCACGAGTCTCGGTCAGCGCGAGCTCGCGCGCAATGCGGTGACAAGGCAAGTTCGAGGACCGTCATATCAGCCTGACGATGATCTAGACGGTCTCCAGATGGAGGAGGTCCTGATCGATGCCGAGGACGATGTCGCTGAGCTGGCCGCGACCTCACACGAAAGCACGTCAAGGGTGCCACTCAAGGACGAGCCGCAAGATGATGGACCCCTGTTCCGCGGGGACGTGATCGAGGACGGTCTTGAAATGGAGGACGTAGACCTCTCAGATGTCGAGCCAGGCTCTACGCCACATGTCAAGCCCGAGCCATACTCTGATGACGAGGTCATCTTCGTAGCGGAAGCCTCCAATGGAACTCAAGCCCGTGCAGTGCACTCTCGGTCGCGCTCTCAAGTCTCAGCCGCTCCGCCAAGGACGCCGTCGCCACCGCCAGCACGCAGGCCAGCGATGTCAAGGTCCCAGCCTGGGATCAGTCGCAACGGTTCCAGCGAAACAATCATCTCGATCGAGAATGGCGACGGCGACGGTACTGATGAGGCAGTACCCAGTCGGCCACGTCCTCCCAAGAGGCGTCGCTCGTCTGGTCGAAAGAGTGCTGAGCTTCCAGAACCCCTGCCACGCACCATCCCTTGGCCCGAGCATTTCCTCCTCTTGGAGCAGACATTCAAGGTGCGTTGGCCTCGTACTGTGAAGTATTCAGTCGCAGATCTCATGACCAGACTACCTACGTAGGCTATCAATGTGGTACACACGTTCTGCTCAGGTCGCAAACACCTTGCGCCGACGTTCAACACGATGAAGAGCAGCGTGGAAGCATATACAGGACGGTGAGATGGCCTTTACGAGTGCCTGTTTGCCGTGTGCTGACTGATCCATACACGCAGACCTCTTGAAGTCTTCGAGCTTGCACAGCTCAAGTCATTGTGCCCGGACCTGATCAACTTTGCCTACGTTGATGCGGAGCTTCTACAAGTGCATTTGGAAGGGGCAGCGGGAGCCACAGCCGCGGCGGACATGATTGCGGGCACCTCCGTATCGAGTCGACGCATCGATCAAGACAACATCTATGCACAGGCCCTTGAAGACATTCGGCGTGCAGAGGAAGCAGAATACGGTTGCATGGGCACCGCTTCCCACGAAGATCTCTACGATGAGGAAGGGAACCTATTGCCCAAGCTCAACGGCAACGGAAAAGGCAAGGAGAAGGAAGAGTCCGACCATGTCTTGCTCTTCGACTTCAACGATGGCACAACTCACGGTGCAAAGGCAAGAGGCAGCGGCAAACGACCTGGCTTCGCCAGAGCGCCTCTCAAAGAAGGGTAAGCAAAGCTTCCACCGCAAGAGAGCCGGACATAGAAAGCTGACTGCTCCGTTGTCTCTCGCATAGCCGCAGACTGAAGAGACCTGCAATCAACTCCCTCCCATCGAGCAAAGTCATGACCAGACTTATCGACAAACGCAACCAGAAGTTTGAGCAGGCGGTCATCGAGCTCCTGAACGCCTGTGAGGCCAAGGTAAGTCCACTCGGATTCTTGATACAGGCACGTGCTGAAGATAGCATTCCTCAGGGTGAGGACGCAGTCCAGCTCATTATCGAGGCCGCACAGAGTCATATACCAATCGATCCATCGGAGGCGCGTCTGGCAGAGACGGAAACGCCCAAGAAGAAACGCATCAAGCTCAAGCAGCTTATGGAGAATCCCGACACCCGACCACCCATTCGAGACATCATTGATGACATGAAACTCGCATCGTGGTGGAACGATCAGATCGTCCCCGGCGGTCGAAGGACGCTACCTGCACGCACAGCTCAGCACGGCGAGCTCAACTTTGTGCTCAGCCAGAATCTCGTCAATGCGTTGTGGAATACGCGCAAGATCGAGCGTTTCTATACCCATCAAGCTCAAGCTCTCAATGCCCTGGAGGCAGGCAAGAATGTCATCATCTCGACGAGCACATCGTCGGGCAAGTCTCTCGTCTACCAAGTACCTGTCCTGCGAGCACTGGAGGAGTCTCGCGACGCAACGGCAATCTACATCTTTCCCACAAAGGCGCTATCTCAAGATCAGCAGCGCTCACTACAAGACCTTCTACACAACTACGATGGCCTTGAAGACATTGTCGTGGCCACATACGACGGTGATCTGCCCAAGGAGGATCGAAGACAAGTGCGCGAGTCGGCCAATGTCATCTTCACCAACCCGGACATGCTGCACCAGTCCATCCTGCCCTTCGAAGACAAATGGCGACGATTCTTCGAGCACCTGCGCTTGGTCGTCGTCGACGAGCTGCACATCTACAACGGTCTCTTTGGTGCCCATGTCGGCTTCGTGATGCGGCGGCTGCGACGAATCTGCCACGCGCTCGGCAACGATCGCGTCCAGTTCGTGAGCTGCAGTGCTACGGTGTCGAATCCCCAAGAGCACATGAGCGCCATTGTCGGTGTGGACAACATCGAAGTTGTCACGCAGGACGGCTCGCCCGTGGGCAAGAAGGAGTGGGTTATATGGAACCCACCTCAGATTGACCCGGGCGACCCTGCTCAAGGACGCGTCTCAGCATACGAAGAGGCATCCAAAGTCTTCCGTCACCTCATCGAACACGGCGTGCGGACCATTCTCTTCTGCAAGGTGCGACGAACGTGCGAGATCGTGATTCGACAGATCAGACATGATCTCGCACTCGAGGGTCGCCAAGACGTGGCGAACAAGGTCATGGCGTATCGTTCTGGCTACTCGCCGGCGGATCGACGCAAGATTGAACAAGATATGTTCAAGGGTCAACTCTTGGGCATCGTCGCCACCACAGCGCTCGAGCTGGGCATCGATATTGGCACGCTTGATGCAGTGGTGATGCTGGGCCTACCATACTCGATATCGGGTCTACGCCAACAAGCTGGCCGTGCCGGACGGCGGCAAAAGGACTCGCTCGCCTTGCTCATCGGCGAGCCGTGGCCGATGGATCAGCACTACATGCGATTTCCGGAAGAGGTGTTCACTCAGCCGGACGCTGCCTTGACGGTGGACCTGACCAACGACTTTGTGGTCGAGGCGCACCTGCAGTGTGCAGCTGCTGAGATACCGGTGCGGCCCGAGGAGGACGCCGTCTTCTTTGGACCATCCACGGAGGAGGTGTGCAAGAGGCGACTCATTCCCGACGGAAGAGGGTACTATCACTGCCGCAACGACTTGCTTCCGACTCCGGCACGCGATGTGGCCATTCGTGGCGCTCGACAAGAGACGTATTCGTACATCGACGACACGCCTGGACGAGCCGGCGGCCCGAGGGTGATGGAGGAGGTCGAGGTGGAGCGCGCCATCTTTGAGGCATTCGAAGGGGCCGTCTTCATGCACCAAGGGCATGCCTACGTGTGCCGGTCGATCAGTCACGACGCTCGAGTGGCGAGGATGTACCGTGCCGACGTCAACTATCACACCCGGCCGCGCGACTATACGGACACGGATGCGGTGCAGACGTATCGGATCCGAAGCCTGCGCGAGTCGCCGTACAAGGCGTACTATGGCAAGGTTGTGATTACGAACAAGGTGTGGGGCTACTTTAAGGTCGATCGACGGGCGAACATTCTCGACTCGGTCGACGTCGACTGTCCGCCGTACGTTCGGGAGACGCAAGGGATGTGGCTCGATGTGCCGATGTGGCTGGTGCAAGCGCTTACGGAGAAGACGATCAATGCGGCGGCTGCGATTCATGCTGCGGAGCATGCGCTGCTCAGTCTCACGCCGATGTTTGTCGTGTCGATTGCTGGCGATGTGCAGACGGAGTGCAAGATTGCGGAAAAGGAGTACGCGAAGAAGGTGTCGACGCGACGGCGGCCTGCTCGGCTCATCTTCTACGACATGCCCGGCCAGAATGCGGGCATCTGCCAGCGGGCGTTTGAGCATCTCGACGCGCTGATCCGGATTGCGATTGCGGTCATCGAGGCGTGCGCGTGCGTCGAGGGCTGCCCGAGCTGCGTGACGAGCCAAACGTGCGCGTATGCCAATGTGGTCACGTCCAAGGTGGGCGCGCTGGCGGTGCTTCGCGGGTTGATCGGGCGGGAGATCTTTGATGCGGATCTGCCTCAGCAGCACGATGTCGGGCATGGACGTGGGCAGCTGAACCCGTCGGGCGATGGGCTGACGCATACCATTCGGGAGGCGAGTCCGGTGCGGGCGGCGGCGAGTGTCGAGGTGGAGGATGTGGTGGAGGAGGTGCCGGAGGCGCTGCTGCACTTTGGGCGGATTGCGACGGAGCAGGCTGCGCTTGCGGCTGCTCGTGGGGACACGAATCGTGGTGCGGCTGGTGCGTCTGTGAGCTATGCCGAGGAGGACGGTGAGGAAGGTGGCGAGGGTATCCTTGAGGGGGAGGAGGATGGGGGAGGATGATCAGGATGGGGGAGTGATCACATCTGTACGCTGTCACGTGTCTTGTTGTGCTTGCTGTATGATGATGTGAGTGTGGTGATGCGAGCTCCCGAGATCGACGAGGTGCCCTGCCTGGTCGGGTGTGCGCACGGGCACTGCCCGAGTGCGTGTCTGGCGTCGGGCGCTGCGGTGACGACAGACCTCGCTCGCTGGTTCCCTCCTCCCTCTCCTCTCCTCGCTCCTCTTCCTTCAAAGACGCTTCACCCGCTGGCGTGTTTGTCGTCGACACCAACCACCACCACCCCGACCTCGACACCGTCGCCCTCGTGCTCAGCATCGTCCTCCCCATCCACGGCAGCACACACACACAGTGAGTGAGTGAAGCGCTCTCTCACAGAGTGGGACAGGATGGATGGCACTCACACGTTCCCACCCATCCGCCCTCGCAGCCGGCCATGACGACGCTCAACAACAACAGGGAATTCAGCGCAGGCCAGATCGCCTCGGCGGGCCTCTCCCTCTTCGCCGCCTCGGCACTCACCTACCCGCTCGAGAGTGAGTGGTTGGATTGCTTGCATCTCATCACGACGCACTCGGGGGGCTGATCCCCATCTTGATCTCCCATCACAGCCTCGACGATCGCCTTCAAGACGACCTACCAGCCCCTCGCCGCACGCAACGCGGCCATCCAGTCGGGTCAGCGCGACTCGGTCGTCCTCAACACCTACGGTGCGTATGCCACTGTCCTGGTTCGAACGCTGTGGCGTTGGCTGACCCTTTCCTTCGCTTGCTTGGTTTGACCAGATGCTGGCCGTCATCTCGTCAAGACGAGCCCTCAGTGAGTACATTCCCCATACAAGCTACGCGTTCTCAGAAGCTCATACCCCCTTCTCTTCTCTCACAGCGGCATCTTTGAGCTCTTCCGTGGCCTGATCCCGTACACGGTGAGTCCCTGTCAAATTCAAACCAGATTGACGCGTACTGATCCTATCCTTTTCCCTCCTTCAGCTCTACTCGCTCCTCTTCAGCTCGGGCTTCACCGCCTTCCTCGGTGTCTTCCCCCACGTCAACCCCATCCCCAACGCCCCCGCCGGCCTCGAGGTGCCTCGCAACCTTGCCCTCGCCACCTTCCGTGCTCTGCTCCAGCCCATCCGCACGCTCTACAGCCGTCAGATCACTCGCAAGGCCGCTCGCAAGCTCTCCCCCGTCACGCCCTCGCCCTCGGACCTCTGGAAGGCTGTTACCGACGAGGAGGAGCGCCGCTCGCCTTACCTTCTCTTCAAGCCCTCGATCGCCGCCCTCGGTGAGTACATGATCCTTTTGACACAACGTCGAACCACAGACGTACTCATTGCATACTATGTCACACCTCGCAGAGTTCCTGTCGACTACCGTCAACGCCGTGTCCAACTACGCTCTCCTCACCTCGGTTCCGATCCTCTACACCATCCTCGTGCCCGGCCGTCACCTCGGTGTCTCGGACAACTTCCACGTCCGTGGCCAGTCCGCCCGCAACGCTGAGCCCCTCCCCGTCGCTCTCCTCGCGCTGTACACGGCCGGTGGTGTTGCCCTCCGTCTTGCCTCGGAGGCCATTGAGACGATCAGCCTCCGTCTCTCGGCCCAGGAGACTGGCAAGCTCCCCGCCGCCACCGAGGTCGAGTCCAAGATCTCGGCCGCCTTCGGCCAGGAGGGTCTCGTCCTCCGCCCGGCTGGCTACAAGGGCCCCATCGACGCGTTCAACACCATCCTCAAGGAGGAGGGCCTCGTCGGCCTCGTCCGCGGCTGGGGCGTCAGCCTCTTCTTCACCGGTGCTCAGGTGAGTCTTGCCCTTCGCCCGTTAGAGTCTCGGACAGACGGCCCAACTGAACACACGTTCCTTCTCCCTCAGATCGCCGCCGTGCTCGGCTTCACCGAGCTCCGTCTCCAGGGCCGCATCTAAGCGCGTAGCCAATGCGCATCGCCTCCGATCAAGAAGGCGCGCAAGCCCGCTGTGCCTCAAGACGGCACCCATCAATACCTCTCCTACAAAGTGACCTCCCTTCTCCTCTCACCCGTCTCGACACGCTTCCCAACCACTCAGATATAACGCGGGACCGCACCATTGATTTGCAACGGGGCGTGCTCCGCCCCGACCAACCCTTCCCTCCCCCTCTCCGCCTCCTCCTCTCTCCCTTTCCTGTTCTCCTCTCAGATACGAAACGAATCTCAAAGCCAAATACCATACGACGACGTGCGGCTGGGTCATTGCCAGTGAGCAGGAAGAGCAAAGGCCGCGGTAATAGAGGTACAGGTTGGGCAGTGATCCCGGATTAAGATACAGCGCACTGACACGCACGCAAACGATTCACCGTAACAGCCAGGAGATGGCTCAATCGAAGGAGAGGGAAAGGGTGCCGGAGCGAGAGATCACATCTGACCGATCTTGCTTGTCCCCCTCCGCCAAGGCTTGGGTGAGGGTCCTCGAAAGCCCTGCGCCGGCGCGCCTCGTGCTGTCCTTGGGACGACGTGGGACATTGGCGCCAACGCCAATGTCTCCCTCTCCAACATCGTCCTGGACCTCACGCACGACGCCGCGCAGCCACACTTTGGACCCGACCGAGCGGTCCTCGCGCACCTCGAGCACGCGCTGAGAGGTGATCATCACCTTCCCATCTTCTTCCTGAGCGTGAGCGTGAGCGCGCGCTCGCGTTTCGCCCGTGTGCGCCTGGCTCCGTACTTGTGCTTGCGGGCGTGGCATCGCCGAGATAGGGAGCTTAAAAGGAGAGCCGTACGCTGCGCCACCAGGCCCACGCAAGCGCGCCGGTCCACCGCTCTCGGAGCGCATGGAAAACGAGCCGACAAAGCTCGCGTCGTGCTCGACGGCAATGCTGCCCGACTCGGTGCGAACGACGGAGCGGAGGTGAGGGAAGGCGTGCATGTGGGCGTGGGCTTGCCGTCGCTCCAGCTCGACCTTGTCCCCCTCGCTTGTGGGCCACGGGCGGCCTGAGGAGGGCGGAAGGGGCCAAGATGGCTCGATGTAGGGCCTGTCCGGGCCCTACCGAGAGCGCGAGTAGATGATGCTGGCATTGCCGCGTGCCATGCTGATGCTCACGTTGACTGGGTCGCCCCAGCGCCGCGGCGGTGTCGGGAGCTTGGGGGACGGGTATCCAGGTGCAAAACTCCATGTTGGCCAAGGTACGCTGGGGGTTCTTGTTGCATCATTGTCCCAGCCAGACGCGCCCTTCCCACCGTCATGCCTTGGCCAGAAAGGGTAGCTTGCGTTGGGTGCTACCTCGACCTGAAGGCGGGCATGGCCGGAAGCTGCCGTCAAGTCAAGCTCGCCTCCTTCGACTCGAATTCGACCCTCAATCTCGAGTGTGTCGTTGACGCGCATCTCGACCCGGGGCGCCGATAGGAGCTCGGAGACGGAGCGTAGACGGTAGCACTGAAAGATGAGGGCTTCCGACGCGCTGATAGCTGCAGCGCGGGCGAAAATCGTTTCTGTGTTGAAGATGATTTGAGGCGCGCTGATCCTCTTGCGCACTGTCAGGCCCGTGAAAACGCCGTCGAATGTGATGGAATGACGAGCTCGAAAGGCTGACTGGAACTCGTACTCGGTCAAGGGTGCCGTCAGCCGAACTTTGTCGAGGAGGGTGTCTTCGTGCAGATTGAAGGCGACTTGGCCGGCGTGATTGTTGATCTCTAGGTTGCGTAGATTCACCTTCTGTGCGGGAGGTAGGAGGAGCGCAATGATGATACTGAGCGACTCGCCGCGTGCTGGGTGCAGCTCTTCCGCAGTCTGTGAAGTGTGACCAAGCTCAGAGAAGTGGAGTCAAGCACGAGGACAACCTGCGTACCTGCAATACGAAGCCGCCCTTGGATGGATGATTGTAATCGATCTCGGAGTACGCCGCGAGGGCATCTCTGAGCTTGACGGTGGCGAATGTCGCCGTAAGGTGGACTTGTGGCGCGTCGAACTTGTCCTCGGTCTGAATGAGAACGTATATCTCGGTGAGGGCGCCGCCCGTGCGGACGAAGAAGTCGGTCATGTTCCTTGGAAGGTCGAATATGGCCGTGCTGGCCCATATGCCTCCTCTGAACAAAGGCGGGAGCTTGGGAACTATTGGCTCGGGTCGCGTCCAATTCGCAAAGTGACGCGGCACGGTCTCCGGTGGTAGCTTGGGTCGTGGGTACTGTAACATCAGATGCTTCCTCAGTCAGCGCGTGATGTAGCTTCTGCAACGCGCACCGGAAAGGACTCACAGTGCGAAAGTAGCCCTCTTCAACGAGCCAGCCCACGATAGCCGCAGTAACGAGTACGAGAAAGATGGAAAACAGCCCGAGGCTGATACTTCGTATGATCCACTTCCGCCGTCTCCTTCGTCCGAATGGCCGCCGTACCCAGTATGTGTTGGAGTCAGAATAGGGCGGTGGTGGAATGCCGTCCGCATAGTCAGAGCGTTCGAGGCCAAGCTCGGTAGCTCTGTGCTCTTCGCCATCTTGGTTGTGAATGGAGCTGGCTGCCGCACCGTAGGATCTGATCGGCTCCCCAGCTCCTGTGGGTGAGGATGACCATCGAGAGAAGGAGGAGCCCTCAGCGAGGGGGCCATTCGATGAGCCCCGCTGCGACAGCAACGGCGTCCTCTCGCTCGCCGCAGAGTCTTGACGCCGACCTCTACTCGAGGCACTGCTGCGTGGACCTTGGCGCGACGTTGCCGGGTCCGACCCCTGTGCTTGTCCCTCCTCGGACGAGGTTGGTCTTCCTTGACTCGGGGAAGGATCGTTTGGTGGCGGCGGCACAATCTTGCGGTCGATGGCCATTGCGACGAGCGTGCCGCACTCCGCGGCAGCCTCAGCGATTGAGCGTCGGCCAAGCTGAGATGTCGAGCGCTCGCCGTCCCTTCTGAGCTTGTGAGCTACCGTGTCGCCGTCGTCGTTGAGTTGGAGGTGCCCGAGCTCGAGTTGGGGCATGCTCAGTCTGGGCGCCATGTGGTGACCTTCGGAACCCCGGCGCTCGTCGAAGCTCGAGCGGTCGAGCCACGCAAGCTCCCATCACCACCACAAGCTCGACCGCGTCCCACTCCTCCTCCTCGCCCTCGACCATCACGACGACGACCTTGTCACTTCGCCTCAGCACGCTCGCCCGACATGTCGCGCAGATATGACCAGCGCACGACGACGTTCAGCCCCGAGGGGCGCCTCTACCAGGTGAGCCATCCAGAGGCTGGCGCTCACAAGCCAGCGCGCTCGATGCTCACGCAACGTCCTTGTCTATGCAGGTCGAATATGCCATGGAGGCCATCTCCAGCGCTGGCACCACTCTCGGCATCCTCGCCAAGGACGGCGTCGTGCTCGCGGCCGAGAAGAAGGTGACCAGCAAGCTTCTTGAGCAGGCGACGTCGAGCGAGAAGATCTTTGCCTTGAGCGGGTGAGCACACATCGCGATATGCCATCTGCTCATTACGTCGAGAGCGCTCCTGACACGCTCGTGGATCTTGTCGTCCTCAGCAACGTCGTGGCAGGCGTCGCAGGTATCACGGCTGATGCCAATTCGCTCGTCAACTATGCCCGGAACGCGGCGCAGCAGCATCTCCTTTCGTACGACGATGAGATCCCGGTCGAGCAGCTCGTCCAGCGGCTGTGCGACCTCAAGCAGGGCTACACCCAGTTTGGTGGCCTGCGACCCTTTGGTGTCTCCTTCCTCTACGCAGGACACGACCCTCACCACGAGTTCCAGCTCTACCACTCGGATCCATCAGGCAACTACTCGGGCTGGAAGGCGACGTGCATTGGGAGCAACAACGGGACGGCAACAAGTTTGCTCAAGCAGGACTACAAGGAGGACATTTCTCTGCAAGATGCCATGGCGCTCGCACTCAAGGTGCTCAGCAAGACGATGGACAGCACCAGTCTCGACAGCGAGAAGTGTGAGTTGTCAGGACAAACGCTTGCCTTGAGTCTGCCTCAACTGATCAATCTGATCCCGCTCACATCCAGTGGAATTCGCTACCATCTCTCTCGACGAGCGTGGCGAGCCAACCGGCAGGATCTTCAAGCCAGAGGAGATTACTCGCGTCCTCCAGAAGCACGGTCTCGCTACTCCGCCGGCAGCGGGTGAGGGCGGTGCTGGCGCTACAGGGACAGGGGCGGCTGGAACCACGGGCGAGGCTATGGCTGTAGACTCGTGATGCTTTCATCCAATCGATGGGCTTGACTGGATACCGTTTCTCACGTTCGCATCGCGATGCTAGGCCGCATAGGATGATGCCTGTCCTTCATAAGGCTGCGCGGTGCCAGGTCATGCGGGAGTGCGGTAATCGCTGCTCAAGCAATGCCTTTGCAGTCCTGAGCAAGGGTGACAAGTACAGCAGAACTCGGCAAGGCGCTGACCGTCTGATTGTTTCTTCACAGGGCCGTTCATCTCCTCGGCGGGCTGGCAGAACGTCTATCAGCACCGTCGTCGTGATGCCCACCGCTTCTCCACCCCCCGCCTGAACCAGAGCGCCAGTCGCCACCACCACCGCGTCCGCTTGACTCGTACGCGTCCTCGCCCTGCTCAGCAGCCAGTCTCTCCCTCCAACCTCCTCCTCCGCCACTGCCGCCACCGCCGCCTGTCCCTTGACCTTCGTACGCCTTCGTCCCCGTCACTCCCGCAGGTGCTGCTGACGCCGTGACCGCCGCAGCACCGTTCCGTTTCCGCTCCCGGAACTCGACGGCGGCCTGGTGCTGAAGCTCCTTGAGCAGCGCCTGGGAAGGATGTCGCAGGTGCATAAAGTTGCAAAACCCGCCCCGGTTGCACTCGTTCGTCTCGTTCTGGCGGCAGCATGCCTCGCGGAAGTCTGTGACTGGTGATAGCTCGGCGAACAATGGCAGCTCTGGGATGGCGGCAATGTGAGGTCAGTCGGTGATGTGGACAGCAAAGTGCACGCTCTTGACAGCCACTTACTGTTGTACCAGCGGTCGTTGAGCGAGGTGACCGCCTTCTGAGCCTGCTCCTCCCACTCGTACCGCGCGTACACGTTGCCGATGAGGTGATCCCCAACATTGTCGCAGACATGCATCTCAATCAGATCACCGTACTTGGCGAGCTCGGTGTAGAAGTCGTCATAGAAGGCGTCAAACTCGGCCTGGAGCTGCTGGTCCGAGATGTCGCAGTTTGGGTCGGCGTGGCGTGGGTTTTGGTAGACGTTGGAGATGAGGATGGTCTGGGAGAAGGCGGGCTTGGTGTGCTTGCGCGAGCAGCGGTCGCCATGTCTACAGGCGCCAATCTAGAGGAGGAGATAGCAGCGGCGGTGAGCAAGACCCTCATGGCAAAGAGGACAGCAGCTGCGCTTACCTTGCTGTAGAACGAGCAGTTGACCTTGTCGGCCTCGGTGCCGTAGATGGACGCCAACTGGCGCGCGCCAGATGGAAGTGGCATGGCTTTTCGAGAAGCGGCGCTGTTCGTGCCTTGAACGCGATGTAGCGAGCGTGAGGATGATGGTCGTCGTCACGATGGAGGAGCTGCCCCCTCGCCGCGATGTTTGGAGCTCGAGGTCACCGCCGCTCGCCACCCGTTCCAGCCGCCGGCACCCAGTCGTCGATGCAGCGCGCTGCGCACGGGTCTGCACTCAGGATGCGCAGGCGTATGCCCTACACGCCTTGCCTCCAGCCTCGTCCACGAGCGCGAGCGCAACGAGTTGGTCTCTTCTAGCGGCTTCTTGGTCCATCGAATTTGGCGGCGAGCTCCGCGAGTTGCGACGCTGCAGCATCCGCGACGTGTTGGAACGGTAGTCCAAGGATCACGTGGGCACAACGCGTGGACGCGTCGGCCGTCGGGGTCGCAACATTGGTCCATTGGCCAGAGAACAACACCTCGGCATCCACAGCACGACCACCATCACCCAGAGCCCTGCCTTCAACATGATTGACCAGGCCAAGCTCAAGTGAGTACACCTTGGCAAGCAGCACGCTCGCTCCACAATCGTGGCTATCGCCCATGTGCTCACACTGTCTGCCTGCTTCTACAGATCGCACCTCGCCGAGGTCAGGCAACGGCTGACCTCGAGCAACCACCTGGAGCGCTTTGACAACATCGACACGGCGGTGTCAAAGTATCGCGAGCAGCAGGAGCAGGAGGCGCATGAGACAGTGACAGAGCTACGAGGTGAGTGCATCCGTCGTTCGGTCCCCTCGGCACCATGGGAGCTGACGCATGGCCACCTTGCAGAGTTGACGAACAAGATCAACACCCTGCGCGCCGAGTGCTCACGATCCACACTGGACTGGGTCGAGCACGACGAGCACGTCGCGCGCATCCACGAGCTCGAGCGTGAGCAGGTGGAGTGGAGCAAGCGGCTCGAGGCGGACGAGGCCAAGCTTCGCGCCGTCGAGGCTGAGCTGCGGGCGGCCAAGCAGGAAAGCGCGGAGTGGGATACGGTGCAGGTTGAGGACGAGGTGGAGTTCAGTGGCGATGCGTGAGTGCTCTCTCCCGCCCGTGCTGCTAGACGTACAAAGCTGGAGGTTCTGACTCGACGTCATAACTACCATATCACAGCCTCGCCCTGCGCTTCTTCCGCAACCTGGGCTTCATCCCGTGCTACCCAGCCGACATCAAGGCGAAGCGTCTCGCCGTCCTGGCCGCCCAAGCCAAGGTCAAGAAGAGCAACAGCCGGCCCTCGGCCATGACGCAGCCGGCCACGACGATGCCAGAGTTTGATCGTCTGCTGGTCCGATCCGAGTCGACGGGCCGGACGACGATGATCGACGTCTCGGCACAGGGTCAGGCGCGCAAGGGCTGGGACGATGTCGACCTTGCCTCACACATCTGGGCTGCAGCGCGATGAGCGCCTCGCGCCACGTCCGCTTGTTCTCGAACCCCTGTCGCCGTCGCTGTTGTACCTTTTATCTTTTCCTGTCCCACTGCACCCACATTCGCTCATGAGTCAACCTCGTCCAGCGAAGGGAACACGTTGCATTGCGAGGAGTCAGAGGAACGGATGCGCTGGGGGCACCGTGCAGGGAAGGTATGTACGAGAAGCTGAAGGGAGGACGTGCAAGGGATGGTCTTGCGTCTGGCGGAGGTTGGCAGGTGTCAATCATGGTGCTGAGCCTGAACCACCGGCGGCCCCGCTGGCCGAGTTGGTAGCCTCGTAGCGTGCGCGGCTGGCAGCGAAGAGCTCGTCCTGACGCCTGATGAGCTCCTCTTGTGTGAGTCCGCTCGATTCCATCCTGGTCGACTTCCTTTCGCGGTCCTGAGGATCGATCCGACCAGGTCAGCTGTCGATGCAGAAACGGCACGGCTGGACGGGGGAAGGACTCACCTTGACTAGCTTCTTGTGGTCCTGGAGCACGTCCTCGACGTCCTTGATGAAGACCTCGAAGCCGAGGTCCCGGAGGGCCTGGACGACGTGTTCGGGCGCAATCGTCTTCTTGGCGCCTCGTTCGCAGATGTCGTTCGACTCGGAGGAGATGAGGTTGATGAACTCGACGCAGCACTCGAGGAGGAGGTCGCGCGTCTCCTTGGCGCACGTCACGTCGTCGGGAGGTATTCGGAGATGATCTTGAAGACGGTGGCCTTGGGCAGGGAAAGGTCGTCGTCGGCAAAGCCGTCATTGCCACCGCCGCGGCCGCCGCCGCCGTTGGAGCCCTCGTCGTCGGACATGAAGGGGGAGGGAGGAGGTTGCTCACGGTGGCCCCCCGTCCGTGCTTGGGGCGGCCTCGGCCCTTGGCTTGGCTGCTCGATGGGCGTTGTGTTCGGCGCGCGTCGCGTGGATGAGGACGGCGCGGGCGCGTTGGGATGGGGCTCACGTGCAGTGGAGCCGCACCGTGAGGGCGAGGGGCAGGGAGAAGGGGCAGGCGGGCGGGCGGGGCGGGCAGGTCGCAGAGCGCGGACCAGCGGCGGGCGGCGGGGGGGTCGCCTTCTTATTTGAGTTGGGCGCCCAGCCGCCCGGCCAATTTCGAAGAGGAGCAGAATTGGCCGCATCGACACGGCGGCAGCGCCACCCTCCTCCCGCACTCTGCACTCGGGCAGTCTGTCCCTTCCGTGAGACGCACGCGGCGGATCCACGCCCCCGGCGCATAGCAACTGCTGCACCAGCCTGCGCTTCAGCCAGCTGCTGGCGGCTCGAGAAGGTCGTTCGCTGGGAAGAGGCCGGCCGACAACGTCGTCGACCAGCTCCATCCTCGCTGCCCCCTTCCACCTCGGCGTCGGACACACTGCTGCCCACTGCCCATCGACCACGGACGTCTGGCCGGCGACGGCAGGATGGCGCACGCCTCGAGCTCGGGCAGGTACGGTGCGCCGTCGCACTCCACGCCCACGGCTGGGAGTCGCATTGGCGACGGCCATGGTGAGTGCACTTCCCCAACACGGCCGTGATACGAGCTGACATCGTCGTGATATCTTGCAGGCCAGCGGCAGGGAAGCGGCGGGAGCAGCAACGGCGGCTCAGCTCAGAAGCGCCGTCCCGCGCTGCGCTGGGATGCCGACGATGACGATGAGGACGAAGAGCCCGAGGAGCCCGTCCGCAAGTCGTCCTCGAAGCGCAAGAAGCCTCCAAGCGATGACAAGGAGAGGGGCGCCAGCACCAGCGGCGCGCCGTCGCGGGCCAAGTCCAAGTTTCCACATGTCGACGAGGAACAGCTGCAGCCGTTCACGCCGGCTCGTCGACAGCCGCACAGCAGCAAGACGCTGACCGAGCTCCGTGCAAGAAAGCACGGAGAGGCGGGCACCGCCAAGGCGCTGCCCAACGAGGTACGCAAGCTATACGATCCCAAGGACATCAACAGGCGCGTCGCAGTCCTCACGTCCAAGTCGGCCAAAACAATCGAGATATCCGACTCGGACGACGACGATGCTCCGGTGGCACCGCGGCCGTCTGCGCGCCAGCCGCGCTCGAAGCAGCGTGATTCAGTTGCGGCAAGCAATCCGGAGCCTATCACCATTGAAGACGACGAAGACGATCCGTCCCCATCAAAACCACCGCCGCCTGTGCAGGGCAGGCAACGGTATGAAGGGGCGAGCGGCGGCGCAACCACCGCTTCGACTCCCACTGCCCCATCTTCGAGACAATCACGAGAGGAGGCGGCCTTCTTGGCAGCTTGTCGGGAGAAGTCCAAGGCGGACAAGCGCGCGTCGGCGCAGGCTCAAAGGCAGGGTCGGCCGTCAGCGACATCCACGAACAATGTGACAGCCGCAAACGTTCAAGAGACAGACGCGACGACGCTCCTTGAGCTACCAAGTGCCATTCCAACCGAGGCGTCATCTGCACCCACGCACCAACCACTCGCCGCCGTATCATCAAGGTTCAGCTTCAATGAGTTTCTCTCCACAACCACAGCCGGTCCCACCGTATCCGCGCCGACCACTGAAGTCTCCAACGCTGCAACCGTGGCACCGGCATCGACTTGGGATCCGCTCCAGAATCAACTAGCTGCCATCCTTGGTGTCCCTCCGGAGACCACGCCTGTGGCATCGACCGTCACGGCGGCTCTGGGCTCCTCATTCCCGGATCAGAACGGCGCGAATGACTTCCACCTGCCCGCCGCCTTCTTGGAGCTGGTCACCTCTACCGCAGCTCCAAATGCGACGATGCCTTTGGCTGAAGTCCCTACCACCGACTCCGGCATTCCCATCAACGCATCCGGACCACCACCAGCGGAGGCCGAAGCTGACTACATCGCCTCAGCCGATGCCCTTTTCGAGCAAGCTACCGGATTCGATTTCGAGGAGCGAGAGGGCGGCGATGAGGATCTGATGGGCGTGCTCGACCCAGAAGAAAGTGACGAAGAAGCTGGAGGGGGAGATGGAGAGACGACGCAGCCGGTGCCTACCGACGCAGCAATGGAGATTTCTGCCGACTCGGATGATTCGGTATTAGAATGCGCTGCTCCGCCCAAGAATCCTGAAGACGTCGAGGTCAACGGCGATGGCGTCTCACCAGCTGCGGTAGGGGGCAGCCTCTCTGGCGTCTCAGCTTCGATCGCTGGTCCATCCGCAAGCGCATCCCAGCTTTCGGCAAGTGGTCACGCGCAGAACCCGACCGAGACCCTTGGCGAGACCTTGAAGGCGCCATTTGACACTCAAGCTGAAGCAGAAGAAGAAGACGAGTGGGAAGGAGAGGAGGGTAGCTATGAAGACGAGGATGAAGACTTTGCTGGCGCCGACGAAGAGGCGGACGAGCACGACGAGCAAGAGAACCAAAGTGACGGCGACATCTTCCCCGTCACCGAGCTCGTCTTTGCGCCTGGCGTGGCGAGCAAGGACGTCTGGGACGACTCGGCTCTCGTCGATGCTTGTAACGTGAGCGAGCTCGAGTACGAGCTCTACGAGGCGCAACGGGTGGCCGCCAAGGTGGCGCGTGACGCCGGCTTGGATCGAGAGGGACAGGAACGGGCTGCGGCCAAGGCCGCCGAGGAGATTCAACGGCGATTCGAGGAGATGGCCAAAGCTACACCGCGCTCGAAGGAGGGCAAGCGCAGAGCTGGTCCGGGCTCTCAAGGCTCCAGCAGCAAGCAGGAGCGGGAGGAAGCTCGGAAGAAGGCTGCGCTGGCGGAAGGCGCTGCTCAAGCTGCTCGTGCTCGAGCTGACCAGGAACGGCGGGAGCGCGAGGAGCTCGAGGCGCGCAGGGCTACGCTGCAAGCTCAAGTCGAGGCGGAGGATCGAGAGCGTGAACGAGCAGATGCGGAAGCGCGGGCGCTGGCCGAGGCCGAGGCGGACGAGGCTCGCCGGCAGGCTGAAGCTTCCAATGTGCCAACCCAGGGAGTGGTACCGACGCCTAGCTCAGCGACCGCCCTGCCCGCGATGCACACGAATGGAGAAGGACCCAGCTCGAAGAGAGACGCGTTGCTATTGACGACGAACGGTACGAATGCGGGCAAAGACGCGCCAACGCCGAGTACGAGCCCGACAAAGGCATCGCGTGTGCCAGCCCGCCCGGCCGCGCAGACGTTTGCCGTGGCGGCGGCCAAGATCCGAGCCGTGGTGCCCGCCAATGCGGAGGAAGAGCGCCAACTCGCCAAGGAAGCGGAGCTCGTCAAGCTCGGTGAGCCCGCCAGTGCGCTCGGTGGGGGTGCTGCCTCGCTCGCCCGCGCGGGGCCATCATCGGCTCCCTCCGCCGCCCTCCGAGCCAATGGTACCAACGCGGCGTGGCGGCAGGCCAGCAGGGCGGTCTCAAGGACGCCGAATCGGATCGGTGCGGCCGTGAGCAGGGAGGCGGAGGAGGCGAGCGCGGCGGCGGCGGCGCGGGAGGCGCAGTTCCGGCTCCAGGCGGACGAGACGAGCTTGGCGGACGAGACGAGCTTGGCGGATGCGCTGCATCGGTACTTGCGCGCGGGGAGCGAGGCGGCTACCCGGGCCTTTGACGTGCGCAGCTTGGGCTTGGGCTTGGGCTCGGGCTCGTCGTCGTCGTCCTCGTCCTCGTCCTCGTCCTCGACGGCTGGCGGAGCGGCTGCTTCGTCCGCCAACGGCGCCAACGGCGCCAACGGCGCCAACGGCGCGACCGGCGCGACCGGCGCTCCTCCTCCTGCTGGTGCTGCTGTGGACGAACGACGGGCGGCGCTGAATAGGGAGCATGCGGAAGCGGTGCGACAGCTCATGATGGCGTACTACTGGGTCGGGCACTACACGCGCGGGGTCGAGATGCTCAATGTGAGTGTTCCCTCTCCCCTTCCCCTTTTCCCTTTCCCCTTCCCCCTTCCCCCTGCCCTACCCTTTGACTCTCCCCCATCCCCTTCCTGGCATGGAGACGCTCGACGCTGACGTGTTGGCTCTTGGGCGTGGATGACCACGTCGTACAGGAGCAACAAGAGCAGTTTGCGAATGGCGCGGCGGGTGGTGGTGGCACGACCTCGGCGTCGGCGTCGGCAACGACGTCGACGTCGATGGGGACAAGCGCCGCTCCCGACGCCCAGCCACGCGCTGCGTACTCGTAGGAGCCCGAGGCGACGAGGCCATGGGCGGGGCGAGAGGGACGATGGAACGACTGCGACGGTGCCGCCTGCCAGCAAGCAAGCGCGGCTATGCTTGAGGGCGATGCGACGCGACGTACTCCTTACACACGCGGGCGATGTGTGCGTTGTGGGCGATGCTTCCCTTCTCCGTCTGCGTCTGCGTCTCCGTCTGCGTCTGCGTCTGCGTCTCGATGTATCCATACACTTCTTTCCCGCCCTTCAAGCGCACGTCCGAGTCCGAGTCTCGCGCTTCGCTGACCCCTCCCGTCCCCTCCTCCCCTGTACTCACTCGTACGTCGGCGAGAGTCCCACACACACACACACACCTGGGCACGAAGGAGCGGTCCAGACTCCAGACAGGCGAGGAGCGTGGATGGACGTAGCAACTTCGTCAATTTGGGGAAGGACGAGACGAGAGATGGGAAGGGGTTACACTACTGGAACAACAACAACAACGGCAAGAACACAGGAGGAAGCGGTGGGGTGGGTCGGTGAGGGAGGCGGTACAAGCCCCTCCCCCTCTCCTCGGGAGCGGGACGAAGGCGGGTGGTGTGCCTTCGATCCGGGGGCGTCGAACCGAGGGGCGAGGGGGGGTCGAGCGGGCGAACAGGGGACAGCGGGATTCGTGGCGTGGGTGATGTGATCGTCGTGGGTGATGTTCGTTGGGTTTTGGGTTTGGGTTTACCTCGCAGGTATGAGGACGGGAGCTTGTCGCGCCATGGATGGCAGAAGGACGAAGGAAGGGGCGGGGGAGACGCTGGTTGCTTTTGATGCGTTTGCTTGATTGGGCTTGTGATTGGATTGGTGGGTGGGTGTGCCGGTGACTACTTGGTAGAATGACGATTAGGTGGCGATGGCCGTGGATGCGATGGATTCGGTCTCGAAGCGGTCAGTGTTGTGATGCTTGTTGGTGCTCTTCTTGGTTCCCTTCTTGCTGGCGTTGGTGCCCTTCTTCTTCTTGGGCTTCTCGCCGGCGGCCTCGGCGGCGGCGCGCTCGCGCTCGGCGAGGATGTTGGCGAGGATGTCGGCGGGGAGACGGTCCTCCCAGACGCGGTGCTCGACGTTCTTGACGGTGCGGGTGGTAGCGCGGGCGCGGTCGTTGGCGGCGCGCATGGTGGGCTCGTAGCCCTCTGCGAGGATCTTTTGGAGCATCTCGGCGTTGCGGATGAACCAGTAGGGCGGGGGCAGGGTGCGGGAGTACGACTCCTGGTCGGCGACGAGGGCGCGGCAGCGCATGCTGGGGACGTCGAGGTCGTCGCGGATGTCCTTGACGAGGGTGCCGTGCTGGACGACGTCCTTCTTGTCGGCGACGAGCTTGACGATGCCCGGCTGGAGACACATGACGAGGTAGAGGATGTTCTCCATGGGTTCGATGACGTCGAGCTGGACGTTGGGCTCCTCGGTGTCGTCGGCCTCGTTGCAGATGCGGAGCTTCCAGATCCACTCGTCGTCGAGGTTGTAGGAGACGTCCTTCTTCTTGCCGACGCGGCGCTTCTTGTCGCCGTCGTCGCGGCCGGAGCGCATGAAGTCGACAAACCTGGTGGGGGCGAGGATGAAGACGGGGAGTCAGTCATCTGCGACAGAGAGCAGGCTGGATGAGAGAGGACCCACTTCTTGGGGATTCTGAGATAGAGGGAGCCGTCGTCGGTGAAGGCGCCCTGCGGGGCGTTGCGCTTGAGCACGTAGAGCTCGGTGCGGTTGGCCTCGGTGGGGACCCATCCGTTGGCCTCGAGCTTTTGGCGCTGCTCGAGGATCCACGGGCGGGCGCGCTCCCATGCCTCGCGTGTCCAGGGCTTGCTGACGTGGTCGAGATGGACGGTGTCCATGGCGGCCTGGAGGTTGGCCTCCTCCGAGTTGAAGATGACGCTGCCGAGGCGGGCCGCGTGGACCTCGGCAGCGGTCCTGTTGGCAATCTTCCTGGGCATGGTGGGTGGGTGGGTGTTGTTGGTGGTTGGGATGGGGTGGGTGGGGGGTGGGATGGGGGTCAGCAGCAGCTGTAGGGAGAAGAAAGGGCTAAGATGATCACAAGCTGGGGGATTAAGATGGGATGGTTAAGTAGCCTTCTGGGCCGCGGGCGAGGGAGTGATGGGGGAGGGGAGGATGGCCAGTGCGCGGGGGAGGGTCATGGGGTCCCTTTCCCCCTGGCACGCGGTCTCAGCCGTGTCGTCGTCGTGATGGGTGGCAAGTGTACGAGTAACGGCCCTCTCCCCCGCACTCTCGCGACCCGCCACCCGCCACGGCGTGCCCAGAAATGGGATGGGCCAGGGGCCAACCCGCCGCCCTGCCCGCCCGCGCCTTGTCTTATCTCGCCGCGTGGGGGAGTCGGCACTCGGCCCATGTGGAGAGGGGAGAAGGTGGTCACACGACCTCGTCCCTCGTCCCTCCCTCGTCAGTCTCAGGCAACCCTTGCCCAGCCAGCAGCCAGCAGCCAGCAGCCCAGCACACCGCGCCCGCCGCACTCGGTACAGGCACGGCTCGCCCCCTCGACGCACGCACGGCGGCCCAAAGCGGTCGCACCCACTCCCTTCACTACGGACGCAACCCGCCGCGCCCGCTTCCAGCATCCTCCCCGATCCTCCTCCCAGCACAGCACCCGCAGCCGGCCCCGGCACGCGGCAGCCCACTGCGTCCCATCTGGCTGTCGTCCCTTCCTTCCCTCATGTTCGACGTGGGCCAAGCTCGCGCGACCGGCTCGTATCCCGTCCTCCGTCCCTCCGCCGCGTCCGTGTCCGTCCCGTATTCAATAATGAAAGACTTGCTTCCGAGCATCCGAGGCTGGCAGTCATTCGACCCGCCTCGGGGCACCATCCAGCACACGCAAGCCGCTCGGCGGCTGGCCTGGCTCGCTGGCTTCGAGTCTCGGCCTCTTGCCACGAATAATGCCTCCGCCTTCCTATACTCGTATAGGAACCGGTAGCTAGCTGCGCGCCCCCGCCCCGCCCTGCTTCCATCCCTGTTCCACCCACCCACAGCCCGAGTCGTCGAGTCGTCTCGTCGTTCCACCCGCCCGCCGTCGACGTCCGAGGAGTGACCACCGACGCATCGACGTCGCTTGCTTGCTTGCTTGCTTGCTTGCTTGCTTGCTTCCATCACTCATGTTCCGCATCAGCAACGTCGTCTGCGCGCGCTCGGAGGCTGGGGCTACGGACGACGGCCCGCCCGCAGCTGGCAAGTTGCAAGTTGGAACCGTAAGGCGCGCCCGCACATCCTCGCCGTCAAAGAGACACCGAACAGAACCTGTTCTGGGGAGGAGGTAAGGGAGGAAAGCAGATGGGAGCCCCTCCAAGGGAAAGGGAGGACGGAGATGTGAGCAGTGCATCCAAAAGGGTCAGCGAGTCACAGAGGTCGGGCCCAAGGGCAGGGGCTCTGGGGGAGTCGGGGTCACGGTCAGCCTGCAAAGGGCAAGGAGCGAACACGTACGCTACATTTGGCATTGTCTTCTTGAGAAGCGTGTCAACGCGGTCGACACGTCGCGTGGCCCGGCAGCAGCGGCCGCGGCGGCCACAGCTACAGGCCCACAGCGGGGAAGCGTCCAAGCGGAGGGTAGCACCTGCGGGCGCGCCTAAGAAGAAACGAGTGGCAAGGGTCCAGGCCCTCTGTCCTGTCCTTCGTTCAGAGGAGCGTCCCCATCGCGAGCAGGCCCAGGGCCAAGCTCGCCACCGTGCTCATCCCGACCATGGCAAGGGTGGTGGGCGGCGAACCCAGCGCCGCAGGCGCCGCGCTCGCTCCGTACTGCCCCGCAAACGAAAAGTTGGTGCCGGCTCCAAGCCGGGGACCCACCGCCGTGCCGTCGTCGATCCCGCCGCCGTCGGGGTGCGGTCCGCGATAGGCGGACCCGGGCAGGCCCGAGGCGTTCGTGTTGGACGCAATCGTGGGCGAGGCGAGCAGCCACCGGACCGCACCACCCACGTGAGCGAGGAAGACGTCGTCCCTCCACTGCTCGTCCCCGTGTCCGAGGGCCGTGTAGAACGACCGCCCGGGCCCGGTGGACTGGTCGAACGAGGGGGGCGGGGGTGGCGGAGGAGTCGTGTCGGTGCCAGTTTGGTTCTGGCCCGTTCCGCTCTCGCTCCCAGTCCCAGCTCCGGCCCCAGCCCCGGCCCCACTCCCGCTCCCGAGTCCGTCAGACGAGCCCGAGGCATCGCTAGATGGCGTGCCATCAGCCGGGACATCGTCAGGCGCCCTACTGGCAAGCTCGAGGATGCTATGCCCATGCCGAGCGTGGAAGTGACCGCCGCGAGCGTGTCTGCTGAGCCGCCGGGTCGATCTCCGACGGTTAGGCGGCGCGCTGTTGTCGTAATTGGGACCCGAGGTCGTCAAGAGATTGCCCTCGCGGTACCAGGCGATGGGGTGCGGCGAGCCTTGCTCGCTCGCCCTCTGCTCCTTCGACTCGACGTTGTCATTGTACGACGTCTCGTCGGCGGTGAGGACAACGGTAGCGCCAATCGCTCGTGGGTCGCCAACAAAGTTGTACGTCTCATCGCTGACCCGCCAGGTGTCGTTCAGATGTCGTACGCTGGGGTGGGCGCGGTGGTGCACTTCGGCGACCCACTCTTGCGGCTGCGGGTGGTAGTTGAATGTCGAACCGATGACGTTCTTGTACCACGGCACGCTGCGAAGGCAGTCGGTCGCCTCGTGAACGCCGAGAAAGCCCCCACCGGCCTGGATGTAGTGTCGGAATCGCTTGATGCCCTCTGGTTGAAGCGCAGTGCCCGCCGTCGAGATGAAGACGATGGCATCGAACTGCATGAGCCAGCATGGCTGCTCAAAGTCGGCTGGGTTGTTCGAGAGCGTGGCATTGAAGGCGTTCTTCTCCTCGCCCCATTTCTTGAGAGCTTGACGAGCCGTCGGGATGGAATCGTGGTAAAAGCCGTCGGGCCCGACGCCGGTGTAGATGAGGATGCTCTGCAACGCCTCTGCTGGTGTTGCATTGAGAGCGAAAGCCACGGCGGCCGTCAAAGTCGAGGCGGCCGTGATCCGAGAGAAGCGCATCTTGGTCGACTTGGGCTGCGCGGATGGGTGAAGGATGCTGGGCGGGGGAAGCCCTGTTGCATATGTAGGTCAAGCGACGGTCGCAATGTGAAGAGACTGCCTCGTCGCGACCCTTGATGAGATCGTCCTTGATAGCACCCCAGGGAGGGACGACTGTGCGACCGCCGGCGAGGTTGAGACAGAACAAGAGTACGAGTAGCTCGACGAGCGACTTGGGCAGAAACCGAACCGGGTCTTCAAACGAGTGTGAGAGATAGTGCTGAGGCGGTCCGAGCAGCCTGCAAGTACGGGACCCTGAGCTGTGCGGACCGAGAGCGGCTTGATGAAAGGGTGCGTGCCCAAGACGTGCGCGAGGAACCAGAGACGCGCCGGCCGCTTGCGAACCGAGGGAGGTTGCAGATCGCCGTTGCGCTGGCTGTGCGGTGCAGTCGCTGTGCTCGCCGAGATGAGGTGCTCGTCTTCCAAGATGAGCCCGGTTGTCGGCAGGGACTCTGTTCGGTTGCGACGGCGTGTGCGGCCAGCCTGGAGTCCTGGACAGCGAGCAGGGCTGGAGATGAGGCGACGACGGGTAGACGAGCCTGGCAAGGCTGAAGGAAGATCTGGAAGCCGAGGATGCAAAAGTCGAAAGCGTGGGAGAAGTCGAAGGCCAAAGGAAGGTGGGGGGTTGCAAAGGAGTGAGGAGTGCCGGGTGGGAGGGGCAGCCGCTGTCGATGACGAGCACGCCGAGGTCGATGAGGAGGGGGAGGTTGGGGATGATCGTCGTCCGCAAGAAGGAGGGCGGGCGAGACGGCAAAGTGGGACGACATCGTCTGAATCCCAGGAAGTCATTTCTTCGCCACCGCCACCACCGCCGTGCCTCCACACTGGCTGCCCTGCCGTCACCGTCTGCCAGCAGCCCAGCACAGAGGAGCGGAACCAACCTCGGAACTCAGCACCACCTGCAGCTCCCCGAACTTCCGTCTCGCTCACATCATCACCAGCACAGCGACCACTACTGCCGCTCACGTCTGACGCTCAGGCTCTGAACACCGCCGCCTACGCCGTCGAGGAGGAGGCATTCAAGGTCGCCAGGCAAGGCAAAGGCAGACTGGGCCAGTCCGCGGGCCGCCAGGGTGCCCGATGAGCTCCGGAGACGCAGCGAATTGCCCGAGAGTCGGCGTACTGGAGGACAGGGAACGCGTCTCCACGGGCTTGATAGTAAAACGAGTGTATCGATTGAGGGAGACGGTACTCCAACGATGTGTTTGTAACGGTATACGATGTTGGCCGGGGCGGACTGGCGCCGTCGTCGGTACGTCGAGTCGGTCGACACGATTGGTAAGAGGCTTGAGAAGAAGGAAAAGACCAGCTGGGATCACTCTGGCTTCTTGACGCTGCGCTCGGACGCCTCCCGGATCGCCCAGGTGAGCGCGTACGTCTTGACGGCGTCCTCGTAGCTGCTCAGAATGGGCGCTGCACCGGGACCGTTCTCGGCCACATCAATCAGGTTGGCCTGCAGATGAGCAAACGGCATCAGTAGTCCATTCGTGAGCGCAGAAATCCGTCTTGCCTGCCCGTACGTACCACCTCCGAGAAGAATGGGTCGTCGTCCTTGTACCGCACCACCTCTGCATCAGACGTGAGCACCGTCAGCATGGACAATGACGCAGGAGGAACGCTCCTAGCTCACCTTCGTGGTCGTCACCGGGCCGTCGGAAGTAGAGCACCGGCGCATTGTATGGGTCGACGAGTCGGAGCTGGTAGCCATCGGCGTACACATCGAGCTCCGTCGAGTAGTTGTGGCCATGCAGCGCGACGGCGTGGGTCAAGCTGCCCACGGCGCCGCTCTCGTACTTCCACGTCGCGCATGTGATGCGAGGAATACGCTCTTGGGGTGGGATCTTGGACTCGTCGATGGGAATACGGCTCAGCTTGCCTGCGGGCTCAAAGTGCTCCACCGAGTGGGCCACGACCGTATTGAGATCGACCTCCCCGCCAAAGTAACGCGAGAGGTCGCCTGCAAAGCCAGAACACATTATCATGGGTCAGTACTCGCTTTCGTGACGAGCCTCCTCGGCATCACTTACAGAAGTGAGTTGCCTGCTCGACAATGGCTGCAAAGAGGACCTCGAAGTTCAATACGTGTGACAGACGATAGCGAAGCTCAATCACTTACGTCCGCACGTTTGGCTCTTGTCCCACCAGTCGGGCTTGGCAGTGTGTTCGCTGGAATGTCGGAAACACGGGGTCTGGGTCAGACGCATCGCTGAGCGTGGCAATCGAAGCAACTCACTAAGCCATGATGTACCGCGCGTTGGTGGCCATCACCGTCAGATTGTTCTCATCAAGAATTTGTCTGTGGTTCAACACCGTGCTCGTCAGCTACGTCTCAGTGTGCAGAGATGCTGTAGTACGCACTTCATCTTCTGAACAACTTTGAGGTAGCGAAGCATGTATCCCACGGAAGCCGTGGTTCCTGCCTGCTTGAGCTTCTCAGCGATCGACATGGCTTCGTCTACCGGGCCAGTTGAGACGGGTTTCTCAATGAAGAGCGCGACATCGGGGAAGTATTGGATCAGCTTCTTCTCCAAGTCGCGGCCTGCCTTTTCCTGTCCTCGAAAGGCCGGTGGCGAACCGACCCAAATGGCACTGTGGATTAGGAAACATTAAAGGCCTCCATCAGCTTGTCGAGCTTCTTGAACGATCCAACGCGTAGAACGCTACTCACTTGGGCTTCTTCGCAGGGTCGAGGGCCTTGACGTACGCCTCAATATCGGGGTAGACGACGGTATTTTGGTATGCACTAACTACGAAGGAGTTGCGCTTGACAGCCAGCACCTTGTTTGCGCGTGCCGCTGAGGGATCGATCAGCGCGGTGACCTTCAAGCGTGGGCCGAGTTTGCTGCAGAGCGAGCGATGTTCAGTCACGAGCACGTCGATGCTGAGAAGCTAAGGCAACTTACTGCTCGAGACGGAAACTGTGGTTCCATGGACCTTCATCAGAGCCTAGGTGAGAGAGGCCATGCGTCAGTCGCCGCACTCATGAGTTATCGGTGAATCTCCAGGTTGAGGCTCACCGAACTGAGAAGATGAGCGGGATGATCAGTCGACTGCGTCCGAAACGAACTCATTACAATACAGCCGGCAGACTCACGTTGATGTTGCCTCTGCAATGTTCGAGCAACGCGGGGCAGAAGGAAAGAACGTCTATCAGCATCTGATGCACAAGCTTGGCAACCCGCTCCTCAGAACTCACGCGCCGACGATGACCACGTTGAAGTCCGCACCCGGGGCTGGCGGCTCCTGCTTGTCCATAGCTGTGACTGCGTGCGGGTCAAACTCGGCCATCGCGGCATTTGAGCCGTCGAGAGCGCCGCTGAGGGCCTGGGAGATGGTGCTCGCGGCCGTCTTGAGCGGGCCTGTCTTCGAGGTGGAGATAAACATCTTGGCGGAGCTCACGCCAGCTGCGGGCGCGACGCCCGGACGAGCGGCAGAGGCACCTGCCGCGACGCGAGGCATCGCGCGGGCGAGAGCGGTGCGCGTGAACATCTTGGCCGCTGCCGGTGGGAGAGTACGATTGTGATAGTCAGCGGTCCACCTGGATAGCCTTGATCGAGCTCCACTTGCGCGTTCCTCACTCACGATGCAGTCGAATGTTGCGAAGACTTGGTGCTCGCTGTAGCGTCCGCGAGGAAGAGCTGCTCCTGCGCGAGATGATGGTCGTCGTCGTCGTCGTCGCCAATCAGGAGTCGATCAGATGAGAAGGTCACCACCGCCTCCGTCTCAGTCAGTGACCACCATGCGACGAGCGTGCGCGCCTCAAACTTGGCAAGCGCCCGCCGGCGGGCACGGATCACCCTCGCGTACTGAGCTCACCTTGCAGTGACAGATCAACCTCATCACGTGCACCACGGCCGTCCCGAATTTTGTTAAGCGCGACCGCGCGAGTTGCGCGTTCACAACAACTCGTCCAGGAAGATTCGCTTCCATCTCGACGACGTCCAGCACCGCAAGCTCCCGTCGCAAGCGCTGCGAGCCCACTTCGCCCAGCATGGCGATGACCGACGGCGGTGACATCGACTGGGTCAAGGCACTCGGCGGCAAGGTTACCTTGGTGAGGACCGCTGCGCGCTCGCTCAGCTGGAGGTGCTTGCGACTGACTTTCGGGGTCACCTCACAGTTGCCTGGGTACGCTACCGACCTCTCGGCAGCGACCTTCTGTCTGGCTGAAGAAGATCACACCTTGGGCAACTCGCTGAGGTACATGCTTATGAAGGAGTGAGTCCGACGTCCCTTTCCTCTTCCACCAGGCGCCGCGCCTCGCCCGGCTGCGTTGGACTTGACCTGCCGCAGCTCCAACGACGACAACATCACATCGTTTTGCCCTGATACGAGTCCTCTCGTCCTCGAGAGGCCCTCTATGACGGCCCAAAACACAGGAATTCTTCGTTTCTGAGGACACACCGCGGTGGTGAAGCATCGTTTCCCTCTCCACTGCACCTAGTCGACTCTGGATCCGCGAGCGTAAAGATCCGCATGCTGACCTTCTTCACTTCATTCGCGCTTGCAGTGAGCAAGTCGAGTTCTGCGGCTACAGGTGAGTGCGCATGCTTTCCGCTGAAGATGCTGTACCAGGCTTACCTTTGAGTGGTTTCTCTACTGGTAGTCTACCACATCCCTCAGAGAACAAGTGCCACCTGCGCGTTCAGATGTACGGTGAGTACATCCAATTCGCCCGTCCATGGACGAGATCCAGTCCAGCGCGAGCAGCCCGCGACGTGTCCTCGGTGCCGACGGCCAAGACGACAACAAGGGATCGCCACCGCCCCGTCCTACGCAGACGGGACGGGATGACGACTCGAATTTCATACAATTGTTCCTACCGAGCCTTGGTGCTGGGACGACCGGGCTGGCGCAAGACGGGCACGCCTACGCTTCCTGTGTTCGAACTGACATGCGCTTGATGTTGCCTTGTAGATCGTGCTGACGCAGTCGCGGCGCTCCAACGAGCGCTGCTCCGGCTCGAGCAGCTCTTTGAACGAATCAAGTCAACATACGAGCAGAACCTCTCCGAGGGCGAGTTTGAGCGCTTCAACGAGGCCAAGACGGATTTGCAGTCAATCCTTGAGCGGCAAGCAGCTGCCCAAGCAGCTCGAGAGGCGGCCAGCGGCGGCGTGGCTGCGGCGACGCCGTCAAGAGCGCAACGATGAAAGTGGACGTGTTGCTTGCTCACGACATCAAGACATTGTACTAGTAGCCTCTCTGCATCGAGCAACCATACATTGCCCAGCGTCTCAACCTCATCTTCCATGGCGGCGCGATTCAGCTCTTGACCGACGGCCGGGGTCGGGCATCGACGTTGTCCAGCGGGCGTAGCGGCACAAGGCCAGAGAAGGATCTGCAGGGCTGCTCGAGCATGTCGATCCGCCACGGAGCCTCCCGCCCTTCTTGGCTCCCACCGCCAGCCGCTCCACATTGCCCGGGATGCGCATCCTCCTCTCTGGCACGTTGATTCTTGACCCTCGCAGTGTTGCCAGTGGACATCAGCCATTCAGCCTCTCCTTCTCCCATCTCCGCCCGAAGACTGGCTCGGAAAGGATCGAAGCAAGGCCAGTCTGGCTCGGGAAGCGCATCGCACGCGTCTCCGTTTCATTGTTCGATTTGCTCGTCTCCGCACTGGCGCACTCACTCACGCACGAGTGCTGAGTGGTTGTGGACGAGGAGAGGAAGCTGGCAAGCGGGCTCGCTTCTGCACTGGGATGGTGCGCTGGGGCGGGCTGGCGGCGGGCGAGGATGCGCTTGCCGCTTCCCCAGCTTTGGACGGCTTGCTCATGCCCCGCTGCCCGAAAGGCCCCACTGCCCAAACATGCACACTCGATTCTTCCCCACCATCACCGCCAACATCATCTCGACGACGGTGACGACGGCCATCACCACCTCAACGTCGAGCCCACCACTCCTGCCGCCGCTGCTCGTCCCTTGCCACCTGCTCTTGACGACGCACTTGCCGCACGCCGCTCTCCGCAAGGTCCTCGACGCGGGCTCGCCCCTCTCCACGCTCACGGTCACCGGGATCAGCAGGTTCCGAAGGGACGAGGCAGTCTCTGACACGTTCTGCTCGCATCCTGCGGCGCCGCTCCAGCATCAACCTCGCAACTCGACCTCTGTCCCCGCTCAAAGCGTCTAGCCCAGCATGTGTATCCCCAAGGCCCAGGCGATCAAGGACCCCAAGAAGCTGCTCAACTCGTGCTACCCGCCGCCCAAGACCATTGCGTCGACCGCGCCCGAGTATCGACCCAGCGGCAACGAGCTCAGCCGCTTGGCATACTTCGCCAGCAACAACCCGACCCAGCTCACCACTGTCGGTGACCTGCTTGTCCAGCGTGCTCAGCTCGAGGCCAAGGCCTTCAAGTCTGCCAATGGTCCCAACCGCGACAAGGCCAAGGCGTGAGCATCGACTGTCGACGTGCCTGTGATTGACATGCCTGCTGACCCGTTCGCCCTTTTCCTCCTCCAGTGGCCTGATGCTCACGCTTGCCATCACTAAGAACCTCATCGCTGAGTGCAAGCGCGAGCTCAACTACTTCAACCCGCACGCCCAGTCGATCATCTCCATCGCCCTTGATGCCTCTATTCACAACCCGGGTGGGAGCACCAAGCGCGACATCGAGATCTCCGCTCGCACCGCATCGACCTTCTACGCTCTCGCCACTTTCATTCATGCATCCGGCTCCAGCTTCGATGCCAATGTTGGCAAGACGTACCTCGAGCTCGTTGCTAGCTTTGCTGCCATTTCCCAAGAGAAGGGCGGCGACTCAGAGGACACGAACCGGTGAGCACTCTACCAATACTCCTGCTGACGGCCGACCCTCGCTGACAACCTCTCCACTACAGCATACAACTCATAGCCATCGGTGCGCTTTCCGGCGCGGTCAGCTCTGACATCTTCTTTAGCAAGACGTACTCGGAGCAAGCCCATGCTATTATCCCTGCCCTCCTCGCCGCCCTCCTGCCCAGCCCGAGCGTCAGCCTTTCCTTCCTGCAGTCCGAGTCTCACAAGGTCGGCAACGGAGGCACGCCTCAGTATTCCGAGTTTATCAGCGTCAAGCGCCAGCCTGTCCAGAACCGCCGAGCGCCATCGCTTTCTGGCCACGTGGACGGAGAGAAGGGTCCAACCACGGAGGACATTGCCTCGGCTGCCATGGCCACTCTCCGTAACATCATGGCTCACGGTGACGCGTCAAGCTCCCTCACTGCGCTGGAGATAACTAGCGCGTGGCTAGACGGGCGCAAGGCGGGTTCCAACCTTCGCACCTCTGGCTCGTACTGGGACAAGACGGAATGGGCAGCCTGGCTCAGCTCGTCTTTGTCCAACTGGGCCGCGCTCCAGCATCGATTCGTCGTGCTCACTTACCTGGTCGAGCACCTCGTGGAGAACTGTGACGGCGAGCCTTCGACGCAACACCGCACTCTCATCGCCATGATCACGTCCATCCTCAACTCGACCGACAGCCTCATCGGCCTCAACACTGCCGAGACTGTCAACAACCTCCTTGGTCTCATCGTCCGCCGCGTCCACTACAACACCAAAGACACGCTGCTTGCGCCCCTGGTCGGAGCGGTCTCAAGCCTGGGCACCCACGTTTACTATGCCGACCAGATCCAGGACATCGCGGAGGAGATTTGTGCTCGCCTGGTAGCACTTCAAGCACCAGCTTCAGCCGGGGCGAACAGCAATACGGACAGCGCGAACGCTCGACTCATTGCGCGCAAGCCCACCAAGGCAACAACACCTGTGGAGCGCGACGAGTCCATGCGAGCTCTGCTCACCTGCTTGATCGGTGTAGTGAAGGCGGCCAACGCCCAGCAGGCAAACGCATCGGCGGATACCACCAAGCGCGCCAATACACTGGGACGTGCCACGAGCCGCAACCGCATCTCGCCTGGTGTGTTCCATCATACGGCTGCGCTCCTCGCTTTCCCCAACCCGGCCCTGCGCCTCACCTTCGAGCAGACCCTGCTTACATTCTTCACGGAGGAGCTCGAGCTAGCTGCGACGGGCACAGGTGCTCTTTTCTCCGACGCTGGCAATGCCGGGGACCCGGACGCGCTCAGCCTCGGTCACTCTTTGTCCGCTGGCATCTACACCCTCCTTCTGGCCAAGGCGCTCTTCGTCCCTACTCAGATCCGGGAGAGCCCTCTCGAGGGCCTCATCGCTGTCGAGGCCACCAACACGGACGAGTCGCGCGGTCTCCAGGCCAACCCTGACGCGGCTGCCTTGCCGACCGACTATGCTGCCATCGCCGAGATCGTCGAGGCATTCATCGACCGCTTGCCGGTGCCGGCTGTACTCACGCTCGTGCCGATGCTGGCCGCTTTGGACCGTAACGTCAACTCGCGACTTGAGCCACCGCGCAAGAGCGCTGCCCGTACCGTGTTGGCGCGCGCGTTCGCCAAGCTTGGCAAGACGTGGGAGGCTCCAGGCCTTGAGGCTCTTGCGAAGACTGTGAGTCCGTCCAAAGCCTTGGGGCCACGCTGAATACTGACCATCGCGCTTGTCATTACATGAACCAGTTCCCAACGTCGGCCCTGGCGCAAGTGCCTGAGCCATCGGCTGTCTTCTCCCCTCCTCGTCTTGCCACGGGCTTCAACCCGAACGGTTTCACCGAGGTCAGCAAATCGGCTTCCTTCGTCAACATTGGCAACGTCGCGGCAGATCTCTCGAAGAGCACCAAGCTGCAGAACGCGGCACAAACGGACGAAAAGTCGCTTACTACCTGGTTCGCGCGCGATTGGAGCGTAGCGGTCGCTGTTGCTGACTGTGAGTACGAATGAAGTACAGAGCCAGCCGGGAGTATCATGCTCAATCTCCTACCTCTCGCAGCCTTCCAAGCGTCTGCGCCTGGTCAGCGTCGACCTACACGCATGGAGCGGCGCGCCAGCGTTGGCTCGATCAGCAACCCTCGGTCAAAGTTGCATGCTAGCCACACGGCCGACGGCTCCATCGGCTTTGACGGCCCCGGTGACCGCCAAGTCGGTGTGGACGACTTCCGAGAGGCACTGAATGCCACCAATGGCGCCGCTGCAGGCGGTGCTGGTCCCAACGGCACTCTCAAGAGGTCAACGTCGCGTCGCTTCAGCCGCAAGCTTGAGGATACTGCCACCGATGGTGCCTCGAGCCATGGGCACGGTGCATACGCTGCCCCCTCCGGCGCCAATGGCTCTGCTGATGCAAACGGCCACGCTGGCCCGCACGACGTTGCAGCTCTCCTCGATCGGATGCACGTCGGTGTACAAGAGGGTTCGCAAGCCACGAAGAGCAACGGCAGTGCTATCGCGCCTTCCGCAGCCGTCGCATGAGCGACTCTCGCCCTCGACCAACGACTACGAGCAAGCTTGCCTCAAGATGACCTTCGCTTTCCGAATCTCGCCACGATGGCTGCCTTGCGCAAGCCTCCATTGCCAAGCACGCAGTCGTTGATGACCAGCCGTCAAGTGCTCGTCGGCCCACCTTCGTTTGACCTTCTCAACATCTCGCAGGGCGTGCTTTGATCATGTCCTTTCTTCGCATACCCTCGCGCGGTCTCAAATCGGCAGTCTGGTAGCAAGAATTATAGTCTGCTTCGCACCAACATCAGCGCGGACCCCCGGGAACCGTGCCACGCTCGCTCGTTCCACTGCGCTCGCCCCCGCTCAAGGAGCTCGTGCTTGGGAGCGCCTGACTACTTTTCCATCCTGATCTGCCTCTCTCTGTCTCTATCCTCAGTCTGCTCTCAATCCGATCACTCGAATGGACCTCGTCCACGATTGTCGAGGCAGTTTCACAATCGATCGCCGGTAAGTGCTCCGTGGGACGGACTTTGGGCCCGACATACGCCTGCGATCACAGTACGCAGCTGCACACTCCGTACGTCGTCCATCGCCGAGTTGCGCTACTTCCTTGCCATTCATATTTGTCCAGCGTCGGCCGTCGATCCCCAGTCGGAGCCGTCTCTTCATTGGAGCGGCGCACAGCTTCCATTGTCAGGGCTGCAACTGCCCTTTCTGTGGAAGCTCATCAGCGAGGCTGGCCACGTCGGGGCGCAGATGGACGGCGCTAGTCGCTACCGCCTTTCGTCATATGTATGTCCTGGTGCGGGCTTTGACGAAGCGGTACGCCGCCGCCGCAGCATGGGCGTCCAGGTGGCACCTTTGGTCATATGTGCCGCAACCTGTTGCTGTTGCGCGTGGTGGAAGCTGAGGAGGTCCGCGCCAGTCATTTGCGGACGTTGAAAGCACCCGACCGGCAGGTCGTGGGAAAACTCGAGCGTTTGTTGACTAGCTCTTCTCCGCGAAGACCATCAACGTCCTCAACCACGACCACTTTCCTTGACCTCAACTGGCTCGCCGATGCCCTGCCTCACCGAGGCGGCTCTACTTAAGATGCCGTCAGCGCATGCGCTTCTGCCCGCTCGGGGTCAATTTGACGCCGCGGCCGCCTTCGGGCATCATCAACGCCAAAGGCACGCAGACTTCATGTCATCAACTTCAAGCCTTCCAGGTGTTCGACGCGCTGGAATACACTTGCGCCTGCTGTCAGTGACAACCCAGCAGAACGCGACATACGGGTTCTGGGTCAGCGCTCACGGACACGGTGCCGCACGGGGCGATCAAGAATTCATACCGGGGCCTTGAGACCCCTCGAATGCCCCAGCACCCTCAGTTCAAGCCGCGCCGGCATCAACCACGACATCACGACGTCCCAGGCCACAGAGTCTCCTGTATTTGGCTGAAGTATTAAGGCACGCGCATCTTCGCTACCGACATGTCAGGGCCATTGTACTCGTACTTGGCCACGTCTTCGACCAAGTTCGCCGTGACTCTCTCTCACCAAGAACGCCGGTGAGATGTCCTTTCACAGTGGGTGAGCCTCTCTGCCTATTCGAAACGTTCGCTGACAGCGATTGATCCAAAGGCCCCTTTCATTACACAGTCTCTTCCCTCATCTTATGACGCCCTTTTCGCTGTGCCTCTCCAGCGAGGATGGCGGGTCAGGCTGGCTGGCCCCTCCGCGTCGGGGCGACAAATCTTCAATGACCTTCAATAGACAGGGCGTCCTCCATCTCATCAACTCCTTAAGTCACCTGAAATGAAGATGAGCCACAATGATGATGGCGCTCGTCCTGCTCGCACCACCATTCACCACGTATCCACTCGAATCCCTCTCGAGGACCTGTTTGGTGCACGACCACGTCAACGCGCTCTTAAACCCCTTCGATTCGTGAGTTAAGAAGACTGTCCACGTCTGCATCCATCCCATCACTTATTCAGTTCTCTACCTTTGCTGCTCCTTTACAGTCATCGCTGATCTCAAGGCGACTCGCAGCTCTGGAAGCTAGCATACCATACCCGTCGACCCACCTCAAACAACCGTCTACCGCGACCCAACGCTCACTTAGCCTCAATTAGGCTTAACCAACAATCGAGAGCTTAAGAAGCGCTCATAGCAGCAAGGCATCACCCCCCACCAACCCCACCAGCGCTTCATTTTCACCTCGACAATGTCGGCAGCCGTCTGCTCCTCAACTCAACCGGCCGTGCCTAGCATGCCTGCGGCTCCAGCCAAGGCGGCCAGCAAGACGACGACGACGACAAAGCAGCAAGCACCAAGGACTGTACGGTGAGTGTTCATGTGCTGAGACAAGGTTCAGCCCACCCGCCTTTGTTCCGCTCGTCTCGGGACGCCTATTCCTACCTTGGGCCTGTTGGACGACACAAAGCAAGCCGCACCACGTCGGTCAGCTCTGCGTTCATGGCGATCCAAGTCGATTCTTGTGAAACAATGGCTTGCAGGAGGCAAACGGGCAAGGGTCGAATACAGGCTGGCGTTACTACTACATATAGAAGATGTCGAAAACGACCACTGACCCGCTCTGTTTCTCTTCCATTCACATCAATCGCCACGGATCGACCATGTCGCTCGACTTTGCTCCCTCACTCGACGCTCTTGCGGTTCTCAACGGCAAACGACGTGCGCACCATCCCAACCCACATGTGCACGCAACGCGTGTGGCCTCACCGACTCCATCCTCGGTGCCTCGGTGCGTGACCGACTCGCCGTCATCTTCTATGGACGGTCAACCAATGCACCGACGGCAACCTTCCACCGATGTGGCCTCAATCGTAACGCACGGCATCAATGACCTCTTACGAACAACTACGTACATCGATCGGATGCTTCGGAACTTCAGCTTCAACGTCGGTTCGAAGTACAAGGTCTGCGACGTCATCGGGGAGGGTGCCTACGGCGTCGTATGCTCGGCAATTCACAAGGCAACAGGTCAGAAGGTGGCAATCAAGAAGATTCAGCCCTTCGACCATCAGATGGTGAGCTCGACGTCCGCCGTACACACCTGTTCGCCGCCTCTGACACAAGTGACTTTTTTCAGTTCGCGCTGAGGACGCTCCGAGAACTCAAGCTGCTTCGCTACTTCCAAGAGCAGGAAGTGTCAGAGAACATTGTCAGCATCCTCGACATCATCAAGCCCCCAACGAAAGACCAGTTCCAAGAGGTGTACCTCATTCAAGAGCTGATGGAGACCGACCTTCACCGAGTCATCAGGTCCGTACTTTCACCTTCCACTCTACCCACTCTGCAGAAGGTACACAGACGGCTGACCTTGGATCACGCTCGCAGGACACAAGTGCTGAGCGACGACCACGCCGAGTACTTCACCTACCAGATTCTGAGAGCCCTCAAGGCCCTACACTCGGCCGACGTGATCCATCGTGACCTCAAGCCCAGCAATTTGCTCGTCAACGCCAACTGTGACCTTAAGGTGTGCGACTTTGGCCTCGCAAGGAGCGTTCTCACCGCGGAGCCGAGCGGAACGGAGACGGGCTTCATGACCGAATACGTTGCGACGCGGTGGTATCGCGCTCCCGAGATCATGCTCACGTTCAAGCAGTACACCAAGGCCATCGACATCTGGGCGGTCGGCTGCATTCTGGCCGAAATGCTTACAGGATCTGCCCTCTTCCCGGGTCGCGATTACCATCATCAGCTCAGTCTGATCCTCGACCTGCTTGGAACACCCACCCTCGACGAGTGAGTGAATGATCGTTCCGTGTCGAGGTTGTATCTTGTCGTCGAGACTGAATTTCTTTCCTCAAAACCTTTGCCCAGATTCTACAGCATCAACTCGAGGCGGTCACGGGAATACATTCGTGCTCTTCCGTTCCGCAAGCGCAAGGACTTCAATCTCGTCTTCCCCAAGGCCTCGCCCGAAGCCATCGACTTCCTCAAGCGCACCCTTACTTTCGATCCCAAGCGTCGCATGACCGTCGAGGAGTGTCTTGCCCACCCGTACCTCGCCAGCTACCACGACCCAGAGGACGAGCCAAGTGCACCACCGCTCGATGCCAGCTTCTTTGACTTCGACCTCCAGAAGGCGACCATCACCAAGGAGGCGCTCAAGGACGAGATCTGGCAGCAGGTACAAGAATTCCAGCCTCTCATCTGAGTTTCAGACCGGGACGTTTCCGACCTTCGACTTTGGGCTGTTATCAGTCCACCCCTTCGCTTCTTGCCACCGAATCTCGCACCGTCACTCCTTGTTGTACTTCCTTTTCACGGCGGAGCAGGCACTTCGCACATTGTACGTGTTGTTACCTCGTTGAATCTTCACCGTCTTCAAGTGTCACGGCTACCTGTTTGCATTGGGTGTGAGGTTGGTAATGATGCGAAAGTCACGTCGAGGAGCCCAATCACTCAATCTTGAAGCTCATCTTGAGACCCATCGCCGCAAGCTCGGCCGCCAGGTAGCGCAGCACGTACGGTACAGCCTGAAGAGGACACGACACGTCGGTCAGATCAGCACGGACACACGGAGCTGGCGTATGCGCATCAGTGCCACTCACAATAACGTCCAGACCGCCTGGCGTCGAGTGCAATACATTCTCTCGCGAGATCTTCATCTGATGTCCGGTCGCCAGGAGACCGTCCCCGTTGGCATCGTCAGGAATGACTTCGCCGTCCAACTCGCGCAAGGCCTTGTCCGCCTCGACCGCTCGACAAACCCGGCAGTACTCTCCGGCAGGTCCATGCTGCATGGGCACCTTGTTGCCGCCCCTGAACGACGTGAGCCGTCTTCGATCGCCCGTTCCATTTGCTTCGAGGACGCTGATCCCGTCCGTAGCGAACTCGTCAAAGCCGAGGGAGATGAGTGAGCCGCAAGTACGGCAGATCCAGGCCGTGCTGTAGTCGGAGCAGTTCATCAAGCGGTCTTGGAGCAGGAAGCTTGTGCCGTGAGCGATGAGGGCATCGCGCTCCATCTCTCCGAAACGAATGCCACCGGCACGCTTGCGGCCCTTGATGGGTTGATGCGTTAGCTGATGCACGGGGCCCGTCGTGCGAACCTGGAACTTGTCGTTGACCATGTGGCGAAGCCGCTGATAGTACACGACACCGAGGTAGATGTCGGCAGCGAACTCTTCACCGGTGATGCCGGAGTACATCGGCTCGTTGCCCACGTAGTTGTAGCCAGCGGCCTTGAGCTGCTCGCCAAAGTAATCGACAGGCGTGTCATCCTCGGTAAATCTGTGTGGAGAAGGATGTCAAAGGCAGGTCTTGTCAGGCGGAAGAACATAGACTCACGTCCAAGGTGTAGCATCTTGAGCCAAGCCATGCATCGCGCCGGCCTTGCCCGCCATGCTCTCGATGAGCATACCAATGGTCATGCGCGACGGGAACGCGTGGGGGTTGATGATCACGTCGGGTTGCATGCCGCTTTCGCTAAACGGCATGTCCACTGCTGGCCACTTTTGACTGCAGACACCCTTCTGACCGTGCCGGGACGAGAACTTGTCTCCGATCACGGGTGACCGAGGCACACGGATGGTGAACTGGACCTTCTGAAGCTCCGAGTCACCCGCATCTGAACCGATGAGTCGCACAACATCGATGTAGCCCGTCTCGTCGCCCTTGTACTTCTTGAAAATCGTCTTCCCCCGTACTTCGTCATAGTACGCACACATGACTTGTCCGGTCGATAGCTTGGTGCCTATGTACGGTAGACCATCTTGATCCAGCAGCGCTCTTGCTGGGTCATCTCGTCGTACATCGTTGCCAAACCCGAAGTGCAGAGTCGGTGGCCCAGACCGAGGCGCGGTCTCGCCGAGCAGATCTTTCAGGTCTACAGTCTCACTCTTGTAGATTGTCCCGTACTTGAACCCGCGCTCGTGGGCGGACTTGTTGAGAATCATCGCGTCCTCCATGTCGTACCCAGTGTAGGAAATGACGGCGACGATGGCGTTCGTGCCGTTGGGAAAGTGATCGAACCCGTACTTGGAGTGTAGTTTTGGTCTCACCAGAGGCGTCTGGGGATTCTGGATACGGTAAAGCTTGTTGTCTGTCCGGTGGTTGATTGATGTGCTGGGCGTGCCCATTGTCTGCTTGCCCATCTGACAGTTGCCCGTGAAAAACGCCTTCATGCCCGCATTGAAGATATTGTCAGCTTGTCCTTGGGCGAAGGAAGGTGTCCGTCGGGCCATGAAATTGTCGTTGGCCACCTGAATGCAGTACACGTACCCGTCGTGCTGGGAATTGCTGCACTGCTCGGGACGAGGAAGACTGATCCGATCCTCGACCGGTCCGAATAGGAAGCTGAGTTGAAGCCTTCCCTGCTTGTTGATCGTTGCCTGGACCCGTGCGCCGGCGCGTATGCCCAGCATGTGCAGATCGTTGGCCAAGGGACCGAAGGTGGTCAAGATTTGGACCTCATCGCGTTTGACCTTTGGGGCCGGTATGTCTCCTGCAACCTTCTCGTCCGAACTCTCGTCAGTACCGACGCTGACGGCGCTCAAGGCGCGACCCCGGGCGCTGTCGATCTTCTCCTCCTCAAACAAGGCGTTGCGATCGGCGGTTGCGACAGCGACGCCCTCCAGGACGGCCCGAGCCTGGCTTGAAGAGAGCTCTGCGACCCATGCACCCATGATTCGCGGCGGTCCTGATGGGGCCGATGGACTGCCTTCGGACGATGAACTTGACTTCGCCAGCGACTCGAAAAAGGCACTGATGTGCTCCGAATGGATGGACCAGTGCGCATTTGTGGGTGAAAGCGAGAGCTTGACCTCGCCGAAGTCCAAGGATACGGCTGAGAAGCGCTGAAGGATAGCCGCTGTTGAAGCCACGCATTCGGGATTGTCGGTGCGCTGGCTGATCGTCAGGGCGCCATCGCGGATCAGGCCCTCGACGACCGCGATGCCGATGAATTTGCACCAGTGCAAATTTATCTCGTCATCGTCCTCAACAACGTCGAAGAGCCAAGGTAGCTCGGGCCACTGGTACATGTCCAACGTGTTCTTGGCCTGCACGGGCACCTTGTAGGATCGATGCAGTGTCACATCAGAGATCGTGCTCCACTCTTCCTCCTCTTCAGTTGATCGGCCGGACGAAGAGCCCTCGAGGATCTCTGCGACGCTTCGTGCGGTCCATAACGATGGTTGGTCGGACGTGCCGAGGTACCATCGGTGGGTTGCATCGCAGATCGCGTCGATGCTTGAGCTTCGCAGTTGGTAGAGTGGTCCTTGGTGCGCAATTTTGACACAGCCCTGCACGACGTTCCATTCTTGCACGCCCTCGCTCAGGTTCATCGTGAGGACCTCTGTCCCTTCCGTGACGTCCGCCAACGCGGTCCAGCCGGTGCGTGTGAGCACCTCGTGGTCGACGGTCAAGCACTGATACATCAATCGAGGACTCTGGTTGAAGTCGCTGAAAGGTGTCAGGTTGGCGATGACGCTGAGCATGTTGGTTGGGCTGAGCTCGACGTGCGTCGTGACACCGGGTTCAATCTCCTCTGGCCAGCAGGCAATGTCGAGGTAGACCTGCTCGAAAGGTCCTACACTGTCGAGCTTGTTGTTGTGCAAGAATCGAACTGGCCGCATCATTCTCGCCCTTGAACCGAAGAGGTACAAGCCCGGGTATTGACCACCTTTGCTGCGCGGAACGAAGCCAATCTCGAGGTCCAATGGTAAGCCGTTTTGAGGTCCCTCCGTCTTCCAGATTCGGAGTGCGATGGCCATCTTTTGAGCCAGAGCAGGGGTCGCATAGCCGATGATGATGCCATCGAGCTGAACGACAACATGTTTGTTCGCGTCGAGGTCCGCCGCGAATGTCTCGCTCATGCCGAGGCTCACAAGGCGAGACCGGATCTTGGAGGTGTCCAGGTCGCGAGTGATGAGCCTACACGAGTGTGAGAAGTGGTTGAGGAGGCCACAGGGGCTGCCATCCGGCGTATGTACTGGACAGAGGAAGCCCCATGACTCTGGAAGTAGCTTGCGAACCGTGGTCGTCTTCAACTCGGCAAAGAAGGCACCTCGATGCACGCATCTGAAGTGAGAGACGTAGCGGTAGAAGTTGAGCTTCTCGGCCACGATTGTGAAACCGCTGGCTTGTTGCAAGTCTAGACCGGTGGCTGAGGACAGGTTGCCAGTGGCGAGGAAGTTGTTGAGACGGGCGCCAATGTCGGAAGGGACCTTGGCGAGAGACTTGTTGATGTACTTGCCGTCAAAGAAGTCGACGCCTTTTGCCTTCGTGCGGACGTCGCGTGCGATCTGCGCCCGCACCCCCGACAGGTACTCGTCCACACGCTCCTTGATAATGGATCCGTACAGGAAGCCGGGCATCAAGATTTCTTGATGTTGGGGCGAGTCGGGATTGTCCACGCAACATTCCCCAGCCACGAGCGCGTACAGCTTGCGCATCATGAAGATGAGCAGGTTGAACTTGTCGCGCGGCCGGTCGAGATGGACGAGCACGACTCGCTCGATGAGGGTGGCGCCAACCTCTCTGTTGGACGCATCGTCAGGGGCAGCCATTACGATGCGGAACTTGCTGCCGAGGTATTCTAGACACTGATGACCAGTCCAGAGCGAATATGCCTTGAAGCTGCGCAGAAGCAGCTCGATGCGATCCGACAGGAAGGTGTTGTCGTAGTCACCTTGCATCAAGGCGCTGAAGATTTCCTTGTCCGTGGCATCGGTAAGAGCCTTGAGCACCATCACGATCGGAATCATGTACTCCTGCTTACGCCACGAGAAGCGCAAGGTGATGCCGCCGTTGTCCAGATAGTGGACCGTGTTGGTGACGCTTGTGAGGTCGTCCTTGTGCAAGCATCGAATCATGCAGCCCTTCGTCGAGTATGACGGACCGCGGTTTTGAAACGAGGGACGGTCGATGGCGACGACATGGTTGGCACGGTTGACGATCAGGAAACGAATGAGACGTTCGTTTCCGTTGATGATGAAGTAGCCGCCCATCTCCGTGGTCTCCTCGTGGTGATCGGCCAGTTGGCGAGATGTCATGCCGCGGATGTTGCAGCGATTGGACTGGACGTTGATGCAACAACGTGTCCATCAGCTCTCGCTGCTACCTTTACGAAGGAATCACATCGGCTTCTTTAAACGCACCTTCACCATGACCGGGACGTAGCCCAGATTGACCGTCTCTGACTTTGCAGGCGCACCGTTGACGCTCCACTCGATCTGCGCTGTCATCCGGGCTCGATAGGTGGTGAGGCGCTCTCGGCACTCCGAGGGGAAGATGCGCCGTTCCCGCACGTCCCTGGCCTTCTCGGCGACGACAGGCCGCCCAAGGGTAAGAGACGCTACTCTGAGCTCCAGACGGTTGCCCATGCCCTGCGACGTGCCTGGATCGCCATCGGCCGCAGACCCAAGTCCGTCGAAGACGACCCGCTTGGGCAATCGCTCGATGGCGCGGGCCAACAAGCCTTCGCCTGGCAGGCTTGCGCTCGCCGAGCGACGCATGGACCGAGGTGTGTCGACCGAGGGATCGTGCTCCCAGAGTGCATTGAAGGACTCGATGTGCGGCGCCGTCAGCTCCTGCAAGTCGGCCACGTCGAGGGCGTTGCGAGAAGGATTCGAGAACATCTTCTGGGTCTCGAGTTGATGGAAGGTATGAGGAGCAGCCCACTTCGGCTGCCGCCCGGGGTCGATTCCAGCTCGGGTGGCATCGCTCGCGACCGATCCCTCTGCGGAGCGCTTGGCGAGGCGAGCCGTGTCCTCTGCTGACTGCGACGAGGCCGGACTCGCACTCAGGCCGTGGTCATCGCTGGAGCTGAAGGCTGTACTTGAGACGCTCGATGAGGATGTGCTTGCCGATGAGCTTGCACTGGCATCCGACATGCGGCGCTGTCCGTTCTGCTTGGCCTGCACCATCTCGACATGCTCCGACCCTGACTGAGCGGGTCGTGGAAGAAGCTGTCGTTGTCCGCCGTCGTGGCTGCGTCGTCAAAAGGGGTCGACGTTGGAGGTTGGTGAGCGGGAGGAGCACTTCGAGATGAGCTCTGTTCGCGTCGGTGCCGCCGGGGGGAAGAATTTGAGCGCTCGGAGGCTTCCTGACCACTCTGTTGAACAGCAGTTTGGCCTCCCCCGCTATGCGCCACCTCCCCAAGCCCAACCGGGCGCGGGCGGGCGTTGGGGCGCGCCACCACAGTGACAAGAGCCCATCACGTCCGACCCACGGCCCAGGCATTGACAAGAGCCGGTCACGCATCGACAAGCACGTCTCTGACGATCTCAGGTGCGGATGGACAGGCGTAGCATCCCAGAACGCAGCGCGTGATCAGTGATGACACGCAGGCCGACGACCATCGGACATCGGTGACCATGCTCGATGAACAGCCTCCGGTAGCTTACCGTCAAGAAAGGATCGAGTGCTTCATATGACCAAGACAACCGAGGGCGGGGCTGTCGCAGCGCGGCGAGGTGTGCCAACGCAAGCATATCTGGCTGAGGTCGTTCATGGACAAGAGGAACATAGCCAGTTCGACGAGTCGGCCACCCTACGCAAGATCCTACGCGGTCGGGTACTGCAGCCTCTCAATCACGAAGAGAGGTACCATCGATGTAGACATTCGACTTGCCCGCGAGGAGGTTGGTGGGTCTTCTGAAGGATCGGCCCTGGTACTACTGCTGACTTGTACTTCCTTTCCTCCAGTGGCACAGTATGCCTTCAAGTCGGGACTGCGCCGTCCATCGCGCTACGAGGCAGAGGCATGGGCCCTCTTCAATCCTCCCAGCGCAACGGGCGATGAAGCCGCCTTTCCAATGGCACATGGAAAGGGCGATCCCAAGCCTGCTTCACCATCCGACAGAGGTCAAATCCCTCCAGTGTTGCAAATATTGAGGCACCAGGTATGACTCCAGGCTCGCTACTCTCCTCTTTCTCCCAGTTGACACATTTCCACCCACCCACAGCCCGGACTCTTGGGCGATTGCAATGCGAGGTGTGAGCTTGGGCACAGCGTGCCGGATGCTCAGACTTTGGTCGCAACCGTCCCCATCTACATGGAGTTCGACAACGGCACGGAGGGTGCCGCCGCACAGCAATTGCACGCTCATACAATCGTCGAGCTCTTGGTGCCGCTGGGTCCTGAGGTACAACGCGCCGACACAAGACGATCCTCGTCACTTCACCTCGAACGCGACCCTCGCTCAGCTCGTGGAACAACGGCCGAACCGGCGCCCGTCTTTGGCTGGACCACAGACGAGCTCTTGTCTATTGTCGTTCAACTCTCAGGCCTCAACACAGCGTCGGACTCGGCATCCGAGACCTTCCTATCACGGTTGATCGTCAACACCAGTGGACAGCTTGGAGGGACCCAACATATCAGCGTACTCGCCGCCTGGTCCGACATTCGCACCATCCGGTGGCTACTATCCCAAATCGAGACGAACCGGATGAAGGACCTGAGCAGCCAGGGGACTGCCTCACGACGGCCATTCCCACTCCATTCTACACGGGTTCACGGCGATCAAGGACACATGAAGGGCCGCCTTGCGTCTCCTGATCCACCTCCTCTCGCAGTGGTCATCCAAGTCAGAGATCCCGTCACGGGTGCACGCCTAGCTCGCTGCTGATCTGCTGCCGGTTTGTACGGTCGAAGAATCACCTCGACGCTGCATTCATACCTTCAATCAAGGACGGGTGTCCAGACATAATCGTATGAAGGTCGAACAGGAATAGGAAAGTCGAGGCACGATGGAGAGGCGGTGCCGCTGGAACTCCATTGCCGTCGGTGAGTAATTGGGACTCACAGCCATGGACTGTGAAGCGTGGCCACAGAGCCGTCCAGACTCCAGGGCATACTGGATACAGTGTCGTCGATTGTCGACTGGTTTCACCTTGCTTGGTTCTGTAGAAACACGACTTGCGGAGGACCGATGCGAGAGGGCGAGAAGGCGAGGCGGGCGAGATGATAGTAGTGTCCGTGCGTGTTCAGCGTTCTCGGTGTATCGACCCCGGCTGAGGAGCGTCGCCGAGTTGAGATTATGTACCGGTGTAGTGTCGAGTCGTAGAGATTGTCCTTCAGCGTTTTCCTTGACACTGGACGTAGAGTAGTCCTTGAGCTCGTGCCGTGGCCGTCGTCGTCGGCTCCTTGTCTACAGGGAGCCCCTGACAGCCGGCCAAACCTGGGCCCAAGCTCAGTAGCCATACGCGCCGTGGCGAGATTGTCGGTTGGGATAACCACCCGCGTCGACGCCCCCGCCGGGCGCTTCGTACACGTCGTACGCTGGCTGCTGGTATGGCGCGCCGTATCCTTCATGTGCCGGCGCCGGAGCGACGTAGTCGTGCGATTCGCTGTAGCGCCCTGCACCGACGCCGGCTGCGTTGGCAGAGTAGGGATCCCACGTCGACGAGTCGCGGTGTGATAGTGGAATGTCGTCGGCCGCGCCAGTCTCTCTGTTCTCAGCAGAGCCAATGATGAGCATGTATACCCGCAGAAGGATGGGGAGGAAAGATACTCACCGCTTGAGGTCAATGGCTGCGGCGCGTTGCTTCTGACCATAGGCACGCTGGCAGAAGAGCATGTAGAGCTGATGGCAAAGACGAATTCACAAGCTTGTAAGCACGAGCCATGCCCAGAACACACACTCCTATGCCACACTCACCTGCGTCAAGCCGAGCAGGGCGACGAGGCCAGCCATGGCGCCGACCTGGATCCAGACAAAGGCGTTGCAGATCGTATTGCTCGTGTTCGCCTGCGAGTTGGCCGCATTGGACACGGCCGAGCTGATCGCGCTGGACGAGTTGGTGGTGTCGACGGCGCCAAAGCTAGCGACGCACGCTTCGACCGCCGTCGAGTGTCGCGCTGCGCCAATGGCGAGAAAGGCTGCCGACACGCCAATGATGGCGAGGGTGAGGAGGGTGTTGATGCGGAGGTAGAGCCGGTACGTCTTGGTCGACTGTCGCTGCACCGCGATCGCACCGACGACTTGCCAGAGGAGCACCACGAGGCCGAGCACGATGAGGAGGATCTTGCCCAGCGAAGCGGGTGTGGCCCCGCCCATGAGCGCGACGATCTGCGGTGTGGCCGCGGCGAGGACGATGATGCAGAGCGAGACGAGGGCATTCTCGAGCAGGAGGGCGTACGCGCCTGCGTTGACGAGCGGCAGCGCAAAGCAGCAGAACTCGGGTCCTCGTGATGGGCGTCTCATCCTGCTTGATCCTCCGCGAGGTAGCGGTCGACGTCTGTTCAAGGCTCGATGCTGACTGTGAGCGCCAGGTTGAGCACGAGACACGAGGTGGGCGGCAGCGAGGGCACCGAGGTCGATACCGAGCTGGCTGCGGCCGAGGTTGAGCGCAGCACCGTCCTGCGATGCTGGCGCGCTGGTTGATGGTGTCGACGAGGCTGTGGGTGGTGGTGAGTGGAGCAACGACAGCATCGGCGACATCGGCGGCGGCGAGGAGCAACACTGCCTCATCGGCTATGCAGATTGCAGGCTGAACCGCCGATTCGGCACTGCCTCACGTGAGGGCGTCACGCCGGGGCGCCCTGTGCGCTCATTTCATCAGTCCTTCGCGCGTCATTCTCACTTCCTCGCCTCGTCGTCAAAACAACACCTCACCGGGGGAAGCATTCCACCACCACCACCACCACCACCACCACCATCCAGCATTCATTGCCACCCCCAAGCCAAGTGAGTATCTCACACAGAGTCACTCTCGATATCAGCACTGAGCATGCACGCGTCTCTCGTTGGCAGGTTGGACACCATGTCCGACGACACGCTACCAGCCGAGGACAACATCGTCAACGACGCGGCGACGATCAACTCCCAGGACTCGCCGTCAGGCAAGGCGGATCAAGCAGTCAGCGATGACAAGACGGTAGCGTCGGCACCAGCAGATGAAGCTGACGAAGACGACGACGACGAAGAAGAGGAAGAAGAAGCCGAGACCATTCCCATCACCGCAGATACCGTGCCAGCATCACACCCGGACGCCGGCAAGCTGGAAGAAGCACTGCCAGAAGACTCGCAACCAATCATCGCCAAGGCTGCCGAGGACGCTGGCCTGGGCACGTCTGTCGGTGCAGGGCTTGCGGAGCTGGTACAAGCTCAAGACGAAGGTGACCAAGCAGATGAGGACGAGCAAAGCGAGGCGCAACGCGAAGAGCAACGCGAGGAGAGCGGCACGCAAGAGTCTACAACAACACCAACAACCGATGCACAGCCTCTCAATGTCGAACAGCAGGCGGAGACATCAGCCTCGACGTCCTCCAGTGACGCGTCAACTTCAAGCTCAAAAGTCTACTCGCTCCTGGGCAAGAACCTCAAGCTCAACTCGGCCGAGGACGCGCAGCCATACTGCGACGAGCTCGAGGCCATCGAAGGGCTCGAAGAGGTCCATCTTGGCGGCAACACGCTCGGTCAAGGCGCATGCGAGGCGTTTGCGCGGGCGCTGCAGCGGAGTCGGTCCACCCTGCGCGTGTTCAACGGCGCCGACATCTTCACCGGCAGGCTCATCACCGAGATCCCGGCCTCGCTGCGGGCGCTGTGCAACGGCCTCATCGAGCACGAGAAGCTCCAAGTCGTCGACCTGAGCGACAATGCGTTCGGCGGCCGGTGTGCGGATGCGATGACGCGCCTCTTCTCGGAGAACCACGCGATCGAGGTGATCCGGCTGCAGAACAACGGGCTCGGGATCAGCGGGGGTAAGATCATCGCGGCGGCGCTCGAGGCGGCGGCGGACAGGCTTCAAGCGGCGGGCCGAAGCAGCGCGCTGCGGATTGTCACGATTGGACGGAATCGGCTCGAGAATGGGTCCGCACCGGACCTGGCGCGTGCCCTGGCCCGACACGGCTCGGCGATTGAGGAGGTACGCGTGCCGCAGAATGGCATCCGGATGCAGGGCATCGAGGAGCTGTGCCGGCAGCTCGCGGCGCACTGCCCCAATCTGCGCTCGCTCGATGTGCAGGATAATACGCTGGTGCAGCGCGGCTCGCGCGCGCTGGCAGCTGCCATCCCGGCCTGGCCCCATCTCGAGTCACTCAACCTCAGTGACTCGCTCGTGAGGAGTACGGGCGCGCGCTGGATCTTTGACGCGTTGGGCAAGCACGCGACGGGCCTGAAGACGCTGCTGCTGCAATACTGCGAGCTCAATCGGGATGCCATCGTGGCGCTGGCAGACGTGCTCGAGAGTTCGTTGCACAGCCTCAAGCACGTCGAGCTGCACGGTAACTGGATCGAGGAGGACGATGAGGCCGTCGAGCGAATCAAGGCTGCGATCCAGTCGGCTGGCGGCGATGTTGACGAGCTCGGGCTGGATGAGCTGGAGCCGGAGGCGGAGGAGGAAGAGGAGGCCGAGGAGGACTACGAGGACTTTGACGAGGAGGAGGAGGAGGAGGAGGAGGCGGCGCCGCAGAGAGAGGACCAAGAACACGTCAAGCCCCCTGTGCCAGAGCCAGAGATCGCCGCGTCAAGGGCAACGGATGACGAGACGAAGCTGGACGCGCCACCAAGTCATTCCGACACCGACCAGGCAAGGTCACCTATCGAGACAAACAAGGACCGACCAGCTTCGGCGACCGAGTCGAGCGCGCCTGCGAGTGGGGACGTCCTTGACGCTGATGCAAGCTCGTCGGACGGCGCGGTGGGTGCTCTCGGCACGTCTCTCGGCGCGCTGGCGTTACAAGACAGCGGTCACAAAGAGGCGGCAGATGGACTCGACCACGACGCCGGTGGCAGATCCGTGGAAGCCACTGGCGCGTCTGTGGCGCAGGAAGATTCAGCGGCTGCCGCGGTACCGAGCGCATCGACGAAGATTTACTCGCTCCTGGGCAAGAACCTCAAGCTCAACTCGGCCGAGGACGCGCAGCCATACTGCGACGAGCTCGAGGCCATCGAAGGGCTCGAAGAGGTCCATCTTGGCGGCAACACGCTCGGTCAAGGCGCATGCGAGGCGTTTGCGCGGGCGCTGCAGCGGAGTCGGTCCACCCTGCGCGTGTTCAACGGCGCCGACATCTTCACCGGCAGGCTCATCACCGAGATCCCGGCCTCGCTGCGGGCGCTGTGCAACGGCCTCATCGAGCACGAGAAGCTCCAAGTCGTCGACCTGAGCGACAATGCGTTCGGCGGCCGGTGTGCGGATGCGATGACGCGCCTCTTCTCGGAGAACCACGCGATCGAGGTGATCCGGCTGCAGAACAACGGGCTCGGGATCAGCGGGGGTAAGATCATCGCGGCGGCGCTCGAGGCGGCGGCGGACAGGCTTCAAGCGGCGGGCCGAAGCAGCGCGCTGCGGATTGTCACGATTGGACGGAATCGGCTCGAGAATGGGTCCGCACCGGACCTGGCGCGTGCCCTGGCCCGACACGGCTCGGCGATTGAGGAGGTACGCGTGCCGCAGAATGGCATCCGGATGCAGGGCATCGAGGAGCTGTGCCGGCAGCTCGCGGCGCACTGCCCCAATCTGCGCTCGCTCGATGTGCAGGATAATACGCTGGTGCAGCGCGGCTCGCGCGCGCTGGCAGCTGCCATCCCGGCCTGGCCCCATCTCGAGTCACTCAACCTCAGTGACTCGCTCGTGAGGAGTACGGGCGCGCGCTGGATCTTTGACGCGTTGGGCAAGCACGCGACGGGCCTGAAGACGCTGCTGCTGCAATACTGCGAGCTCAATCGGGATGCCATCGTGGCGCTGGCAGACGTGCTCGAGAGTTCGTTGCACAGCCTCAAGCACGTCGAGCTGCACGGTAACTGGATCGAGGAGGACGATGAGGCCGTCGAGCGAATCAAGGCTGCGATCCAGTCGGCTGGCGGCGATGTTGACGAGCTCGGGCTGGATGAGCTGGAGCCGGAGGCGGAGGAGGAAGAGGAGGCCGAGGAGGACTACGAGGACTTTGACGAGGAGGAGGAGGAGGCGGCGCTGGAGGAAGAGGAACAAGAAGAGGCCCAGGTTCCAGCGGTCACACCTTCCACCGTCGCCTTTGATCCGAGCGCTGAGTCGAACGCGACGGTGGCCGAGCAGCCTGGTAAAGCAGTCATCCAAGAGACGAGCGTCGCGGACGATGCCTCCGAGAAGGAGGGCAAGGAGGTCCTTCAACAAGCGGCGGACTCGACTACAGATGCGATCGGCGCGCTTGAAAGTGCTGTCGGCGCCATTACCCTACAAGACGGCGCTGAAGGTGTCAGCGATCGCGATGTGGCTGGGGCCGTCGCTGAGGACATCCAGGCGGACAAGATCGAGGACTCTCAAGATCTTTCTTCGAACGCGCGGGGCGAAGTTGCGCTCGACTCGACGCCTTCTGCCGAGGTTCAGACGGCATTGTCCAACGGCGAGGCTATGGAGGATGTGCAAGCAGACGTCAAGCCTGAGGGTGACGAGAAGTCTCTGGCGGCGACGGGATCTGTCGCTGCCGCAGACGACGACAAGGACGTTGTTGAGGGCTCGGTGCCCGAGGCCGCCAATGCAGCCACCTCCGATTCCATCTTAGCACCACAGAGCGAAGAGCCAGATGATCGCGCTGGCCTGGACGCCGCCGCCGGAGCCGTCGCAGCCATTCCTACGGGCGTCCTCGACACGACGGCCAATCTGGCCTCTGCCAGTGGCGACGTGATCAAGGACACGGTCGAGGACAAGGTCGACGACGTTTCTCCTCTGCTTACCAAGGGGCCGCCAGTCGATGAGGCGGCCACGGCGGCTGGGGCGCCCTTTCAAGATCTCAGCACCGACGCGGCAGATCATGACAAAGGCGCTGCGGAAACGGCAGCAGCCAAGCTCAATTCGGCGCTCGAATCTGCCAAGGCGACTGTCCCTGACGCGCTGGGTCGAGAGGAGCAGCCTGCCGTCTCGGGGCAAGCCATCTCGCTGGGCGATGCCGACGATGTCGTCCAGCCGGACGCTGTGACGGCGGGCGCGGACACTGGCGCTCCTTCTCAAGATGCGGATCATAAAGGCGAGGCGGGGTCGAAGCGTACGTCGATCCTCGACTCGATTGAGTCGGCTGCGGATAGCGTCTTCCCTGCCCCGTCCGGTCTGGTCTCTTCCTCAGAGCATGGCGGCATTTCTGGCGAAGAGTCGGGCACCAGCGCCCTCCCTACGCCCGCTCTCGAGCGTGATCTCATGGCCGAGTCGGCCGGCGAGAGCAAGGCCACGCAAGAAGCCATCCCTCTCCAAGGCGAAGATGTCGCGGCTCCCAAGATTGAAGCTCGACGAGGATTCATCCTTGAGAGCATCAAGTCGGCGTCCCAGTCGGTCATCCCGGCCGCGTCCAATCTGCTGGGTCAACGAGGACACGGCGGCGTCTCGGGCGAGGGTCTGGACACGAGCGCACTCCCTACGCCGGCGGTGGAGCGGGACCTCGTCGATGGCGCGGTTGCGCCCGAGGGCGGCGTTGAAGCCGAGCACGCGGAGCAAGACCAAAGACGTGCTCCGGGCGCGTCCATCCTGGATACGATCAAGTCGGCGACGCAGGCCGTCCTCCCGGCCGCCGCTGGGTCGAGCCTGATTGCGGGCGGCGCGCGGAGCGGGCATGGGGCCGTGTCGGGTGAAGGGCTCGACACGAGCGCGTTGCCTACGCCTGCGGCTGAGCGAGACCTTGTCGAAGCGGGCCCAAGCACGTCTGCAGGGCCGTCTACGACTTCATCGGCGGCACCCCCGCCACCCTCGTCCTACGAGGTTGGCGACAAGGACAAGGAGGCCGCTCGCCCAGGAACGGCGACCGGGCGCGCGAGCACGGGCCGGAAGCTCCCCTCGAGCGAGTCGCAGATGATCCGGCAGATTGCCGAGGCGCTGAGTGATGAGCTGCCGCAGGCGCGTCAGCGGAGGCAGGGTCATGGGCGGTGAGTACGCGCCTACCAGGGCTCGCGCTTCGACCCGTTCTTGTACGATGGGCGACGATGCTGACCCCACCTTTCCTCTCCCCATGCCATGCCCTCTCCTCTGCCATTGATTAGGATCAACTCGATCGACCTCTCCGGCGAGCTCTACATCGACGGCGCCATGTCGCCCTCGCGCTTTGCGCATCTTGAGCGCGATGAGGACGACGACGAGGCGGCGCGCGCTGGTGGCCGTGGTGGCGTGGCGGGTCGGATGCGGGCTGCGTTGGGGGCGGTGTGGGAGTTGATGCGCTGATATGAGAGTGCTGATTGGGTGGGCGGGCTCGTCTACCAAGCGTCGCCGGCGCGGTCCTGTCCCCGTCACGTCACATCGTATACCCTCATGCCGCGGCGTGAAAGGGCAGGCCAAGGCTCGTCGCACGCAGCGCGTTGCCCGCCACCGCCTTGATGACTCGCATCACTGATTTCCTCCATAGTAATGAATCCACCTTTGCTTTCTTATCTTCTCCTTGCTCGAGCTCGAGCTCGAGCTCGCCGTTCCAAAGGATCCATGCGCATCACCGCCTCACCGCTCCCTCACACACCCACCAGGCAACAAGAACCCAAACCGCCCCGAATCACTGACCACCGCGCCCGGCACACCCACCGCCCCACTCACCCTCCGCGCCCCATTCCAGCGCCACAGCAGCTCGGCGAAGGAGTACACTTCGGGCAGGAGGCCGAAGACGTCTTCGCCCGTGCAGATTTTGTGTTGGATCGCGCTCGGTTGGAGGAGGGCGGCGGCGTTCTTGTTGGCGAAGAGGCGGTCGGAGTGGGAGTAGGACTGTGTGGGGGGTGGGGAGGGGAGGGGGAGAGAGAGGGAGGTGAGGGGAGGGGAGGTCAGTGATTGGCTGCGTTGGCGTGACGCGCGCCGGAGAGGGCGTCGAGGAAGAGAGTACGTACCGACATCTTGAAGATGAAGTCGGAGAGGTACCGGAAGCAGAAGCTGAAAGGGATCCAAGTCAGTATCTTTTGAAGATGAGCGCGTGCGCGCGCCCGCCCTGACCGCCTGACCCACCGAGTGGGGGCCAAGACCCGTACTCGATCACACTCACCTGCAATGCCATCCCGCATCCGCCAAGATGACCTCGGCCGCCTTGGAATGCATATACACCGTATTGGGCGGCCCGCCCCTCCACTCGTGCAACTGCGCGCGCCAACTGCGCGAGTCGGTGGGGAACTCGAACGAGTAGACGTATTGGCGCAGTTGGAGGTGGATGGGTAGGGGCGCGGCGCAGGATTTGAGGAGGGCGAGGGCGTGCCATGCTGGGATCTCGTCGACGTCGGACATTAAGACGAGGTCGGAGGGGGCGGGCTTGACTTGCGAGGCTCTGCTCGTGGCGCCGGGAGCAGGGGAGGGTTCTGGTAGTCAGTCTGGGGGCCCTCGGTAGGAGAGGTAGGATGGGATAACGTACAAAAAGGTGGTGACGGCCTCCCTCATCTCCCTCTCGACGTTGAAGGGATCCTCGCCGGGCAAGCGCGCCCTGCCCGGATGAGCCAAGTACCGAATGCGCCCCTCCCACCTTGCAAAGCGGCCGCGGTTCTGCGCAAAGGTGAGGTTCTTGGGCTCGCCCATGAAGGTGTGGCCGCTCTCGACGATGACAAAGGTGTCGACGACGCGGTCGAGCTCGCGGAGGCGGATCTCGAGCAGGTCGAGCTCGGTGGAGACGATGGTGGCGTCGATGAGCTTGGGGAGCGGGTGGGGGCGGGTGGTGAAGTTGTGTCGTGAGCAGGCGGCTTGGTCGTCGGGGGGCACGCCCTCTGCGTATATGTGCGGGATGAACGCGTGTGGGTCTTGGTCGGGCTGGTGGTCCCACTGGAGAAGAGCAGCACAAGGAAAGTGTCAGCCTCGTCGAGGACTGGAGGGAAGAGGACAGAGATGCTTACCAATGGCCTGCTTGCGTATGTGAACAAGTTGGCGAGAGGCCTGAGCCCGTTGGTGATGGCGTACCACCCCATGGCGCCGAGGAGGAGGAGGAAGGGGCTGAGGACGCAGAGGCGGCAGAGAACGCGGCCACTGAGGATGCGTCTCCTTCTGCGTGCGCGATGGTGGCCGTGGGTATGGGCATAGGACCCGCCGCCTAGTCGGAGGCCGTCGTCATGGTCGAGAGCGAGGTGGTGCTCGTCGTCGTCGTCGGTGCTGCCTGAGGCGGCGCGTGGGCGTGGTGGGTACGAGGCGCGTGGGAGAGCCGTGGTGGGCAGCTGCTCGTATGCTGTGGGTGCCATCTGTGAGCCGCCCTCGACCTCGTCGTCGTCGTCGTCGTCGGTGTCGATGGCATGGAGCTGTCAGAAGGAGGTGTTGATCTGTGCGCGAGTCGGGTCCTTCTCGCCCTCTTTCCTCTGTTGGCAGGCAGCTGGACCCGCCGGTCTTCTTTCGGCTGCCTGCCCACTGCGGCGCGACGGTCCCACTGTGTTTACACGACGGGCAAGGCGGTCGAGGTCGTAAGGGAGCTGGATGGCTGGCTGGCTGGGCTGCAGGCCGAGCCTGGCAACGTGCTCATCGCTCACTGGCCAGAAGCCCGCACAGCCTCGGGTGTCTTGGCATGGGCACAGGTGAGGTGGAGTGCGAGGGCAAGCGCCGACGTGGCTGATGAGTGGTCATGGCCTTGTGTGTATGTAACAGATCTCTTCTTCGTCTCATCTCTCTCTGTCTCTTTGAAATAAGTTGGCCTTCTTAGTTCTTAGAGTAATTAGAGAAGAGACGCGTCGAGTTACGAAAAGAGTGAGTGGTCAGACGAGGAGAGGCACCGTCGTCATCGTCAGCGAGGTGAAGAAGGAATGCGGCGAGGGACGAATTGAATGGGGAGGCGGCGCGCACCCTGGCTGCACTGCCCATGCAGCTGGCAGCGGGGCGGTCCACCGACGTCTTGGCCGCGTCTTAGGCTGCTGCCGTGCCGGTGCCCTGTCCCGCCCCCGCTGGCCCAGGCGCTAGCACCGCATTTGTCAAGGGCGGCTCCCTCACCCTGACGCCAAGGAGGTGTGCGGTGTGCGGTGAGGCCGCCCACTGTGCCATGCCTTCCTCCTCACTCGACTCGCCTTGTACTCGAGTCCAGCACTGCAATGCAGTCCCACGCCTGCACGTTGTCGCCGCTGCCTGCGCGACTTTTTACAGAGTCGGCATCGAGCGGGCGGCGTGGACCGCACTTCATTTCACTCATATACGACACGACAAGAGGACGGAGCCACACCATCAACCACCCACCACCACCACCCTCCCACCCCCCGGTCACCATCCTCACCAACGACGAGCACGAGTCGCACCGTCTCGAGCCCAGCCATGTCGTCCGACGACAAGCAGCGCCCCTCGCTGCCCACCATCATCACCACCGAAGACGTCGCAGCCGCGGCCAGCGATGGGCAGCAACACGGCCAGACGGTGACGCCCTCGGCTTCCACCACGGCCACCGCAGACGCCGCCGCCGCAGCATCGCCATCCGCGTCCTCCCTCGCCTCGGCCCCCTCCGTGCCCAACATTGCCATCTCCGCCTCGGGTCCCAGCACTGCACCCGCGTCCAAGGCGACGGGCGCCTCCCACGGCCGCAACTACAGCATCTCCTCCATCGGCCACAACCGCAACGCCAGCCTCGGATCAGCAGCAGCCCACCTCCAGGTGCCCCAGTCCCCCTCCCAGGGCACCGTCGCCCTCGCCGCACCAGCAAGCGCGGCCAATGGCACCCAGCCCAACGGCGGCCTCCCCCACACACACGTGCCACCCAGCCCCACCCTCAGCGTCATCAGCGACGGCGTCTCCCCAACATCCACCGCACGCTCCCACAACCGTCTCCCCTCCGTCAGCTCCTCCGCCGGCTTCTCCTCCGAGCCAGGCCACGGGCCCGGCATGGCCAGCAGCGACCGCAACAAGACGGCCAAGACTGCCAGCAAGGCCCACCGCCACAACGCCAACGGCAGCACCGACGACGCCGACGACGACGATGACGACGACGATCCCAACGACGCAGACCACCCCGCCAAGGGCATCAAGGGCCTCAAACAACGATTGCGCGCCCACACACGCGCAGGCCGACGCGCCGCACAAGAAGCCAAGCTGGCCGAGGAGCGTCGCCAGGCACGCGAGATGGACCCCAGCCCGTTCCGGCACAGGCCCTACGAGTTTGGCGACCTCATCGACCCCAAGAACCCCAAACTCCTCAAGGACATGGGCGGCGTCAACGGCCTCGTCGCCCGGCTCGGCTCCGACCCGACCCAAGGTCTCAACATTGCCGTCAACGCGACGGGCGCGTCCGCCGACGCCGCTCCCGCTTCCAACGCGTCGGAAAAGCGCGTCGACGCGGAGAAGGATGTCGAAAATGTGCCCGTGCATCAGCACGAGGACTACGTCGCTGCCTCGCAAGAGGACCGCGAGCGCGTCTATGGCCGCAACCAGCTTCCCGGGCGCAAGTCGAAGAGCTTGCTCCTGCTCATGTGGCTTGCCTTCCAGGACAAGATTTTGGTGAGTAGTACAACCAGCCATCAAGACAGGAGAAGATAGAAAGAGCGCTGATTCACAACTTTCCTGCAATCGATAGATTCTCCTGACCATTGCTGCCGTCGTCTCGCTCGCCCTGGGCCTGTACACCGACTTTGGCGCCGCGCCCGAATACCTCGACTGCGACAACCCGCCTCCAGGCTTGCCCGGCTGCCCCGCGCCCAAGGTCGACTGGGTCGAGGGTGTGGCCATCATCGTGGCCATCATCATTGTCGATCTCGTCGGCTCGCTCAACGACTACCAGAAGGAACGCCAATTTGCCAAACTCAACGCCAAGAAGGAACAGCGCGACGTCAAGGTCATCCGCCAGGGCAAGCAGGCTCTCATGAGCGTGCACGACGTCCTCGTCGGCGACGTGCTCATGCTCGAGCCCGGTGAGATCGTCCCCTGCGACGGCGTCTTCCTCCGCGGCCACAATGTCAAGTGCGACGAGTCCGGCGCGACAGGCGAGTCGGACATGATCCGCAAGATCCCCTACGAAGAGTGTCTCCAAGCCTGGGAGGCTGCCGAGCAAGACGGCGGCAAGCACCCGTCCAAGGACTGTTTCCTCATCTCCGGCTCGCGCGTGCTCGAGGGGTACGGCGAGTACATTGTCATTGCCGTCGGCCCCAACTCGTTCAACGGCAAGCTCATGCTCTCGCTCCGCACCGACGGCGAGAGCACGCCGCTCCAGGTCAAGCTCAACAGCTTGGCTGGGTTGATTGCCATCCTCGGTGCCACGGCCGGTGCGCTCCTCTTCATCGCGCTCATGATCCGCTTCTTTGTCCAACTTCGCACGATACCCGGTCGGACGAGCGACCAGAAGGCGCAGAGCTTTATTCAGATCCTTGTCCTCTCGTGTACCGTCATCGTCGTGGCCATTCCTGAAGGTGAGTCGATTCCCACTTTCGGGCCTCAGCACAGACGTCAGACGCACTGGCTGATCGTGACTATTTATCTTGATTGCAGGTCTCCCGCTCGCTATCACGCTCGCCCTGGCGTTTGCCACGAAGCGCATGACCAAGATGAACCTCCTCGTTCGACTGCTCGGCTCTTGCGAGACGATGGCCAACGCCACCGTTGTTTGCACGGACAAGACGGGTACTCTCACGCAGAACGAGATGCACGTCGTCGCGGGTTCCATCGGTGTCGATCTCCAGTTTGCAGATCTGCTCGAGGAGAACCGCGGTCGCGTTAACCAGGACGGCTGGACGATTGACCAGAAGGACATCAATGACTACGTTCAAGGCCCGCTCCAGGCTCTGTTCAACGACTCGATTGCTGTCAACTCGACAGCTTTCGAGGAGGCGGCCAGCAAGGACGACGACGACAAGGACGCCGCTAGCATCATCCAGAAGATTGGCCCGCTTGCCAAGCTCTTTGGTCGCAAGAAGAAGAAGGACGCCGTCGCGGACAAGGTCGTCGGCTTTGTCGGCTCCAAGACGGAGACGGCGCTGCTCAACCTGGCCAAGAAGCTCGACTGGGAGCACTACAAGACGAGCCGGGAGCGTGCCGAGATTGTGCAGATGATCCCGTTCAGCTCGGAGCGCAAGGCCATGGGTGTCGTCGTCAAGCTTCGCGAGGGCGGCTACCGTCTCTACCTCAAGGGCGCGTCCGAGGTGCTTACCAAGCTGTGCGGTTCCCACGTCGATGTGCCTCGCCAGGGCGGCGAGGCTGCCACCGGTGCCATCCAGACCAAGCCTTTCGACGCTGATGCCGCCACCAAGACGGAGGCCACGATCAACCTGCTTGCCAACCAGTCGCTCCGTACGATTGCTATCTGCTACCGCGACTTTGCCCAATGGCCACCGGCTGGCGCCGCCATGGTGCCTGACGCTGCCACCCCTGAAGTGGAGTACTCTTCCCTGGCCAAGGACCTGACCCTGATTGCCATCACCGGTATCGAGGACCCGCTTCGTCCCGGTGTGCGCGACGCCGTCGAGGCGTGCCGCAAGGCGGGTGTGCAGGTCAAGATGTGCACGGGTGACAATGTGCTCACGGCCAAGTCGATCGCCAAGCAGTGCGGCATCCTCTCCGAGGGCGGCGTCGTCATGGAGGGTCCCGTGTTCCGCAAGCTGTCCGATGCCGAGATGACCGATGTCGCGCCCAAGCTCCAGGTGCTGGCGCGTTCGTCGCCCGAGGACAAGAAGATTCTCGTCGAGAAGCTCAAGAGCCTCGGTGAGGTCGTCGGTGTGACTGGTGACGGTACCAACGACGGTCCTGCGCTCAAGACGGCCAATGTCGGCTTCTCAATGGGCATTGCCGGTACCGAGGTGGCCAAGGAGGCCAGTGACATTATCCTGATGGACGACAACTTTGCCAGCATCGTGAGCGCCATCATGTGGGGTCGCTGTGTCAACGACGCCGTGCGCAAGTTCCTCCAGTTCCAGCTCTCGGTCAACGTCGTCGCCGTCATTGTCACATTCATCACGGCCGTCGCGTCGGAGGAGGAGGAGTCGATCCTCACCGCCGTCCAACTGCTCTGGCTCAACATTATCATGGACACCTTTGCCGCCCTCGCCCTCGCCACCGACCCGGCCACGCCCAAGCTGCTGAACCGCAAGCCGGACCGCCGCAACGCGCCCCTGATCTCGACGGACATGTGGAAGATGATCCTCGGCCAGTCGATCTACCAGGTCATCATTGTCCTCGTCCTCAACTTCCGCGGTCGACAACTGCTCGGCCTCCACGGCGAGACGGCCGCGGAGGAGCGTGAGAACAACACGTACATGTCGGCGCTCATCTTCAACGTCTTTGTGTGGTGCCAGCTCTTCAACCAGCTCAACTGCCGCCGGCTGGACCGCAAGTTCAACATCTTTGAAGACTTGCACAAGAATGTGTGGTTCCTGCTCATCCTCGTCATCGAGTGCGGTGCGCAGGTGCTCATCATCTTTGTCGGCGGCGCGGCCTTCTCGACGACGCCGCTGGACGGCCGCGGATGGGGCATCTCGCTGATCGCCGGCCTCGTCTCGTGGCCGCTCGCCATCCTGATCCGCATCATCCCGACGGAGCCGATCGAGCGCTTCCTGATCAAGACGAGGCTGATGTCCGACCCGAACGCGCTGCCCGTCATCTCGCCCGAGGCCGTCGAGGAGGCGCTCAAGAACCCCGACTCGGAGGCGGGCAAGGCGCTCTCGCTCGCCAACTCGCGCCTGATGGCCTACTCGCGCGTGCGCGGCGGCCGTCTGCGGGCGCACGGCCTGTCGCTGCCGACGAAGAGCAAGAAGAAGGACCCGGACGCGAGCCCGCAGAGCATCATGGCGCTCGTGCCTGCCCTCATTGCGAGTGCCGTGTCGATGGCGCCGAGCCAGGAGCCGCCTTCGGACCACTCGGCGCGGGTGGTCAAGACGTCGGGCGAGAAGTAGATAGCCTTCGCCGGCCCGCCTGTCTTTGCCGCCACTTGAGGCGGAGGGGGAGGGCGGCAGATACCAACGGCGTGCGACGGGTTTCCCCCCGGTCCCATTTTCCTTTCGTGTACATACTTCGACCCCAGCCGGAGGCTCGCTCAATCCACATCGACATCGCACACACACACACACACACACACACACACACACCCCTGCAGCCGCACCATTCGATACCTCGGCCTCCCTCGTCTTCTTCGGTCTCGGTCTCGGTCTGCCCGCCCCTTCGTCCTGCTGCGTCACGTTTCTGTGCTTCCAAGGTCCCAACTCCCGAGGCTCCCTCCTTCCTCCCCTCTTCCAGCACGCACGCACACCAAGGGGCTTGCTCGATCGCTGCTCGCTCGGTCGGACGGACTCGTTTCCCCCTTCCACTTCCAACTCCAACTCCAAACATCCCGAGTCAAGCAGCAGCCTTCTCCCCACTCTAATCCCGACCTGGCCCACCTACCTACACGGTGACAACCCGCACGCACGCATGCTCGGCAAGGGCAGTCCTCCCCTCCCTCCGACGTGCGACCGACCTGCTTCTGCTTTGGCCAGCTTCGACCTCCCCTTCTACTTCCACTTCCTCGCTGTACATAGCTACCTTCCTCCCCGACCTCTCCTCTTCTGCCCCTCCTCCTCCGACGACGACGACCTGAATGTGCCCGCTTTCCAAGAAGAAAAAGAAACGAAGAAATGTCAACAACCACTCACGGCGTCATTGGTGGATCTCGTCCTGCCTGTCGTTTGACGTTTGTCGCATCGCTTGCATCGCATCGCATCGCAGAGTCGGAGGGGGGCAGAAGAACGTGCGCGCGCCCGTACTGGGACTGTGCTGGCATGGGAGGACTGAGGATGGAGGAGGAGGCACTGCCTGCCCTGCCCATCCATCTCGCGCACGAAACTGAATGTATGATAGGAATGCTGGAAAAACGAGGGCACGCGGATGGGAAGTCAGCATGAGCCTCATCGACGAATCACCCCAGTGGCTCGTACTCCTTGTCCAGGCTCTACTCACCATTTTTCTGTTTGACAGAATATGGGGACGAACCGACGAGGCTGAGACGTTGGAGACGGGTTTCACGGGCTGGCATCGATGCCCGCCAGCTCATCGTACCCGAGGGCAATGTTCAAGTTCTGCCAAGAAGGACTTGCTATCAGTTGACCATGCCTTTGCTTAGCACGAAGGGGCAAGCAGCAGAAGGGCGAGGACGTACCTGCAAGCACTGCGTCGCCGCGCCCTTGAGCAAGTTGTCCAGCACGCCCACGAGCACGACGCGATCCCCGTCCGAGTGCACCTGGAAGCCGCCAATCTTGACGCCGTTCTTGAGGGCAATGTCCTGGAGGGTAGGAGGAGGAGGAGGAGGAGGAGGAGGAGGAGGAGGGAGAGAAAGGGCCAGGGTTAGATCACGATTGTGAAGCGTACTCACAGAGAGAGAGGGCAAGGGGGCCACAAAAGCTCACCTTGATCTCAGGCACCGAAGCTTGCAGCTCCACCAGCGGCTCGCCCTCATAAAACTCCTCAAAGAGCGCCCTCACCTCCTTGGCCGTCGTCTTGCGCTTCAGCGACACGCTCGCCGTCGAGATGATGCCCTGGAACCAGGGCGCGACGGTCGGGATGAAGGCCACCTTGAGCTTGCCGTTGCCCTCGCCGTTGCCCTCGCGGGGGAGGAGGTCGCTGAGATGCACGCCCGCCTCGCGCTCGTGGATGTGGTCCGTCAGGCTGTACGGCCGGATGCCGCCCGCCAGCGACTCGGCGCTCATCTTGGGCAGCGTGACCGGTCGACCCGCCTTGCCTCCGGCACCGGCACCGGCGCCGCCGCCGCTCTCGTCCTTGGCGCCCGCCTTGGTGCCCGCGCCCGAGTAGCCAGACACGCCGTACACCGTCGGCGGGATGGCCGTGTTGATCAGCGGCAGCAAGGGCGCGAGGAGCATCTGCGTATTGGTGGCGTAGCATCCCGGGTTCGAAATCAGGCGCGCCTCTCGTACCGCCGAGCGTCCGTAGAGTTCTGCAAGACCAAAGGGAAGAGGGGGTCGACGCAAACGGGGTCAGTGTCATGTTGCGTCTGGCGTCAAGTAGGAGGGTCCCAGTCGGGGTTGATCGCTCCTCCGGCCGGGGCAGAAGGCAGAACGCAAGGTAGGATGCATTGCACGACTGCCGCGCCCTCCCGCCGAGGCCGAGGAGGGGCACGGAGGATAGAGAGACATGGGCCACCAGGGCATATATCCAACTCCGGAGGCCCCTCCCTCTTCGCTCTGGTCAGGTGTAGTGGCGACGACCGAGCCGTGCCTATGCCCTGCCCTTGCGGCGCTGTCTTCTTCTTGTATCTTGATGTTTGGGAAGCCAAAGGAAACCGGTCGGGAAACGAAAGGGAAGCATGATCGGCATCTACTGACCTGGAAGACCGTACGTCCAGCCTTGTTCGAAGCGGTAGTCGGCGCTGAGGTCGACAATCTTGCCATGGCCCCGGGACGGTCCTTGCCACCCTGCTGCACAGCCTCCACGAACGGCTTGCACACGCCGTTGGGGAGCGCCATGACGTACGCATCCGGCGGCGCGCCCGGGCCGTGCCCGTTCTCAAGCTTGCGCAGCTCATCGACGCCAATGTTGGTGTACTTGACCTGCGACTTGGTGTACTCCGTCAACGGAAAGCCGGCCAGCTCGCGCGACGAGACATGCGAGAGCTCGAGGTGCGGGTGCTGGTTCAGGAGCGAAATGAGCGCTTGGCCGGTAAAGCCGCGCGCGCCGATGAGGGCGACGCGCTTCTTGTCCGTCGTAGTGGCTGGCAGGGGCTTTTCGCGCCTCACGGCTTCGGTGGCATAGCCGCGCTTGCCAGAGAGACCAACCGAGGAAGCGAACGACGGCCGTGCCATCGTCGAAAAGGCGCGCGCCCCCGTCGTAGCAGAGCCTTGGGCGGGTCGACTGGCGTTGAGAGGCAAGTAGGCGCGCTCGACGCGACCCTTCTCCTCGAGCGTGCGCACGACGCGCTCGACCTCCGACACGTCGTGAATGCCGTAGTAGAACAGACTCCTGCCGTTGCGCGAGAAGCTGCCATCGGCGCGCTCGTAGTGCCAGGCGCGGTTCTCGTCGTCGGCGCGCGCCGTCCAGAGGAGGCGCTTGTGGTCCTTGCGGATCTGGTTCCAGACATTGTCGTTGACACCGTTGAGGATGCCACCGCGGGTAGCGACCATCTTGGTAAGGATGGGAACCTCGCCCTTGGGCCGGATCACAAAGGCGGCACAGTCAAAGGGCTCGTCGCCGTAGACGGTGTAAGGGTGCTTGGCAAGGTCCGAGAAGAATTGCGCGACGCTCTTGCGGCCAGACTTGATCTCGTCGTCGTTGTCCTTGAGCAAGCTGCGCAGGCGCTCGGAGCCGATCTCCTCGATGCTGTCCGACTTGTAGAGCTTGAAGCCGCGTCGGATGAGCGTGCCGGCACCGGAGTCGGTGAAGAGCTCCTTCTGCAGCTGGTCGACGGAGATGATGGCCACGGAGGAGGAGCGTGGGAGGTGGTCGAGCAGCTCCTTCATCTCACGAAGCTTGAGCTTGGTGCCAAACTTGACCCACTCCTGCTTCATGAGGTCGTCGTACTCCTCGTCGAGATTGATGGTCTCGAGGAGCTCCTTCGTCTTGCCGTGGAAGAGACCACCCTTCTCGTTGAGGTAGACAATCTTGAGCGGCTCAAGCACCTTGGAGAGCTCCGACGCGGCGACGTCGGCGTTGACGTTCCTGGATGGTTCCAAGCCGGCGTGCGAGTCAGTGCAAAGCTTGGACTTCTATGGTCGCAACGCCGACACTCACAAAATCTGACCGTCCTCCGTCTCAGCCAAGCTGGTGAGGATTGGCAAGCAACCGGCACGGATGGCTGCCTCGATGGGCTCCTTGTCGACCGACTCAATCTTGCCGACAAAGCCGTACTTGTCCTTGTCAAGGTACGAGGCGGTGAATGTGCCGAGGGGGATGGGCCGTGCGCGGCTGCCGAGCGACTCGAGTTTGGCCACGAGACGCGCGTTCTCCTCGAGGAAGACCTTGCGGGCGACGTGGAGCGTCTTGGCGTCTGTGTGCGAGGTGAGGCGTCAGCAGGGACTCCGAATACTTATGGAAGCTCATTGTGAAGCGCACCTGTGATCCGAATGCCGTCAATGTAGTCGGGCTCGACGCCCTCGCGCTCGAGAATCTCGTTGAGCTGAGGACCGGCGCCGTGGACGACGATGGGGTAGAGACCACTGGATAAGACGATTGCGACCATTAGTTCCGGTGATCGGATGCCGTCAGAAGGGTAACCAGTTCCGAACTCACACTCGGTGCAGGAAGGACAAGCTGAGAGCGAGCTCGTCGAGCTGCTGGGTCAGGATGGCCCCGCCGACCTTGAGGACGGCAAACTTGTTGGCTGCGCTGAAGATGCGGAGGTATCGCTCGACCTCCTTGCGCGAGGCGAGCGAGTAGAGCAGTCTTGTGATCGTTTCCTGTGTGTGCGAAGGGCCGGTCAGTGACAGCCCATGTCAGGCTGCTGCATCGAGACTACTCACGCGATCGGCGGCACTGTCTCGCGCGCCGTTGGGCAGGACGCTCTGCTGGCGAGCCGACGAGGCGTGCAAGAGGCGCGAGCGCGCTGTGAGGGCGGCGGCTGCCGAGGGTGCGGTGCCCGTGCTCGCCGTGGAGGACACCGTTGAGACGGCGACGCGGCGCCCGAGCGCTCGGAGCGCGCTGCGTTGGGTGAGAGCGGCGTGCATCGTCCCACGTGTGTCTCGCTGTCTTCGAGGACGCTGCTGCTGATGGCGATGCTGATGGTGGTGGTCGTCAAGAAGGAGGACGAAGGGGAGGGAGATAATGCAACCCAGTCATGAGTCGAAGCCAGGCCTCCACCGCATAACCACCCTCTTATCACCCCGGCTTAAACGCCGATCACTTTGACAGCTGGCGCCGGGGCCCCGGGCCGTCGCGGCGGGCCGCCCGGCGCTGCGGGGGCGGGGCACGCTGGCCGCTGCACTTGGTCTCGCTGGAGCCAGTCTGGACGAAGGTCGACACTGGCGATGGCCTCGACGACGACGACGTCGACCACGGAAGCGCCTCCGTCGAGGTTCCGTCGCAGGCAGAGGAGCCCGTTCCGGTCCTCTTCCGCAGCGCAGCGCAGCGCGTCCCGGTCGGGCCGGGCGGACCGCACATCGTCGCGATGCCCATCGCCATTGCGCCGCCCTCGCACTCGTGGCAGCAACCACAGAGCCGGGCCATGACGGCAGCGCACACGTCGACGTCGGTGTCGTCCATGTCGACCGCATCCTCGTCGGTGGCGGCGGCGGGAGCAGCGGGAGCAGCTGGCGGAGAGGGCGGAGGCGGAGGACAGGCCGTCGGCATCACGCAGGACAACCCGTCCGAGTGCTGGAACACGCCAGGCGACATCGACGGCGCCCTCATCCGACGGACATACGCCCACTTTGACCTCGTCGGCGTGCCCGGCGACGGCATCCTCGACGGCATCGAGCTCACCCGCGAGCGCACCCACCCGCTCCCCTTTGCCTGGGCGGACGATCGCCGGGCCCCGTCATCCGCATCCCAGACCCGCCCCGAGCACAGCTCCGGCACCCAGGACAGCACCAACGGCACCCGACAGGCCAACGGGACGGGCGAGGCCACGTCGTCCTCCTTCAAGCGCAGGTCGCTCGTCCTCTCACCGCACAAGACGGCCATCGCCATCGGCACCACCGCCACACCGTCCTCTCACAGCCACGCCACCACCGCCTCCGACTACCTCTCTGCGGGCAGCCCAGGTGGGGCGACGACGCCGGGCGCAGCCACGCCAGGAGCAGCCACGCCGTCCCAGCCGACGGGCGCGCTCGTCTCGACACCACAGCTCAATGTCACGCCGGCCACCCCAACCATCGAAAGCGGAGCCTCCACTCAGGCCGCGAGTCGCCGGCCATCATCGGCGGAGGATCCAAAGTCATCGAATGATCAGCAGCGGACCGGACGCCAAGATCATCGCCCAGATCTGCCAGCACGTGTGTCTGCTGGCCCGCCATCCCCCTCGCCCTCCCACCCGAGCTTCATCTCACCCGCCCTTACCGCAGCACGGCGGAGACGCACGCAAGAGATGGACTCAGAGCAGCGTCTCGACAAGCGGCTCCAATGCACGGATCGATACGGCTTCTTCGCCAACTCGCTTGCCACCTCGTCTCACGCCAAGGCCGTCGTCCTCCCATCCACCTCATCGTCCGCCTCTCCTAGCGCAACAGCTGCCACGAGCAACCACCAAGACGCGCCTCCCGACCCCGTACGCACCGCTCTCCGTCGGCGCGAGCAGGAGCGCAACCTCCGCGAGCGCGAGAGACCCCGCATCGACAAGTGGGCGCGCATGCTCGTCGTCTCCCAACGCGACGCAGGCGGCAATGCCTCGCTCTACACCTTTCGCGCCGACAAGGCGGGCATCCATCCCAAGGCCGGCCTCGGCAAATCGAAAAAGCTGAGGAGGAGGTGTTACAAGGGCATCCCGGACCGCTGGCGGAGCGCAGCATGGTTAGCCCTCCTCGAGCGCAAAGCCGCCGCGGCGAAGGAGAAGCAGCCGAGCGTGGCCGAGCTCGAGGCGCAGTACGAGGCCGCCTTCCGCCTTCCCTCCGAATACGACGTCCAGATCGACCTCGACGTGCCGCGCACCATGAGCGGCCACGTCCTCTTCCACACGCGGTACGGACAGGGCCAGCGTGCCCTCTTCCACGTCTTGCACGCCTTCAGCCTGTACTGTTCCATGTGCGGGTACTGCCAGGGCATGGGTCCCATCGCCGCTTCGCTCCTCGTCTACCTCGAGCCCGCCCGAGCCTACGTCGCCCTCGTCCGGCTGCACGACGTCCACGGCCTACATGCCATCTTCAGCCCCGGCTTCCCCGGCCTCGTCGAGAACTTCCACGTCCAGGAGGAGCTCATCCGCGTCCTCCTCCCTCCGCTCGCGGCCAGCATGGACGAGCACGGCATCGACGCCAGCAGCTTTGCGACCAAGTGGTACATCACCCTCTTTGCCAATTCGGTCCCCTTCGAGACGCAGGTGCGCATGTGGGACGTCTTCTTCTTGGACGGGCAGGATGCCCTCGTGGGCGTGGCGCTGGGCGTGTTGAGTGGGATTCAGAGGCGGCTTGCGGTGGGGGATGAGATTGTCTTCGATACGGAGCCATTTGTGGCCGATGAGGAGGGGGAAGAGGGGGCGGCGACGGCGGTGGAGGCAGGGACGAACGGCAGCGCTGTCGCGCATGGTGCCGGGGACGCGACGGGTGGAGCGGTGGACGCGTCGTTGGCTTCCTCGTTGAGCGGGACCGAAGGCGACTTGACTCATGACGGTTTACAAAAGGCAGACGCGTTGACGAGCGCAACCGCATCCCCCAAACCTGACGACAAGGCGTCCCCAAGCAAGAAACTGCTCAAGGCGCGCCCTTCCACACCGGCCAACGCGTCCAACGGCTCGGCGTCACACTTCACAGCCTCACCAAAACAAAAAGCCAGCAGCCTAGCAAAAGCGACACCGACACCCGCCCCACGACCCGCGCGCCAGCCCAACCGACCACCAAGCTTCGAATCCGTCCTCGGCGCGCTCACATCCTACATCATCCCCGCCGACGACGGCGCGCTGCTCCGTTCCGTCGAGGAACTCATGGCGCGGCCCGACATTCGCGCCAAGATGCAGGAGGCGAGGCGCAACTGGCGTGCGCAGGTCGGTGCCAAGGAGGAGGGGGACGACGTGCGGGAGAAGGTGGAGGGTCGAGGCGGGAAGGAGGCCAGGAGGGAGGAGAGGAGGGAACGGAGGGAGAGGAGGAGGAGGCGGTGGCGATGACATCGACGCGTCGACCCAGCTGCTCAGCGTTCGGGCCTGCTCTCATCAGGCTGGGCAGCCTCCAGCCTCGCAACCTGGGCATCCCTCGCCCTCGCGCCGCGCGAGCATGTCCACCGCCCCCTCATCGACCCAGCGATCATTCTCGAGCGTCCGTTCGCTGCTCCATCAATCGCATACCCAGCCTATCCGCTCGACGCGCCCACGTCGACGTCCTTCCGCTCCTGGATAACCCCGGCTACCTGTCTCGCCTTGTGATTTCCGAACCTCTGGTTCAGATCTTAACCCAGTGTGTAGAGGATGTCGCACTGCACGAACTCGACGCACTTACGGCCGAGCTTTCAAGAATGCCTGCGTCGCGTGACTTGTTTCTGAACCTCCGGTTCAGATCTTGACGTCGATGCGTAGAGTAAGAATTAAGGGGAGGAGAAAGAGGAGGGGCCTGACCGACCACAAAATGTACTTACGGCCGAAGCGACAACAATGCCCCGCGTCCCGTGACTCGTGGAGATTACCACCAAAAATCTCAGCACATAGGAAAAAATTTGAAACTCGCACTGCGGCTCTGGTCTCTGAGAAACATCACCAATCGCTTTGGGACGACACCCAGCACTCCTCGAACCCACCACCTATCAAACAAGCACCACCCTCGTCCACCTCGACACCCAGCACCACACCGCCAGCAAGCCCTCTCAACCTCTATGAACGAACCGCCAGTCACGCCGCCCGTGGCGGCCAGGCCCCTCCCGCCTGATATCGGCCAAGCATCGGCCTCCGGCCAGCGGCTGCGCAGAGCCTCTTTCGACGACCACTTCTCCCCTCGCCCCCTTGGTCGCGGCCAGGTCCGTGCTCGTGAAGAAGCCCTGTCTCCTACGCCTCTTCAGCGGTCAAAACACGCGCGCGTCGATGGCGCCGCGCCTCTCGGTCCCCTCGACGTCCCCGCTGAGCGGCGCAACGGCGACCTGCTCCCGGACACACACGGCGCGTGCGGCCCGCCTGCTGAGGCGATGGACGGGGTGGAGGTAGCGGAGCAGCCTGTTGGTGGCGGACGCCCGGTTAGGCAGGCGGCCATTCAAGCGCAGCGTGGATTCTCGCGCGAGGCGATGGCAATGGCGTTGGGTCTCGGCCCGACCCGCGGCACCCGCAACTCCCACGGCGTCACCAACGACGCTGAGCCCCCCGCCCGGGCGCGCGCCGACGCTGACGTCGGTCCGGGGACGACCTTCGTCGCCCCGCGCGATGAATGCGGCGACGGTGGAGCCGCTACGCCACCGCAAGCGGCAGGAACGCAGAGCGACGCGGCCCGCCGCATCGAGGTCTTGGTGCAGCAAGCGCGCCGCCGAGCAAAGATTACTGAGGATCTCAGCCGCGCGGTGGAGGCGGCCTGCGTCGACGGTGCGCTCGCCCCTTCGGGAGCGGAAGTCCTTCGCGCGGCCCTCGCCCTCGCCCTTTCTCACGCGCAACTCGGGCCCAGCGCCCCGGCGCTCTCGCCAAAGATCGCCGCTTTTCTCGGCTCTTGCGACCCCATGCGACCCAACTCCACTCACACGCCGAGTGTTGCCGCGCCGCTGCCTAGACACCCAGTTGCCGCCTCTCCTCAGCTGGCCACACCCCGGCCGGAGATCGCTCATGACCGCCCGGCTCGTCGCTGGGAGACGCAACCTTCTCGCAGCCGCCCCGCTGCTACTCCCCCAGCAGTTCTGGTGGTAGGCTTGCCGGCGACCTGTGCCGCCCGCCAACTGCTTCCTCATGAGACCCTGCAACGCGTAAACGACCGCTTGGAATCTGCAAATGTCCCACGTCACATCCGGATGGGCTCCAGCGCGCCTAACAAGTCGGGCCTTACCATCAAGCCCGCTCCTTCCTGCACGGCCGAAGACCTTGCGCAACATTGCGCGCTCATTAAAGAAGCGTTGGGCGCCGAGTCTGTCCATGACTCCCGCCCCTGGCTGCGTTTCAAAGCCTTGCATGCCCCGTTCACCGTCGGCCACATCGACCTTTCGGTGGAACGATTGCAAGCAGAAATCGAAGCCAGCACTGGGTTCCGGCTGGTGCGCCCGCCGCACCGCCTGCGTGTCGCGGAAGGTCGCGAAGACCGCGCGTTGGGCGGCAGTGACGTCCAGTTTGCTGTAGTCGACGATGGCACTGTGCGCCGGCCGCGGACGGTCGTGATCCTCGGCTTCGAGTACCGCGTCGTGGACTTCATCGACCACCGCCGCAAGGAACCATGTGGAACCTGCTGGGGCCTGCATGCTCCCACCAGCACCGGGTGCCCAAACGGTGCGCGGTGCCGTCGTTGTGGGTCGTCGCGACACGAGACTGCGGCGCATGAGTGCCCGACGTGCCAGGGACAAGCCGACGCATGCGTGCCCCGTTGCGCGAACTGCTCGGGCCCTCACTTCCCGGACAGCCGGGCGTGCAAGCTCGTCCCCCGTATGGACCGCAACTCTCGACAATGGACGCGTCTCTCGAAGGCACAGGAGCGCGCCATCAAAGACCAAGCACGCGCGGATCGAATCGCTGCAGTGCAGCTTCTCGAGCGGCGTCGCGCTGCGCCGCCATCCTGCGCAGGATCGGAGGAAAACGTGACCGACGTCGTCATGACTGCGGAATCCGGCGCGCCACTCGGGGGGCCCCGAGTGGAAGGCGTGGGTCCTGTAGCGTGACCGTATGTCTGAAGGGGCTCCGAGCGCCGGTGACGGCGAGGCGACACGGGGCGGAACGGTGTGTCCACCACGAGTAGAAGAAGCCCGGCGCTCAACCCGCCCACACCGGCGAGGAGGCCGCGCGCGACGACGACACGACGGAACGGCCATCAAAATCTTTCAAGCCAACGTTCAGAAGTGCGCTACCTTCGTTGACGTGGCCCTGCGCCACGCCGAGGAGGAGGGGGCAGACGTTGTCTTCTTACAAGAACCCAGAGTGTGGTGGAGCGACCTCAACGCTTGCTGGGTGCCGCGCACCTCGCCGGCGTTCGAGGCGTTCTTGCCACAAGGCCCGCTGGCGGAGCACACGCCGCGGGTTGTCACCTACGTCTCGCGTCGCCGGCGGGGCATCCGTTTTGTCCAACGGCAGGACCTCCTGCCTGAGCCGTCGGCCGACGTCCTCGTCCTGGAGGCGTGCGGCGTGGGTGGTCGCGCGCTCCGGTTGGTCAACGTCTACAGCGCCCCAACGGGCTCGATGCGGGCGGAGCAAGGCATCGCGTCACTGATGTCGTCAGCACTCAATGCTGGAGTCCAGCCCACCGTGGTCGGTGGCGACTTCAATGCGCACCACCGCCTCTGGGCGGCACCTGGCTCTCGACACCGCGGCTCTCTCTCGGCTCGGCGCCTGGCTGGCTGGATCCAGGCCGGTGGGTGGAAGTTGGGCCTGCCTGCTGGGACGGCGACGAGACGTGGAGGCCGAGGGGAACAGGATACGGCCCTGGACTTGGTCTTGCTCTCCAGCGCGTTGCAATCGTCCGGATGGGACGCGTCAGCATCGGTTCGGCCCGACCTTTCGACGGGATCGGACCATGCTTCGGTGATGACGGTCCTACACCCGCGCGGCCGTGAACGGGCGCCGACCCCTACACGGACACTCAACCTCAAGCTGACGGACTGGACGCGCTTCGATGAGGCGCTGTCTGGCCGCCGGGAGGAGATTGAGGAGGCGGCCAGGCGGGTCCGGGAGGCCACATCGTCGGACGCGATGCAGGCTGACCTCGACGTGGCCTTCGGCGTTGTACAGAACGTCCTGCAATGGGCGTTGCAGGCGTCCACCCCGCTCTGCCGGGGTTCGCCGCGTGGGTGCGAGTGGTGGGACACGGAATGCCGGAAGCGGTGCGGGCGATGCGGCTCGCGGAGGTGGACCTGGTGCACGCTCGGGCGGCCGGCGTGGGTGTCGGTCAGGCGACACGGGCTTTCAAGACAGGCAAGAAGGCGATGGCACGCACCCTTCATGCAAGGCGGAAGGCGTTCTTCACCGAGCGCCTGAATGGTCTCCAGGGTTCTGCCATCTTTGGCGCTATGCGCTGGAGCGGCGGTGCTTCCCGACGGTACCGGGCCCCTCCCCTTCGGGACGAGGATGGCACCGTTCAGGCCAGCTCAGAGGGGAAGATGCGGGTGCTGAGGCGTGCGCTACTCCCGGCCCCCTCGGCGGCCGCGTTCGCCCTGCCGGATCTCCATCAGCCTCTCCCTCACACGGTGCCGGACTCAGCGCTGGAGGAGGCGGAGCTTCGCGACGCCCTGTTCGACCAGGCGCCTCACAAAGCGGCGGGACCGGACGGCATCACGTTCGCGGTGCTGCGGCGGGCGTGGCCGCGCCTGGCGCCGTCGCTTCTCGTTCTCTGTTCGGCGGCGTTGACGTTGGGCTGGCACCCGCGCCTGTTCCGCGAAGCGGAATTGGTGGTGCTCCCGAAAGGGGGCAAGCGGGACCCCTCTCTTCCCCGCTCCTACCGGCTGATCGCCCTCCTTCCCACCCTGGGAAAGGTCCTCGAAAAGGTGGTGGCCTCGCGCCTATCCTCTTTGGGCCTGCACCACGGCTGGATCGCGAGCGAGCAGTTTGGTGGCGTCCGGGGCCGCTCAACGGTGGATGCTGCCCTTACCCTGGCGCATGACATCGAATTGGGCTGGAGCTACGCACCTCCAATGGTGACCTCGGCGCTCACGATCGATGTGCAAGGCGCGTACGACGCGGTGCATGGCATCCGCCTTATCGCCCAACTCTACGAGCTTGGAGTACCCCTCAACCTACTCCGTTGGTTGCGCTGCTTCCTCTCCGACCGGCGGGCGACCCTGCGACTCGACGGCGACACGGATGCCATGCAGGCGGTTGAGACGGGCATCCCACAGGGCTCGCCGGTATCTCCCGTCTTGTATGTCCTGTTCGCCTCCTCGCTACACCGGTGCTTCGGCCCCTATGCGGAGGACACGGATCTCGCTCATGTGCGGGTGCTCAGTTATGTGGATGACAAGCTCCTCTACGTGACCGGCCACAGTGCAGAGGCGAACGCCCGCCTGCTCGAACAGGCATACGAGCGCGCGCTCGAGTGGGCGACGGCACACGGTCTACGATTCGACGCAGCGAAACGCGACCTCATTCACTTCGACCTTCGCCGCCCAAACGCGGCTGCGCCCGCTGACGTCGTCCTCTCGGACGGCGTGGTGAAGGCAACGCCGGTGGGTGGCCACGTCAAATGGCTTGGCATTCTGTGGGACCGTTCCCTTCGGTTCAATGCCCATGTCGACGCAGCGGTGGCCAAAGGCAATCGTGCGGCGGAAGCGATGACGATGCTCATGAACACCGTCAAGGGGATGTCGGCTTTCGATGGACGCCGCCTCTACATTGCCTGCGTGCGGAGCGTCCTGACATACGCGGCTCCTGTCTGGTGGCAAGGCTTCCACCGGGAGGAACCTGGGCGACCCCCGCCGAGACCTCCGGGAACTCGCGGGGCCGTCGTGCTGGGTCCCGCCGCCATGCCGCCCCGCGTCCGCGCCGTGGTGGGCGCCCGCCGCCACGTCAACGCCCTGGAGTCGGTTCAGTCGAACGCTCTCCGTCGGGCCCTGCCCGCGTACCGCACCACCAGCGCCGTGGCTCTGCAGCTGGAGGCTGCGTGCCCGCCGATGGACCTCCAGCTCGACCTTGTGCGAGCAAGCGCCGCCCTCCGCCTTCGCACACTCGACGTCCACCACCCGTTGACCGCCCGCTTGTTGCCCTCGGTGGCCTCCGTCAGCCGCGCGGCCCCGCCGCTCGTAGGACTGTGTGCTGAGCACAGCGCTCGGAACCGTCCCTTCAGCACGCGCCTCACCCAGCTCGACCACCTCTGCGACCCCGCTGTCGAGCGCAACCTTCGGTCTTGGGGTGGCTGGGCCGCCGCGCCTCAGATCCGTTTCGACGACTGGACCGCTCCGGTGCAGACCGCGGTCCCATCGGCGGCGCCCTCCCTCGACGTCTACACGGACGGCTCTCGGCTGGATACGCCCTTGGCACCGTCGGCGGGCAGTGGCTGGGTGCTCTCGCTCGACGGGATGATTTTGGAGCGGCACTGCGTCCACCTCGGCCCGACGTCGGAAGTCTTCGACGCGGAGGCAGTGGGACTTCTCCTCGGCACGCGCGATGGAGTCCGTCTGGCCCAGCGTCTCGCTCTCGACCACATCACGGTCCATGCGGACAACCAGGCTGCGCTGCTGGCCTTGCGCCATGGTACCATGCGCTCCAGCTACGCGGTATTCCACCTCCTGCACGCTTTCCTCACGGCCTGGGCGATGCAAAATCCAACGGCGACCATCACTTTTCGCTGGGTGCGGGGCCACTCTGGCGTGGCGGGCAACGAAGCGGCGGACGAACAAGCAACGCGCGGCGCGGCAGGGTCTGTGGGTGTTCGCTCCTTCCCCGGCCCTACTTCCCTGGCCACGGCGCGACGCATGATGCGCGAGCGGATCGTTGCCGAGTGGACGCGTCGGTGGGAGGCGATCCGGATAGCTGCGCTGGCCGCCGATGCCCCATCCGTGTTTGCTCGGCATCGCCAGCTGCCACCATCCTTGCGACCGTCTCGGCTTCTCGCCCTCAAGCGCTCGGAGTACGCTCTCCTGCTGCACCTGCGGACTGGCCATGGCCACTTCACCGAGTACCATGAACGGTTCCGTCACGAGGATGCGGACGTGTTCTGTGCCTGCGGTGACCGCTTCACCCGCCTACACGGCCTTGGGTGCCCGGCGTTCGAACAGCACCACCACCTGCTTCGAGACGACAGCGGCCGTCTCATGTCGGCCGATGACCTCCTCGGCACAGACCGCGGAGCGCAGACACTGTTGTCCTTTGCGCGGGCCTCGGGGGCCTTCCGGGCCATGCAAGACCGCCACCGCACCGGTTCCTAGTTTCTACGCCTATGCTCTCCCTCTCGCCCTCCATGCTTCTCCTCTCCCACCTTCTCCCTATCGAGTCGCGATATACCCATTGATCCTGGCTCCGGCCCTCTAGGATCAGCTCTCTCCCCTTGGTGGCATCCCACGTGACCTATCGCGCCCTTTTGGCGCGGGCCTTATTGCCCCTCTCTGTGCTGGCAGTGGCTTCAATCGAACCATCATCATCATCATCATCACCAATCGCTTTGGACCCCTAAGTAAACTTGTAGGGAAGGACAAATGGGCTTTACAAAGTGCCAGTGTGAGGGTAGATATACGTACTGGAAAAGGAGCTGTGTTGGTGTTTACGTCGTGATCCAAAGTGTTGGCTCAAAAACTTCGGCCTGACACCTGGCCAGTGCGGGGTTACTGCATACATACAGTGACCCGCCCCGCTACACAAACCACTTTCCCAACACACATGGTGGCCCTCCCCGCTAACCACCACCACAGCCGCCCGCCCCGCTACACAGAGCACTTTCCCAGCACGCAGGGTGGCCTTCCCCGCTAGCCGCAAACATAGTGGACCGCCCCGCCAGCCGGGAACCGTCCCAGTCTTTCAAATTTCAGTGCACATAAGAGTCGGTCAAAACTCCAACCCGCTAGTGCCGGAAAGTGGTGAGTTGGTGACAGTCAAATTGTCAATCACACCAAAACGTCAACGTATGCCAAGTACACTTCCCTCAATCGGGGTCTGCACTAGCCAGTATGTCTACACTTGTGTGACTGTGAATGAATTGTAGACTTGTAGAGTATGGACTGTAGCCCGGTAGGCGGCAGCTACGGACCTCGCGCGTTTCAGAAGGCAGTAAACTATTGTTGTCGTTCTCACTCGTGAACGTGTGGCAGGCCTCTCTGGAGTCTGGACGCCGAGGCTCCGCTCGTACCGTGACAGCGTGGCTGCGTGGCACGTCGCGTTGATCATCAGTTCGTCAGCACTCACTGATCAGCAGTCATCAGACTTCAGCCTTGACCCGTGCTAGCATGCTGCTTCGCAGCCGCGGCTCCGAAATACCGCGTATTTCTCCTCCTTGCACACTCCCATTAGTCTAGAAACAGCAAACCTTGACAATTCTACATCTGCTTCTATTCTCGATCATCACTCCTTGACTCATCAGCAATTCAGCATTTACATACACATCACGGCCTCGCAAGACCATGGGCGTATCGGCGGTGCTCAAATCGCTCCTGATGCATGGCAGGATGCCGGTCGAGCAGCTCACAAGCCCGGATCTCAAAGTTTGCATCGTGTCCGATTTCGTTGCCGCGTGCGAGGATGAGGATGAAGAAGGAAACGCAAATGGGCAAACCAGCTCTTTCAAGGGCAGGCATTCTAACCCATGTCGTGGCCATCAGAACGACGACGATTAGTGCCGCATCTCGAGGCATCAACACGTACCGCGCGTCCGCGCCACTTGTACGCCTAGGAGTGCCCGACTGCTGTGTGACCGTATGAAGTTTGTTCTCAATTCAAAGGCTTCCGTGTCAAGTTGGCATGCTGCACACCATAATGAGGTTCAGAACTCCGTGTTGTGAGTCAGTCAGCACTGCTGACAGTGCAACTCTCATTCCGGCTATAGCGGCATGTCGGAGCACAGCCTCCGGCACGGCACGGCAGCTTTCCTCATTCCAGCGCACAGCCCTCCCTTAGCCCGGCACAGCCCCCTCATTCCGGAAGCTGTTCCCGTTTCATATAGTCTCGATGTCTCGTTTCCCCCAGCTTGCGCCCTCGGGCTCTCTCCCTGGCCCCAAAGCTATATAACCAGCCTGTTTCCCTTCTCCTCCCCCCTCTGGCAATCCATCCAGTCCTTCACGTCTCGTCCTCTCCCCTGCCCTTCGTCCTTACTACTCCTTCCGGCCGTCTGCCCCAACGGTCCGCTATCTTACTTCGCACAGCGCCCGTCTGGGACACTGCTGGTTGGCTCGGTCCCCTCTTGATCCAGCAGCATAGGTCAGAGTTCTGGCGGCAGGTCCCTTCGGCTCCACTGCGGAGCTGTACTACCTGGTCCGACCGTCCCATCCCGAACTGCTGGATCCTGTGGGATCCTCCCCAACCAGTACCTCCCTTTCGCCCGCTCGCAAGTTCGACACCCGGTCCTCGGTGCGGCTCTGTCCGTCTAGTCCGCACACCCACCTTGCTGGTCCTCGCAGGTGGGTGTTGTCCGTCGTCCGCGACCTTAGTCTACAAGAGATTAAGAGTCTGTGAAGCTCACCACTTTGGTCTTGCTTCCTCGTCCGCGTCCGTCCGCGTCCGTCCTCGCCCGTCTTCGCCCGTCCTCGTCCTCTCGACCCGTCCGGTGGCACTGTTGGTCCTCGCAGTTGCTGCAGCGGTCCTCCGCAATGGTCGACAACACAGTCAGCCCGTCTGGGGTCCCGACCCTCACGGGCATCGACAACTTCTTCGCCTGGCGCGAGAAGATCGAGCCGATCCTCCTCGGCATTCGCGCCCTCAACATCGTCTACGGCACGGAGCCTCTTCCAAAGCTCCCCTCGGCTCCCAGCAGCATCGACCTCCGGCTGCAGGAGTCCTGGAAGGACAGGGACGCCAAGGCGATGTCGCTCATCCGACAGACGGTCGGAGGAGCTCTTCAAGGCCTGATCCGCGGGCTGCCCTCGAGCACGGCAATGTGGGCCCTCCTCGCCGATCTCAACAAGCTCGACACACCAGAGCATCGAGCAACCATCAATCGCAAGGTCGCCAACCTCTTCCTCGACGAAGGCGGCGACATGGCCGAGCACCTCAACAAGTTCATGGACCTCTTGGTGGAAGCGGGTGCGGCCAAGCTCGACTGGGCCAACGACGAGAAGTTGACTTGTCAGTACTTCTTCGACACCCTGCCCTACTCTCTTCGGGTGGTTCGAACGGACTGGCGTCAAGTGCCCAAAGAAGAGCAGACCTTCCTCGAGCTCGTCCGGCTCTACAACGAGGAAGATGCCGCTCGGCAGCGGTCCGCCACTCGCACAGCCGATGCGATGGCGATGGCAAGTCTGGCCAAGCCGCAACGCAGCGTCAACATCAAGGGCGTCGCAAACCGAGCTTCGGGCAAGTCCAAGCGTGGCATCGACAAGGCCAAGCAGATCGACTCCGGCAGCAGCAGCAACAAGCGCACGTTGTGCTACGGCTGCGGAGCTCGTGGGCACGAGCGGTCAAGCTGCCCGGACACCAGTCACTTGGGTCCCGGCGAAGGTCCGATCTGCTGGAACTGCCACAAGCAGGGCCACGTCTCAAGCGATTGCAGGCAGCCGAAGAAGACAAGGGCCTCTGGCAAGGCGGCAGCTGCTCAAGAGCTCGGTGGCACCTGGCCAGATGCGGCCGATATGCTCGGCGCCGTGTTGGAGCACGCCAACTCGGCCACCGCGACCAACGACAGGATGGTCCTCTTCCTGATCGACTCCGGCGCATCGCGGCACATCGTCACCGACAAGAAGCTACTCAGCGGCGTTCGACCTATCGCCTCGGTCAGCTTCAAGACAGTCGGCTCGCAGGAAACTGCCGACTGTGTCGGTGACATCCACGGTTCCGTCAAGTCCGGCAGACGGATTACCTTCAAGGACGTTGTCCTCCTCCCGGGTGCCGGAGTCAACATCCTGTCGGAAGAACTGCTTCGGCAGCGCGGCTGGCTCAAGATCGTCGACAACGACACCGATTCGGCCTCATTGCGACACAAGGAACACCTCGACTGGTGTATGCCCCTTGTCAAGATCGGACTGCTGAGATACCTTCCTGTCCGCATCGACAAGTCCGACGACGGTCCGCCAGGGCAGGTCCTCGCCCCGGCGGAGCAACACGGCAGTCCGATGCTCGACCTTCATCATCGACTCGGTCACCTCGGCTTCAGTACGATCAAGAAGCTGATCCGGTCCGGTCATCTGCCCTTGGTGCCCGGCATGAACGAGGCCAAGCCCAGCTGCGACAGCTGCGAGAAGGCCAAAGCAACATGGCACCCCTTCAACGACGCACCGCTCAGAGGGAGCCAGCCGCTTGAGCTTGTGCATTCGGACGTAGCCGGACCTCTTCGACCGTGCCACGGTGGCTACGCGTACTTCGCCACCTTCATCGACGACTTTACCGACCTCACCGATGTGGTCCTCCTTCGGTCAAAGGCAGAAGTGCTTCATCGCTTCGTCGCCTGGGTCAAGGTCGTCGAACGGGCGTTCGATGCCAAGGTACAAGTCCTACGTACCGATGGCGGAGGCGAGTATGTCAACAAAACTATGACGACTTGGGCGGCATCGCGTGGAATCCTCCACCATATCACGCCGCCACACACACCGGAACTCAACGGCGTGGCCGAGCGCAAGAATCGGACGCTCAAGGAGATGACGGCCGCCATGCTCCACAGCAGCGGCATGCCGGCAATCTGGTGGGGCCACGCCATCATGTTCGCGGCGGTCCTCTTCAAGAAGGTCACCCTGGTGGACGACGGTCGAACCGTGTGGGAATGGGTCCACAAGCGCAAGCCCTCCCTCGGCAAGGCGCAGGCCTTCGGTTCGACTTGCTGGGTGCACGTTCCGGCAGCCGACCGCGTCAAGTCCGACTTGTCGATTCCCAAGGCCTGGAAGGGTCGACTCGTCGGCTGGCCTTCCGAGCGCAGCGGCTATGCTGTTCTCAACGAGGAGACGGGAAAGATCGTCTACTCACGCAACGTCTCCTTCGGTGCAAGTCCGAGCGCACCAACAGTCCTTCAAGACGTCGATGTCCCTCCGGGACAAGTCCCGGATGCAAGCATTCTCGACATCGACGACGAGCCCTCAGTCGAAGCTGTCAAGTACGAGTACGACTCCGACGACGAGCCTACCTTTGGTCCTCGGGGTATCAAGCGCTCTGAGCCGGACACCACCGTGGACTTCGACCCACCCTCACAGGTCACTGCTCGACCTGAGGGTACACGGCGCCTCCCGGCACGTCTTGGGCGCGGGCAACGGTCGGCGCGGTTCTACGACCACTACGCGACATTCTGCCAAGAGTCGGAGGGACATCTTTGTACGATCTCCCTGCTGGACAACGACCCGACCAGCTACGACGAGGCAATGCGCACTCCGGAGAAGGCCGAGTGGGCCAAGGCCTTCGAGTCCGAGCTCCAGTCGCTCATCAAGAACGACACGCTCGAGGAGGTGGTCCTCCCTCCCGGCGCCAAGGTCGTCTCCACCAAGTGGGTCTGCAAGACAAAGCGCGATGCAGAAGGCAACTTTGTCAAGCACAAGGCTCGTCTCGTCGGCCGCGGCTTCACCCAGCGGTACGGCATCGACTACGACGAGACGTACGCTCCAGTCGGACGAATGACCAGCATGCAAATCTTCTTCGTCATTGCTTGCGTCTACGACCTGATCGTCTGGCAGATGGATGCGGAGACGGCCTTCCTCAACCCGGAGATGGACCGCGAGCTCTACATCAGCTTTCCGCAAGGCTGGGTCAAGACCAATCCGAAGGCGACCGGCCTTCTAGTCCGCAAGGGTCTTTACGGCTTCAAGCAGTCGGCACGACTGTGGTGGCTGGACGTTGTCAAGGTCCTCAACAACCTCGGCTTCCAGCACAGCGACGCCGACTGGGGCATCTTCGTGCGCATCGAGTCCGACGATACGCGCACGATCGTCTTCGTCTACGTAGACGACTTCCTCATCGGCGGCAAGACGCGGGCCATCATCGACGGTGTTCGAGATGGTCTCAAGGCCGCCTACAAGATGTCCGACATTGGCCCGGCTAGCTCTGTCCTCGGCGTCAAGGTCGAGCGAACGGACAGCAGCTTCGTCCTCAGCCAAGGTCACTACATCGACACGGTGCTCGAGCGTTTCGGCATGACCGACTGCCGTCTGGAGCCGACACCAATCGCGGTCGGCACCAAGCTCGTTGCAGAGGGAGCTGCGATACATCCGGACCAAGCGCGACAGTTTCAAGCTCTGGTCGGATGTCTTATGTGGATCGCCCTCTCCACACGTCCGGACGTCAGCTTCGCAGTCAGCGCACTCGCGCGTTTCTGCAGCAACCCGACCGAAGAGCACTTCAAGGTTGCCAAGCGCGTCCTTCGGTACCTCAAGGCGACGCGCGACCTTGGGCTGGTCCTCGCCCCCGTCAAGGTTGACGGCGAACCTCAACTTGTCGGCTTCTCGGACGCCGACTGGGCCGGCAATCACGAAGACCGTCAGTCGCAGTCCGGCTACGTCTTCCAGCTCTACGGCGCTACGGTCAGCTGGGGCTCTCTGCGGCAGATGTGCGTCGCCCTCTCTTCGGAGGAGTCGGAGTACATTGCACTTACGGAAGCCGCCAAGGACGCCATCTGGCTTCGGACCGCCATCTTGGCGTACGACCAGCAAGCAGCGGACTCGGTCAAGATCCGACTCGGCGGCGACAACCAGGGAGCGCTGGCCCTCGCGCAAAACCCTGGCTGGCACCGTCGCACCAAGCACATCGACATCCGGTATCACTTCGTCCGATGGCAAGTCGAGGCTGGTGCGATTCAGTTGGAGTACGTCGGCACATCGGAGCAAGCAGCCGACATCCTCACCAAGGCAACTCCGGCCCCGGTCCTTGTCAAGCATCGCCAAGCACTCGGTGTACGGCCGATCTCTGGCATCAAGACGGCGTCAGGTTCAGCAGGTGCTGCCTGAGAGGGAGTGTTGTGAGTCAGTCAGCACTGCTGACAGTGCAACTCTCATTCCGGCTATAGCGGCATGTCGGAGCACAGCCTCCGGCACGGCACGGCAGCTCTCCTCATTCCATGTAGACTAAGGTCGCGGACGACGGACAACACCCACCTGCGAGGACCAGCAAGGTGGGTGTGCGGACTAGACGGACAGAGCCGCACCGAGGACCGGGTGTCGAACTTGCGAGCGGGCGAAAGGGAGGTACTGGTTGGGGAGGATCCCACAGGATCCAGCAGTTCGGGATGGGACGGTCGGACCAGGTAGTACAGCTCCGCAGTGGAGCCGAAGGGACCTGCCGCCAGAACTCTGACCTATGCTGCTGGATCAAGAGGGGACCGAGCCAACCAGCAGTGTCCCAGACGGGCGCTGTGCGAAGTAAGATAGCGGACCGTTGGGGCAGACGGCCGGAAGGAGTAGTAAGGACGAAGGGCAGGGGAGAGGACGAGACGTGAAGGACTGGATGGATTGCCAGAGGGGGGAGGAGAAGGGAAACAGGCTGGTTATATAGCTTTGGGGCCAGGGAGAGAGCCCGAGGGCGCAAGCTGGGGGAAACGAGACATCGAGACTATATGAAACGGGAACAGCTTCCGGAATGAGGGGGCTGTGCCGGGCTAAGGGAGGGCTGTGCGCTGGAATGAGGAAAGCTGCCGTGCCGTGCCGGAGGCTGTGCTCCGACATGCCGCTATAGCCGGAATGAGAGTTGCACTGTCAGCAGTGCTGACTGACTCACAACAGTCAACAGGACGGACACCAATGTCTTCGAGGAGGTGCCGTACCGCAATGAGCTCGCGTGACGTTTGCCAGACCGCCATCAGCTCGGCTTGGGCCGTAGAGTCGGCGATGAGCGGTTGTAACTTTGAGCCCCAAGCAACTGTGGCGCCGTAGACCTTGACGCACCATCCCGACGTTGACTTGGCCGAGTGGTCGCCACCGAAGTCTAAGTCGGAGTAGGCACCGAGGTCTAGGCGCGAAGAGGCAAAGATGTGTAAGCCGAGGTCGATGGTGCCAGCAACGTAACGCATGACGCGCTTGACGCAACCGAAATGGGTCGGGCCAGGATTGGACGCGTATCTTGACAAAACTTGCACCGGATACGCCAGGTCCGGTCGCGATGCCTGACTGAGCCAGTTGAGGCACCCTATCATCGCCGCATATATCTTCTTCTCCCCATCGGTGGCAATTTGAATGGATGGCCCAATGCGCTGCTTGGTATCCAACGGGGTGGATACCGGCTTGAGGTCAAGCAAGTTGAAGCGTGACAGCATGCCGCGAATATACGCTTGCTGCGAGACAATGAATCCGCCATTGCGCTCGTCGCGTTTGACGCGTAAGCCGAGGAAGTGAGCTACGTTCCCTTGATCCGTCATCTTGAACCGTTGTGCAAGAGCATCCTTGAGCGCATTGACCTTGTCGACTGATGGTGAGAAGACCAAAACATCGTCCACGTAGACCGCAACGACAACGAGGTCGGACTGGGCCGTGGCGGAGAAGACAGCTGGGTCGGCTGCTGCTTGCTCGTATCCGAGGGCCAGAAGCGCCTTTCGCAGGGTGAAGTACCACTCCCGCCCGGATTGCCGCAGACCGTAAAGAGCGCGATGCAGGCGGCACGCGTAATGAGGGCGATCTTGATCCTCAAAGTGTGGGGGCTACCGCATGTAAATCTCCTCTGAGAGCTCGCCGTACAAGTACGCCGTAACGACGTCGAGTTGGTGGACGACCCAACCTCGTGCAGCAGCGACCGCTAGCAGGACCCGAATGGTGGAGAAACGCGTGACAGGAGAGTACGTGTCCTTGAAGTCAATGCCCGGCACTTGACTGAAACTTTGGGCGACTAGACGAGCCTTGAAGCGAGTAATGTTCCCGTCGGAGTCGAGCTTGATCTTGAACACCCAGCGACACCCAACCGGACGGCGACCTTCTGGAAGAGGCTCGAGTGTCCAAGTTCCCATCTCTTGATGCGACGCCATCTCTACCCGCATTGCTTCAAGCCATCAGGGCCAATCGGGACTACGCAATGCCTCCGCCAGGGTGTTCGGCTCCAGAAGGACCCCACCCGTAACCAGTTCGGTCATCATTCGGAAGCAGAAGGACTTGCGGAGGTCGATGAGCTGGGACTGCGTGTCGGAAGTGCCGAAATCGTCTTGCGCCAGAACGAGACGAGCCGTCCGACCCCGCCGTTCACGTCCTTCAGCTTGACGGCGAACATGTTCCCGCAAATGGTACTGGTGACGAGGGATAGTCGAGGTCGACGGTCGCTGTGGCGTCGTCGCGTCGCCAGAACGAGTTGAGCCTTGTCCAATTGGCGCAACAGAGTTGTCTGTGGGTTCTTGGTCCGAGGGACGTGCTCCCACCGGTTCGACGCGACGTGGCGCCTCGAGAGGAGTTGAAATAGGTGTTGCCGGGGTCCGAACTGCAGGCTCCGAAGCTCCCACCGTTTCCTTGACGCCTTGATCGCCCGTCGTCGCTGGAGGACGCTGAAGCCTCACTACGAGTCGAGGTCGTTCCAATGGTGGCGGAGCCGATTCGATTTGCAGGTCGACTGGCGCAGCGGGAGGCGCGCTGGGTAGAGCTTGGAGGTTGTGGAATGGATACCGTTCCGACTCGTGGAAGATCACGTTGCGAGTAACAGTGAGCTCGTTGGTATCTGGGTAGTGAATGCGGTGCCCCTTTTGCGTCAACGCGTAGCCGATGAAGACGCCCGGCCTAGCCCGTGGCGCTAAGCCGTGAGCGCGAGCGTGGTCCGGGAGCATGGCAAAGGCGAGGCAACCGAACACCCGGAGGTGTGAAATGTCTGGCGGTGTCATGTGCCACATCTCGAACGGGGTCTTGCCGGCCAGCGCGCGAGTTGGTCGTCTGTTGCGGACATAGACCGCCGTTGCTGCCGCCTCCGCCCAGTATACAAGCGGTAGGCCTCGACCGTACAATAGGGGGCGCATCATGGACTTGAGCATCCCAATGAAGCGTTCCGCGACGCCATTCTGCTGAGAGGTGTATGCGCACGACATCTCGTGTCGTGCGCCGGCGAGGGCTGCTCGCAAGGAGCTGTTGTCGAACTCCCCGCCGCCGTCTGTTCGCAAGCAAGCCAGGGATGTGCCCTTGGCAAGCTCGACTTGTGCCTTCCACGCGATGAATTGTGCCGTGAAGTCGGACTTGCGGGCCAGTGGCAGGATCCAGGTCATTCGAGAGAAGTCGTCAACCAAGATGGCCAGGTAAGATGCGCCGCCGAGGGACCGGACGGCAATGCGACCGGTGAGGTCGCTGTGAACGAGCTCGAGGGGTCGGCTTGATCTGGTCACCGAGTTTGGGAATGGTAGACGAGGAATGTTGGTCATAGAGCAGCTCTCGCAGGAGCAGTCTGTGCGACCTCTTGCTAACAGTTCGGGCAGGCCGATACTGTTCTTGACTAGGGTCGGGAAGGCCCTCCAGCCCATGTGGGCGAGGCGCTCATGCCACAATACCCATAGCCGCTGATCTGGACGTTCCGCTGCGAGGATGGCCAACTCCTCGTCTGGAAACTCGTCCCATCGCGCATCGTCGTCGCACTCCAGCAGAGTGGCGAGATGGGCGGCTGTCATGTTCGATATGATGCCCCCAGGGACGGGCAAAAGGTACGCTTGGTGCGTCCGAGACCACGGCGCCGAGATGTGCGCAGTTGGCTTGAATGGGTCGTAAATGATAGCTTCGAGTTGCTCCGTGAATTCAACCCGAAGGTGATTGTCATTGAGTCTGTACACCGAAACGAGATTGAACTCGAGGTCGGGCACGTAAAGAACGTCGAATAGCGTAAGTTGAGAGGGTTCCGGTATTGTAATCGTGAGGTGAACCGTGCCGCGGCCTTGAGCTCGTAACCGTTTGCCGTTGGCAGTCGTGACTATCGTAGCGTCATCCACCATGAAGGTGAAGACTTCGGCATGAGGCGTCATGTGGGCGCTTGCACCGGAGTCGAGAATCCACCGTGTCGGTAGGCTTTCGGCGCCCTGTGCAGGGAATGTAGCCGTACACAGGGCGCGTGGCCCCTACCAGAAAGTAGGCGGTTGGTCGGTGGCGTTCCCGCCGATACGGTTCAAGAGGGACACCTCCGAAGTTGGGACGGTGCTGGAACCCGAGGCAGGAGGTAGGGCTCCTCGCGCATGGACATTCCGAGGCTGGACACCAGCAACCGGAAAGCTCGGATGTTGGGGGAAGTGCCCGTACATCTGATGAGCGATGCCGATCAGGACTTGCTGATTGGTTTGGGTGGCATCATCAAGCGTTTGCAGTCGGTGAGCCAAGGTCTGGATGGCAGTTGTACCAAAGCCAAATCCGCTCGCGCCACCGTGGTTGCCAGCGAGAGGATGGTTGTTGGAACGTCGATCGCCACCTAGAGCGTGTCTGCTGTCTGGATGTGGTGGGCGACCGCTGGCCTTGCCTCGGCATGTGCCTCAATGTGCCCCTTCTTCAGGCACCAGAAACACACCTTGCCTGTCGCAGAGCTGCCAGCCGACCTGGTTCCAGCATTGTTTCCGTGTTGCTGCTGTTGCTGGTGTCGCCCCTTGATCTGGATGCCGGTCCCGGTCTTGGAGCTGAGCACCTTTGCGCTAGACTCGACCACGTCATCATCCGAGTCTTCAGCCGCGCGAGCGACGGCATCCTCACCGATGAAGCGGCTGATAATGCTGTCGAAGGTGTACGCTCGACCAGAGAGCCAGTTTTCTTGAATGGTACAGCGGAGTGCCTTGTACGAGCCAGTGTTGAAAACGCGTAAGACCGTCTCAATCTTCTGCTTCTCAGTGTGGGGCTCACCACCCGCATTGATGATCCTGGCATAGAGCGCCTTGACATCCCTTGAGGCTTCTTGAGGTGTACGCTTTCCGAGCTTGAACTTGGCGATGGCAGTGTTGGCTTCCTGCGCCGCCCCAAAATCGACTCCGCCGTAGGTGTTCTTCAGCGTGCGCCAGATGCCGATGCCGTTGATGTTGCCCGGGACTGAATCTTCGGCGATGGTCATCTTCAAGGCAGGCGTGATGACTTGGGTGAGAATGCTTCCGGCTTGGACGATGTCGGATTTGCGGTAGATGGCGGCAGTGGTGGGATCGATTGGCTCGTTCGTCACCGCGTCGGCGAAGATGTATTGATACGCCTCCTCGGAAGTCGAAGGGTCTTCCTCCAACAGGTACAGGAGCCGACCACCAGCGTGCCCACCGAAGCAACCGACCATCGTCTGGTACCAAGAGTGCCAATCGTGGCTTCCTTGAAGTGGTTCGACAGTGCGCCCGAACTTGAACTCGCCTGGCGCCTGGTAGCGGACCGCGTGCATCATCATGATGAGCCGCTCAGCTGCCGCTGGGTCCTGGTTGCACACGCGCATGGCTGTGACCATGGGGGTCTCGCGTTGAGGAGCGCGCTTGCCACCACTGCCGCCTTCCATTTTGACCGTTGCTGAGAGCTGAGGGTCTGGGTTCATAGAGTACCAGATCGGTTCTGGTGGTTGGGGAGTTCAAAGGAGTGTGTGAGCATCCGCAATCCCGCTCCAGATTGCTCAGTCGGCTAGACCTTGGGCTCATAACCTGACGCGAGACTAGTCTAAGCACTCACCTGGTGGTTGAGGCTGGACTACGAGGGAGCGGGACGCGTATGATGCAAAGGAGTCTGAGAACAAGATGGTGGTAGATTCACAGGAAGTAGGGACAGGCGAGGAGAGCAAGACGCTAATGGAGATGAGGTGAAAAGAGACGCGCGAGGACATGGCAAGTTGTCAATCTCCGACAGCACTGCGGCTCTGGTCTCTGAGAAACATCACCGATCGCTTTGGACCCCCAAGTAAACTTGTAGGGAAGGATAAACGGGCTATACAAAGTGCCAGTGTGAGGGTAGATATGCGTACTGGAAAAGGAGCTGTGTTGGTGTTTACGTCGTGATCCAAAGTGTTGGCTCAGAAATTCGGCCTGACACCTGGCCAGTGCGGGGTTACTCCATACATACAGTGTCTGTCAAAATTGTCCACAACCCCCCTCGAAAATCTTTTCATCCTGTCTGCGCTTCACGACACATGTTAATCACCACAAAAATTGCACACTTTGCTCGATGAGGACTTCAAAAGTCGTCTGAGTCTGTCAGAATTGAGTCATGGACAGATTTATTGAAGATAAGAGGGAAAAGAGAATTGGACAATTTTGCTGCTTTGGTGAACAATGGCATTCAATACTTGGTGCTACCACCCTTTGTCTTGATGACGGCCTCGACTCGAGCGAAGAGAGTTGGGCAAAGGCAGTCCTTCAAGATCTCCACATACTTCTTGGAGTCCATCGTGCCTTGAATGAAGGTCATACCTCCCACCGAAGAGGCAGTGATGCACCCCCACACCATCACTCCACCACCACCGAACTTGTAAGTGGGCGTGACCTCTTTGTCCGTCAATGATAATCCCTTAGGCACCCATACCCACTTCCTGCCGTCGGAACCGTAGCGGTTGATTTTGGTTTCATCCGACCAAATCACCTTCTCCCAGTCACTGATCGTCCATCCTCGGTGGGCTCGTGCCCAATCCAGACGGGCCTTGCGGTGTGCCTTCGTGAGAGCGGGCTTCTTTTTCTTCACCCGGGCCTTGAAGCCAGCATCCTTGAGTGCCCGTCGAATGGTTGTGGATGAGCACTTGCGACCATCCGAGCGAGTAAACTCTCGGTGAACCTCTGCAGCGGTTTCGAGGCGACCTGAGACGATAGGGCGCGTCACACGACGACGATCGCGTTGAGTGAGCTTGGGTAGTATACACATGCTGGCGTCCAGGCGCAGCGCAGGGTGTCGGGCGTGATCTCGAGGTAGTCGATGTAGTCTTGCTGCTGATCCCACCACTGCGCTAGCGTGAGCGGGGACTGCTGAGCACGTCTGCAAGCCGCGTACGCTCGTTGTGATTCCCGTCGCCGTTCCATTCGGAGTTGTGCTGCCGTTGCTGCTGCTTGACGTTCCTGAAAGCCAGGTCAGATACGAGGATGTGTCAAAGATCGCGCTGTTCAACGGTCACGTCTGCTAGAGTAAAAGCTGCGCTTACCTCCTCCAAGCGCATGTTCTCCGCCTCAACATGCGCACGCTCTTGTGCCAGCCGTTGCGCCTCACGCGCTCTTGCTGCGTCTTCTGCAGCTTGCACTTGAGCTATGAGCCTTGAGGAGCGTCTCGGGGGAACAGGGTCGGGCATTGTGTGTTGTGGAGTTGAGGTGGGCGCGCTGGCGGGAACGGATGCCGCAGTCTGGACGCCTGCCTTATGAATGGTTGCACTACTTTCCATGTGGTGCGAACCGTTGCGGTACAATCCGGAGTCCAGACTGAGACTGAAGCAGTCACGAATGGTACGGCATTGCGCAACGAAGCGTCGCTCGGAGTTTGGCGCTGGCTGGAGTGACTGCTGGCCACGGAAATGGAACCGCAAGAACCGCAACTTTTGAAAACACACATCGCACCTTGCAACGCACACGTCGACACCAAACCGGCACACCACAGCCCAGTATCGTACAGGTTTTCATTCCGCATCCATAGAAGGTCTAATCAGTCCATTCTGATCATGGGGTGGCGAGAAATGGGGTGGGAAAGGGGCGCACTTAGTAAGTGGAGGTCGACTCGAAGTGAGCCTTGTAGCTATAAAGATATGGGACTAGTGCCTTCAGCGGCGTCCCGTCAATGGTCTCTAGAGCGTACGTGCCTAGCTCTTTGAGCGCTGACACACGGTAGGGCCCGAACCGCTTGGCTTGGAACTTGGTGGGAGCCTCGTTGCGGACCAGGACCATGGCGCCCGGCGTCAGAGCATGCGGGTGCACCCGTTCATCCCGTGCGGCCTTGTTCTTCAGGGCGCGGGCGTGACTGCGCTCCTGTGCCTCTTGACGTCGTGTAAGTAGGCGTGGGAGACGCGTTGCAATGTCGGCCGCCGGGGCTGACAAAACTACCGGGTTCAACCCGTCACCCGCTAACCGGGGTTCGACCCCGTATACCAGGTAAAAGGGGCTCAGGCCCGTAGACGAGTGAGTTCGGACCCGACAAGCGAATAGCGCGTGTGACAGGTAGCGATCCCACAACCGCGTCTGCTGGCCCACGAGAAGCTTCGTGAGGACCGCACCGATGGCGCCATTCAAGCTTTCAACACGGCCATTCGTCCTTGGGTGATAAGCGGTGGCTAGGCGGTGGCGCGTGTCCATGCCCGCGAGCAAGGCCCGTACCACGTCCGCGAGGAAACTTTCCCCGTTGTCTGAGACGAGCTCTTGGGGTGCTCCAAAGGTCACGTAGATCTCGTCGTAGATAAACGCCGCAATGCGCTCTGCCTTGGCGTCGGGTAGTGCTCGCGCCAAGGGCCAACCTGTGGCATAGTCAATGGCCGTGACGATCCAACAGTTTCCGGTGGGCGTGGCGGGCAACTTGCCGATCAAGTCGATGCCCCATCGTTGAAAAGGCTGAATCTTGGTGTCGGTCGTGACCACCGCGTATTCCCGCTCCTGGTCCGGGTGAGACGCGTCGGTCTCGATTCGGAAGGGCTTGCTGGTATCCGGTTGGCGGAGGGCGGGCGCCGAACAGAGCAGCTCCTTGAGCTGGGAGAATGCCAAGTCACATTGGACCGTCCAGGTTACCGGGGTGTTCTTGGGAATCGGCTTTATCGGGACCGCCCGGTCATCGGGTGGTCCGGGTAACCGGGTGTACTTGGACTTCTTCAGCAGGTCCGTCAGGGGAGCCGCGACCGTCGCAAAGTTGCGAGCGTACCTCCTGTAATAGTTGACCATTCCAAGGAATGCCCGTACGTCGTGAACCGTACGGGGTGTTGGCCAGTCCTTGATGACCTTCAGCTTGTCGTCCAATGGTCGTACCGTGCCTTGCGCAACTGAGTGGCCGCAGAATTCCATCTCTTCACGTCCGAAGAAGGATTTGGACTGATTCGCGTATAGCCCCGCTTCCCGAAGCGCCGCCAGTACCTGCTCCAAGTGTTCCAGGTGTTCGGACCAGGTGTTGGAGAAGATTAGGATATCGTCTAGGTAGACAATGACGAACTTGTTGAGGAACCGCCGCAAGACGTTGTTGACCATGGTCTGGAACACTGAGGGTGCGTTGGTCAGGCCAAACGGCATCACCAGGTATTCGTACTTTCCCTGACGAGTATTGAAGGCCGTCTTGGGCACGTCGGAGGGTGCGAGTCGCAACTGCCAATAGCCCGAGACCAAATCGATTTTGCTGAACCACGAGGCCATGCCAAGTTGGTCGAGACACTCTTGTATCCGAGGCAGTGGGTACCCGTTCTTGATCGTAACTTGGTTGAGGCTCCGGTAGTCGATGCACATCCGCCAACCCCCATCCTTCTTAGGAACGAACAGCACCGGGAAGCCCCATGGTGAACTGCTCTCCCTAATCAGGCCGCGATCAAGTAGCATTTGGATCTGCTTGATCTGTTCTTGGTGCTGTGCGGGAGTCAAGCCGTATGCGGAACGGTTGATAGGATGGGCATCGCCGGTGTCGATGATGGGGTCTTTGAGTACGCGAGGTGGTGGTAGCTCGGCGGGCAGTTCGTTCTTGGGTAAGTCCTCCCGAAAGGTGTCCCGGTACCCGGTTAACAGGTCTTGCAGGTCACTGGGAACACCCGGTGACTGGGTGGACCCGGCCTCCTCTTCTTTGGTCTTGAGGAAGTACAACGTTGCCGCCGGCTGCCGGCTATCTTGCGTAACTCCCGACCGTTCATAGGTTCGGCTAGCACCGGTTCTAGATCCAAGGAGCGTCGAGGCCACGACTGGGCTAACGGAAGGGTGTGCGTTTTGCCACGCGCATCCCGTACCCGATGGCAATTGTGACTCCAGTCCGGTCTCCAGTTCCATCGCTTGCAGAACCCCACACCGAGGATGAGGTCGTACCCCATGAGATCCAAAGCCTGCGCGTCAAGTCGTGCGGAGAAGCCACCGCAATGGAACATCGCCGTAACCCTGCCCAGAATCGACAACGTTCGTCCATCCGGTAGGGTCACACGTCGAGTCCGGACGTTTGACGTCGGTTGTAGGCCCACGGACTGGGCGAGCGTCGCCGAGATGAAGTTGTCGGAGGCGCCGGTGTCCAGTAGGGTGGTGATACGCGTACTCTCCAGCCGCGAGTCCAGGAGGATGGGACCCGCACTGAGGTCGTTTCGCTGAGAGGCGCCTTCGATGCGGCTGAGCAGCGCATATAGTTGTTGTCCCAGTACATGATCGTCACCGGGGCCAACACGGTCGCCCGGTTGTTGGGGGTTCTCTGGGTTCATTGGGTGTGTCCCCCTAACTTGGCGACCGACCCGGTGATTTCGACTTGGGGAGGGCGGAGCCCGCTTTTCAGGGGGCCTTCCTTTGAGGTCGAACGCGACGCCCTTCACGCCCGACCCGGTCCGATTCCCGACACCTTCTTGGGGAGGTGGTTTTGCTCTTGGCGTCGTCCGGATGGACACTCGCGCGCAATATGACCGACCTCTTGACATCGGAAACAGCGCAGTTCGTCGCGCACCGCCGCCAGCTTCATTTCTTCTGGGGCAAAGGTTGGATTACGTCCTTTGTCATCGCGTTGAGCCACATCCTCAGAACCGGACTGTTCTGAGTCCGAGCTATCATTCTGGATAGCCATCAACGCGACCCGGTCTACCGGGTTAGACCCGGTACCGGGGGGCGTGGGACGACCGGGTTCGTACCGGTACCGGGCTCGACGCTCTCGGTCCGCCGCCGTCACCGATCGAATCTGTGCGTCCAGTCGTATCATGAGCGACATGTACTCCCGGACGTTGGTAGGGGGGTCCACCAAGCGGGCGGCCTCGATGGAAGTGGGACCATTCAAGCCATCGATGAACCGCTCCAACTGGTCTCCATTTGTGGGTGGATTGTGGAGTACCGAGACTCGATTGAGGAAATCTTGGGCGTATTCGGCCACCAATCGTGCCCCTTGCCTGCAGGTGGTGTATGCCTTGCGATCCTTCCGATCTCCGTCGATGTCCTTGAATTCCCGAAGGACCCAAGTGATGAACTTGTCAAAGGTGTACGACAGGAGTCCGCCTTCCCCTCCTTGCTGGTCGATCAAGTCCCGTTCTACGCGCCAGCGGGTGCGAGCCGCGCCGCGAAGAAAACCGGCAGCCGTGATCACCTTCTCCGCCTCCGGCATATGGGGCTCGCGAAGGGTGAGGATTGTCATATAGTCCCGTACTTGCTGCACCCAGTCGCGCGGGTCGTTACCCGTGGCGCCGTCGTAAGTATCGGGCTTGTTGATGTGGTGAGGAGAAATTTGCCAGCTTGTCCACTCCAAGCCTCATAATTGCCAGAATGTCAACGCCTCACATTTAATTGCCAGAATGGCCAGGTCACATCAAGCAAAGCAGGGGCATGGATGTCTACGCGTCCCAAACCATCGCACCGTCCCTGTAACGGTGACCTTCAACGCCGCAGATGCTGCAGCACCTCTTGTTGCCTTGTCCTTTTTCCTTGCGCTCGACCTGAGGACGTCCACGCTTGCGCTTGACGAGAGGAGGCTCGAGTGCGCGCTCCTCCAGGTCGGTGAGGCTGATTGGTTGGTAGGCGTGCTCGTACATGTTCTTGAGGCCGTCCGTTGTGTAGTACCCGTGGTAGTACGGGACTACTGACTTCTTGAGGGCTTGAAGAAGCGCGACTGCGTGCTTGCACGGCCGCAGCATCTGCTGGAACTGCTCGCAGCTGCAGTAGCCAGCATCGCGCAGGTGCTCTGGCAGCCGGACGATGTACTGGGTACCGTCGGCCGCCGTCACGCACCCGCTGCGCTCATCGGCGCACGCCGCGGTCATCTTGCGAGCCTCTTGGATGGACTGTTGGAGGCGCGCGTATTCCGTCGACACGATCGGCGATGTCGTTTTGCCTGCCTCGACTCGACGCGCGAAGTATCTTTCCCTCTGGTTGGTGTAGATATGATTGAGGCATGCCAAGGGTGGCAAGGCGCGCGCTTCGACGAGCATTGCGTTGGCAATCTCTGCCAGATTCGAGGTGACGTGTCCAAAGCGCCTCCCCATGACCGCATATGTAGCCCACTTGCCGACCTCCCAACCGCCAATGTAGGAGGCGCCGGCCTCATCGAGATCCTTGAGGCGTTGCATGTGTCCTTCGAACGCGCTTCGAGTCTTGGAGTACACCATTTTCCAGAACAGCCGCTGCGCTGCGGCAGAATGGTGCTGATCTTTGATGTTCTTGGCGAGATGGAAGCAGCACCACGTCTTGGTGGCCTGGGGCGTGATCTGGTCCAGCGAGCCAATGAGGCCGAGATTGCGATCACTGACAATGCATGTGCTCGGATGGTCCAAGTTGATGAGCGAGCTCTTGAGATGCGTGAGGAACCAGGCCCCAGTTCTCCGTCGACTCGGCCGGCGTGAGAGCCCAGGCCAGCACCAAAAGCGCACCAGTTGCGTCCATGGTGGCGGCTAGGTGAAGCCGCATGGTGAATTTGTTCTTCATGAATGTCGCGTCGACCGCAAGCCATGGGCGGCAGTACTTCCAGGCGTGACGAGACGCGCCTGGACAAACGTAAAGGCGTGTAAGCCGGCCGTCCACCTCCTCGTACGTGGCGTGCATGTCCGCGTCGGCGGCCTTGAGGGCCTCGACGTATGCTGGGATGCGCCGAAAACTCGCAAGCTCGTCAGCCGCGGTGTTGCCCAGAAGCGCAGCTTTGGCCTTGTAGATGGCGTCCAAAGTCGTGTCGAGGCCAAAGGTATGCTTCAGTTGTGCCTTGATTGCCTTTGCCGATGTCTGCTGAGTGACCACCATTGCCTCTGCGATCTGTCATAAGCACCTGTACGTGAGTACAGGCTCAGAGGCAAGATTGCGGCCTTGCTCACCTTGGCGACGATGAGCTGATGGTTTCCGTTTGAGGAGCGCACACCCTCCGCAGCCAGGCCCAGGCAAGTGTGCTCCGACGTCAACCGCGTGATCTCGAAGAGGTCGCTCGTCAGGATGCCGTGGACGAAGAAAGGGCAGTCGTCGCGTTGGCAGCGCAGGCTTGCGTACTTGGCTGTCGTCTTTGCAACGCGCGCGTTCCACCCCTCCTTGGCCGCAGCCGCTCGAACGGCAAGCTTGAAAGCATCGATGGACGCGAAGCGCTGGCCGAGCGCGAGCGTCGGTTCGGTGGCAGCCAGAGAGCGGCGTGCGTTGTCTGGCATGCTGGCTGGGAAAGGTAGTGTATGAGGTATTGGATGAACGGGATGGTGGTTGCGGCTGCAATGACCTGGCCATTCTGGCAATTAAATGTGAGGCGTTGACATTCTGGCAATTATGAGGCTTGGAGTGGACAAGCTGGCAAATTTCTCATGTGGTGAGTGGACCGGCTATACCCGGTAGTGGGTTGATCTTCCGTTAGCGGGAGTGGCCCGGTTGCGGGCTGACTCCCGGTAACCCGTGTCAAGTGGGGCGGTAGGCGTTCTGTTTCGGAGGTATGGATCGCACCCTGCTCCGTTGCTGAGAACATGACTTGTTCGCGTGGGGCTACGTGAGACACCTGCTCACGAAGCGCGTCGAGTTCCCTTCGCAAGTCCGCATTGCTCTTCAACAGCTCGGCCCAAGCAGCTGCAGTGGGCAGGCCAACTTGCTGCTCTGGCGCCACACTGGAGCCAGGGGCGGTAGATGGCCCATCCTCTGTTGCTTGACTGCGGGTCTGAGGTGCCATGTCGGATCGTCCCTAAAACCGGCCTGATATGTTCAAGACTCAGGTCGTTGGGAAGGCGAAGCTACCAACTGAAGTGCCCGTAGGCGCGGACTAGCATACACAAGGAATGTATTGACGCGCTGTTCACCAGCGCGGGTCAGCTCATCTGAACTAGAGGGGAAGACAAGGGAAGGGAGTACTCACCTGTTCACCAGCGCGGGTCAGCTGGTGGAACAGGTGAGGGAGAAGGAAGAGGAACGCGCGAGAAAGAGGAGAGACAGAAGAAAAAGGCGACACCAGGTCGCGAGGAGTATGAAGTGAGGTGGTCACTTCACCGTGACTCGTGGAGCTTACCCCACAAATCTCAGCACATAGGGAAAAATTCGAAACTCGCACTGCGGCTCTGGTCACTGAGAAACATCACCGATCGCTTTGGACCCCTAAGTGAACTTGGAGGGAAGGACAAATGGGCTATACAAAGTGCCAGTGTGATGGTAGATATGCGTACTGGAAAAGGAGCTGTGTTGGTGTTTACGTCGTGATCCAAAGTGTTGGCTCAGAAATTCGGCCTGACACCTGGCCAGTGCGGGGTTACTCCATACATACAGTGTCTGTCAAAATTGTCCACAACCCCCCTCGAAAATCTTTTCATCCTGTCTGCGCTTCACGACACATGTTAATCACCACAAAAATTGCACACTTTGCTCGATGAGGACTTCAAAAGTCGTCTGAGTCTGTCAGAATTGAGTCATGGACAGATTTATTGAAGATAAGAGGGAAAAGAGAATTGGACAATTTTGCTGCTTTGGTGAACAATGGCATTCAATACTTGGTGCTACCACCCTTTGTCTTGATGACGGCCTCGACTCGAGCGAAGAGAGTTGGGCAAAGGCAGTCCTTCAAGATCTCCACATACTTCTTGGAGTCCATCGTGCCTTGAATGAAGGTCATACCTCCCACCGAAGAGGCAGTGATGCACCCCCACACCATCACTCCACCACCACCGAACTTGTAAGTGGGCGTGACCTCTTTGTCCGTCAATGATAATCCCTTAGGCACCCATACCCACTTCCTGCCGTCGGAACCGTAGCGGTTGATTTTGGTTTCATCCGACCAAATCACCTTCTCCCAGTCACTGATCGTCCATCCTCGGTGGGCTCGTGCCCAATCCAGACGGGCCTTGCGGTGTGCCTTCGTGAGAGCGGGCTTCTTTTTCTTCACCCGGGCCTTGAAGCCAGCATCCTTGAGTGCCCGTCGAATGGTTGTGGATGAGCACTTGCGACCATCCGAGCGAGTAAACTCTCGGTGAACCTCTGCAGCGGTTTCGAGGCGACCTGAGACGATAGGGCGCGTCACACGACGACGATCGCGTTGAGTGAGCTTGGGTAGTATACACATGCTGGCGTCCAGGCGCAGCGCAGGGTGTCGGGCGTGATCTCGAGGTAGTCGATGTAGTCTTGCTGCTGATCCCACCACTGCGCTAGCGTGAGCGGGGACTGCTGAGCACGTCTGCAAGCCGCGTACGCTCGTTGTGATTCCCGTCGCCGTTCCATTCGGAGTTGTGCTGCCGTTGCTGCTGCTTGACGTTCCTGAAAGCCAGGTCAGATACGAGGATGTGTCAAAGATCGCGCTGTTCAACGGTCACGTCTGCTAGAGTAAAAGCTGCGCTTACCTCCTCCAAGCGCATGTTCTCCGCCTCAACATGCGCACGCTCTTGTGCCAGCCGTTGCGCCTCACGCGCTCTTGCTGCGTCTTCTGCAGCTTGCACTTGAGCTATGAGCCTTGAGGAGCGTCTCGGGGGAACAGGGTCGGGCATTGTGTGTTGTGGAGTTGAGGTGGGCGCGCTGGCGGGAACGGATGCCGCAGTCTGGACGCCTGCCTTATGAATGGTTGCACTACTTTCCATGTGGTGCGAACCGTTGCGGTACAATCCGGAGTCCAGACTGAGACTGAAGCAGTCACGAATGGTACGGCATTGCGCAACGAAGCGTCGCTCGGAGTTTGGCGCTGGCTGGAGTGACTGCTGGCCACGGAAATGGAACCGCAAGAACCGCAACTTTTGAAAACACACATCGCACCTTGCAACGCACACGTCGACACCAAACCGGCACACCACAGCCCAGTATCGTACAGGTTTTCATTCCGCATCCATAGAAGGTCTAATCAGTCCATTCTGATCATGGGGTGGCGAGAAATGGGGTGGGAAAGGGGCGCACTTAGTAAGTGGAGGTCGACTCGAAGTGAGCCTTGTAGCTATAAAGATATGGGACTAGTGCCTTCAGCGGCGTCCCGTCAATGGTCTCTAGAGCGTACGTGCCTAGCTCTTTGAGCGCTGACACACGGTAGGGCCCGAACCGCTTGGCTTGGAACTTGGTGGGAGCCTCGTTGCGGACCAGGACCATGGCGCCCGGCGTCAGAGCATGCGGGTGCACCCGTTCATCCCGTGCGGCCTTGTTCTTCAGGGCGCGGGCGTGACTGCGCTCCTGTGCCTCTTGACGTCGTGTAAGTAGGCGTGGGAGACGCGTTGCAATGTCGGCCGCCGGGGCTGACAAAACTACCGGGTTCAACCCGTCACCCGCTAACCGGGGTTCGACCCCGTATACCAGGTAAAAGGGGCTCAGGCCCGTAGACGAGTGAGTTCGGACCCGACAAGCGAATAGCGCGTGTGACAGGTAGCGATCCCACAACCGCGTCTGCTGGCCCACGAGAAGCTTCGTGAGGACCGCACCGATGGCGCCATTCAAGCTTTCAACACGGCCATTCGTCCTTGGGTGATAAGCGGTGGCTAGGCGGTGGCGCGTGTCCATGCCCGCGAGCAAGGCCCGTACCACGTCCGCGAGGAAACTTTCCCCGTTGTCTGAGACGAGCTCTTGGGGTGCTCCAAAGGTCACGTAGATCTCGTCGTAGATAAACGCCGCAATGCGCTCTGCCTTGGCGTCGGGTAGTGCTCGCGCCAAGGGCCAACCTGTGGCATAGTCAATGGCCGTGACGATCCAACAGTTTCCGGTGGGCGTGGCGGGCAACTTGCCGATCAAGTCGATGCCCCATCGTTGAAAAGGCTGAATCTTGGTGTCGGTCGTGACCACCGCGTATTCCCGCTCCTGGTCCGGGTGAGACGCGTCGGTCTCGATTCGGAAGGGCTTGCTGGTATCCGGTTGGCGGAGGGCGGGCGCCGAACAGAGCAGCTCCTTGAGCTGGGAGAATGCCAAGTCACATTGGACCGTCCAGGTTACCGGGGTGTTCTTGGGAATCGGCTTTATCGGGACCGCCCGGTCATCGGGTGGTCCGGGTAACCGGGTGTACTTGGACTTCTTCAGCAGGTCCGTCAGGGGAGCCGCGACCGTCGCAAAGTTGCGAGCGTACCTCCTGTAATAGTTGACCATTCCAAGGAATGCCCGTACGTCGTGAACCGTACGGGGTGTTGGCCAGTCCTTGATGACCTTCAGCTTGTCGTCCAATGGTCGTACCGTGCCTTGCGCAACTGAGTGGCCGCAGAATTCCATCTCTTCACGTCCGAAGAAGGATTTGGACTGATTCGCGTATAGCCCCGCTTCCCGAAGCGCCGCCAGTACCTGCTCCAAGTGTTCCAGGTGTTCGGACCAGGTGTTGGAGAAGATTAGGATATCGTCTAGGTAGACAATGACGAACTTGTTGAGGAACCGCCGCAAGACGTTGTTGACCATGGTCTGGAACACTGAGGGTGCGTTGGTCAGGCCAAACGGCATCACCAGGTATTCGTACTTTCCCTGACGAGTATTGAAGGCCGTCTTGGGCACGTCGGAGGGTGCGAGTCGCAACTGCCAATAGCCCGAGACCAAATCGATTTTGCTGAACCACGAGGCCATGCCAAGTTGGTCGAGACACTCTTGTATCCGAGGCAGTGGGTACCCGTTCTTGATCGTAACTTGGTTGAGGCTCCGGTAGTCGATGCACATCCGCCAACCCCCATCCTTCTTAGGAACGAACAGCACCGGGAAGCCCCATGGTGAACTGCTCTCCCTAATCAGGCCGCGATCAAGTAGCATTTGGATCTGCTTGATCTGTTCTTGGTGCTGTGCGGGAGTCAAGCCGTATGCGGAACGGTTGATAGGATGGGCATCGCCGGTGTCGATGATGGGGTCTTTGAGTACGCGAGGTGGTGGTAGCTCGGCGGGCAGTTCGTTCTTGGGTAAGTCCTCCCGAAAGGTGTCCCGGTACCCGGTTAACAGGTCTTGCAGGTCACTGGGAACACCCGGTGACTGGGTGGACCCGGCCTCCTCTTCTTTGGTCTTGAGGAAGTACAACGTTGCCGCCGGCTGCCGGCTATCTTGCGTAACTCCCGACCGTTCATAGGTTCGGCTAGCACCGGTTCTAGATCCAAGGAGCGTCGAGGCCACGACTGGGCTAACGGAAGGGTGTGCGTTTTGCCACGCGCATCCCGTACCCGATGGCAATTGTGACTCCAGTCCGGTCTCCAGTTCCATCGCTTGCAGAACCCCACACCGAGGATGAGGTCGTACCCCATGAGATCCAAAGCCTGCGCGTCAAGTCGTGCGGAGAAGCCACCGCAATGGAACATCGCCGTAACCCTGCCCAGAATCGACAACGTTCGTCCATCCGGTAGGGTCACACGTCGAGTCCGGACGTTTGACGTCGGTTGTAGGCCCACGGACTGGGCGAGCGTCGCCGAGATGAAGTTGTCGGAGGCGCCGGTGTCCAGTAGGGTGGTGATACGCGTACTCTCCAGCCGCGAGTCCAGGAGGATGGGACCCGCACTGAGGTCGTTTCGCTGAGAGGCGCCTTCGATGCGGCTGAGCAGCGCATATAGTTGTTGTCCCAGTACATGATCGTCACCGGGGCCAACACGGTCGCCCGGTTGTTGGGGGTTCTCTGGGTTCATTGGGTGTGTCCCCCTAACTTGGCGACCGACCCGGTGATTTCGACTTGGGGAGGGCGGAGCCCGCTTTTCAGGGGGCCTTCCTTTGAGGTCGAACGCGACGCCCTTCACGCCCGACCCGGTCCGATTCCCGACACCTTCTTGGGGAGGTGGTTTTGCTCTTGGCGTCGTCCGGATGGACACTCGCGCGCAATATGACCGACCTCTTGACATCGGAAACAGCGCAGTTCGTCGCGCACCGCCGCCAGCTTCATTTCTTCTGGGGCAAAGGTTGGATTACGTCCTTTGTCATCGCGTTGAGCCACATCCTCAGAACCGGACTGTTCTGAGTCCGAGCTATCATTCTGGATAGCCATCAACGCGACCCGGTCTACCGGGTTAGACCCGGTACCGGGGGGCGTGGGACGACCGGGTTCGTACCGGTACCGGGCTCGACGCTCTCGGTCCGCCGCCGTCACCGATCGAATCTGTGCGTCCAGTCGTATCATGAGCGACATGTACTCCCGGACGTTGGTAGGGGGGTCCACCAAGCGGGCGGCCTCGATGGAAGTGGGACCATTCAAGCCATCGATGAACCGCTCCAACTGGTCTCCATTTGTGGGTGGATTGTGGAGTACCGAGACTCGATTGAGGAAATCTTGGGCGTATTCGGCCACCAATCGTGCCCCTTGCCTGCAGGTGGTGTATGCCTTGCGATCCTTCCGATCTCCGTCGATGTCCTTGAATTCCCGAAGGACCCAAGTGATGAACTTGTCAAAGGTGTACGACAGGAGTCCGCCTTCCCCTCCTTGCTGGTCGATCAAGTCCCGTTCTACGCGCCAGCGGGTGCGAGCCGCGCCGCGAAGAAAACCGGCAGCCGTGATCACCTTCTCCGCCTCCGGCATATGGGGCTCGCGAAGGGTGAGGATTGTCATATAGTCCCGTACTTGCTGCACCCAGTCGCGCGGGTCGTTACCCGTGGCGCCGTCGTAAGTATCGGGCTTGTTGATGTGGTGAGGAGAAATTTGCCAGCTTGTCCACTCCAAGCCTCATAATTGCCAGAATGTCAACGCCTCACATTTAATTGCCAGAATGGCCAGGTCACATCAAGCAAAGCAGGGGCATGGATGTCTACGCGTCCCAAACCATCGCACCGTCCCTGTAACGGTGACCTTCAACGCCGCAGATGCTGCAGCACCTCTTGTTGCCTTGTCCTTTTTCCTTGCGCTCGACCTGAGGACGTCCACGCTTGCGCTTGACGAGAGGAGGCTCGAGTGCGCGCTCCTCCAGGTCGGTGAGGCTGATTGGTTGGTAGGCGTGCTCGTACATGTTCTTGAGGCCGTCCGTTGTGTAGTACCCGTGGTAGTACGGGACTACTGACTTCTTGAGGGCTTGAAGAAGCGCGACTGCGTGCTTGCACGGCCGCAGCATCTGCTGGAACTGCTCGCAGCTGCAGTAGCCAGCATCGCGCAGGTGCTCTGGCAGCCGGACGATGTACTGGGTACCGTCGGCCGCCGTCACGCACCCGCTGCGCTCATCGGCGCACGCCGCGGTCATCTTGCGAGCCTCTTGGATGGACTGTTGGAGGCGCGCGTATTCCGTCGACACGATCGGCGATGTCGTTTTGCCTGCCTCGACTCGACGCGCGAAGTATCTTTCCCTCTGGTTGGTGTAGATATGATTGAGGCATGCCAAGGGTGGCAAGGCGCGCGCTTCGACGAGCATTGCGTTGGCAATCTCTGCCAGATTCGAGGTGACGTGTCCAAAGCGCCTCCCCATGACCGCATATGTAGCCCACTTGCCGACCTCCCAACCGCCAATGTAGGAGGCGCCGGCCTCATCGAGATCCTTGAGGCGTTGCATGTGTCCTTCGAACGCGCTTCGAGTCTTGGAGTACACCATTTTCCAGAACAGCCGCTGCGCTGCGGCAGAATGGTGCTGATCTTTGATGTTCTTGGCGAGATGGAAGCAGCACCACGTCTTGGTGGCCTGGGGCGTGATCTGGTCCAGCGAGCCAATGAGGCCGAGATTGCGATCACTGACAATGCATGTGCTCGGATGGTCCAAGTTGATGAGCGAGCTCTTGAGATGCGTGAGGAACCAGGCCCCAGTTCTCCGTCGACTCGGCCGGCGTGAGAGCCCAGGCCAGCACCAAAAGCGCACCAGTTGCGTCCATGGTGGCGGCTAGGTGAAGCCGCATGGTGAATTTGTTCTTCATGAATGTCGCGTCGACCGCAAGCCATGGGCGGCAGTACTTCCAGGCGTGACGAGACGCGCCTGGACAAACGTAAAGGCGTGTAAGCCGGCCGTCCACCTCCTCGTACGTGGCGTGCATGTCCGCGTCGGCGGCCTTGAGGGCCTCGACGTATGCTGGGATGCGCCGAAAACTCGCAAGCTCGTCAGCCGCGGTGTTGCCCAGAAGCGCAGCTTTGGCCTTGTAGATGGCGTCCAAAGTCGTGTCGAGGCCAAAGGTATGCTTCAGTTGTGCCTTGATTGCCTTTGCCGATGTCTGCTGAGTGACCACCATTGCCTCTGCGATCTGTCATAAGCACCTGTACGTGAGTACAGGCTCAGAGGCAAGATTGCGGCCTTGCTCACCTTGGCGACGATGAGCTGATGGTTTCCGTTTGAGGAGCGCACACCCTCCGCAGCCAGGCCCAGGCAAGTGTGCTCCGACGTCAACCGCGTGATCTCGAAGAGGTCGCTCGTCAGGATGCCGTGGACGAAGAAAGGGCAGTCGTCGCGTTGGCAGCGCAGGCTTGCGTACTTGGCTGTCGTCTTTGCAACGCGCGCGTTCCACCCCTCCTTGGCCGCAGCCGCTCGAACGGCAAGCTTGAAAGCATCGATGGACGCGAAGCGCTGGCCGAGCGCGAGCGTCGGTTCGGTGGCAGCCAGAGAGCGGCGTGCGTTGTCTGGCATGCTGGCTGGGAAAGGTAGTGTATGAGGTATTGGATGAACGGGATGGTGGTTGCGGCTGCAATGACCTGGCCATTCTGGCAATTAAATGTGAGGCGTTGACATTCTGGCAATTATGAGGCTTGGAGTGGACAAGCTGGCAAATTTCTCATGTGGTGAGTGGACCGGCTATACCCGGTAGTGGGTTGATCTTCCGTTAGCGGGAGTGGCCCGGTTGCGGGCTGACTCCCGGTAACCCGTGTCAAGTGGGGCGGTAGGCGTTCTGTTTCGGAGGTATGGATCGCACCCTGCTCCGTTGCTGAGAACATGACTTGTTCGCGTGGGGCTACGTGAGACACCTGCTCACGAAGCGCGTCGAGTTCCCTTCGCAAGTCCGCATTGCTCTTCAACAGCTCGGCCCAAGCAGCTGCAGTGGGCAGGCCAACTTGCTGCTCTGGCGCCACACTGGAGCCAGGGGCGGTAGATGGCCCATCCTCTGTTGCTTGACTGCGGGTCTGAGGTGCCATGTCGGATCGTCCCTAAAACCGGCCTGATATGTTCAAGACTCAGGTCGTTGGGAAGGCGAAGCTACCAACTGAAGTGCCCGTAGGCGCGGACTAGCATACACAAGGAATGTATTGACGCGCTGTTCACCAGCGCGGGTCAGCTCATCTGAACTAGAGGGGAAGACAAGGGAAGGGAGTACTCACCTGTTCACCAGCGCGGGTCAGCTGGTGGAACAGGTGAGGGAGAAGGAAGAGGAACGCGCGAGAAAGAGGAGAGACAGAAGAAAAAGGCGACACCAGGTCGCGAGGAGTATGAAGTGAGGTGGTCACTTCACCGTGACTCGTGGAGCTTACCCCACAAATCTCAGCACATAGGGAAAAATTCGAAACTCGCACTGCGGCTCTGGTCACTGAGAAACATCACCGATCGCTTTGGACCCCTAAGTGAACTTGGAGGGAAGGACAAATGGGCTATACAAAGTGCCAGTGTGATGGTAGATATGCGTACTGGAAAAGGAGCTGTGTTGGTGTTTACGTCGTGATCCAAAGTGTTGGCTCAGAAATTCGGCCTGACACCTGGCCAGTGCCGGGTTACTCCATACATAAGGGGTACTCAGAAATGGAGGATCTGGCCAGTTGTGGAGGATGTGAGATGTGAAGTTTGGCTCCCTATCGAGAGCAGCGACCAAGCTTCCCCACCCGTCGAAATCGAGCCAACGTTTTGCACCTCCTGCCAAACTTCAGCTGCTCACCATCACCATCCACCTTCCATTTTCCTTCCCTCATCGCCAAGACACGCTCAACATCAATCGAACATCCGCACAACATTACCAGGCAGACTGTGAGTAGTCTAGGCACCGTCTGAGTTCGTGCGCGTCAGCTGAGTGCTGTCTCTTCCCTCTACAGACACACCATGGCACCCAAGCGCCCTCGCTCTGTGCCTCTTGCCCCTGGTGATCTTGCCGTTGTCCCGGGCGGCCCTCCCCCTCCAAAGACACCACGGAGGGGAGGAGGAGCAGCAAAGACGCGTGCTGCAAGCACCGCCGCTGTCCCGGACGACGTGAGTAGCTCGTCTCCGCCCACACCGTTACCAGTACTGACCCCCTCGCCTTATACACAGACTACCAGCATTGCAAACGCGACGATCATCACCACAACAACCCCTGCCACCCGCGCGCCAGGCCTCATCATCCCTGGCGCCGGTGCAGGGGTTCCGTTTGGTCCCAGCCTCACCGACGCCATCGCACCAGGCGTTGGTAAGCCTGGGACCCACATGGAGGGGGAAGACGCGTGCGGGCTCGTCACAAACGCCCACAGCGTCGTTGCTCCCCCTCCACCGGCTCCAGTGGCGGATTCCAGTGCTACCGGCGGCCCGCTCAGCGCCGTCGGCAGCACTGGAACAAGCCCGCTACTCGATATTGAAGATCTGAGGGCAGAAATGTATCGTTTTAGGGTCCAGTAGATACAGAAAGCTGACGCGATCTCTGTTACCCCTCAGGCAGTCTCACCGGCGACAGTTGCGGCTGGCGCTAGGGCCAGAGCGCCCAATGCCCAGCCGCAATGGAAGAACGACGCGTTCGCACCCGGCTGGCCGTCGTCTCAGACAGTTCTATTGAACTGGCTGAACGACGGGACCAATTATGAACGTTGGAAGGGGTCGGAGGGTGACACACACATGTCCCTCGCCTCCGACGTACATCATATGATCGTGAGCCAGAGGTGTCGGGCGGAGAGGTCGTGTCACGGACCCCGTCGATCACGTGACCCAGCTGATGCTCCAGGACTGTAGTCCGGCTCAAGCTCTACCGACTGGCGAAATCCCGGAGTCCGTACGACCACTGTACGCCGAGATATCGGCGTTGCCACCGGTTTGCCACACCCGATCAGGTATGACGTCACCCCGATCCGATGACGTCATGCCCGATCCAATGACGTCACTATGACGTCATCACGCATCTCGACCCGATCCGCTATGACGTCATCCCCGATCTTATGACGTCACCCCCGATTGCCGATGACGTCATCCCCGATCTGGTATGACGTCACTATGACGTCATCGCCGGACTCGTCCAGATCTGCTATGACGTCATCGATCACGCCATATCGAACCTTCTTGCCACTTCTCGCCACACCTCCCTAGCACCCCCCTCGAAGGTATATAAGGAGGCCCTCCTCCAGCTGTCTCCCCCCTTGCTCCCGCAATCCAGTTCTCGTCTACCTTCCCTTCCCTTACCTCTCCTCCCTCGCCACTCCTTTGCCACCAAGGTCGCCGGCCGATTCCGCCTGCCCGGACCGCCAGCCGACAGGTCGCCTGCCACCATCGTGGAGAAGGCGAGTACCTCGTCGTGTTGTTCTCAACGTGGAGCATAGCTGACGCGCAGAATTGTTCCATTCACAGATCAAGGCAATCGAAAAGGCATTCCGGTCGGCGAGCGACTGGCGGCTCGCCACTGGGCAGGGCATCCTCGACGAAGCGGAGGCTCGCGAGGAGGAGGAAGGCGAAGGAGCGGAAGCGAAGGAGTCGCGTCTGGCGCTCGTGCGCTCGGGAGTAGATGCCGAGGTCATCAAAAGATGTGAGTGGTACAATGACGTGGTGGGTATCATGGGCGACCGGATCGGTACAAACCCGACAAGCAGCCACAGCAGCACGTCGCAGCGTGACCCTGCTGGTGCAGGGTTGCGCCGTAGCGTGCTGGAGACCCCAAAGGGCGGTGGACGAGGCGGAAATCATGATGGTGGAACGGTGGATGAGGATGTGTGGTCAATGTCTTCCGACGAAGACGTCGACCTTTGCCCCCCCCCCCCCCCCCGTGTCGTCCGGCACATGGGCCTGTCTGGCCTTTGTGGGGGGAGCTTTGTGTATGTATGTTACTCACGTGTTTGTTAGTTCACGGGGAAAGGCATTCATTGCCTAGGAGACCAGCCGCCTAGCCGCCGTGCGCGCTGGGGCGGGTGGGACTACCCATCGTCCCTCTACATACAGATACACGTGAAGAGGGGCATTGGGGGGTGGGCGGGGGAAAGAGGCCGGTCTCGACTCTACGCTTCTTGTGCGGGACGATGTGATTGGGTGTGGTGGGTGGGCAAGAAACAGAAAAGAGTGTGTGATATGCTTGCTGTGAGGTGTGAATGGAGAGGACAAGTAGGTGAGTGGACGTCGTGGTCGCGAAGGTGATGTCGGTGTTGGTGTCGACGTTGTGCGACGCGCGTCGTCTCACTCTTCCTGTCCTTCCTCCATTCCCACGTGAGGCCATACTTGCCCCTCCGCTCCTCCACTGGTGCAAAGCCGTTGCCCTGCTCAACCGCGCTTCCCGCGGTGGAGCGCGGCCGGTCCACCAAGCCAACAAGGCCAAGGGCAAGAACAAGAAGAACGAGAAAACGGTCAAGATGGAAGCTGTGAGCAAGGGCCGGACCTCGGACACTGGTCGCAAGTTCGGCAAGCTGGACAAGAGCAACGGTCGTGAGTGATCCCCCCCCTCTTTGCCCGCCAATTGTGCATGAATGAACTTAGACCTTCTCTATCACGTCTTTCAGCATCCAAGCGTCGTCTCAGCGCAGTCGAGCTCGCAATCGAGCAGCGCAGCAAGGAGCGCACGGCGATGGACTCGGAGCTTAACTCCGTCAAGGTCAAGGCCGAGCGCGTCGCGGCGGTGATGAGCATCGCGCGCGAGCTCCGCGACGCCGACCCCGGTCTCGCCTTCCAAGATGCAATGGAGCAAGCCAAGGCAATCTTCGCGGACATTTAGGTGAGTAGCTTTGGCAAGTTTTCAAACATGGCAAGCAGGCTGAACGCGAGTCAATTCTGGAACGCGCGCCACTCGGCAGCATAGGACAGGACCCTCGACCGCAATCGTTGCCCGGCCGTTCCCCCCGCCCCCTCGGCCTCCTCGGCGTTCGTCGTCTTCTTGGTCGTCCCTGTGCGCGTCCTGAGCGTCGAGAAGCTGACGGAGCAGGGTGTCGATCCGGCCGCAGGCTGTGTCGATGCCGACGTGTCGGACGACGCCAAAGGAACTAGTGAGCCGCTTCGTGAGCGAGCCGTACCGGGCCGGGGGCGACTTGGCAGCCCAGACGCGGTGCCTCCATATTGTCCACACCATCAACAAGACAGCAGCCCAGGTAGCGCCGTAGCGCGCAACTGACGCGGGATCGCGCAGATCGAAACACCGCGTGCCTGTGCTTGCCGGCTCCAAGTCGTGACTGTGCAAGAGCTGCCGCAGCCCGCTGCTGGAGTTGGCGATGATGGCGTTGACGTCTTGAAGTCGGGCTAGGGTCGCTTCAACCAACGCCGTCTTGGCGGCCGCGAGCTTGCCGACGTTGGGATAGATGGCCAGATCCAACGTAGACTCAGGAACGACTAATTTGTCGTCGTCCTGGCCGGGCTCAGGCGACATGGCCGTCCAAAGCGCTTGTCGGTCGCGACCATGGAACAGCCTGGCCCACCCTGTCAGACGCTCCCAGCCCGCGCTGGCCGATGAGCCGAGGGCCGAGTCGTCGGCACAGTTGGCCTGGAAGTCGATGTCGCGCAGCATGGCCGCAAAGGCAGCATGGGCGTCGAGGTTGGGCTTGGTGGGTGTAGCACCGTCTTCGTCGAGGGTCTTGTCGTCGTCGGGAACGGAAGAATGGCTGACCGACACGTCGATCTCTTGTCCGGCAGGGTCATGGCTGTCGACGGAGGGAACGAGAGGGTCCCCAGCGGCTTCTGCCTGGACCACCCAGTAGACCTTGTCGGCCTTCTTGATGCCTCGATGGATCCACGTCTGAACCTGACAGCGGATCATCTGGTTCAACCCTTCGCCATCATGCTGCTTGGGATGATAGTGGTTGTACATGGCGGGCTTGCTGATGTCGACAAAGTCGCAACCTTGACACCGCAAAGCGTTGTGTATGTGCAGACCAGGCACCGGGTCTGTCGTCAAAGGGGCGACCAGATTGATCAACGGCGGGAAGGCGCCGCGCACGTCCACAATGGTCTGGATGGCATCAACGACAGCCTGAACAAGGCCTGAGAACGAATAAGTTGAATTCAGTCGCCTGATTCGCTGTATGGTGATGCTAGGGCTGGTTGCTCACCTGGATCATTGGAAAGATGCTTGGAGTTGCTCAGGTGGCCCCGGATGCGCGACGCATGCGTCACGTTGACGGCGGTGCCACACGGCCGACAGATGATGGCTGGACCTGGCTCGTAGTAGATCAAGCCGGCATCAGCCAGGGTGCGCGTGGCCTCGTCGATGTTGCCCGACTCGCGTGCTGCCGGGTCGCTGGTGAGGTCACCCTCACTTGCCATGATCGGTAGTTGGGCGGAGGCTGGTCGTGTGGTTTGGCGGAGATGGAGAGCTTGGAGACCACGAAGGGGGGAGGGCTCGATGCAGATCGATGGGATCCTGTTGGCGCGGAAACACCGACCGACCAGACTATATGCGATCGGCAAGCGTATGGACGATCATTGGAGAGGGCGTCCGAGGTCGAAGATCTTCCTTTGTGTCACATCGGTTTTTGGCCTAGGGCTGGGGTGCCGCACGCCTCCTTTTCATGACATTTGCCAGTCTGTATCTTGTCGGACAGTAACCGAGTCGGCAATGTCCCGTCCTTTGTGGGCAGCTAAGTTGCTTCCGCTTCATTCCGCTGGCTAAATCGCCAAGGTCTAACGAGACCAACGTGACCGCGCCCACAGCATTCTCGAACGATTTGAATGCTGGCACTGCCCCGGTGTCGCCTTGCATGCCGGTTGTGTTAGCTCGATGGGACCATGTAGGTGAAGGAAGGTCGAACACGAATGGATTTGGAAGGACATATCTACGTGGAGGAGCCAGCGATAAGGGGGGCCGAGTCTTCGAGGCTGTCCGAGCCGTCTGGATCCTCGAGGCAGGCATAGGCCATGAGGGCCCATAGCTTCTTGAGATCCTCCGCCGACGTTTCCAGACGCTGAGCGAGAGCTTGAAGGTCTTCGCCGCGGTCGATGAGGTCGAACGTAAGGTCCTCGCAGGCGGCGCGGACCCCCGGCTTGTTCTTCAGACGAACGCGAATGTTGTGCGCGAGCTGGCGCTTCTGCCGTGCCGTAGTCTGTCGGGCCACGTACTGCGGCGAGCAGACGTGATTGACAAACCGGGACACCGAGTCGTCCCGCGGCTTGTTGCGACGGCCCGTCGTCTTTTGAAGATAGTCCTTCTTCGCCGCCTTCTCCGCCCGGCGTCGTGCTCTCTTGGCGTCGGGCTCGGAGGTGCTGACCGGAGCGGCGGGCGGGACGTCGTAAAGGCCGTCCCAACCCTCGCTGTCGACGTCCGCGGCTTGGTCTGTTGAGAGTCAGTTAGCACTGCTGACAGTGCAACTCTCATTCCGGCTATAGCGGCATGCCGGAGCACAGCCTCCGGCACGGCACGGCAGCTTTGCTCATTCCAGCGCACAGCCCTCCCTTAGCCCGGCACAGCCTCCTCATTCCGGAAGCTGTTCCCGTTTCATATAGTCTCCCTGTCTCGTTTCCCCCAGCTTGCGCCCTCGGGCTCTCTCCCTGACCCCAAAGCTATATAACCAGCCTGTTTCCCTTCTCCTCCCCCCTCTGGCAATCCATCCAGTCCTTCACGTCTCGTCCTCTCCCCTGCCCTTCGTCCTTACTACTCCTTCCGGCCGTCTGCCCCAACGGTCCGCTATCTTACTTCGCTCAGCGCCCGTCTGGGACACTGCTGGTTGGCTCGGTCCCCTCTTGATCCAGCAGCATAGGTCAGAGTTCTGGCGGCAGGTCCCTTCGGCTCCACTGCGGAGCTGTACTACCTGGTCCGACCGTCCCATCCCGAACTGCTGGATCCTGTGGGATCCTACCCGACCAGTACCTCCCTTTCGCCCGCTCGCAAGTTCGACACCCGGTCCTCGGTGCGGCTTCGTCCGTTCAGTCCGCACACCCACCTTGCTGGTCCTCGCAGGTGGGTGTGGTCCGTCGTCCGCGACCTTAGTCTACAAGATGGTCGGTCGGGCGGAGCGGGATGTCGGGCAGGCGAAGGGCTGCCAACATCGACTCTGGAGGCGGCAGCACCGTCCGCGCGCGGAAGCTTGGGCGCGCCAGACGGGCGGACGGGCCGGGAGAAGGCGAAGGCGCACGTTGAGCAGGTTGGGCCCGTGCAAGTTGGGCCCGAAGTTGAGCTTGAGAAGCGTGCTTGTCGTGCTCGCGCCTGGCGTGCTCGACGCGCTCGTCGACCGAGTCCAGCTGCCGGGCTTCGGCATCGCTGACGAGGACGGCGGCGCCGCGAGAGTCGCCTCTTCGCGTCGACACGCCAGTCACCCAGAGCCACCTGGCCGAACACTCGGCGAGCAGAGCGTAGCCGGGGCTAAGGGTGTCGCGTTGCTCTTGCGTGATCGACCGACTCCACGCCGCCAGCGCGCCCGGCTTCATCGCTTGCCAGTCCTTGGGCAGGACGAGACGAGTCCGGGGCGAGGGTGAGCGCTTGCGGCGGCGTGGAGGAGGCGAGGGAGGCCGAGGGGCGGCCGAGGGCTGGTTAGGCCCGAAGAAGTCGATTGGCGGACGATGCCATGCTGGTGGTGGCGACATGTTGAACCCTGGCCGTGGCCCCTAATCGACCCGGCCCTGGTATTGCACCTAGGCGAGGGTGATAGAGGCACTAAGCGAAAGAGCGAGAGGTAGACTGGTAAGGAGAGGATGGATGAGATGGAGGTCAGCATCGATGGCGTGGAGGGAGCACGGGAAAGGGAAGGGTTGAATGTAACTCACCTCTGTGCTCTTGATGTTGTCGCCCTTGACGGCCAGGGACACGACGAGACGACGAGGCCACGAGGACGGCAGCAAGGACACCCTAAGTGAGGTGGTGCTGCTGGATGCAAAGGTAAGATGTCAGTAAGGTGGATGGATGCATGCTGTCGGCTGGCGGTCCGGGCAGGCGGAATCGGCGGGCGACCTTGGTGGCAAAGGAGTGGCGTGGGAGGAGAGGTAAGGGAAGGGAAGGTAGACGAGAACTGGATTGCGGGAGCAAGGGGGGAGACAGCTGGAGGAGGGCCTCCTTATATACCTTCGAGGGGGGTGCTAGGGAGGTGTGGCAAGAAGTGGCAAGAAGGTTCGAGGAGGTTCGAGGAGGTTCGATATGGCGTGATCGATGACGTCATAGCAGATCTGGACGAGTCCGGCGATGACGTCATAGTGACGTCATACCAGGTCGGGGATGACGTCATCGGCAATCGGGATGACGTCATCGGCAATCGGGGGGTGACGTCATCGGATCGGGGGTGACGTCATACCTGATCGGGTGTGGCAAACCGGTGGCAACGCCGATATCTCGGCGTACAGTGGTCGTACGGACTCCGGGATTTCGCCAGTTGGTAGAACTTGATCCGGACTATAGTCCTGGAGCATCAGCTGGGTCACGTGATCGACGGGGTCCGTGACAGTACCCCCGGGTTCAAGGCCGAGCGCCGTGAGGCCGGGAAAGTCGTTGATGTCCGGGCTTGTCTGGGTGGGTCGTGTGGAAGTCGACGACGAGGCCATCTTGATCGGTGAACTCCGTTGCTGGAACCCAGGAGCGATCGTTGTCGTCGAACCCCTTCCAGTGGACGAAGTATTGAAGCTGGCGCCGGTAGATGCGCGAGTCGAGGATCGCTTCGACCTCCCAGTGCTCTTCGCCGTCGATGATGTCCGGCGGAGGGTGTTCCGGAGTCGGTCTTGATGGTAAGGTATTGGCGAAGTGCCGCTCGAGGAGTGAGACGTGGAAGGTCGGGTGGATCTTCATCGTATCGGGGAGACGAAGTCGGAAAGCGGAGCGTCCGACTTGCTTGTCGATCGGGAAAGGTCCAAGCTTTTTGGAGTCAAGCTTCTCGCAAGGTCGCAAGGTCTTGACGTTGCGACGGAGGAGCCAGACGAGATCTCCAGGCTTGAAGTCTGGTGCTGGGAGACGACGCTTGTTGGCCCAGAAGGAGTGTTGGTCGAGGGCTTTCTTGATGCTACGTCGCGCCGTTTCATGGATCTCTTGGAGGGTCTTGAGATGCTCCTTGGAAGCAGGGACGCTGGTCTCAAGCAGCGTGATGGCGAGGCGAGGCTCGTATCCCTTGTTGGCGAAGAAGGGAGTCATACCGATCGAAGAGTGATACGTCGAGTTGTAGGCGAACTCGGCGAGAGGAAGCAGATCTACCCAGTTGTCCTGGAGGTAGTCGCAGAAGATCCTAAGGTGTTGCTCGACGACTTGGTTGACCCGTTCCGTCTGTCCGTCCGATTGCGGGTGGAATGCAGTCGAGAGGTTGGGCTTGATGTTGAGCATTTTGAGGAACTCCTTCCACCAATGTGAGGTGAAGGTCGGTCCTCGGTCGGAGACGATGTCGCTGGGTAGTCCGTGCCCGCGGAAGACGTGCTTGAGGAAATGGTTGGCGAGCGTCTTGGCCGTATCGGACTTGTTGGCCGGAATGAACTTGGCCTGCTTGGTGAAGCGGTCGACCACGGTGAGGATACTGTCGAACCCTTGTGATGGTGGCAGGTCGACGATGTAGTCCATCGAACATGATCGCCAGGGACCAGTTGGGACTGGCAGAGGCTGGAGCAAGCCGTATTTGGAGTGGTGCACTGCCTTGTTGCGCTGGCAGGCATCGCAGGACTGGATGTACTCCTTGACGAAGTGTGCCATGCGTGGCCAGGTGAAGTTGCGCCGAAGGATCTCGAGAGTCTTCGTGACGCCAGGGTGACCGGAGGTGATGGAGTCGTGGGCTTGCTGGAGAAGTTCCACCTTGAGTGGCTCATAGTCTGGGACGTAAATCAAGTCTTGGTGTAGGAGGAGATCATCTTGTAGTCGGTAGCCTGCGGGAGCGGAGGACCGAGGGTTTGAGTCCTCTAGGGCCTTGACGATCTCGAGTGAAGCCGGGTCGCTCCGGAGATGGTCCTTGATCGAAGCTCGAATGCCAGACGTGGCTGACTGCAGCGTTGCTGCGAGCGCCAGAGGCCGGAGGAGCTGTTGAGGTGTTGGTTCGGAGGCCTTTGCCCCCGCTGCGTAGTCGGGACGACGCGACAGGGCATCGGGCTTGCCGTTTTTGTCACCAGAGCGGTACTTGATGACGTATTTGTGGTGGTTGATGACCTCGGACCATCGCGCTTGCCGCCGCGTGAGCGTCTTGGCGGTCTGGAAGTACTGAAGCGCTTGGTGGTCGGTCATGATCGTAAACGGCGAAGGCAGCCCCTCGAGGTAGTGTCGCCAGATCTTGATCGCTTCAACGATCGCCAGTAGCTCTTTGTCGTGTATCTCGTAGTTGAGCTCGGCCGGAAGCATCTTGCGCGACATGAAGGCGACCGGATGGAGCGTCTTGCCGTGGTACTGGGAGAGGATGGCGGAGATAGCGTAGTCGGAGGAATCCGTTTCGATAATGGTGTCGAGGTCGGGGTCGAAGTGCCGAAGGAAAGAGGCCGAAGTGAAGGCAGCCTTGATGTTGTCGAAAGCTGTTTGAGCGGCAGAGTCGAAGTTGAAGTTGGTGTCCTTCTTGAGGAGTCGAGTCAGCGGCGTGATGATACGAGAGTACCGTTCGATGAAGCGCCGGTAGAAATTTGTGAAACCGAGGAATTGCTGAAGATGCTTGACGGAGGTGGGAGCCGGCCAGCTGGTGATGGCGTCGACCTTGTCCGGCGCCATCGAGACACCGTCAGCCGAGACGATGAAGCCAAGGAACTCGGTCTTGTAGACAGAGAACTCGCACTTCTCCGCCTTGGCGTAGAGACCGTGCTCGATGAGTCGCTTGAGGACTCGGCGCACGTCTTCATCGTGCTGAGCCGGGTCTTCGGAGAAGATCAGGATGTCGTCGAGATAAATCACGACCTTGTGATCGAGGAGGTCGCGGAAGACGTCGTTCACGAAGTGTTGGAAGGCGGCCGGGGCATTGGTGAGGCCGAACGGCATGACCAGACACTCGAAGTGGCCGTATCGAGTGCGGAATGCCGTCTTCCACTCGTCGCCTTCCTTGATGCGTACCAGGTTGTAGGCACCACGAAGGTCGATCTTGGTGTATCGCTCGGCCTTGCGTAGCCGGTCGAGGGCCTCTGGAATGAGGGGCAGAGGATATCGGTTCTTGATGGTGAGGTTGTTGAGCGCGCGGTAGTCCACGCAGAGTCGAAGTGAGCCATCCTTCTTCTTGACGAAGAGAATCGGAGAGCCGGCCGGGGATCGTGACGCGCGAATGAATCCTTTTGAGAGATTGTCTTGGATCCACTCGTGGAGCGCCTTGAGCTCCGGCTCGGAGAGCGGGTACAGAGGTCCGAAGGGTGGTTGCTTGCCGTCCTCGAGCTCGATGCTAAGGTCGTAAGGCCGGTGTGGAGGCAAGGTGTCGGCCTTCTTCTTGCTGAAGGCCTCAAGTAGGTCGTGGTACTGGGCTGGGACCTTCTTCTTGAGAGTTTCGACGTAGTCCGGAGGGTCGGGAAGGTCCTTGTCGAAGGGCTCGGCCGCGGAGTCCAGGTCGGTAGCGGAAATGCCCAGGGATGCTGAGCGCAGGAACAGAATGCCGGCATGGGAGCCGGGCAAAGACAGGGCGGCCTGGAAAGAGCCGAGGTCGAGGCTTGCGATGTTGGGAACCAGCGCTAGGGACTTGACAGGTTTGCAGGGCAGAGTGGTGTCCTTGAGCATGACTGTGCCTGCATGCCAGTCGATGTGAGGGTTGTGCTGTCGCAGCCAAGGCATGCCGAGGACGATCGGGTAGTTTCCAAGTGTGGTGACGTCGAACTCGACCGTCTGTGTGTGGCGGTTAAGCTCGATGTCGACCTTGCAGGAGTGTGTGACGAGGCCGGAGGAGATGGGACGACCGTCGATGACAAAGAGCTCGACGGGGTCCGGCTTGTCGTGCAGGTCGAGGTTGTTGGTCTTGCAGAAAACAGAGTCGATGAAGTTGGAGGTAGCGCCGGAGTCCACCAGGGCGAAGGTGGTGATCTTGACGGAATCCGACTGCCGCAGGGTCAAGGAGAGGATGATAGGATCCTCGGGCCCAGGGGAAAGTGCCGCTTTGGTGATGGTAGCGCAGCGCTTGGAAGACTTGCCTGGGTGGGCGCGCTGGCTGGTCCCACTCAGGCTGAGCCTTTTTCCTCCTTGAGCTCGATCTTGCAGTCCGGAGTCAGAGTCGCCTGGATCCGTCCGACGGTCTTGCGAGGCTTTTCTGGACAGGCGTCGACTCGGTGTCCGGCCTTGCCACAGTATACGCAGAGGTTGTTCTTGATGCGACGCTGGCGCTCGTCGCTCGTAAGAGGCTTGAAGCGCTGCGTCTTGACCGCATCGACGTCCATTGGACGAGGGCCGGAGCCCGAGGCACCTTGGTAGGCTGATGTCGGGCGAGAGAAGCCGCGGGGAGCCGTCGAGATGCTCGGACGGAAGGTGGTGGTTGTCCGCGAGCGATTGTCTTGACGTCGCTCGTGGAGGCGGTTGTCGAGGCGAATGGCCAGTGCCGACAGCTCTTGAAGTGTCTTCGGGTCGACATTGGCGAGAGCAAGAGCGTCCTTGACGTCGGACTTGAGGCCAGAGTAGAACTGCGCGCGTAGGGCGTCGTCGTTCCAGTGCAGGAATGCGGCGAGCTTGAAAAAGGTCGAAGAGTACGCCGAGGCGGAGCCCGTCTGTGTGAGAGTTTGTAGACGGGTCGTCATCGTGCTCTCGCGGTCCGGGTCACCGGGGTTTGTCCGGAGGTCCTTCGTGAACGCCTCGTAGTCGTTGAGAAGAGGGTCGTCGTGACGAAGGAGGTGGGGCTCGAACCAGGCGAAGGCCTGACCGCGCAGGAAGGATGCCGCAAAAGAAACCTTCTCGCGATCCGTTGGGAACAGCGAGGGGTTCGCCGAGATGTACAGGTTGACGTGCGAGAGGAAGGTCGAGCAGAGGTGTTTGTCCTTGCCGTCGAATTCCGGAGGCTTGTTCAAGTGCAGAGTTGCCGCAGGAGCGCGAGGTGGCTGCGCTTGTTGGGCACCCAGGTGGAAGATCATGTCTTGAAGCTGACTGATCTGGTCGCGGAGTTGCTGAACTTCCGCGGCGGAAGCAGTGGGAGCGTTGGCTTGGTGGTCTTGAGCGGTGTCCATGTTCGGCTTGTCAGGTTGTCAGGTGTCGAGGAGCTTGAGTGGCCTTGGCAGTTGTTCAGGTGGTGGTGATTGGGGAGCTGGTCCTCGAGGTCAGGCTGGGGAGGGCCGCGCGCTGGCGATGTGGAAGGTCGTCTCAGGGCCATCAAGACATTGCGCAAGTCCTACCTGACACGCTCGGGCCGGGACGACACGGAGAAGGTTGCCGCCGTCCTTTACTCGTTCCAGCAAGCTTCGGCGGCCTGGCGCACGTTCTGTGGCGTCGACGCCATGCCGGCTTCGTTGGTCGCTTTCCACTCGCCCGTCGTCGGTGAAGAGACTCCGTTGGCCGCCAATGTCAATTCAGGGGAACAGTCTCCGCCCTCCGATGACAAGGCCGGCAAGGCCGGCATGGTCGCAGCCGGTGACCCAATGGACGTCAATGTCGCCGAGTCCGGCCGCTCCACGACAGGTGCCAGCAAGAAGGTATCCTTTGGACTCAGGGTCGTCCAAGCCGCAGACGACCCTGCGATTCGTCACATCAAGGCCGTTGCTCAGCCTCCTCGGGATCAGTCCATTTCGTCGGAGTCGGCATCACACATCCTGCTCGACTCTATCAGCCGCGTCCGGGGTTCCCCTACTCGCGCCTTTCGAACGGCTGAACAGGAGCTAGCCATTCGCGCTGCTTTGCGACCCGCTCCCAACAATCTACTGGTCGTCCTGCCGACATCGACCGGCAAGACTATCGTCACCCACCTACTCGCCGCTCACTTCCCGGTCGTGGTGCTCGTGTTGCCCTTCCTCGCTCTGCTGGCGGACGGCCTCCGCCAAGCGAAGGCCGCTGGACTGGCGGCGCACGAGTGGGTCAGCGGCGACTCCGAGGCCACTATACAGGCCAACGTCAAGTTGGTGCTTCTTACGCCGGAGCGCCTCAGCACCTCTCGTCGTGCCAGGCCTACATCAAGGGTCTTAGCCTCAAGCATCGCCTCGGTGCCGTTGTGTACGATGAAGCCCATATCTACATCCACGACGTCTACCGCGAGGTCACGGCCAACATCGACCTTACCACCGCCGTCGAAGGGGCCCGCCTTGTCTTCCTGTCGGCGACCATCGCCCCCCACCTCGAGCCCATGTTCAGGGTACATATGGGTCTCTCCCGTCTCGACGTCGTCCGCGCGAGTGGTGGTCGACCCAACATCGAGTACCAGGTCAAGCTGGACGACCGCAAGGTGGAGCAGAGCGGCTCGTGGGCGATCGAGCCCGTTCTGGTCGACATAGGGCGGGAGTGGGTCGAGAAGCTCAGGCAGCAGGGCGCCTTGCCGGCCATGGTCATCTGCAAGACGCGCGGCTTGGCTGCCAACCTCGCCCTCGTCCTTCGAGCCGATCTTTACCTCAGCAGCAAGAAGTCGGCCGAGGAGATGAGCGCCGAAGAGCAACAGGAGGACGTCGATCGGCAAAAGTGTCTGTCCAAGTTCCTCAACGGCCAGAGCGACCTCATCATTGGGACGACCGCCCTCGGCACGGGCCTGCACCGCCCAGATGTCAGGACGGTGCTCCACGTCGGTTTGCCCTACAGCTTGGTCGACTTTGCCCAGCAGTCTGGTCGCGCCGGGCGGGACGGACAGGCGGCGTTGTCCATGATCGTCGCTCAGCACATCGAGCTCACGACGTCGACCACGGGAGCTTCGGACTCCACGCTGGGGACCTTCTCCATCCTCACCTACATCGGTCCAGATTCCGACGACTGCCGCCGTGCCGTGCTCGCCGCCTGCTTCGACGGTGCCCACGAGTCCTGCCTGTCCCAACCCGGGGCTCGACTGTGCGACCGTTGCGCTGCTGCCACCGAGGGTTACGATTGGGAACTCAACTTGTTCTTGCCGGCCAGTCTGGTTGCCTCCCGACAGGCAAGGGCCCGCTCAGCGGTCCCGACCAGCGCTCCCAGGCCGCTTCAACCCGCTCCCGAAGACCCCGTCATGCTCGCCATGCTCCAGAGCTTGCCTTTAAAGCGCCCACGGCTCGCGGACAGCCCCCCGATCCCGTCGATGCACACCAACAAGCGATTGGCCCTCGAGGGTGGATCATCATCTGCGTCGCCCGTGGGTGCCTCCCTCCCCATGCCTGACACCGGTTTCGTCACGCCGCCGCCCCGACCCAAGCCTAAGAGTATTCTCCACCAAGCCCGTCCCAACCTGTCCCAACCTGTCCCAACCTGTCCCAACCTGTCCCTAAGAGTATTCCCTAACAGGCTCTACTCGCACAGGCTTACTCGCACAGGCTCTACTCGCACAGGCTCTACTCGCACAGCAGGCTTACTCGCACACCATCGACCACCACGACCACCACCATCGACGACCATCACCACCATCACCACCACCACCATCGACCAACACCACCACCACCATCGATCACCACCACCACCACCACCACCAAGACCACCATCCGGATGTGAGTGCTTCCCCATCCACCCATCCATACACCCCACTGACCACCTGTCTCCCCTCCTCCGCAGCCGCACCACCACCGCGCTGGCCGCCGTCCTCGTCGCCGCCCTCGTCTTGGTCGCCGCCGCTGCCGTCCTTGGCCGCCGCCGTCCTCGTCGCTGCTGCTGCCGCCGTCCTCGGTCGCGTCTTGGTCGCCCTCGGTCGCGTCTTGGCCGCTGCTGCCGTCCTCGGTCCTTGCCGCTGCCGTCACCGCTGCTGCCGCCAAACCATCTGTGAGTCTCTCTTTCCCCTTCCAGCATCCATTGATCTTGCTCACCTCCTCCTCTTATGTCCTTCACCACCGCAGGCATCCACCCCCACCATCAGGGGTCCATCCACCGCGCACCACCAGCAAGGCAGCACCTTAGCCTCCTGTGAGTGTTCCCGTCCCCTGCGTCCATCCATCCATGTCGCTCACGCTCTCTTCTCCCTCTACCATCACCATCACGACATCAAGACCGGCACCACCAGCGACCTCCGCCGCCTTCAAGCAGTCCCAAGCTCCTTCAAGACCACATGTGAGTAGTTACTGCCTATTCATCCGTCCATCCGTCCGTCTGACCACCCACTCTTCACCTCCGCAGCACCACCGCCGCCACCGCCGCCGAGTTGGCCGCCGCCGCAGCCCTCGGTCGCGTCTCCGCCGTGCTCGGTCGCGTCGCCGCCGCCCTGGGCCGCGTCTTGTCGGCCGAGGCCCTCGGCCGCGTCTTGTCGGCCGCGTCGCCGCTGCCCTCCCACGATCAACGTGAGTGTTCTCGAACCCAGCATGTGTCACGGACCCCGTCGATCACGTGACCCAGCTGATACTCCAGGACTGTAGTCCGGATCAAGCTCTACCGACTGGCGAAATCCCGGAGTCCGTACGACCACTGTACGCCGAGATATCGGCGTTGCCACCGGTTTGCCACACCCGATCAGGTATGACGTCACCCCGATCCGATGACGTCATGCCCGATCCAATGACGTCACTATGACGTCATCACGCATCTCGACCCGATCCGCTATGACGTCATCCCCGATCTGGTATGACGTCACTATGACGTCATCGCCGGACTCGTCCAGATCTGCTATGACGTCATCGATCACGCCATATCGAACCTCCTCGAACCTCCTCGAACCTTCTTGCCACTTCTTGCCACACCTCCCTAGCACCCCCCTCGAAAGTATATAAGGAGGCCCTCCTCCAGCTGTCTCCCCCCTTGCTCCCGCAATCCAGTTCTCGTCTACCTTCCCTTCCCTTACCTCTCCTCCCTCGCCACTCCTTTGCCACCAAGGTCGCCCGCCGATTCCGCCTGCCCGGACCGCCAGCCGACAGAAGAACTGGATTCCGGCCTTCGGCCCGCGACCTCCGACCTCAAGTCCCGTCAAGGCTCTCGACTCGACACTGCTTTGAACCGCTGGGTGGTTGAACCTTTGGGCTGGCGTCCTATGACTTATGCCGCGGCATATACTAGGCTCCACCAGATACCAGCAGCTCCCACATAGGCAAAGAGCCTCTCCTAGGGTCTGGCCAGCCCAGTGGAGAGGCGAACGCCGGGGGTGTCCGCTCAAGACAGCAGTTGTGCTCCTTCCACTGGCTCCAAAGCCACGGGAAAGCAGTAGGAACCTTGTCAGCTATGCTGGCATTGCCGGAAAACGCCTCGAGCGTCTGCTAAGTTCCCGGAGCTGACTGGAAGAGCACTCCTCAAGACACCGGCAGCAAGAACAAGACCAACGACAACACCAAGCCAACCACCCAGCCAACCAACATCCTCATCAACACCACCACCAACAACAACAACAACAACAACAACACATCACACCCACAACTCCCCAGCAAATTTGCGACACGGTGTCGACAACTCATTCAACACGTCGAACACCGCAAGTCACTGCCTTCGACTGCGCTTTCCACGGCTTCTGGCGGAGCCTGGATCCGGTCTTCCCCAGCGCAGTACCTGTCCGACCAGCTGCAACCTGGCGACGAGGACATACCAGCGACCTCGTGCGCACCCCATCCGGCCTTCCACGGCGACTCGGCCTCTCACGGCCTTCGAGGACCTTCTACGGCCTTCGATTCCAGCAACTTCCAGCGCAGCAACCTGACAACCTCCTGTGGGGCCCTCAAAGGTATATATACCGGCCCTCCCCAGCCTGACCTCGAGGACCAGCTCCCCAATCACCACCACCTGAACAACCCCCAAGGCCACTCAAGCTCCTCGACACCTGACAACCTGACAAGCCGAACATGGACACCGCTCAAGACCACCAAGCCAACGCTCCCACTGCTTCCGCCGCGGAAGTTCAGCAACTCCGCGACCAGATCAGTCAGCTTCAAGACATGATCTTCCACCTGGGTGCCCAACAAGCGCAGCCACCTCGCGCTCCTGCGGCAACTCTGCACTTGAACAAGCCTCCGGAATTCGACGGCAAGGACAAACACCTCTGCTCGACCTTCCTCTCGCACGTCAACCTGTACATCTCGGCGAACCCCTCGCTGTTCCCAACGGATCGCGAGAAGGTTTCTTTTGCGGCATCCTTCCTGCGCGGTCAGGCCTTCGCCTGGTTCGAGCCCCACCTCCTTCGTCACGACGACCCTCTTCTCAACGACTACGAGGCGTTCACGAAGGACCTCCGGACAAACCCCGGTGACCCGGACCGCGAGAGCACGATGACGACCCGTCTACAAACTCTCACACAGACGGGCTCCGCCTCGGCGTACTCTTCGACCTTTTTCAAGCTCGCCGCATTCCTGCACTGGAACGACGACGCCCTACGCGCGCAGTTCTACTCTGGCCTCAAGTCCGACGTCAAGGACGCTCTTGCTCTCGCCAATGTCGACCCGAAGACACTTCAAGAGCTGTCGGCACTGGCCATTCGCCTCGACAACCGCCTCCACGAGCGACGTCAAGACAATCGCTCGCGGACAACCACCACCTTCCGTCCGAGCATCTCGACGGCTCCCCGCGGCTTCTCTCGCCCGACATCAGCCTACCAAGGTGCCTCGGGCTCCGGCCCTCGTCCAATGGACGTCGATGCGGTCAAGACGCAGCGCTTCAAGCCTCTTACGAGCGACGAGCGCCAGCGTCGCATCAAGAACAACCTCTGCGTATACTGTGGCAAGGCCGGACACCGAGTCGACGCCTGTCCAGAAAAGCCTCGCAAGACCGTCGGACGGATCCAGGCGACTCTGACTCCGGACTGCAAGATCGAGCTCAAGGAGGAAAAAGGCTCAGCCTGAGTGGGACCAGCCAGCGCGCCCACCCAGGCAAGTCTTCCAAGCGCTGCGCTACCATCACCAAAGCGGCACTTTCCCCTGGGCCCGAGGATCCTATCATCCTCTCCTTGACCCTGCGGCAGTCGGATTCCGTCAAGATCACCACCTTCGCCCTGGTGGACTCCGGCGCTACCTCCAACTTCATCGACTCTGTTTTCTGCAAGACCAACAACCTCGACCTGCACGACAAGCCGGACCCCGTCGAGCTCTTTGTCATCGACGGTCGTCCCATCTCCTCCGGCCTCGTCACACACTCCTGCAAGGTCGACATCGAGCTTAACCGCCACACACAGACGGTCGAGTTCGACGTCACCACACTTGGAAACTACCCGATCGTCCTCGGCATGCCTTGGCTGCGACAGCACAACCCTCACATCGACTGGCATGCAGGCACAGTCATGCTCAAGGACACCACTCTGCCCTGCAAACCTGTCAAGTCCCTAGCGCTGGTTCCCAACATCGCAAGCCTCGACCTCGGCTCTTTCCAGGCCGCCCTGTCTTTGCCCGGCTCCCATGCCGGCATTCTGTTCCTGCGCTCAGCATCCCTGGGCATTTCCGCTACCGACCTGGACTCCGCGGCCGAGCCCTTCGACAAGGACCTTCCCGACCCTCCGGACTACGTCGAAACTCTCAAGAAGAAGGTCCCAGCCCAGTACCACGACCTACTTGAGGCCTTCAGCAAGAAGAAGGCCGACACCTTGCCTCCACACCGGCCTTACGACCTTAGCATCGAGCTCGAGGACGGCAAGCAACCACCCTTCGGACCTCTGTACCCGCTCTCCGAGCCGGAGCTCAAGGCGCTCCACGAGTGGATCCAAGACAATCTCTCAAAAGGATTCATTCGCGCGTCACGATCCCCGGCCGGCTCTCCGATTCTCTTCGTCAAGAAGAAGGATGGCTCACTTCGACTCTGCGTGGACTACCGCGCGCTCAACAACCTCACCATCAAGAACCGATATCCTCTGCCCCTCATTCCAGAGGCCCTCGACCGGCTACGCAAGGCCGAGCGATACACCAAGATCGACCTTCGTGGTGCCTACAACCTGGTACGCATCAAGGAAGGCGACGAGTGGAAGACGGCATTCCGCACTCGATACGGCCACTTCGAGTGTCTGGTCATGCCGTTCGGCCTCACCAATGCCCCGGCCGCCTTCCAACACTTCGTGAACGACGTCTTCCGCGACCTCCTCGATCACAAGGTCGTGATTTATCTCGACGACATCCTGATCTTCTCCGAAGACCCGGCTCAGCACGATGAAGACGTGCGCCGAGTCCTCAAGCGACTCATCGAGCACGGTCTCTACGCCAAGGCGGAGAAGTGCGAGTTCTCTGTCTACAAGACCGAGTTCCTTGGCTTCATCGTCTCGGCTGACGGTGTCTCGATGGCGCCGGACAAGGTCGACGCCATCACCAGCTGGCCGGCTCCCACCTCCGTCAAGCATCTTCAGCAATTCCTCGGTTTCACAAATTTCTACCGGCGCTTCATCGAACGGTACTCTCGTATCATCACGCCGCTGACTCGACTCCTCAAGAAGGACACCAACTTCAACTTCGACTCTGCCGCTCAAACAGCTTTCGACAACATCAAGGCTGCCTTCACTTCGGCCTCTTTCCTTCGGCACTTCGACCCCGACCTCGACACCATTATCGAAACGGATTCCTCCGACTACGCTATCTCCGCCATCCTCTCCCAGTACCACGGCAAGACGCTCCATCCGGTCGCCTTCATGTCGCGCAAGATGCTTCCGGCCGAGCTCAACTACGAGATACACGACAAAGAGCTACTGGCGATCGTTGAAGCGATCAAGATCTGGCGACACTACCTCGAGGGGCTGCCTTCGCCGTTTACGATCATGACCGACCACCAAGCGCTTCAGTACTTCCAGACCGCCAAGACGCTCACGCGGCGGCAAGCGCGATGGTCCGAGGTCATCAACCACCACAAATACGTCATCAAGTACCGCTCTGGTGACAAAAACGGCAAGCCCGATGCCCTGTCGCGTCGTCCCGACTACGCAGCGGGGGCAAAGGCCTCCGAACCAACACCTCAACAGCTCCTCCGGCCTCTGGCGCTCGCAGCAACGCTGCAGTCAGCCACGTCTGGCATTCGAGCTTCGATCAAGGACCATCTCCGGAGCGACCCGGCTTCACTCGAGATCGTCAAGGCCCTAGAGGACTCAAACCCTCGGTCCTCCGCTCCCGCAGGCTACCGACTACAAGATGATCTCCTCCTACACCAAGACTTGATTTACGTCCCAGACTATGAGCCACTCAAGGTGGAACTTCTCCAGCAAGCCCACGACTCCATCACCTCCGGTCACCCTGGCGTCACGAAGACTCTCGAGATCCTTCGGCGCAACTTCACCTGGCCACGCATGGCACACTTCGTCAAGGAGTACATCCAGTCCTGCGATGCCTGCCAGCGCAACAAGGCAGTGCACCACTCCAAATACGGCTTGCTCCAGCCTCTGCCAGTCCCAACTGGTCCCTGGCGATCATGTTCGATGGACTACATCGTCGACCTGCCACCATCACAAGGGTTCGACAGTATCCTCACCGTGGTCGACCGCTTCACCAAGCAGGCCAAGTTCATTCCGGCCAACAAGTCCGATACGGCCAAGACGCTCGCCAACCATTTCCTCAAGCACGTCTTCCGCGAGCACGGACTACCCAGCGACATCGTCTCCGACCGAGGACCGACCTTCATCTCACATTGGTGGAAGGAGTTCCTCAAAATGCCCAACATCAAGCCCAACCTCTCGACTGCATTCCACCCGCAATCGGACGGACAGACGGAACGGGTCAACCAAGTCGTCGAGCAACACCTTAGGATCTTCTGCGACTACCTCCAGGACAACTGGGTAGATCTGCTTCCTCTCGCCGAGTTCGCCTACAACTCGACGTATCACTCTTCGATCGGTATGACTCCCTTCTTCGCCAACAAGGGATACGAGCCTCGCCTCGCCATCACGCTGCTTGAGACCAGCGTCCCTGCTTCCAAGGAGCATCTCAAGACCCTCCAAGAGATCCATGAAACGGCGCGACGTAGCATCAAGAAAGCCCTCGACCAACACTCCTTCTGGGCCAACAAGCGTCGTCTCCCAGCACCAGACTTCAAGCCTGGAGATCTCGTCTGGCTCCTCCGTCGCAACGTCAAGACCTTGCGACCTTGCGAGAAGCTTGACTCCAAAAAGCTTGGACCTTTCCCGATCGACAAGCAAGTCGGACGCTCCGCCTTCCGACTTCGTCTCCCCGATACGATGAAGATCCACCCGACCTTCCACGTCTCACTCCTCGAGCGGCACTTCGCCAATACCTTACCATCAAGACCGACTCCGGAACACCCTCCGCCGGACATCATCGACGGCGAAGAGCACTGGGAGGTCGAAGCGATCCTCGAGTCGCGCATCTACCGGCGCCAGCTCCAATACTTCGTCCACTGGAAGGGGTTCGACGACAACGATCGCTCCTGGGTTCCAGCAACGGAGTTCACCGATCAAGATGGCCTCGTCGTCGACTTCCACACGACCCACCCAGACAAGCCCGGGCACCAACGACTTTCCCGGCCTCACGGCGCTCGGCCTTGAACCCGGGGGTACTGTCACGGACCCCGTCGATCACGTGACCCAGCTGATGCTCCAGGGCTGTAGTCCGGATCAAGCTCTACCGACTGGCGAAATCCCGGAGTCCGTACGACCACTGTACGCCGAGATATCGGCGTTGCCACCGGTTTGCCACACCCGATCAGGTATGACGTCACCCCCGATCCGATGACGTCATGCCCGATCCAATGACGTCACTATGACGTCATCACGCATCTCGACCCGATCCGCTATGACGTCATCCCCGATCTTATGACGTCACCCCCCGATTGCCGATGACGTCATCCCCGATCTGGTATGACGTCACTATGACGTCATCGCCGGACTCGTCCAGATCTGCTATGACGTCATCGATCACGCCATATCGAACCTCCTCGAACCTCCTCGAACCTTCTTGCCACTTCTTGCCACACCTCCCTAGCACCCCCCTCGAAGGTATATAAGGAGGCCCTCCTCCAGCTGTCTCCCCCCTTGCTCCCGCAATCCAGTTCTCGTCTACCTTCCCTTCCCTTACCTCTCCTCCCTCGCCACTCCTTTGCCACCAAGGTCGCCCGCCGATTCCGCCTGCCCGGACCGCCAGCCGACATTCAAGGACGTTGTCCTCCTCCCGGGTGCCGGAGTCAACATCCTGTCGGAAGAACTGCTTCGGCAGCGCGGCTGGCTCAAGATCGTCGACAACGACACCGATTCGGCCTCATTGCGGCACAAGGAACACCTCGACTGGTGTATGCCCCTTGTCAAGATCGGACTGCTGAGATACCTTCCTGTCCGCATCGACAAGTCCGACGACAGTCCGCCAGGGCAGGTCCTCGCCCCGGCGGAGCAACATGGCAATCCGATGCTCGACCTGCATCACCGGCTCGGACATCTCGGCTTCAGTACAATCAAGAAGCTGATCCGGTCCGGTCATCTGCCCTTGGTGCCCGGCATGAACGAGGCCAAGCCCAGCTGCGACAGCTGCGAGAAGGCCAAAGCAACACGGCACCCCTTCAACGACGCACCGCTCAGAGGGAGCCAGCCGCTTGAGCTTGTGCATTCGGACGTAGCCGGACCTCTTCGACCGTGCCACGGTGGCTACGCGTACTTCGCCACCTTCATCGACGACTTTACCGACCTCACCGATGTGGTCCTCCTTCGGTCAAAGGCAGAAGTGCTTCATCGCTTCGTCGCCTGGGTCAAGGTCGTCGAACGGGCGTTCGATGCCAAGGTACAAGTCCTACGTACCGATGGCGGAGGCGAGTATGTCAACAAAACTATGACGACTTGGGCGGCATCGCGTGGAATCCTCCACCATATCACGCCGCCACACACACCGGAACTCAACGGCGTGGCCGAGCGCAAGAATCGGACGCTCAAGGAGATGACGGCCGCCATGCTCCACAGCAGCGGCATGCCGGCAATCTGGTGGGGCCACGCCATCATGTTCGCGGCGGTCCTCTTCAAGAAGGTCACCCTGGTGGACGACGGTCGAACCGTGTGGGAATGGGTCCACAAGCGCAAGCCCTCCCTCGGCAAGGCGCAGGCCTTCGGTTCGACTTGCTGGGTGCACGTTCCGGCAGCCGACCGCGTCAAGTCCGACTTGTCGATTCCCAAGGCCTGGAAGGGTCGACTCGTCGGCTGGCCTTCCGAGCGCAGCGGCTATGCTGTTCTCAACGAGGAGACGGGAAAGATCGTCTACTCACGCAACGTCTCCTTCGGTGCAAGTCCGAGCGCACCAACAGTCCTTCAAGACGTCGATGTCCCTCCGGGACAAGTCCCGGATGCAAGCATTCTCGACATCGACGACGAGCCCTCAGTCGAAGCTGTCAAGTACGAGTACGACTCCGACGACGAGCCTACCTTTGGTCCTCGGGGTATCAAGCGCTCTGAGCCGGACACCACCGTGGACTTCGACCCACCCTCACAGGTCACTGCTCGACCTGAGGGTACCCGGCGCCTCCCGGCACGTCTTGGGCGCGGGCAACGGTCGGCGCGGTTCTACGACCACTACGCGACATTCTGCCAAGAGTCGGAGGGACATCTTTGTACGATCTCCCTGCTGGACAACGACCCGACCAGCTACGACGAGGCAATGCGCACTCCGGAGAAGGCTGAGTGGGCCAAGGCCTTCGAGTCCGAGCTCCAGTCGCTCATCAAGAACGACACGCTCGAGGAGGTGGTCCTCCCTCCCGGCGCCAAGGTCGTCTCCACCAAGTGGGTCTGCAAGACAAAGCGCGATGCAGAAGGCAACTTTGTCAAGCACAAGGCTCGTCTTGTCGGCCGCGGCTTCACCCAGCGGTACGGCATCGACTACGACGAGACGTACGCTCCAGTCGGACGAATGACCAGCATGCGAATCTTCTTCGTCATTGCTTGCGTCTACGACCTGATCGTCTGGCAGATGGATGCGGAGACGGCCTTCCTCAACCCGGAGATGGACCGCGAGCTCTACATCAGCTTTCCGCAAGGCTGGGTCAAGACCAACCCGAAGGCGACCGGCCTTCTAGTCCGCAAGGGTCTTTACGGCTTCAAGCAGTCGGCACGACTGTGGTGGCTGGACGTTGTCAAGGTCCTCAACAACCTCGGCTTCCAGCACAGCGACGCCGACTGGGGCATCTTCGTGCGCATCGAGTCCGACGATACGCGCACGATCGTCTTCGTCTACGTAGACGACTTCCTCATCGGCGGCAAGACGCGGGCCATCATCGACGGTGTTCGAGATGGTCTCAAGGCCGCCTACAAGATGTCCGACATCGGCCCGACTAGCTCTGTCCTCGGCGTCAAGGTCGAGCGAACGGACAGCAGCTTCGTCCTCAGCCAAGGTCACTACATCGACACGGTGCTCGAACGTTTCGGCATGACCGACTGCCGTCCGGAGCCGACACCAATCGCGGTCGGCACCAAGCTCGTCGCAGAGGGAGCGGCGATACATCCGGACCAAGCGCGACAGTTTCAAGCTCTGGTCGGATGTCTTATGTGGATCGCCCTCTCCACACGTCCGGACGTCAGCTTCGCAGTCAGCGCACTCTCGCGTTTCTGCAGCAACCCGACCGAAGAGCACTTCAAGGTTGCCAAGCGCGTCCTTCGGTACCTCAAGGCGACGCGCGACCTTGGGCTGGTCCTCGCCCCCGTCAAGGTTGACGGTGAACCTCAACTTGTCGGCTTCTCGGACGCCGACTGGGCCGGCAATCACGAAGACCGTCAGTCGCAGTCCGGCTACGTCTTCCAGCTCTACGGCGCTACGGTCAGCTGGGGCTCTCTGCGGCAGACGTGCGTCGCCCTCTCTTCGGTGGAGTCGGAGTACATTGCACTTACGGAAGCCGCCAAGGACGCCATCTGGCTTCGGACCGCCATCATGGCATACGACCAAGAGACAGCCGACTCGGTCAAGATCCGACTCGGCGGCGACAACCAGGGAGCGCTGGCCCTCGCGCAAAACCCTGGCTGGCATCGTCGCACCAAGCACATCGACATCCGGTATCACTTCGTCCGATGGCAAGTCGAGGCTGGTGCGATTCAGTTGGAGTACGTCGGCACATCGGAGCAAGCAGCCGACATCCTCACCAAGGCAACTCCGGCCCCGGTACTTGTCAAGCATCGCCACACACTCGGTGTACGGCCGATCTCTGGCATCAAGACGGCGTCAGGTTCAGCAGGTGCTGCCTGAGAGGGAGTGTTGTGAGTCAGTCAGCACTGCTGACAGTGCAACTCTCATTCCGGCTATAGCGGCATGTCGGAGCACAGCCTCCGGCACGGCACGGCAGCTTTGCTCATTCCAGCGCACAGCCCTCCCTTAGCCCGGCACAGCCTCCTCATTCCGGAAGCTGTTCCCGTTTCATATCGTCTCGATGTCTCGTTTCCCCCAGCTTGCGCCCTCGGGCTCTCTCCCTGACCCCAAAGCTATATAACCAGCCTGTTTCCCTTCTCCTCCTCCCTCTGGCAATCCATCCAGTCCTTCACGTCTCGTCCTCTCCCCTGCCCTTCGTCCTCACTACTCCTTCCGGCCGTCCGCCCCAACGGTCCGCTATCTTACTTCGCACAGCGCCCGTCTGGGACACTGCTGGCTGGCTCGGTCCCCCCTTTGATCCAGCAGCATAGGTCAGAGTTCTGGCGGCAGGTCCCTTCGGCTCCACTGCGGAGCTGTACTACCTGGTCCGACCGTCCCATCCCGAACTGCTGGATCCTGTGGGATCCTACCCGACCAGTACCTCCCTTTCGCCCGCTCGCAAGTTCGACACCCGGTCCTCGGTGCGGCTTCGTCCGTTCAGTCCGCACACCCACCTTGCTGGTCCTCGCAGGTGAGTGATGTCCGTCGTCCGCGACCTTAGTCTACAAGAGCCTCCGCCGGACGCTTTTGTACAGCCCGCTACAATATAGAAGGCGCAGCTGGAGCTGCCGTGGGCGTAGCCGCTGGGGTGGGGGTGGTGACATCCTGGACGGAGGCGTTGGCGGCCTGCGCAGGCTCTATAGGAGCGGCAGCGCCGTGGGCAGCTTGTATGTCTTGAGAGTGGACGTCTTGAGTGAACCCGGCAGAGGGTATGGAAGCTGCTTTGCCGTCGCCCACGACCGAGGCGACCGGCGCAGGCTCACTGGGAGCAGCAGCTCCTTGAGCGGCCGCACCGGACGCAAATGCCTCTTGCAGCGGTGTGGGAGAACATTCGCCATCCGCCGTCGTCGACGGCACGGCGTCGGTAGGTTGAGGTTGCTGTGGGACGGTGTCCGCTAGCTCGGAGCGCGTTGGGGAAGTTGGTACCGATGGCATCTCGAGCTGTGGTTGGTGGTGGGACCGTGCATCGTGGGGGACGTCCGACTTGACAATGCGTGCTCTCCACACAATGAGGTCGGTTGGCCCTCCACTTCCCGATCACTCACGTGATAAGCTAGCCCACGCTAACCTCCCCCCCTCTCTGTCCCTGGGTCATCGTAGCCATGCGACAGGTCGCCATGATGCTATGTGACAGGGCATCGCACTAGTCGTGCGACAGGAAGCGGCGTCAGGCTACTCCCTGATGCTCGCAACTCCTCTCATCGTTTTATCAATTATGGATCAGAAAGGCATTTCGTCCTTCTGAAGGTCTTGCAAGTTGCGTTCGGATGGTCTTTTGTTGCGATAAAGTGATTGTAGTCATGATACAGGAGTAATGTCTCACGCCAGCAGCCAGGTTAAGATGACAGCCAAACGAGGCCAGAGCCGGCCCAGTTCCGTGGGCAGAGGTGTTCCGCAGTGATTTTTAGCTCAAGCTTGGCCCGCCACCTTTTTTCTTTTTCTTGACTCTTGGCGCCACTGGACTTGCGTGGGCGGGAGCTGACCCCTGACACGGTCAACGTAGTCCCAATGGGAAGGCGTAAACAGCAACACGATTTCCGGTATGTCTCCTATGGCCTGCAAGTCTTGCACATCGAGCGCTGAGGCGGGCGAATTTTTCTGAGCGGCCAACCAAGGAGGGGTCACCGACGACTGTGCGGGCAGCGTTTCATCGATGACGACGACGGGGCGGTGCGCCAGGTCAGCCAGTAGACTGACACAGTCGGGTTTGCACCGGAGTGCGCATTGCCTCGTCTAGCTGGTCGGGTCGTTGTCCAGCAAGGAGATCGTGCAGAGATGCCCCTCCGACTCCTGGCAGAATGTCGCGTAGTGGTCGTAGAACCGAGCCGACCGCTGCCCGCGCCCAAGACGAGCGGGGAGGCGCCGGGTACCCTCAGGACGAGCAGTGACTTGTGAGGGCGGGCCGATGTCCACGGTGGTGTCCGGCTCGGAGCGCTTGATGCCTCGAGGACCAGAGGCAGGCTCGGTGTCGGAGTCGGACCCGTCGGACTCGTACTTGACAGGTTCGACTGAGGGCTCGTCGTCGATGTCGAGGATGCTTGCACCCGGGACTTGTCTCGGAGGGACATCGACGTCTTGAAGGACCGTTGGTGCGCTCGGACTTGCACCGAAGGAGACGTTGCGGGAGTAGACGATCTTGCCCGTCTCCTCGTTGAGAACCGCATAGCCGCTGCGCTCCGAAGGCCAGCCGACGAGTCGACCCTTCCAGGCCTTGGGAATCGACAAGTCGGACTTGACGCGGTCGGCTGCCGGAACGTGCACCCAGCAAGTCGAACCGAAGGCCTGCGCCTTGCCGAGGGAGGGCTTGCGCTTGTGGACCCATTCCCACACGGTTCGACCGTCGTCCACCAGGGTGACCTTCTTGAAGAGGACCGCCGCGAACATGATGGCGTGGCCCCACCAGATTGCCGGCATGCCGCTGCTGTGGAGCATGGCGGCCGTCATCTCCTTGAGCGTCCGATTCTTGCGCTCGGCCACGCCGTTGAGTTCCGGTGTGTGTGGCGGCGTGATATGGTGGAGGATTCCACGCGATGCCGCCCAAGTCGTCATAGTTTTGTTGACATACTCGCCTCCGCCATCGGTACGTAGGACTTGTACCTTGGCATCGAACGCCCGTTCGACGACCTTGACCCAGGCGACGAAGCGATGAAGCACTTCTGCCTTTGACCGAAGGAGGACCACATCGGTGAGGTCGGTGAAGTCGTCGATGAAGGTGGCAAAGTAGGTGTAGCCACCGTGACACGGTCGAAGAGGTCCGACCACGTCCGAATGCACGAGCTCAAGAGGCTGACTCCCTCTGAGCGTGTCACGGACCCCGTCGATCACGTGACCCACCTGATGCTCCAGGACTGTAGTCCGGATCAAGCTCTACCGACTGGCGAAATCCCGGAGTCCGTACGACCACTGTACGCCGAAATATCGGCGTTGCCACCGGTTTGCCACACCCGATCAGGTATGACGTCACTCCCGATCCGATGACGTCATGCCCGATCCAATGACGTCACTATGACGTCATCACGCATCTCGACCCGATCCGCTATGACGTCATCCCCGATCTTATGACGTCACCCCCCGATTGCCGATGACGTCATCCCCGATCTGGTATGACGTCACTATGACGTCATCGCCGGACTCGTCCAGATCTGCTATGACGTCATCGATCACGCCATATCGAACCTCCTCGAACCTCCTCGAACCTTCTTGCCACTTCTTGCCACACCTCCCTAGCACCCCCCTCGAAGGTATATAAGGAGGCCCTCCTCCAGCTGTCTCCCCCCTTGCTCCCGCAATCCAGTTCTTGTCTACCTTCTCTTCCCTTACCTCTCCTCCCACGCCACTCCTTTGCCACCAAGGTCGCCCGCCGATTCCGCCTGCCCGGACCGCCAGCCGACAGAGCGGTGCGTCGTTGAACGGATGCCGTATTGCCTTTGCCTTCTCGCAGCTGTCGCAGCTGGGCTTGGCTTCGTTCATGCCCGACACCGAGGGCAGATGACCGGACCGAATCAGCTTCTTGATCGTACTGAAGCCGAGGTGACCGAGTCGATGATGCAGGTCGAGCATCGGACTGCTGGGCTGCTTCGCCGGGGCGAGGACCTGCCCTGGCGAAATGTCGTCGGACTTGTCGAGACGGACTGGAAGGTATCGCAGCAGTCCGATCTTGACGAGAGGCATGCGCCAGTCGAGGTGGTCCTTGTGCTGCAAGGTAGCCACGTCGGTCTTGTTGTCGATCATCTTGATCCAGCCGCGCTGTCGCAGCAGCTCCTCCGACAGGAGATTGACTCCAGCGCCCGGGAGGAGGACAACGTCCTTGAAGGTGATCCGTCTGCCGGACTTGACGGAACCGTGGATGTCACCGACACAGTCGGCAGTTTCCTGCGAGCCGACTGTCTTGAAGCTGACCGAGGCGATAGGTCGAACGCCGCTGAGTAGCTTCTTGTCGGTAACGATGTGCCGCGATGCGCCGGAGTCGATCAGGAAGAGGACCATCCTGTCGTCCGTCGCGGTGGCCGAGTTGGCGTGCTCCAACACGGCGCCGAGCATGTCGTCCGCATCTGGCCAGGTGCCACCGAGCTCTTGTGCAGCTGCCGCCTTGCCAGAGGACCTTGGCTTCTTCGGCTGCCTGCAATCGCTTGAGACGTGGCCCTGCTTGTGGCAGTTCCAGCAGATCGGACCTTCGCCGGGACCCAAGTGACTGGTGTCCGGGCAGCTTGACCGCTCGTTCCCACGAGCTCCGCAGCCGTAGCACAACGTGCGCTTGTTGCTGCTGCTGCCGGAGTCGGTCTGCTTGAACTTGTCGATGCCACGCTTGGACGACTTGCCCGAAGCTCGGTTTGCGACGCCCTTGATGTTGACGCTGCGTTGCGGCTTGGCCAGACTTGCCATCGCCATCGCATCGGCCGTGCGAGTGGCGGACCGCTGCCGAGCGGCATCTTCCTCGTTGTAGAGCCGGACGAGCTCGAGGAAGGTCTGCTCTTCTTTGGGCACTTGACGCCAGTCCGTTCGAACCACCCGAAGAGAGTAGGGCAGGGTGTCGAAGAAGTACTGACAAGTCAACTTCTCGTCGTTGGCCCAGTCGAGCTTGGCCGCACCCGCTTCCACCAAGAGGTCCATGAACTTGTTGAGGTGCTCGGCCATGTCGCCGCCTTCGTCGAGGAAGAGGTTGGCGACCTTGCGATTGATGGTTGCTCGATGCTCTGGTGTGTCGAGCTTGTTGAGATCGGCGAGGAGGGCCCACATCGCCGTGCTTGAGGGCAGCCCGCGGATCAGGCCTTGAAGAGCTCCTCCGACCGTCTGTCGGATGAGCGACATCGCCTTGGCGTCCCTGTCCTTCCAGGACTCCTGCAGCCGAAGGTCGATGCTGGTGGGAGCCGACGGGAGCTTCGGGAGAGGCTCCGTGCCGTAGACGATGTTGAGGGCGCGAATGCCGAGGAGGACCGGCTCGATCTTCTCGCGCCAGGCGAAGAAGTTGTCGATGCCCATGAGGGTCGGGACCCCAGACGGGCTGACTGTGTTGTCGACCATTGCGTAGGACCGCTGCAGCAACTGCGAGGACCAACAGTGCCACCGGACGGGTCGAGAGGACGAGGACGGGCGAAGGCGGGCGAGGACGGACGCGGACGAGGAAGCAAGACCAAAGTGGTGAGCTTCACAGACTCTTAATCTCTTGTAGACTAAGGTCGCGGACGACGGACCACACCCACCTGCGAGGACCAGCAAGGTGGGTGTGCGGACAAGGCGGGCAAAGCCGCACCGAGGACCGGGTGTCGAACTTGCGAGCGGGCGAAAGGGAGGTACTGGTTGGGGAGGATCCCACAGGATCCAGCAGTTCGGGATGGGACGGTCGGACCAGGTAGTACAGCTCCGCAGTGGAGCCGAAGGGACCTGCCGCCAGAACTCTGACCTATGCTGCTGGATCAAGGGGGGACCGAGCCAACCAGCAGTGTCCCAGACGGGCGCTGAGCGAAGTAAGATAAGGGGTACTCAGAAATGGAGGATCTGGCCAGTTGTGGAGGATGTGAGATGTGAAGTTTGGCTCCCTATCGAGAGCAGCGACCAAGCTTCCCCACCCGTCGAAATCGAGCCAACGTTTTGCACCTCCTGCCAAACTTCAGCTGCTCACCATCACCATCCACCTTCCATTTTCCTTCCCTCATCGCCAAGACACGCTCAACATCAATCGAACATCCGCACAACATCACCAGGCAGACTGTGAGTAGTCTAGGCACCGTCTGAGTTCGTGCGCGTCAGCTGAGTGCTGTCTCTTCCCTCTACAGACACACCATGGCACCCAAGCGCCCTCGCTCTGTGCCTCTTGCCCCTGGTGATCTTGCCGTTGTCCCGGGCGGCCCTCCCCCTCCAAAGACACCACGGAGGGGAGGAGGAGCAGCAATGACGCGTGCTGCAAGCACCGCCGCCGTCCCGGACGACGTGATTAGCTCGTCTCCGCCCACACCGTTACCAGTACTGACCCCCTCGCCTTATACACAGACTACCAGCATTGCAAACGCGACGATCATCACCACAACAACCCCTGCCACCCGCGCGCCAGGCCTCATCATCCCTGGCGCCGGTGCAGGGGTTCCGTTTGGTCCCAGCCTCACCGACGCCATCGCACCAGGCGTTGGTGAGCCTGGGACCCACATGGAGGGGGAAGACGCGTGCGGGCTCGTCACAAACGCCCACAGCGTCGTTGCTCCCCCTCCACCGGCTCCAGTGGCGGATTCCAGTGCTACCGGCGGCCCGCTCAGCGCCGTCGGCAGCACTGGAACAAGCCCGCTACTCGATATTGAAGATCTGAGGGCAGGAATGTATCGGTTTAGGGTCCAGTAGATACAGAAAGCTGACGCGATCTCTGTTACCCCTCAGGCAGTCTCACCGGCGACAGTTGCGGCTGGCGCTAGGGCCAGAGCGCCCAATGCCCAGCCGCAATGGAAGAACGACGCGTTCGCACCCGGCTGGCCGTCGTCTCAGACAGTTCTATTGAACTGGCTGAACGACGGGACCAATTACGAACGTTGGAAGGGATCGGAGGGTGACACACACATGTCCCTCACCTCCGACGTACATCATATGATCGTGAGCCAGAGGTGTCGGGCGGAGAGGTCGCCTGCCACCATCGTGGAGAAGGAGAGTACCTCGTCGTGTTGTTCTCAACGTGGAGCATAGCTGACGCGCAGAATTGTTCCATTCACAGATCAAGGCAATCGAAAAGGCATTCCGGTCGGCGAGCGACTGGCGGCTCGCCACTGGGCAGGGCATCCTCGACGAAGCGGAGGCTCGCGAGGAGGAGGAAGGCGAAGGAGCGGAAGCGAAGGAGTCGCGTCTGGCGCTCGTGCGCTCGGGAGTAGATGCCGAGGTCATCAAAAGATGTGAGTGGTACAATGACGTGGTGGGTATCACGGGCGACCGGATCGGTACAAACCCGACAGGCAGCCACAGCAGCACGTCGCAGCGTGACCCTGCTGGTGCAGGGTTGCGCCGTAGCGTGCTGAAGACCCCAAAGGGCGGTGGACGAGGCGGAAATCATGATGGTGGAACGGTGGATGAGGATGTGTGGTCAATGTCTTCCGACGAAGACGTCGACCAAGCCAACAAGGCCAAGGGCAAGAACAAGAAGAACGAGAAAACGGTCAAGATGGAAGCTGTGAGCAAGGGCCGGACCTCGGACACTGGTCGCAAGTTCGGCAAGCTGGACAAGAGCAACGGTCGTGAGTGATCCCCCCCCCCTCTTTGCCCGCCAATTGTGCATGAATGAACTTAGACCTTCTCTATCACGTCTTTCAGCATCCAAGCGTCGTCCCAGCGCAGTCGAGCTCGCAATCGAGCAGCGCAGCAAGGAGCGCACGGCGATGGACTCGGAGCTCAACTCCGTCAAGGTCAAGGCCGAGCGCGTCGCGGCGGTGATGAGCATCGCGCGCGAGCTCCGCGACGCCGACCCCGGTCTCGCCTTCCAAGATGCAATGGAGCAAGCCAAGGCAATCTTCGCGGACATTTAGGTGAGTAGCTTTGGCAAGTTTTCAAACATGGCAAGCAGGCTGAACGCGAGTCAATTCTGGAACGCGCGCCACTCGGCAGCATAGGACAGGACCCTGGACCGCAATCGTTGCCCGGCCGTTCCCCCCGCCCCCTCGGCCTCCTCGGCGAGCCCGGTGCTAGCACCGGGCTCGTCGCCATCCTGCTCCCATCGCGTGAAGTCGTGTCCATGCTGCTGTTGTGCCTCCTCTCTTTCTTCAGCCGTGAGCCAGTCTCCTGGCTCCGCCCCTTCATCAACCAAGACGTTGTGTAAGATCACACAAGCTCTGATCCAACATGACGCGCGCTGCTCCTCGAGCTCGTCCCTGAGCTCGATGGGCAGGGCGCGAAGGGACTGCCAGCGAAGCTTGAGGACCCCCAACGCGTGCTCGACAGTCACGCGTCGAGGAGATGCATGTTGATTGAAGGCCACCTGGGTCAAATACGAAGGCCGTGTCAGTAGCGCTGTAACCACGGTGACCATCCTGGTCCTACCTGAGAGGGAAGAAGAGTCTCTTGACCTCGATAGCGGCGGAAGAGGGCAACGAGGTGGGCGTCGCATGTGTACCCGGAGTCCCCGAGAACGAACTCGTCTTGACCGAAGTGCTCATCGGGACGCTGATAGAGCCCGCTGGCGCGATAAACGCGATGATCGTGCGCCGATCCTGGAAAGCCGAGGTGTAGAAAGCGAAACCGAAGGTGAATGTCGACCACGACGAGGATGTTGAAGGAGTGGCGATGGTGTCGGTTGAAAAAATCCGCAGCATCATGGCGTGCCGGCTGTCCGACCAGGTTAACATGCGTACCGTCGATGAATCCCACGCACCCAGCTAGACCATGAGCAAGCAGCAGCTCTGTACACAGCTGCTGTCGCTCCCCTGCTGACGGCCACCATACGAATTTCGATTGCTGCGAGACCAGAGCATTGAGCACACGGTCCGTAAAGGTGATGACCGATCCCTCTGCGAGCGCGAGAGGGAAGCGTCAGTAACTCGTACCCCTCTGACAGGACCACATCGACTCACCAGAGAATCCAAAGCGCGCAGCAATGTGAAAGACTGTGGCGCCGGTGCCCGAGTGCGCCAGGCGCCAGAGGACAAGGAGGACTTGGAACTCGACCGGGCGCTGAGGCCGACCAACCGGTTTCTTCACAAAGACCTCGTCGTCGGCGATGAGCTGCACAATCATCTCGAATTGACTCGGCGTCACACGAAATGCGCGCCTAAAGTCGTCTTGATTCCATGCGAGATGCGCGCGAAAGATTGCTGCTGGCTGGCGTTTGCGCTGTTCCTCTTCTGGACGCTCTCGTGAGAGATACCGAACGCTCTCGACGTCTTCAAGCGCCTCTTTGACCTCTTCAGCCGCTTCTGCTTCGTCCTCGTCGACTTGAGCCACCTGTAAGAAGAGATCGTGGCATCTGGAAAGCGTTTGAATCAAGCGTGCACGCTCGGATACGTTTGGCATAGTGGTACAACGAAGAAGGGGAGGTGAATGTATTCGTAGCAGTTCAAGGGAGAGAGCAACACGACGCGTAAAAGCCGACGCGTATCGCGTTCCTCGGAAGCTTTACCGAAATTGCGAAGCTTGAGATGTGGAGGGGTCTCAATAATTCCGGGCCCCGGACCGAAGTTTGGTTGACGCAGTTTTATTTTCTGAGTACCCCTATAGCGGATCGTTGGGGCAGACGGCCGGAAGGAGTAGTGAGGACGAAGGGCAGGGGAGAGGACGAGACGTGAAGGACTGGATGGATTGCCAGAGGGGGGAGGAGAAGGGAAACAGGCTGGTTATATAGCTTTGGGGTCAGGGAGAGAGCCCGAGGGCGCAAGCTGGGGGAAACGAGACAGGGAGACTATATGAAACGGGAACAGCTTCCGGAATGAGGAGGCTGTGCCGGGCTAAGGGAGGGCTGTGCGCTGGAATGAGCAAAGCTGCCGTGCCGTGCCGGAGGCTGTGCTCCGGCATGCCGCTATAGCCGGAATGAGAGTTGCACTGTCAGCAGTGCTGACTGACTCACAACACTACGGACCTCGCGCGTTTCAGAAGGCAGTAAACTATTGTTGTCGTTCTCACTCGTGAACGTGCCGCAGGCCTCTCTGGAGTCTGGACGCCGAGGCTCCGCTCGTACCGTGACAGCGTGGCTGCGTGGCACGCCGCGTTGATCATCAGTTCGTCAGCACCCACTGGTCAGCAGTCATCAGACTTCAACCTCGACCCGTGCTAGCATGCTGCTTTGCAGCCGCGGCTCCGAATGACCGTAACCGTGTATTTCTCCTCCTTGCACACTCCCATTAGTCTAGAAACAGCAAACCTTTACAATTCTACATCTGCCTCTATTCTCGATCATCACTCCTGACTCATCAGCAATTCAGCATTTACATACACATCACGGCCTCGCAAGACCATGGGCATCTCGGCGGTGCTCAAATCGCTCCTGATGCATGGCAGGATGCCGGTCGAGCAGCTCACAAGCCCGAATCTCAAAGTTTGCATCGTGTCCGATTTCGTTGCCGCGTGCGAGGATGAGGATGAAGAAGGAAACGCAAATGAGCAAACCAGTTCTTTCAAGGGTAGGCATTCTAACCCATGTCGTGGCCATCAGAACGACGACGATTAGTGCCGCATCTCGAGGCATCAACGCGTACCGCGCGTCCGCGCCACTTGTACGCCTAGGAGTGCCCGACTGCTGTGTGACCGTATGAAGTTTGTTCTCAATTCAAAGGCTTCCGTGACGAAACGTGCGAGATTCACTGGTTTTGATGCGTAATTACCTTTGCAGACTACTTGACCACGTCTTTGCATGGGTTGGACCAATCTTGAACAATCGGGGGTGTGCTGTCTGGCTGGCCGAGTGAATGTTCGAGGCGACGCGCGGAGAACTGTGCTGTGGTCAAGTTGGCATGCTGCACACCATAATGAGGTTCAGAACTCCGCCGCTTGTCGGCTACCCTTCCAATCATTTTCTCTTAATGCAGCCTCCTTGGTCACCCCTTCGTCTGATTTTGGTTGTCCTTCATCGTCTCCTCATGGATCCTACGTACGGCCTCACTCCGGGCTTCGATTATCGTCTCCCTCGCCACTTCTACCCTTCGCCCTCGCCCTCACCGCCAGCAATGCCATCGACTTCGCCACAGCACTCTGCGACATCCACCGCCGTCCCAGCAGCGCCTAGCCTCGACGGCGACTGGCACAGCGAGGACGCGGAAGGCGATACCGACGACGAGTATACACAGTCTGTCCAGGCCCACAAGCCCGACTTTCAAATCGTCATTACGACACGCAAGCGAAAAGCCGCCGCCGTCAACAACGACGACGACGACGACGTCTACGCCGACACCATCAACTCGGAGTCGGAGGCCTCAAGTGACGACGGCTCCCTGGAGTCAGACTTTGGTGCGTCCCTGCGTTTGCTGTTGAGCCTGTTACGTACACGTGCTCACCATGTGTACTTCCATCGCAGTGCCTGACAAGCGCGTTCTCACCAACGGCTCCGCCTCATACGCCCCAAGCTCGGCCACGTCAACCACGTCCTCGGCTGCTTCGCGTCGTCCAACATCAAAGGGTGAGCATCTCAGTGTTCTTCGTGCTGTGTGTCTCTGTCTGACTGTTATATGTGTGTTCGTTGGCGATCGTTAGTCCACGACGCGGTGTGTCGGCTGGCGGTCCGGGCAGGCGGAATCGGCGGGCGACCTTGGTGGCAAAGGAGTGGGGAGGGAGGAGAGGTAAGGGAAGAGAAGGTAGACAAGAACTGGATTGCGGGAGCAAGGGGGGAGACAGCTGGAGGAGGGCCTCCTTATATACCTTCGAGGGGGGTGCTAGGGAGGTGTGGCAAGAAGTGGCAAGAAGGTTCGAGGAGGTTCGAGGAGGTTCGATATGGCGTGATCGATGACGTCATATGACGTCATGATGACGTCATAGCAGATCTGGACGAGTCCGGCGATGACGTCATAGTGACGTCATACCAGATCGGGGATGAGGTCATCGGCAATCGGGATGACGTCATCGGCAATCGGGATGACGTCATCGGCAATCGGGGGGTGACGTCATAAGATCGGGGATGACGTCATAGCGGATCGGGTCGAGATGCGTGATGACGTCATAGTGACGTCATTGGATCGGGCATGACGTCATCGGATCGGGGGTGACGTCATACCTGATCGGGTGTGGCAAACCGGTGGCAACGCCGATATCTCGGCGTACAGTGGTCGTACGGACTCCGGGATTTCGCCAGTCGGTAGAGCTTGATCCGGACTATAGTCCTGGAGCATCAGCTGGGTCACGTTATCGACGGGGTCCGTGACAGTACCCCCGGGTTCAAGGCCGAGCGCCGTGAGGCCGGGAAAGTCGTTGATGTCCGGGCTTGTCTGGGTGGGTCGTGTGGAAGTCGACGACGAGGCGATCTTGATCGGTGAACTCCGTTGCTGGAACCCAGGAGCGATCGTTGTCGTCGAAACCCTTCCAGTGGACGAAGTATTGAAGCTGGCGCCGGTAGATGCGCGAGTCGAGGATCGCTTCGACCTCCCAGTGCTCTTCGCCGTCGATGATGTCCGGCGGAGGGTGTTCCGGAGTCGGTCTTGATGGTAAGGTATTGGCGAAGTGCCGCTCGAGGAGTGAGACGTGGAAGGTCGGGTGGATCTTCATCGTATCGGGGAGACGAAGTCGGAAAGCGGAGCGTCCGACTTGCTTGTCGATCGGGAAAGGTCCAAGCTTTTTGGAGTCAAGCTTCTCGCAAGGTCGCAAGGTCTTGACGTTGCGACGGAGGAGCCAGACGAGATCTCCAGGCTTGAAGTCTGGCGCTGGGAGACGACGCTTGTTGGCCCAGAAGGAGTGTTGGTCGAGGGCTTTCTTGATGTTACGTCGCGCCGTTTCATGGATCTCTTGAAGGGTCTTGAGATGCTCCTTGGAAGCAGGGACGCTGGTCTCAAGCAGCGTGATGGCGAGGCGAGGCTCGTATCCCTTGTTGGCGAAGAAGGGAGTCATACCGATCGAAGAGTGATACGTCGAGTTGTAGGCGAACTCGGCGAGAGGAAGCAGATCTACCCAGTTGTCCTGGAGGTAGTCGCAGAAGATCCTAAGGTGTTGCTCGACGACTTGGTTGACCCGTTCCGTCTGTCCGTCCGATTGCGGGTGGAATGCAGTCGAGAGGTTGGGCTTGATGTTGGGCATTTTGAGGAACTCCTTCCACCAATGTGAGATGAAGGTCGGTCCTCGGTCGGAGACGATGTCGCTGGGTAGTCCGTGCTCGCGGAAGACGTGCTTGAGGAAATGGTTGGCGAGCGTTTTGGCCGTATCGGACTTGTTGGCCGGAATGAACTTGGCCTGCTTGGTGAAGCGGTCGACCACGGTGAGGATACTGTCGAACCCTTGTGATGGTGGCAGGTCGACGATGTAGTCCATCGAACATGATCGCCAGGGACCAGTTGGGACTGGCAGAGGCTGGAGCAAGCCGTATTTGGAGTGGTGCACTGCCTTGTTGCGCTGGCAGGCATCGCAGGACTGGATGTACTCCTTGACGAAGTGTGCCATGCGTGGCCAGGTGAAGTTGCGCCGAAGGATCTCGAGAGTCTTCGTGACGCCAGGGTGACCGGAGGTGATGGAGTCGTGGGCTTGCTGGAGGAGTTCCACCTTGAGTGGCTCGAAGTCTGGGACGTAAATCAAGTCTTGGTGTAGGAGGAGATCATCTTGTAGTCGGTAGCCTGCGGGAGCGGAGGACCGAGGGTTTGAGTCCTCTAGGGCCTTGACGATCTCGAGTGAAGCCGGGTCGCTCCGGAGATGGTCCTTGATCGAAGCTCGAATGCCAGACGTGGCTGACTGCAGCGTTGCTGCGAGCGCCAGAGGCCGGAGGAGCTGTTGAGGTGTTGGTTCGGAGGCCTTTGCCCCCGCTGCGTAGTCGGGCCGACGCGACAGGGCATCGGGCTTGCCGTTTTTGTCACCAGAGCGGTACCTGATGACGTATTTGTGGTGGTTGATGACCTCGGACCATCGCGCTTGCCGCCGCGTGAGCGTCTTGGCGGTCTGGAAGTACTGAAGCGCTTGGTGGTCGGTCATGATCGTAAACGGCGAAGGCAGCCCCTCGAGGTAGTGTCGCCAGATCTTGATCGCTTCAACGATCGCCAGTAGCTCTTTGTCGTGTATCTCGTAGTTGAGCTCGGCCGGAAGCATCTTGCGCGACATGAAGGCGACCGGATGGAGCGTCTTGCCGTGGTACTGGGAGAGGATGGCGGAGATAGCGTAGTCGGAGGAATCCGTTTCGATAATGGTGTCGAGGTCGGGGTCGAAGTGCCGAAGGAAGGAGGCCGAAGTGAAGGCAGCCTTGATGTTGTCGAAAGCTGTTTGAGCGGCAGAGTCGAAGTTGAAGTTGGTGTCCTTCTTGAGGAGTCGAGTCAGCGGCGTGCCGGTAGAAATTTGTGAAACCGAGGAATTGCTGAAGATGCTTGACGCAGGTGGGGGCTGGCCAGCTGGTGATGGCGTCGACCTTGTCCGGCGCCATCGAGACACCGTCAGCCGAGACGATGAAGCCAAGGAACTCGGTCTTGTAGACAGAGAACTCGCACTTCTCCGCCTTGGCGTAGAGACCGTGCTCGATGAGTTGCTTGAGGACTCGGCGCACGTCTTCATCGTGCTGAGCCGGGTCTTCGGAGAAGATCAGGATGTCGTCGAGATAAATCACGACCTTGTGATCGAGGAGGTCGCGGAAGACGTCGTTCACGAAGTGTTGGAAGGCGGCCGGGGCATTTGTGAGGCCGAACGGCATGACCAGACACTCGAAGTGGCCGTATCGAGTGCGGAATGCCGTCTTCCACTCGTCGCCTTCCTTGATGCGTACCAGGTTGTAGGCACCACGAAGGTCGATCTTGGTGTATCGCTTGGCCTTGCGTAGCCGGTCCAGGGCCTCTGGAATGAGGGGCAGAGGATACAGGTTCTTGATGGTGATGTTGTTGAGCGCGCGGTAGTCCACGCAGAGTCGAAGTGAACCATCCTTCTTCTTGACGAAGAGAATCGGAGAGCCGGCCGGGGATCTTGACGCGCGAATGAATCCTTTTGAGAGATTGCCTTGGATCCACTCGTGGAGCGCCTTGAGCTCCGGCTCGGAGAGCGGGTACAGAGGTCCGAAGGGTGGTTGCTTGCCGTCCTCGAGCTCGATGCTAAGGTCGTAAGGCCGGTGTGGAGGCAAGGTGTCGGCCTTCTTCTTGCTGAACGCCTCAAGTAGGTCGTGGTACTGTGCTGGGACCTTCTTCTTGAGAGTTTCGACGTAGTCCGGAGGGTCGGGAAGGTCCTTGTCGAAGGGCTCGGCCGCGGAGTCCAGGTCGGTAGCGGAAATGCCCAGGGATGCTGAGCGCAGGAACAGAATGCCGGCATGGGAGCCGGGCAAAGACAGGGCGGCCTGGAAAGAGCCGAGGTCGAGGCTTGCGATGTTGGGGACCAGCGCTAGGGACTTGACATGTTTGCAGCGCAGAGTGGTGTCCTTGAGCATGACTGTGCCTGCATGCCAGTCGATATGAGGGTTGTGCTGGCGCAGCCAAGGCATGCCGAGGACGATCGGGTAGTTGCCGAGTGTGGTGACGTCGAACTCGACCGTCTGTGTGTGGCGGCTAAGCTCGATGTCGACCTTGCAGGAGTGTGTGACGAGGCCGGAGGAGATGGGACGACCGTCGATGACGAAGAGCTCGACGGGGTCCGGCTTGTCGTGCAGGTCGAGGTTGTTGGTCTTGCAGAAAACAGAGTCGATGAAGTTGGAAGTAGCGCCGGAGTCCACCAGGGCGAAGGTGGTAATCTTGATGGAATCCGACTGCCGCAGGGTCAAAGAGAGGATGATAGGATCCTCGGGCCCAGGAGCAAGTGCCGCTTTGGTGATGGTAGCGCAGCGCTTGGAAGACTTGCCTAGGTGGGCGCGCTGGCTGGTCCCACTCAGGCTGAGCCTTTTTCCTCCTTGAGCTCGATCTTGCAGTCCGGAGTCAGAGTCGCCTGGATCCGTCCGACGGTGTTGCGAGGCTTCTCTGGACAGGCGTCAACTCGGTGTCCGGCCTTGCCACAGTATAGGCAGAGGTTGTTCTTGATGCGACGCTGGCGCTCGTCGTTCGTAAGAGGCTTGAAGCGCTGCGTCTTGACCGCATCGACGTCCATTGGACGAGGGCCGGAGCTCGAGGCACCTTGGTAGCCTGATGTCGGGCGAGAGAACCCGCGGGGAGCCGTCGAGATGCTCGGACGGAAGGTGGTGGTTGTCCGCGAGCGACTGTCTTGACGTCGCTCGTGGAGGCGATTGTCGAGGCGAATGGCCAGTGCCGACAGCTCTTGAAGTGTCTTCGGGTCGACATTGGCGAGAGCAAGAGCGTCCTTGACGTCGGACTTGAGGCCAGAGTAGAACTGCGCGCGTAGGGCGTCGTCGTTCCAGTTCAGGAATGCGGCGAGCTTGAAGAAAGTCGAAGAGTACGCCGAGGCGGAGCCCGTCTGGGTGAGGGTTTGTAGACGGGTCGTCATCGTGCGCTCGCGGTCCGGGTCACCGAGGTTCGTCAGGAGGTCCTTCATGAATGCCTCGTAGTCGTTGAGAAGAGGATCGTCGTGACGAAGGAGGTGGGGCTCGAACCAGGCGAAGGCCTGACCGCGCAGGAAGGATGCCGCAAAAGAAACCTTCTCGCGATCCGTTGGGAACAGCGAGGGGTTCGCCGAGATGTACAGGTTGACGTGCGAAAGGAAGGTCGAGCATAAGTGCTTGTCCTTGCCGTCGAATTCCGGAGGCTTGTTCAAGTGCAGGGTTGCCGCAGGGGCGCGAGGTGGCTGCGCTTGTTGAACACCCAGGTGGAAGATCATGTCTTGAAGTTGACTGATCTGGTCGCGGAGTTGCTGGACTTCCGCGGCGGAAGCAGTGGGAGTGTTGGCTTGGTGGTCTTGAGCGGTGTCCATGTTCGGCTTGTCAGATTGTCAGGTTGTCAGGTGTTGAGGAGCTTGAGTGGCCTTGGGGGTTGTTCAGGTGGTGGTGATTGGGGAGCTGGTCCTCGAGGTCAGGCTGGGGAGGGCCGGTATATATACCTTTGAGGGCCCCACAGGAGGTTGTCAGGTTGCTGCGCTGGAAGTTGCTGGAATCGAAGGCCGTAGAAGGTCCTCGAAGGCCGTGAGAGGCCGAGTCGCCGTGGAAGGCCGAGTCGCCGTGAGAGGCCGGATGGGGTGCGCACGAGGTCGCTGGTATGTCCTCGTCGCCAGGTTGCAGCTGGTCGGACAGGTACTGCGCTGGGGAAGACCGGATCCAGGCTCCGCCAGAAGCCATGGAAAGCGCAGTCAAGGAAGTAACTTGCGGTGTTCGACATGTTGAATGAGTTGTCGACACCGTGTCGCGAATTTGCTGGGGAGTTGTGGGTGTGATGTGTTGTTGTTGTTGTTGGTGGTGGTGGTGGTGTTGATGAGGATGTTGGTTGGCTGGGTGGTTGGCTTGGTGTTGTCGTTGGTCTTGTTCTTGCTGCCGGTGTCTTGAGGAGTGCTCTTCCAGTCAGCTCCGGGAACTTAGCAGACGCTCGAGGCGTTTTCCGGCAATGCCAGCATAGCTGACAAGGTTCCTACTGCTTTCCCGTGGCTTTGGAGCCAGTGGAAGGAGCACAACTGCGGTCTTGAGCGGACACCCCCGGCGTTCACCTCTCCACTGGGCTGGCCAGACCCTAGGAGAGGCTATTTGCCTATGTGGGAGCTGCTGGTATCTGGTGGAGCCTAGTATATGCCGCGGCATAAGTCATAGGACGCCAGACCAAAGGTTCTACCACCCAGCGGTCCAAAGCAGTGTCGAGTCGAGAGCCTTGACGGGTCTTGAGGTCGGAGGTCGCGGGCCGAAGGCCGGAATCCAGTTCTTCTGTCGGCTGGCGGTCCGGGCAGGCGGAATCGGCGGGCGACCTTGGTGGCAAAGGAGTGGCGAGGGAGGAGAGGTAAGGGAAGGGAAGGTAGACGAGAACTGGATTGCGGGAGCAAGGGGGGAGACAGCTGGAGGAGGGCCTCCTTATATACCTTCGAGGGGGTGCTAGGGAGGTGTGGCAAGAAGTGGCAAGAAGGTTCGAGGAGGTTCGAGGAGGTTCGATATGGCGTGATCGATGACGTCATAGCAGATCTGGACGAGTCCGGCGATGACGTCATAGTGACGTCATACCAGATCGGGGATGACGTCATCGGCAATCGGGATGACGTCATCGGCAATCGGGGGGTGACGTCATCGGATCGGTGGTGACGTCATACCTGATCGGGTGTGGCAAACCGGTGGCAACGCCGATATCTCGGCGTACAGTGGTCGTACGGACTCCGGGATTTCGCCAGTCGGTAGAGCTTGATCCGGACTACAGTCCTGGAGCATCAGCTGGGTCACGTGATCGACGGGGTCCGTGACACGGTGCGCGCGTTCGGCACCTTGCAACTCAAACCAACCCGCGACCACGCACGCGTCGTGGCCAACTACGAGGCCCTGAGCGGCCTCGCGGACGCCGCGCGCTGCAAGATCCTCTCGCGGGAAGTCATTGATGCTGTCAGTGTGCTGTCGTGTGTTGCTGTGCTGGAGGAAGCATGCAAAGCGTTCAGCTCCGGCATAGCGTCCTTGGCGACTGCCTACATAGACAGCTATCAGACTTCCTTACGCCTCTCGGAACTCAATCGTGCGCGTCTACGTGAAGCCGCGAGCACCCCTTTGCCATTTCTTTGATTCTGTTCTACAATAGCTGAGCTGCTACAATATAGCTACTCCAGACCATGTCCCTTCCGGACCTGTAGCCGCATCGATGTCAGTGACACGTCCGCCCATGAACCTTTCCGATGATTGACTCACCTTTCGTACCCGGACGGCGCAAGCCGACACCGCGGCTGACGTGTCATATCTTGCTGCTTGGGCGCGTGATGATAGAAGAATGGGGAGTCAGTATGACGTGCACCATATCGTGTCTCACACCGACCAGCGACGAGCTACTCACCATCGAGTCTTGATTCATAGCCACCGCTGCCGATCTCCCGTATCCTCTTTCACGTCTGCGTATGAGAGGCGCGCTGTTGTGAGTCAGTCAGCACTGCTGACAGTGCAACTCTCATTCCGGCTATAGCGGCATGCTGGAGCACAGCCTCCGGCACGGCACGGCAGCTTTGCTCATTCCAGCGCACAGCCCTCCCTTAGCCCGGCACAGCCTCCTCATTCCGGAAGCTGTTCCCGTTTCATATCGTCTCCCTGTCTCGTTTCCCCCAGCTTGCGCCCTCGGGCTCTCTCCCTGACCCCAAAGCTATATAACCAGCCTGTTTCCCTTCTCCTCCCCCCTCTGGCAATCCATCCAGTCCTTCACGTCTCGTCCTCTCCCCTGCCCTTCGTCCTTACTACTCCTTCCGGCCGTCTGCCCCAACGGTCCGCTATCTTACTTCGCACAGCGCCCGTCTGGGACACTGCTGGTTGGATCGGTCCCCCCTTGATCCAGCAGCATAGGTCAGAGTTCTGGCGGCAGGTCCCTTCGGCTCCACTGCGGAGCTGTACTACCTGGTCCGACCGTCCCATCCCGAACTGCTGGATCCTGTGGGATCCTCCCCAACCAGTACCTCCCTTTCGCCCGCTCGCAAGTTCGACACCCGGTCCTCGGTGCGGCTCTGCCCGTCTAGTCCGCACACCACCTTGCTGGTCCTCGCAGGTGAGTGTTGTCCGTCGTCCGCGACCTTAGTCTACAAGAGATTAAGAGTCTGTGAAGCTCACCACTGTGGTCTTGCTTCCTCGTCCGCGTCCGTTCGTTCTCGTCCTTTCAACCCGTCCGACGGCACTGCTGGTCCTCGCAGTCGCAGCGATCGTTCTTCAAGAATGACCGACACCACGATGAGCCCGTCCGGGGTTCCGACCCTTACCGGCATCGACAACTTCTTTGCCTGGCGCGAGAAGCTCGAGCCCGTCCTGCTTGGCATTCGCGCCTTAGACATCGTTCAAGGCCTCGAACCTTACCCCAAGCTATCTCAGACCTCTCCAAGCTTCGACCTTCGACTTATCGAGTCATGGAAGGACAGGGACGCCAAGGCAATGTCCCTTATCCGGCAGACGGTCGGAGGCGCGTTTCAAGCAATGATCCGCGGCCTGTCCTCAAGCCAAGCGATGTGGGACCTCCTCACCAAGCTCAACCAGCTCGACACTCCGGATCATCGGGCAACCATCAATCGCAAGGTCGCCAACCTCTTCTTGGACGAAGGTGGCAACATGGCCGCCCATCTGCATTCTTTCATGGACCTCGTGGCAGAAGCAGATGCGGCAAAGCTGGACTGGGCCAACGACGACAAGATGAAGTGCCAATACTTCCTCGACACCCTTCCATACTCTCTTCGGGTGGTTCGGACGGACTGGCGCCAAGTGCCCAAGGACCAGCAAACCTTCTTGGAGCTCGTCCGTCTCTACAATGAAGAAGATGCGGCTCGCAAGCGCTCAGCAACTCGCACGGCCGATGCGATGGCAATGGCAAGCTTGCTGAGAGGGCATCAGCGGACGGTCAACATCAAAGGCGTGGCCAATCGAGCTTCAGGCAACTCCAACGGCCAAGATGCTGGCAAGAACAGGTCAAAGCACAAGTCAGCAGCAAGGCCGGCCAGCAACAACAGCAAAAAGCACACATTGTGCTACGGCTGTGGCGCCCGTGGGCATGAGCGGTCAAGCTGCCCGGATACAAGTCATTTGGGACCCGGGGATGGTCCCATATGCTGGAACTGCCACAAGCAAGGTCACGTCTCAACCGAATGCAGGCAGCCGAAGAAGACAAGCGCCTCTGGCAAGGCGGCAGCTGCTCAAGAGCTCGGTGGCACCTGGCCAGATGCGGCCGATATGCTCGGCGCCGTGTTGGAGCACGCCAACTCGGCCACCGCGACCAACGACAGGATGGTCCTCTTCCTGATCGACTCCGGCGCATCGCGGCACATCGTCACCGACAAGAAGCTCCTTAGTGGCACTCGGTCGGTTTCTTCAGTCAGCTTCAAGACCGTCGGCTCACAGGAGACTGCCAACTGCGTTGGAGACATCAGTGGCACTGTCAGCACCGGCAAGCACATCACATTCAAGGATGTGGTCCTCCTTCCGGGTGCCGGAGTCAACATCCTGTCGGAAGAACTGCTTCGGCAGCGCGGCTGGCTCAAGATCGTCGACAACGACACCGATTCGGCCTCATTGCGACACAAGGAACACCTCGACTGGTGTATGCCCCTTGTCAAGATCGGACTGCTGAGATACCTTCCTGTCCGCATCGACAAGTCCGACGACGGTCCGCCAGGGCAGGTCCTCGCCCCGGCGGAGCAACACGGCAATCCGATGCTCGACCTGCATCACCGGCTCGGACATCTCGGCTTCAGTACAATCAAGAAGCTGATCCGGTCCGGTCATCTTGTCGGCTGGCGGTCCGGGCAGGCGGAATCGGCGGGCGACCTTGGTGGCAAAGGAGTGGCGAGGGAGGAGAGGTAAGGGAAGGGAAGGTAGACGAGAACTGGATTGCGGGAGCAAGGGGGGAGACAGCTGGAGGAGGGCCTCCTTATATACCTTCGAGGGGGTGCTAGGGAGGTGTGGCAAGAAGTGGCAAGAAGGTTCGAGGAGGTTCGAGGAGGTTCGATATGGCGTGATCGATGACGTCATAGCAGATCTGGACGAGTCCGGCGATGACGTCATAGTGACGTCATACCAGATCGGGGATGACGTCATCGGCAATCGGGATGACGTCATCGGCAATCGGGGGGTGACGTCATAAGATCGGGAATGACGTCATAGCGGATCGGGTCGAGATGCGTGATGACGTCATAGTGACGTCATTGGATCGGGCATGACGTCATCGGATCGGGGGTGACGTCATACCTGATCGGGTGTGGCAAACCGGTGGCAACGCCGATATTTCGGCGTACAGTGGTCGTACGGACTCCGGGATTTCGCCAGTCGGTAGAGCTTGATCCGGACTACAGTCCTGGAGCATCAGCTGGGTCACGTGATCGACGGGGTCCGTGACACATCTGCCCTTGGTGCCCGGCATGAACGAGGCCAAACCCAGCTGCGACAGCTGCGAGAAGGCCAAAGCAACACGGCACCCCTTCAACGATGCACCGCTCAGAGGGAGCCAGCCGCTTGAGCTTGTGCATTCGGACGTAGCCGGACCTCTTCGACCGTGCCACGGTGGCTACGCGTACTTCGCCACCTTCATCGACGACTTTACCGACCTCACCGATGTGGTCCTCCTTCGGTCAAAGGCAGAAGTGCTTCATCGCTTCGTCGCCTGGGTCAAGGTCGTCGAACGGGCGTTCGATGCCAAGGTACAAGTCCTACGTACCGATGGCGGAGGCGAGTATGTCAACAAAACTATGACGACTTGGGCGGCATCGCGTGGAATCCTCCACCATATCACGCCGCCACACACACCGGAACTCAACGGCGTGGCCGAGCGCAAGAATCGTACGCTCAAAGAGATGACGGCCGCAATGCTTCACAGCAGCGGCCTGCCGGCGATCTGGTGGGGTCACGCGATCATGTTTGCCGCTGTCCTCCTCAAGAAGGTCACATTGGTGGACGATGGTCGGACGGTATGGGAGTGGGTGCACAAGCGCAAGCCCTCCCTAGGCAAGGCGCAAGCGTTCGGCGCAACTTGCTGGGTGCACGTCCCAGCCGCCGACCGCGTCAAGTCCGACTTGACGATTCCCAAGGCATGGAAGGGCCGACTTGTCGGATGGCCTTCGGAACGCAGCGGCTATGCGGTACTCAACGAGGAGACGGGCAAGATCGTTTTCTCCCGGAACGTCTCTTTCGGTGCAAGTCCGAGCGCACCAACGGTCGTTCAAGACGTCGAAGCTCCTCTAGGACAAGGTCCGAATGCAAGCATCGGAGACGTTGATGACGAAATCATCGTCGAAGACATCAAGCACGAGTCGGACGGGTCCGAGTCCGACATCGAGCCTACCTCTGGTCCTCGAGGTATCAAGCGCTCCGAGCCGGACTTGACTGTGGATGTCAGCCAGCCCTCATCGACAGCCCAAGTCAGCGACCGTCCTGAGGGCGTCCGGCGGCTGCCAGCCCGAGCTGGCCGCGGTCAACGGTCGGCAGGCTTCTACAACCAGTACGCAACTCTCTGCCAAGAGTCGGAGGGATATCTGTGCATGATCTCCCTCCTGGACAACGACCCGACCAGCTACGACGAGGCAATGCGCACTCCGGAGCAAGCCGAGTGGGCCAAGGCCTTCGAGTCCGAGCTCCAGTCGCTCATCAAGAACGACACGCTCGAGGAGGTGGTCCTCCCTCCCGGCGCCAAGGTCGTCTCCACCAAGTGGGTCTGCAAGACAAAGCGCGATGCAGAAGGCAACTTTGTCAAGCACAAGGCTCGTCTCGTCGGCCGCGGCTTCACCCAGCGGTACGGCATCGACTACGACGAGACGTACGCTCCAGTCGGACGAATGACCAGCATGCGAATCTTCTTCGTCATTGCTTGCGTCTACGACCTGATCGTCTGGCAGATGGATGCGGAGACGGCCTTCCTCAACCCGGAGATGGACCGCGAGCTCTACATCAGCTTTCCGCAAGGCTGGGTCAAGACCAACCCGAAGGCGACCGGCCTTCTAGTCCGCAAGGGTCTTTACGGCTTCAAGCAGTCGGCACGACTGTGGTGGCTGGACGTTGTCAAGGTCCTCAACAACCTCGGCTTCCAGCACAGCGACGCCGACTGGGGCATCTTCGTGCGCATCGAGTCCGACGATACGCGCACGATCGTCTTCGTCTACGTAGACGACTTCCTCATCGGCGGCAAGACGCGGGCCATCATCGACGGTGTTCGAGATGGTCTCAAGGCCGCCTACAAGATGTCCGACATCGGCCCGGCTAGCTCTGTCCTCGGCGTCAAGGTCGAGCGAACGGACAGCAGCTTCGTCCTCAGCCAAGGTCACTACATCGACACGGTGCTCGAACGTTTCGGCATGACCGACTGCCGTCCGGAGCCGACACCAATCGCGGTCGGCACCAAGCTCGTCGCAGAGGGAGCTGCGATACATCCGGACCAAGCGCGACAGTTTCAAGCTCTGGTCGGATGTCTTATGTGGATCGCCCTCTCCACACGTCCGGACGTCAGCTTCGCAGTCAGCGCACTCTCGCGTTTCTGCAGCAACCCGACCGAAGAGCACTTCAAGGTTGCCAAGCGCGTCCTTCGGTACCTCAAGGCGACGCGCGACCTTGGGCTGGTCCTCGCCCCCGTCAAGGTTGACGGCGAACCTCAACTTGTCGGCTTCTCGGACGCCGACTGGGCCGGCAATCACGAAGACCGTCAGTCGCAGTCCGGCTACGTCTTCCAGCTCTACGGCGCTACGGTCAGCTGGGGCTCTCTGCGGCAGACGTGCGTCGCCCTCTCTTCGGTGGAGTCGGAGTACATTGCACTTACGGAAGCCGCCAAGGACGCCATCTGGCTTCGGACCGCCATCTTGGCGTACGACCAGCAAGCAGCGGACTCGGTCAAGATCCGACTCGGCGGCGACAACCAGGGAGCGCTGGCCCTCGCGCAAAACCCTGGCTGGCACCGTCGCACCAAGCACATCGACATCCGGTATCACTTCGTCCGATGGCAAGTCGAGGCTGGTGCGATTCAGTTGGAGTACGTCGGCACATCGGAGCAAGCAGCCGACATCCTCACCAAGGCAACTCCGGCCCCGGTCCTTGTCAAGCATCGCCAAGCACTCGGTGTACGGCCGATCTCTGGCATCAAGACGGCGTCAGGTTCAGCAGGTGCTGCCTGAGAGGGAGTGTTGTGAGTCAGTCAGCACTGCTGACAGTGCAACTCTCATTCCGGCTATAGCGGCATGCTGGAGCACAGCCTCCGGCACGGCACGGCAGCTTTGCTCATTCCAGCGCACAGCCCTCCCTTAGCCCGGCACAGCCTCCTCATTCCGGAAGCTGTTCCCGTTTCATATCGTCTCCCTGTCTCGTTTCCCCCAGCTTGCGCCCTCGGGCTCTCTCCCTGACCCCAAAGCTATATAACCAGCCTGTTTCCCTTCTCCTCCCCCCTCTGGCAATCCATCCAGTCCTTCACGTCTCGTCCTCTCCCCTGCCCTTCGTCCTCACTACTCCTTCCGGCCGTCCGCCCCAACGGTCCGCTATCTTACTTCGCACAGCGCCCGTCTGGGACACTGCTGGCTGGCTCGGTCCCCCCTTGATCCAGCAGCATAGGTCAGAGTTCTGGCGGCAGGTCCCTTCGGCTCCACTGCGGAGCTGTACTACCTGGTCCGACCGTCCCATCCCGAACTGCTGGATCCTGTGGGATCCTCCCCAACCAGTACCTCCCTTTCGCTCGCTCGCAAGTTCGACACCCGGTCCTCGGTGCGGCTTCGTCCGTCTAGTCCGCACACCCACCTTGCTGGTCCTCGCAGGTGGGTGTGGTCCGTCGTCCGTGACCTTAGTCTACAAGAGATTAAGAGTCTGTGAAGCTCACCACTTTGGTCTTGCTTCCTCGTCCGCGTCCGTCCGCGTCCGTCCTCGCCCGTCCTTGTCCTCTCGACCCGTCCGGTGGCACTGTTGGTCCTCGCAGTTGCTGCAGCGGTCCTCCGCAATGGTCGACAACACAGTCAGCCCGTCTGGGGTCCCGACCCTCATGGGCATCGACAACTTCTTCGCCTGGCGCGAGAAGATCGAGCCGGTCCTCCTCGGTATTCGCGCCCTCAACATCGTCTACGGCACGGAGCCTCTCCCGAAGCTCCCGTCGGCTCCTAGCAGCATCGACCTTCGGCTGCAGGAGTCCTGGAAGGACACGGACGCCAAGGCGATGTCGCTCATCCGACAGACGGTCGGAGGAGCTCTTCAAGGCCTGATCCGCGGGCTGCCCTCGAGCACGGCGATGTGGGCCCTCCTCGCCGATGTCAACAAGCTCGACACTCCAGAGCATCGAGCGACCATCAATCGCAAGGTCGCCAACCTCTTCCTCGACGAAGGCGGCGACATGGCCGAGCACCTCAACAAGTTCATGGACCTCTTGGCGGAAGCGGGTGCGGCCAAGCTCGACTGGGCCAACGACGAGAAGTTGACCTGCCAATACTTCTTCGACACCCTGCCCTACTCTCTTCGGGTGGTCCGGACGGACTGGCGTCAAGTGCCGAAAGAAGAGCAGACCTTCCTCGAGCTCGTCCGGCTCTACAACGAGGAAGATGCCGCCCGGCAGCGGTCCGCCACTCACACGGCCGATGCGATGGCGATGGCAAGTCTGGCCAAGCCGCAACGCAGCGTCAACATCAAGGGCGTCGCAAACCGAGCTTCGGGCAAGTCCAAGCGTGGCATCGACAAGGCCAAGCAGATCGACTCCGGCAGCAGCAGCAACAAGCGCACGTTGTGCTACGGCTGTGGAGCTCGTGGGCACGAGCGGTCAAGCTGCCCGGACACCAGTCACTTGGGTCCCGGCGAAGGTCCGATCTGCTGGAACTGCCACAAGCAGGGCCACGTCTCAAGCGATTGCAGGCAGCCGAAGAAGCCAAGGTCCTCTGGCAAGGCGGCAGCTGCACAAGAGCTCGGTGGCACCTGGCCAGATGCGGACGACATGCTCGGCGCCGTGTTGGAGCACGCCAACTCGGTCACCGCGACGGACGACAGGATGGTCCTCTTCCTGATCGACTCCGGCGCATCGCGGCACATCGTCACCGACAAGAAGCTACTCAGCGGCGTTCGACCTATCGCCTCGGTCAGCTTCAAGACAGTCGGCTCGCAGGAGACTGCCGAGTGTGTCGGTGACATCCACGGTTCCGTCAAGTCCGGCAGACGGATCACCTTCAAGGACGTTGTCCTCCTCCCGGGTGCCGGAGTCAACATCCTGTCGGAAGAACTGCTTCGGCAGCGCGGCTGGCTCAAGATCGTCGACAACGACACCGATTCGGCCTCATTGCGACACAAGGAACACCTCGACTGGTGTATGCCCCTTGTCAAGATCGGACTGCTGAGATACCTTCCTGTCCGCATCGACAAGTCCGACGACGGTCCGCCAGGGCAGGTCCTCGCCCCGGCGGAGCAACACGGCAGTCCGATGCTCGACCTGCATCATCGACTCGGTCACCTCGGCTTCAGTACGATCAAGAAGCTGATCCGGTCCGGTCATCTGCCCTCCGTGTCCGGCATGAACGAAGCCAAGCCCAGCTGCGACAGCTGCGAGAAGGCCAAGGCAACTCGGCATCCGTTCAACGACGCACCGCTCAGAGGGAGTCAGCCCCTTGAGCTCGTGCATTCGGACGTGGCCGGCCCGCTTCGACCGTGTCACGGTGGCTACACCTACTTTGCCACCTTCATCGACGACTTCACCGACCTTACCGATGTGGTCCTCCTTCGGTCAAAGGCAGAGGTTCTCCATCGCTTCGTCGCCTGGGTCAAGGTCGTCGAGCGGGCCTTCAACGCCAAGGTGCAAGTCCTACGCACCGACGGCGGCGGCGAGTACGTCAACAAGTCGATGACGACTTGGGCCGCTTCGCACGGGGTGCTTCACCACATCACCCCGCCGCACACACCGGAGCTCAACGGTGTGGCCGAGCGCAAGAACCGGACGCTCAAGGAGATGACCGCCGCCATGCTCCACAGCAGCGGCATGCCGGCGATCTGGTGGGGCCACGCCATCATGTTCGCGGCAGTCCTCCTCAAGAAGGTTACCCTGGTGGACGACGGTCGAACCGTGTGGGAATGGGTCCACAAGCGCAAGCCCTCCCTCGGCAAGGCGCAGGCCTTCGGTTCGACTTGCTGGGTGCACATTCCGGCAGCCGACCGCGTCAAGTCCGACTTGTCGATTCCCAAGGCCTGGAAGGGTCGACTCGTCGGCTGGCCTTCGGAGCGCAGCGGCTATGCGGTTCTCAACGAGGAGACGGGCAAGATCGTCTACTCCCGCAACGTCTCCTTCGGTGCAAGTCCGAGCGCACCAACAGTCCTTCAAGACGTCGATGTCCCTTCGGGACAACTCCCGGATGCAAGCATTCTCGACATCGACGACGAGCCCTCAGTCGAACCTGTCAAGTACGAGTCCGACGGGTCCGACTCCGACACCGAGCCTGCCTCTGGTCCTCGAGGCATCAAGCGCTCCGAGCCGGACACCACCGTGGACATCGGCCCGCCCTTACAAGTCACTGATCGTCCTGGGGGTACTCGGCGCCTCCCGGCACGTCTTGGGCGTGGTCAACGGTCGGTTCGGTTTTACGACCACTACGCGACATTCTGCCAAGAGTCGGAGGGACATCTCTGCACGATCTCCTTGCTGGACAACGACCCGACCAGCTACGACGAGGCAATGCGCACTCCGGAGAAGGCCGAGTGGGCCAAGGCCTTCGAGTCCGAGCTCCAGTCGCTCATCAAGAACGACACGCTCGAGGAGGTGGTCCTCCCTCCCGGCGCCAAGGTCATCTCCACCAAGTGGGTCTGCAAGACAAAGCGCGATGCAGAAGGCAACTTTGTCAAGCACAAGGCTCGTCTCGTCGGCCGCGGCTTCACCCAGCGGTACGGCATCGACTACGACGAGACGTACGCTCCCGTCGGACGAATGACCAGCATGCGAATCTTCTTCGTCATTGCTTGCGTCTACGACCTGATCGTCTGGCAGATGGATGCGGAGACGGCCTTCCTCAACCCGGAGATGGACCGCGAGCTCTACATCAGCTTTCCGCAAGGCTGGGTCAAGACCAACCAGAAGGCGACCGGCCTTCTCGTCCGCAAGGGTCTTTACGGCTTCAAGCAGTCGGCACGACTGTGGTGGCTGGACGTTGTCAAGGTCCTCAACAACCTCGGCTTCCAGCACAGCGACGCCGACTGGGGCATCTTCGTGCGCATCGAGTCCGACGATACGCGCACGATCGTCTTCGTCTACGTAGACGACTTCCTCATCGGCGGCAAGACGCGGGCCATCATCGACGGTGTTCGAGATGGTCTCAAGGCCGCCTACAAGATGTCCGACATCGGCCCGGCTAGCTCTGTCCTCGGCGTCAAGGTCGAGCGAACGGACAGCAGCTTCGTCCTCAGCCAAGGTCACTACATCGACACGGTGCTCGAACGTTTCGGCATGACCGACTGCCGTCCGGAGCCGACACCAATCGCGGTCGGCACCAAGCTCGTCGCAGAGGGAGCTGCGATACATCCGGACCAAGCGCGACAGTTTCAAGCTCTGGTCGGATGTCTTATGTGGATCGCCCTCTCCACACGTCCGGACGTCAGCTTCGCAGTCAGCGCACTCTCGCGTTTCTGCAGCAACCCGACCGAAGAGCACTTCAAGGTTGCCAAGCGCGTCCTTCGGTACCTCAAGGCGACGCGCGACCTTGGGCTGGTCCTCGCCCCCGTCAAGGTTGACGGCGAACCTCAACTTGTCGGCTTCTCGGACGCCGACTGGGCCGGCAATCACGAAGACCGTCAGTCGCAGTCCGGCTACGTCTTCCAGCTCTACGGCGCTACGGTCAGCTGGGGCTCTCTGCGGCAGACGTGCGTCGCCCTCTCTTCGGTGGAGTCGGAGTACATTGCACTTACGGAAGCCGCCAAGGACGCCATCTGGCTTCGGACCGCCATCTTGGCGTACGACCAGCAAGCAGCGGACTCGGTCAAGATCCGACTCGGCGGCGACAACCAGGGAGCGCTGGCCCTCGCGCAAAACCCTGGCTGGCACCGTCGCACCAAGCACATCGACATCCGGTATCACTTCGTCCGATGGCAAGTCGAGGCTGGTGCGATTCAGTTGGAGTACGTCGGCACATCGGAGCAAGCAGCCGACATCCTCACCAAGGCAACTCCGGCCCCGGTCCTTGTCAAGCATCGCCAAGCACTCGGTGTACGGCCGATCTCTGGCATCAAGACGGCGTCAGGTTCAGCAGGTGCTGCCTGAGAGGGAGTGTTGTGAGTCAGTCAGCACTGCTGACAGTGCAACTCTCATTCCGGCTATAGCGGCATGTCGGAGCACAGCCTCCGGCACGGCACGGCAGCTTTGCTCATTCCAGCGCACAGCCCTCCCTTAGCCCGGCACAGCCTCCTCATTCCGGAAGCTGTTCCCGTTTCATATCGTCTCCCTGTCTCGTTTCCCCCAGCTTGCGCCCTCGGGCTCTCTCCCTGACCCCAAAGCTATATAACCAGCCTGTTTCCCTTCTCCTCCTCCCTCTGGCAATCCATCCAGTCCTTCACGTCTCGTCCTCTCCCCTGCCCTTCGTCCTCACTACTCCTTCCGGCCGTCCGCCCCAACGGTCCGCTATCTTACTTCGCACAGCGCCCGTCTGGGACACTGCTGGCTGGCTCGGTCCCCCTTTGATCCAGCAGCATAGGTCAGAGTTCTGGCGGCAGGTCCCTTCGGCTCCACTGCGGAGCTGTACTACCTGGTCCGACCGTCCCATCCCGAACTGCTGGATCCTGTGGGATCCTACCCGACCAGTACCTCCCTTTCGCTCGCTCGCAAGTTCGACACCCGGTCCTCGGTGCGGCTTTGTCCGTCTAGTCCGCACACCCACCTTGCTGGTCCTCGCAGGTGGGTGTGGTCCGTCGTCCGCGACCTTAGTCTACAAGATACTACCTGGTCCGACCGTCCCATCCCGAACTGCTGGATCCTGTGGGATCCTCCCCAACCAGTACCTCCCTTTCGCCCGCTCGCAAGTTCGACACCCGGTCCTCGGTGCGGCTTCGTCCGTCTAGTCCGCACACCCACCTTGCTGGTCCTCGCAGGTGGGTGTGGTCCGTCGTCCGTGACCTTAGTCTACAAGACATATCCTTGATGTGATCTGTGAGGGAGTAAGAAAGCTTCGTCAGCCACGCGCATGGGATAGGCGGCTGTGCGCGTCCTCACCAAAGGTGCTGCCCTTGAATCTTGCTTCTTGAGCAACTTGGTGGATGTCTGCCGGTGGTGGTGGTTGGTGGTGAGCTCGGATGTGATGGCAGCAGCTCTTCATTGTTGTTGTGACGCGTCCGAACTTTACTGACAATCCACCACCACTTCCCACTCACCGGCCGGAGGCCGCTCCTACTCCCACTTGTCGGCCGTAAGTACATTTTGTGGTCGGTCAGGCCCCTCCTCTTTCTCCTCCCCTTAAGTCTTACTCTACGCATCGACGTCAAGATCTGAACCGGAGGTTCAGAAATTACATGCCTGTCTGAATTGATGTGAGGTGTGAGAAAATAACGCGTCTAGGACGCGCTCCCTCGGCGCGGCCGGAGGCCGCCGACCTCGATCTTGTTGTAGCTATAAAGATATGGGACACGTTTGGCATTCCCCGCTACAGACCGTCAGGTTGGCGCCCTCCCCGCTAGCGGTTAGCCTGACCAGTCTGCTCGCATCCCTAGCGGGGAAGGCCATATTGACCCCATTTCTAGCGGGGAAGGGCAATCTGTTGTATCCAGTTTTTGGACTGGCTAGCGGGGCGGGCCACACTTGACACTGTACTTCTTGGTCCCGTACGAGGTCTAAACTTGGCCAAAGACGGTCGCCGGCGGGAGAAGTGCTGGGTGCGCCGTGCGGGCGGCTCCAGTGACCCTGATGGCCGCTCTGGAGAGGGCCTCGGCGAACGCAGAACCAACAAGGAAGTCATGGTGTAGCAGCCTCGAAGGGCGATCATCAGGGCTCGTAGCCCCAGTCCCACATGCGCTAGAGCCTGAAGGCCAGGCCCAACTTTGCTATCCTCTTCGATTTCATACTGCCTGGTCTGGCGCAGGGCGAGGGCGGGGATGCATCAAATTCATTCCGTCCGGATCAGCGGGCAGCAACTAATAAGTAGAGTGGTCTGAGAGAGCCCAGTGAAGGGGGGAGGCAGAGACCGTGGTATCTATTCTTGATTTTGGAGATGGGAGGCAGGAACAGGCGGGAGCGGCGCGTCATGCCTGTCCTTGTCGTTGTTGCTGCTGTTGAAGAAGTTGCCTGATTTCCTGCCGCTTGGCCCTGCGCTGCTCCGCGTCCTGCTTGAGCGTGCGTCGCTACTCGAGCACGATCCAGAGCGGGAAGGTGACGGCGATGACGAGGCCCCAGACCCAGATGACGCCAAAGTGGTAGAGGAGGAGGACGTGCTTGCCCGTGTTGAAGACGATGGCGGTGTAGATGGAGCGGAGGTGCGGGAAGATCATGCCGTAGCCGTACCGGAAGAAGTGCGGTTGCAGCGGGATGGGGAAGACGACGACGCTGACGTTGGCGATGATGAGGAGGACGAGGAAGAAGCCGATGAAGGGCGGGCCGACGATGGAGATGGCGCATTCGACGATCAGGCCGAGGACGGTCATGCCTGTCCAGGTTGCGCAGAAGTAGGTGAGCACGCCTGCGCCGTAGCCAAGGTGCCATCTGTCGATAAATAAATAGACGATCAGCGAGAGGGATCATAAGCACAGTCTTGACGGGAAGAGGGCTGCACTCACCCGTTGAAGTTGAGCTTGAAGGGCAAGTTGAGCATGGTGTACATCCAGCTGAGGATGAAGTACACGACGATGGGCACGACGAAGCGCATGGTGATCAACGAGCCCGTTTTGAGCTTCTTCTGCAGGCCTTGGCGCAGGTTGAAGTTGGCCAGGGTGACGTTGAGGGTGAGGATGACGACGTAGATGAGACCGACAAAGGTGGGCGCCGTCGCTACGGGCTGGTTCCATGGTCGGAGGTTGTTCTGGGTCGGGATGATGGGTGTGGAGATGGTTTGAGGCGCGCGCGCGAGGGCCGCGAGCGCTGTTGTGTTGCCTTGTGCTTGTGTGATGTACTCGCCCGCCAGACGAGAGGTGAGCGTGGCCATGGCAGTTTGGATGCGCTGCTGGGTGGGCGCGACGACGTAGCCGGGAATGACGGTGTTGGAGCGCGCCTCGGAGACGTACATGACGACTTGACCGCGGGGCGACCAGGAGGCGTCCCCGTTGGTGCGGGCTGCGGTGAGCCGGTCGGAGACGTTGGCGGTGATCTCGACTGCGATCCATGCCTTCTCGTCGACGGCGATGGCCTGCTCAATGTCGGCGGGTGTTGGGTACTGTGCTGGGTCGATGACTTGCCAGTTGAGATGCATGAACTCGTTGTTGGCCTTGGAGGCGAGCAGGACGGACTCGGTTGCGTTGCCGATGGGTCCGTTGGGGCTGTCGCGGTTGATGATCCACGCTGTGAGTTCGCCCGTCTTTTCGGTCGCCTTCCAGAGCGAGCCCCAGTATATGGCGAGTACTGCAGGAGGAGCCAAGAATACGCGTCAGCTCGGGGTGTCCCTCCTGTGATCGCCAGGTTGCAGCTGCTGCTCACCTCCCCAGATGAGCAAGGTGATGAAGAGGGTCGATCCTGCCATGCCCTTGAGGTACGTGCTGCGCTCCTCGGCCACCTCGGGCGACCAGAAGCCATGCCGAGACGGCTGCTGCTCGTCGTCGTCATCGCTGTCGTCGCCCAGCCGCTCGTGGTGGGAGCTTGCGCGCAGGCCCTTTTCTGCCGCGTTGTCGTCTGCTGGCTGTGCGAGCGTGCTGGCGTCGTGCTCCTTGGCGTGTGGGTGGGCCGTCGAGTCGGAGCGGCTGTCGAGGGTGTTCATCGTGGATGCTGAGGTCAGGGCGATCGTCTGCGTTGTCTGTGTCTTGAACGACCCACGTGAGCGCGCGCGTCTCGGTCTTGGCCCGTGGTGGGGAGTGCGAGGCGCTGGCTGCTGTGCGTGTCCTCCTTCTTGTACTCCTTCGTCGTCGTCGTCGCTGACGGACGGAGCTGAACCGGAGGCGCGTTCGAGGAGGCGAGGCGGCTGAGTGCTGTGCTCGCCCGAGACGAGATCGAGAAACGCGCGTCGGCCGACGGAAGCCGACCGGACTTTGGCCGATATCCCCGACGCCCGCCCGACGTCCTCGCCTCGGCCGGGGAGCGCAGAGGAATGACAGTGGACTGCGTCCGTTGGTCGACCGGACGGTCACCACCCATTCAGGCATTCACCAAGTCACCCACGTCCAGCGTCCTTCGCCGCCGCCCCAACACGTGCGTCGGCCATGGTCGCAGTCGGCTCAGCACGCGTCGCGGCCCGGCTCGCAGCGCGGGCCCAAGTAGCCGGCGCGCCCGCCAAAAGGAGCGCCAGCTCGACCTCCAGCACCAGCAGCACCAGCAGCAGTAGCGGCGGCGGGGGCGGCGCAGCACCGGCATGGCGAGCTGGCAGGTTCGCAAGCGTAGGCGCAGGCGCAGGCGCAGCCGCCCTCGCCGTCGCGTCCTACTACGCCCTTTCGGACGCGTCGGCGGACCAAAAGGTCATCCGGCTCGAGCACCGGTCCGGCGCGTTGACGGCCAAGGGGGCCAACTATGCCTACTTCCTGGTGAGTTCGTCGAGTGCTGCTGCTGTGTGCGCGCAAAGGGTTGGCTCACCTTCGCAAGCTGCGCTTCCCGTGAGCAGACCTCGGCAGCCCGCAAGGAAGGCAAGGTCCAAGGCGCGCCCGACATTTCCCACCTCAACCTCGCCGACATCACCGACGAGTCCAAGCCGATGCGTGTCCGCATGGAGACGTACATCAAGCACCTCCAACACCGCATCGTCACCGCCCTCGGCGCCGAAGAGCCCTCCTCCTCCGCCCACTTCATTGTCGACTCGTGGCTGCGCAAAGAGGGAGGGGAGGGCATCTCGTGCGTCTTGCAGGACGGCCAGACGTTTGAAAAGGCCGGCGTCAATATCAGCGTCGTCCATGGCAAGCTCCCGCCCGCGGCCATCCGGCAGATGTCGGCAGATCATGCCGGCTTGCAGGAACGCACGGGGTACAAGCTCGACGGGCCCGACGCCGAGGTCGACGGCCTGCCCTTCTACGCGGCCGGGCTCAGCCTCGTCGTCCACCCGACCAACCCCTTTGCGCCCACCGTGCACTTCAACTACCGCTACTTTGAGCTCACCCACCCGCCCACCCTCAAGGACGGCCGGCCCAACCCGCGCTACGAAGAGGCCAAGGCGCGCAGTGCAAATGGCGCTGAGGAGCCCGTCGCATGGTGGTTCGGCGGCGGCACGGACCTGACGCCCATCTACCTCTTCGAAGACGACGCGCGCCACTTCCACCGCACGCTCAAAGACGCAGCCGACGCCAACGATCCGGCCTTTTACCCGGCCTGGAAGAAATGGTGCGACGACTATTTCCTCATTCCGCATCGCAAGGAGCGGCGCGGGGTGGGGGGCATCTTTTTCGATGACCTCACCCTGCCGGACTCGACGGCGGGCCTGTCGACGCGGGAACCTGGTACGAAGCGGGCGTCGTTCATCCCCCTCAGCGACGGCAGGAAGGGCGGTGCCGCAGTCGGCCCTTCGACGCGCGGCGGCGGAGCCCTAAGCAGCACCCGCCAACACACCCAAGAGACCCTCTTCCAAACGGTCCGCAGCCTAGGCGACGCCTTCCTCCCCGCCTACCTCCCCCTCCTCCAACGGCGCAAATCAACCCCCTACACACCAGCGCACGAGCGCTGGCAAGCCCTCCGCCGCGGACGCTACGTCGAGTTCAACCTCGTCTACGACCGCGGCACCAAGTTTGGGCTCCAAACGCCCGGGGCGCGGATCGAGAGCATCTTGATGAGCTTGCCGTTGCGCGCGCGGTGGGAGTATATGGAGAAGTGGGGTGGGGCGAACTGGGCCGAGGTCGGGGTGGAGGAGCGGGAGGGGAGCGAGGAGGCCAAGGTGCAGTCTGTGCTGAGGGAGCCGAGGGAGTGGGTGTGAACTTCCCCGGCTTTGTGCGTGCCTCGTGTCCGATCCATAGATGGGTGCATTGTCGTCCGCATTCGTGACCTTGGATACTGTGTGCGAAGGATCACCTTGGCGGCGCCGGTGGTGATGCTGCGTTTGGCAAGGCCGCAGGTGCTCTGGACGGCACGGCCGGCATGTTGAGTTCCGCCGCGCGCTTCAACGCCGCGCGCTTGTTGAGCACATCCTTGCGCATCGCAAAGTAGTCCTTGTGCAGCGTGTAGTGCTCGTGCTGGCCCGGCGGCAGGGCTGGTTGCTGTGCTTGTGCTTGTGCCTGTGCTTGGCTCGGTGGTGCTGGCTCGGCGGCTGTTGAGGGTGTCGATGCGGACGAGGCCATGGCGGATGAGGCGAGGGAGTAGGCACCTGAGGCGACGGTGCCTGCTGTCCCGGCCACGGTTGAAAGCCAGCCCTTCGCCTCCTTGTCCTTGTCCTTGTCCTTGTCCTTGTCCTTGTCCTTGTCCTTGTCCTTGTCCTTGTCCTTGTCGTCCTCCTTCTTCTCCCTGGTTCGCTCCTCCTTCGCCTTTTGGCGCTCCTTCCACTCGCGCGTGACCTTGTCGATTTCCTCCTTGGACACCTTGTCCGGCAGTCGCCCCGGCACGCCGCCCGTTTGCTCTGCGCCGGTGCTGGTGGATGGACTCCCCGATGATCCTGGCGCCGGGATGCGGTTGGCAAAGTGCCGGTCGGCGAGGTGCGAGGCGCAGATGTAGAAGAAGTCCTCCGCCGGTAGGGATGCGCTGACGAGGACGACTGGCGAGGGGCGGTAGCAGACGAGGCAGGGCTTGGGCGTGCCCGCCAGTCGGCGGATGTAGTGGTTGCCAATCTGGGAGAGGTCAGAAAAGTGTTCATCAGCGTGGCATCACCTCGCTGGTGCAGACACGACGGACTCACTCGAGGAGGTTGGGCCATCGCGCGCTGTGTTGCTGTTCACGATGGTGACGATGATGGACGTCGTCCAGCAGCTCGAGCTCACCGTCAAGCTCACCGATCCCGCCCGTCCCGTCCGCGCGCTCGGACCAGGTCAAAATCCGTTCCTCTGGCCCCCGACGTCGAACGGTTCTAGGCAACCTCACCTTCCTGATCAGATGCTCAACACGCCAGCAAGGTACGCGTAGAATCAGGCGCTAGGGGAAGGAAGCGATGTTGCCTTTAGGGGGCTCCGAAGGGACGGAAAAGAATGCGACAATATGTAGCCTGGCGCCAGAAGGACACCGGCCGCCGTTCGCCATACTCGGTGAACTCACCTGCCGAGCTGGTCGAGGGTGAGCTTGCCGATGAAGTAGAGGAACGTCTTGTAGCTGGCCGCAGCATCGTTTTCGGGATAAGAGGGCAGCATGTGGCCCGACCCGGTGATCTCGACGTAGGTGAGGCCGCGTTCTTCGTGGAAGACGCCAGCGTCGCGGCCGTCCACGATGAGCCGCCGGTGAGGAGCCTGCTGGAAGCCTTGCAGGCCGTTGAAGGTGGTGTTTTGAATCGACAGACGCGTGCCGTTGGCGATCAAGAGAAAGCTGTGGACCGTGGAGAATTTATCAGTCACTGGACATCAAAGTAGAACGACCGTGCCCACTTACTCTTGCAAGCCATGCTGTTCATCAAGCGCAGGAGGCCAGGGATCTCAGCACCAGCCGAACCTGTATGCGAAGAGACACTCACCTGAACCAGCGTGCGTTTGCTGCGCTCGATGACATTTTGCATCACCGTAACGTCTGGCGGCAAGCTCCAGTCCCCCTTCCTGAAAGGCGAGTGGTCGAGGCACTCCTTCCAAGCAATGTTGGGATCGGCATGGATAGCTTCCTTGAACCCCTTGACGTTGTTGATGAAGTTGTCTGTACTGGCGACGTGCTGGCCATGGGCAAATCCCAGAGGATCTGTCATCTTGAACCATGAGTACTTTGGTCGGACATCGTACGGGTTGAAGGTCCCGTTCAAGTTCTTCTTTGCCTCATCGTATACATCTGCAGGACGGACGTGTGTCAGCTACCAGAAATTCTTCGTAGCCATGGTCCGCGACAGTCACTCACCATTCCACGGATTGTAATCCACGAACCAGTTGACCGAGTCCGGCAATTCCAGGATGCCAGGAGGAGGGTACTTGAGGTTCTTGTCGAGGTAGTCGTAGATGCCGTACTTTTTGGCTTCCTTGATAAGCTTGTCCATGAACTCGTCTGAGAGCTTCAGGTCGGCCTGGTGGGCGACGGCGAAGGGGATGGCTGGGATGCTCTGGTAAAAGCTGTAGTCGGTGATCTCGGGGTCGTTGATCATGATGCCCTGCAGGTTCAGTCCCGCCTTCGCGTTGGTTGCGTCGCTGCGCTTGTAGATGGCGTTGGCGATGTAGGGGAGGTATTTGCCTGCGTAGCTCTCCCCACTGAGCCACAGCTCAGTGCCTTTGAGTTCCGTAAAGATGGCGAAGAAGTTGTCGAGGAACCCGACAAAGTCGCGAGACAAGTCGTCTTCGTCGTGCATCTTGCCAACGGGTCCCTTGCTGAACCCAACGGAGACTGGGTGGTCGACCCAGATGACATTGGCCACCTTGGTCCACGCATACGGGTTTTGGCTGACTTCTGTGCTGTTGCCTGTGACAGATGTCGACCAAGAAGCGTGTCAGCTTCTGTCGAATGACGGGTTGAGGAGCTTGCACTTACGAGGCATGTTGATGGGTCCATTCTCCTGGAGCAGGCCTTCCATGCTCGAGCATCCGGGACCGCCGTTGCTCCAGATGACTGTGGCATTGGTCGGCGTCTCGCTCGGGAACATCCAGAAGAAGAGTTGCCGGCTCGGGTCGGCCGCTGAGATGAGCACATTCCCGGCATAGGATGTGGGCAGCTGGAATGAAATTCCCGGTATGGTGTTGCTGACCTTGAAGCTGGCTGCCTTGGGGTTGCTGAAGGTGATGGAGTAAGGACTCCGCGGCATCGTGGGGGTGGCTTGAACAGGCGAACTCGTTGCCGGCGCGAGAAGCGCCAGCGTCGCAAGGACGATGGCGATCTTCATCCCAGTCTTCGAAGGGAAAGGGGTCCGGAAAAGACGGTGATGAGGGGGTAAAAGGGTAGGGGACGATAAAAGGCGATGTGGAAGGGATAAGGAGAGTCAGCCTGGAATTGCAGAACACCTGTGCCCTATATATAGGCATCGATGTGCTCTCCGGCCGGCCCTCGCGCTCGTCTCGAGCTTTGCTCTCATTGACTGCGACCGGGCAGAGGAGAAGCATCCTTACCGGGTTCTTGCCTTGTCGAGGGTCCGCAACCCGGGCGCGCGATGAGCTGCTCGTTGCCCGGGATGAGGTGGGCGTGCAAGGGAAGCGCTTGCACAGCTTCGCCGGGAATGCGGTCCAGTCGTCTCTTTCGTCCTTCGGTCCTCGCCCGCGAAGCCGTTGGCGGCAGTGGCCGCACTCGTCTCGTACGAGGTTGTCGACGTCGAGGTGGTGGTCGTCCGCATCGAGGAGGGTGTGAGTGTGCGACCTTGTGACTTGTGTGTGCTGTGGTGGACCGGGGAGGCCAAGGTGTTGCGCAACGTCCATGCCGCCCGCCTCATCATCGAGGTTCCACACCGCGCTCCCAGCCGCTCAGGCTCCCTCTCGGCGGCGACGACCATCCCGCAACTTGGATTCGCTGCTGCCGGCGCTGCGAGCTTAAGATGACCAAGGTCCTCGTGACGGGCGCGACGGGCCTGCTGGGCCGCGCCGTGGTCGACCGCCTCCGGGCCGCTGGACTCGACGGTGAGCACAGCCAGTCGCTGATGTCGTCGACCCTCGCACGGCTCACCTCTTTCTCTTGCGTGTACAGTCACTGGCACCGCATTCACCCGCGCCGCCAACGACATCAAGAAGGTCGACCTGACGGATGAAGCAGCGACAGAGGCGCTGATACGTGAGCTGCGACCGGACGCCATCATCCACTCGGCTGCCGAACGACGCCCAGATGTGGTCGAGAAGGATCCCGACGCGGCCCATGCCCTCAACGTCGAGGTGCCCGCTCACCTGGCCAAGCTCTGCGCCGAACTGGAGCCGTCGCCCCTGCTGATCAACATCAGCACCGACTACGTCTTCGACGGCACCAAGCCTCCGTACAAGGTCAACGACGCGCCTAACCCGCTCAATGCGTACGGCGTCAGCAAGCTCGAGGGCGAGATGGCGGTCACCAAGCACGGCAAAGCCGGCAGCTCGACAAGCTTGCGCGTGCCCGTGCTCTATGGTAGAACCGCTGCCGGCCAGAACGACGAGTCGGCTGTCAACATTCTCCTCGACGCTATTCGAGTACCGGCGGACGCAGGCAAGAAGAAGAAGATGGACGCCTACGCAGTCCGGTACCCAACGAATGTCGACGACGTCGCCAGAGTCCTGTCCGACCTCGTCACGCGGTACACGTCATCCCTTCAATCTGACTCGCCCTTCCAAGTGCCCGCCATCCTGCACTTCTCGGCTACGGAGGCCATGACCAAGTACGACATGTCCATGATCTTCACCCGCCTCATCAATGCTGCTGGCGGCCAAGCTACGACCGAGCACCTCGAACCTGAATACGAGGTCGATCCCTTGGCTGCCACGAGCCGGCCGCGGCACTGCAAGCTCGACGTCAGCGTGCTCCAAGAGCTGGGCATCAGCACCGACTTTGTTCCCTTTGAAGACTGGTGGCGAAGTTACGTCGACGAGGTGCGTCCTTTCTGAAGCGGCATCGCCATGGCGAACACGCATGCGTTGTGGGTGCGCCAAGCTGCTGCGCTGGACACGCTTGCTCTGTTATGACCCCATTCAATTGACTCATCTTCTCCTTGACTCGTGTCACACGACAGCTGGAAGCACGAAGGCGTGAAGAAGAGGAGGGACGAGCTCGACGAGAAGAAGAGGCACGACAAAGAAGAGAGGCGGAAGAGGCTGCCGAGCGCAAACGAATTGAAGCGGAAAGAGCGGCAGAACAACAACGGATAGCGGAAGAAGCTGAGCGGAAGCGGAAGGAAGAGGAGGCTGCGGCAGAGCGTCGGCGCATCGAGGAGGAGGAGGCTGTCAACGCTCGACGCGCGAAAGAAGAGGAGGAAGCTGCGGCAAGGCGGAAGGAGGCCGAGCAGGAGGCGCGCGAACTTGAGGCAAGCGCGACCGTCGCGTCAACGATGTCGGACGATCAAGACAAGGACGCGCCGTCAGAGTCGGCTGCTCCGCAGGCGACTCCCGTTGAAACAAGTGAGGACCAAGCCTCTGGTACTGAAGCTCCCGCCCAAGTCAAGGCCGGTGACACTCCAGCATTTGAGGAAGGCAGCGAGCGGACGACCCGAGGTCGCCCCAACGAGGTGGCCTCACCGGATCCCAGCCTGTCCTCCCTCCGACCATTACGACCTACGCCACCGGTCACGCTCGCCTCAAGGGAAGGCAGCATCTCGGCGGACGAAGGCGAACCGAGTCTTGGACCTGATACGACCATTGAGACCGCCGCCAGCTCTACCATCACAGCTGTACCGGATGTCGGTGAGTGTCAGTCATCCTTGCGGACGCCATCAACTCTGCTGACGAGCTCTCTTATTGCCGCAGCGCCATCAGATTCCACTGTCGCTACGGGGGCACCAGCCTCTTCGACGGCGAATCCCTTGCCAGTCGCAGACGCGTCGATCAATGCAAGCACCGCCAACCGTCAAGATCAAGTGCGACAGCGCCAACGTCCGCCCGAAGCACCCGGCTTCTTCCCAGAGTCGCTGGCGTTGAACCAGGCCGACGCCATCGGTGGTCTCGCGGCTCCTTCGACGCCGGGTCCTCGGTCTTCTTCCAACGGAGCAGACGGCAACGATGGTGATTCGGACGAGTACGGCCAGCCCAGCCCGCGCGTAAGGGCTCTGAGCGCAGCGGACGAGGTTGATGCGCAGGACGGCGGTGCGAGCATGGCTGGCTCGCGCGACATGGAGCCTGGTGCGGATGCACAATCGGGTACGTCGGGACCGTTCAAAGCGGGCTATGGCGAGGTGCCCTTCGCGCCCGGCCAACGACCGCGTCCTTCTGCCTCGCAGAGCTCGTGGCCTGACGATGCTCAACAACCAAGTGGCGTAGCAAGAGCAGGCGGATCTTCCAGTACGGACAAGCCCGCCCCTCCGAAGCTCCAGTTTGAGATCAAGGTCGGCGACCCGCAGAAGGTGGGCGATCCGGTGACGGCTCACATTGTCTACACCGTCCGCACCAAGGTGAGCTCATACAATGACGATGGGAGAGTACCCTCGGCACTCGAGACTGACTGCCTCTTCCCTTCCAACCAGACCAACGCCACCTTCTTCCGCGCACAAACCTTTTCCGTCCTACGCCGCTACTCCGACTTTCGATGGCTCCACGCCGCCCTGGTAGCGAACAACCCCGGCACCTTCGTGCCCCCCGTACCCGAAAAGGTCAAGATTGGCCGCTTCGCGCCCGACCTGGTCGAGGCGCGGCGGCACGGACTCGAGATCTGCATCAACAAGATTGCGGCGCATCCGATCTTGCAGATGGACGAGGACTTCAAGCTGTTCCTGGAGAGTGTCAACTTTAACGCTGATGTGAGTGTTGGGGGGATGGGCCTGCGTAGCGCAGGGCTTGGGAGTTGGGACTGATTGTGAGCTTGGTTTGGGTGCACAGGTCAAGCTGCGTGATATGCGCAAAGGTCCCGTTCCGACGCCAGAGCAACGGACCTACTTTGGCTGGCACACCTCGCTGAACGGTCCCAAGTTCCACGAGTCTGACGATGTGAGTCCGTGCCTACTGCCACTTTCGTGACTTCTCATTGACCACCTTCCTCCCTTCGCAGTGGTTCGACCATCAAAAAGCGTACCTCGACAATCTCGAAGCGCAAGTCAAGCAAGTCGTCAAGGCGGCCTCCCAGCTGGCGGTGCAGAGACGAGAGCTCGCCCACGCCGTGTCAGAGTACAGCCTCATGCTCGTCAACCTGTCGGGCAGCTCGCTCTCTCGCAGCATGTCGACGTGCTTTGCGGGCCTGGCCGAGCTGGAGAGGCGGGTGCACGAGCTCAACGAGGCGCAGTCGGACGCTGATATTCGGATCATTGGGAGCGTCATGTACGAGTATGAGCGTCTGGTTGGCAGCATCAGGGTGAGTGGAGGTTCTGCAGACACCCCGGTACGTCCCATGGCTCATTTCCCCCCTCCCTTCTCGTACACAGAAAGCGTTCGCCACCCGCGTCGACGCGTGGACCGCCTCCTTCAAAGCCGACGAAGAAGCGCGCAAAGTGCAAGCGAAGCACGAAAAGTTCAAAAAGGACCACCGCGGCACGGGCGGCTCGCACATGGAGCATCGGCTCCAGCTCAGCCTCCAGGACGTGGCCGACGCCGAGTCGCGCGCGCTCACGCTCAAGCGCGATTTCGACGCCATCACGGCGCGGTGCAAGGAGGAGATGAGCCGGTTCGAGCGCGAGAAGGTCGAGGATGTGCGCGGGGCGCTGGTCAGGTGGTTGGATGGGCTCATTGGCGGCCAGGAGGAGGTGGTGAGGGAGTGGGAGAGGTATGCGGCGTTGTTGGCGCGGCAGACGGGCACGAATCCGGATCCGGACGCGGTGGTACCTCCGCCGGCGCCTGCTCCAGCATCAGCATCAGCATCAGCATCAGCGTCCGGGCCGCCGCCGGCGGCGACGACAACGGTGCCATCTCCCGAGTCGGACAAACCAACAGGAACGGACGGGGCGGCGGAGGACGCCAAGGCGTCGTCCTCGTCATCAGCGCCCGACGCTGTGAACGGCTCGCAAGATGGAGCGCCGACTGCTCCTTCCGCGTCTGAGGACGCGAGACCGGCCGCGGACGCCGGGGCGGGCGGCGCGGAGGGAGGTGGGGACGATGCCGTGCAGGAAGGCAACGCGGATGAGGGTAGTACCGCGAAGGTCCCTTCCTCCAACGAGAAGGGAGATGAAGGGCCGGAGGGAGGTGCGGACGTCGTGGTCGGGACGAAGGCTGGAGAGGACGGACCCTCCCCGGACGCCGGGAAGACCGATGATACTCGGGAAGATGCGACGGCGCCGTCAGTGGGTGCGGCAGCGGCAGCGGCGGGCGGTGGGTCCGGTGAAGCTGAGGCGACCGCGCAGGGCACGACGGGCGCGACTTCTGCGCGGGCTGCGTCCAAGTCGGGTGCGGACGAAGCGTGAGAAGGAGGGGAGGAGGAAAGCGCCGGAGGGCGGGGACAGGCCGACAGGGCACGCGGGCCGGGAATGGATGTCGATCCTCCCACCTTGCACTCGTACTCCCACTCGTACTCCTACTCGAAGATCACGTCCGAGATCAGAACCGAACAGAACAGTTTGGGAGGGAGATGGAGATGATGGGGTCATCTTTGTCAGAGGATCCGGTGATGCTACGATGTCGCGAGTGCGAATGGCGTGGGCTCGCTCTTGACCCACTAGGCGCGGCGCGGCACCTATGGCGCCTCGCAGCTGATACCGCTACCGCTATTCGTACGTCCGAGGAGGCGGGCTTGAATTGGTGAGCTGCTTGTGCGCAGCTTGGACACGTGCCTGTCCGTCGTAGATGACGGGAGGGAGGGAGGGAGGCGGATGGGGCGGATCGGAGGTGAGACGGTGTCCACGCGGGTGGTGGTCCAGTTCCTATACCACCGCTTCACCCCGCGTCCGTCCTGCGCTTCTTGGTCCGCTTCTTGAACTCGAGCGGTGCGCTGGCTGTGCCATCTGCGTCTTTGTCCTCGTCGTCGTCGTGGAGAGGGCGGGGTGCGGTTTTGAGGGTGGGCTTGAAGGTGCGGAGGTCGTCCTCGTCTTTTTGGTCAGCGGGCGCTGAGGGGGCTGACGGTGCTGCGCTTTTGGAGGCCTTGTTGGAGGAGGAGGAGGAGGATGCGGTGGTGGGTTTTGCACCCTGCGCCTCGACTCCATTCCCAGCATCGACGACGACGGTCCACTCGGAAGCGAACCCTTCGCGCTCCCTGCGCTCGCGCTGTTCCCTTGCCTGTGCCTCGGCGGGTGTTTCGCCGAGTCCGAGGTTGGCGGCGGTGGTGTAGGCTGCGTACTTGTTGGTGGGTTTCCACTCGACCGGGGCGGTGCTTGTAGCTGCTCCGCCTGATGATGGTGGTGCCTTGCGCTTGGTGCCGCTTTGTTCGTCCTGGCGATCGAGCGCGTCTCCATGCTTGACACTGCCACTGGCTGCGGCTGCCCGTTCGATGCGGTCGAGTTGCCTTGCCTGGATGGCTGCCTCTCTGCGGTCTCGTTCCGCCTTTTTGTAGGTCTGTCGGAGGGCGCGTTCTACGGCAGCCTTGTGACGGAGGCCGCCCTCGTGTGCTGCGCGGGAGGGGGCATCGTCGTTGATGGTGATGTTGCAGTACTTGCATGTCCAGCGGTTGACCATCTTGCCAGGCTGGCCGTGGGGAGGTGGTGGTGGGTGTCCACCTTGATGGCATGGAGTGTCGAGACGAGAAGGAAGCGATGGCCCGATTTGCAAGGGGAGACTCCGGATCCGGGATCCGGTGCGGTGGGTGGAGGCTGCTCACGTGAGGAATGGCCCACCTCGGCCGGGCGTCGGGTCACGGGTGCCGGTGGCTGCAGGATGCCGGCGGATGAGACGGTTGGGCTGCCCAACGGAATGCGTGGCCGGAATGCGGAAGGGGCGTGAGAGCGATGCACCCTCGCACCACGCTGCGACGATCGGCGCGCGGCGATGCGGCCTCTTTCCTCCCGTAGTCGCACCGCGGCGCCGTCTGCCGGGGCCGAGGGCAGTGCCAGTGTGCCAGGCTGAAGTGGGATAAAAGGAAGGCCTTCTCTTGCGTTCTCTTCCTTACTGTTCCCCCTCCTCCTTACCACCCATCCACTCATACACACCCACCCCCCCTCGTCGAGAGCTCCGCCACAGGCCTCGACGACGCACCGCAGCTTGCCCAGCACGTTTGCCAACGGCCTCGTCTCCTCCCACAACTCGCACCGCGGCAAGCACACCTGCTGCCCGGCCTCCCGCAACACCGCCTGAGCACCGTCCACCCACCGCTTCCTCCTCGTTAACCACCATGGCACCCACCGCAACCGGCACCGCCCACGCCAGCCACAACGGCACCGGCACCACGGCACCCGCGCCCATCAACCCGACCGCGGCCCGCCACGAGCTCACCGAGTCCATCGTCGTCGACTCGCCCAACGTGTCGTACTCGGACGCGTACATCACCGCCAACTACGCCTACCAGTCCACCCACGTGACCACGCACGCCAGGCCCGACGGCACCACCGCCTTCGTCGCCACGCCCGTCACCCAGCACTTCCAGTTCCGCACCGGGCGCAAGGTGCCCAGGACGGGCCTCCTGCTCGTCGGCCTCGGCGGCAACAACGGCACCACCATCACCGCCTGCATCCTCGCCAACCGCCACAACATCACCTGGCACAACAAGGACGGCCTCCAGACGCCCAACTACTACGGCTCCCTCGTCCGCGCCTCCACCGTCCGCCTCGGCGTCGACCCAGAAACCGGCAAGGACGTCAACGTGCCCTTCAGCGAGCTCGTCCCCACCGTCCACCCCAACGACTTTGTCATCGGCGGATGGGACATCTCCGGCCTCCCCCTCGACAAGGCCCTCGCCCGCGCCAAGGTCGTCGACTACGACCTCCAGACCAAGGTCGCCCCCATCATGGCCTCCATCAAGCCCCTCCCCTCCGTCTACTACCCCGACTTCATCGCCGCCAACCAGGAGGAGCGCGCCGACAATGTCATCCCCGGCACCAACAAGGCCGCCCACGTCGACCAGATCCGCAAGGACATCCGCGACTTCAAGGCCGCCCACGGCCTCGACTCCGTCGTCGTCGTCTGGACCGCCAACACGGAGCGCTACGCCGACATCATCCCCGGCGTCAACGACACGGCCGACAACCTGCTCAAAGCCGTCGAGCAGTCGCACCCGGAAGTCTCGCCCTCGACCATCTTTGCCATTGCCTGCATCCTCGAGAACGCCCCCTACATCAACGGGGCGCCCCAGAACACCTTTGTACCCGCTGCATCGAGCTCGCCGAGCGCCACCGCGCCTTTATCGGCGGCGACGACCTCAAGACGGGCCAGACCAAGGTCAAGTCGGTCCTCGCCGACTTCCTCGTCAACGCCGGCATCAAGCCGCTCAGCATTGCGTCGTACAACCATCTCGGAAACAATGACGGCTACAACCTCTCGTCGGAGCGCCAGTTCAAGTCGAAGGAGATCTCCAAGGCCTCCGTCGTCGACGACATGACGCAGGCGAACCACCTGCTCTACAAGCGCGCCGTGCCCGGCGCGACCAAGAAGACGGCCGACGGCAAGGTCGTCCCCGACAAGGGCGAGCACCCGGACCACTGCATCGTGATCAAGTACCTCGGCGCGGTGGGCGACTCCAAGACGGCGATGGACGACTACACGTCCGAGCTCTGTCTCGGCGGACGCAACCGCCTGTACGTGACCAACATCTGCGAGGACTCGCTCCTCGCCAGCCCGCTCCTCATCGACCTCGCCATCCTCGCCGAGCTCATGACGCGCGTCCGGTACATTGCCAACGCCAGTGCCAATGCGCCGGTTGATGGCGCCATGGCCGAGTCGGAGTGGCAGACGATGCACTCGATCATGTCGCTCCTCTCCTACTCCCTCAAGGCGCCCCTCGTCAAGGGCGAGGTGGTCAACTCGCTCGCGCGCCAGCGCGCGGCGGTGACCAACTGGATGCGCGCGCTCGTCAGTCTGCCGCCCGAGTCGGACATGCAGCTCAACTCGCGCATCTGGTGAGTGTGAGCGGGGTGTTCAGCCATCCCGATGGTGGGGGGTCCGAAAGTCCTGCCTCTGGAGCTCAGCTCGGTGGACCTTGGCTCCCCGCTTACATCCGTGTATCCTCCTTCCTCTGCTACGACCCTACCCCGAATGATATCCTCCTCGCTGATACGTTTACCGTCTCTGGCCTGGGCTGATGCTCCTGCTGGGCGTGAAGAGGGCCTTGAGATTGACGAACGCGAGGTCGAGGGTCAAGGAGGAAGCTGCCATCATTAAAGCGGCGAAGGCGGTTGACGACAAGCCAGCCACCTCGCCTCGCACAGCGCACTGGCCACCCCTCCCAGTTCCCACTGACCTCTCCTCTCCTCGCCACCCCATCCTCGAGCCGGACGTCGATCATCACCTCCCTACCTCCCTACCTCTCACCGTCCTCTTCCCTCCAAGGCTGTTGGGTAGTGATGGCGGACCCGTCTTCTTCCACCCACAAGTCGGCGGGCGGGACCGGCGCGAGCGCGGGCGGGAGCGGGAGCGCGAGTGGGCCGGGCGCGACGGGCGAGCCGTTTGTGTGTCGATGGGGTGAGTACGAGTATGAGTATGAGTACTTGTTGTACGGGTGCGCGGTGGTCCATACCTACCCCCACTCCTCGCATCTCGAACCGAGTCCTTGTGAGAAGTGACTGACCCATCCTCTCTCCTTCCCCCCCCGTCCTCCTCGTCCCCTCTCTCCCTCGTGCGGGAGGCGATTTGGATCGGATCGGATCGAATCGAATCGGACCCCGACCCACCAGGCATCCTCGCGACGGGCTCCATCGCCAAGGTGTTCACGCGCGATCTCGTCTTGTTTAGCAAGCATGGGCACGCGCGTGGGCGAGAGCAAGGGCGCGACTCTAGCAAGGACGACTCGAGCAAAAACGCATCCCCTCCTTCCCACTCCCACTCCCACTCCCCCTCTGACGCCGACGCCGCTGGGCTAGGAGTAGGAGCGGGAGTGGGGCTGGGAGCGGGCATCGAGCACCGCGTCGTGGGCGTCGCCTCGAGCTCGAGTCTGGCCAAGGCGCGCGCCTTCCTGCGCGAGGTCGGGCTCGAGGAGGAGAAGGGCACGGGCACGGGCACGGCCATCTACGACTCGTACGCCGACCTGGTGCGCGCGCCCGACGTCGACATTGTGTACGTCGCGACGCCGCATGCGTTCCACTATCGCGATGTGATGCTCTGCTTGGAGGCGGGCAAGCATGTGCTTTGTGAGGTGAGCCCCGAGCCTTCCCTTCCCCTTTACTCGACCGATGGAGCTGACCTGGTGTGGCAATGGGTCCGCAGAAGCCGTTTACGATCAATGCGAGGCAGGCGGAGCGCATCTTTGAGGTTGCGAAGAGCAAGGTGCGTGCCTTCCCTCCCCTCCCCTCCCCCGTGGCACTGACCGTGCTCACAGCTCAAGCCCTTTGGATTCGACCCACCCTATGTACCGTCCCGCCACACAGAACCTCTTCGTGATGGAAGCCCTCTGGACGCGCTTCTTCCCCTTGACTGCCGAAGTCCAACGACTGGCGCACGGTGGCCGCGACGGCGACGGCGACGGCGACGGCGACGGAGAAGAGGGAGCAGGGGAAGGAGGGGTACTGGGCCGCGTCCGCCGCGTACAGTCCGACTTGAGCTGTGCGTTTGAGCCGGATGAGGGGCATCGGCTGTATGCGCCTCACTTGGGAGGTGGGGCGTTGTTGGACCTTGGTGAGTAGGCGTTGGGGCCGACCACGAGGACCACTTGGCTGACATGTGGGCTGCTCTGCATGTTGGATCCTTGTACAGGGATCTACGCGCTGACGTGGCAGAGCCTCATCCTGCATCGCCATCCCAAGTACGTACACGCACTCCCTCTCCCGTCGGACCCCTTTGCCTCAGGCTATGGTCACTGACCCACCTCTCGGCTGTCGTGACAGCAATCGAGGCGCCGAACCGCGCGTGACGAGCAGCATGATCAAGACGCGTCTGACGGGCGTGGACGAGGCGACGACGATTGTGCTCAGCTTTGACGAGTTGGACGCGCAGGGCGTCGCGACGTGCTCGGTACGTTGTCAAAGCTATCCCTCTCGCTTTCCGTGGCGTAGTGGGTCGGGCTCATCCTTTGTGCCCCCTCTCGTCGTTCGCTCTCTGCAGATGGTGCACAACTCGTCCGAGCCCGCGGTGACGATTTCGGGAGAAAAGGTGAGTGGGAGAGATTCCGACCTGCGTATCTTCATCTTGGACCTGTGCTGACGCCTCCCCACCGCATGCTCGTGCGCTTTCCTGTTTCCTGTGCATCCTCGTTTCTGCTACAGGCGGACATCACGATTGCACGAGACCCATTCCGCCCACAAGCGTACACGATCCACCACAAGGACAAGGACGGCAAGTATACCAAGTCGGAAACGAGGGAGTTGTCCATTCCTGGTAACGGGTGAGTAGTGCTGGGGGTTGCCGTTTTGATACACGCCGGCACGTCCCTCAACGCCCACCCTCTCTTCCTTCGTTCCTCTTTGCCCCTCCCGGTGACGCTCATCCCCGACGGGACACGGCCCCTCGCTCTTCGTCCCCCGCAGCATGATCTACGAAGCGGACGCATGCGCCGCCGCGCTGCGGGATGGCGAGCTGGAGAGCGCGCAATGCTCGCATGCCGATACGCTGTTCACGATGCGGATGATGGATGCGGCGCGACGGGTGCAGGTGGGTGGGTTTGTGTATCCTGAGCCGCTGGAGGCGGTGTAGGAGTGGCGGGGCGCCTTTCTCTCTGCTTCTGGCTTCGGAAGCCCGAAAGTGACAGTCGTTGGGTCGCTAGTGCCTGTCACCTATGCCGGTCGTGCTGCAATCTTTTCGTGAGGCTGGAGTTTGCGCTGTTCCTCGCCAAAGTAGAGGCGTCGGAAGAGGACGACTTTGGACGGCGACGACGCGTGATTTTCGTTGTTGCGGCGTGGGCACGGGCAGGGGATGGAGCGTTGGAATGCGATGAAGAAATGTCCTCGTCAGCGACGACGATGGAGCTGGCATGCGCATAGGCATTGGGTACTCACCCGAGGAGGCGACGACCAGGGGGAAGGAGAGCACCATGACCTGTGCACGACGAGCCACGACGGCCAGGCATCCACGGAGGGCATGCATGTGAGGCATTGAACGGATCCATCAGCGCATACACGAATGCACAGGCCAACCCGCGCTCGCGTTCTCGACTCACCCGGATGCGCTGCTGGTTGGGCGTCAACGGCGGTCGTGGGGGCATCTTGAACAGGCCCTGGTACGGTCTGCGAACCACCTTGTTTGCCCCGCCGCTCGCGCTTCGTGTGTGGTGGTGGTGGTGAGGAATGTGGATGGTGGCAACGCATTCCTGTTGGCGGCAAGGCGGGTGGGCGAATGGGTCAACGAGTTCGTGCTGGCTGGCTGGCTGGCTAGCAACATCGCAGGAATGTCGAATGAATCGTCGTTGGGCGAGGCTGCCGGCCACTCGCTGCCTTCGTCCAACACGCACGGCAACGGTCCTCACCAACGCATTCCTTGCGACCAGCGACATTCCCAGAGGCAGCATGACTGTGCAGTGAGTTCCCAGGCGTGGAGCGATCGCGTCTGGCAACAGCCCGTGCTGATGTTCATGCTTTGTCCCACGTTGGTAAGGGAGACATTCCTTCTGGCCTCAAGGCAGACGCGTTCCGGCTCGGCCTTGTCCTCGAACCAAGGTGAGACGGATCGACGGCCGACGCGGGTCTGGCTTGGTGCCGCTGCCGCTGCCGCTTGGCCCTGATCGTCTGATGGCTGATCGTCTTGTGTCTCGCTTTTGGCAGTGGGGCGAGCTGGCGGTGGCCGTTACCACCTCCCGAGAGCAAGTCATGGCGGTCTACCTTGCCTCCTCGGCCATTCTACACCCACCACAACACTCGACAAGACACGCTTTTCACGACCCTGGCGGCCATCAAGTGATCAACACCATCAGCAAATGACGATGGAAGAGCAAGAAGTGGGTCGGCTGCGGCCACAAGGTGCAACTGCTGTGCGGATGCACAGGGCCGAGACATGAGAATCGACCCGCAGCGCAACACTCTCCAGGTGCGCAAGGTGCGCAAGCATGCAAGAACTGCTTCAAGTCTTCACCGCCTCTGCTTGACACGGACGCCTTGGCAGGCAAGCGGTCCAGACGGGGCAAGACTGCCCAAGGGCGAGGGCTGGCGTGGTTGCTTCCGAAGGCACCTTTTCATCATCTCGCCGCAACATCCACCCACGCACTCTCAGTCGAGAGCAAGACAATCACAAGCATCGTCGCAGGTCTCCCTCTCTCGGGCGGGTGTGGATCGGCACTCGGCAGCCGGGGCTCACAAGTTACGGCGCTACTGCACGCATGGCCTCGTTAGTGAGTGAGTGCGGTATTGCAACGAGTCCTTAGCACCGAAGCCTTCTTCTCATCGGACTGGCAAGACTTCTCTGCGTTCTCGCCCTTTCGCAGATGCATTTGGGCAGTCCATCTGCTGCACGCGGCAGCGACTCGGGGCTCGGGCAGATTTTCGACCCAAAGCTTCAATCTATCGTTGGAAGGGAAGGGACCAAGGCCCAAAAATCAAGATTCAAGGACACTTTAGCAGGGACTTAGGGGATTGGTTCTTCGGCCAACTTGGACACGGCACGCTCAGCAAGCACAGAGACTGGCACCACGACAGCGAACCATCACACCTTTGCAAGGTTCAAGGTCACGCTCGAACGTCGAACGCCTCAGCCAGAGTCAATCACGCACTGTCCGTCTCAGACTTTCCGTCTCACCTCGGCTCGGCCCACAAACGCATGCATGCACGTCGCTGCCTCGAAGCTTGGCCCTTTTCATTGTTCATCACTCACTCATGGCCTGCGGCCGGGTCCACTGAGGAAGCGGCCCATCACTCATCAGCGGACAGCGGCGGAGCAGAGGAATAGGTCAAGCAATGAATGGCAGTGCGGGCGACAGTCCGGTACTCGGCACGGACGCACAGATACTCGTTTTGAACCGCAGTACGACTCTACGTGGCCCAGGACAGGTACGGCCGCGGCGGAATGGTTCCAACAAGAGGGGGAGTGGTGAGTAAGATTAAGATGGAAGATACCCTCGCCACCCTCGGGTTACTGGTCTTACCTGTAACCTGACCACCATCTTCATCTTCCCAGCTACACTCACACGTACGCGCCTGCCCTTCCTCGTCCTCACAGCCGGCCCGGCCTAGAACGAGGAGGAGGAGGAGGTCAGGGCGCCCCCTCCCCTTTCCTGCCTCTGCCGCCCTCATCACACGCAAGTGCAATCCGCGCTGATCAGATTGGGACGGAGGCTCGCGCGGAACGAAGGCATCTCCAAGAATCCCAAGACCAAGCTTGCAACGGAGGGCTCGTAAGTCGTAACAGGCCAGCAATCACCTACGTCCTGAAATCAAGGCGGATCGTGGGTTCGGACCTCCTTCATCCCACCATCGCCGTCGGCGTCACCAAGGTCGGGTACGACGTACGTTCGAACCTCGAGCTCATTTCGCACTCGCAGCTTCTGGTTCCTGGCGCAGCTTCCTTCGACGACACGACGTGATCGGATCGCTCTCGACACCTCGCTCGTTTTCGCTCTTGAGGCCTATCAACATCGTGCTCTTGCCGGCCCCGTCAGCGTCAGTGCAACCTTCGCCCACGGTCTGACCTCAGGACGGATCAGCCACACTCTCTCTGACAAGACTTGGACACCTTCGCCACGCAAGTAGTTCGGCAACATGCAAGAACCAAGGATACCACGGGCCGTCGTACGCGCCATGCTGTGTGCTGCGATGGCCTTGATGATTCTCTCCCTGCTCGCCAACGCCGTGTCTCTTCCAGGACTGGAACGGCGGCAAGACGACGACACTCCCTACGATTCCGACCCGACCATCTCACCCCTCGTCGTCCCGAGCTCGACAACATCATCGTCAACAACGACGTCCGACGCTCAGCCGACGGATGCAGGCTCGTACTACGATGATCCAACTTCCGCGGGGTCATCCGACGATGATCCGACTGTGTCGAGCTCGTCGACCGTCGCGGTGCCCACCGCGCCGGTCCCGACCTCGCCAGCACCCAAGCCCGACCCCTTGCTGATCGTCAAGACTACATCGGGACGGGTGTCTGGCAAGGCGATTGGAAACATCTACGCCTACCGCGGCATCCCCTACGGCAAGCCGACGAGCGGCAACAGGCGATTCCGCGCCCCCCAGATGGCCTCGTACTCGTACCAACTCTTGGACGCGACCCAGTACGGGCCGGCGTGTCCCCAACTCCTGAACAATGTCAGTCGGATGGTCAACGTCTTTACCGACTCGCACGCCCCGACGCTGGACCAGCAGTCGGAGGACTGTCTGTCGATCAATGTCGTCGTCTCGAACGCGACGAGGGCCAAGGCGTCCAAGTTGTTCAATGGCAAGGGCGGCGCGGCGGTCATGATCTGGACGTATGGCGGCAGTTTCAGCTACGGCACGTCGTCGTCGGACCTCTACAACCCCGAGGACTTTGTCAATGCCCAACAGGACATCATCGTCGTGTCGTACAACTACCGGACCAACATCTTTGGCTTCCCGCTCTCGCCGCAGATCCGCCAGCTCGACAAGGGCACGGGCTGGAACCGGGGCCTGCAAGACCGGGATTTGGCCATCAAGTGGGTGTATCAGAACATTGCGCAGTTTGGCGGCGACCCGAACCGGATCACGCTGTTTGGCGAGTCGGCGGGCGGGGTCAGTGTCGACAGTTGGGCCTTTGCCAATGCGGGCAACTCGAACCCCATCGTCAAGGGCCTCATTGTCCAGTCGGGCGCGGTGCAAGGGCTGGACCTGCCCCTGGTGGACGTGACCAAGAACTGGACCAAGCCCAGTGCGCCGTGGAACACGGTGGCCAACCTGGTCGGGTGCGGTACGCGCAACGACCTTGCGCAGCTGGCGTGCATGCAGAAAGTCGAGTGGCCCGCCATCCTCCAGGCGATGGACACGAGCGGGGCGCAGTTCGGGCCGTCGGTGGATAACAAGCTCTACTTTGACGACTGGAAGGGCCGGTCGAGCCGCGGCCAGTTTGCGCGCGTGCCCACGATGATTGGCACCAATGCGGACGAGGGCACGATCCTGTCGGGTCTCTTCCTGACGGACATTGCGGGCATGCTCGCGCAGTCGGCGCTGATCACGCCGCTCATCTTCACGTGCCCGGCCAAGAAGGAGGCGGCGGACCGGGCGCGGTACGGCGTGCCCGTGTGGCGATACCTCTACCACGGCAACTGGGCCAACATGAACTCGGGCATCCCGCAGCTGGGCGCCTACCACTTCAGCGAGGTGCCCATCGTCTTCCGCACCTACCCGTCCTCCTTCCTCTCCGACCCGCAGCACACCGTGCCCATCCCGCCGCAGCAGACCAACGTGTCGGACTGGATGCAGGGCGCCTGGGCGGCGTTTGCGCGCGATCCGCAGGCGGGGCTGACGAGCGCGCTGCGCTGGCCCAGGTATGCGCAGTGGACGCGGTCGCTCGCGCACATTGCGCGCAACAACTCGGGCGTGCCCTCGTTCGGCGTGCCGGACCCGCTCGATCTCGGGTGCAACCTGGCGGCGCCCGTCGAGGGGTCGCTGTATAGCTTTATTCGGACGGTGGTCGCGAGCGGGTTGTAGGGAGGGTGAGGAGGGGTGGTCCCCTTCTTCACTCGGCGCCGCTTCGCAGAGGTACACCGGGCCCGCGCACGCGCGTGCGCGTCTGACGCTGGGGCGCCCGGCCTAGACCTCGAACCTATTGCTTTCGCCCTCTCAGCTTTTCAAACGGGACCTCCGGACTACGGGCCCCACATTATCTAGACGGAGGGGCGGGTTAGGCCTGCACCTCCCCCTCCCCCATTTCCCACTTCTGATCTCAACACTTTCTGCTTTCTGCCCGTTGCCAACACATTCAACTCGTCGACTTGTGCGTGACCACTGACCCGCGACATGTTGTCAAAGGTTCGCGTGCGCAGTTCTGGATGGAGGAGGTGAGCTTGTTGGGTTACGATTGAAGGATGGCAGGGGTGGGGTTAGGGAGGGCAAGGAAAAGGAGATATGCCGCTAGTGGCTCGAATAAGTCATGAGAGGTCGTTTCATGATCGGCGTCGTGCCGTCTCTATAAGTTGATCGTGAGCCTGGTGTGTCGTTACGCCTCCGCTTCCACCTCCGCCGCCTCGTCGGGTCTTCGCCTTGTCCTCGACCGCCGCGAGCGAGGCTGCGACCGTGGCCGAGGCTGGGGCCGCACGGCGGGCAAGAAGACGGCGCACGAGAGGCTCATGAGCAGGCAGTACCCCGCCAGGAGCAAGGTCATGTTGCCGAACCCGATGGACTCGACGAGGGAGCCGAGCATGGGCCCCACGCTCAACCCGGCAAAAAAGACGACATTGTTGGAGGCGTACAGCGCCGCATAGGGCCCGCGGGGCCCAAAGGCGTCGTCCCCGTGCTCGCGCTGCCAATCCTCGACGGCCTGGCTCGACTCGAGGAGGGAGGGCGAGCTGATGGCGGGGTAGCCGAAGCCGACGAGGAGGAGGAGCAGGCTGAAGAGGGCGACGCTCGGGCTGAGGTAGGGGAAGGTGTCGTACGTCGGGCGCGCGGTCCAGCTGGGCGGGAAGAGGCTGTCGAACCATGCCGAGCCGGGGAGGTGGAAGAGGGCCAGGCCGGGGGCGAGGAAGAGGAAGCCGCGCAGCGTGACGTACCGCGCCCCCCGTCGGTCCGCCAGTCGGCCGATGAGCGAGCCTAGGGCCACGCCGGGCATGACGAGGGGCAGGAAGAGGAGTCCCGCCTGGAGGGAGTCGAAGCCGAAGAGGCGGTGCACGTGCAGGGGCATGGTCGACTCGACGGCGGAGATGACGACGGCTTGGGCGAAGCCGTTTAGGAGGGCGGCGTTGAAGCGCGCGGTGCGGTGCAGTTTGGCGATGGGCCAGACGCGCTCCAGGAAGGTGTCGGCTTGGTTGGGATGGCCGTCGACGCCGTCGACGCCGTCGAGCGACTCTTCGTCGTCGAGTGCTGAGAAACCGCTGAGCAAGGCTTGCGACTCTCCTGCCTGGGATTGGACTGATAGGTGACTGCCGTTGGGCTGTGCTATTCTGTGCTGATCGGCGGCGACTGCCGTGCTGCCGTATCCGCGCTGCTCCTCGAGACGCTGCTGCTGCTCGCGCTGCCGCTGCAGTCTGCGCTCGTACTGGAGCTTGGCACGGCCATACCGTGGCGTCTTGGGCTCGCGCAGGAGCAGCCGGGCGATGAGGTCGGCGATGATGAGGGCGGCGCAGGCTTGCCATACGGCCCAGTAGCCAAATTTGCGGTAGATGAAGCCGCCGGCGGGTGGGGCGATGAGCTCGCCGAGGGTGACCCAGGCAAAGCACGCTCCTCTGAGAGGAAAGGACTTGAGTTGAGGCGTGCTGGATAAGTGCGCGATGGATGTGGTGTACTCACAGCGCACTGCCGAGCTCGTCTCCGCCGACGGCGTCCTGGAGCATGGCGAGGCCTGCGACCCACACGGCCGCTGCGGAGAAGCCCTGGAGGAGGCGTGCGATCATGACCTCTGCGACGCTGTCTGCCAGTGCGAGGAGCAGCGTGGCGACGAGGAGACATGCGAGACCGGCGAGGAAGGGCAGCTTGCGGGTGCCGAAGCGGTCGGAGAGGAGGCCGAGGATGGGACACGCGACGACGCCGGCGGCCGAGAAGATGGAGAGCGACTGGGACACGATTCGCTGGACGTCCTCCGGCGGCACGTGGACGCGTTCGCGCAGGCTGAAGGGCAGCACGGGCAGCGGGATCCCCCACATGACGGCGTCGCTGAAGAAGCTGAGCGTGAGCACGAAGAGGACCATGCGCCGCGAGCCGCGCCAGTCGGCGGAGGGTGCGCTGCCCGGTGGGGCGTCGTCGCCGTCGCCGTCGCCGGCCCGGGTTGCCGACTGCACGACGGTCATGCTTGCTGCCTCCTTCGCGTCGTCGTCGTTGGTGGTGATGGTGGTGGTGTTGGTGACGATCGTCGTCAGCACAAAGGTGAGGGAGGGCAGCGGCGGCGATCTGCGAGCACGCGGACAACCGCCCGAACAGGCCAAGCTTCGGAGATTATCCGCAGCGGACCCGTTGCCGAAAAATTCACCGATCGAAGCACGGCGTTGCGCAACGAGCATCATCGGAGCCAACGCCGGGCGAATCATCAACACAGCACTCCTCATCGCCGCACTGATGATCAGCATCGACCACCACGACCACCACCATCACGTCCCTGCCACTGCTGGCACGATGAGCAGGCTCAACAAGCGCCAGCTGCGCGAACAGCAGGAACTCGCAGCACTCGGCGCAGCATCAACAGCACCACAGCCGGCCGCAGACGACAAGGAGGAGGAGGACCAACGACCTGCAAGGGCAGCACCAGCAGCAAGTCTGTTTGCAGCCGTGAGTACCAAGACAATGTCACCCTGGGTGAATCACTTACTGACCACGCTCTCCGTCAACCCACAGCTTGGCGCAGGAAACGACGCCCAAGACGACGAAGAAGATGAAGAGGAGGCTGCCTCCGACGCCGACGCCGCCGAGGCATCGCTACGAGCCAAGAAGAAGCGCAAGCCCAAGAAGAAGAAGAAGGAGGCCAAGGCCGCAGCATCAGAAGCTGACAACGAAGATGCTCAGCATACCGACCATGTCACACCCTCGGAGCGCCCCACAGAGTCAGCACAGCCAGCCGCAGCACCAAAAAGCAGCAAGAAGAAGAAGGGCGGCGCAGCTGGCAGCGCGGCCAAGGGTGGAGCCGCCTCAACAGCCAAAGGCGTAGACGACATGTCGCTCGAGGAACTCGACGCCGTCCTCGCGTCTCAAGCCCATATTAGCGGCTCATCAGCAAGCGGCGCAGCCACCTCCCAACACGGCGCAGTCTCCACCCTCGAGCTACGCGCCCGAAGCGCACTCAGCGTCTCCGCCCCCTCCCTCGACCCACAAATCGAGCTGCGCAAGCAATTTGGCTCAGCTGCCATTCGCGCCTTCGAGGCCGAGGTGCGCGCGAGCGGGACGGGCAACACGAGCTCGGCGCGGGCGAGGATGCAGGCTCGCAACCCCAATCTCAAGATTCGGAGCGTGCTTGTCCAGCCCAAGGGCGAGTGGCCGCCCATCACGATGACCAAGAGCGGGATGGACATGGAAGAGGTCGACGTGCCGGGGCGGGGAAGGTGGTTCACCTTTGTGCATACGCGCTCGTATCTGGAGACTCAGATTCGCTTCCTCGAGGCTGTCCATTCGCACGGTAAGCTCAGCCTTATGTTGTGGCCACTGCAACTGTGATGGACTCACCATCTCGTACGCTTATCAGATGCCAATGAGCTCTACGGCGTATTCTATGCGCATCCGTGGCATATTGGTGAGCGCGTCAATACGCCTGAGCTCGTGCATGGCAACGTCGTCTGATTGCCATACCTCTACAGACACGCTTCTCCAGCTCAGCGACATCTCGCGACATCAAGGCGACCTCGGCCAAGCCGGCGACTGGAACGCCCGCGCCCTCTGGGCCTACGAGCGCGCGGCCCTGCCCCCCTTCGTTGCCTCCCTCACCTCCTCCAACGGCCCGCCCCAACTCGACTTCTCGCGCAAGGAGAACCGCGGCTTCTACCTCGCCGCCCACCGCCAAGTCGGCTTCCTCGGCCGGCGGGGCACGTGGCGCACGGCGCTCGAGTGGACCAAGCTCATGGTGGGCCTCGACGTGCTCGATCCGCACGCCATGCTCCTCTGGCTCGACTTTTTGGCGCTCAAGGCGGGCGAGGAGGCGTGGTTGGTCGACGTGCTGGACAAGCTGGATGCGGCGCGGAGCAAGATTGAGTATGATGTCGGGAGGAGGTGCGGGCCTGCTTCTTCGCCGCTTGACGAGAAGCCGCGGGCCAAGGGGGAGCAGGGAGGGGCGTTGGATTGGTGTGTGGGGTTGGCGTATAGTCGGGCGTTGGCGAGACGGCTGCTCGAGGAGCGGTTCAAGTCCAAGGTGAGTGTCAAGTTCAGGTATAGACATTGATATCAGTGCTGAAGCGCGTTCACACTCTCAGGACCACTCTGGTAGCGATGCGGCCCTGCGAGAGGCCATCGCACGACACCCGGAGGTAGTCCAGCCCCTAGCCGACAAGATTGGCGCCTCGCTCCCCGGCCCCATCGCAAGCCACCCGTATTTTGCCTCGATCAAGCGTCATACGAGCGAGACGGACTCGCTGCCCCACCTCCTAGCCGCCATCTACGCGCACCGCACCGAGTCGCTCTGGAAGGACGCCGAGCGCTCCTCCTGGCTGATCTCCACCGTCCAAGCGGTGTACTCAACCCTGAAGGACAAGGACGCGTTCAAAGCGCGCATAGCGCCCAGCGCAGACACCGAAACGCGCGACTCGGTCTACCGGCACGTCCTCGCGTCCGACCTGACGGACGGCATGCGCCAGGCCTTCCTCGGTCTGATGCCGCCCGCGATCACGGCCGAGTCGGTGGACGCGTGCGATCCGTTGCCGCCCATTGGGGCCGATGGGCAGAGGGGGAATCATGATTACTTTGCGCCGCTGTATCGGAGCTCCCAGCGTGGTGGGCCTGGTGGGGGCGGTGGTGGAGCTGGGGGTGTCGGGGGCGCGGGTCTTCCGGACGGAGCGGAGGCGGCGCATGGGGAGCGTGTGTACGAGGCCATGATGGCGGCGCATGCGGAGCATCCCGAGGAGCTGAGGGCCATTATGCGCCAGATGGAGGAGTTGCAGCCTCAGATTCGGAATCTGAATGCTGGGAATGGTGGTGGTGGACGGGTGAGTTTCTGAAAGCACTTTGGGCCGTGCTTCGCTCGCTGGCTGACCTTCCTTTCCTCTTTTGCCAGGGTGTCATCAATCAGTTTGGGAACCTGCTTGATCAGCTTTTGGCGCTGGGACGCGGCAGGGGTGGGGGTGCTGGAGGCGAGGACGATGATGAGGAGGTGGAGGATGAGGATGAGGAGGGAGAGTGGGAGGAAGACGGAGACGGGGAGGAGGATGGTCAGCCCGCTGGAGGTGCACCCCATGTGCCTGGCGGTTGGACATGAGAATGTCGACCCTCTACGCTTCTGTCCATCCCAGAATGAAGCTGCGAGCATGCATGATATGTACCGCGTTGCTATGGCACCCCTGCCTCTTGCCTTCGTATCCTCTCCTGCTCGAGCCACCAGTTGACGTCCCAGCCGTCGAAGACCATCGCGAGCTCTCGCGCTGCGCTTTCTGGTGAGTCTTTCAAGCCAAAAGAGTAGGGTTAGGGCTCAATACGATCCAGGCCCCTCGTAGAGAGTGAGAGGGAGGTACACACCGCTGCCATGGAAACCATTGCGCGTATCGCCTAAGCCGAAGCGTGCGCGCAGGGAATGCATCGATGCTTCGTCCCACTTGGACTTGTACACGTGCGTGGGTCCGATCATGCGCCGCCACTCCTTGATGGCGTCTTGGCCGCAGAGGGCGAGGGCCATGCTTGGTCCTCTGTCGTCGTCAAAGTGGGAAGGTGAGGTCGTCAGCGAATGGATTTCAGCTCATGTGTCGCGGTACTCACGCTGAAGCCATGACAAGCAGACGCTGGTGGAAGAACCGGCCCTCGTGCTCGGCATAAAACTTGCGCGCCTCGTCGTCGACCTTCCAGAAGAGACGGCGGGTGCGGACGATGGACAGGGAGGAGCGCTTGATCGTCTTGAGCACCTCGGACACGTCGGGCGGGTAGCTCGTCACGGTGGGCTTGAGCAGGGCGAGGGTGACTTGCAGGTTGTCGGCCTGGGCTGCTCCGAGGCTGCGGGACGTCGCTGCTATTCTCGCTGCTGCCGTCGCCCTCATCGTTGTCGTCGCTGTGCTCGTCGCTGTCGACGTGGATGGCGAGCGTCGCGACGGGGGATGAGGGAGTAGTGTCAACGGTGGCGAGTTCGATGATGCTGATGAGCTCGAGCCCCGCGATGGCGCTTCCGCGTGGCAACACCATCACCCACCCACCCTCACTCATCTCTCGCTTGCCCCCTTCGAACCTCGCTGCTGCTGCTCGACCTCAACCTCGGCATCCAGCAAGGTGGACATCGTCAGCACAGACGGCAGCAGGCATCGTACAAGGCGCGGGTTCAGTCCCAGCGTCTTCAAGGTGCGAGTGCGCCATCCTTGCGGCCGACGGCGGACGGGCAACGAGCACCGAGCGGCTGGTCATTCCATCTTTCTCGACGTCGCCGACCGACAACGGAGCAAGCTACCACCCCTCTGAGCATCTCAAGAAGGGGCGCGCACGCTTGCGCTGGCTCCATCCCGGTCCATGCCGCCCACAGTCGCATCCAATGCCGCGGCCAAGGCGGCCCAAGTGAACGGCGTCTCGGCGCCGGCCATCGGTGCCGCCTCCAACATGGCACCGACCCAGACGCAACGAATACAAATTCCCAGCTCCGGCTCGGGCTCAAGCTCCTCAGCAGGACCTCGGTCGATCCTACTCGCTGCTTCGAACAAGCGGCTGGCATGCTCGGATGAGGAGCTGCTCATGCGCTACCAGGATGCGCCGCCGTCGCTCGTGTTGCATCTCCATCCTCAGCATTTCCGCTTTGACAAGCAGGTATGTCTGTCTGCTTCCAAGCCCCCTACTTCACCTACAGCTCACGCTTATCACCTCTGTACCGCAGCCGACCGTGTACTCATATGACAGCCCGGCCAAGGTACGTCGTCGCTTCAGATTGAACCGACGATGGTAGTTTACTCACAGTTCTGTGGTCACGCCCTTGTAGGAGCTCCTCAACTGCATGCGAGACGGACGCTTACCAGCGGACCTCTTGGACATGCTGAACTCCTCCTCGATATGCTTCTACGAAGGTGAGCATCTCGGTCCACGCTCGCCCTCCACCGCTCACCCTTACGTCGAGGTGGCTCAACCTTGGCACCGTCACAGGCTGTCTCATCGTCGAGGTCCTCGACCACCGACGATCCATGCAAGGCCGATCGACAGCAGCCGAAGGTGGCACGGCCAGCCGCCTGACCGCCGCCCGCGCACCGCTCTACGGCTTCCGCTCCCTGTCCGACAGCTCCGGCGCGGAGAGCAGCACGGGCCCGTCACGGTGCAAGGTCGTCCTCCGGCCCAACGAGGAGAGCCGATGGAGGGATCTCAAGCTTCTCGATGAGGTCACGGGCGGCGTATGGAACGACGACGATGCGCTGCAAGTAGAGGCCAAGTTGCTGGTGCGTACGAGTGTGATTGCCCGGCTCGCTATCACCATGCTCACATGTGCTCCTGTCCTAATCCAGAATCTTACCTCGCCACCAATATGTCTGACTCCTGACCCGCAAGCGGCGAGGATGACCAACACCATGCTACAATCGACCGCGAAGAAAGCCAAGCTGTTCGAGCCGCTGGCAGACTCGCTACCCCATCATCGTTCCACAAAGCGCAGAAGGATGGGCACGGACGCCGAGGAGGAGAGGAGGTTACAGGCACGTGCAAGGCGTACCAAGATCATGCTCCTCATGCAGGACGGCTACAAGCTTGCGCCCGAGGCTGGGCCGGCTCTCAACGCCGCCAGCTCGCCATTCAGGTGGGTGGTGTGGCTCGTTGCAAGCACAGCAAGAGCTCCGAACTGACTCTTCCTCCTCTTACAGTTTCTCCCGCCTGGATCTCGCTGTGCGGTTCCGAGAACGGAGGAGGCCCATTGAGTACGACTCGCGCGGGCATCCCATCATTTCCAAACCCCGAGACGACGAGCCCGTCGCCGCGAAGACGAAAGGCGACGCGTCCAACGAGGCCGGACCGTCCAGTGCAGCCGCTGCTGAGAAGGCTACAGCACCCTCCGCGCCGGCTAAGAAGAAGACGTACTCGAAGAAAAAGAAGGCCCAGAAGGACGCGGAGGAGGAGCAGGAGCGCAAGGCGGAGGAGAAGGCCAAGGAGGAGGCCGAGGCCAAAGGCAAGGGCGGCGCCAAGGCGGCCAAGAAGAAGGGCAAGACGAAGGCGGAGAAGAAGGCGGAGGAGGAGCGGGAGAAGGAGCGGCTCAAGGAGGAGGAGCAGGAGCGCGAGAAGGAGAAGGAGAAGGATAAAGAGAAGGAGAAGGCGGCGGGCAAGAGCAAGGGCAAGGCGACTAGCAAGAGCAAGGGCAAGGGGACCGCGGCGGCGGCCGCAGCAGCCACCGCGAACGGCGACGAGGCCGACAGCGATGACGCTCCTCTGGCAGAGACGACGGCGGGTGCGAAGACGAAGGCGACACCGAAGGCTACGACCGCGAAGAAGAAGAAGGCGGCGGCAGGTGCAAACGGCGTTGCACCGTCCCCTGCGCCGAGCGTGATGGAGGTGTCGACGCCCATAGCGGCCACCCCGGCCTCGACAGGCGGTCCGGCATTACCCAACGGCTCTACGAAGTCCAAGAAGGCGGGAGGCGCGTCGTCGAGTACGACAGCGACGTCGAAGCGGAAAAAGTCGGAAGCGGGCAGCGTGGTCACGCCCTCGCCTGCGCCGTTGCATGCGGTGGCGAGCTCGCCCGTGATCGGCAACTACGGCTTCAATGGGTCCGACTCCTCGTCGTCGATGATGTCCGGGCAGGGGCAGGGTCCGATGGGTGGGATGGGCCATCCGCCGGGCTCGAATGGGCTTGTGGGCGGCGTGGGTATGGGAATGGCGCCTGGGATAGGGATGGCGCAGGGTCAGGGCGTACCCCCCTCTCAAACGTCCACGCCGCAGATGCAAGCTGCCCAAGCACCCCCGCCATCCGTGGTGCACGCCCAACAGCCGCAGCTCGCGTTCCAGCAACAGCAGCGCCAGCATCTGATGGTGCTCGAGCATCTCAAGAATCAGGCGCAGGCGCAGGGTCTGCCGTTCAACATGCAGGCTGCGCTGCAGCAGTTGATGGCGAATATGCGTGCTCAGCAGCAGCAACAGCAGCAGCAGCAACAACAACAACAGCAGCAGCAGCAACAGCAGCAACAGGCTCAGGCTGCGGCGGCTGCGGCGGCGGCTGCCTCACAAGCTGCCCAGGCTGCCCAGGCTCAGGCTCAGGCGCAGGTGGGGAGTGCAGCGGGCGGGATGCCGGGTGCGCTGGCTGGCTTTGGAGGCGTTGGTGGTGGTGCACAGGGCTTCCCCGGTGGTGGTGCGGGCATGCCTGGCCAGGTCGGTCCGTTTGGAGGGATGACGATGAATCAGCATGCGGCGGCGGCGCAGTTCTTGCTCCAACAGCAACAGCAGGCGGGTCAGCAGGGGTCTTCGCAAGGTGGTCAATCGGGTGGGGGAGGGGGAGGAGGTGGCGGGGTTGGGATGCACATGCATTCGTCGCCGATGTCTGGACTGGCGATGCTATCGAATGGGGGAACGGGCGGGCAAGGCGGCGGCCCAGGCGGTGGTGGGCCTGGTGCTGGAGGTGGTGCTGGGTTCAACTCGACGGCGCAGTTTATGCTGGCGCTTCAGCGGATCCAGCAGCAGCAAGCGCAGGCGCAGGCACAGGCGCAAGCGCAAGCGCAACAGCAGCAGCAGGGGCAGCAGGCGTGGCGGCCGCAACAGTGAAGGACGGCATGGACGCGGTCGTCGATGATGTTGGCGAAGACGAGGAGGGAGGGTACCGATGTCACACCGTTGGCCGCCTGGTCTCGGCCCTTTGCGTTGCTGGAAGCTGGAACAGATGGATCGATGATGAGTAGCAGTGCCAGCAGCATTTGCTTATCGTCGCCTGGTCCGAGACGACGACGAGGGAGGGCAAGGCGGTGATGGTACGAGTGCGAGTACGCGTCTGGGAGGTGTTGCGTGAGCCTGACGAGGCGATCATTCCTGCTGTGATCATTGCTGCCTTCCCGCCCCGAGCCAGTGGCATCTTGGGTTGCGGCCTCTCAAAACGAGTGGCGCATGGTTGGCGCTGTTGGCGTCGGCGTTCCGGCGCAGGGTTTTCCAGTCTGCCGAACCGCCGGTTTCGACCCCGTCAGCTGCTGCCTGCTCACTCGCTCACCCACTAACCCACTGCCAGCTGTTGCTCCTCGTCGCTGACGACCACCACCACCTCGACATCGACGACGACAACGACGTGTACGGGGCTCTTCAGCAGCGCAAGCACAGCACGCCCTGAGAAGGCGGTGGAGCCATACCCACACACCCACACACAGCAGCAAGAACGGGGGCCAGTCACCCCGACTCCAACAAGCCGTCACCCACGCCCACCGCCGGCCTTCCAACCAAGGCGCGCAAACGTCCCACCGCAGCCGGCTCGACGGGGCCGGCTTGGACGGCCCTGCCGTGGGAGCGCAAGGGAAGCACGCCGTCAACAGCGTCGTCGGTGCGGTGCTGGCAGCCGGCGTGGGCAACAAGCGGCACCAGCAAGCAAGCAGCCACCCTTGACACCAGCATCGATTGCCAGCGTCGGCGTGCCCCGTCGAGTCGTCCGGTCCAAGCAGACGCTGTGATCATGCTACTCGCCACCGCCAGCGCGCAGCGTTGCTAACAGCAACTCGACCGTCGTATCTCTCGCTCTCTCTCCCGACCGCGCCAGGTCAGCTACCACACCCGACATCGCACGACATCCGCCGCAAGCATGGACCCCAACCAGTACATACCGCTCCCGTCCATGGCAACGGACACCCAGACCGAGTCGGCACCCCCAAGCATCATGTCCAGCGCGTCCAGCTCGACCATCCCTTCCCCCGCCGGTACCATGTCCAAGCAGTCGCCATTCTCACAACTGCTCGCCGACCCCAACGCAGCCGCAGCCATGACCACCAGCACAGCTGCCCTTACCCAGACCCATGCCCATGGCCCTGGACCGATGTCGCACCTGCACTCGCATCCCTTCCACAAGCACTTCTGGACCGAGGACGAGACCAATGCCCTCGTCGAGGGGTGCAACAAGGTGAGCAAGGGCTCGGTCGCTTGCTCCCCCATCATGACATCAGCTCACCTCATCTCATTCCTACCCCTTTTACTCAGCATGGCATTGGCAACTGGAAGGCCATCCTCCTCGATAAGGATATCGCCCATCGCTTCGCCGATCGCACCGCCGGCGACCTCAAGGATCGCTTCCGCACCTACTTCCCAGACACCTACCACGAAGTCTATCCCAACGCCAAGACGCACCACAGCCACCGCGTCCGCGGCAAGGACTCGGCCGGCCACTCCATCTTCCAAAAAGTCAAGCCCAACCAGCGCCGGCCCTTCACGCCCGCCGAGGACGACGCCATCAAGCGCGGGTATGAGAAGCACGGCTCACACTGGTCCGTCATCGCCCGCGACCCCGTCTTTGCAGGCCTCCGCCGCGCCACCGACCTGCGCGACCGCTTCCGCAACGCGTTCCCGGCCGAGTACGAAAAGGCGGGGTACAAGCCCCGTCCGAAGCCCAAGCGCGAGCGGAGGCCGAGTGCGCACAATGTGCCGTCGGCGCCGGAGAGTCTGGTGGGCTTTGATCCGGCCGTCGCGGCTGCGTTGGATAGCAGTGGGAGCAGTAGTGCCCTTGGGCACGGGGAGAGTGGCGGTGCGACGGGTACCAGCAGGAACAGCACCACCACGACGAGCGCCATGGTCGCCTTTGGCGGCTTACAACGCTCTTTCTCGAGCAAGCGGGCCACGCCCAAGGTTAGCAACTTTGACCTGACGCCCACGAGCGAGACGGACCCCAACGAGGTGCCGGATCTGATGGACGGTGTCCTGGCCCGGTCATTCTCGGGTTCGTTGCCGTCGAGCGAGAGGGCGATGATGCCTTTTACAGTGGCGGATGCGGGCGTATCGGGCACTGGCGTGGGCGTGGGTGCGGCTGCGGGTGCGGGTGGCCGTGGAGGCGACGAGGTGGCGGTGGGCGGCGCATCTTCGACAACGACGTCAACGACGCCCGCGTTCATGTCGCAGCCCAGCTTCCTCCCGCGCGCCCAGAGCGCCATCGACGGCAACAGTCCCTTCCGCCCCACGATCTGGTCCTCGGCCATGGACGCCTTCCTGGACCCGGTGCAAGACTTGCTCGACCCCGTCGCGGCGCCCTCCTTCTCGTCCGCCTCGGCGTCGGCGTACTCGTCCTCGTCCTCGTCGTCGATGTGGACGTCGTTCTTCTCCGGCTTGAACGGGACGCCGGGTGGGGGTGGGGGAGGAGGTGGTGGGCTGGGCGGGCTCGGGCTCGGGCTGCTGGGCGGGCACGGCGGGGCGAGCGTGGCGCCGTCGCATCATCCGTTTGCGGGCGATCTGCACCATCACTCGGTGACCAACTTTTCGATTGATGACCTGCCCAAGTTTATCGATATGGGGTCGATGCATCTGCCGCCGCTCCTGTCCAACTGGCTCGATGGGAGCGCCGTGGTGGGCATGGGGAATGGGTTCGGTGGTGGGTTCGGCGGTGCGGGTGGGGGTGGTGGCGGCGCCGGTGGATTCGGCCTCGCGGGCATGGCTGGCGGCGGCGGGGCCGGTCCGAGCTATACGACGGCGGCGACGCTGACGAATACGAGCATGATCGCCGGGCCCGCCTCGGCGCCGTCTCACCCGGGCCGGTCGGTGTCGGACGGCCACACGACGACGATGTCCTCGGCGCCGTCGATTGCGGAGGCGAGCGATCTTGCCACCGTCGGACGGGGCACGGTGCTGAGCGGCGGCGCCGGCAGCGGGAGTAGCAATATGGACGACGCTACTGGTGCCATCGCTGGCCCCGGCACTGGCGGTGGCGGCCCTGAGGCTGGTGGCGAGGCAGCGACGCCTTCGGCAGGTCCGGGCGGGAGCAGCGAGCTCGAGCACGATGCGCACATGGAACCGCTGCACCACCAACAGCATCATCAGCAACATCCTCACGCCCACAGCGGTCAGGGATCCGCCGGCCTGGCACACCCCGCCCACGCGAACGCGAACGCTAACCCACACGCCCATCCGCACGAGACGATAGGGGCGGGTTCGCTCACCTCGATGCACGCCACGTCCTCTTCGTCGTCCCTCGGCACACTCAACACGGGCAGTCCGACGGCCAGTCCGTTCTGGTGAGCGTGTCTCGATACACACGCACACCCCACTCGCGCTTCACACCGGAAGGCCCATGTACGAGTACGTAGCGCCCGGCGGCCTCGCGAGTACCCGACCCGCCTCCCGTCTTGACTGGACGCCGCGCGCGCTCGACGTTGGCATGTAGACAACCTTGCTACCTAGACGGAGAAGACGTCCGCTCTCTCCACCGCCTCCTCCTTGACCCCACCCCCTTGGGCCATACAGGGCAAAGGACCAGCCCCCCTCCCGGCGGGGCGTGAGATAATCACTGTACATACCTAGTCCACACCTTCCCAGCTTTGTCGACCATCTCTTCTGCCCCTCGCCCCCCTTCTCTGAGGTCCTCCGTATTTGTGTTCCCTGCTCCTTCCGTTTCGTCTGGCTGGCTGCACATTGAAATGACCTTGATGGTCTGCGTCGTTGTTGTCGGGCCTGACAAGGCTCTCCGGTTGTGACACGCTGCGGTGCATGGGCCCCATCAACCAGCCAGTGTACCTTCTTCCTGACCACCATCATCGTCTCAAGCAAGGCAGCCATCGAGGGTGGCAAGCATCCGCCATGTCGGCCACGCTGTCGCCCGAGCTCAGGCTGCGCATCGGTTCCGTGCTGGGCCATCACCAGCCAGGCGCAGGAGGAGCAGCGGCAGCAGCACCAACACCGACTACGGCAGGAGCCTCCTCCTCCTCCGCGTCCATCGTCGCCCACCTCAACGACCTCTTCCCCGACGCCAGCGAGGAAGAAGACGCCCCCTCGCTCGAGCAAATCAACGACGTCCACGCGCGTCTCCGCTCCGAGCTGGGCGTCATCGACGACGAGGTCGACGGGCTCATCCTCGAGCTGAGGGCGGAGCAGGAGGTGGGGAGGATGGGCAGGGTGCAGGAGGCGATTGCTGTGGGTGTCTTTTTCCCTTGCTCTCTTGCGCTCCAAGTGCTCCTCGGTGCTGTTACTGACCCCCGTCTTTGTATCACTGTCCCGAAAGGCGCTGCTCAACCAGCTCGCCATCATCCGCGAGGAGGCGCGCGAGTCCGAGACGGTCGTGCGCGAGATTACGCGCGACATTCGCTCCCTCGACACGGCCAAGAAGAATGTCGTCGCGAGCATGACGGCGTTGAAGCGTCTGCAGATGCTGGGTGCGTGTGGGCGCTCCCTCTTGAACATGGGAAAGGAGGGTGCTGACCACGTCTCGTTGTGCTGGTGCAACAGTCAACGCGGCCGACCAGCTCGAGCGGCTCACCCAAGCACGCCGCTACAAGGACGCAAGCCACGCGCTCGAAGCCATCAAATCGCTCCAGTCCTTCTTCAACGACTTTATGCGCGTCGAGCGCATCGCCGAGGTGTGGAAGCAGGTCAATGATGTCCAGGCTCAGCTTCGGACGAGCGTCATGGAGGATTATGAGAAGTAGTGAGTCCATGGAACGCGGGCATGTCCTGGGATCGACGCTCACTAGAGTTGACCATCTTGCGTGCGGCTCGGGTCCATCAGCTTCCTACATGACGCCGCCTCACCACTACGCAACACCACACTGCCCGCAGCCGCGCTCGTCGTCGACGCTCTCGGCCCCGCAGCCGTGTCGACCCTGCTAGACTGGTACGTCGCCCTCCAACTGCGCGAGTACCGCCGCATCTTCCGCGCCACGGACGAAGCGGGCCAGCTCGACAATGTCGCCCGTCGTTTCGCCTGGTTCCGGCGCGTGCTCAAGGGGTACGAGGAGGAGCATCGCGAGGCCTTCCTGCCGCAGTGGGGCGCGGAGCAGGCCCTCATCCGTCGCTGGGCGGAGATGACGCGCGAGGATCTGAGGAGCGTGCTGATTCGCGATCAGGGCAAGCTCCAGGTGGGCGTCCTGCTCGAGGCGCTCGAGGCGACGCTTGAGTTTCAGGCGCAGCTGTCGAAGAAGTTTAACATGCCTGTGAGTGCTGCCTCGTCTCCTTCTCCTTTGATACCGTCGCGCGGAGCTGACCGATGCCTGTCCCATACACAGTTCCACGAGCTGGCGACCAATCCGGCAGCCGCCGGCCCGTCCAACACGAGCACAGACGCAGCGACGCAGCAAGCCCACAACGCCACCCTTTCCTCCGTCTTTGAACCGTACCTCACCCTCTTCGTAGACGCGCAAGACCGCACGCTCGCGGAGATGATGGCCAACTTCCGACGAATCGGCGCGAATGTCCAGCAGGCGTCCGCCGATGGTGGTCATGGGCCCGGTGGGCCGAACGGAGGGGGCGGCGTGGGCGTCTCCTCTGCTGGCGCCGCCGCCGCCGCCGACCAGCCGACGCACCACACCGTCCTCCCCTCGAGCACGGAGCTCTTCTTCTACTACCGCCAGACGCTCGAGAGCTTCAGCCGGCTCAGCAATGGCGAGTCGTTTGCGCGGCTGTGTGCCGTGTTCCGCAAGTGGTTGACGGTGTATGCGGAGGATGTGCTCCGGCCTGCGCTGATGCGGTGAGTGGGGCCCATGGGGGCTGGTGGCTGGTGGCTATTCGTTCACGCTGGAATGAGGATGCTGACACCCATTTGAGGACTCGGTGTGAACAGGAACGAGCCCGCCCGCCGCTCGCTCGACGCGCGGCACAGCACGGCGGACATCCAGCGGTGGTGTCTCGTGCTCAACACGGCCGACTACTGCTCTACGACGACGACGTCGCTCGAGAGCAAGCTCAAGGAGAAGATCAAGGAGGAGCTGAGGGAGGGCATCAGCTTGGAGGGCGAGCGGCAGTACTTTCTTGGGTGCGTCTTGATCATTCAGGGGCCCTATCCCTAGCGTGCGGACCTCCGAGCGGCTGACTGATCTCCTCGTTCAATGATACAGAGTCTGCGCAGCGGCCATCTCGATCCTCGCGCGCGAATCTGAGCACCTCTCCGAGCCCGCCTTCCACCAGATGCTCCGCCCCTCCACACCATGGTCCCAGCTCGACGCGTCGCAGGCGGGCGAGACGCCGTCGCCGTTTGTGAATGAGCTGGCGAGCGGGCTGGAGACGGTCGCTGTGGTGGTGAGGGAGGAGGTGGAGAATGTGCGGTTTGTGAGGAATTGGTGCGATAAGACGGTTGCGTGAGTGTTGCCCCCTTCTTTCCTCGACTCGACTCGTTGGATCTTGGTTTGGGCTGACCTGTGCTACCTTCTCTGCCCATCGCAGCGCCATCTTGGGCAAGTTTACGAATACGGTGGTGCGGCTGCGGCCGATTGCGAAGACGACCGTTCAGCAGGTCCGTGTTTCAGCCCCTCCTATTCCTTACATCTGATCTCCAAGCTGACTCTCGTCGTTCGAGCGCTTATACAGCTCCTGCGCGACATTGTCGAGATCCGATCCGTGCTCCAAGATCTGCCGCGGTACAGCTCCGAGAGCGCCGTCGCCTCTGCCAAGTCGTCGTACGTGCCCAGTTTCCCTCTCTCCTTTGACTCGTCCACGGGGGCGCCAAGTGACTGAGGTGACTGATCTGCATCTCTTCTCTTGCACCCAGATATATGCGCTACGTTTCCAACTCGGTCGGGCGGATCGAGACGCTGCTGCGCGTCATCATGATTCCCGAGAGTCCGCCGGAGGACTTGGTGAGCGGGTACATTGAGCTCATCAAGGACCGGTCGTTTGTGAGTAGCTCCCTCCCTACCCTCCCCTCGCTCGGTCGCGGTGGAGAAGAAGCGACTCACTGCCCTCATCATTTCCCCGCCGTCCGACCCCCACTCGCTCCCACACCAGTCCAACTTTCAAAAGATCCTCGACCTCAAGGGCGTGCGCCGGATGGACCAGAACGGGCTGATGGACAAGTTTCTGGCCATCTCGAGCCAGCATGAGCGCCTGGCGGCCGAGTCGTTCTTGACGAGCTTGGGTGCGTCTTTGCTTCTTTCCCTCTCCCTTGGGCGCCGGGCACCGTTTGCTCGATTCGATGCATTGGCTGACCCTTGGGTTTCGACGCTGGATGGGGATACGCAGATATGGACCCGAACGCGTCCAAGGAGGTCAATGCGTCCTTCCTGCCCGACGGTGCCGGGGGCGTGGGTGGTGGCGGCTCGGCGACGCCACCCCGGTCCTCGTTCCACCTCGTCCGGCCCATGCTGTCCGGCTCGGGGGGCGCGGGCGCGGGCTCAGGCTCGGGCGCGGCGAGCGGGACGGCGAGTCCTGGTGGTGGTGAGCCCGGTGGCTCGTCCACAGGTGGTGGTAGCGGCGGCGAAGGGAGTGGGGCGGGGGGTGCGGGTCGTGCGCTGTCTGATTTGAGGAGGATTGGGAATATGTTTGGGGCGGCGCTGGGCCGGAGGGAGGATCGGCCGCGGTAGGTGGTGCTCCTCAATGCGATAGGACGACGAAGGAGGGATGGTATGCTCGTTGTGAATGTGAGGGTGAGGCTGAGGCGAGAGGGTATGGAGATGGGCTCGCTCGAGGGAGTGTACAAATGCAAGGGACTAGGAGATGGGAAGGTGGGAAACACTACGTGGCTGGTTGAGACGCGCCAAAGACGAGGGTCCTGACCTGCGCCTCGTCCATCTTGACAAACTGGATGCCGGGCGACGAGGCTGCTGCTGCCGTTGTGCCACTACTGCTCCTTGGACCCGAGGAGGCGGACGAGGCAGAGGAGGAAGAGGAGTAGGACGGGTAGGCGGCTGCGGGCCTGTGCGTTGCGCCCCTCTCATAGAGGGCCGCGTCGGAGCGGGAGAGGGCGACGGCCTGGGCGGCGAGCTTGGCGTACAAGGCCGGATCGGCGCGCGCGAGACGGTGCACCTCCGCATTGAGCGCCACGCGCTCCGAGAGTCGTCCCGAGGTGGCTGCCTCTGGAGCGTAGGGCGAGGCAGAGTCGAAGAGGGCGGTGAGGTGGTGGAGGAGGTGCGGGAGGGTCGAGGTGTGGGTGTCCCACCCGGCTTGGAGGAAGGGTGCGAGGGTGAGGCGGCCTGAGCCTGGCTGTGTAGATGTAAGAGAGGATCAGCGTGCGTCTTCGACTGCCTTGCTCTCTGAGGCAGGACTCACGTCGAGGAGTGGGTGCAGCAGCGTAGGCGGGAAGTAGACGTGGGGTGGCATCTTGGGGAACGTCGGTGGGAAGACGAGGTCGAATCGGAAGATGCCGCCTTGGAATGCGCCGCGGCTGCGCACGAAGATGACGCCGTGGTAGGCTGTTGATGCTCATACGGGCAGTGAGCAAAGCAGCTCAAGGTGTGAAGGTGGAAGGCATTGCCCACTCACTCGAAGGCGAGCCCATGTCCGGCTCGAGGTAGACGCCCTCCGGCGACGAGGTGCGCACGAGGGCCAGCTGGAGGTCGATCTCGGCCTGCGTGAGCGCATTCAGCGCTGTCGACGATGAGGACGGCTTGGTCGTCTTCCATCCCTGACGCGCTGCCATCGTGGGTGCTGCGGAGGGTGAAGGTGGTGGTGGTGGTGGTGGTGGTGAGGAGGAGGAGGAGCGGTTCCGCCGGCTGCCTGATAAGATTGCATCGGGCCGTGTGCGATGCGAGTCTCGAGAAGGACCCTGCCACGCTCCCTGACCACCTTGACCACCTTCACCACCTCGACGACGACGACGACGACAGCAAGACGCGCACGCAGCAGGAGGACGCGCAGTGGACGCGCCGACGCTCGGATGCGGCCATGTTCCTCGTCAACTCGCTGCTCGGTCGCACCCAGCAGCAGCAGCCGCCGCCCCAAGACAGCTCACCAGCACTGCCAGCAGCAGCAGCACCTCCTCCGCCGCCGCCTGGTCCGCCGCCGCTACCACCTCCCAACCTCACACAGACGCAACCGTCCTCAGCGGCAGCCTCGAGATCACGGCCAGCCCGTGCCGCAGCCGGGCCGTCGCAGCGAACCGGGCCGGCACTCGAGCGCATCGACCCGCGAGGACGACCGCGCACCAAGGGCGCCAAGGTCGTCTTTGAAGACGATCTCGCCGAGGACAACGGCGGCGGCGAGCGGAGGACGGACGCGGTGGTGGGCGGCTCGGTGCGCAGGCTCAAGCCGCGTCAATACCAGGTGCGTATCCAGTCTCTGCATACCCAGCGCAACGCACAAGCTCACCCTCCCACCACCTCGTCCACCAGCTCGCCCTGCTCGAACAAGCCAAGCTGCACAACATCATCGCTTGCCTGGACACGGGAGCGGGCAAGACGCTCGTAGCAGTCATGCTGCTCCAACACTTCAACGACGTCGAACTCGCGCGCACGGCAGAGCAGCAGCAGCGCAAGAAGCAACTGGCGCAGGTCGCCCTCGAGGTGCCGCTCCGACGCATTGGTCTCTTCTTGGTCACAAGGGTGGCATTGGTGGATCAGCAGAGCAAAGGTGAGTTCGTTATCCCCTCTACTTGAATGTACAGCACTGACCTGAGCATCTCTGCTCTCAGTTGTCGCCGAAAATTCCAATCTCGTCGTCGCGCGTCTGTCGGGAGCGGTGCGTGTCCATGCTTTCGCTTCTCACAACCGCCGCTAATCATTCTACTGTACTTGGTCTCCGCACAGGAAAGTCACGCCAACAGCAACCGGCAGACCTGGTTGTCTGCGCGGCGACATCAAGACGTCGTCGTCGCGACCGCCGAGGTCGTACGCGACGCCTTGACGCGCGGCCTTCTGCATATGGACGACATCTATCTCATCGTCTTCGACGAGGTCCACAATGCAATCAAGGCGAGTCCGTACGCCTCCATCATGAAGTTGTACGGGGATCATGTCGCGCGCGTAGGATCCAGCCCGGACGTCTCCCCTCGTATCTTCGGCATGACCGCGAGCCCCGTCCAGCGACTGAGGGCCAGCGGGACCAAGACAAGTGAGCAGCTCGAGCAAACCATGCACGCCTACCTCCTCACCGCGCCCGCCATCCATCGCGCCGAGCTCGCGCTCGCGGTCAACAAGCCGGTGGAATACATCCTCGAGTACGACCCGCCCGGGCGGAGGAGCGAGAGCGCGCTCACGGCCTCCCTCCGGGCCAAGAGTCGGGAGCGGCCCGACTTGGCGCCCATCCTGGACCGGATCGACTACCAGTACGTCTTTGCTTCTCGATCCTTCTCCGCTCCTGGGCTGCTCCTGACTTGGATGCACGTCTTTGCAGCACGCAGAACCACGGCCCGCTCATCGCCGACATCGTCTGGGCCGCCTCCGTCGTCGAGCTCGGCAGGCAAGCCACGGCGCAGAGCGCCCACACCCTCCTCGACCGCGATTGGCTCCTCAGCGCCGGCGCCGGCGCGGAGAACGACAACGCCAGGCACCAAATCGTCGAGCTCGTGAATGGCGAGGTCAAGCGTCTGCTCGCGCTGCCGGACAAGGTTCGGCCCGGGTTGAGGCACGTCACGCCCAAGGTTATGGCGCTGCTCGATGTACTGGGGTGCTATGCCCATTCCCGCTCGCTTCGAGGCATTGTGAGTACTGCCCCCAGCCTCTTCTAGCTCAGGCTGCGCTGACGTTCTGCTCGTGCCCCCTCCCCTCGCAGATCTTTGTTCAGCGGCGCGAGACGGCCTACGCGCTGGATGAGCTCATCAAGCGCCATGCGGATCTAGCCTGGGTACGGAGCGCGTTTGTCATTGTGAGCCAGACCCTATTCCGTTTCTGCGACTACTGAGCTGACGCGTCCGTCGGGATCGAGTAGGGACACGGCGAGAGCAGCGAGTTCGGCGCACTCCAACAATCCCACTCCCAACAAGAAGCCGTCCTCCTCCGCTTCAAGAGCGGCGAGTACAACCTCCTGATCGCGACGAGCGTCATCGAGGAAGGCCTCGACGTCTCGCCATGCAACCTCGTCGTTCGCTTCGACCTGTACGACCACCACATCGCCTTCGTGCAGAGCCGCGGCCGGGCCCGCCATCGGCGGAGTCACTTTGTGGCCCTCGTCGAGCGCGGGAACGAGGACTATTGGCGGTTGGTCAGGGAGGTGGAGGAGACGGATCGTGCGTTGAGGGCTTGGTTGGCGGACTTACCGGAGGAGAGGATCCATGATGCCGTGGTGGGCGACGCGGGCAGGGAGGATCCGGACGCCGGCTTGGTGCTTCAGGTGGAGAAGACGGGCGCGCGGGTCTATGTGGACTGGGCGTTGCAGGTGAGTTTTCCCCTCTCTGGTCTGCCATACGCATTCACTGAAGCTGACGATGGAAGGAGTTGCCCTTCTGTACAGCTCTTCGCAACGTGTCACTCCTCCTTGGTCAGCATCCACTCGAAGGAGCAAGCGGCCGTCTACGAGGTCGAGACTGTCAAAGAAGGCTATCGCTGCACACTCAAGCTGCCGCCAAGCTGGAAGGTGGGTCTAAAGATGAGTGCCTGTCTGACCTCGACATGCTCGCTGATGGATCTGCCTTCTCTCAGATCCCAGACATTGTCACTGATGTCAGGGCCAGCAAGAGGGCCGCGAAGAAGCTCGCCGCGTTCAGGGCTCTGGAGGCAATGGTGAGTTAGGTCCATGGTCTGGCGGCGCCACCCGTGCTGATGCGACATTGTTTGGACTCCAGCACAAGGCCGGATTGATCAATGACTGTGAGTACTGAACGACGTTCTGAAGGGCAATCCGCGGCTGAACGACGTCTGCGACATCCTCCAGACTTTGAAACGAAGCAGAGCCAGAAGCGCCGAGAGCAGCACAGGTCGTACGGCATGCCCGCCACCAGGCTCGACGACCATCTCAAGGTCAAGACGAGGCAGCTTCAGAACTTCCGCGGGCTGCGAAGCGGCTTCGATGCCGAGGCTCGGACGTGGAATGTCCATGCGACGCTTGTGCGCCTCGATGACTTGCCACACGCGGCGCTCAATGGAGCCTGCCGACCGGTGAGTGGCATGGGACCCCTCTGATGTGGCTCTGGCTCGCTCAAACAAGTTATTCACAGATGATTGTGCTGACGGCCGATCCCATCGAGCGCTCCGGCCCCTGCAAGATGCGCTTCCCTTCCGTCGACCACATCACCAGCGGCTTTGGGCCCTCGACACCCGTGCAAGTGGACGACGAGACGATGGAGCTGTACAAGCGGTACACGCTCCTCCTCCTCCGCTGGGTCGGGCAGAAGTACCAGTGGTCGTGCCGGGACGACGACTATCCGTACATGGTCGTGCCCGCCTCCCTGACCGCCTCCAAGGCGCGCGTATTCGACTTCGCCAAGGCGGTCGATAGGGACGAGCTGCGCAGCTTGGACGACGGCAAGACCAAGGCGGTCACGGAGAGCGGTCTGACCGTGTCCATTGGCGGCTTTTGGGATCGCATCCTGCTCGAGCGGCCCAGCGAGGTCGCGGCCGTCGTCTACTCGGTCACCGGCGTGACCAAGTACAAGGACGAGTACGGCCAGCACGAGGAACGCCGCCAGGCCTGGCGGGCGCAGTCGAGTCGGTCCAAGTCGGCGTGGCACGGTCAGCAGGTCCCCTCCGTCCCCGAGGGCGCCCGGGAGGAGGACTGGTTCACCGTCTCGCGCGTCGGGCGTATGCAAAATTGGCTTACGGGACAGGTGGACTTGCAGCAGGAGCACAAGCAGTACCATGCTGTGGCGCTGCCGCCGAGCATGGTTTGGGGTACGTCGCTCGTCCTGCCTTGGACTCCGTCTTACACTGTGCAACACGCTGATATACACACTTTGCCCCCCTTTTCAGTGCACGCGGTCTCAGCGAGCGCGTACCGAAGTGCGCTGGTCATGCCGAGCGTGCTGGAGCGCTTTGACCACACCCTCGGCGCGATGCGGTGCAACGCCGAGATCTTCGAGGGCAAGCTTGCGATTCCTCACCTCGTCGAGGCGCTGACGGTGCCCTTTGCAGGATACGCGTTCAATTATGAGCGGCTGGTGAGTTGGTCGATGGCTTGCGTGGGATGGTGGGTGCTGGGAAGCGCGCGGCTGACCCTCGGCTCCTACCCATGCGCAGGAGTTCCTCGGCGATACCTTTCTGAAGCTGCTCGCGACCGCATACGTGTTTGCTGAGCATATTGACGGACAAGAAGGCCATGTGAGTAGTAGGCGGGTAGAGCAAGCACTTCGTGGAGCTCACTCAGGCATGCTGAGCTTTGCCTCGTCTCTGCGAACAGCTCCACAATGCCCGGAAGGACATCATTCAGAACCGGGCCCTGCTCAAGCACTGCGAACGGCTCCATCTGGGCGACTTCATGAGTGAGTCTGAGCTGGGCTCTGCCTTTGCGTAGAAAGCTGATTGAGCTTGATCTCTACCTTCTACAGACCTCCGATCCCACTCCGCGCGAGGGTGGGTACCGGCCAACTTTGTCCTCTCCCGTGTTGGCACCGGCGCCTCGGCCGCGACCACGGTCGAGCTCCCAGGAGAGCGATACAAGGGCTACCTCCCCGGCCCGAAATGGCTGGTGGACACGCCAGCCGTGTCGATCAAGACGCTGGCCGACCTCGTCGAGTCTACGCTGGGCGCGGGGCTCATGTCGAATGGCATAGAGGGCGCGTTGCTGGCCTCGAGGTGCCTGGGCATCCTTCCTCGTCCCATGGGAGCCTTTGCAGAGGTGTCGTGAGTGCTGTCTGCTTTTCTTGAGACGCGCAGACGCTGATTGGGACGGACATGCTCCGCAGCGCGTCCTATCACTCCAAGACTGCGCAGCGCACAGCTCGGATCGATGCTGCCGTCGACAAGACCAAACTCAAGAGCCTAGAGGGCTTCCTGCAGTATTCATTGTGAGTTTCAGGCGTGCCATCGTAGCTCGCTGGCGGACTGAAGGAACTTGTCCTTCCCACCCACAGCCGTTCGCCGCATCTGGCGTTGCAAGCGACCACACATCAGTCCTCGCTCGCGAGCACCCTTCTGGCGTCGTACGAGGTGGGTGCATCTCGTCCAACCAGCGCTGGAATCGCACGGCACTGATGCACATCTCCCTCAGCGTCTCGAATTCCTCGGCGACGCGGTGTTGGACTACCTCGCCGTGATGCACATCTACAACGAGTATCCGGATCTCGACCAGGGCGATCTCACCGAGCTCAAGGACAAGCTGTGCCAGAATCGGACCTTGGGCGCGTTGGCCGAGTACACGGGGTGGCACGAGGTGAGTCGGGCCCTTCTTCTCATGACGATCCCCGAGCGAGATTGACGATGCGACGCGATGGCCGTGCCCGCAGTTCCTCACCTCAATCCCCAAGTCAGTCCTCGACGACATACACGATGCGAACGCAGCGCTGCAGAGTCGGCGAGCCGACGAGGAGCGCAAGCCGGCGCAGCAGCGGGGCGTGTATTGGGCGGATGTGAAGGTGCCGAAGCACGTTGCTGATGTGAGTCCGACTTTGCGTGCGTCTGGACTAGGAAGAGGAGGAGCTGAGCTTGAGATGCTTGACAGGTTGTGGAGAGTTTGGTCGGGGTGAGTGCTTAGGCTGGCTGGCTTCCTTCTCGCATTCTGACAGCACGATCCTACTCACACAGGCTGTCGCGTTGGACTGCGGCTTCGACATGAAGGTCCTGCAAGGCCTATATGATCGATTGTAAGTCTCTTAGCGCGGCCAGCCCCCTCAGAGCAAAGTTGACGCCGACGCCGACGTGCCTTGCCTTGGGCCCTCGTCACAGGTTCCGGCCCTTCTACCAGAGCTTCTGCCGCCCCAACACGGAGGTCGACGATGCCGTACGCGACTTTGAGTGGCTGATGGGACGAGAAGGCTGTGAGTATGGCTACCCCCTTGTGCTCGCCCGAGCGCCAGTTCCCGCTGACACGCCCTCGCGCCCTCTCGCCCGCTCGCTCTCCCGTTCGTTCGCGCATCACCAGGCCGGCAATGGAAGTACGTCCACGACTACACGTACGAAGCAGACGCCAAGGTGTACCAAACCGCCATCCTCGCGCACGACGTCCAATGGACGACGAGCGGCCTGTGCAGAAGTGAGTCACCCACTCTGCGTATTCAGAAGGACGCGATGCTGATGAGGAGCTCACGTCCACCTCGGCCCGCCCTGCACGCAGGTCGACGACGCGCGCACGTACAGGCGTGCAAGAATGCGCTGATGATGTTCCGAAAGCATTACTATCGTGCGTACACGCCACACACACCACGAATGCTTGGGCCCCAGCGCGCTCGAATCCGCCTCTGATGCTGCTGCCGTCTGACACGATCGCCTTGCCTTTTACACAGTGGACGACTTCAGACACAAGTGCAACTGCGCCGGCGCCGGCGTGCGGCGCGACGTCTGGGGCGCCGGCAAGCGTAAGGCGCGCGAAGTCGATTGATTTCCTCCCAGGGGCCGAAAGGGGCCGAAGCGATCAAGACTGTCAATTGTATACTACCCAGCAAGCAATCCAGCAAGGAGCGACGAGCCGACGAGCCGATGATGAGATGGGGCCCCGCAGCCCCTCTTGTATATGGTACAATGTGTTGTGCTGACATCTTCCTTCGTCCTGTCCGTTCTGGCCGTGGTGGCAGGCAAATGTGCACCACCCGCCGATCACGTCGCGCCCAGCGGCGCGTCGATAAAGGTGCCGTTGAAGTAGGCAATGGCCGCGCGCGTGAAGTCGCCAGGGCTGGATCCTAGCCCTGATGCGTACGCGAGGCGGAGATAGTGCGGTTCCGTCCTCAGGGCGTCGAGCAGGGCCGCCGTCCCCCTCCCCGTGCCCGTCCCGTCCGTCGTGCCGCCCTCCGCGTTGGCAGCCAGAGCGGTAAAGTCCTGGAGGATGCTCGACAGGTCGAAGCTCGTCCCCGTCCCCGCGTACCTCAGCACGTCGTCCACGAGCAGATTGAAGGAGTCGAAGCCTTGTTGGGACGGGTCGGAGGTGTTGAGTGGTGCCCAGGCGAGGATGAGGTCGGTCGCTGTGGAGGCCGAGGCCGAGGCGTTGGTGAGCCCGGCCCAGTTGGTGCTCGAGTTGAGGAAGGTGGGTAGGCCGGTGCCGAAGGTGCCGTCGCCTATCACGGTTGCTCGATCTTGGATCACTGTGGCCAGCACCGGCGGGAGCCATGCACAAGGCGAGGTCAGACTGATATCCTCATGCGATGACGAGGCGTCAAAGTAGAGCACTCACAGCCATCCCATCCCCACCGCCCAAGCCCATTTTCGAACATGCCCAGCAAGAAGCCGCTGTAGATGAGGCTCAGCCTCGTGGGGAACGCGCAGCCCGGCAAAAGAACCAGCGCGATGATGTAGTGGTGGATGCGTAGCGACTCGCCCGGGATGGCAGCGAGCAGGCCGACGATGACCGCGCCGACGACGTAAAGGGTCAGGTAGCGCGGTAGGTACGTCGTCCGCTGGATGACCCGGATCTGGTTGAGGACCAGGATGATGACGAGGATGATGATGATCGTCAGGGCGGTGATGGCGCCCGGCTGTGAGCTTAGGTCGCTTCCAACCAACCTGTTGAGGGGCACGTCCGCAAAAACGACCTGATGAAAGAGCAGACTGAATTAGTTTGGCAGGCAAGGGAGCATCTGCGCCAAGAGGCACTCACGTTGAGAAGCACGCCAATCCAGAACGCAGCCAGCGTCCAGACCTCGCGCTCCAAAGGAAGATGGGAGAAGTGTGGCCATACGAAGCGGAAGGTGAGGCGCCAAATCGCGTAGCATCCGAACAGAGTCGGGAGGAAGTCACCAAACGCTGCGCCGACCGGGGCTGCAAAGAGACAAGTGGTTAGCTTTAGAAAGACTGCAGGCCATGCGGGCCAGACTCACGAGGATAGTCTCTTGGCTCTGAAGCAAAGTTGACGTGCCAGTAGCCGACGCAAACCAAGATCCAGCTGCCGAAGCATGACAAAGGCGTCAGCGGATGAGAAGGCGACGAGCATACTCAACAAGCAATCTACTCACAACCAGACGATGGGCTTCGGCCGCAGCACAAAGCCCACAAACGCACTCATGATCACATCCAGTACGTACAGCTGCCCGCGCCGATCCGTACACTTGGCCGAAGTGACGTCCGTCCCAAACCGATAGCTGAGCGGAAAGGTCGAGTCAAACGACTCGCTCGTCACGCCGTTGCGCCGCGTGCCGAGGAAGGAGCTGAACGTGCCGGTTAGGTAGAGGGTGCCGCATCCGCCCTTGGTATCGTCGATCACGCCCGCGTGCGCGGCCGCGGCACAGACCCACGAGTCGCCACGGTACGTCTTGTTGGTGTCGCCGCCGCCTACGACGAGGGGCACCCAGGCAGGGAGCTGATCGCCGACGGCGCGCGGTGCGCCCAGCTTGGTACCGAGACAGTCTTGCGGACATCGAAAGACGGCGGGCGCGTCGGCAGTAAATGGGGCGCAGTTCTGGCCGTTCAGCCCGCACTCGGCGTTGCGGAGCCAGTAGGTAGAGGTACAGCCGTAGAATGTTGCCGCCTGCGCGCTGGCGTCCGCATCGGTGGAGGTGTCGACGATGCTCGACTCGTACCAGAGAGACTTGGCGAGGACGCCAAAGGCGATGATCCAACATGCGCAGGTGACGAAGAGGAGAGTCCAGTGCACCTTGTTGGTGCGCCAGTCTCCTCGAATGGAAGCGTAGAACTCGTCTCGAGAGAGACCCTCATCAGTCGCGTCACCGTCGAAGTGAGGGCGTCGCGCCGCCGTTGATCTGGTCGTATCCATCGCAGACTTGATTCTAGTCTCGTGCGACAAGTCGGATGTCGGCGCGCCGCCGGGGCTCGAGCCGACGTGCCTCCGCCGCAGCCCATCATCCAGCGATACTTCCACAGCCGTATCCCCGCTACTGTCCGGCTGTCGCCGTTCACGTTCCGGACTGCTCGGGCTCAGCTCGATCTGCGCGTCGCTGTGCTTGGGTGGGGAGCGGACCCAGGTCGGGAGGCCTTCGCGGATGTGTCGAAGCCCAGCCCGCGCCTTGGCTCGCCCGCGCTCGGGCAGGGTGGCAAGAAGCGGACGTGATGGCGACGACGTCGAGTCATGGCGCCGTTGGTACGGGTCTTGCCACGCCACCGGAGCTGTGAGGCGGAGCCAAGCCTGCTCGACTCGTTCGAATGGCCACCATGGGTAATGCCGAATGACGAGCGGCTCTGGAACGTCGGGTCCGCGCATCCATTGAGCGCATGCTCGCCAAGTCAGCGGGTGGAGTCGCCATCGTCGTCGCGGCGGTGCAGTCGCGGTGTTCGATGGCTGCCGCGTGACAGGTATCGCTTTGGACGCTGGAGTTTGGGTGGCCTCCATCTGAGTCCCCTTGACTGCGTCGCTAGAGTTGTTGACCCTCATCTGCTCCGAGAAGCTGCGCGGATGTAGTACCCAAAGCACGGCGGCCTGTGGCGAAGGTAGTCGTGCCAGCTCTGTGGAGCTGAGGTAGTAGTCGCCGATCATGCCGAGCGAGCCCGGTAAGGTCGGTGACGAGTTCTGGCGAGCATCGACGCCTGCTCCCAGGGTGCCAGAAGCGGTACCCGTTTCAGACGCCCCAACACGCTGCTTGACTAGCCACTTGACGCTGGTAAAGTTGGTCGTCAAGGTCGTCATACCGTGCTCGCAGCCGGCTAGCAATGACTGCAGACTGTGTATGGTTGGAGTGAATCCGCTCTGAGCCGCAGATTCGTCTGACACCTCTTGCGCTGCGTGGGCGCGGATGGCGCTGCTGAGTATGGCTTTGACGTCGCGTGCGAATCGACTTGTGAAGGGGCCGGCCCATCCCAAGCTCGGTGGCGGATCTTCGTCAATGATACTAACCGGGAGCTGAATCCGTTCTTGCATCAAGGCATTGGCAGCCCATCTTGACCCGAACCAGAAAGCTTGGCGATCGTTTCGGGCCCCCACATCTCTCGCCCGACCCACGAGAGCATATGCGCGACGTCGTTCATTTTTGCCCGCCACGAGCTCGGCAATGTCCAGCAGCTTGTCCGCCGATTGTCGCGTGGTCCACAACACAACCTTGGGCTGGGGAAGCCGGCCATCCCGAGCCTGAATGACGCTGTTGAGGAAGTCACCGCCGTTTTCCACACCTTGGCAGCATTCTCGCCATAATTGCTCCCCGAGCGCCCGACCATGTGCGCCACTGTGGACGTTTGGCCGCTGACTGGCCAAGTCTGGCTTCAGTGCCTTGTACGGGGCTGATGTGTGGAAGCGGAGGCGAGCTTGCTCAGTGGAGGCGTCTGGTGGGAGCGCCTCGCCGTGGACAATGTCACTTGCTAGGGCGACGAGCGCTGAAAGGTCGAGGTTCAGATTTCGCACCGTGTCCTGCTCGGTGTCCCTGAGGACGAGGGTTGGCCTTGGTGGACCGCTCAATGTCGAGGGATCCGGACCCAGGAAGGGGACTTCCCTACTTGTGTAGAGATTGAGATGTGGAATATTTGCAACCTTGTCCAGAATAGCTGATAGCCGGCGTCGATATCTTTCGTCCTCGCTGAGGTCGCGCAACTCCACACCGCCGTCTTCATGGTCTATCTCTGGTAGAGACTCGGGTCGTTCGAGACGGGTGAGCACGAGATCGATGGAGATGACTTGGCCACGAGATTGAGCTGATGTGAGCCGGTCCGCAGCTCGACGAAGGTCCCATGCCGTGCGCACGATGGAGCAACGCTGAGCTGCACTGTCAAGGCTGCGACTGTATGATCCTGAGGAAGATGTGGGGACGACATCGTCGAGGCCTCCGCGTTCTCCGTCGGAATCGTCGGAAGAGGCGTCCCCTTCGTCTGCCTCGACGAGACGGAACTCTTGAAGGAGACTCGACGGCTTGAGGGTAAAGAGCCTGACCCATCGCCTGCCTCCGTTGGCTACGACATCGACCTTGATGGGCGGTGCTGCTTTCTTCCCTTGACCGGCCGAGATCGAGACGGAGAGGTCGGTGAGCGGTGGTTCGGCGTGTGCGTAGTGCTGAGCACACTTCCACAGCGACTCGAGGAAGGGCGCATTGGACGAGACGGCGGCAGCATCGACGCCATGGCCTCTTGCCTCGGCACGGTCGAGAAAGTCGAGCTCCTTCTTGACGCAGTGCCGGAGGATGGAGGTGCCCGAGACGGGCACGGTGTGCACGTGGATCTGCTCTGCCCATGCTGCGCCCATGATGGGCACCGCTGCGCTTCGATTGAGCGGCGCGCCGTTGCTTGGTTGGGTGCTGGCCGAGTCGAGGACGGGGTTGGAAGTGTGGTGCATCGCGTCGAGGATGCGCTGCATGGCCGCCTTGCGCTCAGCCACCGCGCTCCCGCTCGACCCGGAGCCGGAGCCAGACCCGAAGCCCACTGCAGAGCTCTCTGCCCTCGTCGCCATGGCCGCCGTCGCCGTGCGCGAGTGCTGGTGTTCTGTGGTGCTGATGGCTGAAGGGCAAGTTCGTGTGCTGATGGAAGTCGGTCAGCGCGTGTTGAGCCAGGGCTGCCGAAGCCGCCGGCGTGTGGTGCGCTTGGGGCGTCATTTCTAGTTGCCATGCGTCTCTCCTTCGGATATGCGTTGCGCAATGAGAGCGTCGCCGTGCCAAACGCTAGCGGGGAAGGGCAATTTCTGTGAGTGCCGGCGTGGAGCGGAGCTTGTGCGCGCGCGCGCCTGGGGACGGTTCCGCGATGCTTCTCCGACTCCTCCTCAGCATGGACCATCACCCACAGCAGCAACACCTTCCCACCCTCCTCCTCCCCACCAACGACCACGACAACAGCCACAACAACGACGACGACGACGTGCGCCTCGACGGCAACAGCGAGCGCGCTGGCATGACCTCGGCCGTGCACCTCCGAAGCCTCTCCACCATTGCCGTGCCCGCGCCCCCCTCCTCCTCCACCAGCACCAACGGCACCGCCCTCGACATGTCGAGCTCACCCCTCACCTCGCACAAGTACTCGGTCATCCTGCCCACCTACAATGAGCGGCGCAACCTGCCTGTCATCGTCTACCTCCTCTGCGAGATGTTCCACCGGAACGGGCTCGAGTACGAGATTGTCATTGTCGACGATGCCTCGCCCGACGGAACGCAGGATATCGCGCGCCAGCTCGCCGTCGTCTACGGGCAGGACCGCATCGTCCTCCGGCCGCGTGCGGGCAAGCTTGGTCTCGGGTGAGTGGCTCTCACTGGTCTCTCTGTCTGCCTTGCGCTCATAGCTCGGCTCTCTCTCTGTGTCCCCACCAGTACCGCGTATGTCCACGGCCTGACCCACTGCACAGGCGACTTCGTCATCATCATGGACGCCGACTTCTCCCACCACGTACGTATCTCCACTCAGCCAGCCCCATACTCTCCCGCACGCTCACACGCTCAACGCGTCTTGCACCCCACCCACCAGCCCAAGTTCATTCCCGAGATGATCGCCCTCCAAGCGCGCAAGAACCTCGACATTGTGCAGGGCACGCGGTACTCGGGTCCCTCAACGGGGGCGGGCGTGTACGGATGGAATCTGAAGCGCAAGCTGGTCAGTCGGGGCGCCAACTTGTTGTCGAGCTTTGTGCTTGGGCCGGACACCTCGGACGTCACGGGCTCCTTCAGGTGGGTGTGACCCGTCCCCACCTAGCTCGCACTCTCACGCGTGCCCCATCTGACTCCCCACCCCCTCCCTCCCGTTACACAGGCTGTACAAGCGACCAGTGATCGAGCGCGTCATCCGCGAAGTCACCTCCAAAGGCTACGTCTTCCAGATGGAGATCCTCGTCCGCGCCAAGGCGGCCGGATACTCGGTCGGCGAGGTGCCCATCACCTTCTGCGACCGCGTCTTTGGCGAGAGCAAGGTGTGTCTCTCTTCCTCTCTTTGGAGGAGGCGCGCTGGTTTCGATCTAGCAAAAGGTTCATGACTGACGCGGCTTTGCCTCCCCACACGCTCGCCTCACCCAGCTCGGCGGCGACGAGATCGTACAATACGCAAAGGGCGTGTGGAACCTCTTCCTCACCGTGTAGAGAGTCGGGAGCAGCTGCATCCCCCCATGTCATCGGTCTCGCTTCAATCTCAACCCCTGGTCCAGGATTGTCATCTTCGCTTCTGCGCTGTGACGGGGCGCAAGCTGAGCAGACTGGCAGCCTCCAAGCACCCTTGTGTGATCGGATCCGACTGTCCCCTCTCATACGCGCCGCCGTCGATGCCGATCCCAATCCTGCTCCTGATGTCTAGACGCTCTCTTGTCCTTGTCGCGCTCTCTTCGCGCACCTGAAGCGTCGGTAAACGGTACGGTGCTGCTCCCGATATCTGACCGATTTTGGGATGGTAGGCTCTTCGAGTCCGACTCCGAGGTGAAGGAGATGACGGAGCGCTTGCCCGGTGCTTGGGCGGCTTGCTTCTCCTCCGCGAGACGCTTCTGTTCCTCAGCTGTAGGACGGCATAGAGAGAGGGTGCAATGAGCTGCTCTTAGTCTCCCTTCCTCTATGCTTCAAGCCCCGTGCAAGACTACTCACCTATCCTCCGCGCATCTCCGTCTCTGAGTACTTCAGCCAGATGCGAGTCCCACGCACCCGCTCTACACATTGACCCATAACTGCTCGCCGTCTCGTCAATGTCGACAAAGGAGACGAGCTTGGCGTAGATGTGTGGGTTGTGGAAGGCTTGGGAGCGCATGAGCGACGAGTTGAAGTGCGTCCCTGCTTGCTTGAGGGAGTGGAAATTTGCGAGGCGGGCCTGCGAAGGACATGATTAGCGGCTGTATGCGGGCTGAGAGGACCGTAGAGAGGATCAGGAGGGAGGACTGTTCGACGCACCTCGAGTTCAGGATCTGCGCCGTCCACCGGAGCGAGTGGCAATCCCCATTCACGGTCGCCGTCGCCACGGGGAGGAGGCCAGCATGCCTTGAGATAGGCGTCTTCCAGCTCTTCAGGGGAGAGATCGTGCGCGTCTTCTTCGTTCCGCGCGCGCTCCTTGCCCTTGGAAGCGAGTGCGTTGGGTGTAGGCTGGGCAGAAGTCGCGCCTTGCGTGCTTGGTTCGGTTTGCGCCGGCGTACTGTACGCCGATCGCGAGCTCGTCTCTTCTTGAATGCTCTTGGAGTAATCCAGCGGACTTGGCGCTGTGGGCGGCGGTATCGAGGCTGTAGCTGCGGTAGCGATGGCGGCGACGCGTGAGCTTGACGCGCTTCCTGAAGACGACATTGGGGCCTTTGGTTTGGAGAGAGGCGACACGAGAGCGGATTGAGCCCTTCGACCTGAGACACCACTCGCACGGCTTTGCTTGAGCGCCGCCACGGCTGGCAGCGTTGAGCTCATCCTTGCTTGCTTCTGAGGAGGCTCGAGCATCGAGGACGGCGATGTCCCCGTCGCGGCAAGAGCGACGCGCCCGCCGTCGTCCGACTCGTTCTCGTCGTCGCTGTAGGAGACAAGGCCTAAGAGCCACAGCGACCAAGCGTCAGCATGGCAGTCTGCTACTTGCGCGTATCCAGCGAGTGCTCACCATTCATGTTGTGCTGGTTGACGGTGGTCGATGGCCGCAAGAAGTCGCGGAAAGGGAGGCGTGTCGAGGTTGGATCGAAGCATTCAGAACGGATCCTCCTCCAGCGGAACGGATCGAACCCACTCCATACGGCTTCGATAACTCGCAACGGCGACGAGGACGAACCTCGACCTCCTCGACCTCGATCTTCACTTCTACGCTGACGAGCAAAGTCACGATGCGATCGAAGGACGAGCTGCGCAAGGCACTGGCAAGATATGGCGAGGCGCTGTGAGTACCGGACTCCTCCATGTGGGCGCGCTTGGAGCGGGACGACGGAGCACTTACCCGACCCATGCTCTCCTCCTCAGCAAGGTACGCTCACAAGCCGATCGTACCTCCGCCGACCTCGTCAACCAAGACAAGTGGTACCGGACCACGCTCAGAGAGACTCTCAAGAAGCGCAAGTCGAGCGAGGAGGGTGGCGCATACATGACCAAGGATGAGATGATCAAGTTGATGCAGTGGAAGCTTGCGGTGAGTCGTATCTGCCTTGTCCTCGCTCTTCGTTCTTCTCACCTTCACATTATCATCGTTACAGCGAGGCAAGTGGAGACCACTCCTGGAGAAATACATCCACGACCACAAAGCCAAGGACATCGAAGATGCCTCCCGCGCCGTCTTCTCAGCACTCGACAAGGCCACCCCGTCGTCATCCTCCTCATCTGCCAAAGATCTCCTTCCGCGCGACGTCCTCAAGCAACTCACCAAGCTCAAAGGCATCGGCCCCGCAACAGCCTCCGCCGTCCTCGCAGCCTACGCGCCCGACCGTATCCCCTTCCTCTCCGACGAGGCGGCAGTGGGAGTGGGCAACCTCGGCTCCAAGCCATCCTACACCGACGCCTTCCTGGACAAATACGTCGAGCGAATGCACGCGCGCGCGCGGGAGGAAGGGTGGGACGGGGGCGTAGACGAGCTGGAGCGCGCGTGCTACGCTGCTGGTGTGCTGGACAAGTATGGCGACGAGAAGGAGGGGAAGGAGACGAGGCGGAAGAAGGGGGCGGTCAAGGATGTAGAGGCGTTGCTGGACAAGGCAAGGGAGACGAATCGTGCGGCGGGGGGCACGGATCTGGCCCGGCCGGACGCGGCCACTGCACATGGTGACGATCCAGAGCCAGCGCAAGAAGGTGACAGGAAACCCAAGCCGACGAAGAAAGAGTCGGCCAGCTCGGTACAAGCCAAGGGCGCCAAGCGCAGGGCCGCAGATGATGGGTCGAGAAGTGACGGTGATCGACGCAAGTCGGCACGTTTGGCTTCCAAGTGACACCTGCGCCCGTCCCTGTATCCCTATGAATGGCTACAGGATAGAAATGCTTCGATTTCAAATCCGCTGTGTTGTGATAAACAGACGATGATTGGTCCTCTTCGAAGACGACGCATTGCTTGAGATAATGTAGACGTCTTTCCGGAGTGAGATAATAATGACTGACCCCGTCGTCGTCCGCGTCCGCTCCATTATAGATCCTTGCCGGCGAGCCAGCGGCTGTAGAGGTGTAACGATCGCTCCGGCTGGTCGTATGGCACGAGATGGCCAGCTTCCGCCACCGTCGACCAGGCTGTAAAGATAGAAGAACGTCTCAGCCGATGCCCCCTTCGCCACCACGTAGCCTGACTTACTGAAGTTGCCAACGGTGACCGTATTGCCAGCCCGCTTGCCGTCGACGAACCAGTCGCGCTCCCGGGCCTTTGCGAACGCCTCTTTGCCCGCCCAATCCATCTCGTAAAAGATGGCCCGGAAGCCATACCAGTTGCAGATCATGTCGTATGCTCCAGCGTACGCGTGCACAGAGACGCCGTTTTCAAGTAGGCCGGAGACGTAGCTGAGTGCGTCGACGTATTCGTCCAGCGTGTAGGCAAAGCCTTTGAACACCTTGCCGCTCTCCTCGGCGTACTTGCCGATCTGGGAGGTGGAGCAAGGTCAGCATGGGCGAGCATGTGGTCCGATGTGGCTATCTACACACCTCCTTCTCCGGGGCAGCGCCGAGGTACTTGCGCACATCCTTGCGGTTGAGGAATTCGACGATCGCACCGTCAATCGCGTAGCAATCGCCGCTCTTGGACCTCGTGCACAGATCCATCGCATTGTACACGTTCCTCTTCGTACGTGCAAAGGGGCCTATGAGCTCGAGTGTACACTCGTGCTGAGCTGTTGCACACACGTCGGCATTCCAGTTGTTGACGCAGTTCTCGAGGAGCCATGGAGTGCACTTCTTCTTCCACACCTCCATTCGCTTGCACTCGTTCTGCGGCACCATGGACGAGGTCAGTCAGACTTGACACAAGATGTGCCACGGTCGTGCTCAACTCACAATGGTCACCAATGGCTCCAGGCCACCGCGCTTTGTGCAGAGGCTAAGGTACGGCCAAACGGCTTGAGCGGTCTGGAATGCAACATGGATCAAGGGGGGTTTGTACACTCACAAGTCATAGTAATAGGGCAGCTGGCGGGCCGAGGAGGTCCAGCTGCAGATCGAAGGTTGTGAGTAGGTGAAAAGGGTGGGAACTAGGGCCCAGCGACGCATGCTCACCCATTTCCGATCAACACGCCCTTGATGTTGATGAGCTTGTTCTTGTCAACTTTGACGCCCTTGCGCTCGGCCTTGGCCCGCACTGCCTTGTTGTGATCAGATAGGACAGACGCAAATGTCGGCAAGTAGCGACCGCCGTACGACTCGCCGCTCCAGTAGAAGTCGGCATCTCTGTGCTTGGGAAAGACGGATAGGAAGAGTTGAAGGAAGTGCATCATGTCGACCGCGGCCGTCTCGGAGGTGAAGGAGTTGACGTTGTAGCGCGAGTAGCTGAAGCCGACACCGACGGGTTGATCGACAAAGAGTGTGTTTGCGATGGCGTTGAGAGAGTGCGGGTTGAAGGTGGTGGCATTGAAAATGGGTCCCGGTGCGCTCCTCCCTTCGTCGTCGAACTTCAGACGACAGGGACCGAGTTCTTGGAAGAGTCCGATTGCTGAACTGGCCCCAGGTCCACCGTTAGTCCAGGCGACCAAGGGATCCTTTGCTGGATCATTGCGAGATTCGAAGAACTGTGACAGGTTGACGCAGTCAGCAGTGCTTGTGAGAAGATGTCCCAATCCTACTCACATAAAAGAAGATGCTCTTGCCATCGATGAGGTCAATGTCTGCGTGCGCGAGAGAGCATAGATGATCATAGGGCATGTCGCGCATCCTGTCAAGAGCCTCGGGGACTCACAACCACTCCAGCTGTTGACGGTGGGGTCACAGAAGGACTCGTTGGCGGAGGCTGGGTGTACGCCGGGCACGTACTGCTCGACCTTGCGACCGATCTGCTTGACGCGCATGCTCGCCTGCGGCATCTCTGGGTGCGAGAGCACGACGAGGCGGTCCTGCGCCCAGGCGCGCGCCATGTCGAGCTGGTTCTGGTGCTCGTCGTTGGCACCGCCGAGCTCGACGTGCACGGCATCGTGATCCAAGTCGAGGCCGGGCATGGTGGCCCGCTGCGCCAGCGCGCACGATGCGGCCAATGCCTGAGCAGCCAGAGCAGCCCACACGCGCGCCTTCATGATGTCCCTGCCGCCGATGGAAGTCGCCAAAGAGTGTTGAAGATGGTGGTGGCCGGCGACGTGAGGCGAGCGTCAGGGTCCGAGGGAACATGCTGATACGAGCACTGGGCGGTCCAACTCGCGTGGGCGTGTGCGCAAGCCTTCGGAGCGTTCTGCACAGGCCCGCACCGACGCACGCACCGACGCCGATACCTCATGGCCACGGTCGAGGATGAGCATCGTCACGACCATCACCACCATCCAAGAGCACCTCCCCTGCCGGCCACGGCGGAGCTGCCGCGAGTGCAATGTCGGAGCAGGCCATCTACCGCGCGCTCTGTCCGCGCGTCGCGGTGCTGTCGAGCCCAGACGTCGCCGCCATCGCACACGACAACGGCTGTGACGACTTTGCCCACCTGCTCCGTCCATTCGAGTCGCAGGTCCAGAATGGTGAGCCTCAGGTCGAAGACTGAGGGCACAGCGAGCGTTATAATCGCTGACAAGTCACATGGCTGCCGCTCCCAGTCTCGGTGCGCACGTCGCAGCTCAAGACGCGGACGTGCCCGACCTTTCCGCTTCGACTCGACCAGCTCAGCGCCTTTGAAGACGGCGTCGCGTCCGAGGTCAGCCGCCATCCCGAAGAGGTCCTCGACGAGATCACGGCACACATTGGCACCCACGCACGCCATTGGGACGTCGACGTGCCGCGCATCGAGGTGACAGGAAAGGCAGATCTGAGGCCGGAGCATGTGCAGAGTAAGTATGCCTTCTCCTCGCTTGCCGTGCCCGCCGCTCACTGTACTTCGTCTTCTTGGTAGCACCCATCGAGCAGCTTGCGCCTTGGTTTGCAGACTTCAGGGAGCTCATCCTTGGCCATCGCGCCGTCAGCGAGCACGAGACATTCGGACATCCCATCGCCAGTGAGTGCAGGTCCTTCCTGTGCGCCTGGCTTCACAGGCCTGAACAACCGTGTGCTCCCTCTCAGTGCTCATCATCGTCTCGTCGGCCTGTCCGGACCCCATGAATGCGTTTGCTCAACTCTACGAGCAGTCTCAGCAACCGGCAGCATATGCTCATCGACCTTACATGCACCTCGAGGTGCTGAGATACTACATCGTCTTGCACGATGTCAGCCGGAGTGGAGCCGAACTCGACGAGTGAGTACTTTCAACACATGGGAAGTCAGCTCAGGTACGGCACCGAGCTCTGACGCAAACCTTGCTGGCAGGTCAAAACAACTGCTAGACAACATTCGCAAGACCTACGGTCTACAGTGTTGCATCCTTCCCATCAACTCCGCGGGTCAGGGCACCCCAAGATCGGCCGGCTTCTCAACTATGTGGACCCGCGCATTGAGAAGAGATCCGCGCGCTGCGCTCCTAAGGCCCAACATCGCCACCCCTGAACCAACAAGTCATGGCACCAACGGCTCCCTGGACGCACCGAGCATTCCGCCAAGGTGGCGGACTCCTCAACCAGAGCCTCAAGAGCAGCCACAGTCGACGCTCGCACCATCACCATCGGTAGACACGCCTGGCCAAGATGGCAGCACGGATCAAAGTTATGGTGCTGCCATGGACGATGAGGATGTCCGTCGGCTCAAGGCATTCTTGCGCGAGTTTACAGCACAGAGCCTGGTGCCGCACATCGAAAAGTGTGTGCAGGTCTGGAATGAGCAGGTAAGTGGAAGCGTCGTGCTCCAGTTGCATGGCCTACTCACGTATGTCTCACACTCCTCAGGTCATGGCGTCGCGACGAGGGATCACGGGCAAACTCTTCGGAGCCGGTAGACGAATGTTTGGCGCGGCAAGAGCGACCACATCAACCCAGCCGCCTGGTTTCGACGCGCATCGTCAAATGTAGGTCACCGCTCAGATCCTGCTTTCCGATACAGCACATGATTTAACCCGCAGTCCTCAGATATCCCTCGGCCTCGAACGAAGCGCTGACAAGACGATTGGCCGACTTCGCCTTCATCACTCGCGACCTCAAGCTAGCCGCCAGCCTGTACGAGATGGCGCGCAAGGACTTTGTGAGCGACAAGGCGTGGAAGTACGCAGCAGGAGCGAGTGTGAGTGGACTTGTCTCTTCACACTGTGGAATGGGTGGCCTGAGCCGCTTGGCCTTGTTCGCAGGAGATGCTCGGCCTATGCCAATTACTGCAAGCTGGCGCAAGCGCAAGCGCGTCGTCGTCCGAGGCGGAAGCCTTGCTCTCGCAGGCGTGTCACGAATACTCGCTCGGCAATCACACCCAACTCGCGGCGATCCGAGCCAGTCTCTTGTACTACGAAGCCCTACGCAGTTTTCAAGATTGGCGCACGGTCGAGCCGGTCTTGATGCGCGCCGCCGGCTCCGCTGAGGAGATTTCAAGTGCCATCTTCCTCGAACAGGCGGCGTTGGTCAATCTTCGGCAGCCTCGACCAGCGCTGAGAAAATACGCGGTGCGACTCGTTATGGCCGGCCACCGATATCACGACTGCGGCCAGACCTATCTAGCGCTACGATGCTATGCTCAAGCAGCTGCGTTCTACCGAACGAAAGACTGGTCCCTCATCTCCAATCATATCGAGCACGAGCTCGGCAAGCAGGCCTACATGGAGGGCGACGCCGGCCAAGCGGTGCAGCATTTGCTCCGCATCATCCGACCTGCGGAGGGAAGCACAGTCCCGGCCTCTACCTACCTCAACGAGCTATTTTCAGCCTTCAAGTACATCGACAAGGATGGCTCGGCGGCTTCCCAGCCTCTCCAGCTCGCATTCGAGCTGTTTCCAACACAAGAGTGCGCCTTCGATGCAAGTGCCAGCGGCAGCGGAGCAGGCAATCAGGCGGAGTGGTCCGGGCTGGAGGAGCGATTCCTCAGGACTGGATACCCTGCTGGCGCCTCCGGACCTGACGGGCGACCTCGGAAACGGCCTCTTCAGCTGACGCCTGTGTCTCAGGACATCGTGGTCGGAGTACACGGTGAGCAAAGAGCATGACTGCATTCCGCATGATTTCAATATTGACATCTCCACTCCCCACTCCCTGGCCCGAACAGAGACGCTATCGCTCGTCTTGACGGTCAGAAACCCGATGGCAACTGATATCGACCTCCGCAATATCCGTCCATCGGTCATCGATACTGGGTCTGAAGAGGCATCCTCATCAACGCCAGGTATCGAGGTCGAGGCCCTGTCCTCTTTATCGGTACCCGCAAAGCAGAGCATCACGGTGAGCGTTGGGAAGCGCCTGTCAGCCCAGCTGTGCATCTGACCTCCGTTGCGGGTGTTCACAGGTGCGATTTAAAGTGACAGCCTCAAGGATCGGCCAATATCGTATATCAGGGGTTGCGTTCACCTTGGACGATGCGATTCCCTTCTTCCAACCCTTCGAGAAGAAAGGCCCGCGCCTTTACGCGACCAAGGAGCACAAGACCGGCCATATATACGGTCCGGACCGCACCTTGGCGGTACGGGTACGCGACTCTCGTCCTCAGCTTGTCGCCGAGCTTCTCGATCTGCCGTCGCATCTGTACCACGGCGAGGAGGCGACGGTGCGGGCTCGACTTGTCAATGTCGGCCACGACGACATGTTCGATATCCGACTTCTCCCTGCCGACTCGAGCAGCTTGGCGGTGGATGACGACCAGCCTGACGCGGACGGTGTCCACGGCGCGCTTCAAATGTCTAACTCACTGATTGAAGGCGGCCCGGTCGACATCGCTATACCATCTCAAAGACTGGCCAAAGGGGAAAGTGTGGACATCAACCTACGAGTACGAGGGCCGTCGCCGGGTCCTCTGCACTTGCAAGCGCTGTTCGTTTATCAGGTGCGTACGACTTTGATCCGCGCCGCTCATGGAGCCACTCTGACGCACACTTTTCGATGTCTACAGAACGAGGGCGGCGAAGTCTTCAACGCCAGACTGAGCGAGCATGTCGACGTCCAGCCTTCCGTCCTCGTCACAGCGGATTATACGCCTCTGATCAGTGACGGACCACAAGCCGTCCTTGATCTCGATGTAAGTCTGACGAGCTATACACGAATACTGGGAAGACTGACTTTGGAGCCGTTGGCAGATTTGCAATGTCTCTGCAAGTCTCAACGAGGTTCGCATCTTGGGCGTCTCGGCGATATCGAGCGACAAGGTGGTCCAATTCCCTGCTGCTGATGCATTCGAAAGGTGAGCGTCCTTCTCATTGCCAAGGTCCCGGCGCTGGGCTGACCAAGCTTTGTACGTCACAGCTTGATGCCGACCTTGGATCCATCACAAGTCGTACGCGCTTCCATCACCCTGAACGTGACGCATGGCACCGACGAAGACGACGGCCTGCTCTTCCAACACCTCCGCTCTTTGCTTGGACCCAAGCGCGACGCCAAGGCCCCAGCGCTACCCACATACGGCGCCCAGCGGCTACGAGTCGAGCAAGGCCGTGTGCACGCTTCTGGGGCGATCGCTCCGTGCAAGATGCTCGGGGCGGTGAGGAGAGCGTGGCGCCTTCGTGCGCTCGCTGCCGAGTTCCACGCGATCAGCGAGCTCGATCGGGAGAGGGCCTTCCCTCTTTTCGACGCCAACGAGGTCGACTTGCTCGTCCATTGGGAATCGCTGGACTCTGGCGAAGAAGGCGAGGGCAAAGACCAGAAGGAGAGCAAAAGAGATGGGAGGCCAAGACATCAAGGCTTCATTCCCATCTTTGGCATCAAGCTCGGGCCCCTGCGCAACCGGCTGGAGAACCTCGTCGAGGGCGGCAAGGGCATCCGCAGCCTGTACGCGGAGACGGCCAAGGAGCAAGCGGCGCTGCTGAACAATATCCTCACGAGCACGCTCGGTGTGACGGAGAATCCGGTGCTCATCTCGTTGCTGGTGGAGAATCTGGTGGCGCATGACTTTGCACAGGGGTGAGCACTGCTCGCATCACACCTTACAGCATGCGGCGGGCTAACACAGAGATGACGTTTCCTTCTACAGCGCTGCGAGGATACCTGTCAAGTTGAAGCTCAAGAATCTGTCCGATCGGCTGGTGGCCAACTTTCAGCTACAGCTGCTCCAACATGCTGAGGACGTCGATGCGCCGTGAGTGCTACCGCTGCCCGTTGGGCCTATGTCGACGAGGGGTACTGACGGATCCCAAAATCGCATGCAGCCTACCCATCGCGCCGTGGATAGGCCGCACCTCCTTCCGCGGCCGCCTCGAACCCGGCAGCACGCACACCGTCACCGCGCACATGTTCCTCGAGCGGCCGGCAGTGAGCAGTAGCGGGCCTTGGTGCGGCGAGATTGCGGTAGAGGCCGGGCCGGGCAGTCGGTTCGTGGTGCCGGGTGCGGAGAGGGTGCTGGTCAATGTGCAGCAGGGCGGCTGAGGGAGTGGAAGGAGAGGAACGAGTTGGGTGTACAAATGGATCAGAATGTAAGATGCCAGAGGGAGATTCTGCCGTCTCTACAACCGCATGCCAATACTTCTGCGCCATCATCGTCAGAGTCGTCCTCGTCGGCGGAGTCATCCTCGTCCTCGTCTGATGATTCCGAGGCGGTTCTGGGCCCACCCGGAGCGTCATCCGCATGTGTCGGGAACGCGACGGCTTGCACAGTGTCCCTGTGGTAGTCGAGAACGGCGAGCGGCCGGAAATCGAGGGTACTGTACATGCGCACGCTGCGGTGCGAAACGAAGAGTCAGCGTGGGAAGAAGCGTGTGGATGAAGAAGGGTACGCACTTGCCATCCCACCCGCCTACCGCCGCCACCCAACCATCCTGACGGATCGCGATGCTCGCCTTGCCCTGCCGGCCCGTGTCGTGCACCGTCGTTTTGGGAGAAGGGCCCGTCGTGAGGTCGTAGCGGGTCAGACGGGCGTCTGCGCTGCCTGAGAGTGCAAAGGAGAGGTCGGGCGAGAGGGCGAGCGCCATGACTGTGTGCACACGCGTTCAACCTGATTAGCTGAGAAGGTTCTAGGGGCCTGAGGAAGCCGGACGAGAGGCTCATCGTGGCACGTACCGGGCTCGCTGTGCAGCCTGACGCGCCACTGCTCATGACTTGTGCGCGTATCGAGGTAAAGCTCGCGCATACAGACGGAGCCGTCTTCGTACCCCGCTAGGAGGTGGGCTACCTTGCCCTTTCCCTCGCGGTCGTCCGCTTGCGCTGCGTGGGGGAGTCGCAGGAGATGAACGGCCATCAGGATGGCTGTGTGAAGCAGAGGGCTGTCAGCGGGACTACCATCCTTATGCCAGCGCACCCAGCACTTACGAGGTCGATTGGAGCGATCGATAATCGTAGGCCGGCCGAGCGCTTCGTAGACGCGCCTTTTGGCCGGCATCTCATATACGTCGATCTGGTAGAGAGCCTAGGTCAACGTCTCGCGGTGTGCAAGGAGTTGACAAGCAGAAGCGGACCCACCCAAGCTGCCTCGAGGGTGTGAGGCGTAGCAAGAAAGAAGGGAGGCACACCCTCCTCGTCACGTTCCTTCCCCTCCTTTTCCTTGCCTGTGCGCGTCTTTGAAGCCGGCTTGCCCGTTCCGACGTCTTCGAGAGGGAGCACCGAGAGCGGGCAATAGTTGAGCGCGTTGACGTCGAGGGTGAGTATGCACTCGGGCGCCGGGAGGGTCGCGAGCAGGTTGGCGGGCGTGGGCATGTCAACGCGACGCATGGCAGGGCCTACTTCTACGATGCTGTCCTGCTCTCCTTGTGCTTGAGAGTGGTCTTGAGTTTGTGCAGACTTTGTGCGCTCGCGCCAGACGTGGACTTTGTTATCCCGTCCATGCCTGTCCGATGCAGAGGATATCATCAGTCCAGGCTCCTCCTCCTTCAGAAGGCCAAGCGCTACTCACGTCACGATGAAGCCGACATGGTCGACGATGCCGAGGATGATACCCTCATGAGCGCGCCAGAAGGCGCGAGGGCGATAGGTGCGGAGGTCATTGATGCTGACCTGTCCCTCGGCGTCGCCTGCGATGAGCACACGGTGGCTCCGACGGGAGAAGACGAGGGCGTGGATGCCGGCGGGCGCGTGATGTCGCAGGATCCATGTCGGCTTGGGCACCTCGCCGTCTCTGCTCATCGCCCCTCCGCGTCGTCGACGTCGTCGTGATGGTCGTGCGCACGATGGAAACGCGCAAGGAGCATGAGGAGCAACGGTGTCAAAGCGGTGCCGGCACCCGCACGGAAATACATTACAAGTCGGCGCAAGTCCGCGGCCCATACCTCCTCCTTGAGGTTTACCACAGGATGGGTCGATAGATTGCAACCACCACAGCATGGTACGGCTACTATCTTACCACAGGAAGGGTCGACCGTCGGGCGCGTGTGTATGGACGACCATCACCATCCATCAGATCAAGGACATGACCGTCACGACGAGGAGGGATCATGACAGTTTGAATGGATTCATGTAGACAGGAGAGTGTAGAATCTAGCAGCGTTAGGCCTTAGCTATGACCTTCACTGTGCGAGGTGCGGCACTGTCTGGCATTGTGATCGGTGTCACCGCACTTCGTGCAGGCATTCGCACTCTGCGATGACGAGCTGCTCCGCGCTTGACCTGACTCGCGTCGCTGCTTCTGCGGTCGGCCCTTTTTCGCGCGATTGCTTCCCTCGAAAGCGTTGAGCGTGTTGGACTCCAGTGCGTTGACCTCGGCCACCGCGTACGACTTGAGATATGTCTTGCGCCATCCTTCAGTTGACCAGTACTTGTGCGCAAACAGAACAGGCGGCTTCTTGACGGCCATAGCCAAGGCGCAGAGATGCGGACAAGGCAGCAACATCCACTGCGGCACGCCACAGCTGCACTGGCTCACGCTGGCCCCAGTCAGGTAGTCTTCCGCCAGCTTGACGTTGTGCTGTCGTCCCCAGGTGCTGACCACCAAGCCGGTCCACTCACTGGCGGGGGTGCAGTTCATCTTGCGGGCCTGTACCAAGGCTTCGACGAAAAGGCTGTGGGGATGGGGGGCGAGGACTTGCTTCCACCCATCGGCTTGAGTCTTGCGCTTGTGGAACATCCCCATTTGATAGTTGTACACGCCGGCGAGCAACTGAAGAGGGGGCAGCTCTCGATGTAGCCGCAAAGCCGAGTTCGCTATCTCGCTGAGATTTGATGTAACGTGGTCGAAGCGACGGCCAGGGAACGCATAGCATGCCCAGTACTTGTGTGGGATGCCACCGTCGGCGCTATCGCGTAAGTACTCTGCCGCGTCCTTGTTGAGCTCGCGCATTTGCTCCATCGCGCTGTTGAAGAGCGGCGCGCTCGCGGCGTAGACGACACGCCAGAACTTCTTCTGAGCAGCGGCTCCGTATCGCTTTTTGACATTGTCGGCGAGGTGCCAGCAACAATAGGCCTCGATAGTGCTGGGAAGAACGGTCTTGATGGCGCTGAGCAGTCCCTTTTGTCGATCTGAGACGATGGTTGTCGTGGCCGCGCCAACTGTCGGAAAGGCGGCAAGCAGCGTGCGCAAGAACCACTCCCAGCTGGCGTGCGTTTCGCTCTGGACGATGGCCCAGCCGAGGATGATGAGGTTGTCTTCAGCGTCCATGGTTGCGGCGAGCAAGAGGACCATGCCGTGCTTGTTCTTGGTCCAAGTACCGTCAACGGCGAAGAAGGGCTTGCACCACGGCCACGCTTGACGTGCTGCGCCTGAACATACAAACGCGCCGGCGAAGTGTTCGCCATGGGTGACGTGTTCAACCCTTGCATCCGGGTCGCCCTCCTTGACGCGTTCAAGCCAGGCCTCGATCTGTCTGAACTCGGCGAGCTGATCCTCGACTCGCGACCCCAGGATTGCAAGACGCGCCTTGTTCACGGACTGCTGGGGGACGACAATGCCGTATTGCTGCTTGAGCTGTGCTTGGATCTGCGCGTCCTTGGTCGAATGATCCACGCTCATGCTCTGCCCAATCTGCATTCCAAAATCAAGGTGTGGTCAGCTCTGCGGCCCGGCACAGATGACAATGACGTAGCACTCACCAACTCGACGAGATACTTGTGCCCGCCATGCTTGGCGCGCTTGGGATCCACCTGTCCGAAGCACACATGGCCTCTTGTAGACTAAGGTCACGGACGACGGACCACACCCACCTGCGAGGACCAGCAAGGTGGGTGTGCGGACTAGACGGACGAAGCCGCACCGAGGACCGGGTGTCGAACTTGCGAGCGGGCGAAAGGGAGGTACTGGTTGGGGAGGATCCGACAGGATCCAGCAGTTCGGGATGGGACGGTCGGACCAGGTAGTACAGCTCCGCAGTGGAGCCGAAGGGACCTGCCGCCAGAACTCTGACCTATGCTGCTGGATCAAGGGGGGACCGAGCCAACCAGCAGTGTCCCAGACGGGCGCTGAGCGAAGTAAGATAGCGGACCGTTGGGGCAGACGGCCGGAAGGAGTAGTGAGGACGAAGGGCAGGGGAGAGGACGAGACGTGAAGGACTGGATTGCCAGAGGGGGGAGGAGAAGGGAAACAGGCTGGTTATATAGCTTTGGGGTCAGGGAGAGAGCCCGAGGGCGCAAGCTGGGGGAAACGAGACAGGGAGACTATATGAAACGGGAACAGCTTCCGGAATGAGGAGGCTGTGCCGGGCTAAGGGAGGGCTGTGCGCTGGAATGAGGAAAGCTGCCGTGCCGTGCCGGAGGCTGTGCTCCGACATGCCGCTATAGCCGGAATGAGAGTTGCACTATCAGCAGTGCTGACTGACTCACAACACTCCCTCTCAGGCAGCACCTGCTGAACCTGACGCCGTTTTGATGCCAGAGATCGGCCGTACACCGAGTGTGTGGCGATGCTTGACAAGTACCGGGGCCGGAGTTGCCTTGGTGAGGATGTCGGCTGCTTGCTCCGATGTGCCGACGTACTCCAACTGAATCGCACCAGCCTCGACTTGCCATCGGACGAAGTGATACCGGATGTCGATGTGCTTGGTGCGACGGTGCCAGCCAGGGTTTTGCGCGAGGGCCAGCGCTCCCTGGTTGTCGCCGCCGAGTCTGATCTTGACCGAGTCGGCTGTCTCTTGGTCGTATGCCATGATGGCGGTCCGAAGCCAGATGGCGTCCTTGGCGGCTTCCGTAAGTGCAATGTACTCCGACTCCACCGAGGAGAGGGCGACGCACGTCTGCCGCAGAGAGCCCCAGCTGACCGTAGCGCCGTAGAGCTGGAAGACGTAGCCGGACTGCGACTGACGGTCTTCGTGATTGCCGGCCCAGTCGGCGTCCGAGAAGCCGACAAGCTGAGGTTCGCCGTCAACCTTGACGGGGGCGAGGACCAGCCCAAGGTCGCGCGTCGCCTTGAGGTACCGAAGGACGCGCTTGGCAACCTTGAAGTGCTCTTCGGTCGGGCTGCTGTTGTGAGTCAGTCAGCACTGCTGACAGTGCAACTCTCATTCCGGCTATAGCGGCATGTCGGAGCACAGCCTCCGGCACGGCACGGCAGCTTTGCTCATTCCAGCGCACAGCCCTCCCTTAGCCCGGCACAGCCTCCTCATTCCGGAAGCTGTTCCCGTTTCATATAGTCTCCCTGTCTCGTTTCCCCCAGCTTGCGCCCTCGGGCTCTCTCCCTGACCCCAAAGCTATATAACCAGCCTGTTTCCCTTCTCCTCCCCCCTCTGGCAATCCATCCAGTCCTTCACGTCTCGTCCTCTCCCCTGCCCTTCGTCCTTACTACTCCTTCCGGCCGTCTGCCCCAACGGTCCGCTATCTTACTTCGCACAGCGCCCGTCTGGGACACTGCTGGTTGGCTCGGTCCCCCCTTGATCCAGCAGCATAGGTCAGAGTTCTGGCGGCAGGTCCCTTCGGCTCCACTGCGGAGCTGTACTACCTGGTCCGACCGTCCCATCCCGAACTGCTGGATCCTGTGGGATCCTACCCGACCAGTACCTCCCCTTCGCTCGCTCGCAAGTTCGACACCCGGTCCTCGGTGCGGCTTCGTCCGTCTAGTCCGCACACCCACCTTGCTGGTCCTCGCAGGTGGGTGTTGTCCGTCGTCCGCGACCTTAGTCTACAAGAGATTAAGAGTCTGTGAAGCTCACCACTTTGGTCTTGCTTCCTCGTCCGCGTCCGTCCTCGCCCGTCTTCGCCCGTCCTCGTCCTCTCGACCCGTCCGGTGGCACTGTTGGTCCTCGCAGTTGCTGCAGCGGTCCTACGCAATGGTCGACAACACAGTCAGCCCGTCTGGGGTCCCGACCCTCATGGGCATCGACAGCTTCTTCGCCTGGCGCGAGAAGATCGAACCGGTCCTCCTCGGCATTCGCGCCCTCAACATCGTCTACGGCACGGAGCCTCTTCCGAAGCTCCCGTCGGCTCCCACCAGCATCGACCTTCGGCTGCAGGAGTCCTGGAAGGACAGGGACGCCAAGGCGATGTCGCTCATCCGACAGACGGTCGGAGGAGCTCTTCAAGGCCTGATCCGCGGGCTGCCCTCGAGCACGGCGATGTGGGCCCTCCTCGCCGATCTCAACAAGCTCGACACTCCAGAGCATCGAGCGACCATCAATCGCAAGGTCGCCAACCTCTTCCTCGACGAAGGCGGCGACATGGCCGAGCACCTCAACAAGTTCATGGACCTCTTGGCGGAAGCGGGTGCGGCCAAGCTCGACTGGGCCAACGACGAGAAGTTGACCTGCCAATACTTCTTCGACACCCTGCCCTACTCTCTTCGGGTGGTCCGGACGGACTGGCGTCAAGTGCCCAAAGAAGAGCAGACCTTCCTCGAGCTCGTCCGGCTCTACAACGAGGAAGATGCCGCCCGGCAGCGGTCCGCCACTCGCACGGCCGATGCGATGGCGATGGCAAGTCTGGCCAAGCCGCAACGCAGCGTCAACATCAAGGGCGTCGCAAACCGAGCTTCGGGCAAGTCCAAGCGTGGCATCGACAAGGCCAAGCAGATCGACTCCGGCAGCAGCAGCAACAAGCGCACGTTGTGCTACGGCTGTGGAGCTCGTGGGCACGAGCGGTCAAGCTGCCCGGACACCAGTCACTTGGGTCCCGGCGAAGGTCCGATCTGCTGGAACTGCCACAAGCAGGGCCACGTCTCAAGCGAGTGCAGGCAGCCGAAGAAGCCAAGGTCCTCTGGCAAAGCGGCAGCTGCGCAAGAGCTCGGTGGCACCTGGCCAGATGCGGACGACATGCTCGGCGCCGTGTTGGAGCACGCCAACTCGGCAACCGCGACGGACGACAGGATGGTCCTCTTCCTGATCGACTCCGGCGCATCGCGGCACATCGTCACCGACAAGAAGCTACTCAGCGGCGTTCGACCTATCGCCTCGGTCAGCTTCAAGACAGTCGGCTCGCAGGAGACTGCCGAGTGTGTCGGTGACATCCACGGTTCCGTCAAGTCCGGCAGACGGATCACCTTCAAGGACGTTGTCCTCCTCCCGGGCGCTGGAGTCAATCTCCTGTCGGAGGAGCTGCTGCGACAGCGCGGCTGGATCAAGATGATCGACAACAAGACCGACGTGGCTACCTTGCAGCACAAGGACCACCTCGACTGGCGCATGCCTCTCGTCAAGATCGGACTGCTGCGATACCTTCCAGTCCGTCTCGACAAGTCCGACGACATTTCGCCAGGGCAGGTCCTCGCCCCGGCGGAGCAGCCCAGCAGTCCGATGCTCGACCTGCATCATCGACTCGGTCACCTCGGCTTCAGTACGATCAATAAGCTGATCCGGTCCGGTCATCTGCCCTTGGTGCCCGGCATGAACGAGGCCAAGCCCAGCTGCAACAGCTGCGAGAAGGCAAAGGCGACTCGGCATCCGTTCAACGACGCACCGCTCAGAGGGAGTCAGCCCCTTGAGCTCGTGCATTCGGACGTGGCCGGCCCGCTTCGACCGTGTCACGGTGGCTACACCTACTTTGCCACCTTCATCGACGACTTCACCGACCTTACCGATGTGGTCCTCCTTCGGTCAAAGGCAGAGGTTCTCCATCGCTTCGTCGCCTGCGTCAAGGTCGTCGAGCGGGCCTTCAACGCCAAGGTGCAAGTCCTACGCACCGACGGCGGCGGCGAGTACGTCAACAAGTCGATGACGACTTGGGCCGCTTCGCACGGGGTGCTTCACCACATCACCCCGCCGCACACACCGGAGCTCAACGGTGTGGCCGAGCGCAAGAACCGGACGCTCAAGGAGATGACCGCCGCCATGCTCCACAGCAGCGGCATGCCGGCGATCTGGTGGGGCCACGCCATCATGTTCGCGGCAGTCCTCCTCAAGAAGGTCACCCTGGTGGACGACGGTCGAACCGTGTGGGAATGGGTCCACAAGCGCAAGCCCTCCCTCGGCAAGGCGCAGGCCTTCGGTTCGACTTGCTGGGTGCACATTCCGGCAGCCGACCGCGTCAAGTCCGACTTGTCGATTCCCAAGGCCTGGAAGGGTCGACTCGTCGGCTGGCCTTCCGAGCGCAGCGGCTATGCTGTTCTCAACGAGGAAACGGGCAAGATCGTCTACTCACGCAACGTCTCCTTCGGTGCAAGTCCGAGCGCACCAACAGTCCTTCAAGACGTCGATGTCCCTCCGGGACAAGTCCCGGATGCAAGCATTCTCGACATCGACGACGAACCCTCAGTCGAAGCTGTCAAGTACGAGTACGACTCCGACGACGAGCCTACCTCTGGTCCTCGGGGTATCAAGCGCTCTGAGCCGGACACCACCGTGGACTTCGACCCACCCTCACAGGTCACTGCTCGACCTGAGGGTACACGGCGCCTCCCGGCACGTCTTGGGCGCGGGCAACGGTCGGCGCGGTTCTACGACCACTACGCGACATTCTGCCAAGAGTCGGAGGGACATCTTTGTACGATCTCCCTGCTGGACAACGACCCGACCAGCTACGACGAGGCAATGCGCACTCCGGAGAAGGCCGAGTGGGCCAAGGCCTTCGAGTCCGAGCTCCAGTCGCTCATCAAGAACGACACGCTCGAGGAGGTGGTCCTCCCTCCCGGCGCCAAGGTCATCTCCACCAAGTGGGTCTGCAAGACAAAGCGCGATGCAGAAGGCAACTTTGTCAAGCACAAGGCTCGTCTCGTCGGCCGCGGCTTCACCCAGCGGTACGGCATCGACTACGACGAGACGTACGCTCCAGTCGGACGAATGACCAGCATGCGAATCTTCTTCGTCATTGCTTGCGTCTACGACCTGATCGTCTGGCAGATGGATGCGGAGACGGCCTTCCTCAACCCGGAGATGGACCGCGAGCTCTACATCAGCTTTCCGCAAGGCTGGGTCAAGACCAACCCGAAGGTGACCGGCCTTCTAGTTCGCAAGGGTCTTTACGGCTTCAAGCAGTCGGCTAGGCTGTGGTGGCTGGACGTTGTCAAGGTCCTCAACAACCTCGGCTTCCAGCACAGCGACGCCGACTGGGGCATCTTCGTGCGCATCGAGTCCGACGATACGCGCACGATCGTCTTCGTCTACGTAGACGACTTCCTCATCGGCGGCAAGACGCGGGCCATCATCGACGGTGTTCGAGATGGTCTCAAGGCCGCCTACAAGATGTCCGACATCGGCCCGGCTAGCTCTGTCCTCGGCGTCAAGGTCGAGCGAACGGACAGCAGCTTTGTCCTCAGCCAAGGTCACTACGTCGACACGGTGCTCGAACGTTTCGGCATGACCGACTGCCGTCCGGAGCCGACACCAATCGCGGTCGGCACCAAGCTCGTCGCAGAGGGAGCTGCGATACATCCGGACCAAGCACGACAGTATCAAGCGCTGGTCGGATGTCTTATGTGGATCGCCCTCTCCACACGTCCGGACGTCAGCTTCGCAGTCAGCGCACTCTCGCGTTTCTGCAGCAACCCGACCGAAGAGCACTTCAAGGTTGCCAAGCGCGTCCTTCGGTACCTCAAGGCGACGCGCGACCTTGGGCTGGTCCTCGCCCCCGTCAAGGTTGACGGCGAACCTCAACTTGTCGGCTTCTCGGACGCCGACTGGGCCGGCAATCACGAAGACCGTCAGTCGCAGTCCGGCTACGTCTTCCAGCTCTACGGCGCTACGGTCAGCTGGGGCTCTCTGCGGCAGACGTGCGTCGCCCTCTCTTCCGTGGAGTCGGAGTACATTGCACTTACGGAAGCCGCCAAGGACGCCATCTGGCTTCGGACCGCCATCATGGCATACGACCAAGAGACAGCCGCCTTGGTCAAGATCCGACTCGGCGGCGACAACCAGGGAGCGCTGGCCTTCGCGCAAAACCCTGGCTGGCACCGTCGCACCAAGCACATCGACATCCGGTATCACTTCGTCCGATGGCAAGTCGAGGCTGGTGCGATTCAGTTGGAGTACGTCGGCACATCGGAGCAAGCAGCCGACATCCTCACCAAGGCAACTCCGGCCCCGGTACTTGTCAAGCATCGCCAAGCACTCGGTGTACGGCCGATCTCTGGCATCAAGACGGCGTCAGGTTCAGCAGGTGCTGCCTGAGAGGGAGTGTTGTGAGTCAGTCAGCACTGCTGACAGTGCAACTCTCATTCCGGCTATAGCGGCATGTCGGAGCACAGCCTCCGGCACGGCACGGCAGCTTTGCTCATTCCAGCGCACAGCCCTCCCTTAGCCCGGCACAGCCTCCTCATTCCGGAAGCTGTTCCCGTTTCATATAGTCTCCCTGTCTCGTTTCCCCCAGCTTGCGCCCTCGGGCTCTCTCCCTGACCCCAAAGCTATATAACCAGCCTGTTTCCCTTCTCCTCCCCCCTCTGGCAATCCATCCAGTCCTTCACGTCTCGTCCTCTCCCCTGCCCTTCGTCCTTACTACTCCTTCCGGCCGTCTGCCCCAACGGTCCGCTATCTTACTTCGCACAGCGCCCGTCTGGGACACTGCTGGTTGGCTCGGTCCCCCCTTGATCCAGCAGCATAGGTCAGAGTTCTGGCGGCAGGTCCCTTCGGCTCCACTGCGGAGCTGTACTACCTGGTCCGACCGTCCCATCCCGAACTGCTGGATCCTGTGGGATCCTACCCGACCAGTACCTCCCCTTCGCTCGCTCGCAAGTTCGACACCCGGTCCTCGGTGCGGCTTCGTCCGTCTAGTCCGCACACCCACCTTGCTGGTCCTCGCAGGTGGGTGTTGTCCGTCGTCCGCGACCTTAGTCTACAAGAGCTGCTGCAGAAGCGCGAGAGTGCGCTGACTGCGAAGCTGACGTCCGGACGTGTGGAGAGGGCGATCCACATAAGACATCCGACCAGAGCTTGAAACTGTCGCGCTTGGTCCGGATGTATCGCAGCTCCCTCTGCGACGAGCTTGGTGCCGACCGCGATTGGTGTCGGCTCCGGACGGCAGTCGGTCATGCCGAAACGTTCGAGCACCGTGTCGATGTAGTGACCTTGGCTGAGGACGAAGCTGCTGTCCGTTCGCTCGACCTTGACGCCGAGGACAGAGCTAGCCGGGCCGACGTCGGACATCTTGTAGGCGGCCTTGAGACCATCTCGAACACCGTCGATGATGGCCCGCGTCTTGCCGCCGATAAGGAAGTCGTCCACGTAGACGAAGACGATCGTGCGCGTATCGTCGGACTCGATGCGCACGAAGATGCCCCAGTCGGCGTCGCTGTGCTGGAAGCCGAGGTTGTTCAGGACCTTGACAACGTCCAGCCACCACAGTCGTGCCGACTGCTTGAAGCCGTAAAGACCCTTGCGGACTAGAAGGCCGGTCGCCTTCGGGTTGGTCTTGACCCAGCCTTGCGGAAAGCTGATGTAGAGCTCGCGGTCCATCTCTGGGTTGAGGAAGGCCATCTCCGCATCCATCTGCCAGACGATCAGGTCGTAGACGCAAGCAATGACGAAGAAGATTCGCATGCGAGTCATTCGTCCGACTGGACCGTACGTCTCGTCGTAGTCGATGCCGTACCGCTGAGTGAAGCCGCGGCCGACGAGACGAGCCTTGTGCTTGACAAAGTTGCCTTCTGCATCGCGCTTTGTCTTGCAGACCCACTTCCTGGAGACGACCTTGGCGCCGGGAGGGAGGACCACCTCCTCGAGCGTGTCGTTCTTGATGAGCGACTGGAGCTCGGACTCGAAGGCCTTGGCCCACTCGGCTTGTTCCGGAGTGCGCATTGCCTCGTCGTAGCTGGTCGGGTCGTTGTCCAGCAGGGAGATCGTACAAAGATGTCCCTCCGACTCTTGGCAGAATGTCGCGTAGTGGTCGTAGAACCGCGCCGACCGTTGCCCGCGCCCAAGACGTGCCGGGAGGCGCCGTGTACCCTCAGGTCGAGCAGTGACCTGTGAGGGTGGGTCGAAGTCCACGGTGGTGTCCGGCTCAGAGCGCTTGATACCCCGAGGACCAGAGGTAGGCTCGTCGTCGGAGTCGTACTCGTACTTGACAGCTTCGACTGAGGGCTCGTCGTCGATGTCGAGAATGCTTGCATCCGGGAGTTGTCCCGGAGGGACATCGACGTCTTGAAGGACTGTTGGTGCGCTCGGACTTGCACCGAAGGAGACGTTGCGTGAGTAGACGATCTTGCCCGTTTCCTCGTTGAGAACAGCATAGCCGCTGCGCTCGGAAGGCCAGCCGACGAGTCGACCCTTCCAGGCCTTGGGAATCGACAAGTCGGACTTGACGCGGTCGGCTGCCGGAATGTGCACCCAGCAAGTCGAACCGAAGGCCTGCGCCTTGCCGAGGGAGGGCTTGCGCTTGTGGACCCATTCCCACACGGTTCGACCGTCGTCCACCAGGGTGACCTTCTTGAAGAGGACTGCCGCGAACATGATGGCGTGGCCCCACCAGATCGCCGGCATGCCGCTGCTGTGGAGCATGGCGGCGGTCATCTCCTTGAGCGTCCGGTTCTTGCGCTTGTTGTGAGTCAGTCAGCACTGCTGACAGTGCAACTCTCATTCCGGCTATAGCGGCATGTCGGAGCACAGCCTCCGGCACGGCACGGCAGCTTTGCTCATTCCAGCGCACAGCCCTCCCTTAGCCCGGCACAGCCTCCTCATTCCGGAAGCTGTTCCCGTTTCATATAGTCTCGATGTCTCGTTTCCCCCAGCTTGCGCCCTCGGGCTCTCTCCCTGGCCCCAAAGCTATATAACCAGCCTGTTTCCCTTCTCCTCCCCCCTCTGGCAATCCATCCAGTCCTTCACGTCTCGTCCTCTCCCCTGCCCTTCGTCCTCACTACTCCTTCCGGCCGTCTGCCCCAACGGTCCGCTATCTTACTTCGCACAGCGCCCGTCTGGGACACTGCTGGTTGGCTCGGTCCCCCCTTGATCCAGCAGCATAGGTCAGAGTTCTGGCGGCAGGTCCCTTCGGCTCCACTGCGGAGCTGTACTACCTGGTCCGACCGTCCCATCCCGAACTGCTGGATCCTGTGGGATCCTCCCCAACCAGTACCTCCCTTTCACCCGCTCGCAAGTTCGACACCCGGTCCTCGGTGCGGCTCTGCCCGTCTAGTCCGCACACCACCTTGCTGGTCCTCGCAGTTCGACACCCGGTCCTCGGTGCGGCTTCGTCCGTCTAGTCCGCACACCCACCTTGCTGGTCCTCGCAGGTGGGTGTTGTCCGTCGTCCGCGACCTTAGTCTACAAGAGATTAAGAGTCTGTGAAGCTCACCACTCCGGTCTTGCTTCCTCGTCCGCGTCCGTCCTCGTCCTCTCGACCCGTCCGGTGGCACTGTTGGTCCTCGCAGTTGCTGCAGCGGTCCTACGCAATGGTCGACAGCACAGTCAGCCCGTCTGGGGTCCCGACCCTCATGGGCATCGACAGCTTCTTCGCCTGGCGCGAGAAGATCGAGCCGGTCCTCCTCGGCATTCGCGCCCTCAACATCGTCTACGGCACGGAGCCTCTTCCGAAGCTCCCGTCGGCTCCCAGCAGCATCGACCTCCGGCTGCAGGAGTCCTGGAAGGACAGGGACGCCAAGGCGATGTCGCTCATCCGACAGACGGTCGGAGGAGCTCTTCAAGGCCTGATCCGCGGGCTGCCCTCGAGCACGGCAATGTGGGCCCTCCTCGCCGATCTCAACAAGCTCGACACACCAGAGCATCGAGCAACCACCAATCGCAAGGTCGCCAACCTCTTCCTCGACGAAGGCGGCGACATGGCCGAGCACCTGAACAAGTTCATGGACCTCTTGGCGGAAGCGGGTGCGGCCAAGCTCGACTGGGCCAACGACGAGAAGTTGACCTGTCAGTACTTCTTCGACACCCTGCCCTACTCTCTTCGGGTGGTCCGGACGGACTGGCGTCAAGTGCCCAAAGAAGAGCAGACCTTCCTCGAGCTTGTCCGGCTCTACAACGAGGAAGACGCAGCTCGGCAGCGGTCCGCCACTCGCACGGCCGATGCGATGGCGATGGCAAGTCTGGCCAAGCCGCAACGCAGCGTCAACATCAAGGGCGTCGCAAACCGAGCTTCGGGCAAGTCGTCCAAGCGTGGCATCGACAAGTTCAAGCAGACCGACTCCGGCAGCAGCAGCAACAAGCGCACGTTGTGCTACGGCTGCGGAGCTCGTGGGCACGAGCGGTCAAGCTGCCCGAACACCAGTCACTTGGGTCCCGGCGAAGGTCCGATCTGCTGGAACTGCCACAAGCAGGGCCACGTCTCAAGCGATTGCAGGCAGCCGAAAAAGCCAAGGTCCTCTGGCAAGGCGGCAGCTGCACAAGAGCTCGGTGGCACCTGGCCAGATGCGGACGACATGCTCGGCGCCGTGTTGGAGCACGCCAACTCGGCCACCGCGACCAACGACAGGATGGTCCTCTTCCTGATCGACTCCGGCGCATCGCGGCACATCGTCACCGACAAGAAGCTACTCAGCGGCGTTCGACCTATCGCCTCGGTCAGCTTCAAGACAGTCGGCTCGCAGGAAACTGCCGACTGTGTCGGTGACATCCACGGTTCCGTCAAGTCCGGCAGACGGATCACCTTCAAGGACGTTGTCCTCCTCCCGGGTGCCGGAGTCAACATCCTGTCGGAAGAACTGCTTCGGCAGCGCGGCTGGCTCAAGATCGTCGACAACGACACCGATTCGGCCTCATTGCGACACAAGGAACACCTCGACTGGTGTATGCCCCTTGTCAAGATCGGACTGCTGAGATACCTTCCTGTCCGCATCGACAAGTCCGACGACGGTCCGCCAGGGCAGGTCCTCGCCCCGGCGGAGCAACACGGCAATCCGATGCTCGACCTGCATCACCGGCTCGGACATCTCGGCTTCAGTACAATTAAGAAGCTGATCCGGTCCGGTCATCTGCCCTTGGTGCCCGGCATGAACGAGGCCAAGCCCAGCTGCGACAGCTGCGAGAAGGCCAAAGCAACACGGCACCCCTTCAACGATGCACCGCTCAGAGGGAGCCAGCCGCTTGAGCTTGTGCATTCGGACGTAGCCGGACCTCTTCGACCGTGCCACGGTGGCTACGCGTACTTCGCCACCTTCATCGACGACTTTACCGACCTCACCGATGTGGTCCTCCTTCGGTCAAAGGCAGAAGTGCTTCATCGCTTCGTCGCCTGGGTCAAGGTCGTCGAACGGGCGTTCGATGCCAAGGTACAAGTCCTACGTACCGATGGCGGAGGCGAGTATGTCAACAAAACTATGACGACTTGGGCGGCATCGCGTGGAATCCTCCACCATATCACGCCGCCACACACACCGGAACTCAACGGCGTGGCCGAGCGCAAGAATCGTACGCTCAAAGAGATGACGGCCGCAATGCTTCACAGCAGCGGCCTGCCGGCGATCTGGTGGGGTCACGCGATCATGTTTGCCGCTGTCCTCCTCAAGAAGGTCACATTGGTGGACGATGGTCGGACGGTATGGGAGTGGGTGCACAAGCGCAAGCCCTCCCTAGGCAAGGCGCAAGCGTTCGGCGCAACTTGCTGGGTGCACGTCCCAGCCGCCGACCGCGTCAAGTCCGACTTGACGATTCCCAAGGCATGGAAGGGCCGACTTGTCGGATGGCCTTCGGAACGCAGCGGCTATGCGGTACTCAACGAGGAGACGGGCAAGATTGTTTTCTCCCGGAACGTCTCTTTCGGTGCAAGTCCGAGCGCACCAACGGTCGTTCAAGACGTCGAAGCTCCTCTAGGACAAGGTCCGAATGCAAGCATCGGAGACGTTGATGACGAAATCATCGTCGAAGACATCAAGCACGAGTCGGACGGGTCCGAGTCCGACATCGAGCCTACCTCTGGTCCTCGAGGTATCAAGCGCTCCGAGCCGGACTTGACTGTGGATGTCAGCCAGCCCTCATCGACAGCCCAAGTCAGCGACCGTCCTGAGGGCGTCCGGCGGCTGCCAGCCCGAGCTGGCCGCGGTCAACGGTCGGCAGGCTTCTACAACCAGTACGCAACTCTCTGCCAAGAGTCGGAGGGATATCTGTGCATGATCTCCCTCCTGGACAACGACCCGACCAGCTACGACGAAGCAATGCGCACTCCGGAGCAAGCCGAGTGGGCCAAGGCCTTCGAGTCCGAGCTCCAGTCGCTCATCAAGAACGACACGCTCGAGGAGGTGGTCCTCCCTCCCGGCGCCAAGGTCGTCTCCACCAAGTGGGTCTGCAAGACAAAGCGCGATGCAGAAGGCAACTTTGTCAAGCACAAGGCTCGTCTCGTCGGCCGCGGCTTCACCCAGCGGTACGGCATCGACTACGACGAGACGTACGCTCCAGTCGGACGAATGACCAGCATGCGAATCTTCTTCGTCATTGCTTGCGTCTACGACCTGATCGTCTGGCAGATGGATGCGGAGACGGCCTTCCTCAACCCGGAGATGGACCGCGAGCTCTACATCAGCTTTCCGCAAGGCTGGGTCAAGACCAACCCGAAGGCGACCGGCCTTCTAGTCCGCAAGGGTCTTTACGGCTTCAAGCAGTCGGCTAGGCTGTGGTGGCTGGACGTTGTCAAGGTCCTGAACAACCTCGGCTTCCAGCACAGCGACGCCGACTGGGGCATCTTCGTGCGCATCGAGTCCGACGATACGCGCACGATCGTCTTCGTCTACGTGGACGACTTCCTTATCGGCGGCAAGACGCGGGCCATCATCGACGGTGTTCGAGATGGTCTCAAGGCCGCCTACAAGATGTCCGACATCGGCCCGGCTAGCTCTGTCCTCGGCGTCAAGGTCGAGCGAACGGACAGCAGCTTCGTCCTCAGCCAAGGTCACTACATCGACACGGTGCTCGAACGTTTCGGCATGACCGACTGCCGTCCGGAGCCGACACCAATCGCGGTCGGCACCAAGCTCGTCGCAGAGGGAGCTGTCGGCTGGCGGTCCGGGCAGGCGGAATCGGCGGGCGACCTTGGTGGCAAAGGAGTGGCGAGGGAGGAGAGGTAAGGGAAGGGAAGGTAGACGAGAACTGGATTGCGGGAGCAAGGGGGGAGACAGCTGGAGGAGGGCCTCCTTATATACCTTCGAGGGGGGTGCTAGGGAGGTGTGGCGAGAAGTGGCAAGAAGGTTCGAGGAGGTTCCAGGAGGTTCGATATGGCGTGATCGATGACGTCATAGCAGATCTGGACGAGTCCGGCGATGACGTCATAGTGACGTCATACCAGATCGGGGATGACGTCATCGGCAATCGGGATGACGTCATCGGCAATCGGGGGGTGACGTCATAAGATCGGGGATGACGTCATAGCGGATCGGGTCGAGATGCGTGATGACGTCATAGTGACGTCATTGGATCGGGCATGACGTCATCGGATCGGGGGTGACGTCATACCTGATCGGGTGTGGCAAACCGGTGGCAACGCCGATATCTCGGCGTACAGTGGTCGTACGGACTCCGGGATTTCGCCAGTCGGTAGAGCTTGATCCGGACTACAGTCCTGGAGTATCAGCTGGGTCACGTGATTGACGGGGTCCGTGACAGTACCCCCGGGTTCAAGGCCGAGCGCCGTGAGGCCGGGAAAGTCGTTGATGCCCGGGCTTGTCTGGGTGGGTCGTGTGGAAGTCGACGACGAGGCGATCTTGATCGGTGAACTCCGTTGCTGGAACCCAGGAGCGATCGTTGTCGTCGAACCCCTTCCAGTGGACGAAGTATTGGAGCTGGCGCCGGTAGATGCGCGAGTCGAGGATCGCTTCGACCTCCCAGTGCTCTTCGCCGTCGATGATGTCCGGCGGAGGGTGTTCCGGAGTCGGTCTTGATGGTAAGGTGTTGGCGAAGTGCCGCTCGAGGAGTGAGACGTGGAAGGTCGGGTGGATCTTCATCGTATCGGGGAGACGAAGTAGGAAGGCGGAGCGCCCGACTTGCTTGTCGATCGGGAAAGGGAGTCAAGCTTCTCGCAAGGTCGCAAGGTCTTGACGTTGCGACGGAGGAGCCAGACGAGATCTCCAGGCTTGAAGTCTGGTGCTGGGAGACGACGCTTGTTGGCCCAAAAGGAGTGCTTGTCGATGGCCGTCTTGATGTTGCGTCGCGCCGTTTCATGAATCTCTTGAAGGGTCTTGAGATGCTCCTTGGAGGCAGGGACACTGGTCTCCTGGAGCGTGATGGCGAGGCTCGGCTCGTATCCCTTGTTGGCGAAGAAGGGAGTCATACCGATCGAAGAGTGGTACGTCGAGTTGTAGGCGAACTCGGCGAGAGGAAGCAGATCTACCCAGTTGTCCTGGAGGTAGTCGCAGAAGATCCTAAGGTGTTGCTCGACGACTTGGTTGACTCGTTCCGTCTGTCCGTCCGATTGCGGGTGGAACGCAGTCGAGAGGTTGGGCTTGATGTCGAGCATTTTGAGGAACTCCTTCCACCAATGTGAGGTGAAGGTCGGTCCTCGGTCGGAGACGATGTCGCTGGGTAGTCCGTGCTCGCGGAAGACGTGCTTGAGGAAATGGTTGGCGAGCGTCTTGGCCGTATCGGACTTGTTGGCCGGAATGAACTTGGCCTGCTTGGTGAAGCGGTCGACCACGGTGAGGATACTGTCGAACCCTTGTGATGGTGGCAGGTCGACGATGTAGTCCATCGAACATGATCGCCAGGGACCAGTTGGGACTGGCAGAGGCTGGAGCAAGCCGTATTTGGAGTGGTGCACTGCCTTGTTGCGCTGGCAGGCATCGCAGGACTGGATGTACTCCTTGACGAAGTGTGCCATGCGTGGCCAGGTGAAGTTGCGCCGAAGGATCTCGAGAGTCTTCGTGACGCCAGGGTGACCGGAGGTGATGGAGTCGTGGGCTTGCTGGAGAAGTTCCACCTTGAGTGGCTCATAGTCTGGGACGTAAATCAAGTCTTGGTGTAGGAGGAGATCATCTTGTAGTCGGTAGCCTGCGGGAGCGGAGGACCGAGGGTTTGAGTCCTCTAGGGCCTTGACGATCTCGAGTGAAGCCGGGTCGCTCCGGAGATGGTCCTTGATCGAAGCTCGAATGCCAGACGTGGCTGACTGCAGCGTTGCTGCGAGCGCCAGAGGCCGGAGGAGCTGTTGGGGTGTTGCTTCGGAGGCCTTTGCCCCCGCTGCGTAGTCGGGCCGACGCGACAGGGCATCGGGCTTGCCGTTTTTGTCACCAGAGCGGTACTTGATGACGTATTTGTGGTGGTTGATGACCTCGGACCATCGCGCTTGCCGCCGCGTGAGCGTCTTGGCGGTCTGGAAGTACTGAAGTGCTTGGTGGTCGGTCATGATCGTAAACGGCGAAGACAGCCCCTCGAGGTAGTGTCGCCAGATCTTGATCGCTTCAACGATCGCCAGTAGCTCTTTGTCGTGTGTCTCGTAGTTGAGCTCGGCCGGAAGCATCTTGCGCGACATGAAGGCGACCGGATGGAGCGTCTTGCCGTGGTACTGGGAGAGGATGGCGGAGATAGCGTAGTCGGAGGAGTCCGTCTCGATGATGGTGTCCAGGTCGGGGTCGAAGTGCCGAAGGAAGGAGGCCGCAGTAAACGCAGCCTTGATGTTGTCGAAAGCTGTTTGAGCGGCAGAGTCGAAGTTGAACTTGGTGTCCTTCTTGAGGAGCCGAGTCAGCGGCGTGATGATACGAGAGTAACCTTCGATGAAGCGCCGGTAGAAGTTTGTGAAACCGAGGAATTGCTGAAGATGCTTCACGGAGGTGGGAGCCGGCCAGCTGGTGATGGCGTCGACCTTGTCCGGCGCCATCGAGACACCGTCAGCCGAGACGATGAAGCCAAGGAACTCGATCTTGTCGACAGAGAACTCGCACTTCTCCGCCTTGGCGTAGAGACCGTGCTCGATGAGTCGCTTGAGGACTCGGCGAACGTCTTCGTCGTGCTGAGCCGGGTCTTCGGAGAAGATCAGGATGTCGTCGAGATAAATCACGCCCTTGTGATCGAGTAGGTCGCGGAAGACGTCGTTCATGAAGTGTTGGAAGGCGGCCGGGGCATTGGTGAGGCCGAACGGCATGACCAGACACTCGAAGTGGCCGTATCGAGTGCGGAATGCCGTCTTCCACTCGTCGCCTTCCTTGATGCGAACCAAATTGTAGGCACCACGAAGGTCGATCTTGGTGTATCGCTTGGCCTTCCGTAGCCGGTCGAGGGCCTCTGGAATGAGGGGCAGAGGATACCGGTTCTTGATGGTGATGTTGTTGAGCGCGCGGTAGTCCACGCAGAGTCGAAGTGAGCCATCCTTCTTCTTGACGAAGAGAATCGGAGAGCCGGCCGGGGATCTTGACGCGCGAATGAATCCTTTTGAGAGATTGTCTTGGATCCACTCGTGGAGCGCCTTGAGCTCCGGCTCGGAGAGCGGGTACAGAGGTCCGAAGGGTGGTTGCTTGCCGTCCTCGAGCTCGATGCTGAGGTCGTAAGGCCGGTGTGGAGGCAAGGTGTCGGCCTTCTTCTTGCTGAACGCCTCAAGTAGGTCGTGGTACTGGGCTGGAACCTTCTTCTTGAGAGTTTTGACGTAGTCCGGAGGGTCGGGAAGGTCCTTGTCGAAAGGCTCGGCCGCGGAGTCCAGGTCGGTAGCAGAAATGCCCAGGGATGCTGAGCGCAGGAACAGAATGCCGGCATGGGAGCCGGGCAAAGACAGGGCGGCCTGGAAAGAGCCGAGGTCGAGGCTTGCGATGTTGGGGACCAGCGCTAGGGACTTGACAGGTTTGCAGGGCAGAATGGTGTCCTTGAGCATGACTGTGCCTGCATGCCAGTCGATGTGAGGGTTGTGCTGGCGCAGCCAAGGCAGGTCGAGGACGATCGGGTAGTTGCCGAGCGTGGTGACGTCGAACTCGACCGTCTGTGTGTGGCGGTTAAGCTCGATGTCGACCTTGCAGGAGTGTGTGACGAGGCCGGAGGAGATGGGACGACCGTCGATGACGAAGAGCTCGACGGGGTCCGGCTTGTCGTGCAGGTCGAGGTTGTTGGTCTTTGGAGGTAGCGCCGGAGTCCACCAGGGCGATGGTGGTGATCTTGACGGAATCCGACTGCCGCAGGGTCAAGGAGAGGATGATAGGATCCTCGGGCCCAGGGGAAAGTGCCGCTTTGGTGATGGTAGCGCAGCGCTTGGAATCTTGTAGACTAAGGTCGCGGACGACGGACCACACCCACCTGCGAGGACCAGCAAGGTGGGTGTGTGGACTAGACGGACAAAGCCGCACCGAGGACCGGGTGTCGAACTTGCGAGCGAGCGAAAGGGAGGTACTGGTTGGGGAGGATCCCACAGGATCCAGCAGTTCGGGATGGGACGGTCGGACCAGGTAGTACAGCTCCGCAGTGGAGCCGAAGGGACCTGCCGCCAGAACTCTGACCTATGCTGCTGGATCAAGGGGGGACCGAGCCAACCAGCAGTGTCCCAGACGGGCGCTGAGCGAAGTAAGATAGCGGACCGTTGGGGCAGACGGCCGGAAGGAGTAGTAAGGACGAAGGGCAGGGGAGAGGACGAGACGTGAAGGACTGGATAGATTGCCAGAGGGGGAGGAGAAGGGAAACAGGCTGGTTATATAGCTTTGGGGTCAGGGAGAGAGCCCGAGGGCGCAAGCTGGGGGAAACGAGACATCGAGACGATATGAAACGGGAACAGCTTCCGGAATGAGGAGGCTGTGCCGGGCTAAGGGAGGGCTGTGCGCTGGAATGAGGAAAGCTGCCGTGCCGTGCCGGAGGCTGTGCTCCGGCATGCCGCTATAGCCGGAATGAGAGTTGCACTGTCAGCAGTGCTGACTGACTCACAACACTCCCTCTCAGGCAGCACCTGCTGAACCTGAGGCCGTCTTGATGCCAGAGATCGGCCGTACACCGAGTGCTTGGCGATGCTTGACAAGTACCGGGGCCGGAGTTGCCTTGGTGAGGATGTCGGCTGCTTGCTCCGATGTGCCGACGTACTCCAACTGAATCGCACCAGCCTCGACTTGCCATCGGACGAAGTGATACCGGATGTCGATGTGCTTGGTGCGACGGTGCCAGCCAGGGTTTTGCGCGAGGGCCAGCGCTCCCTGGTTGTCGCCGCCGAGTCTGATCTTGACCGAGTCGGCTGTCTCTTGGTCGTATGCCATGATGGCGGTCCGAAGCCAGATGGCGTCCTTGGCGGCTTCCGTAAGTGCAATGTACTCCGACTCCACCGAGGAGAGGGCGACGCACGTCTGCCGCAGAGAGCCCCAGCTGACCGTAGCGCCGTAGAGCTGGAAGACGTAGCCGGACTGCGACTGACGGTCTTCGTGATTGCCGGCCCAGTCGGCGTCCGAGAAGCCGACAAGTTAAGGTTCGCCGTCAACCTTGACGGGGGCAAGGACCAGCCCAAGGTCGCGCGTGGCCTTGAGGTACCGAAGGACGCGCTTGGCAACCTTGAAGTGCTCTTCGGTCGGGTTGCTGCAGAAACGCGAGAGTGCGCTGACTGCGAAGCTGACGTCCGGACGTGTGGAGAGGGCGATCCACATAAGACATCCGACCAGAGCTTGAAACTGTCGCGCTTGGTCCGGATGTATCGCAGCTCCCTCTGCGACGAGCTTGGTGCCGACCGCGATTGGTGTCGGCTCCGGACGGCAGTCGGTCATGCCGAAACGTTCGAGCACCGTGTCGATGTAGTGACCTTGGCTGAGGACGAAGCTGCTGTCCGTTCGCTCGACCTTGACGCCGAGGACAGAGCTAGCCGGGCCGATGTCGGACATCTTGTAGGCGGCCTTGAGACCATCTCGAACACCGTCGATGATGGCCCGCGTCTTGCCGCCGATGAGGAAGTCGTCTACGTAGACGAAGACGATCGTGCGCGTATCGTCGGACTCGATGCGCACGAAGATGCCCCAGTCGGCGTCGCTGTGCTGGAAGCCGAGGTTGTTGAGGACCTTGACAACGTCCAGCCACCACAGCCTAGCCGACTGCTTGAAGCCGTAAAGACCCTTGCGGACTAGAAGGCCGGTCGCCTTCGGGTTGGTCTTGACCCAGCCTTGCGGAAAGCTGATGTAGAGCTCGCGGTCCATCTCCGGGTTGAGGAAGGCCGTCTCCGCATCCATCTGCCAGACGATCAGGTCGTAGACGCAAGCAATGACGAAGAAGATTCGCATGCTGGTCATTCGTCCGACTGGAGCGTACGTCTCGTCGTAGTCGATGCCGTACCGCTGGGTGAAGCCGCGGCCGACGAGACGAGCCTTGTGCTTGACAAAGTTGCCTTCTGCATCGCGCTTTGTCTTGCAGACCCACTTGGTGGAGACGACCTTGGCGCCGGGAGGGAGGACCACCTCCTCGAGCGTGTCGTTCTTGATGAGCGACTGGAGCTCGGACTCGAAGGCCTTGGCCCACTCGGCTTGCTCCGGAGTGCGCATTGCCTCGTCGTAGCTGGTCGGGTCGTTGTCCAGGAGGGAGATCATGCACAGATATCCCTCCGACTCTTGGCAGAGAGTTGCGTACTGGTTGTAGAAGCCTGCCGACCGTTGACCGCGGCCAGCTCGGGCTGGCAGCCGCCGGACGCCCTCAGGACGGTCGCTGACTTGGGCTGTCGACGAGGGCTGGCTGACATCCACAGTCAAGTCCGGCTCGGAGCGCTTGATACCTCGAGGACCAGAGGTAGGCTCGATGTCGGACTCGGACCCGTCCGACTCGTGCTTGATGTCTTCGACGATGATTTCGTCATCAACGTCTCCGATGCTTGCATTCGGACCTTGTCCTAGAGGAGCTTCGACGTCTTGAACGACCGTTGGTGCGCTCGGACTTGCACCGAAAGAGACGTTCCGGGAGAAAACGATCTTGCCCGTCTCCTCGTTGAGTACCGCATAGCCGCTGCGTTCCGAAGGCCATCCGACAAGTCGGCCCTTCCATGCCTTGGGAATCGTCAAGTCGGACTTGACGCGGTCGGCGGCTGGGACGTGCACCCAGCAAGTTGCGCCGAACGCTTGCGCCTTGCCTAGGGAGGGCTTGCGCTTGTGCACCCACTCCCATACCGTCCGACCATCGTCCACCAATGTGACCTTCTTGAGGAGGACAGCGGCAAACATGATCGCGTGACCCCACCAGATTGCCGGCATGCCGCTGCTGTGGAGCATGGCGGCGGTCATCTCCTTGAGCGTCCGGTTCTTGCGCTCGGCCACACCGTTGAGCTCCGGTGTGTGCGGCGGGGTGATGTGGTGAAGCACCCCATGCGAAGCGGCCCAAGTCGTCATCGACTTGTTGACGTACTCGCCGCCGCCATCGGTACGTAGGACTTGCACCTTGGCATCGAACGCCCGTTCGACGATCTTGACCCAGGCGACGAAGCGATGAAGCACTTCTGCCTTTGACCGAAGGAGGACCACATCGGTGAGGTCGGTAAAGTCGTCGATGAAGGTGGCAAAGTAGGTGTAGCCACCGTGACACGGTCGAAGAGGTCCGGCCACGTCCGAATGCACAAGCTCAAGCGGCTGGCTCCCTCTGAGCGGTGCGTCGTTGAAGGGGTGCCGTGTTGCTTTGGCCTTCTCGCAGCTGTCGCAGCTGGGCTTGGTTTCGTTCATGCCGGACACCGAGGGCAGATGACCGGACCGGATCAGCTTCTTGATCGTACTGAAGCCGAGGTGACCGAGTCGATGATGCAGGTCGAGCATCGGACTGCTGGGCTGCTCCGCCGGGGCGAGGACCTGCCCTGGCGAAATGTCGTCGGACTTGTCGATGCGGACAGGAAGGTATCTCAGCAGTCCGATCTTGACGAGAGGCATACACCAGTCGAGGTGTTCCTTGTGCTGCAAGGTAGCCACATCGGTCTCGTTGTCGACGATCTTGAGCCAGCCGCGCTGTCGCAGCAGCTCCTCCGACAGGAGATTGACTCCAGCGCCCGGGAGGAGGACAACGTCCTTGAAGGTGATCCGTCTGCCGGACGTGACGGAACCGTGGATGTCACCGACACAGTCGGCAGTCTCCTGCGAGCCGACTGTCTTGAAGCTGACCGAGGCGATAGGTCGAACGCCGCTGAGTAGCTTCTTGTCGGTGACGATGTGCCGCGATGCGCCGGAGTCGATCAGGAAGAGGACCATCCTGTCGTCCGTCGCGGTGACCGAGTTGGCGTGCTCCAACACGGCGCCGAGCATATCGGCCGCATCTGGCCAGGTGCCACCGAGCTCTTGAGCAGCTGCCGCCTTGCCAGAGGCCCTTGTCTTCTTCGGCTGCCTGCAATCGCTTGAGACGTGGCCCTGCTTGTGGCAGTTCCAGCAGATCGGACCTTCGCCGGGACCCAAGTGACTGGTGTCCGGGCAGCTTGACCGCTCGTGCCCACGAGCTCCACAGCCGTAGCACAACGTGCGCTTGTTGCTGCTGCTGCCGGAGTCGATCTGCTTGGCCTTGTCGATGCCACGCTTGGACTTGCCCGAAGCTCGGTTTGCGACGCCCTTGATGTTGACGCTGCGTTGCGGCTTGGCCAGACTTGCCATCGCCATCGCATCGGCCGTGCGAGTGGCGGACCGCTGCCGGGCGGCATCTTCCTCGTTGTAGAGCCGGACGAGCTCGAGGAAGGTCTGCTCTTCTTTGGGCACTTGACGCCAGTCCGTCCGGACCACCCGAAGAGAGTAGGGCAGGGTGTCGAAGAAGTACTGACAAGTCAACTTCTCGTCGTTGGCCCAGTCGAGCGTGGCCGCACCCGCTTCCGCCAAGAGGTCCATGAACTTGTTGAGGTGCTCGGCCATGTCGCCGCCTTCGTCGAGGAAGAGGTTGGCGACCTTGCGATTGATGGTCGCTCGATGCTCTGGAGTGTCGAGCTTGTTGACATCGGCGAGGAGGGCCCACATCGCCGTGCTCGAGGGCAGCCCGCGGATCAGGCCTTGAAGAGCTCCTCCGACCGTCTGTCGGATGAGCGACATCGCCTTGGCGTCCGTGTCCTTCCAGGACTCCTGCAGCCGAAGGTCGTTGCTGGTGGGAGCCGACGGGAGCTTCGGAAGATGCTCCGTGCCGTAGACGATGTTGAGGGCGCGAATGCCGAGGAGGACCGGCTCGATCTTCTCGCGCCAGGCGAAGAAGTTGTCGATGCCCGTGAGGGTCGGGACCCCAGACGGGCTGACTGTGTTGTCGACCATTGCGGAGGACCGCTGCAGCAACTGCGAGGACCAACAGTGCCACCGGACGGGTCGAGAGGACGAGGACGGGCGAAGACGGGCGAGGACGGACGCGGACGGACGCAAGACCGGAGTGGTGAGCTTCACAGACTCTTAATCTCTTGTAGACTAAGGTCGCGGACGACGGACCACACCCACCTGCGAGGACCAGCAAGGTGGGTGTGTGGACTAGACGGACAAAGCCGCACCGAGGACCGGGTGTCGAACTTGCGAGCGAGCGAAAGGGAGGTACTGGTTGGGGAGGATCCCACAGGATCCAGCAGTTCGGGATGGGACGGTCGGACCAGGTAGTACAGCTCCGCAGTGGAGCCGAAGGGACCTGCCGCCAGAACTCTGACCTATGCTGCTGGATCAAGGGGGGACCGAGCCAACCAGCAGTGTCCCAGACGGGCGCTGAGCGAAGTAAGATAGCGGACCGTTGGGGCAGACGGCCGGAAGGAGTAGTAAGGACGAAGGGCAGGGGAGAGGACGAGACGTGAAGGACTGGATAGATTGCCAGAGGGGGGAGGAGAAGGGAAACAGGCTGGTTATATAGCTTTGGGGTCAGGGAGAGAGCCCGAGGGCGCAAGCTGGGGGAAACGAGACATCGAGACGATATGAAACGGGAACAGCTTCCGGAATGAGGAGGCTGTGCCGGGCTAAGGGAGGGCTGTGCGCTGGAATGAGGAAAGCTGCCGTGCCGTGCCGGAGGCTGTGCTCCGGCATGCCGCTATAGCCGGAATGAGAGTTGCACTGTCAGCAGTGCTGACTGACTCACAACATGGAAGACTTGCCTGGGTGGGCGCGCTGGCTGGTCCCACTCAGGCTGAGCCTTTTTCCTCCTTGAGCTCGATCTTGCAGTCAGGAGTCAGAGTCGCCTGGATCCGTCCGACGGTCTTGCGAGGCTTTTCTGGACAGGCGTCGACTCGGTGTCCGGCCTTGCCACAGTATAGGCAGAGGTTGTTCTTGATGCGACGCTGGCGCTCGTCGTTCGTAAGAGGCTTGAAGCGCTGCGTCTTGACCGCATCGACGTCCATTGGACGAGGGCCGGAGCCCGAGGCACCTTGGTAGGCTGATGTCGGGCGAGAGAAGCCGCGGGGAGCCGTCGAGATGCTCGGACGGAAGGTGGTGGTTGTCCGCGAGCGACTGTCTTGACGTCGCTCGTGGAGGCGGTTGTCGAGGCGAATTGCCAGTGCCGACAGCTCTTGAAGTGTCTTCGGGTCGACATTGGCGAGAGCAAGAGCGTCCTTAACGTCGGACTTGAGGCCAGAGTAGAACTGCGCGCGTAGGGCGTCGTCGTTCCAGTTCAGGAATGCGGCGAGCTTGAAGAAAGTCGAAGAATACGCCGAGGCGGAGCCCGTCTGAGTGAGAGTTTGTAGACGGGTCGTCATCGTGCGCTCGCGGTCCGGGTCACCGAGGTTCGTCAGGAGGTCCTTCGTGAACGCCTCGTAGTCGTTGAGAAGAGGGTCGTCGTGACGAAGGAGGTGGGGCTCGAACCAGGCGAAGGCCTGACCGCGCAGGAAGGATGCCGCAAAAGAAACCTTCTCGCGATCCGTTGGGAACAGCGAGGGGTTCGCCGAGATGTACAGGTTGACGTGCGAGAGGAAGGTCGAGCAGAGGTGTTTGTCCTTGCCGTCGAATTCCGGAGGCTTGTTCAAGTGCAGAGTTGCCGCAGGAGCGCGAGGTGGCTGCGCTTGTTGGACACCCAGGTGGAAGATCATGTCTTGAAGCTGACTGATCTGGTCGCGGAGCTGCTGAACTTCCGCGGCGGAAGCAGTGGGAGTGTTGGCTTGGTGGTCTTGAGCGGTGTCCATGTTCGGCTTGTCAGATTGTCAGGTTGTCAGGTGTCCGGGTGTCAGGTGTCGAGGAGCTTGGGTTGGTCTTGAGCGTTGGTTGTCCAGGTGGAGGTGATTGGGGAGCTGGTCCTCGAGGTCAGGCTGGGGAGGGCCGGTATATATACCTTTGAGGGCCCCTCAGGAGGTTTTCAGGTTGCTGCGCTGGAAGTTGCTGGAATCGAAGGCCGTAGAAGGTCCTCGAAGGCCGTGAGAGGCCGAGTGGCCGTGAGAGGCCGGGTCACCGTGAGAGGCCGGGTCGCCGTGGGAGGCCGGATGGAGTGCGGACGAGGTCGCTGGTATGTCCTCGTCGCCAGGTTGCAGCTGGTCGGACAGGTACTGCGCTGGGGAAGACCGGATCCAGGCTCCGCCAGAAGCCATGGAAAGCGCAGTCGAAGGCAGTGACTTGCGGTGTTCGACGTGTTGAATGAGTTGTCGGCACCGTGTCGCGAATTTGCTGGGGAGTTGTGGGTGTGATGTGTGTTGTTGTTGTTGTTGTTGTTGTTGTTGTTGTTGGTGGTGGTGGTGTTGATGAGGATGTTGGTTGGCTGGGTGGTTGGCTTGGTGTTGTCGTTGGTCTTGTTCTTGCTGCCGGTGTCTTGAGGAGTGCTCTTCCAGTCAGCTCCGGGAACTTAGCAGACGCTCGAGGCGTTTTCCGGCAATGCCAGCATAGCTGACAAGGTTCCTACTGCTTTCCCGTGGCTTTGGAGCCAGTGGAAGGAGCACAACTGCTGTCTTGAGCGGACACCCCCGGCGTTCACCTCTCCACTGGGCTGGCCAGACCCTAGGAGAGGCTATTTGCCTATGTGGGAGCTGCTGGTATCTGGTGGAGCCTAGTATATGCCGCGGCATAAGTCATAGGACGCCAGACCAAAGGTTCTACCACCCAGCGGTCCAAAGCAGTGTCGAGTCGAGAGCCTTGACGGGTCTTGAGGTCGGAGGTCGCGGGCCGAAGGCCGGAATCCAGTTCTTCTGTCGGCTGGCGGTCCGGGCAGGCGGAATCGGCGGGCGACCTTGGTGGCAAAGGAGTGGCGAGGGAGGAGAGGTAAGGGAAGGGAAGGTAGACGAGAACTGGATTGCGGGAGCAAGGGGGGAGACAGCTGGAGGAGGGCCTCCTTATATACCTTCGAGGGGGGTGCTAGGGAGGTGTGGCGAGAAGTGGCAAGAAGGTTCGAGGAGGTTCCAGGAGGTTCGATATGGCGTGATCGATGACGTCATAGCAGATCTGGACGAGTCCGGCGATGACGTCATAGTGACGTCATACCAGATCGGGGATGACGTCATCGGCAATCGGGATGACGTCATCGGCAATCGGGGGGTGACGTCATAAGATCGGGGATGACGTCATAGCGGATCGGGTCGAGATGCGTGATGACGTCATAGTGACGTCATTGGATCGGGCATGACGTCATCGGATCGGGGGTGACGTCATACCTGATCGAGTGTGGCAAACCGGTGGCAACGCCGATATCTCGGCGTACAGTGGTCGTACGGACTCCGGGATTTCGCCAGTCGGTAGAGCTTGATCCGGACTACAGTCCTGGAGTATCAGCTGGGTCACGTGATTGACGGGGTCCGTGACAGGAGCTGCGATACATCCGGACCAAGCGCGACAGTTTCAAGCTCTGGTCGGATGTCTTATGTGGATCGCCCTCTCCACACGTCCGGACGTCAGCTTCGCAGTCAGCGCACTCTCGCGTTTCTGCAGCAACCCGACCGAAGAGCACTTCAAGGTTGCCAAGCGCGTCCTTCGGTACCTCAAGGCGACGCGCGACCTTGGGCTGGTCCTCGCCCCCGTCAGGGTTGACGGCGAACCTCAACTTGTCGGCTTCTCGGACGCCGACTGGGCCGGCAATCACGAAGACCGTCAGTCGCAGTCCGGCTACGTCTTCCAGCTCTACGGCGCTACGGTCAGCTGGGGCTCTCTGCGGCAGACGTGCGTCGCCCTCTCTTCGGTGGAGTCGGAGTACATTGCACTTACGGAAGCCGCCAAGGACGCCATCTGGCTTCGGACCGCCATCTTGGCGTACGACCAGCAAGCAGCGGACTCGGTCAAGATCCGACTCGGCGGCGACAACCAGGGAGCGCTGGCCCTCGCGCAAAACCCTGGCTGGCACCGTCGCACCAAGCACATCGACATCCGGTATCACTTCGTCCGATGGCAAGTCGAGGCTGGTGCGATTCAGTTGGAGTACGTCGGCACATCGGAGCAAGCAGCCGACATCCTCACCAAGGCAACTCCGGCCCCGGTACTTGTCAAGCATCGCCACACACTCGGTGTACGGCCGATCTCTGGCATCAAAACGGCGTCAGGTTCAGCAGGTGCTGCCTGAGAGGGAGTGTTGTGAGTCAGTCAGCACTGCTGACAGTGCAACTCTCATTCCGGCTATAGCGGCATGTCGGAGCACAGCCTCCGGCACGGCACGGCAGCTTTGCTCATTCCAGCGCACAGCCCTCCCTTAGCCCGGCACAGCCTCCTCATTCCGGAAGCTGTTCCCGTTTCATATCGTCTCCCTGTCTCGTTTCCCCCAGCTTGCGCCCTCGGGCTCTCTCCCTGACCCCAAAGCTATATAACCAGCCTGTTTCCCTTCTCCTCCCCCCTCTGGCAATCCATCCAGTCCTTCACGTCTCGTCCTCTCCCCTGCCCTTCGTCCTTACTACTCCTTCCGGCCGTCTGCCCCAACGGTCCGCTATCTTACTTCGCACAGCGCCCGTCTGGGACACTGCTGGTTGGCTCGGTCCCCCCTTGATCCAGCAGCATAGGTCAGAGTTCTGGCGGCAGGTCCCTTTGTTGTGAGTCAGTCAGCACTGCTGACAGTGCAACTCTCATTCCGGCTATAGCGGCATGTCGGAGCACAGCCTCCGGCACGGCACGGCAGCTTTCCTCATTCCAGCGCACAGCCCTCCCTTAGCCCGGCACAGCCTCCTCATTCCGGAAGCTGTTCCCGTTTCATATAGTCTCCCTGTCTCGTTTCCCCCAGCTTGCGCCCTCGGGCTCTCTCCCTGACCCCAAAGCTATATAACCAGCCTGTTTCCCTTCTCCTCCCCCCTCTGGCAATCTATCCAGTCCTTCACGTCTCGTCCTCTCCCCTGCCCTTCGTCCTCACTACTCCTTCCGGCCGTCTGCCCCAACGGTCCGCTATCTTACTTCGCACAGCGCCCGTCTGGGACACTGCTGGTTGGCTCGGTCCCCCCTTGATCCAGCAGCATAGGTCAGAGTTCTGGCGGCAGGTCCCTTCGGCTCCACTGCGGAGCTGTACTACCTGGTCCGACCGTCCCATCCCGAACTGCTGGATCCTGTGGGATCCTACCCGACCAGTACCTCCCCTTCGCTCGCTCGCAAGTTCGACACCCGGTCCTCGGTGCGGCTTCGTCCGTCTAGTCCGCACACCCACCTTGCTGGTCCTCGCAGGTGGGTGTTGTCCGTCGTCCGCGACCTTAGTCTACAAGAGATTAAGAGTCTGTGAAGCTCACCACTCCGGTCTTGCTTCCTCGTCCGCGTCCGTCCTCGTCCTCTCGACCCGTCCGGTGGCACTGTTGGTCCTCGCAGTTGCTGCAGCGGTCCTACGCAATGGTCGACAGCACAGTCAGCCCGTCTGGGGTCCCGACCCTCATGGGCATCGACAGCTTCTTCGCCTGGCGCGAGAAGATCGAGCCGGTCCTCCTCGGCATTCGCGCCCTCAACATCGTCTACGGCACGGAGCCTCTTCCGAAGCTCCCGTCGGCTCCCAGCAGCATCGACCTCCGGCTGCAGGAGTCCTGGAAGGACAGGGACGCCAAGGCGATGTCGCTCATCCGACAGACGGTCGGAGGAGCTCTTCAAGGCCTGATCCGCGGGCTGCCCTCGAGCACGGCAATGTGGGCCCTCCTCGCCGATCTCAACAAGCTCGACACACCAGAGCATCGAGCAACCACCAATCGCAAGGTCGCCAACCTCTTCCTCGACGAAGGCGGCGACATGGCCGAGCACCTGAACAAGTTCATGGACCTCTTGGCGGAAGCGGGTGCGGCCAAGCTCGACTGGGCCAACGACGAGAAGTTGACCTGTCAGTACTTCTTCGACACCCTGCCCTACTCTCTTCGGGTGGTCCGGACGGACTGGCGTCAAGTGCCCAAAGAAGAGCAGACCTTCCTCGAGCTTGTCCGGCTCTACAACGAGGAAGACGCAGCTCGGCAGCGGTCCGCCACTCGCACGGCCGATGCGATGGCGATGGCAAGTCTGGCCAAGCCGCAACGCAGCGTCAACATCAAGGGCGTCGCAAACCGAGCTTCGGGCAAGTCGTCCAAGCGTGGCATCGACAAGTTCAAGCAGACCGACTCCGGCAGCAGCAGCAACAAGCGCACGTTGTGCTACGGCTGCGGAGCTCGTGGGCACGAGCGGTCAAGCTGCCCGAACACCAGTCACTTGGGTCCCGGCGAAGGTCCGATCTGCTGGAACTGCCACAAGCAGGGCCACGTCTCAAGCGATTGCAGGCAGCCGAAAAAGCCAAGGTCCTCTGGCAAGGCGGCAGCTGCACAAGAGCTCGGTGGCACCTGGCCAGATGCGGACGACATGCTCGGCGCCGTGTTGGAGCACGCCAACTCGGCCACCGCGACGGACGACAGGATGGTCCTCTTCCTGATCGACTCCGGCGCATCGCGGCACATCGTCACCGACAAGAAGCTACTCAGCGGCGTTCGACCTATCGCCTCGGTCAGCTTCAAGACAGTCGGCTGGCAGGAAACTGCCGACTGTGTCGGTGACATCCACGGTTCCGTCACGTCCGGCAGACGGATCACCTTCAAGGACGTTGTCCTCCTCCCGGGAGCTGGAGTCAATCTCCTGTCGGAGGAGCTGCTGCGACAGCGCGGCTGGATTAAGATGATCGACAACAAGACCGACGTGGCTACCTTGCAGCACAAGGACCACCTCGACTGGCGCATGCCTCTCGTCAAGATCGGACTTCTGCGATACCTACAAGTCCGTCTCGACAAGTCCGACGACGGTTCGCCAGGGCAGGTCCTCGCCCCAGCGGAGCAACACGGCAGTCCGATGCTCGACCTGCATCATCGACTCGGTCACCTCGGCTTCAGTACGATCAAGAAGCTGATCCGGTCCGGTCATCTGCCCTCGGTGTCCGGCATGAACGAAGCCAAGCCCAGCTGCGACAGCTGCGAGAAGGCAAAGGCGACTCGGCATCCGTTCAACGACGCACCGCTCAGAGGGAGTCAGCCCCTTGAGCTCGTGCATTCGGACGTGGCCGGCCCGCTTCGACCGTGTCACGGTGGCTACACCTACTTTGCCACCTTCATCGACGACTTCACCGACCTTACCGATGTGGTCCTCCTTCGGTCAAAGGCAGAGGTTCTCCATCGCTTCGTCGCCTGGGTCAAGGTCGTCGAGCGGGCCTTCAACGCCAAGGTGCAAGTCCTTCGCACCGACGGCGGCGGCGAGTACGTCAACAAGTCGATGACGACTTGGGCCGCTTCGCACGGGGTGCTTCACCACATCACCCCGCCGCACACACCGGAGCTCAACGGTGTGGCCGAGCGCAAGAACCGGACGCTCAAGGAGATGACCGCCGCCATGCTCCACAGCAGCGGCATGCCGGCGATCTGGTGGGGCCACGCCATCATGTTCGCGGCAGTCCTCCTCAAGAAGGTCACCCTGGTGGACGACGGTCGAACCGTGTGGGAATGGGTCCACAAGCGCAAGCCCTCCCTCGGCAAGGCGCAGGCCTTCGGTTCGACTTGCTGGGTGCACATTCCGGCAGCCGACCGCGTCAAGTCCGACTTGTCGATTCCCAAGGCCTGGAAGGGTCGACTCGTCGGCTGGCCTTCGGAGCGCAGCGGCTATGCTGTTCTCAACGAGGAAACGGGCAAGATCGTCTACTCACGCAACGTCTCCTTCGGTGCAAGTCCGAGCGCACCAACAGTCCTTCAAGACGTCGATGTCCCTCCGGGACAAGTCCCGGATGCAAGCATTCTCGACATCGACGACGAGCCCTCAGTCGAAGCTGTCAAGTACGAGTCCGACTCCGACACCGAGCCTGCCTCTGGTCCTCGAGGCATCAAGCGCTCCGAGCCGGACACCACCGTGGACATCGGCCCGCCCTTACAAGTCACTGATCGTCCTGGGGGTACTCGGCGCCTCCCGGCACGTCTTGGGCGTGGTCAACGGTCGGTTCGGTTTTACGACCACTACGCGACATTCTGCCAAGAGTCGGAGGGACATCTCTGCACGATCTCCTTGCTGGACAACGACCCGACCAGCTACGACGAGGCAATGCGCACTCCGGAACAAGCCGAGTGGGCCAAGGCCTTCGAGTCCGAGCTCCAGTCGCTCATCAAGAACGACACGCTCGAGGAGGTGGTCCTCCCTCCCGGCGCCAAGGTCGTCTCCACCAAGTGGGTCTGCAAGACAAAGCGCGATGCAGAAGGCAACTTTGTCAAGCACAAGGCTCGTCTCGTCGGCCGCGGCTTCACCCAGCGGTACGGCATCGACTACGACGAGACGTACGCTCCAGTCGGACGAATGACCAGCATGCGAATCTTCTTCGTCATTGCTTGCGTCTACGACCTGATCGTCTGGCAGATGGATGCGGAGACGGCCTTCCTCAACCCGGAGATGGACCGCGAGCTCTACATCAGCTTTCCGCAAGGCTGGGTCAAGACCAACCCGAAAGCGACCGGCCTTCTAGTCCGCAAGGGTCTTTACGGCTTCAAGCAGTCGGCACGACTGTGGTGGCTGGACGTTGTCAAGGTCCTCAACAACCTCGGCTTCCAGCACAGCGACGCCGACTGGGGCATCTTCGTGCGCATCGAGTCCGACGATACGCGCACGATCGTCTTCGTCTACGTGGACGACTTCCTTATCGGCGGCAAGACGCGGGCCATCATCGACGGTGTTCGAGATGGTCTCAAGGCCGCCTACAAGATGTCCGACATCGGCCCGACTAGCTCTGTCCTCGGCGTCAAGGTCGAGCGAACGGACAGCAGCTTCGTCCTCAGCCAAGGTCACTACATCGACACGGTGCTCGAACGTTTCGGCATGACCGACTGCCGTCCGGAGCCGACACCAATCGCGGTCGGCACCAAGCTCGTCGCAGAGGGAGCTGCGATACATCCGGACCAAGCACGACAGTATCAAGCGCTGGTCGGATGTCTTATGTGGATCGCCCTCTCCACACGTCCGGACGTCAGCTTCGCAGTCAGCGCACTCTCGCGTTTCTGCAGCAGCCCGACCGAAGAGCACTTCAAGGTTGCCAAGCGCGTCCTTCGGTACCTCAAGGCGACGCGCGACCTTGGGCTGGTCCTCGCCCCCGTCAAGGTTGACGGCGAACCTCAGCTTGTCGGCTTCTCGGACGCCGACTGGGCCGGCAATCACGAAGACCGTCAGTCGCAGTCCGGCTACGTCTTCCAGCTCTACGGCGCTACGGTCAGCTGGGGCTCTCTGCGGCAGACGTGCGTCGCCCTCTCCTCGGTGGAGTCGGAGTACATTGCACTTACGGAAGCCGCCAAGGACGCCATCTGGCTTCGGACCGCCATCATGGCATACGACCAGCAAGCAGCGGACTCGGTCAAGATCCGACTCGGCGGCGACAACCAGGGAGCGCTGGCCCTCGCGCAAAACCCTGGCTGGCACCGTCGCACCAAGCACATCGACATCCGGTATCACTTCGTCCGATGGCAAGTCGAGGCTGGTGCGATTCAGTTGGAGTACGTCGGCACATCGGAGCAAGCAGCCGACATCCTCACGAAGGCAACTCCGGCCCCGGTACTTGTCAAGCATCGCCAAGCACTCGGTGTACGGCCGATCTCTGGCATCAAGACGGCGTCAGGTTCAGCAGGTGCTGCCTGAGAGGGAGTGTTGTGAGTCAGTCAGCACTGCTGACAGTGCAACTCTCATTCCGGCTATAGCGGCATGTCGGAGCACAGCCTCCGGCACGGCACGGCAGCTTTCCTCATTCCAGCGCACAGCCCTCCCTTAGCCCGGCACAGCCTCCTCATTCCGGAAGCTGTTCCCGTTTCATATAGTCTCCCTGTCTCGTTTCCCCCAGCTTGCGCCCTCGGGCTCTCTCCCTGACCCCAAAGCTATATAACCAGCCTGTTTCCCTTCTCCTCCCCCCTCTGGCAATCTATCCAGTCCTTCACGTCTCGTCCTCTCCCCTGCCCTTCGTCCTCACTACTCCTTCCGGCCGTCTGCCCCAACGGTCCGCTATCTTACTTCGCACAGCGCCCGTCTGGGACACTGCTGGTTGGCTCGGTCCCCCCTTGATCCAGCAGCATAGGTCAGAGTTCTGGCGGCAGGTCCCTTCGGCTCCACTGCGGAGCTGTACTACCTGGTCCGACCGTCCCATCCCGAACTGCTGGATCCTGTGGGATCCTACCCGACCAGTACCTCCCCTTCGCTCGCTCGCAAGTTCGACACCCGGTCCTCGGTGCGGCTTCGTCCGTCTAGTCCGCACACCCACCTTGCTGGTCCTCGCAGGTGGGTGTTGTCCGTCGTCCGCGACCTTAGTCTACAAGACCTTCGGCTCCACTGCGGAGCTGTACTACCTGGTCCGACCGTCCCATCCCGAACTGCTGGATCCTGTGGGATCCTACCCGACCAGTACCTCCCTTTCGCTCGCTCGCAAGTTCGACACCCGGTCCTCGGTGCGGCTTCGTCCGTCTAGTCCGCACACCCACCTTGCTGGTCCTCGCAGGTGGGTGTTGTCCGTCGTCCGCGACCTTAGTCTACAAGACGTGGTACCGAGCAGTGGCCGAAGGCAGTGGCCGAAGGCAGTGGCCGAAGGGAGCCGGGCGGCAGGCAGTGACGCGGCGACGGTTTGACGTTGACGTCGACAGCGAGGCGGATGCAAGACGAGCGCGCACGAGCGCGCACGCGCAGGTAGGCGAGCACGGGGCGCGCGCGACGGGCGCGACCACGACGACGCAACGACGCGACGAGGGCAATTGTGCAGCAGCTGTGGCCTGAGGGAGAAAGAGGTGACAAGCGACGAGGTGAGCGCCCATCACGCATGGAAGTGGATACATAGTTTCAGCATCGCGTACCTATATGTTTGCCGTGATGGAGCGGATGTTGTAGTTGTGGTAAGAAGAAGTTGTTGGTGGTCGTGGTCGTAGATAATGGTGATGTGGATGTTGACGCGTTCAGACGTGTTGACTGTTGACGCGTTTGGACGCGACGGTGCCAGGTGCCATACCCTGCCGTGGTAAGATAAGAGACGTACCATTCTGTGGTAAGCAGTTCTTCGTTGTACCATTCTGTGGTAAACCTCCTCCTCCTTTCGCGTTCGTCTCGTCGAGGTCGGACCTGGCTGCCGACCACCATCATCGAGGCACTCGCCTCCGTTGCCAGCGACGAGGTCGGCGGTGGGCCACCGTCGTATGGATGGAGGACGATCAAGATGGCGGGCAGCGTCTGCGCGACTTCCTCGACTGGTGCGCCGACAATGCCGTCGAGCTCCACCCCAACTTGGAGATCGTGTCCAGCGTGGGTACGCCTCGCGACGATGAGCAGTACGCCGAGATCGCCATATTTGTGCAGTCCACGGCGACGGAGGGGCTCAATTTTGGTGACATTGGTGAGCCCGCACTGAGACGCGAAGGAAGCAGAGCCGCCGTACTGATCACTTCTTGCACCGTTGACAGCCGCCTCCATTCCCAAGACGGCCATCCTCTCGGGCCAGTCATCAAGTCTGGCCTCGTTCGACCCGACCTTTGTGCCCTGCTCCATCGGTGGACCGAACAGCGACACCGCCTCCGTCCTCGCCATGCCCCAGCTCGCGCTCTGCCTGATGCACGAGTTCATCCTTGGACCAGCGCTGTCGAGGTTCTGGCCCTACCTGGCCACCTTGCCGCCTCGAGGCATCGACCTGCCAAGGCTCTGGAATCTCGATCGCGCAGAGGACGGCGTAGATCGAGGTACGAGTGGCACAGTCGGCCGTTTGTTGCGAGATCGACTCGTGCAGGACGCGCAGCCATCCGATGAGCATCCCATTTCCAATGGTCGTCTGTACGAGTACTTCTGGGCCAAAGGCATCAAGCATCTCGAGACCGCTCATCCTGGACTCGTCAAGAATGCCGGCAGTGGCGAGCGCGCGTCGATATTGCGCTCACTGGACCCATCGCTACGTCTTGACACTATATACAAGCGAGCACAAGGGCAAGGCTTCACACCGTCCGAGCTGGGCGAGCTCTTCATCATGGCCACCACCCTGGTTTCATCGCGCGCCTTTGCCATTGACTACTTTCATGGGTGAGTCTCTCCGTCCTTTACAGAGGGCCCTTACTTCTTCTTGAGGCTCAGAGCCTGCAATGTCGTGATCCTTCAGACCTGCCATGGTACCACTAGCAGACGCGTGAGTGAACCTGTCCCGGCACGCTTCTCTCAGACAAAGTGAGGACTGACACACCCTCGAACACCCGTAGCTTCAACCATCACCCCTTGCACCACGTCGCATGCGAGTGCGAAGACGTCGTCTGCTCCGAATGCGGAGCCCTTTTCGAATGCGAGCATGACGCAGGGTCCGTGTTTGGGTCCGAGACCGATACCGACGCCGAGATGGACGGGTCGAAAGAGCGCACAGGGATCGATCAGGATCAGGATCAGGAGGACGAACCGGACACGATCCTCCTACGAGCGGCTCGGCCGTGCCAGCCGGGCGCGGAGGTATTCAACACGTACGGACAGCTTGGCAATGCGCAGCTGCTCGTGCGGTATGGCTTTGCGGTGCGCGGGAACCCGCATGACCGGTATACGTGGCCGTGGCCGAGGACGTGGCCTTCATCGCCCTCGGGCGTCGAGTCCGAAGAGGCGTTGGAGACGGCTGCCTTGCTTTGCGGGCGAGCGGACGGCCAGGCGGATCGCTTCGCACTCGTCAATGAGCTTGCGGGCTTGGCGGCAAGGGAACGGCTGACGGCGACGGATACAGAACCAAGCAGCCTCCTCGACATCACCGAGACGGAGGCTCCTCGCGGCGCAGATCGACCCCTGTTCCTCACCCAGCAGGGTTCGATCGGTCTGCGGCTTTGGCTGACCGCCCTCGCCTGCGCGCTCTACGAGTCCTCGGACGATCCGACGCGGTGCACTCTCAGCACTCTGCTGCGAATCCATGATGAGTGGCGCAAAGCGGATCCGTGCGGGCACGCTATCGAGCCTCAAGCGCGGGCAGTGGTACGGCTCGCGATGGACAAGGTGCGTCGGCTCGTTCAGCGCCGACTTGCTCGCTCGTGCGAAGCGGTCAGTGACGAAGCGCTGCAAGCAGTGATGGATGGCTCCTCGCCTAGCTCCCGGGTCGGCCTCTCGCATGCCCGTCGAGGCGCGGCATTGTGCATATCGGAGGAACGTATCGCCCTGCGACGATGTCTGTCCAAGCTGGACGCTTTGGAGAATAGATGCGAGCTCGAATAACCCTTTTGTGCCTGTCATGAATGAGGACAGAGTTCGCCATTGCCGCTGGAAATGTTGGTACAAGGATTGCGAGGTGACTTTGAAGTGTGAAGAAACGACGAAATCCGATGGTCTAGTAGAAGAGGACGGTGTGTAGGAGCGGGTGGGGATGTCGCTGTTGATGGGCGTCGAGGATGGAGGTAATCTCTTCGTCGAGGTCCTTGGCACTCTCGAGCTGGAGATGGATAAGGAACACGCATCAATATGGTGCCTTTCTGAGCGGGAAGAAGATGGATCAGAAGCGTACCGCTTTGGCCAGTTCGAGTATAGCCTTGCCGGCCATGAGCGCCTCCTCGTGGTTATCCTTGATGTCGACATTGATGACATGCACCGGCCGGTTGAGCTCGCCACCGCGATTGAGCAAGTCCTCACAGACGGCGTCGAAGCACCGCTCCTCGCAGGTGATGACCACATCGGCAATGTTCCTGCTCTCGTGCCATCGCTCCGGCGCGCGCTTCAGGCGCCTGTTCCGATCGAGCATAGGCAGTATGCCGTTGGCCTGGTAGAGACGCGCGTCTTTGGACTTGAGATCTTGATACATGGCGTCGTAGGCTGTCCCGAATGCGTAGATGTTGGGCTGGTCGGCGGCGGGGCCGGGTAGGCGGACCATGGAGCCTGTGCCGGCGGAGACGACTTTGAAGCCGGCGTTACTGTGGCGAGAGTATGAGGAGGGTCAGGATGGGGGTCTGGGTTGCGCCCTTCTCAGTACGTATGCGACTCACTAGAGGACGTTGTGCGCCTCCATGGAACGGTTCTGGCAGACAGATCAGAAGATACGCGTCAGTGTGCAGTCAACAGCACGGTGATGGCGAGTCGTGGATCTTTGTACCAACCTGGTTGGAAGCGCATACGACGCAGAAGAGGTGCTGGTCCTCGGACGGCGTCACGTTGGAGCCGGGTGGATTGGCAGTCAGCGGTGCCAGTGGCGCCGTCGATGCTGCTGGTGCGACCATGTTCAGCACTGCGCTTCCTTTGAGTCGAGTCGTCGAGGGTTGGATGGTGGTGGTGTGTTGGAAGTAGGAGTAGCTGCTCCAGCATTGCGAGGTCGACGCGTTGACGTCGGCCATTTCTCGGCCCGACGCAGCTTCTCGGACGCGTCGGCCGACGCTCTCCCCCGCTTCGCTCCCTTCCACTTGGCCCGAGCATCTCCTTCAGTCGAGACGGCCACCACCATCGCACACGACACCCAACCCGAGGTCCTCACCATGAAGGCAGTCGTCCTCACCGCGCCCTACAAGATCGAGGTCCAGGAGAAGCCCAAGCCAGAGCTCCAAGGGCCCGGCGATGTCATCGTCAAGACCTCCCTCGCGGCGCTCTGCGGGAGCGACCTGCACCAGTACCGCGGCCACCCCGTCCTGCCCACCTACGGCTTCACCATGGGCCACGAGCTCGTCGGCACCGTCGAGCAAGTCGGCAGCGACGTCACCTCCTTCAAATCCGGCGACCTCGTGGTGTCGCCCTTCACCATCTCGTGTGGGGCGTGCGAGCGATGCAAGTGGGGCCAGACCTCGCGCTGTGTCGAGAGCAAGCTCTTTGGCAGCCCCGTGCTGGAGGGGTGCCAGGCCGAGTACGTGCGTGTGCCGCTCGCAGAGTCGACGCTCTACCACGCCGTCGAGGGCGTGCCAGAGGAGAGTCTCATCCTCATGGCCGACATCTTCCCCACCGGGTTCAACACGGTCCGTCAGGGCCTCGAGCTTCTCAGCGAGCCAGAGCGCGCTGATGCTGGCGTGGTCATCCTTGGTAAGTCACATCGTAGCCGTCCCTCTTCTCTCCGACTCTGAACCATTGCCTTTCCCCGCTCAGGGTGTGGCCCAGTCGGCCTGTGCGCCGTGACGAGCGCAGCACACCTCTTCAACAAGCAGCGCATCATCGCCGTCGACAGCGTACCCGAGCGCCTCGCCGAAGCGAAGAAGCACGGCGCCACGCACACGATCAACCTCGCCGAGGAGAATGTGGCGGAGCGCGTCAAGGAGCTTACGGAAGGCAAGGGTGCCGATGTCGTCTGTGAGGGTAAGTGTCCCGAGTAAGATCATGGTACGGCAGCCTCGTCCTCCTGACAGTCCATTGACTATGCATTGCACTACAGTCGTCGGCTCGCCCCAAGCGCTCCAACTCGCTCTCGATCTCGTCCGACCATGGGGCGCCATCTCGTCGTGCGGCGTGCACACGCACGACATTCCCATCTCCGGCGCGGCCCTCTACGCTAAGAATGTCAAGATGCAGTGAGTGTTGGGCCCTGCCCCCTTCATTCTCGCCTGATGTCGAGGATGAGGACTGTGCTGACGCTCGGTCTGTACTACCAGATTTGGGAGATGTCCCGTCCGCGCCGTGTTCAAGGTGAGCCTGTCCACCTTCCCCACGCTGCCACCCATCCAGCTGACCCCCTCATGAACTTGTCCCCCCTCTCCCAACAAACGCGCACCAAAGCCCGCAATGGACATCCTCGCCCAGCACGCCGACCTCTTCAAGACCTTTGTCCAGCACCGCGTCGCGCCGGAGGAGGCGCCCGCGTACTACGACAAGTTTGACAAGCGCCTCGTGCTCAAGACGGTGTTTGACTTTGGGAAGGCGAGCTGAAGGACGAGTACGAGTACGAGGTGATGCCGTGGGCGGTGCGGTCCGGCGCCCAGTACCTTCCCTTCCCTTCGCGCACCCCGGCGCCCGGCGCCCGTTTCATGCCAGCGCCTGACCAGCGCCCGTGCTTTGCTCAATTCCATCTCAACACGCTGGTCATGAGCTCTTTCTTCTCTGCTGCCCCGGACGCGCTGGCAAGTCTGGCGCCCGTCTGCGTTCCGAGTCCCCGAGTCCGAGTCCGAGTCCGAGTCCGAGTCCGAGTCCGAGGCCGGGGCTCGACGATCGTCTCGCGTTCCCACAAGTGACCAAGAGACGCTGAATTTGAACACATGCGCTGGATGGGATTGTCATTCTGGACAGGACAATGTGCATCTCAGGCCTCTGGGCGCGGCGCCCGGATGGGCAAGGGCTCCGCCGCCAGGGAGGTTCCTCGAGGGGAAATGGTGGTCAGACGGGGCATCAGGACTACATCTCCTGGGCTGCAGCTGTCGACCAAGCCGAAGCCTTAGCCTTCGAGCGTCCGTTTAATCGTCCAAGGTCGAGTCGCGCAGATGCCGATGCGTCCGCACGACCGCCGCACCGCCGTAGTCCTTGCTCCTGCGCTTCGTCCTGCTCGAGCTCGTGGACTTCCTCGAGCTCGTGGACTTGGTGGTCGTGGTCGTGGACTTGGCACCCTCGGCCCGGAGCCCGCGCGGCGTGGGCGTGAACTCGCCGAGGTGGAAGGCGTGCAGCGAGGACATGTCTGCCGAGGGCGGGGGGAGGTCGGCGCCGGCGTGGCGCTGCTGCTGCTGCTGTTTTTGCTCATTATCGTCGTCGTCCAGCGTCGAGCGGGTGCGCTTGATGCTCGTCGAGGGCTTGCTGCCCGAGGTGCGCGTGCTCGCGTTGGAGCGGCTCTCGTTCGAGTTCGCGTTGGCGTTCGAGTGGGCGTCGCTGTCGATCTGGACCTCGACGTGGAGCCGCGACCTGGTGGGCGCGGGCACGGTCTGCACGGCCGTGGGCGTCGAGAGGGACACGGAGGAGAAGTGCTGCTCCTCGTTCTCGCCCTCCTCCTCGGCGGCCTTGGGTCCGGTGGGGGCGGGGCCTTGAGGAGCGCGAGGTGACTTGGTAGCGTTGCCGCACCACTTGCGGAAGAGGTCGCCCATGCTCGGACTGGCGGACGTCTTGTCTGCCGTGGCTGACTTGGTCCCTACGCCCCCGGCGGCCGTCTTGCCCCGCGCACCAGCACCATTGTCCATCGGGGCCGAATCGAGCTGCTCGACGGTGTCATACCCCGGCGGGACGGTGCGCGGACTGACGGGGTCCGAAAGCCTGCGGCCGTCAACGACGACGCGGACGGGCTGGGCGTTGGCGGCCCGCGGCGGGAACGAGTAGGAGGGCTGCTGCTCCTCCATGCCCAGGCTCGGACGCCGGGCGACGTACCCGCGCGCCTCGACGGCATGCTGGAACCTCGAGCGCGCATCGTTTACGTCCCTGGTGCGCCCGCCGTCCGTCGTCTGCGAAGCCGGCAGGGTGGTGGCGGTGATGCTGTTAGCGCGAGCGTGGATCCCGCCCTCAGCATCGCTCTGGGCCTGCGCCCGCTCCGCATTCGCCTGCTCCCTCTGCCGCCGAATCTCCGTCGCGAGCTTGTAGCGCAGGGCCGGGTTCGCATTCTTGTACCGCTCCATAATCTTGGGGTCCGTAATCAGCGCGGGCGGGGCGGGCACGTCGTCGTCCGAGGTACCCGAGTATCCGCCCGAATGGCGGCGGAAGCGCTCGTGGAAAATGTTCGAGGCGCGCTCGATGCCGCCCGACTTCTTGCGCTTCTCTGATACCCCTCCCGCCGCGGCGCTTGTGCCACTGATGGACGAGTCGGTGGAGCCGGACCGGGAGGAGCGGGTCGAGTCCTTGCTGCCGCCGAGCCGAGCACGCTGGTGCGTGAGGGTGAGCTCGCGGAGGTCCTGGGCGGTACGGGATGGGCACACGGTCCCGCGCTGTCCGAAGCCCTTCTCTGCATCCGACAGCTGAGCGGCGTGGCGGCCTACGGGCGGTATGGCACCGGCGCCGCCCGAGGTGCCGGACCGGCTCGTCGCCGAGGACCTGGCCGACTTGGGCATGAGACGCTCGTAGTTGAGAATCACAAACGAGGCCGCGGCGAGGAACTCGGTGGTGCAGAAGAGGCCGTAAAAGAGGGCGTCGCGGTTGATCTTGCTCTCTTCGCCCTTCTTGTCGACTTGGATGGCCTTGTACATGGAGACGATGAAGAGGAGGATGTTAAGGAAGGTGAGCTGGAGGAGCTTGCGTGGTTCCTTGTTGGGCTCGGCCACCCTGTCCCTGCTATATGGTGGCAAGAGTTCAAACAAGGTCAGCTCTACAGTCTGCTTAGGCGGGCCGGGATGGGAGACTTACTTGAGGGCGCCTTGGCTGTACTTGATGGCGAGGACGGCGACCATCATGCAGACGATGAGGACGAGGATGACTCCGTATGCCGACGTGGCCCGCCAAATGTTCCTCAGGCGACGAATATCGTCCGCCGATCCGCTGAGGGCGTCGGTGTATCCGATGGCGGCCTGGAAGAAGATGATGGCCATGCAGAGCAGACCAAAGTCGAGGATGTAGGTGACGATGCGAAGGGCGGTGCTGCGCCGGCGTCGGGCGACGCCGAGGGCCGAGTTGTCCCGACGTGCCGGCTTGTAGGCGCGTGCAGCGTTGCGGACGAGCATCAGGCTTGCGCTGAGGAGGACCATGGGCGCGGCAGCGAGGAGGAGCGCCTGTGCGATGAACATGTGCTTGGACGACGTCTTGCCTCCCTTGGCGACGCCGTGGACGTCGAGCCAGATGCGGAGTGCAAAGACAAAGATGCGGAGGAAGGCGAAGAGGGCGGGTCGCCAGGTGTATGCGAGGGAGGTGGAGGAGGCGAAGAAGCGGGCGAGGATGCCGATGAAGAGGAGGTTGTAGAAGGCGAGGAAGACAATGTTGCCGTTGACGTTGTGGCCGATGCCGGGCACGCCGCCGAGGGGCACGCCGAGGCTCGGGGGCACGATGAGCGTGGTGGCTGCACCCACTGCTGCGCCCGTCGCCGCTGCGGCGTCGGTGAGGCTGTCGTTGACAAGTGCCGACATGACGGGGAACCCACGAGGTGTCGAGGACGGGGACGGAAGCGACCTGCGCGTTCCGTTTGGATGTTCCCCTCCGGAAGGCGAGCGGAAGCGGAAGGCGGATACGGAAGGTGTGGTGCGCGCGGCTGCCTCCTGTGCGACCGCGACGGAATGTGGGCTGACCAGAGCCGGAAGAGAAGAAGCCTGCGGGAAGTGGGAGCGGAAGTGGGTGCAAAGGGAGGTAACGAGGAGGAGGTGGGAGGGAGATGGTGTCAGCCAGCTGCCACTCCGAGCCCCCGTCGTATTTGAGGGCCGTCAGCATGGATGCGGGCTCCGTCTCTGCCCGCCCCGAGGAGCCGCCCGCTGCCGCAGCCGCAGCCACTCGCACTCGTGCGATATGGAATGAGGACGGTGAGAGGGGCGCAAGGGCGTATGAGGTGAGTGTACCTCGTCCGAAGACAGGCCTCATCTCCTCTTGCGCTTCTTGCCATCGATCGCAGGATGCGCTGCTCGTATGGCATTGCCATAACTGCCTGTGCATCGTGGTAAGCATGCGGTGCTTCAATACATACCTCGTGTGCACATCGTCGTCGTCGTCGTCGTCGAGGTCGAGGTCGAGGTGGAAGGGAGGCAAGGGGAGTGAGGGTGCTCAGATCGGGAAACGCCGACCGCGACGGGCCGCATCATCGGGCGGGGCGGGGGTCAGCGCATGCATGCAGGCCAAGCTGCTGCCCCTCGAGTACTCTCCTACTCGCCATGCATGGCCTCGTCCTCGACCACGACCACGACCATCTCAAGGAGGACAACGACGGCGGCGGCAAGGACGTAGCCAGCAGTAGCAAGCAGCACACCTTGACAGCCAGCGCTGGCACAGAGAGGCCCACCATGGCGTGGGGCCGGGAGTCGAGGTTGGTTACCCTCCTCGTCATCGACATTGTCTTCTTCTTCGTCGAGATCATCTCGGGTGAGCAGCGCTTTCAGAAGAAGGAGAAGGACGTGCTGATGCTCACATTGTTGTGCTTCTAACCCACCCAGGATATGCCGTCGGCTCGCTCGCCCTCGTCGCCGACTCGTTCCACATGCTCAACGATGTCATGTCCCTCATCGTGGCCCTGTACGCGCTCAAGGTGAGCCAGCACCAACCCCACCCTCCTCGTCCGTGTCTGACTTCTCCTTAACACCACCTCTCTTCCACAGCTCTCCACCAAGTCTAATACGGACCGAGACCCAAGATATTCCTACGGCTGGCAGCGCGCAGAAATACTCGGCGCCCTCATCAATGGCGTCTTCCTCCTCGCCCTCTGCTTCAGCATCTTCATGGAGGCCATCGAGCGCTTCGTCAACATCAATGGTGGGTGTCTCATGCCGTCATGAGCCTAGATGGAGCATGCTGCTGACCATTCCTATTGCCACCTGCCAGAGGTCAAGAGTCCCAAGCTTGTCATCTTCGTCGGCTCCCTCGGCTTAGCGTCCAACATCGTAGGACTCTTCCTCTTCCACGGTATGTTTATCGAGGTCATGATGGACGCGGCGCAAGCTGAGTGCTGACCCATTGTCGACTATTCAAAGACCACGGTCACGCCCACGGTGGCCACTCCCATGGCCACTCCCACGGCCATTCACATGGTTCGTCAGCAGCCAAGCCAGCAGTGGCAACCACCTTGCCCGCCCCGTCGCACTCGTCATCCGAGCCTTTGCCCATCGCCGGAGCCGGTGCCAATGCCTCCAAAGCGCCCGAACTCAGCGGCACGCCAAAGCGGAGAAGGGAAGACAGCACGTCCACCTTACCGTACACACCCGCTCAGACGCGTGCCTTTGTCATCAATGCCGCCCATCAGATGGGCTACGAGTCAGGCGGGCGCACCGGACTCGCATCGTCCTCGTTCGAAGGGAGCGAGTCACAACGACTGTTGGGATCGCGCGGCCGGTCACAGTCGCACGAGTACGGCTCCACTTCGGCGGCGGCCGGCAGGCCATCAGCCAATATCGATCTGGAAGCCCAGACGTCGTCGGCGACGTCACAAGCTTCCGAGGTGACGGCTGTCGCGAGCAGCAGTAGTGCCAAGAAGGCTCATGGGCATTCTCATGCCTCCCACGCTCATTCGCACGCACATGATGCGCACGAGCCCAATGGGCATGGGCATGATCACGACCACGATGAGCACGACCACGGCTCGGAGGACCATGGCGGACATGGGCACGGTCACGGCCACTCCCACGGCGAGGACGGCAGCATGAACATGCGCGGCGTCTTCCTCCACGTCCTCGGCGACGCGCTCGGCAACGTCGGCGTGATCCTCTCCGGCATCTTCATCGCCTTCACCTCGTACTCGTGGCGCTTCTACACGGACCCAGCCATCAGCTTCCTCATCACGATCATCATCTTTTCTTCCGCGCTGCCCCTCGTCAAGAGCGCGTCGTTCATCCTGCTCCAGGGCGTGCCGCCGACGGTGCCGATCGAGACGGTCAAGGCGTCGATGCTCGAGGTCGATGGGGTGCTGAGCATCCACGAGCTGCACATATGGCAGCTGAGCGAGAGCAAGATTGTAGCCAGCGTGCACGTCCTCGTCGACTGCTCCCCCGGCCAGAGCGAGCGCTTCATGGACATTGCCGCCAAGCTCCGACAGGTCCTCCACCAATGGGGCATCCACTCGACGACCATCCAGCCCGAGTTTGTCGACGGCCTGCTGGAAGCGGCCAAGATTAGCGGCGTCGCCGTCGCGGGCGAGCGGGACGAGCACGGCCGACTGCTCACCGAGCGCGGCACCCTCGTCGAGCGCGAGCTCAGCATGGCGGATAACAACTGTCTCCTCTCGTGCGGCGAGGACCCGTCGTGTCTCAAGGCGGCGTGTTGTCCGCCCGCCTCGGCGGCAACGACGGGCGGGAGCAAGAATGCGTCGCGCCGGGGGTCGGCGAGCGGGAGTGGGTCGGCGGCTGGGACCGTGGTGCAACAACGGACGGGCGTCTCGCTTTCGTCCGGGCACGACCATGAGCATGACGAGCACGACCATGAGCACGGCCACGAGCACAGCCACGAGTCCAATGATGCCCACAAGCACAGTCATTAAGGATCGAAAGGCCCACTCGTCGTTCGACCTTGTGCCCCTCGCAAGGTGGGATCCGATGGCAGCCCTAGAGACGCGTGCGGGCGCCTCACTTTGCCTCGGACCTACGCGAGACGCAGACGCACGCCGGACATTCTTCTTCCGCTCCTTGCCCTCGCCCTCCCAGTCTTCCGATCTCGACGGTCGCCCGTTTCTCCCTCCCTCCTTTGCTCTCACGGCGCTGGGGGCCCATCCCTTCCCTTCCCCTTCCTCGCTGCCCCACTCGGCTCAGCCCTGCTCCTCTCACCCTCTCAATCTCGAGATGTACAGGCGACTATCAACTCGTAATGATGCTGTTCTTTTGAGTCTAGCGCTGTATCTCGTTACTCTTGCGCGCCTTGTGACTATGCCGGTGGGAGGGTCGTGTCGGGTCCGACAGCGGAGTTACGGATCCCTTGCCTTTCTCCTCCTCGACCTCAGCCCGCCTCGACGAGGATCCTTTCTTCGTGCTGACCACCACGACCGTGTCGGGCTGTCCTCGGCAATGACGGCGCCGCGACAAAGGACGGGGCGCGGATGTCCCCATCGCAGCCTCATCGGCGGCCAGAGGGCAAACAGCGATGAGCGCCGCAAGGACGCCCACGGCGGCGAGGATATAACATGCTTGTGGTATCCAAGGCTGACATCCTTGCTTGCCCTTCCTCCATCAGCATTCCCTCTTCCCTCTTCTGCTCTCTCCCTGCTTGATTCTTCTACAGAATGGCCCTCCTCAACAGCATCCGCTCGCAGCCCACCTCGCCCACCGCTTCGCGCCTGCTCAGCCCGCTTTCGCCCACAGCGACCACCTTTGCTGTCCCGTCAGCATCCTTCACCACCTCGGCCGGGGCTGCAGCATCGTACGCCCTCGCGGCCTCCGTGGCTCCTGAGCAAAGCATCATCAGTGACAGAGCCTCGCACTGGCACGCCGTCCAACGCGCAGCTGCCTCCCACTCCTTCTCGCTCTACGCCCTCAGCAGGCTGTACGAAGCCGACCCAGACCCGCCCGAGCTCGCGTCCTACCTCGTCTACCAGCTCTGGCCCGCCTTGCATGCGAGGTGGACCGCGCTCAAGGGGGGAGTGTCCGCGTGGGTGAGGGGCCATCGGTGGGTGGCTCCTACCGCCTACTTTATCGGCGCGACCAGTCTTGCGCGCGCTACAGTCACCTCGGGCTGGACCACCATCGGACTTCGGGGCGGCCTCAGCATGCTCGGCTCGCTCTCAAACCAGTGGGCACAGCGTCTCACAGGCGCCATGGCCCGTCTCACCCTGCCCATTGGCAGAGGCGGACATCAAGGCCTCTCGCGAATGGTACCCCTCGCACTCGCGGGCGGGCTCTACGTCGGTTATCACTACCTCCGAGACGCAATCAACGACGACGATGGCGCGTCCGCGGGCCCGACGAGCCAAGATGCGAGCGAGATCAGCGACCCTGCCAGCATCAGTGCGTGGATGGACCGCATCGAGCGGATCACGGGCTCGACCACAACGGCGGCGGTAGCCATGACGGACGCCGCCCTCGCCTCCTCCTCGGACGACATGTCGGCGTACTCGTACGAAGTCATCAACCACGAGGAGCCCGTCTCGCCCGCCAGCACGGACTCGAGCGGGACGACGATCACGCCCCGGCATTCCTGCCACGCCAGTCTCGCAGGCAGCAACACGAGCAACGCAAGCAGCAGCAGGTACACCAGTGCGCGCTCCCACTCCTCCTCAAGCTGGGCCAGCCTCGAGCCCGTCCCTCTCGACCGGTTCGAGTCGCACCATCAAGCTAGGGAGCGGGGGCGGCCTTACCCGCCCTCGCACGCGCACCTATCCTCGCCGCCTCGTCATCAGGAGCCTCACCAGCGTGCCCGCCTCTACGCGGAGCAAGAGAAGGAGGAGACGATGTCAGCGCCGCCACCGGCCCGGCTCAATCTGTTCGGCCTCTACCTCGACGGGCTCCAATCGCGCGGACATTCTGCCTGAATCTGTTACGACCTCCTACCTTTGCTATTATCGTAGTTTGACTCGGGCAGGACCCCCCTCCTTTCTCTTTCACCCTCCTGTATATTGTGTCCCTCCTTCGCACGCCTGTCGTAAATCTATCACAATTCTCAATTGCTGTCCATGCGTATACGCGTCTCACGACGCAGAAACGTCTTCCCGAAGCGCGCACGCTCGCTCACACCTCCTGACTCGAGATCTCAAACCCAGCATACCTCACAAACCGCTCCGCCACCGCCTCCCCATCGAGCGCAGCCACCGTCGTGACGCCGCCCCTGCGCTCCTCGGCGGGGAGCCGGGCCTTGTCAGCGACGACGCACGCAATCTCGACGATCATCTTGGCTGTCTGGAGGTATCCCGGATCGCCGCGGAACGACATCTTCTGCAGCACCGCCTTGCCCGCCCCCGCCGTGTCCGAGTCGGGCGCGGCCGACTTGGACGGTTGGGCCCGCACGAGGGTCAGACCGGAGAAGCCGCCCTTGGCCATCGCGCGCTCCGATGGCCCAAAGTGATCCGGGATCAAGTTGCGCACGACCCACCGCCCGACGCGCAGCCGGAGGAGGAGGACGCTGAACTGGAGGAAGAAGGAGGCGAGGTAGGCGAGCACGGTGAAGGGCACGCTGATGCTCTCCCTGTAGACGAACTTGGCCGCCTTGCCGTAGGCGCAGTTCGTCCTGGCCGTGTTGGTGTAGCTGGCGTCGTCGCGCTCCAGCAGGGCGGCGGAGCGGAGGATGATGCGGCCGTTGTGCGGGAGGAAGGGCGAGGCCATGCCTGCTCCCTTGCCCAGCGCCGGGTGGGCGAGCTTTCCGATGGGGTTGGAAGACTTGCCTCCTTTGACTGTTGAGAAGACAAATACATCAGCAATGAACAGGACAAAGTCAAGTGATGGAGTTAGGGCACGTACTAGGTGAGAGCAGGTCAGCCGGGTGCGGCGGAAGCGTCTGAGGCGCCAACTCGGAAATGTCGGCCAGACTCAAGATGGTGCCCTTGCTGATACCACCGCGTGCTTTCCATGCCATGGTGGCCTCGAGACAGGATGGCGTGGGTGCGCCGCCCAGAGCCTTCTTGAGCGCTTGCACGCCGAGGTAGACGGACAGGTCGAATGGCACCGCTGCATGAATCGGGGAGGAGGGTCAGCTTGAGCACTCAAGGTAGCATAGGGAGAAGCTCACAGTCGAAGCCGGCAGACGGGATGATGATCGACCCGTTCTTCTTGGCCGTGTCGTGGTACTTCAAGATGGCCTTGTAGAAGAATGACTCCCTGTCATTGTCCGAATCAGCTCGGGTTTCCAACGCATAGAGGCCAGAGATGCAGAAGGACTCACCCAGTCAGGTCGACGTATCCGACGCCGCGCTCGCTCTCCGCGCATGCCTTGATGACATCGGCCGCGCCGTAGGCATGGTAAGGCCCTGCGAGGTTGATGATGACGCGTGACTGATCGACGAGGCTGGCCAGACTGGCGGGGTCGCGGGTGTTGACCTCGATGATGCCGATGTCGTCGCCGAGACTAAACTCGGCCTTGAGGGCATCCAAGCGGGACCGGGAGCGGCCTGCGATGGCGAAGGAGCGCTTGTCCGGGTGGGTGAGCAGGTATCGCACCACCTGTAGAAGGGAGATGGAGGCATCAGCGTCTGAGGCATGGCCATCACCAGCGGGAGCCTGCGTCCACTCACCAGCTTGCCGACGAAGCCAGTTGCGCCGAGGACGACGAGGTCGTACACTGCCATCGTGGTGGGGTCGAGTGGGAGGAGGAGGTGGTGGTGGTGGTCATCCCGATGGATCCATGGTCCGTCGGGGGGCATTTCGAGGTGGGGGAGGGGGGAGCAGGAGCCGACGACGGAGCCGCACCCGATAGCCCACCTGCGCGAGCAAGAATATTTTGGGACCCGGCGACCTTCACCACCTTCTCCTCGACGACGACGACGATCTCTACTCGCAACCCTTTGCAACACACTGCACCCGCCCGCCATTATGAGCGCACACGATGCCTGGCAGTCGCCTCTCTCTGGGTGAGTCCCTCTTTGAGTGCGAGGTTGTTGACGAGGAGGAGCTCACCACCCCTGCCTGCCTACCCAGCCGCTACGCCAGCAAGGAGATGGCCAGTCTCTTCTCCAACTCCGTGAGCCCATCATCACTGCCCCTGCTACAGGCTCCACGCGCATCCCTGACTCACGCGCTCATGGGAATCATCAGACACGCTTCGGCACCTGGCGCCAGCTCTGGCTCAACCTCGCCATCGCCGAGAAGGAGCTCGGACTCGACATCCCCGACGAGGCCATCGCTCAGATGAAGGCCAACCTGGTGAGCTGCTACAGCGGTCGACACGTGGTAGCTCGATAACTGAAGTAGTGGAATCGCACCGCTTATAGACCCTCGACGACGAGCAGATGAAGCTGGCCGCAGAGGAGGAGAAGCGTCGGCGGCACGATGTCATGGCCCACATTCACGTCTTTGGCACGGTCGCACCAGCCGCTGCTCCCTACATTCAGTAAGTTTCTTCGGCCTGCTCTGGCCTAGCTGGCTATTTGTGCACAAGTTGACTCCTTGTCCTCGGTCTTGCGCTCCAGCTTGGGCGCAACATCCTGCTACGTTACCGACAACGGTGAGTTTCTCAGACGGGGTGATCAGCCCAATACAGCACTTGCTCAAGCAGCTTGAGCTTTACAGCCGACCTCATCTTCCTCCGACGCGGCCTGGACCTCCTCTTGCCCAAGCTGGCTATCGTCATTCAACGACTGTCGGCATTCGCGGCGCAGTACAAGGACCTGCCCACCCTCGGTTTCACGCACATGCAGCCCGCGCAATTGACCACCGTCGGCAAGCGCGCCACGCTCTGGATCCAAGAGCTGCTGTGGGACCTGCGCAACATCAAGCGCGCTCGTGACGACCTCGGCTTCCGCGGGGTCAAGGGCACCACGGGTACGCAGGCCAGTTTCCTCCAGCTCTTCGACGGCGACCATGACAAGGTCGAGGCTCTCGACGAGCGCGTCACGGCCCTCTTCGACTTCCCCTACGCCATGCCCGTGACGGGCCAGACATACTCGCGCAAGGTGGACATTGATGTGCTCTCGCCCCTCGCCTCCTTCTCCGCCTCGGCCTTCAAGATGGCGACGGACATTCGACTGCTCTGTCACCTCAAGGAGATCGAGGAGCCGTTTGAGAAGGACCAGATTGGGAGCAGCGCCATGGCGTACAAGCGGAATCCGATGCGCTCGGAGCGGGTCTGTGGGCTGGCGCGCTGGCTGGGTAACATTCTTAACAGCACCAGGGACACGGCTGGCGGACAGTGGATGGAGCGCACCCTTGACGACAGGTGAGTAGTCCCTCCCACATTCCTTTTCAGGCAGCCATGCTCACTTTGCTCTTCTGACGGCCACAGCGCCAACCGGCGTCTCACCATCCCCGAGGCCTTCCTCACCGCCGACGTGATTCTGACGCTGCTCCAGAACATCACCGAGGGCCTCGTCGTCTACCCGGCCATCATTGCCCGCCACATCTCCGCCGAGCTGCCCTTCATGGCGACCGAGAACGTGATCATGGCCATGGTGCGCGCGGGGGGCGACCGCCAAGAATGCCACGAGCACATCCGCGTGCTCTCCCACCAAGCCGCGCGTGTCGTCAAGGAGCAAGGCGGCGACAATGACCTGATTGAGCGGATCAGGAAGGACGCCTATTTCGCGCCCATTCTCGACCGGCTCGATGCCCTCTTGGATCCGAGCACGTTTGTAGGGCGGGCGCCGCAGCAGGTGGAGAGCTTTATCAAGAAGTGGGTCGAGCCTGCGCTGGAGCCGTACCGGAAGGACATTGCGGGTGCCGCCAAGGCGGAGCTCAGCGTCTGATCGCTCGGTGCTGGGTGGGGTCTACGAGTATCAGACATCTGCATGGGCAATGGCATCTTCTCGTCGTGTAGGCCCGAGTTATCAGGGAGGGACCAGGGCGCATAGCGTTTTGCGACTCCGTGTCTCGTGATGCGCGAGCCTGCGCTTCAAGCTCGATTCGCCGAGCGGCGATTCGCCCAACATGATGCGGCCTCCGCCCAGGCGGGCCGGCGCTCGGGCGAGCCGCGCGAGTTCGAGTTGGACAACATCGACAGCGGCGGGGGGCCCAACGGCGAGGTCGAGCGTCTCGACAACGACGACCACCTCGACGCAGCATCGACCTCGCTGCTGCTCCCTCTTCTCATACACCACCCACACGCTCACTCGCTCGTGCAGCGCAAGGCAGCAGCAGCAGCAGCAGAGCAGCAGCCTCTCACCATGTCCGGCACCGTCGCCGTCGCCCAACAGCGAGCCAACACGGCCCCCATGCAGCCACCAGCAGCGCGCCAGCAGCGCGAGATCGAGACAATCGTGATTGACGACTCCGACTCGGACCCAGACATGCCCGAGGTCATTGCTGATGTCCGCCCTGCCGCAACACGCGTCGCCACCGACCCGGACAAGACCATCGTCCTGCCAGGACCCGGCCAGCGGGGCCAGAAACGTCGCCACCTCGTCGCCGGCAGTGAGAAGGAAGGTCACCTCAGAACGAGCGACAAGCAGTCCCTCTCAGAACGCGCCAAGTCCAAGGCGAAGGCGTCTGATGCTCCCACGCCAGCCTCGCCGCAGCAGCAGGTCCAATCAGCGCCATACCGTGCCGATGTCGAGGCAAGTCCCATCAGCTTACCCCTCTTCTCAACATACAACTGCCCCATCTGCCTATGCCCACCGGTCAGCGCAGTCACCACGCGTGAGTCCTCAAAGATGCACGCCAGCCCTCACCTTCTCTGTTGCTGACGCATCGCCGCTCCATGTTCTCACAGCATGCGGTCATCTCTTCTGCGGCGGCTGTCTCTTCGATGCGCTACTCACGCAGACCAAGAAGAAGCATGAAGAAGACGCAGAGCGGCGCATCTTCATTGTTAACTCGCTCAACGCCGCGCTGCCTCTCTTCCACATGCCCGCCTTCCCTTACTCCCATCTGGGCATGTTCAGCCGCCGAAACAACGACAACGCAGCCGCCTTTCCGTGGTTGTATCCCAATGCAAGCGGTGCAGCCAACCCATCAGCTGCAGAGGCATCATCAGGTCCAAGCAGCAGCACCAGTACAGGGCGATCCACGCGAAGCGCAGCCTCCGGCGCCTCGTCTTCCTCAACTTCGGATTCGCGCGCTACAAGGACCGCCACCTCATCATCTTCTTCGAATGGTCACGATCGCTCACGTGCGACCTCCAGCCTTGATCTCGGTCGGCTCTCATCTGAGGTGCTCAACGAGTTCACGCAAGCTACCTTCGGGACGGCCAGTACAGCGACTCCAAGCGGGCCCTCTGCCTCAACAAGCACGAGCTCCTCAGCCTCCAGCTTTATGAATGGCGCGCGTGCGGCGGCACAGAATGCGTTCGACCGTCTGCGACCCTTTGCCCTGGCCATGTTCCACCCTGAAGATGCTGCGACTGGGGCGGGCTCAGCAAGTGCTCCCTCGCCATCGACTCTCAACCCGTCTACTTCTCAGTCATCGGGGTCGACCTCGTTGTCCGCCAGTCAGAGCTCGGAGACGGCCAGAGGGCCGGGTACGACATCGGCTGGCGCTGCCTCTAGTGGTGGTGACAGGTCCAGCGCCGGTACCTCGGCGCTTCCAGGTCTACATCACCTCCTCAGGGGCCATCCTGGTCTGACCAGTCTACATCCCTTCGCCAGCGCGATGCAAGCAGGCGGCCAAGGCAGTTCCAGCAGGTCGGGAAGCTCCAATAGTAGTGGAGGAGGAGGAGGCAGCACGAGCAGCATTGGACGTCACGCTTCGCCTGCGCCTCGGCCGCTGCACAACTTGGCCGGCATCTGCCCGCTCTGCCGCGGCTCCATTCCCAAGGGGTTCAATGTCAACAAGCGCTCGCGGCCGCCCACGAATCGGTACCTGCACCGCGATGGACGTCCCCGGCGCGGCGCGAACGATGTCGATCCGCTCAAGGGCAAGATTGTAGGCTTGAGACTTATGCTGGGTCGGCCGGTGGATGATCCTGCTGGGGTGGCGATGGAGCGGGCGCGTGTGGCGAAGCGGCGCCGGGTCGAGGTGATTGAGGAGGTGGTCGGTGGGGACGACGAGGAGGACGAGGTCGCTGTCGTCGTTGGTGAGGGGAGCAGCATGGACGTTGAGGAGCTGGTAGGGGCTGACTAGGCCTTGTACGAGTAGCTCGCGTTGCGAGTAGCGAATGAATGCGATTTACGGTACATCCTTTCGAGTGTGGTGAATGACCATCCCGTATCCGCCTCTGTCCGCTTATGTCCGACCAGCACCCGATCCAGCACTCGGGATGGGATGCAGGTCTCGAGAAGGTCGAGTTGGAGAAGGCCTCACGACGTCGACCATCGCACCAAAACACACTCGATGGACGTCTTTGCCACACCCAGCGGATCGAGACCGCTTCTGTCCTCGCGATGGAAGCGGGCGCGGACAGATGATGACGCCGCAAGCTCGTCCTGGCAAGATATCTACGGCGAAGCTTCGTCGTCAAGCTCGGCAGCGCTGCATAGCAGTGCTCCAACGAGACAGGCCCCGCTGCAAGCCCAAAAGACGGTTGAGGAATCGGATGAGCAGCAGCGCAAAGAGCAAGCTAGGAGATGCGATGGCCTTGCCAAGGCGCTGCAGCAGGTCCACGAGCTGCTGGACGGTCCCACGGACCGAGCGCAGGCCGCGTCGATCCATCTGAGCCGCGACGACTGGCTCGACTTCTTCGCCCACCGCGGCCCGCCCATCACCCGAATGGAGCAGCTGCTGGCCAAGTCACAGGATGGACCATCAACGATTCCCTTCAAGACGGACACGGTTGCCAAGCTCCCACTTCGTCAGTTGCGCGGGCGATGTTTGGCCGACTTTCACGGGTTCGAGGGTCGGCTTTCTGCCATTGTCGATGGGCTTCATGCGCTGGCGAACGAGCAGGCGGCGGCGGAGGAGGAGGCGCGCGAGCACGAGCGCGAGCGCGAGCTAGAGCGGGCGGCTGAGTCGGAGCAAGGAGCCGCGCATCAGCGGTACAGCTACGGGACGATGCCGTACGGCGCGCATCGCGCGTACGACCATGACCACGGCGCGCCTCGAGACGTCCCTCGAGATGACTACGGGCACCGGTGGCATCCTGCGCAGAGCTCGCGTTGAGTGTTAGGCAAGGCTGTCACTTCGATCCATGCGCAAGTCACTCTGTCTTCTGTCATTCTGACTGTGATGCAGACGTTGAGCCGGGGCGGTAGCATATCTATGGAAGTGACCACGAATCGCTGGGACCCAAGTCGGCGCGACAGAGGAGCGATGTTGACGGTGCGGTTTCGGTGCTCGGCAGTTGGTGCACTGCAGATGGACACTGGACAGCAGCGTCCCTGCGTCCGCTGTCAGCGAGGTGGCCCGCGCCCTCGCCTTCGGCCGTCGTCTCGCCGCGCTCACCCATCCGATCTTCTTCACGACGACGACGACGACGACGACGACGACGGCATCGAGTACCAACCCAGCTTCCTCATTCCCCACTCCTCCCTCCACCGCTCGCGCATCGCACGACATGGCCTCGCATCTCGCAAGGTCCGGCTCCCTCGCCGCAGCCGTGGCCGCCATCACCTCCCACGGATCCGCCTCCGCCTCCGCCCAGGTCGCCGCACGCGCCGCCGTCCTCACCGCCGCCACGCCCAAGCACCGCCGACCGGCGACGACGCTCGCGGCAGGTCTGCCCAGCGCCGTGTCGCGCGCGCCGAGGAAGTACGGCGGCATCGTGTCGGCCACGCTCGTGCCCGGTGATGGTGTCGGCAAGGAGATCACGGTGAGTTCGGATTGATAGGCGGCGCTACGCCCGCCTCGCAACGCGCCACGGTGGTCGGATGGAGCGCTGCGGTGCTGACTACGATGATTCATGTCTGCAGGACTCGGTCAAGGAGATCTTCGAGTATCTCAACACGCCCGTCGAGTGGGAGGAGTTCGACGTCAGTGGCGAGACACACGGCTCGGAGAGCCTCTTCAAGGAGGCCATGGACAGCCTCCGCCGTAACAAGGTCGGCCTCAAGGGTGAGCATGGACTCGTAGACGACGCTCTCACACCCTCGCGTGAGATGGCTGACTTCCGTCTGGCCAATCCCACTAGGTATCCTGTTCACCCCCATCGACACGGCCTCGCACAACTCTTGGAACGTGGCCATGCGCCAGCAGCTCGACATCTACGCCTCCGTCGTCATCTGCAAGAGTCTGCCCGGCTTCCCGACGCGACACAAGGACGTCGACTTTGCCATCATCCGTGAGAACACCGAGGGAGAGTACAGCGGTCTCGAGCACCAGGTTGGTCCCGCTCTGCGTTTGGCATGATCGTTTCTGCCTTGGAGGGGAACTGACACTCCATTTTATTCTCGCAACAGTCATATCCAGGCGTCGTCGAGTCGCTCAAGGTCTCCACACGCGCCAAGGCCGAGCGCATCGCCCGCTTCGCGTTCGACTTTGCGCTCAAGAACGGCCGCAAGAAGGTGACGTGCGTGCACAAGGCCAACATCATGAAGCTCGGTGACGGTCTCTTCCTCAACACGTTCCGCAAGGTTGCCGAGGAGTACAAGAGCAGTGGTATCCAGAGCAACGACATGATTGTCGACAACACGTGCGTTGTACACACCTGTGTGCTTGTCCGGGTTGCCAAGGCACGTCTCGCTGACCTTGTAGGATGCTCTTCCCGCAGTTCGATGCAGCTCGTCTGGAAGCCACAACAGTTCGACGTGATGGTCATGCCGAACCTGTACGGGAACATTGTGACGAACATTGGCGCGGCGCTGGTCGGCGGGCCGGGCATGGTGCCCGGCTGCAACATAGGGCGCGAGTACGCGCTCTACGAGCCCGGCTGCCGTCACGTCGCCAAGGACATCATGGGCGCCGGCGTGGCGAACCCGACGGCAATGGTGCTCTCCGCCTCGATGATGCTGAGACACCTCGGTCTGGACACGCACGCGAACCAGATTTCCAATGCGGTGTACCAGGTCATTCAGGAGGGCAAGATCCGTACGGCGGACATGGGCGGCAAGGCCAAGACTCGCGATGTGACCAAGGCGATCCTTGACCACTTGTGAGACCCTACAAGCTTGTTGGCTGCCTTGCTAGGGGCGCCTTGTCGTCAAGCCTGGCCCTTGCCCTCCTCCTCCAATATATTTCTTAGACCTGCCCTTTCTCAACCTTTGACGATGCCACTCGGACAAGGGACGATGATCACAGAGGCAGGACAGGCTCCCGCGCCCATCTAGCTTTCAATCTCTCAAGAGGGTGCATTTGTCGAGGATCTTCTTGAGTGCAGGCGGCTTGCGATTGGGAGCGATGGCGATGGCTGTTGGCATGTTCTCGGGCTGTTCGAGCCAGAGGTGGTGTCGTGGGAAGCGCATGCCCAGCACCTCGTCCCCCTCTTCTGCACCCTGTCCTTCTCGCGCTTCTCGCCGCTGAGCCTCGTCCGCCGCGCGCGCCTGCTCGAGCTTGGCGCTAAGCTCGAGGAGCGGGCTTCTCTCCCCGCCGTCGCCGTCGCCTTTGCCACCCCCTGCCACCGGCGTCGCGCCGCCGCCTTTGCCCGCGCTCTTGGGCGCGACGAGGACAATCTTGTGCATGCTTCCCAGCACGTCCGGTGCGATGTAGGCCTTGGTGGCTGCCTCGTTGGCCGTCTGCGCGATGATGGCGATGGCGGCGTGCGCGCCTTGGGCTATCAGGGCGCCGCGACTCCATTCGGGCGCCTGGCAGAGTGCGAATGTCAGCGAGGCAGGCTGGCGAGAAGGAGAGGCGCTTGCTCACCTTGGTGATGGCCCTATCGATGATGATCTGCATGACAAGCGGCCGCTCGCCGGCGCTCGCCTGTGTCTGCGATGAGGACGGCGCCTTCGTGGACGCGTCCGCCGCCGTGCTCGGTGTTGACATCGCGGCCAGAGAAGGCAACACGGGTCGGTGGCACAGTCGTAAGGAGGGTCGAGGGCTGGACGAGCGGAGAAGGCAGCGCGGGGGCCTGGGCAGACGGAGCGCCATGCAGCGGCGGCCGTGGCAGCGTACACGAGTTCACCTACGAGATGGACGTCGGGGAGGACGTGAATGGTGACGAGGGTCAGTGCGTCGTCGTCGTCGTCGATCTTCCCACCGACCACCACCATCTCCGTCAAGCATTGTAGCCATGGCGGGCACCTCAGCAACACCACTGCACTCGTTGGCGGCGTGGTCGCTCGCCGACGTCGGCGCGCCGGCCTCCTCATCAGCAGCATTGTGAGTAGCACCGCCGTTGCGTACGGGCACAAGGAGCTCACCCTACCTTGGCCCCCTCTTCGCCATACAGAACCAAGCGCGACCCATCGATCCCCTCACCACCCGGCTTCTCAGCGCTGGCCACCGCGCCCTCATCGTCCAAGTCCAAAGCGGCCGCCGCCACAGCAGGCGCAGCAGCAGCAGCGTCGTCGTCCAAGTCCATCACCCGCCCCACACCCGCCCAGCACTCGGCCCTCCAGCAAGCCAAGGCATGGGAGGTCGCCCTCGCCCCGGCCAAGAGCCTGCCCATGAACGCCATCATGCTCTACATGTCCGGCTCGGGCGTGCAGATCTTCAGCATGATGGCCGTCGGCATGCTCGTCACCAACCCGCTCCGCGCCCTGACCAATGTCGAACAACGTGCGTGCTTGGAGAAGCGTGTCTGCATGGAGCAGGTATGGATGCTGACGGACCCCCGTTCGGCCGCTCCTACTTGCAGCCTTCCAGAGATTGGAGTCCAAGGATCACACGCTGCTACCGCAAAAACTGACATTCATCGCATGTCAGCTGGCATGCATTGCGCTCGGGTTGTACAAGTGCTGGAGCATGGGCCTCCTGCCCACGGAGAGCAGCGACTGGCTCGCATGGAAGCAGCCCAAGGTGGTGAGTATCCTCTCATTTCAAGCTGTGTCAGGCAGCGCACTGACTCTTCCCGGCGCCCGTGACAGCCCCTAGAAATCTCGCCGCTACGGACATGACTGTATTCTGCTCGCTCCGGCAGCTCTACCGAAAGAGTATAATGGACAGCCTCAACGCCTACGCTGCTTCTTCTTCGGCGGCCCACCTCCTCTGCCACCGCCGCCGCCGTGCTTACCACCGCCACGCCGAGACGATGACGACGGCCCATTGATCTTCTCGACGTCGCGCGCACTGAGGGTCAGCTTGCCCGCGCCAAACCTGCCAACGCCCATGCCCAACCCGCGCACCCGATCCCGCGGCTTCTTGCTCGACCCCACCCCGCTGAGCGCCATGTCGACGGCACTGACGGCGCCCGTGCCCGCCAGGCCGCTCTTGCCCTTCTTCTTCCCCTTGGCGGTGTGCAGACTGCGATGCACCAGGCCGAGCTCGCGCGCGCGCTCCTTCTCCGTCTCGACGCGCTCCTTGGCGGCGCGTCGGAGACCCTGTTGGAGCCGGCCGGGCATCTTGCCCAGCTCGCGCAGACGCGCCTGGGCATCGCCCCATCCGCGACCGAGGACAGCGCCCTTGCGCTGTTCGGTCGTGGTGGATAGCTCGAGGATGGAGGCGAGGGTGCCCTTGCTCGGGTCGAGGGAGGGCTTGCCGTTCCGCTTGAGGGCGGGCGACGATGATGCGTCGGCGCCGGGTGCGAAGAGCGTTGTGGAGAGGAGGTGGGAGAGCAGACGGTCGTTGGCCTTGTGCTCCTTCTCCTGCGCTTCTTCCTCATCGTCGTCGGCGCTTCTGAGTAGACCCTTGCCCTTGCCGGTGGAGGAGGAATCCTCACCGCCGATCCTCTGGATGCGGGATGACTGGTGGGGCCCATGGAAGTGGCCAAGCAGTCAGCCTTCCTAGTCCAGGCATGCGAATTCGAGCGTGATACTCACCATGAATGCTTTGCGCGCCGCCTTGCTGTCTACGTACGTGTTCTCGACCTCGCGAGAGGATGAAGAGCCGAGGGTGCCGGACCCGTCAAAGACGATGGTCCCTGGCATGTGGCGAGCTGAGGCAGCGGCGCTTGATCCTGTCGCGCCTGCCTTGGGAGCCTTCCCAACTGTGCCGATTGTAGGCTTCTTGATGGCAGTAGCTGCAGCCGCGTTTGCTTTGGAGGAAGTGGCAGCTTTGCCAGATGGAGATGCTGTGCGAGGCTTGGAGGGCCCGGCGCTCGCTGAGGCGCTGGGCAGGCTTGATGGATCGATGCCGAGCTGGTTCAGTATGGCCAGGCCGTACGCATCAGGGCCGTTCGCAAGCTCCTCCTCGTCGCCGTCCTCTTCCTCCTCCTCCTCCTCGTCTTCTGACTCGTCTTCATCCGAGTCGCCACTGTCCTCGCTGTGCTCGTCGTCGTCGGCGCTGTCGTCGTCGTCGTCGTCCAGCAGGCGCCGCTTGCCCTGCCTGATCGTCCCAGCCTCGGCGCTGCCACCATCGTGCTTGCTACGCGCCTTGCCGTTGTGCTGCGTACTTGGCCGTGCTGCTGCCGTCCTCATCCTGGCTGCTGCCGTGTTGTCGAAGTTTCGTCGTTGTCGATGCTGTCGTGCCCAGGTCTTGAGCTTCCCAAATTTCTGGAGAGGTGCAACCTTCCGGAGTTGTTCCCCCGGACCGGGGTCCGGCCACCGGACGGACGTCCTTCGGAGGGAAGCGGCTGGGAGCACACATGCCCTCCCACCTTCGCGTCGCCGTCGCTGCTGCTGCTGCTGCCAACGACGACGACCTCAGCCTTCTCATTCAGCGATCCTCGTCCTCCCCCTCGACGTCTCGCACAGCTCAACACGCTTCGCAGTGACCCAAGATGCGCGCGACTGCTCTCCGTCTCGCTCAACAGGGCGCCTTCCGCTCCTCGGCCCGCGTCGGTGCGCCGAGCGTTCGTGAGTTGCTTGCGCTGTGGACAGCAGCGACGAGGACCATGACTGACCGTCCCTTCGCACCTCTGCTCTACACCTCACCGCTTCGCCGCGCCCGCAAATGGGATGGCATACGACAAACGGCCGAATGCGCTCGGTGATCGGATCCACCGCTCCGTCTCCGGCATGCTTGCGGTTCCACACGCGCAGAGCCCAAGTTCCAGCCTCGCTTTGCGCACTTCACCGCCGAGAGCATCACCAAGTGAGTTCTACCTCCCCACCTCCTACGCAGCGATAGAAAGAGCGGCTGACCGTCGTCTTGCTTGTGCGCACTCGCTCCTCGTCGCGCTGGTAGGTGGGTGCCTACCTTGGCGCTCTGGGGCGGCGGTGCAGGCCTGGCCGCGACCCTCTTCCTGAGCTCGGTGCCACGGTACAAGCATGATGTCCTGCTCAAGCTGCCCATCGTGAGTCGATTCAGGGATGGTGGTGGCTCGGGAGGTGGCCGGGCGCGGGGCGTGGGCGCCAGGCTCAAAGCGAGCGATGGACGGCTGTGTCTGCCCCTGCGCCTGGGTGCCTCCTAAAGGACCCCCTCCCGTCTTCATGTTGGACAACACGATGCTGAAGCCTTTCTTCTCACTCTCCTCGGCCCCAGATCTCGTCCTACTTCACCGGTGAGTAGCCACGCGCGTTGACGATAGGAAGTGAAGGAAGCATTCTTACTTACACAAGACCCTCGCGCTCTACAGACAAGACGCCCGACTCGGACAAGCCCTTCTGAGCATTGCTGGCTCGCTATGTGTGCACCGGCGAAGGCTGGTACGCTGGCAGCACCGACAAGCACAAGGGCAAGCGATCCCAAGATGTCATTGTTGCTCGCTCCTCACTCCGTCCAGTGAGAGGGTAAATCCATACAGGTTCTGGTCAGACCATGTTCAATCCCGCGTCTGCCGACGCGACCCAGGCTGTGCGCCGCTGTACTGGCCGTCCTGACCATCTTGAATGAGCGTATTGAGGCTTGTTGAAGCTACAGGCGAATGAGTATAAGAGAGCAGGAAAGGAATGAGCTTTGAGAAAGCTCCGAGTCGACCACCTCCATCTCCTCGTCGCTGAGGTGAACAGGGCTGCTCCTTGACCTCGACTTCGACATCAACACCAACACCCACGTCTACGCCACGGCCGTACACCACCAGCGCCGCCCTCGTTGAAGCTCGTCACTCTCTCGACGATACCGCTCCCGACGCGCCCTTGGATATCACCACCAGCACCACCACCACAACACCATGTTCGGCCTGGGAGGCGGCGGCGGCCAGAGCGCACACGAGATGTCCTCGGCCCAGATCGAGGCGGCCACGGCAGAGGTGAGTGAGCCCCGAGCCCTTCCTATCGCCTCGTCGCCGCTCCCCCTCGTCCGCCTCAAGCAGGGGGTGCTGGGGATGAAGATGCGCAAAAGTGCGAAGGCAAGAAGCAGGAGCTGATCGTCCCCTTCCGGTCCCACTTGTCCAGCTCGACATGATGACAGACGTGTTCAACCGGCTCGTCTCGTCGTGCCACAACAAGTGCGTCGGCAAGGCGTACCAGGACGCGGAGCTGAACAAGGGCGAGAGCGTGTGTATTGACCGGTGCGTCGTGCCACCCCTCTCTCATACATTTCTTGAGACTGGCGTTGCTGACGAGCCTGCTTGCACCTCCCAACCCCCCGGGCGGGCCGGTCTAACAGATGCGTAGCCAAGTTCTTCATCGTCAATGGCAAGATTGGCGAGCGCATGCAGCAGCTCGGAAGCCAGGCGGCGGCGGGGTCATCAGGCGGCGGTGGCGGAGGGAGCTTCTTTGGGTGATCCTACGAGTGCGAGTGGTCGTTGTGGATGTACGAGGGTCGGTTACGCCTCCTGCCCACCCCCACCGCTCTCTCCTCCAGGATGGATTCCCGGGCTGGCTCACGATGGCATGACGCGGGGGACGCGTCTCGCAGGCGGCAGGCCGCAGGCCGCAGCGAAGTGCTGATGGTAGTAATGCGATGTTATTGCAGTCGCGGACGAGATACATCAGGAGGGGAGCGTCTGCAAGTACACCTTGGCCCTGGCTACGACCCGGTAAGCACGGCGTGGCCAGGGCAGGGGTGAATCGAGAGGGCCGCACGACGGCGCGCGTGTGTGCGTGTGCATACCTACCCTGCTCAGACATCGACTTGAGCGACGCTCGTATTCGTCGTCAGCAAGGAGGGCCGCTACGATGAGACGGGCTGATACCGCCCCGTGCCGCACCCCTCTCCCTCATGGGCATCAAGACGGACTCCTCCTCTCGGCCTGCTGCGTGCGGTTGGCATGGAGACCGACGCCCGCCGTGCCCAAGCCTTGTTGGAGCTCCGCCTGCGCGTGCGCCATCTGTGCCGCAGCGGCCGTCTGCGCAAAGAAGTTGAAGCGCCAGGGCAGGACGGGGCCCAGGAGGACGCCGAGCCAGGGTGCGAGGAGGGTGCGGGCGACGATCTCGCCGAGGCCGAGCATGATGCCGTTGATGAAGGGCAGGCCGAGGTTGATGGCGAGGGCGGAGGCGAGGAGGCCTGCGCGTCTGCTGATGGGCAGGTGGGAGGAGGGCGACAGGGCGGCGACGGTGAGCGAGCCCGAGGGCTGCATCTCGGCCGGCGCTTCGTCCTCCTCGTCCTCGTCGTCGTCGTCGTCCTCCTCCTCATCGTCTTCAAAGTCGTCCTCGTCCAAGTCCGAGTCGGACTCCTCGCCGTTGCCGTCGTAGCCCGAGCTGGAGAGACGCTGATGCCTGCGGCCGCGTCTCCTGCGCTCGTCGCGGCGTCGTTGCTGGTCCTGGTGGCGCTGCTCGGTGTGCCTGCCGAAGACGCGCGGTGCGCCCGTGGCGGAGACTGTGGGCACCGTGTCGGGCTCGCCGGCGCGGTGGGCGGTGGTGAGGGGTGCGCCGGTGGATGGTGCTGTGCCGGCGGGGAGCGAGGCGTGGTGCTCGTGGTCGCCCGAGTGGTCGAAGGAGGATGAGGACGAGGACATCGTGGCGGCAGCAGCAGCGCCCGCGACGTGCACTGGTCGAAGGTCGTGTCGTGCGCTGGCGAAGGACTGCCTTGCCGTGGGTGGTGGACGTCGTCGTCGTCGATGTTGACGGTGAGCACCGCAAGGCTCACTCGTACGATGACGATGTTGCGGATGAGCGGGGCGTGCGTTCTTCACCTCGACATCGCCCACCACCACCTCGTCCCTTTGCACACTCCACGGCCGCATCGATGGCCAGCGCGCGCCATCAGCCGCCGCCGAGCTCCGTCTCGGCGACGACGTCGACGCCCGACGGCGATGTCGCCCAGCTGACGTACGAGCCCATCGACGAGGCGGCTGTGCTCCGGGCGGTGCGCGACCCCGGCGCGGGCGCGACGTGTCTCTTTGTCGGCACCACCCGCGACTCGTTCCAAGGTGAGCACCTGGCCATGCTTGGGCTGACAGACGGGTGGCCATGGCTGACGTGTCTTCGTGCCGCCCTGCGACGGCGTCCAGGTCGAAGCGTGAGCCGACTCGAGTACGAGGCATACAGCGGGCTCGCCATCAAGACGCTCCACGGCATCCTCGTCCGCGCCCGCGCTCAGCCTGCACCCTCCATCAGCACCATCACCGACCCAGCAGCCAAGGCGCACTGCTGCCCACCTGCCCAGAAGGCAGCCTCAGCAGGCGCAACAGCGAGCACGGCACCAGCAACGACACCCGGCATCACGCGACTGCACATCGTCCACCGCCTCGGCGTCGTCCCCGTGTGCGAACCAAGCATCGCCATCGCCTGCTCCTCGCCACACCGCCGCGAGTGCTTCGCCGTCGCCGAGTGGGCGCTTGAGGAGGTCAAGCGCCAGGTCGCCATCTGGAAGCGCGAGGTGTACGCCGACGGCTCGGTCATCGTCGCCGCCGACGGCGAGGGTGCTCCGCCTTCGGGCAGCCATGGCGGCGCTGCCCACGCCAGCACAAGCACCCACAGCAAGACAGAGCAGAGCGCGTGGAAGGCCAACTTCCCTTCAGCACCACCAGCAGCATGACCACGACCACCCTCCGTCTCGCTCTCGTCCGCACGCACGCGCTCATCCTCGCCCGTTCGAGCACGCGTTCAGACCGGGTGGTGCTGCTCGCTGACGTCAGCTGAGATCGACATTCGACAGCCCAAGTCGATCCCATCGTCCACTTCGAATGTCAGCAACCACCACTACGACGTCGACGTCGTCCTTACCGCCGCTGTCGCCAAGGTCGAGCAAGTCGCGCCCGAAATCATGTCCGGCTCCTCGTCATGGTCCGTCGACTTTGTCGCAGGTACCATGGCCGCCCTCACCGTCGACATTGCCATCTACCCACTCGACACGCTCAAGTCTCGGCTCCAGGACCCCAAACGGGATGTGCACTTCCCCGACGGCAAGGGCCTGAGACGCGGGCTCTATCAGGGCATTGCGCCCGTGCTGCTTGTCAGCTTGCCTGCCGGTGAGTGGCTCATCAGCAGCTTCCAGGCGGTAGCTCATCTGAACAGATAGGAAGCTGACGGGTGTGCGAACGCAACATCACAGCCGGCGCCTTCTTCACCACCTACGAAGCCGTCAAGCGCGCCCTGGCCCATCCAAGTTCACCCCTCGCCGACTTCGCCTCGTCCTCTTCGGGCCTAGGCGCGGCCCCGCTCCACCTGATCGCCTCGAGCGTCGGCGAGCTCGTCTCGTGCGCCATCCTCACGCCCGCCGAGATCCTCAAGCAGCGCGCCCAAGTCGTCAACAAGGAGCTCGAGCGGTGTAGCCGCTCTGGCCCAACCTCGTCCTCGTCCTCATCCTCCTCGTCTTCCTCGCGTCGGCCAGGGCAGAGGGACGCATCCAAGCTTAGCGAAGCCAAGGCGTACGTCGTCTCGCGCGCCCAGTCGCTCCGCGGGTCGTACGTCCGCGGCTTCCTCTCCCTCGCAGGGCGCAACCTGCCCTTCACAGCGATCCAATTCCCGCTCTACGAACATTTGCGCGCGCGGCTGGGTCGGGCCGTTGGGTTGCGTCAACGAGGAGGTGGAGCGGGGGGACAGGGGAAAGGGCGGTCAAAAGGTCTGGCGGTGGGGGAGAGTCGGCTGGGCGATGGGTCCCTGGGTGATGCCGCTGCCCATGCCGTGCGCGAACATCTCCCCGACTCTGCAAGCAATAGCAGTAGAGGCGGCGGCGGCGGCGGCGGCGGTCTTCGAGCAAGAGAACTCGGCAAGACCTTTGTCGTAGCGGGCGGCAGCGCAGCAGGCGCCGGCGCCGTAGCCGCCGTGCTCACCACGCCCATCGACGTCGCCAAGACGAGCGTGATGCTCGCTGACCCTGCGCAAGGGGCCGAGGGCAAAGGTACCGCGGCTCGAGGACAAGGACAAGGACAAGCACAAGCACAAGGACGGGGACCGGGGCAGAGACACGGACACGGACACGGACACGGACACGGACACGGACATGGGAAGGGGAAGGGAACGGGACCAGGCGTGCTGAGCGCGATGCGGCACATCTACGCGCGCGAGGGCATGCGCGGCCTCATGCGCGGCGGTCTGCTGAGGAGCGTCTGGACGGTCGTCGGGGCGGGCCTGTACCTCGGCTCGTTTGAGAGCGGGCGGCAGTGGTGGCATGGTCGGGCGGAGATGTTGGCCGATTGATCCAGCCATTCCTCTCCTCTTTCTGCGAGGTCTGTCTGCGATACTGATGTTACTGTTTGACGCAACAGGGTCGAGGAGTAAGGTTAGGGCAGTAGAGTGCAACATTCGATGGTATACGGAGTCGAGGACAAGGTAGCGGACAACGGTGGCAAGGACGACGACGGTCCTGATGCGCGATACCGTCTAGGATCAAGATGGCGCTCTTGAGCAGCAGAGACGTGAGTGGTAGAAAGGTAAGGATGGAGAGCGACTTTGAGTTCGTTTGACGCCAATCAGAGCATCGTGGCGCGACTCAGTCCTTGCGCGCTGGAAGGAGGAATCAGGCGACGCGTCAGAACGGATCCAAGGCATCCAAAGACACGCCGTGACGGTGTACAATACTCACAGAGGTCGCCAACAGGGATCTGGATAACCGTCGAGTCCGGCGTCCAGAGACCAGCCGCGCCAGCATAGAACGCAATCGCAGCGGTCAAGATGCCAAACGCGCCCCCGGCCTTGGTCACCTTGGTGTTGCCCGTGAACTCGGCGATGAAGAGGAGCGCAAAGGTGAGGTCGAGGAAGAAGAAGAGGGCCACGAGCGCGGCGGACGAGCGGAGCGAGCCGAGGAGCATGATGGACGTGAAGATGAACCTGTGATGGAAGTGGGCTCCCGCTTGGTTAGGGGCGCCAATCGTGCAATAGTTGCATCGTGAGGACCAAAGTACGTACCAGCCGGACAGGTAGATACCGAGGGCGTTGGGCAGCTCGGCCTCGGGGACCGCCTCGCCAATGCCGAACCAGGGAATGAGCTGAGAAGGCACAAAGGTCAAAGATCAGTCTCTCGTGCTTGTCTCCAGACCCAGAGAACGCGTGCCAATACTCACGATGGCGGCGTAGCTCCACCAGAAGCCACCGTACGAGCAGAAGGCGGTGGCGCCAAAGGTGTTGCCAGAGGCAAACTCCCAGACCTGTGGACGGTGGCAACGCGTCAGCTGAGAAGCAAGGGACCTCGTAGAGAGTGAGCCTACTCACGCCAGCCACGAATTGGGCGAGACCACCGTAGCCAACAGCGAGACCTGTAGAGTGGCGACGCGAAGCGGTCAGTCCGCGATCACCTCGAAACGCGTCGCTCTGGGATACGTACCGACGACGACGTTGGGCTCAGTGACGCCGCGTGCTTGCACGTTGTACATCGAGAGCACGTAGGTCGTCAGCGCAAAGCCGAACAGACCGAGCGGTGCCGGGTTGGCGAACTGTGGGAGGGACAAGGAGCGTTCAGTATGCTGAAGAGCGACGTCCTTCCATACGCTTCGTATACTCACCTTGCGGTGGTACACCGGGCTAGACGCGTCCGAAAGGGCAGTCAGAGCAAAGCGCGTCAGAGATCAAGTGGCGTGCAGGGCGCCTCCGTAGCGACCAATCCCGACTCACAAGGCGGGCTGGGACGTGTCCTGAGGGTGGCCGCCCGGGGTGAGGGCGCGGAAGGTCTTGACGCCACCAGCGTACTGGGGCTCGTTCGCGGCAGTTCCGTGGTCAGACATGGTTGGCTCTGGTTCGAATGTGCTTGACGGTCAAGGGAGCAGGTGTCGTCCGGAGGTTGTGGGCTGGGCGGAGGGATGGGAGGGGTCTGTGAGGTAAACCAAAGGGTGATTGGCTTCTTATATATGAGAGCAACTCACCCTAACAGCCCAGTCTGGCACTGGGCCATTGCGGCCAAGAGGGCTGCCGTCTGAGGTTGGTGGGGCTGGTCCACCGTCTTGAGATCGAAGTCCCCTGGGCCGCGGTCCCTGTGACGGCGCCGCGCGCGGCGGAGCGCCCAACGCTGGGTGCCTCATCAGCCAGCGACGTGGGCGTTGGGACTGCACTAGCGTGTTCCTCCCCAAGGTGTGTCCAGCTCGATGCTGGCCGGGGAGAGCGCCGGTAGTCGTACGAGTACTGAATCGTAGGTGTGAGATGAACAAATTTAGCGACGCTTCAGATCAGTGCGGGGTGATGAGATGAGCGTTTCAAGCCTCGAGGAGACTCACTCCGGTGACCGTTGGAAGGCTCATTGGCAATGTCCAAGTGGCTCGTCCAGCTGCTGTGACATCAACAGCTGGCGTGGCTCCATAGCGACCAGGACTGTGCTGAGAGCGAGCCCACACCACACCAAGGTTGTCCTGGCTGCCGCCGATGCGCTCAGTGCGGTGGTCGGAGACACACTGTCGAGCGATCGACCCCGCGTTGGAAGCTGGTCGCCGCGGCGACCTGAGGGAGAGACGAAGCTTCTTTGTCGAGGTTTCGTCATGAAATGCTCGGCACCGTGGCGCGTTGCGTTGCCGCGGCCGCTCTTGCCTTTGACCTCTTTCCAAATACAGGATGGTCGATGTGATGCCGTGCCTGCGCGACAAAGATTCCAAGAGAGCAGCAAGCGGCTGCCGCCTGTCAGTCGTCGGTCTGAAGTCATTGAGGGGCACAACGCCACCGACTCACCCATCAGCTATGGGACGCGAAGGCTTCGATTGGCGAAGTGCGAGCCGTGAAGCCGGGATGAAGGCTCGCTCGTATGATGTCCGGTTTGGGTTGTCGAAGTGCCGCTGCCCCACTTGCGAGTTGCCGCCGGGGCCTCCAAGAGCTGCGTCGTGTTGCCGTTCCGCCGATGCACCGTGCGCGTCATTGCGTCTGCAGTCTGGGGCAGGTAGGCTCAACTTGTTGACGCGCGTCAACCAGCGGACAGGAACGGTGCTGTTTCCTTGAGAGTGCAGATGGGGCGAGACTGGACTCGCGTCGGGCGTCGTCAAGTCACCGTCACGGCGCGCGCGGTGGCCAGCGGGCTCGCTGCCGAGTTGAACTTGGGCGGGTATGACTTGTGGGCCGCGATGCAGCTTGGCCGGCGCAATGCGATCGTGGTTGAGGTCGGAAGTCGCGGACATTTGGACGGGGGTGGCAAGTGGCAACCGTCCCTTGCTTGGCCTGGTCATGAGTTCCACCTTGGCGGTCGCGTACATCCTGTATAGACGCCTCAGACTGGTCGGTGCGCGCTGCGGGGCTGCCTTGCTTGACCCACTTGAGCGCTCGGTGCTTGGGCGTCTTCGCTCGGCAGGCTGCCGCGGCATCAGCCTGGACGGAGGCGGGCGCCGAGTGCCTGGAGGCCCCTGCGGACGCAGTGGTAGCGACGAGGCCTGTATGCGGAGATGGAGGAGGGTCCCCGCCATCCCTTGACGACAGACCGACTGGGTACGGGATTCTTGGTGGTGCTTGCAGTCGTCGTCTCTTCACCACAGTGCGAGCGCTTGCGCACGTCGAATGCTCGGCCTGCCTTGACGCTGAGCTCGCCAGTGCTGATGTTGATGCTGGCAATGGCGAGGACGTCGTCGTCGTCGTCGTCGATGAGGAGGGTGTTGGTGTTGAGAAGAACTGGCATCGTTACGCAACGATTACGTGGGCAGCCACTTCGGCTTTCCCCGGTTGTCACTCCCTTCTCCTCGCCGCCCTCGACCTCATCAACTTCCTCCTCGACAACGACGACGACAAGAAGAAGACAGCCCACTCAAAGACGCAATGCTGGCACGCGCGGCAGTCACGAGACGCGCACTCGCACCTTTGAGCGCAGCGCTGAGGAGCGCGCGCTGGTACTCAGAGGCACCAGCAGCCTCGGCGCCGTCCGTCGACCACGGCCATCTGCCCAATGCGCCCACCAGCCCATACGTCCACAGCCTCGACCAGGCCTTCTTCAACGAGGTGCGCGCCAACATGCCACGCGCAGCCCACGCGGCGCACTCCGACGCGGACGCAGCCATCGACGCCCAGCTCGCACGCCGCCCCGGCACCGGCATCCCCACCTTCCGCCTCCTCGACGGCGTCGGCAGACTCCTCCAAGGCGTCGACGAAGCCGCGCTCGGCATTGACAGGGACGAGGCACGCAGGATGTACAGGACGATGCTCTTCCTGCCCGCCTTTGATCTCATCCTCAGCAACGCCCAGCGACAGGGTCGCATCAGCTTCATGATGACCTCCGCAGGCGAAGAGGCAGCCGTCATCGGCAGCGCTGCCGCACTCGCACCCACCGACGAGGTCTTCTCCCAGTACCGCGAGAGCGGCGTCCTCGTCTGGAGAGGATGCAGCATCGACCAGATGATGGCGCAGGTGAGTAGCTCACATCGACTTCTCGAAACAAAGCCGAACTCTGACCATCAATCTCCCTTGTCTGCTATGGACGCGACCAGGTGTTCGGCACAGAAGGTGAGCAGGCCATTACACCCTTAGCACCACCATCTACACGCTGACCCTCGACATCGAAATCACACAGATGATGTCTGCGGCGCGCGACAAATGCCCGTCCATTTCGGCTCCAAGGAGCACCACTTCCACACCGTCTCCTCGCCCCTGGCCACCCAAATCCCACAAGCAGCCGGCGCAGCCTACGCGCTCAAGCGCACCAAGGGCAGGGAAAACGACATTGTCGTCTGCTACTTTGGCGAGGGCGCCGCCAGTGAAGGCGACTTCCATGCCGGAGTCAACATGGCCAGCACGCTCGATTGTCCAATCCTGTAAGTGGGCAGCCAGGTTGCCGCAGGGGGTTGGGCCGAGATCTGACCGTGGCGTACTCTCCCAGATTCATCGCGCGGAACAACGGCTTCGCCATCAGCACCCCTGTCACAGAGCAGTACAAGGGTGAGCAGCATCAGAGACTGTTCTGAAGTGGCAAAGGACTGATCAGATCTGTGCTACAGGTGATGGTATCGCTAGTCGAGGACCGGGCTACGGCCTCGATACGTGAGTACGGTCTGCTGTCAAGCTCGAAGGGTCCATGCAGTGGTTCTGATCCTCTCTTGCCCTTCAGGCTGCGAGTGGACGGCAACGACGTGCTGGCTGTCCGCGCCGCCGTACGGGCTGCCAAGCAACGCATCCTCCAGAACTCTCGACCCGTGCTCCTAGAGTAGGTACCCTCTTGAGCCCCCCTTCCCACTCCCCTCACGCCCGTATTGTCCCACTCAAGCTGACCATCACACGGGCACAATCCCCTCCCCCCAAATCCCCCGCCAGACTCATGTCCTACCGCGTAGGCCACCACTCCACCTCGGACGACAGCAGCGCCTACCGCTCCAAAGACCGCGTCGAAGACTGGAAACGGCTCGACAACCCGCTGCACCGCATGCGCACCTTTCTCCTCGACCGCAGCTGGTGGTCCGACGCGGAGGAGGAGGCGACCAAGAAGGAGCACCGCGCGGCGCTACTGGCCGCTATCAATCGTGCCGAGGGGAGGGCCCGGCCTTCGATTAGTAGCATGTTCGAGGACGTCTATGCCCGCGAGGAGGGCAAGGGTGGTGCGGACGGCGACGGGGCCGGGGCCGGGGACGGCGACGGCGGTATGCCCCTCGTGCTCCGCGAGCAGCGGGCCGAGCTGGCGAGGCTGCTCAAGATGTACGGCGCGCACGAGCCCTGGGCGCGAGAGATTGCCAAGCACAAGGAGAAGGGCGCCGACATGGCCCGGTTCCTTGGCAAGGACGCGTCGGCGAGGGAATGAAGTGCAGCCCACACAGGCTGTCGTCTTGATCCTCTCTCTCTCCTCATTTGGACAGCCCTCGGGGTGGGTGTCGGGCGGGTGGGGAGTCGCAAGCGCGAAGTGACTACATTGTAAATGCCAGGGAGATTATAGGGTTCGCTCGGATACATGCGGGGGAAGGGAAGCCTCGATTGAAGAGGCATCACAGTGATTGCGACGCTCACGGGCGCGGTGGATGTGCGCCATGCTCAGAGGGATACTCCCCAGGTCGAGCTCGTCCACTCGTAGAAGGCGGAGGCACGCCAGGAGCCGCTCCTGAAGGTGGTACACGCGCCAGGTGCGGCGATGTCGTCGGCGAAGCGCGACGAGGCGGCGGCGCCGGCCCCGTCGAGGTATACGATGGAGGCCCAGCAGCCCACGAAGCGCGCTGAGGGTCCCACGACTCGTGGGGCGGTGGCCCGCCTGTAGCGGGGTATGCGTACGGACCGCCGCCGGAGCGCGAGGGACCACCCTCACGGCCATAGGACGGCGGTTCGTGCCGGCCGATGGGGTCGTAGCCAGGCTGCCGCACCACGTGTCTGCGAGGTAGAGACGGGTCAGGACTCGTTGTCTAGGTGTGTAGATGGAGCTCGCTGTAGATACTCACTGTGCGCGATCCCAGTCCACGCCCGACCGCGTCTGCGAGCGATCCCAACCGTGAGCACCAACCCGCTCATCAAAAGTCGGCCGTACCGTCGAGGGACTGCGCTGGGCCGTGTGAGCTTGCCACCGGCCATGAGGCACCGCGCTAGGATGCGGCGAGACTTGCGACGCAGGCGGTGGTGGTCCGGGAATCGGCATGAGCTGGCGACGAGGCTCAACGTCGCGTTGGATCACTTCAGGAGGGGCCACCTCGTGGACGTTCGGGTGAGGATAGGCTTGTGGATGAGCTGAAGGCCGCGGAGGTGGCAACGGGCGGTGTTCCGATGACACGCGCTCCAGAGTCTGTGCCGGCCTTCGCCTCTCCATATCAGTGTCTGGTGGTACACGCCGAGAGTGAGCGGGCGGGAGAACGCGCCCAACGCGGTCCTCCTCCTCCTTGCGTGCAATGCGCTTTTGAATCAGCCTGCTTCCGTCCGGATCGTCCGGCGCAAGCTGGATCGACGGACCGAGGTCGAGCTCGATCATGTGCCCGTTGCGGTCGACGTGTGGGTACACCAACGTCCGACCGTCCCAGCCGATGAACCACTTCGATATCATCGCGTCGGTCACGCCGCGGGCGTAGAGGTTCTGCATGCCGAGGCGATGGCGCTCTTGAGCAATTTGCGCCTCGCTCGCGTCAGCCGCCACGACGGTAGTGACTGGACGTGATGCTTGCGGACGGTCTGATCCATGCTCAAGGTACCCACTCGGCTGATGAAGGGAATCCTCGTTCACCGGTGGTGCAACAGCGCGAGCGTGATCTTCGTCGGCGGGTACTGCGCGGGCTGGACCGCTTGCCTGGCCGTGATACTCTGGCCTAGCCACCGGTTGCGTCAATGTGCTTGAGCTTGCGTCAACCGCGGCGCCGCTGAGAGAACCCTCCCTTGACAGCGGAAGAACGACCTCTTTGTCCGACTCCGCGGCGACGGCTGGAACGAACTCCTGAAGATGCAGGAGGATGCGCCGATTGTGGGGCTGTGTCCACAGTTGTGGTTTGCGAATGACATCGTCTGTCGACCGGAGCGTGGATCGCATGTCTATGTAGACACCCGGAGGGCATTCTATAAAACCAAGAGCTTCAGCTCACTGAGGTAGCCAATGTTCAAAAAGGTGCGTTGAAACTCACGAGCGTCCTTGACCCTGATCTCTGCGTGCTGGTACTTGCGCTCCGTCTTGAGGCAGCAGAAAGGGCATAGCCATCTCTGGGTCGGGTCGGCTTGAAGGGGATCCACCAGGACGCAGTCCATGTGGAACCAGGTCGAGCAACGATCGCACGAAATCATCTCCAGCTCCCGGTGCTGTCGACACAAGCAGGTCGCCAGCATGCCTTGATGGTCGGGCATCGTGGCACCTAGCTCTTCGACAAAGGTCAATTTTGCCCTCTTGCCTCTCTTCCTTGACGCTGATATCAGAGCCGGATTTCCGTCCGCTTGGAGCGGGACAATTTGCCCATCGTCTCCGAATGCGTTGGAACCCCTGGCGCCTTCCGACGCGCCGTCTGGGAGAGCGCGGGAGGGGAAGGATTGTCTCGAGTTGGGCTCTTGAGCTGAGATAGCGTAGTGGTCGTTCACCGGCCCACGCGGATCAGCGTGCTCCGATCGAGCGCCGTCCACGTGTGCCGTTCGCTGTTCGGCGTCGGGCACCACAGTCCGGTACTGTCAAGAAGACAAGCATTCAGTATTTCCCAATCACGAACCTGGATCGACGTTCAAGAACTCACTCGACCCGGGGATGCTGCGGTGAGCTTCCCTTGCTGAGGTAGCATTTGACGGGGCAGTGTTGGGGTGGTCGACGGACCTACAGCTGTGCTTGCTTCGTACCCTCCCGTTGGAGCTATACCCTTGGGATGCAGGAGGGGTGAAGCTTGCTCCGTATGGCGAATGGCATCCGGACGCGGATAAGGTGCTTGTCCTGCTGGAGACGGCCCCGGCACGCCCAATTCTTGGGCATCACGCTCGGCAGTCCGGAGTGGCGAGCCTGGCGGATGTGATGGTAGAAGCTGAGGGACCCGTGCCGACGATCCGACATCCGAATCAAGGTGATGCCGGACAGGAATGTGAGCCTCCCGTTGATGGGGCTCTGAGCTCTGCTGATGCGCTATGTGCACACGCGACTGGGAGTGAACGACCTCTGGTGGAGGCATGTTGGGCGATGGCTGATGAGGGTATCCCGGCCGGGGCCCGTAGCGCTCATGAGGAGACGGCCCACCGACTTGGCTGACTGGCGGTATGGCAGCAGGTGGTGGATATGGAGAGTGCGCTTGGCTTCTTGACTGATTGTCGGCGGGGACATAGTGATCAATCGGCGCCGTCAGCACGGATGGAATGGGCTGAGCAGGAAGCGGCTGAGGCGGTGGACCTTGAGAAGGTGGCCCAGTCATCATCGCCGCGGACTGGCCAGTATCAGCAAAGGCCTCCTTGGGCTTCGTCCGTTTGGCTTGCTTGCGTTCTGGCACAGGTTCACCCCACTTGTTGAGGCCAGCATATCGGTATAGTATGTCGCAGATCTTGTCCACCACGGATGTCCCGTCCGCAAGTTTGACGTCAACTGGACATGCTAATACCTTGCGCAGTGAATGCCAGAGCATGTGCGCGTGCTCCGGAACCGCTGGATTCGGGTCCTTGGCGAGGAAGTTGCTCACAGCCTCGGTGAGGCCATCCAAGCGGTCGAGCGCCTTGCGAAGGGGGAACCATCGGTACGGGATGAACATGAAGTCCTTCGCCCTCCAGTCCTCGACGAGCGGCGCGATGGAATCAAGTGCCAACGTTTGACGATGCTGTAGAAGCGTCGGAAGCTTGACGGGGTCGCAGATGGGACAGCGCCAAGTCTTGCTGGCCAGCTCCCACTCCTGGTACGTCCACTCTTCCTCGATCTTGAGGCAGGGCAAATGATACACCGTTTGACAGCTGGTGCACCTTCGAACCTCGCGATGAACGTCTGGAGGCTTTTCTAGCGTGCGGCAGACGCAGTGCCGACGTGGAGGATTCGTAGGGTAGTGATCCCATGGGTCGGCAGTGTGTGAAATCTCGGAGCAGAGCGCGTCCATCATACCCTCAAGCCGGTTGCGAGATGGTACGTAGAGGGGGCTGAATGCCTCAAGTACAGCGGCCTCGAATCGTTTGACCCAAGTATCGTGTCGCTTGATGTACGCGCGAACGAATTCCGCTTTCGGGACCTCAAAGTGGATCCTGTCGGCTTCTTCCAACGCTCGTTTGGCTCGTTGTAGCATCTCACTTGGATCTTCCGCCTTGTGATCGGCCATGTACTTGTGGTTCTTTGCTTGTTGAGTGGTGACGATGCTCGTCAATGTCTTGGACAGCTCGATGATCTTCTTGTGACAAAGAACCAGTGCTGCATGGAGTTCGTCATCGATGGGGATGCGCGGGTCAAAGTCGAGCACCTCCTCAATTTCTTCACGGGTGATTCTGGGCCCCGTCAGCGGCCGCCCTTGCACCTCAGCTGCGCGCCGTACCCAGTCCTTGCCTTGCTCCACACGCTGCTGCAAGTCGAGCAACAGGGGTTCTTGTGCGTCGATCTTGGCATCGACTGCTTCGTTGAGTAGCCGAGTGCCTTCTTCGGCAGTGATGGAATCTGCCTGAGCCTCTTTGGCCGCCGTGTACCATGTGCGTCGCTTGATATAGGTGGCAAGCTCCCTCCGCTCCGGCATGTCGACATTCGTACTGTCGCCGAGCTCTTGAACGTCGTAACAATCGGTGAGAGGGATCTCCTTGCCAGCCTTGTCCGCAGTGAGGAGCTCGGTGACTCTTTGTTTGAACTCGGCAATGTCGTTCACGATGCCGTTGAGGACATTGATCTCCGGACAGTCAAAGCCAAGTCCCTCGACCTCCTCGAGGAGTGCGTGCACTTGTTCGGGCGTCCGCTCGATCACAGGCCCAACAGCCGAGAACGAGTCGGATGTCGGCGCGCTCGCTCGGCCTCTTCGCCCGCTCGTCGGCTCCACGGCGGCGCGAGGGTGACGCCTGACAGTGATGGTCATCGCTCGCTCGACCCAATCGTTTGCTCTGTCTACAAAGTGCCGCAGTTGCTCGACCTCAGGGAGGCTAGTGATCTTTTCACCGTCCGCAAGCAGAGACCGAAGGGACTTGAGTGTCGGTCTTGGCGCTGACAACAGAAGCTTGCGGAATCGATTCCTCCAAGCCGAAGGCTGACTGGCTCGGTCACTGACCTTGCTCCGCATCGTGTCCAGATACTCATCAGCGTATCGCAGCCTGAGCGACCATTTGGACGGGTGCTCATCCGCGAGAACGATGGACGCATGCTCGAGACAGGCCACGCGCGTGCCGCTGGACCCAACCACTTGGCTCAGGTAGGAGAAGGTGTTGCAGTGTGCGCATTGATACTCTGCCTCCGGTCGATCGATCTCTTCAAGCTTGTCTCGAAGCCGTGGCAATGCGTTCCTGATCTTCGCCCGCGCCGCCAACTCACGGTCGACCATGTCACCGATGGGCTTGAGCATCCAAACGGCGCTGTTGACGTTGAGATGATGGTGCAAGATGGTGCACAAGAGCTCGTCGTGCGAAAACACCGGGTACTTGCGGAACTGTTGGTACCTCTTGACGCACTCAAGACCAGCGTCGACCCAGTCAGGGAGCGCGAAATTGACGGCCTCGTTGAGGTTGAAGCCTTGGTTGAAGCCGCTGTGGTACGCCTTGGGAAAGGTGATGATGAACTCGTTCGGCCGCTGGTCCGCAGCGTACACGCGTACCCCTTCCTCGCGTAATCGTCCGGGGCTCATCATTGTGACGAGTTGAAAGAGCAGATCCGGCGATGTCTCGAAGAGGTCCGGGGCAACCTTGCGCATCGCCTCCTCGAACTTCTCCGCATCGCCGCCAGGAACGCCGTACCAAGTCTTCGTGTCGCCCCAGTGCTGATAATTGATGGAGTACGTGAAGTGGTCTTCGTTGTGCCAACAGAAGGTCGAAAACATCATGCCGACGTAGAGCCAAGGCACCGTCATTCCGGATATGTCCGACTTGATGTACCGAAGAAGTGAGCCGGCCGTGATGGGCAGGTTGTTGAGGTTCCAGGCGTCCTTCGAGTAAGGGTTCTCAGGATGTGTTTCGAGCGTTGGGAGGGCGCTTCCATGAGTCGTGGAGTGGACGTCTGCTCCATACTCGACTTCGACCGTCTCTTGTGGGCTGTGCACCAGGCGCCAGTACTCCCTCTCGACGTCGTCCTCTGATATTGAGTACTGTGTACCGGTAATTGATCGAGAGAGACCGTGGGCTGGGACGGGCTTGCCGTTTTCCTTGATGTTTGATGCTTCGGATTTCGCTTCTCTCTTCGGCGTGACATCAAGCATTGCCGTGTCGTTGATATTGCTTGTCTGACCCAGGTCTTCTTGATTCTTGCCATCGCCTTCTGGGCTAGTGACTTTCGTTGGCGAGGTGGATTGTGGTGAAGCTGGCGAACCTGCCGTGTCCGCCAAAGCCGCGCCGAACATGGCCGCCCGCATTGACTCCTCCTCCTCCTGACGCCTCTTGATCGTCCACCATGAGTTGCGGAACAGCTCAGCGCGCTGCCAAAAGCTGTGCAGAGAGTGGGTCTCGCCATCGTCGAAGCCGAAGTCGTTGCCGGTGCCGACGAGACAGGGCGGACAGAACCATTGCGACTTGGGGATGGTCGTGAGCGGCGGGTCCAGGCAGAACATGTGGTAGCCGCGGTTGCAGTCATCGCACAAGAGCATCGAGGTGCCGTTGTCACCCCTGAGGCATATCTCGCACATCTACAACGGCAATGTGAGCGAGATGTCCAGTCACGCAATACAGCTTGAGACGATTCTCACCTGTTCCTCTGCTCCTTGCGTCGTCAAAATCTCGACAACCGTTTGCGCGTCATCAGCATGCTTGCGCTTGCGACTCGATGTTGGTGTCAAGGGCGCGAGATGAGTGGCTATGGATGGGAGATCAGATCAGCCAAATCAGATGCAGATCTTCATCAGAATTTTCCGTAGTACTCACAAGCCTCGAATCGCTTTCGACCACTTCGCCGCTTGCCAGCAGCTTCTGCTTCCATCTGAGTGATCTCCTCTTGCGTAAGACCTGCTGCGAGGAGCTCGTCGCCCCAGCCCTTGCCGTTGGGAGCTGCGCTGCCGTTGGCTTGTGTGGCCGACGGGCTGCCCTCTGGAGCTGCTACCGCCGCTTCTGCAGGTTGCGCCTGGCCGTCTGGTCCGTGTGACAATCGTGATGTCGAGGGCGTAGCATTTGCGGAATCGGCTCGGTGGTTGACAGTACCATTTGCATCGATGTGGGTCTCGCTGCCATGATTGGGAGGTTCAGCATCGCCGGCGTCGTTTGCGAGACCGCCCGAAGCGCCAACATCTTGCGCTTGAACTGCTGAAGAGCTCTGCCGCTGCTCAGACTGCTGCTGTTGCGTTGCTTGACTTGGGCCTGGCTGCGGCTGCTGTGGTGATTCTGGTTGGATGGAAGGCGCTGTCGCGCTGGGCTCATCCACGTCCATGTTGTCGCCAGTAGCAACAGATGCGTCTGGAGAGGCGCCGTTGACGGTCATGAGGAGCTGAGGTGCTCCATTGGTCACTGCTGATGCTGAATGGAGCGGCGCGGATCCGGCCATCGTCATACCAGGGCCGCCACCACCGCTAGGTGTGGACGAGAAGCTGACCGTCCGGCCTTGCTCCTTTGCCTTGGCGAGGAAGATCTCGAACGGCATGATGATCTTCATGTATGCAGCTTTGACTTGAGCGGAAAGCTGAGCGCACTCCTTTTCCGGGTACCCGAGCTTGCGCGTGACTTCTGTCCACTTTCTTGCCTTGACAACCGTGTCAAATCCACCGTACGACTCCACGACGCGCCTGAGCTTGTATAAGTCTGTCGGCTTCCGGTCAATGATCGGTATTGAGACGCGCTTGGATCCTTGCTGAGAGTGAAACTTTTGAAGCTGCTCGTGGTAATTCATTGTCGCGCGCGCCTCAGCGCTGAGCGAGTTCAGGCGCTGGACCCTCGTTCGAAAGCGGAACTTCTGGTAGATGGAGGAGGGAAGATGTTGAATGCACGCACGCAACACACACTGACTTCGGAGAACTCACCTGCTGGTCGAGGACAAAGTCGGGAGCCCACCCTTCTGGAGGCACGATTTTTGCGATGCCATATTCCTTCGCATTGCCACCGTCGGGTGAAGCAAGCCAGGCGATGTACTTGATAGGGTCGGCGAACTCTTCGACGGTTGGATAGAAGATAGGAGCATCCTCGAGCTCGAAGATGCGTGCCTTGCTTCTTGAGGGAACGTGGCGAGGGGTAGAAATGTGAGTCGGAATCAGGTCCGCTTTGCTGGGCGAGAGCTGTGATGATGGGCTTGGATCGACCTTGACCTTGTTGAATTTGAGACGCGATGCTGGCTCGACGCTGGCATGCTTGCGTAGAGGATGATTCGATGGGTCTGGCGGCGTGTAGACCAATGAAGAGATAATCACGTTTGCCGATGATGGTGGGAGATGAGCTTCACCAGCTGAATTCAGTGATGCGACTGTAGCCGACTTGGACTTGTTGCTCGAGCCTGGAGGACGACCTCTTCTCTTTCCTGTCTGCGGCGGCTTGGATGGCGATCCGGAGTTGGAGCCCGTGCTTGCCACGTCGTCTGCGGCTGCGGCTGATGGCCGGTTTGAAGGTGGTCGACCACGCCGCTTTTGAATCTTGGCTGGCGGCGAAGCGCTTCCTGACGCCGTCCTGGCGCTGGCCTCAGGGCCGACAGCGGCTGGAGTCGCCGCGTCGGCGGCTGCCTTTGGGTGCTGGGCGACGGTGGACATTCTGACGATGTTGACGAGGGCGTGCTACGGTTTTGAATGCCGTTGCCACTCCCACGATTCCGAATGGTCGTAGCGGCTTGGATGTCGTCGTCTACGTCGTCGAGGGCCGTATCCGGTCGAGTCTTGACACCCTTCTGAGCGCGCTGCACAGGTGCGCGATGCCGTTGAGGTGACCGAGGCGCGTGTGTAGGGGGTGGTCGGTCAGGGTCCCGTTGCCGTGCCGATAAGTTTGAATTGTAAAGGATGGGCCGGCTGGATGGCTGGGATGGGCCCGGTGCTGTCTGGGGCGGGAAGAGCAGCAGCCCGCGCCTTGACGGCGTCCAGAGGGAGCGTCTGGCGGGTGCGCGCGTGACGAGCTTGATGCTACGCTGTGTGGGATGGTGGACGTCGGCGAGGGATGGGTGTGGTGCTGCTGCATGGGCTGGCAAGGCGAGAAAGCGGGACGTCGTCGACCCGACGGGGGGCAGCACCGGAGCCGTGGCGAACGCCCGCGTGAATGAACTGAATGCCTCTCTCTCCCTCCCTCGTTCTGTGGGCGCCCGGAGCGACGTCGATCTCCTGGCCTCTCTCTCGGGGCGACTGCGACGGCCGGGTGGCGTGCGCGTGGGTGCGGCAAGGCAAGGAATGCGCGCACCCCTGCTGGCCTTCTCGCTATGGCACGAGGCGCGGTGTGGCCGGCGTAGCGCCTGAAGAACGAGCTGCCTCCGTCGGGCCGGACCCCGCCCCATCTCATCTTGCCTTGACCACCTCAACTCCCAGCGTCGACACCATCTCCTTGGCATCAAGGCAATGCTGCGCAACGCGGCTGCAACGCACCGTGACGGAGCTCGAGATCCATGCCCGCGGCCGGCCTACAAGGCCCTCAACACGCCCTCGTGGAAGAACAGCCGTGTGCCACGCAGGAGCGTCAGAATTCCAGTGCCAGACTTGGACATACCGCCGTGGCAACGCCCGCACAGCGCCATGCCGCAATGGATCCTGCCCCAGAAGGCAGCGCATCCGATGTCGGGGCCTCTTCTGGTACTGGCTAGCCCATCGAAAGGGCCACCTGTTCGTTGTAATGGTCAGAGGGATGGAGAGGCAGGGAAGGGTGGCGAGAAAGGTACCGTCTTTTGTTCGAAAGCGGCTGCTCAAAAGCACTTTCTCAAGACCATCATCAGCTCCGCATGGTAACTGCAACGGGGAGCAACGCGTCGTCGTCGCTGCACTGGCCACGGACATCCCTCTAGAGGACCACCATCTCCCCGTCTTGTTCCCAGCGCCCCGTCAACAGCTTGAGCATCATCCGAAAGCATGGTGAGTCGCTCTGGAGGCTCTCTAGGATACCTACGTGGTACAAGCAGCTTGATCGCCCTGACACTGGCCCGGGATGCTCTCACAGGGTCAAGCTCCCAGTGGTAGCGCTGGCCGTGGGCCGCCCAAGGATGACAAGTCCAAGAAGGACCAGCAGAAGAAGTGGGAGCCGCCTCTTCCCACTCGAGTCGGCAAGAAGAAGAAGCGCGGTCCCGATGCAGCTTCCAAGCTGCCCGCCGTCTATCCCAACACGCGGTGTAAGCTCAAGCTGCTCAAGATGGAGCGCATCAAGGACCACCTCCTCCTCGAGGAAGAGTTTGTGCAGAACCAGGAGCGGCTCAAGCCGCAAGAGGACAAGGACGCAGAGGAGCGTACGCGTGTGGACGACCTTCGAGGCTCGCCCATGACGGTCGGCACCCTGGAGGAGATCATCGACGACGACCACGCCATCGTCAGCAGTGCCACTGGTCCCGAGTACTACGTGAGCATCATGAGCTTCGTCGACAAGGACCTCCTCGAGCCGGGCTGCACCGTACTGCTGCATCACAAGGCCATGGCTGTCGTCGGCGTCCTTCAAGACGATACCGACCCAATGGTCAGCGTGATGAAGCTAGATAAGGCCCCCACGGAAAGCTACGCCGACATTGGTGGACTGGAACAGCAGATCCAAGAGATCAAGGTGAGTGGTGTGCTATGAGCTGCTGTTCTCAGAGCGATCGCTCATCGGTGCCTGCTCTGATGTCTGCAGGAGTCGGTCGAGCTGCCGCTCACACATCCAGAACTCTACGAAGAGATGGGCATTCGGCCGCCAAAGGGTGTCATCCTGTACGGTGTGCCAGGAACGGGCAAGACGCTTCTAGCAAAGGCTGTGGCCAACCAGACATCCGCAACATTCCTCCGCATCGTCGGCTCGGAGCTCATCCAAAAGTATCTCGGCGATGGACCCAAGCTGGTCCGTGAGCTGTTCAGAGTGGCCGACGAACACGCGCCAAGCATTGTATTCATCGACGAGGTGAGTGCAGTCTCCAGCTGTGCTTCTTCGATAGATGCTGATCACATTCGACCCACAGATTGACGCTGTCGGCACGAAGAGGTAGGTATTTTAAGCGTTTCAACAGATGATGGGACACAGCTCAATGCCTTTCTACGTTGCACAGGTACGACTCCAATTCAGGCGGCGAGCGAGAGATCCAACGAACTCTGCTCGAGCTCCTCAATCAGCTTGACGGCTTCGACACGCGGCACGACGTCAAGGTCATCATGGCCACGAACAAGATTGAGAGTCTGGATCCGGCTCTGATTCGACCTGGCCGAATCGACCGCAAGATCGAGTTCCCGCTTCCAGATCAGAAGACAAAGATGTGCGTACATTCCCTGGGTCGCATTTCTTGAAGATCCAGACCTTCTGACCGTGCATTTGATTGTCTGCAGGCAAATCTTCCGGCTACACACTGGGCGCATGAACCTTGATGCCGATGTTGATCTCGAGGAGTTTGTCCAGATGAAGGACGATCTTTCGGGTGCCGACGTGAGTATTGAGCCCTGTTGAGATGTCGCGTCCGGAGACCGAGGCTGATTTGATTCTCTCTCGCTACTCAGATCAAGTCCATGTGCACAGAAGCGGGTCTGCTGGCGTTGCGAGAGCGTCGCATGCGGGTGACGAAGAAGGTGGGTGCTCAAATATGCTTCGTTGACCTGGTTTGCGTTGCGCATGATGCTGACGTCTCCTTGCTTCCCCTCTTTGCCCAGGACTTCACCACTGCGCGCGAGCGTGTGATCGACCGGAAGAACGACGGTGCTCCCCAAGGCCTGTATCTGTAGACTAGCCTCGCGCTCACAGCCAGGTTACTGTCGCATCGCCTTTGCTACCATGACGCGCCGCACTGCAAATCGTGTGCGAGTCTAGCTATTTATGGCAGAGTATGAGCATCACAGTGCAAGAGCATGGTAACTCTGGGAGCAGGTCATGCTTGCAAATGAACAGGGGGGCATGAAGGCGTCTACAATCCCTTGCGCGCACCCGCAAAGAAGGCCGGGCTGGAGCCGCGCCAGTCTCCGATGGGCTGCGAGGGCGTTGAGGCGCCCGGCAGGGGAACGATGTTGGCCAGGGGCGATGACTTGGCCGAGACGGAGACGGAGACGGATCCAGCTCGTTGCCCCGCACCGTCGCCGGTGGCCCGACTCGAAGACGCGGACGCGCCGGTGCCGACGTTGCCATACCCACCGCGCGAGCGGGATACGCTCCCCCTCGACTTGCTGGGCCCGGAGCGCTCCTTCTTGACGGAGCTCACGCGGGTACCGGTGATGATGCTGCCGGTTGGAGGCTGGTCTCGCTGCCGCTCGGCGCCTCCGCCGGGAGCGGGAGTGGAGGGTGCGGGCGTGCCCCCAGGCGTGCTGGCTGCGTCTGCGACTGGACCACCCTCAGCGCGGGCTTGCGTCGTCGACGCGTCCGCCTTGCTCTCGCTGGAGGCTGTTGCCGCGGCGTCACCTTCACCGCCGTCGCCGAACCACATCATGATGCCCCACGGCCGCCCCCCGATGCTCATAATCTCACGCCTGCGCTGTGTCCACCTTCGCACCGGCTTCTTGGCCGCCTCGCTCGTGCGGTCGAGGGGTGTGGTGGACGTCATGACTTGTGGGTGGCGCGCGATGGGTTTGATGAGGGGCGCGTTGGGCCGGAAAGGTGAGATGGGTGGATACTTGAACTGCTTGAGCCTCTTTGCTGGAGTGGATGTGCTGGACGTCCCTGCTGCTGCTGCCGTTGCCTTGGTGCTTGGTCCTGATGCGCTGTTACTCTTCGCTCTGCTGCTCGATGCTGGCCTGCTGTGACCGAATGATGCCGGTGCTAAGAGGAGACGTGACAAAGCAATGTCAGCCTTAGACAGCGTGCGCATAGGACGTCAGAACGTACTTGAGCTGTTCTCAGGCGTGAATGGCGTAGGAGACGGCTGGTATACCGGCTTCTGGCCCCTGTTGACCATCAAAGCACAGCGAAGGGAAGGTGGCAACGTTATAAGAGCTCTGAGGCACGCATTTGCAAGGCTGTCAAGTACTCACATCTTGAGGCCCTTGCGCCAGCCTCTTCCTGGCCCACTGGCTCCACGGGCTTGATGGGCTCGCCTGCGCTTGGCGGCCGGCAGCGCATCGAGCTCAGCGAGGGACAGATCCTGTGTTGCGATGGAGCGCTTGCCGGTCGCCGAGGGCGATTCCCCTGGACTGCCTGGCATCGACTCGGATCCTACGCGGGCCTTCGAGCTTGCGGAAGGCTGTCTTGCCGACCCGCCCTTGTTCCCGCCGTTGTGGACAGGCGTGCCTGTGACGCTACTGAGCGGCGCTTCCTCGTCGTCCTCGTCGACGAGCTCGTCCATTTCTGAAGGAGGGTTCGGCAGGGGTTTCGAAGGGCGTGAGCTGGGGTGGGGTCCTTCGTGCTAGCAACGCGGCAGCCTACTCACCGTCGTCGTTGCCGCCATCAGAGCCGGACTGGGGCCCACCTGCGTCCGAGCCGTCGTCCTCGCCCGGCGTGGCAACCACGCCCTCCGCGCCGTCTTCCTTGGGTGGGAGCCGCAGCTTTATGCGGAACGATGGGGTCGCCATGGTGACCTCGGTTCACGTCGCTGCGTCGCCTTTGCACCGGGCCCGGGTTGGGGATCGACTTGCGCGCCGCCGTGGTGGTGGGTGGTCGTCGGGCTCGCCGTGCTCGACGGCGGGCTGCGCCGTGTCGGGGTGCGCGGCGGACGGGGCCCGCGCCCAGATGGCGGCATGGACGCGGGCGGGTGGGTGACTTGATTGGGGGGAGCCCCGATGCACCCACACTGCCGGGCGAGGTGTTGGCAGCGACCGCCCGCTCCCTTCGTTGCGCATGGGCGTCTTTGGCGCGACCTCCGACGGTCTTCCCATCAGACCCAGCGCCCTGGCGGAGGCCGCTCCTCCATCATGAGGACGTCCACCATCTTGCTCAGCGCAGCTCGTCACATCACCTCGGTCTCCCTCTCCCGCACACACGCAGCCCCCTCGCCCTCACCAAGCGCATCGCACTCGTGGCCCACCATGACGCGCAAGATGTTCATTGGTGAGTGCCATAGGTAGAACCGCCGATAAGAAGACCTGGAGCTGATCGTACTGCCTTGTTCTCCCTCAGGCGGTAACTGGAAGATGAACGGCACACTGGCCTCGGCGGAGAAGCTCGTGCGCACCATCTGCGACGCCAAGCTCGACCCCGAGGTCGAGATCATTGTCGCACCGCCGGCGCTCCACCTGCTCAAGGTCAAGGACATGCTCGCCCACTCATCGCACCCGGACATCAAGGTGTCCGCCCAGAACGCGTACCACAAGGCCTCGGGTGCCTTCACTGGCGAGGTCTCCGTCACCCAGCTCAAGGACGCTGAGATTCCATGGGTCATCATCGGCCACTCCGAGCGCCGCACCATCTTCGGCGAGCTCGACGACGAGATCGCCGAGAAGACCAACGCAGCAATCGCAGAGGGTCTCGGCGTCATTCTCTGCGTCGGCGAAACGCTCGAGCAGCGTGAGCAGGGCAAGACGGTCGAAGTCGTCGTGCGCCAGCTCGACGCGGTCGCTAGCAAGGTGTCGGCGGACAAGTGGTCCAAGGTCGTTGTGGCTTATGAGCCCGTCTGGGCCATCGGTACGGGCAAGGTCGCCACCGCTCAGCAGGTGAGTCGAGCCTACGTTGCGAAAGCAGACCAGTTGTATCTAATAGGCATCTTTCTACGTGATTGGCTATGGACAGGCTCAGGACGTCCACGCTGAGATCCGCAAGTGGGCCGCAAGCAAGCTCAACCAGAGCACCGCCGAGTCCCTCCGAATCATCTACGGCGGCTCGGTCGCAGCGAAGAACTGCAAGGAGCTCTCTCAACAATCGGACATTGACGGCTTCCTCGTCGGTGGCGCATCGCTCAAGCCCGAGTTTGTCGACATCATCAATGCGCGCTTGTGATTGCGCGGCTAGTCACCTATGGCCCAAGGCCCTTAGGCCCCCCGTCGTAGTCTCAGTCTACCCTGCTGCGTCTTGCAAGGTTCTTCGTGCATACTTAGGTCAATGACATCTGACACCTTGACTTTTGCATTCACTTCAGAACAAGCCGCTTCATCGGTCCCCTCTTCTTCTCCTGGACTCCTGCGCTCGCTCGGTCCACTGTCGGACGGCCTTCCGATCGAGCAACTCGACCAAACCGCCCCACTCGTCTCGCACGCGTGAGGCAAGGCCCATCGCGCCGAGCCCACGTGTCTCCTCCGTGGTACTTGCTTGAGCTGCGACCTCCCAGCCGGAGTCGTCATAAAGCCGGAAAAGCGAGGCGGCGATGATCCTGAGCTCTTCCTCGCGCTCGACGTCGAAGAGCACCCACCACGGCTTGGGCCGCATGGGCAGCGCCAGGGGCATTGGTCGTGTCGAAAGGGCGGTAAAGTAGATCGCGCCGCACGCTAGGACGTGGGGAGGGAACTGGCAGTAAAGCGGCGTCTGAAGGGCGTCGTTGAGAGCTGACCACGCGCGTTGTGCGAAAGAGCGCCGTGGTGCTCCAGGCTGCCCGACCCCATCGGCAGTCTGCTCGCCGGTGGGAACGCCTGCGTCCGGATCCGTGAGGTCGAGAAGCTTGAGATAGTTGACCAGAGTGGCAAAGGGAAGGTTGACCTGTACGTGGAACCCGAGCCGTTTGAGAATCTGCATCTCGGCGACGACGAGGGCGTCCTTTGCATCGTAAAAGTCTTGCGAGAAGTAGGGCGGCGGCGTGTATCTGAAGGGAGGCGCTTGCTTTGACAATGACCGGTGGTTCTCCTTAATTGGATGACGGTCCGGACCGCGTGAAGGTGACGCAGGAAGAACGTCCGACCGCAACTGCGTCCTCATCGCGCCAACGTCACCAATGTCGACGAGGCCATGGAGCTCGAGCAGTCTTGGACCGGGACTATGCTTGGAGAGGTGCAGCGCACGTTGAATGAGGTAGTCGAGGACGTTGATCAGATCGCGGACGTGCACAATGTGCTCCTCGAGCTTGGTGGCGAGGAAGAGCGCGCCCCGGCAGACATCCTGGTTATGGCAAGGCGGGACGACCGTCAGTAAGACAGCTCAACGGAGGCTCAGGGCGCGCGCACAGGGCTCACCCTGATTGAGAAGTGCTTCATCGAGCTCACGAACCAGAAGCGTTGATACAGGACCTGTGCCGTGGCCATAGCGACTTGCGGCCTGGCGACGGAACAGGACGAGTCAGACATTCGTCCAGCATTCACGATGACGCTGGACACTCGTACACTCACAGGCGAAGAAGTATGCCCGCCTGCTGAATGAGCTGGCACCCATACACGCGCAGCTCCTCCTCGAGCTCGGGCGGGATGCCATCGGCGCGCGAGGGTGTCTCGCGAAGCTGATGAAGACCCGCCAGGGTATTCGGCAGGGGCGCCATCTTGCGCCGCTCCCGCCTATCCGTCCAGCTACCTTGCCAGCCTCCAAGCTCGCTCCTCGCCTGCTACTTGCTTAGGCCATGCCGTGCTCGTCTTGAAGGATGCGTCGACGGTCGATGTTGTGGGAGAGAGTCGCAGCGAGCTCGATGACCATCGCCAGGAAGATCACGGGAGGGGAGAGCAACACAACCGCGCGCGTCGGGGCTCTGAACGCGTCGCGCCCAAAGCCGACGTCGCAGCGGAGACCTCACCATCAACACGACTACCAACACCGTCACAACCTCAGAGTCACAACCACGCGCACATGTACTCGGTCTTCCTCGCAGAGTCGCCCAGCAAGCGGCAGAAGCGCTCTCACGCCGATGACGGTGCCGGCGCGAGCAACGGGAGCACCACCACGGTGACAGCAGACAAGGCTACCTCGTCAACCACGGCCTCGAGTAGCTCTGGGCCAATCACGCCCAATGCGCACATCGAGCAGCTCATCACTGAGCATCTCGGTTTCGACATCCGCGTGTACATCGACCAACTTACGCAGCTCGCAAACGATTATGTGCACCAGCTCAAGGCGGACATCGAGTCCGAGGTGCGGGAGAAGCTCACGCAGTCGGGCCTGAGCGCGGACCCGGAGCTGGAGGCAGAACAGGTGCGTAGATGTTCTTGTACCGTGTGCGTACGACGTAGGCTGACGTGTAGCTGGCTTTCTCTTCCAGGGCGTACACTCGCTGATCACCCTGGTTGAGAACTCGCTCGACCACACCTTCGACACCTTCGAGCTATACTGCCTTCGGAGCGTGCTTCGCATCACGCCCGCCCAAGCGCGCGTGATCACGCTGGCGCACCATCGCGGTCTTGACCTGCGCTCGGTCGAAGAAAAGCGCGCGTATCTGGAGCGCAAGGCCGGCCGTCAGAAGGGTGCCAAGGGCTCGTCACGGTCCAAGCGCGACGCGGACACGACATCTACAGTCACGGAGCCTGTCCAGTCAGCCCAAGAGATCTCTCGTGCCTTGGCTGAGGAGTCGGGACGGTTGCGGAAGAAGATCGCTGCCGTGAGTGTTTGGGATCCTTATGGCTTATTCTTTCAGTCCCTCTGATCTGGCCCCTTTCGCAGTCAAGAGCAAACAATGCGGCCCTTCGTGCGGCCGCCATCAGAGCAGAAGGCGAGGTCGATGCGGCGCAAAGACAGCAGGACGCACTTCCGCCACTGTTCGGTGGGTTGAAGGGCCTGAGCGTCGATGGTCTCGATGAAAGCGCCATGAACGTGGACGACAGCGCAGGCATAGATGAACCAAACGGCGATCATGCTACGGCCATCAGCGTACGACATCCGCTCATCGCCGAGAAGGTGCAATCAACTGCAGCCCAACTGCTGGAATTGATGGAGACGCTCAAGGGATCTGATCCACTCGGGACGGCGCTTGGGTCAGGTACCACGACTGGTCACGGTGCAGGCGTTGCGGATACGGAGGCCGAGTCTGGCGGTGCAAGCGCGACGCTGCCTTGGTCATCAAGAGAAGGCTTCCTCAAGTTCGTTGCCGACAAGGCCCGTTCATAATGCGGGTCCGGACGCCCTTGTTCTCCTTCGCGGCCACCTCTGCTCATTGTATGTATCTTGACACCATTGTCTTGCCTGCTTCACGTCTATTTGAAGTCAAGATCTGGATGAAGGACTGCCCGCCGCGTCAAGAAGGAGTGAACGAGCTGAGCTCGATGTGTTGCCAAAGTACTCGTACCCTCTGGTGTCTTCCCCAGGCCGTGGCCGCGCGGCGCGACGCGTCACTCGCACAGACCGTTGTGCCTGGTGGTGTTGGTCTCCGTTGGGCCATCGCCACCTCTTCCATCGCAGGACCACCACCACCACCACTGCCTCACGCCAGCCACCTCGCCCATCACGCTCTGCTCGCGCGCGCTCCTTTCCAGCACCATGCTCACCATCGTGACGGACACGGACGCGCTCAACGTCGACGCCGATGCGTCCATCAGCGTGAGCGTGCTCAAGGCCATCATCGAGGCCGACACGGGCATACCCGCAGACCAGCAAGTGCTCCTATACAACGGCCAGGCTGTCGACGACGCTGAGCGTACCCTCGCCTCGTACGGCTTCTCCGACTCAGACCTGCTCTTGCTTCAGCGACGACAGAGGCAGGCCGCGTCCGCTTCGTCGTTCGGTCCTACGAGCGGCGCAGGGTCCTCCTCATCAAGAGGGCCCACCGGCGGACGTTCGCTCGTAGCGCCACCAGGACATCAGAGCATCGAGGCGGCCGCCGAGACGCTCCGGCTACAGCTACTCAACAACCCTGCGCTACTGGCCGAGATCCGCGCTACACGGCCTCAGCTCGCGGAGGCGGTATCAGCAGCGTCGCCACAGAGGTTCCTAGAGCTCCTCGAGGCAGAAAGGGCACGAACGAACGCTGCGCATGCCTCGCGCATGCAGGCCGAGGCGGCCCTCGCCTCGGGCGACATCGACGAGTTCGATGTCGAGGCACAGCGAAGGATTGAGGAGGCGATTCGGCAGCAGCAAGTGATGGAGAACTTGGAACACGCCATGGAGTTCTCACCGGAGAGCTTTGGGCGGGTGACGATGCTCTATGTTGACTCGGAGGTCAATGGGACGCCCGTCAAGGCCTTTGTCGACTCGGGTGCACAGGCGACGATCAGTGAGTGTGCGCAATGTTCTGTTGGCTTTCCATCGCAGTGGAGCTGACGATGTACCGGTATGCCTGCTTCACCTCTTGTAGTGAGCCCAGAGTGTGCGGAACGGTGCGGGTGAGTGATCAGTTCCTTCAGTCTGACTGACCCAGTAGCTGAAGGTTGTCCGCATCCTTTCAGGATCATGCGACTCATCGATACGCGATTTGCCGGCATCGCTCGCGGCGTCGGAACGGCCAAGATCTTGGGCCGAGTGCATAGCGCTCAAGTAAGTCTCCTCTTTGATGGAGCCATCGCAAAGACTAGCGGCTGACCGGCCTGGATGACTCTCACAGCTCAAGCTGGGCAGCGAGCTCTTCTTACCCTGCTCGTTCACAATCATGGAGGGCAAGGGCGTCGAGCTCCTATTCGGACTGGATATGCTCAAGCGTTTCCAGGCGACCATCGATCTGGCCACCAATGCGCTCATCATTCAAGGCAAGCGCGTCCGCTTCCTTGACGAGCACGAGCTGCCGGCGTCGGCTCGGATGGAGGAAAGCAGCGGCGCTGTTGATGAGCAGGGCAACCCAATCACGGGTCCTTAGAATGGACAGCTGTGCACCTTTCTGCTCAGCAATACACCTACCAAGCAGGACTTTGATCTCCTTCAATGGCCACCTTTTTGCGCGGCTTCGACGGCTGTCATGGTCGTGTACTCGTATTGTCAGGCTTGCGGTGTTGACATGCGCGTGTCTGGGCTTGTGCGAGGTTACGCATCGGCCTCTTTCTCGCGCTCGGAGTGGAGCCGACGAAGGTGTTGGTCTCAACCGCGCGTCGATCTTCTTGCGACAGGTCCACCATCATCGTTTCGCAGGGCCCAGCCAACGACGAGGTCGACAACGCCAGTATCGCGCGCACGACGATGGTGAGCTTCTTCAAGGCCAAGACGGCCAGTCCGTACTACTTCCCCGACCTGCTCGACGCGAGCCAGCCTACGCTTTACCTTGCCGCGGCTCAGATGTGAGCAGTCTGTTCACCGCGGACAAGGAGACGAAGTGCCCTCGCTGACCTCGTCCCTGCTCTGTCTCGCGCGCGCGCGCGTCCTTGCAGCATTGCCAACCCTCTCTTCTGGAACATTGTCGCGCGCAATGGTGAGCTGCGCACCCCGGCGCGTGCTCGTCCTCGACTAGAGGCTCGTCGCTGAACGCGCTTCCCATCTTTGCTCTTTACAGAGTACCGCAACAAGACGATCACCAAGATCCTCGGCGGTCGTCCCTACCTGGGCTGCTACCTGCTCGGCGCGACCATCTTCTTGATTGGTCTGTTCCGCGATCATCTGTGAGTAGGCGCGCTGCGAGCAAGCTGACGGCGACCTCGCGCTTACCATGTTTCTACCACCCACCGTCCAACTCGCGTGACACACAGATACAACGAGGCGCTCAAGGCCCAACCGACACACCCGCTCCTCACGCGGCCCGAAGCCAAGTACGCCGGCGCCCTCCTCTTCGGCCTCGGCAACCTCTTTGTGCTCTCGTCCATGTGGGCGCTCGGCGTGACGGGCACGTACTTGGGCGATTACTTTGGCATCCTCATGGACTCGATGGTGACGAGCTTCCCATTCAACGTGATGGCCAACCCGATGTACTGGGGTAGCTCGATGAGCTTTGCGGGTGTGGCGCTGTGGTGAGTCTCGAGTTGGCTTCCTTTGATAGTTTGGAAGACGATGGGCTGACCTTGGGAAAAAATGACCTCGAACCGGACTGGACAGGTTCGGCAAGCCGGCAGGTCTTCTCCTGACTGTGCTCGTCGTCATCGTGTACTACGTCGCCCTCCAATTCGAGGAGTGAGTACTCTCCACCGCTCCCTGACTGAGCTCTGGAGGCCACCGAATCTGACACGCGTCCATATCCATCGTTCCAGGCCTTTCACGGGAGCCATCTACGCCAAGGCGGCCGCGGCCAAGAAGAAGCGCGCCATCGATGGCGGAAACGGCGTGGGCGCATCGTCGGCTGTGACGACGGGTACGGACAGTCCTGCGTCGCGCACGCGGTCCAAGGCGACGGCTTGAGGAGACATCGACCCAACCTGGGGGCAAGCTTGTCCGACGCGTCGCACTTTTGCGTACGCGCCGCGTCAGGCTCCTTATCAACCTCCGCTCTCTCCAATCTCCGCGCTCGGCGCCGAAGCCTGGAGCACCTAGAAGCGCCTCCGATGCGCGCACTCTCATATCCAAAAGAAGGTCTGCCACGATCGTGTTCTGTTCTAGACATCTGCTTTACAAATGGGATACCACCTTGATGCTCAAGGGCAGCAGATGCTACCATCGTCTCGGGCGTTGCGCTCGGTGTGGCATTGCAGAGAAATCGACGTTGATTGTACTGTTGCAAAAGGAGAGAAGTATACAAGGCAGGGCCGAGCGAGGGAGCTGTCCATCAGGCGCGTCCGAAGAAGCGGCTGATCTTCTCTTGCCATGATGGGGAGATGTCTTCGCCTCGCCCTGCACGGTCAAGGGTGGATACGAGGCGGGTGTAGTAGTCGGAGTGCGAGGCTGGTTGGAGGATGTGGCGCGGTGTTGGGTGCTGGTTTGCATGGCAGGCATGCAAGGGCACAATCATGTCAGCGCTGTTGTGCCGACATCGAATGACTACAGAGACTCAACTCACCGCCTTGAGCGCCTTGTTCGCGCGAATGCGCTCGAGGGCAGCGATGGAGCGCTCGACAATGTCGACGTCGGTGGTGCCGCTGGCGTCGGTGGTCTTGCCCGCGTTGAGTTCGCGCAGGACGAGCTGTTCGTCAGCGGCGGCGGCGGCGGCTGATGTCGAGGCCGCGCTTGAGCCTGGCGCAGCGGAGGCGGAGGCGGCGGCGCGGGGCTGGCGCTTGACGAGGGCCTTGCGAGCTGCGAGCTCGATGGCGCGGCCGAGGTGTAGGTCGGGCCTGAGCGGGTCGGAGGGCCAGGCGGCGCCGATGGAGAGGAGGCGGTCTAGGTAGCCCCTTGTCAGGGCTGTAGAAGCTGGGCGCGCCATGGCTTGTTGCGCTTTATGAAGAAGAGGGCGAGTCGAAGGGAGGACTGGCGGTGCTGTTGGAGATTGTGATGGTGGTCAGCAGGGACGATGGAGGTAGGCTGTCAGTGCGAGGACATGGATCTTGAGGTCAGCAGCGGGCACAAGTCGATTGTCGATCTCATCACCGGCTGTTCGGACCGACATCGATTAGGGCTCGCCTGGAGTAAATCCGAAGCAGGGACGGATCCGCGTACGAGCCTGACCCACCTCCTCGCTCCTCCTCCCTACCTCCTCCCTTCCTCGACGTCCATTCCTTACGACCACACGGTCCTTCTGGATGCGGCGGCACAGGGCGGCCCACCACCCACACGGACCGACGTTCTGGCCTCGGAACGTCGTTGGTGCCGGCCATTTGGGTCGACGGCACGGGGTGGAACATGTGCCTGGAGCGCGGATAGACATCCGGCCCTTGGACGTTTGACAGCGAGGCTGCCATCAGCTTATTCAAGGACGGAGGACTGCAAGATGGCTTCTCAAGGCTTGCAGGAGCCAGCAATGAGGCGATGTGGAACTGATGGGCGGCTTACAGGACGTCCAGTGTCGGGGACACCGAGAAGAAGGTGAGTAGGAGAAGGTGCAAGCGGGCAACAGCGGCCTATTCTGACCACATCCTTCTCTACCACGACGACAACCACCACCACCGCGTACACCACTGGCCGGGCCCAGATGAGGCAGACGAGACCGGCCGCCGACGTGCCGACAGCCATGAATGAAGCCACGCAGGAGACGCCAGCCAGCCACTCAGTCAGTCAGTCAAGGAGCCCGCGCGGGAAGCATGCCTCTCGCCACGAGGCTGGGACCCCGTCTTCATTCTTCGCAACCACCTCCCCCTCATCAGGGTGAACCTCCAAGAAGCCCCATTGGCGTGGAAGCCGTCGCAAAGCCAAGCGCAGGAAGGAAGCGGCAGCTTAGCGGCTGGCTGGCTCGTGCCCCCCAGGAGGGGACCAGCCCCTGGGCAAACAATCGTGGGGCCAGTGGCAACCGGATCAACATCCGTGCTACCGACGAACGGTGAGTGACTGCGGGGGGGGAGATTAACCCCCTCCTCCTCCCTGCCCCGTTGCCGTAACCTCCCACTGACTGCGGCCCCCTCCTTCCCACATCTCATTCTCTCCAGGCTGCAGTCAAAGTTCGGTTCAACGAAGCTTTGGCAGTGCGCTCACAAGACGCCGTGCCGTAGTCGACGACTGGGGGGCTTGAGGGTAGATAAGGGAGCCGCTCACACATCTCTCTCTCTCTCTACCTTGCCTACACCACATCCCTTCCCTCCTCTGCTTCGAGGTTCTCCTACTCACTCTCTCAGAGCTTCCAGTTGCGACCAGCATGGCTGCCATGGCCACAACGACGGTGACCGCCTCGGGCTTCAACCCCAGCGTTCATCTCGCCCCGTATGTCGAGCCCGAGTACCGTCTCACGATGAAGGTAAGTACAGCCAGTACTCAGGCGCATCGATAAGGTCATCTCACTCATATCCTCTCATACTTTTCCCTCAGGAGCTCGGCCTCGATGATGCGCCGGTATGTGTGCAAGTCGATGAATCACATCTCCTTCTTATCGACACTGACAAGCACCCTTGTACAGGCACCCATTGGCGTCACCGCACCCTTCAAACTCGCAACCCTTGACGGCGTCAAGGCCCTCCGCCGCGACCTCTTCCGCAAGGAAGTCCTCGACCGATACCTCGTCCACTCCCGCATGACGGGCCCACACGCCCAGCTTCGCGGCATGGCCTCGGAGACGGCTCGGCTCGTCTACGATTTTTGGACCGCTCCCGAGAGTGCGTGGCGTATCGACATTCTTTGTCGCAGAACCGTGTTACTGATTCTCGGTGATTCCACAGCGCTTGCCATCGTGAGCAAGGCGGCCGGGTGTGACATTGTGCCCGTCTTCGATCTCGAGCTCGGACACGTGAACGTGAGTCTCGCCACAGCGGAGGCCGAATCGCAGCATTCTGATTCCCCTACCGACCCTCCTTCAGATCCAAGTTCCGGCGGGAGCGACGCGGGAGCAATACGTCGCCACCATCCCCGAGGACCCATTCGCAGCCAGCGCAGTGGCCACTTCCTCGACGTCGGCGAGTGAACCGGCCGCAGACGAGGAAGTTGACATGAACAATCTCGTCGTGGGCTGGCACCGCGATGCGTACCCCATCGTCGTCGTCCTCATGCTCTCCGACGTGAGTACCCATTCGAACCTCACCGCTCTGGATCACGCGCTGACGCGTCCTTGGATTCCCACCAGGTCTCCTCGATGCGCGGTGGCGAGACGGCCATTCAACGCGGCGACGGCAGCCTTATCAAAGCCATCGGCCCCGAAATTGGCTGTGCCGTCCTGATGCAAGGCGGCTACATCAACCACGCCGCCCTCCCCTGCTTCGGCTCCGCAGAGCGCATCACCATGGTAACCTCCTTCCGCCCGCGCCACCTCGCGGGCCCAACATCGTACCGCGACGTGTCCAACCTGCACAACATCCGCATCTGCTCCGACTGGAACCAGCTCTACGACGAGTGGGTCCGCGCGCGGGTCGGGCTCGTGCGCGACAAGCTCGACGCGTATGTCAAGGTGCTCGAGGAGCGGAGGGCCGAGATGGCCAAGCGGAGCGTCGTGCCCGCCGCAGCAGGGACGGCAATCAAGCCGGACCTCATCGGCCCGACGGTCGACCTCGACGAGTTTGCGCGCGTGGTCAACGACGTGGTGAGTCGAGAGAGAGAGAGGGTCACAGGGTGGCCCGCTCTTCCTTCTCCATCCTTGCGACCCAGCCGCTGAACGAGGAGGAGGATCTCCCTTCCAGGACGACCATCTCCGCCGCGCCCTCGCCGAGCTCAAGCCGTACGACGACGAGGAGAACCCTGGCTTTGTCTGGGGTCGCTCGCTTGCGGCGGCTGCGGCGGCGACGACGACGACGGCGGCTGAACCTACCACCGCCTCGCACGCACCGGCCAAGACGCAGCTCAACCTCAGCGCCAACTTGTAAGACGCGACACTGGCGCGCGTCTGTCTGCAAGCGCGCAGGCGACGGCGTGACCAATGATGAAACCCTACGAACGACTGCGACGACGACTCGGCCAGGTTCCGTGTACTTGTACCCTCCGCCAACCGACCCACATCCAAGAGCTACCTCTTCTCGTCCTTCTCCGCCAATGACACGCGTCTGTACTCACACAAGCGCGTCGGACATCAACAGCTCCCGTCCAGGGGTAGAAAGCTGATCGGTACAAAGGAGAAAAGGGGTCGCCGGATCCAGAAGAAGAGTGGGTATGGGTTCGCGCGCAAAGTAGATAAAGGAAGACGCGTCGTACTTCAAGAGCCGAGAGAGAATGTCAGTATTGTCGTTCGTTTGGTCCGAAGTTGGGTCATGAGGACGCCGTTGCCGTTGCAGAGGAGGACGAGGCAGTCGCCTTGAGCATGCCCTCGACGACCTCGCGTCCCTTGGGCTTAAGAGTGGGCCGGCCGTCGGAGTAGTACTTTTCGAAGAATTGGGTCACATACCTGTAAGGAAGTACCAGCCGCAGCCAAGCTGTCAGCCCTCTACCAGGGTTAGGGCAACGGCGCAACGAGACGATGGCTCAACTCACTCGGTCCCATTCTTCTTCCGCTCCGCCGCCTCGTCGCGCTGCCGCTGCTCCACAATCTGCTTCTCCTTCGTCGCGCGCGAGTAGTCCTTGGCATGGATCGCCTCAATCACCTTGGCCCACACCCGGCGAGACTCGAGCGGTTCGTGCTCCTCGAGCGGCCGGACCTGCTTGGGCAGCGGCTTGAGGTCGGAGAGGTCGATCAGGGGTTGAGCCGGACCTGCGCGGTCAGGGTCGTCGGGCGAGACGAGCTGGTACGTGATCAGGCCTTTCCACGAGCCCGCGATGCGGACGCGAATCTTGGAAGCCTCTACATCGGCCATCTTCTTGTGCCGCTCGACGACGTCCTCGCCCTCGGTCGCCGGGTCATACTCGTAGATGATACCCTCGAGCGCAAACTTGGCCTTGCCGAGCCAGCTCTCGTCCTTGTACTCGATGATGGCGCGCAGCCGGGGACCGTCGCGCGAGCCGCCGCGGCAGGTAATGTAGGAGTGGTCTGCGACGGAGAGCCAGAGGCTGCCGCGCAAGAGGCCGTTGAGGTTGGCCGTCGCGTGCGTGGCCTGCACAAGATGACGCGTCAGAATAAGACTGTGCCCCTTTTGGAGCCTCTCCACTGGACTCACTTGATACTCCTCGCCTTCCGCGCCACCCTTCGCCCCCTCTCTGAGCTTGATAAAGATACCCTTGGCGTATTGGCCTGGCCCGATCTTGATACCTTTCAAGACGCCAGACGTTCTGTCAGAGCAAGATCCCAATATAGCTCGCCGTGCATCGCGTCACTCACTGGAGCCCGTGAACCGCGCCGAGAGCTGGTCGACGCCATAGGCCTCCACGCCGTCGGTGACGACGTAATAGCACGACACCGGCGGGTGATGCGATACTTGCTCGACGAGCTGCACGATCTTGCGCTCGCTGCGCTGCGTCAGATGAGATACAAAGGCGGGCGCTGAGCAGGATGCTGTAGGCGGTGACACGTCCCCATTTGCGGACATGGTCAAGGATGTGCGCCCGGAGCCAGGATTGGACGCTGTCGAGGGGGCGGACGTGGTCGTCTTCTTCGTGCTCAGCAAGCGTGAGAGCCGCTTTGGTGTGGGTACCGGGCTATGCTCAGCTGATGAGTTGCCATGGGGTCCGTGTCCGTGTTGGCGCAGACTTGGCAGAGGGAGTGCCTTGGGCTTGTCCACGTCGAGTCCTTCGATGGGCACCAGGCCGCCCTGAGAGGCGTCGTAGAGAGGCAAAGCGAGCTGCCAATGGCACCGGAAGTGCTCGCCGAGTACCGAGTTGAAGGGCTTGACGATTTTGCCTTCGCGATGCTTGAGCTCCTTTGAGAAGGAGTATCGGACGACGGCAAGCATGCGGTCGAGCGGGTCCTCCATCTCCGGAATGACGGCGAACATGTCTGGCCGGTCAAAGTAGCACCTGTCACGGGCCAAGCCTGGTCAGCCAGAGGTTCTTAAGACGGGGTGCGTACGCTTCGGTGCTCACCAATAGTCGAGGTTGGCCTGCGGGTGAAGCAGATTGGCCGGCAGACTAAAGCGCTGTGCAGAAAGGTCCTTGACACCGACTGTGAAGACAAGAAGAGATGCTCAGCTTGAGCTCGTCCCCGAGACCTGCCTGGTTTCCAAGGTACATACCAAACTTGCCTAATACCGCACGAAGGCGAGACAGCTAAACGCGTCAGCGAGTTATCCATCACGGACCGCTTGTTCACACTCACGAAGCACAGCGAGCAGGGTGCGAATCTTGCCCTGCTCCGAGGTGGCCTCCTTGGCATCGGCAGGTGGCAGCTCTGACTCGGGCGTGGGTGGCATGCTGCTGTCGTCGCCGTTGTCGACGGCATCACCGTTGGGCACGTGAGAGTCTGCTGCTGCCGCTGCCATTGACTCTGTCGCTGCGTTGCTGTTGCTGCTCATGGTGTGCTCGTCGTGAGCGGTGGAGCCTCCGTTGGCCATGGTGGATAGTGAGGGTGATGGTCGCCGTGCGAGATGAGGACGGGGAGCGAGTGGGGTGATGATGACCGCTTCCCAGAACGTGCGTCACTTTGCTGGGCGCTTCGCCAATCTAATCAGTTACGTAAGGACAACGAAGGCGTGGTTGAATACAAGACGGACAACAGCATAACCCACAGCGTCACGACGCGGTCGAGCCCACCACCGGAATCAGCACGGGCGTGCGGTCCTTGTACGCCTTCCAGCGCGGGTCGTCCTTGAACTTGTCGTTGTTGCGCTCCTCCTGCATCGACACGCCGGACACGTACCGGATCAGCAGCGCCTCGGCCACGGGCCCCAGCGCAGCCACAGCCAGCGCCGGCCGGGGCGAGAAGAAGGGCGCCGCACTCGCCAGCGCCGTCGTCGCCACCACGTACTCGGACGAGTGCAGCGCAATCTCCCCCAGGTAGTTGGGGTACCGCACCACACTCCACAGCCCAGACGAGATGAACGGCTCCGAGTGCTTGCCCTCCTTCTTCGCCTGCCGCCACGCCGACTTTTGCTGGTCCGCAACCACCTCGATCAGGAAGCTCGTCACCCACAGGCCGAGTCCAATCGCATCCCGCGCTCCGAGCGCAGGCTGGGCAGCCGCCGGGATCGAGTTGACCATGTACAGCGGCAGCGCAGTCAGCGTGATCCACGTCGCTTGAGCGAACCACGCGCCCGCAAACTTGACGGGAGACTCGCGCAACCCATCGAACCGCGAGTCCTTGCCATCCGAGTTCGAGATGCGCTTGAACAGGAACGTGCCCAGCCGGACCGCCCACAGCACCGTCAGCGAGGTGAGGATCAGCTGCCGAGGGTGAAACGCGCTCAGCGGCGGAGGAAAGGCGTGGAGCGAGCCCTTGGTGAGGATCGCAGTGTTCGTCTTCGAATGAATGTACGGCGCGTAGAGCGAGTAGATCGACGCAGTGATGAAGCCGATACTGCCAAAGAGGTCGTAGTACCGCTCCGTCTGCTTTGCAATCGCATAAGTCGCACCGATTGCCTGTGGGTATCCCACGAAGTGGTCAGACCACGAGCTGCTGCGCGCGCCCAAACCAGCGCACTCACCTGGACACCAAAGATGAGGCCAATCGTGGGCCCAAGAGCCTGGCGCAGTCCGGCAAGGAAGACCATGTTGGCAGGAAAAGGGACGGGTGATGGTGGTCATGGTGATGGTGAGAGGACGGCCGAGGGCGAGTTGTAGTTTGGTCGAGGTCAGCACCGTGCATCGATCGGGGACCGTGATGACGATGCGATCTCAGCCGTTCCGGCGTTGCTGGAACGGTTTGGAACGTTCGCAATTCTATATCCCAATGCACCTGCTCACAAAGCGCTTGAGGCCGCTCTTCTTTGTGATCAAACGGCCGCTGTGATGGGACGAGGTCAGCGTCGTGCGGTGCAGGTAAGGAATGGCGTGTCGCTCCGCGGGCTCACCACTCGTCTCGACGACCTCGGCCACCGCCTGAAGACAGCTCATCGCGGATAGCTTGCACCGCCGAGAAGAAGCCTGGCAGCGCACATGGAGGAGTGTAAGCATGTTGCTTGCGCGTGCGGTGGTGAGCTCACACTCACATAGTACGAAGGCGACGTCGATGGATGGCGATGTTGGGCTCCCAGGCTTGCCGCCGCCCTGAAGGAGAAAAGTGGTCAGACTGAGTCCCAACGACGATCAAACTGAATGCACTCACCACAAGTCGCAGCTCGATGAGCAACGTCCGCTCGACAGCATCATAAGACGCGTACTTCGTGACTCGGCCATTGCTGTGCAGCACCCCGGCCGTGATGTCTTCGCCAGACACTCGCATCAGCCACGTCCGTCCATCCGGGCTGACGAGGAGGACCCCTCGGAGAAGGTGTCAGAGGCTGCGACTACGCTCAATGGCATTCCGCTCAACTCACTCAATGACAGACCAGTCTGTCATGTTGATATCCTCGCTCTTGATCTTGGTTCGGTAATGAGTGTGCACTTGGGAGAGGTACCAGTCCTCGCCGCGCCGTCGTCGCCGTTTCGACTTGCCGGTAGATTCGGTGCCGTTGGTACCAGCCATCAGGTGCATTTCCGGCGTAGTGGCTTCCCAGAGCGGCGTCTCGAGGCAGCCTGTTGCCATAATCTGAATGGGAGCTTGATAGCGCTGTGTTGGTACTGCCCACGATGGCTTGTGACAAGTTGAGCTGAGGTGGGAGAAAAGAGTCATTTCAGCAGGCAAGATGCTGCACAAGGAGACGGTGGGACTTACCAGAATAGAACCGGTTCCGATCGATGCCCCTTCGGACTCGATAGGCTCTCATCGTCGCTTCGGCCGCCAACGTCCCCTGCCGCAACCTCGTCTGGGTCCATCTCCAAAAAGTGGACCAGCGTCGCGCAGCTCTCTTCGTCCTCAGACCGGGATCGCTCGATGCTTGCCTTGCCGCTTTGGAGGACACGCGGTCGGGCAACCGACATGGCCCTCTTGCGCACCTTCGGTTGTGCTTCGTCGTCGCCTGCCTCTTCGCGCCGCCCCTTCTGTCCGCTCCTCACCGGCCGATTGAAGCCCTCGATCTCGGTGGGCCAATGGAGCTGAAGGCGGAGACGATCCTGCCGCCACACCCGCGTATCGCCCAACGACGTAGCCATCGTCCGGCCTCCGGCCGGTGACGGTCCCGCCGCGGTCTTTCTTGACGATGCCGGAAGCACAAAGTTGACACGTTGCTGCGACACGCTTGATGGGCACTTGCGCACTGTTCTCGGCATCGATGTGCTGGCTGCCAGAGCCGCCGCCGAGCTAGGCCCTGCTGGCTCGACGCTGCCACCGCTGGCGTACATGATAGGCGGCGCCGAGGTAGCCTGACTGATCAGCGTCGATGTCGACTCTGCAAATGGCCGATTCTCTCGCGCCGCCTTAAGAATAGAAGACTGGGACTTGCTCCGCACCAGGCCGGCTGGCTCATGAAGCTTTTGAGTAGCTTGTACTTCTTCAGAGATGGTGGCGATTGTGACTGTTGATCGCTCGTGGAGGGAGGCCGTCGAGGCACTGGCATCGTATATCGCTCTATCGACTGCTCCGAACCGCGTTGCGCCGGCACTCTTCTTGGTCGGAGGAAGCGCATCCGGTCTTGTGCGCTCGCTAGGCTTCTTCTGGAACGCCCCAGGACTCAGCGGACGCCACGATGGAGGTATCTCCTGGCCGAGTGCGGCGATCAAGGCCGTCCGCCGGTCGTGCAACGATCCGGCCATCTGCTCTGGCAAAGCTGACATCGCGGCGCACCTGTTCGGGTAGTGGTAGAGAGGAAGGCACTCTCCAGGAGTCCAAAGTCCGATGAGGGCGAGGCGGCAAGACGAAAGAGGAGCAGCTATTAGCCATCAACAAGTGGGACGAGCGCGGGCATGAATAACATACCCAAGAGGAGTTGATGAAGAACCCGTCGCCAAGCCTGGCACCATCCCATACACCAGTATGGGACGATGTCGCAATGACCCTCGCCCTTCGAGATGGCAAAAATCAGCCTTCGACACGATGAGATGTGTCAGGAGGCGGCACCAGCCCAGATATGCAACGCCATGACCCAATGTCATGTGTCCGTGCCCGCCTAGGCTGATAGGCCCCTCGCTCCGAACGGACATCGTCAGCCGCGTGCTTGCCCGCTCATCTTCATCTTGCACGCAGGACCATCGCTTGCTGGACTTGCTGACGAAGGTGGGTGCCCAGATGAGGTTGGGGAATTGTCATGCGAGCCGGACGTAGCGACTTGCAAGGCGGCGGTATTCAGCGCGGGTGCGCGTGTTGTACGGGTATAACCCGGCGCCGTCGAGGGTGAGGGTACCGGGTCACGGTGTGGTAACCTAGCCGTTCTTGCTTCCGGCAGTCGGCACGCCGCGCTTGATGTATTTAGGAGAGCCTCTTGCAAGGAAATGACCGTGTGAGATGAGGGAGACGCGGCGTAGAATGCGTCAGCGCGACTGGCCTTGCCGCTTGGATGATGTGCACGAATGAGGTGGACCCGACTTTCTTCCGCTCATCTCATCGTGAGCCGTCGTCCTCATCCTGAGGCCCGTGCCGTCCGCTGGCGCATCTCCGTCGTCGCAGGTTGCGGAACGGCCGAAAGGGATGTCGTCGTGAGCTTGAACGTTGCGTGAACGGAGTCGAGGACCGATGATGGTAGTCGAGCTGAAGATCGCACCGGCCCGGCCGGGCGTAGAAAGACACTGTCCTTGATGATTTCGAATGTTGCTATAGAGCAAAGAGGGTGTGCAGCAGAAGTGAGCGGGAAGGGTCAAGGGATAGGGAGGTATAAGCGGGATGGGAGGCGACCTTGTTGGCTGTGGAGAAGGGAGGGGTATCAATGCTTGCGTTGGGTACGTGATGAAGGAGCTCGAGCGCGCTTTGCTAGGTGTGCATGGGCATAGGCTAGACGGCAGTGCGGTCTGGCTGCGGTTGGCGTCCTCCTCTTGTCAGAGACCCGGACAAGCAGCCTTACGCCTTGCCGGTATCCGCGACTTCGGAGCCAGATTGACCGCGCCAGATGCCGTCCTTCTGATCGACCTTGCCATAGAGGTGCGTGCTCTGGTTGCGGCGTAGGGCGTCCATCCACTCTGTGACGATTTCCTTCGAGTCGACCATAACGTTGATTTCTTGGGAGTGGAACCAGCTCTGTGGAACGGCGAAGCGTTAGCATAGAAGGATCTTATCTGGAGCTGGCTAGGAGAACGAGCCGGCACTCACCTGGGTATCTTGGTTGCCTGAGCCCAGGATGGCAACTTGGCCATCATACGCGGCGAATTTCACGTGGCTGGAGAGTTGACGAGCACTGTGAGCCATATTCACAAAGAAGCAAGGCTTCGCAACATGCTCACCAGTTCCGTTGCTTGCGAACGGCATTCAAGGGTCGAGTCATGTCCTTGCCGGTGTACCCTGAATATAGAAGATCAAGGATCAGCGCCAGTAAGCACGCATCGTCGTGGCCATAAGCTGTGGGATCACTCACAGTACACTTCAAGATACTTCTCGTCGCCCTTGCCCTCACGGCGGAGCTGGCGGTACATGCCCGTGACGACCTGCTCGTTCGTGCCGCCCTGGAACGGCAAGCTCTCCGACTTGTCATTGAAGCCGAGATCGAGCCAAAGCTCCACGCGGACGTGCCGCCGTACGCAGCCCAGGACGGCGGCCTTGACCGGTGACGAGTTGAGCGTCGGGCTCTGGATGAAGACGTGGTTTTGTGCGTAGCGGAAGCCGGCTAGCCATGCGGCATCTTGAGGGTTGCGGATGTCTGAATGGCCCGGCGTACCGTGAGGGCGGCGGTTGACGAGGGCCATCGGCACGGGTGCGTGAGGCTTGTGGAACACGTAGGGTTGGAAGTCAAGCAGCGCTTGTGAGAGCTTGTCAACCTCGTCGGGTCGGATCTCGCCCTGCACCTTGGAGTTGTTTGCAAAGTCGAGCGCCTTGGTGATGATGCTCAGACGCTCGGCAGCCGAGCCACGCGAGACGTTGGACATCGTGCGGCGGTGTATGCGTCGGAAAGCTGCCGCACCAGGTGTGGCACCATCATCGTCGACGTGTTGCTCGGATGAACTCTCGCTAACAGCCGACTCGTCCAAGTTGAGCGCGGCGCCATCACCACCGACAATCTTGGGGATTGGCTTTTCTTGGGCGCCTTTGTCATTGACCAGCTCGACCTCCGGCTTTTCGTCGTGCTCGGCGTCTCCGTTGCCCGTCTCTACAAACGTGCCACTTCCAGCATCGTTGCTCACCTTAGCTTGAGCAGCGCCTGCTGGCTGGACAGTAGGCGAAGTCGGGGCAGCATGTTCTGCGTCAGCCGGCTCTTCCTTGACCGACATCGGGATGTTGAGCGTGAAGCCGGAAGATGCCGTGCGCATGCTACGGTTCTTTCGAACCTCGTCTTCGACGTTGCGGCTGCTACTGGGCCCAAGTCCGAAGACTTCAAGGGCGCCCTCGGACCAGCCGCTAGGCATGATGCCCTCCTTCTTCATGAGCGTCTCGACGATCTCGGCAAAGTGGCGTCGCTGGGATGTCCCCTCGTTGGGCGTCGAGTCAATCTTGAATCGTTCGCCTAGTACCTTTTGCGCCCATACCTGCCCTGCGTGCCGAGCTGCCCGGTGTCGCTCAGAAAAGGCGGCGACGATGGGCGACGAGGGTTCGAGAGGCGAGGTGGGGCTTGTGCCGAATGAGTCGCGTCGCCCGAGACGCGTCAATGGGCTCGTCGGAACCAGAAGCTTTTCCTGCTCGCTCTCCTCGTCATCCAGCAAGAGCTGCTTGCGCGCCTCGAGCGACTTTGCCTTGAGCCCCTCGGTTGTGAGGGCAGGCAGTGAGCTGTTCTCGCCCACGCTGAAAGCGCTCTCGGGCGGATTTTTGGGAGCCGGTGTAGGGAGGCAGGGCAAAGGCGGGTTGAGCCGGTTTCCCCAGCTGATGAGCGCGTGGTCGTAGATGGAGTTGACAATGTCGCCCTCGAGGCGCGTACATGCTTCGAGATTGGGCCGATCTTGTATGTTGTTCGAGTTGATGAGTGCCACTCGCCGGTCTACGATTAGGAGCTTGGCATGGAAGGTGCCCATGAGTGGTCGGTGATAGTTTCTGTGAAGGGCAAAGAAGTCAGCTTGTTCAGGAATCGATGACCTAATGGAGACACGTACAAGATCTCTACGTTGAGGAAAGGAATCTCGTCCTGGGTCGGCAGGCCGTTGCTCTTCCACATCGATGGCGGCACTGGCTTCCTGAGCCGGAAGAGGTCAGCCAGCGTTTGAGGCCCTCGGTCCCACATGATCTTGACTACGATGCACTGCTCGAGCGGCGCGGGCTGACCAGGCTTGCGACGAGGTAGGGATGATGAAGAGGACGAAGCCGCCTGGCCATTGGCGGACCCATTTGAAGCGGCAGCATGACCATTCGCGGCGGCGCCCCCTGCGCTCTTGATGCGCTCTGCTTGGAGCCTGTTTAGCTCGCGCAATGCGTCTGCGATGCGCTGGACGTTGGCGCCCCCTTGCCAGTAGTTGGTGAGCAGGATGACCTCCTTGCGCGCCGAGATGATGCAGTCATAGTAGTGGCCTATGATGTCTGGACCGGTCGAGAAGATGGAGAGCGGGATGATGCCCGTCGTGGCGAGTAGCGGCGGCGAGACGACGCCGCACATGGGATCTCTAGGTAGAGGTAAGAGTGCATCGGCGAGAATCTGAATGAGGCAGAGGTACCACTTGTCAGCCATGAGCTTCAACTGGGAGCAGATGCGTACACTGGGAAACTGACTTCTAGGTAGAGCCGACTGGGCCCGCCTTCGGCCTCGGGCTTGTAGCCGTATTTGTCACGGATCCGATCGAGCTCCTCATCCTCTGGTTTGGCGTTGCCCTCATGCAATGCGCCATTGTGCCAGCTCCACTTCTTTGCGCGGCCCTCTTCGAGCATCTCCTTGATGCGGAAGCGGAGCATGCCGCGCTTGGCAGCGGAGGGCGGCGGAAAGAGCTTGCGCGCCGCCTTGGTAGGGGGCAGCTTTGGATCGGCGGCGACGGCCGAGCTGATGGTGGCCTGTTGCGCCTGGGGCCCGCGCTGGCTGGACGCCGACGCCATCTTGGGTCGATGATGCCAGGCTGCTTGTTATGACCTTCTAGTGCCCGCGACGCGCGCTCGCGCTTGAGGATGGGTCGCTCCGGCGCCCTTGCTTGCAGGCGCGCGCGCAGAGAGGCGAGACCGTGGGACGATGCGGAGCGCGGCGGCTCAAGCTGGACTTGAGCTGGGGGTTGATGGTGGACGTCGTGCAGAAGGACTGGTGGGTTGGTGTTGCAGTGTGAAAGCGAAGGCGAGGGCGGCTGGCCGTCGTGCGTGACCTCGTCCACGGCTGGCAGCTTCTCCCGCTGTGCTCACGATGAGGTCGACGCTGAGCAGCTCAACAACGACGGCGACGTGCTCTGCTGGGGTCAAGGCTGAGCGTTGAGGGGCGTAGGTACAACGAGATGGTGGTGCTCCTCATCGACAGCAGGCAGTGCGAGTACTCGTACTTATGGAGTCCAGCTCCCCAGCAAGTGGCCGAAGGAGATCAACACCATGATGAGATCCGGCCCTTCTCTCCCTCATCTTCCCACCCAGCTCGATCACTGGCACCCCTTGGAGCCTCGTCCGCGTCGTCGCCGCGGCAGGCGCTGGCCAAGACGGCATCGTCCACGCCCGGAGACCAGGCCAGAGCAGAGCAAGTGACGCAGGGCGACCCCCGGACGGGCCCCTCCTTTCCTTCTCCCCCACCTTGGGCCGGCGGCTCACCGGCACTTCGGCTTACGCGGTCCATCTGACAGTTTACCACCGCCACGATGCCTCATCCTCCCCAGCGCTCCCAGCCGTGGCCCACCTCGTCGAGGAGCAAGCACAGCATGGGCAGCACGGCGAGAAGGCTGCTGCAGATTCCCTATCTGCCCCATGGCCAGGTGCCGGCACAGACGGTCGACCTCTTCCTGCCGTCAGCCTCGCCATCAAGGACAACGCCGCCGCGACTGTTCATCTTCATCCATGGGTGCGTAGTGTCTCCTTCTCTCTTCGGAAGCAAGCATCGCTGACCTCTTGGTGCTCCTCTCCAGGGGCGCATGGCGGTCGGGCGACAATGCCGAGCTCCATCCGCTGGCAAAGCAGCTTGCCCTACACGATGAGGATGAGGACGCAAGCAACCCACCCATCGCCGTCGCCCTCATCAACTACCGTCTCGCTCCCCACCTCGCCAAGACGCCCGACGCAGCGCCCGTCTTCCACCCAGCGCCCTTTGACGACGTCCACGCGGCCTTGCGGTACCTCCTTCTTGACCGGCCCGCGTCGTGGACGGCGGTGGGGGAGGAGGAAGAGTATCTCACGCACGACGTGGTGTTAGGTGGCCACTCCGTAGGCGCCTGGTTCACAGCTGGCACCATGCTCAACCCTCCCTCTTCCTATTCCCCTCCCTATCCCTCCTCCTCTTCTTCCTCCCCCTCCCCGTCCCCTCCCATCCCCGCCCACAAGCCCCTCGACCCCCCCATCCTCCGCAGCCACATCCAAGCCTACCTCCTCCTCGACGGCATCTACGACATCGACGCCCTCCTGCACGAATACCCCACCTACGCCAATTTCGTCGCGCAGGCCTTCGAACGGCCGGACGGGGATCCCAAGCGCGTGCCTGGGCCCGACGACACGCGCGGGCGATATGCAGTCGCGAGTGTGCCGTCGTGGTCGCTGGGCCCGTCGTACGCTCGCAAGCAGGGAGGCGGTGGGGAGGGGTCCTTCGAACGACTGCCGCGCATTCATCTCGTTCACTCGCGTGGGGACGAACTGCTCAGCTTGAAACAGCCCGAGCTGGCGCGTGCCCATCTCCAGGCTCTCCTCGAGGAGCGGTTACGTGACAGTGCGGCCGATGGCGGTGGCGGTGGCGGTGGCCAAGCGCACAGCTCGGAATGGCTTCATGTCGACTACGACAGCGTCCAAGGGCATCACTTTGGACTGCTCACCTCGCCCGGGCTTGTCTCTTACATCCGAGCGCTCTTCAGGTGACCGTCTCGTCGTCTTCTGGAATAAAACGTCATGCTCAGAGCTGGCTTCCCGGAGTGCCGGGAAGTCCTCCTAGCCCCCGAAAGAAGCCGAGGATACCGCCTAGCGTCTATTTGATTTCTGATGCTTTTTGAATCGATGGAGCGAGCGTGTAGAGTAAGGCGAGAGCTCCAAGCCCGACCGACGCGTACGCTTGCCACCCCGAAGGGCCGACCTATACAAGCCGCCCGCCGTTGCCCGCCCCAGCCGCGCCGGCTCCCGTCCCAGCCTCGCCACTCGACGCACCCGAGTCCGCAAAGACGGAGCGCAGGCGCGAGAAGGCGCGCGAGACGGCGATGTCCCACTGAATGCGCGAGATGGTGTCGATGGTGCCGAAGAGGTGGGTCTGTATGGTCCCAAAGGGGGCGCGTCAGCTCGACGTGATGGGCAGGAAAGGAGGGAAAGGACGACTCACATTCCACCGCTCAGCAATCTCCTCGCCCACACTCAACCTCCTCGCGCTCCGATACCTCGTCGGCACCCCTCCTTGCCCATCCCGTTCGCCCGGACCACCAAGACCCAACGAAGCCCGCTCCACCTCGGCCGCCTCCCGCCCCATCCTCCTCACCGCGCCCCGCACCTCGTTGTCGCTCTGCGCGAGGGAGGCGAGCACCGCGTCCGCGCGCGCGGATTGGAGCTGGTGCGTCGTGTAGAGGAGCGTCGTGGCTACCACCGCTCCGGCGAGCGGGGCGAGGACGGTGGAGGAGGTTGCGAGGCGTGCTGCCATCTTGGGGGCGGGGCTTGGGTTTGCGGGTGGGGAGCTGTATCGGACTTGCGCGCTTGCGCGCGAGCTTTGGCACCGGTGAGAGGAGGAGGACAAGCTTGTCGAGTTGGGATCTTTCGAAGTCGGTGCTGGACGTGGTGGTGGTCAGGATCCAGGGATCCAGGACGCCAGAAGATGCCGCCGCGCATGACGCTCATGCGGCGGATCCGTTCCACCTCGGTGTCCTGTTCCAGAAGCGTCAGAACGGATGGTGTGCCACGCTTTCCTCCTCTCAGGCGCCCCTTATTTAGGGCCGCTGTCGACGGGTACAAGCAGCAATGGCACAAAAGGACGCAGACAGGATCATAGACAGGCGCTGCGCCCTTCGATTTTGGTGTAGACTTGGTTGCCCTCTCTGCTGAAAGGGCCTGTCGAGAGAGAGGAGACTATGTAGCCGACAAGGGAAGGCGTGTGAGGAGACCGGGGACCGAGGAGGACTGGCGAACAGGTCCAGAGGGGCGTACATACGTGCTTGCGAACCGAGGAGAAGCTGAGGAGAGAGGAGCCGTAGATGGCACATAGCGTTCGTCTGTGACTTCGGCCATCGTCGACGTGTGTTGCTACCTTGACGAGGCCGGGTATGTCTAAGGAGCCGGAGCGCCAAAGAGCCGGTGTAGGAAGAGGTTCGACGCGTTCCAGGACACGCGTCAGAAGTCGATGGCATTGACTTCCATCTACTCCTCGGAGCGAGAGTCCTTGAGGGTGAACTCGCCAGGCTTGGACGATTCGATGAAGGTCTTGACCTTCTCGTAGATCGTGAACACCACCGCTTGACCTGTAGAAGAAGCGCATTATCGCATCGCCAGGGCGAGGGAGACGCGTCCGGTTGTCAGTCAGGGATAGGTGGGGTGCTAGGGAACGTGACATAGCGACTCACCTGGCGCGACACGCGCCACACGGGGCGTGATACCCTTCCAGAACGCGCTGACACCCTCCTGCGCGAACATCTCCGACGCGACCTTGACCACCCGGCCGAGCGCCGTCTCGCCCTCGACGCGTGATGCGCGCTGGATACGCGTCTTGATCGTGTCAATGGGTGCATTGGAGACTGTAAGACGCGTGTATTGGATTAGAGTCAGCTTTGTAACACAGACTCAAGAAAGGCTAGCTGCCATGGCGGCGTCGACAGCCGTGCAGCCTGGGACATGGAAACTTACAAGGACCGAGAGCACCGGAGATGAGACCAATGACGGCAGTCTCGTACGAAGGCAGCTCCTTAACATCCTGCAGTCTTTGCGCGAGCGCCTTGAGCTCTTGGTACGCGGTGAAGTTGGCGGCTGCAAGAAATGGAAGATGAGACGCGTCAGAAGTCGCCTGACCACGTAAAAGGCTCCTTACGAGCTACTCACCTTGGTTGGTTGCTTGGCGGAGTGCGGTGAGGGCCACACCACGGTAGAGAGTCATCGGCCCCTCCTCCCGGACGATGGTGTAGAGGGCGTGTGCGGCGTTGCGGTAGCGAGGCACCTCGAGCGGGTCCGCGAGGGAGTGTTGTTGCGCTTGGAGTCGAATCTTGACGACCTCCATTGGGTTGACGACGACGATGGCCCTGATGGTGTGTAGGCAGACGCGTCAGTGAGTTGCTTGGACGCGCGCTGAGAGCTTTTGGAGCTCCAATACTCACTCCGTGGTACCCGCACCAAGACCAGCTGAGTAAAGGAGGATAGGGAATGACCAGATACGCGTCAGCAATGCGAGACGAGGGCTGCAAGCAGCTACAGTTGAACAAGGGAAAGGACGCATACTCACCGAGGAAGACGCCCGAGGGGCTCGTCTTGCCCGTGGTCTTGTCTGCGAGGGCATTCTTGTAGTACTCGAAGGACATGAAGCGGATGGCCATCTTGGGCACGATGCCTGCTACGACGGCGCCGAGACCCTTGTAGAGACCGAGGGGCGTCTCGCGACGGACGATGTGTGCGCCGGTTGCGAAGAAGCCGCGAGGCTTTTGGCCTGTCACCTTGCCGCGCTTGGAGAGCTGCATGCGCACCTGGGGGAGGGCAAGGGACGCGTAGAGCGCGTGAGGGAGTGGTCAGTCTGCGATGACACAGAGAGAGAGAGAGGCACTTGGAGAGATGCTCACCTTGATGGTGTCGAGCGGGTGACATGTGCACGCCTCTGCGAAGCCTGCGATGCCACCTGCGATGAGGTGGGTGGACGGGGCGACCTTCTTCTTGCCTTGGGCGGACATGGTTGCCTGCTTGTGCTGGGTGCTGGGCTCTGCTTGCGCGGGCTTGCTTAGGAGGCGGGATGGCTGTCGAGGTCTACGGGGTGGTGGTCGTCGTCGTGATGGAGCCCTGGCGAGCTGAAGGGACGTGGTTGGTTGTCCGTTGGCACGGCGGTGGTGGTAGAGTCGAGGAGGAGGAGGGTGTCGACGCTGAGGACAGTCCTTCCCCTTCCCCCCTTTTAACGGCCCAGCTGCTTTGCTGTTCTGGATTCATATGCCTTCCTCGTGGCTTCCATTCACGCTGCTTTGCTCTCCTTCCTCTGCGACCTGGCGATCTCGCTGCTGGCCATCGAAAGATGCTCCATCTCGGCGTCCTGTGCCAACTGGCAAAGACGACATCATCGTTCATTCCAGGATTCACTCCTCCTTCCTTCCTCGTGCGGGGTAGCGAGGCAGAGGGCTGCCCGGGGACGCTCGCTGAGACGCGCATGCCCAGCCCGGCCAGCGGCCAGCCTGAGGTGGCAGATCGACAATCCCGCCAGGCCCGGACGCCGCGGAAGGCGGCAACATCGAGGCCGACTGCCCGACAGCAGGCGTGTCCGGCTGTCCGGTCAGCTCCGACGTGGGGGCACAAGGCAGCGTTGTCGGCAACACCGACGCCTCCAGGTTGCCGGTGGTTGGGACGATGGCCATGACCTCGACCATGGCAGCATCGACGCCGAGCGCGCGCCCTGTCCGAGGAATCCATCATCATCATCGTTCAGTTCGATGTCGTCCTTGTGATTCGTGCGCCAAGAGGAAGGCAGCGAACCCGCGGGCAAACCTCGTCTCCAACTCACCTTTGTCCCCTCTGCTACCCTGTCCTGCTGGACACAGAGGACCTCGGCGTCCCTGCGAGCAGCGCGCACGAGTAGCCCTGCCTCGTCTGCCTGTCGTATGCCAGCTCGTACTCGTGTGCAAGGGCGTCGTGCTCGTCGTCGTCGTCGTCGTCGTCCGGAAGAAGGCAAGGTGAGCCGAGGGTCGAGCCGACATCCCGAACGCAGGTCGGCACATCGGCCACCATGCACGTCGTGGATGCTCCCACCCACTCGCCGACATGCTTCACACGGGACACCATCCTCAGCACGCATCCTCAACCTCGACAGCCATCTCTCAGAGGGGAGCAGACGCTCACAGGCGCCCACCACGCATCCAGCGCAGCACGCTTCACGCGCCGTCCTTCACAACCAGGTCGCATTACCTCACAAGCCTCGAGACCCCGTCCGAATCAAGGATAGCCCCGACGAACAACTCGCCAAGCGCACGCTCCCATGTCCTGGTACATTGACCCGCACCCAGCAACGGGCTACTGGGGCCCCGTCACCAGCACGCTCATCTGGTGCGAGGAAAAGTATAGTGAGTATCATCCTACTGGACGGAAAGGGAGACGACGCTCTGAAGCGCTTGGCTGTGTTTTTTTAGAATGGAGCAAGTACCTCGCCGAACCATGCAACTCGGTGTCCAACATCCTCTTCCTCCTCCTCGCCGGCTTTGGCGCCCGGTGGACCTACAAGGCCCGCCTGCCCATCGCCTTTGTGTGGTGCTATCTAGGTGAGTCGACCAGGAAGCGGTGGCAACTTCAAGTCGCGTGCTTGGACCCCATCATCTCTTACTCTACCTTCTTGGTCCTCCTCAACCCGTACCAGGCATTGGCCTCATCGGCATAGGCAGCTTCCTCTTCCACGCCACGCTCAAGTACACCATGCAAGCCCTCGACGAACTGCCCATGGTCTACACCACCGTCCTCTTCAGCTGGGCCGTCTTCGAAACGACGCCCGTCGGGATCAAGCCCCGCTTCCGCATCCTCCTCCCAACGGCCATCTTCACCTTCCTCGGCTTCTACACCTACGCCTACTTTGCCAACAAGGAGAACACGCTCCTCCACCAGCTCACCTACGCCATCCTCCAGATCGGGTCCTCCCTGCGCGTCTACTCGCTCCTCTCCTCCTCGCCCGACTCGGCACTCAGCAAGAAGGGCGGCGCGCAGGACGAGATGAGGAAGCACGTCAAGCACCTCTACTGGATCTCCACCTCGTGCTTCCTCATCGGCTTTGCCTTCTGGAACACGGACAACATCTTTTGCAAGGACTTGCGCGCCCTCCGACACCGCATCGGGCCCGTTCCCGGCGTGCTCCTCGAGGGACACGCCTGGTGGCACTTTTTCACAGGCTACGGCGCCTATACCGCATGCCTGGCCGGATCCTATCTCATCGGCGCCATCCGCGAGTCGCCAGACGCCTTCCGGCTGGTATACGCGGACCGATATCATCTCCTACCGTACCTCGTCCGGGTCCGACCCCAGCCGGCACCGACCAACGGCAAGCTCGTCAAGCGCGGCAAGGCCCAATAAACGACGGCGGGGAAAGATGAGAGGGAACGGGATCACCAACGACAGCGAAGGTATAAAATGCATTGGATCGCTTGCCCTTCGCGTTTTCCCGTCACCGTCCCGGATCATGAGATGGAGCAATGCAAGCCATTGAGGTTTGAGTAAGGAGAGCCTCCCGCGCCGGTCCGACCTGTCAGAGCCGTCAGAACTCAGAGGCCGATCCACGACGAGCGTCCGCCAGGGTTACACAGCCCACTAAAGCCCGTCTTGATCCGCCGCACCCCGCCCTCTCCACCCGACGCGCCGCCCGCCGCCGAGGACGACGGATGATCAGGGAGCGCAGGTGTATGCGGCGCGTTTTGGAAGGCCGTCGAGGATGATAAGGAGCCCCCGCCGTCAGCTGTCGAGCCTGACGCGCTGCTCGTCCCTGAAAGGCGTGGACTGGCGCCCCCTCCGCCGCCGCCCCCCGCGGCGGTGGCAGGGTTGATCCCACCGACCCCACCCAGCGTCGTCGGGCCAGCCCCAAGGCTCATCCCAGCCAAGGGCGCGAGGGGCAGGTAGACCTCGGCGCACCATTCATACCACACCCGCCGCATCGTCGTCAATCGCCACATGTTGACCTCCAACTCGGAGCCTGCGGGCAGGTAAAGCGGTTCCTAGCCAGCCCAAGCCAGGGCCGGGTTCGCGATCGAGGTCGAGAGCGTGAAGATCAGCGTCAGCGTCTCACTCCTAGACTGCGCTGTGCCGGAAGCTCAAGTGACGTTGACTCACCCGGAGGGGAAAGAAGATGGGGAACCACGACAGCATATCCGTCGAGCCGCGGCCGGCCTCCGGATAGGTGCTCAGCATCACATCGCCGTACAGCACGGCCTCAAAGTAGCCCGCCAGGCCGTGGCAGACGCCCGCGTTGGGGATGTGGAACGTGTGCGAGGCCGTGCGGATGTTGTGGCAGTTTGTCAAGGGCATGTCTGTGTGGTCATGAAAGGGGATCCATGGTCAGCCTGCATGGCAGAGGTAGCAAGCATAATCGGCTCACCATCAGGACCCTTGGCAAAGACATCGTCGAGCGGACCGTGGGCAAACGCCCAGCATTCTTGAATCTTGTCCCACTGCCCTCGTCCTCCCTTGGCGGCCAGATGTTGTACCGCCTGAAAGAGGACGACGTAGGGCGTCTCTGCTGCCTTGGTCACGTCACCGGCCGTTCCACTGTTGCCGTTCGATCCCGTCGCCTTGCCCATCACCTCGCAGTGGAGCTTGGCAGACGATAGCGGAGTTATGAAAGCCGAGTACGACGATGGGATGGAGACGCCGTCCGCTGCAATGAGTGCATAGGCACAGCGTCAGCATAGAGTATCAGACGTAGACATCTCGGAGCGAGGGAAAACTCACGCTTGAGAAACCTCATCGCACCATTTAGGCATTCGGGACTGAGCTCGTTGTCGCCAAAGCTTCCCAGAAGCTCGCTGACCACGATGTCCGCACGCTCTTGTAGTGGCGGCACAGGCGCCGTCCGCATATCACCATACCGCACCGTCACTACATCGCCCCACTCCTTGGCCTGCCGCTCTTGAAGCGTGACCAGCGCGTTGGGATTCTTCTCGAGTGCCGTGATGCGGATTGCCCGACTTGCGCGCTCCGCAGCGGCGATACATTGGCTGACAAGCGGTCCGCGCCCGGCGCCACAGACCCATATGTGCACCATCATTGATGCAGGCAGGTCACCCAGCGCCTTCTCGACGGCCTCGCCGTAGAGCGCGTACTTGACTGGGTCGCGCTCGAAGACGTCGTACGTCGCATTCTCGAGGTTGTCCATCAATGGTTGGAGCGGCGCTTGAAGCCAGTCGGCGTAGCCGCGCGCAAACGTGTTGACGGCGCTCTCGGCAGGCATGGAGCTTTCCAGATATCGGACGTATTGGAGGTACGCGGCCGGCTGGCTACGGACCTGGTGATGGATCGACGGCGGGTTTTGAGTCCCTACCAGCGCCACGAAGGGCCGCCGGCGTGCGAGGAGGCGAACAAAGCCTTGTGCCGCTTTGGAGAGGACCGGGTAGCCCTTGGCGTTGGCTAAGAAGCTCTGCGCGGGAAGCCAGATACCCGCCACGGGTTCCGCCGCCCAGCGTGCCAGGCTGGCTGGCCCGGGCAAGGGCACCGACAGGTCCAAGACGATCTGGACGCGTGTAGAGTAGCCGCACACCGATCGAATCGTCTCCCAGACCTCCCATGCCCAGTCATCGTCGGCGCGCAGCGAGGCGACGTTGACGGAGGATGCCTGGAGAGCAGGACTTCCGGGCTGGCGTTGTGCTTGTCGTTTCAGGATCTCGCTGAGGGCGTGTGAGGACGAGATCGGCAAGCGTATGCAGACGGTCATCCACGACCCCGCCGATGCACTCTCATCACCGCGAGCCGTGACGAGGCCATTGATGGCACGCGCGTAGTCCTTGAGGTAGGGTCGGTGTTCTGGGGAGCTTGATGGTGGCGGCACGACAACGTGGGCCAGGCCAAGGTGGGCCGCGTAGGCAACCTCTTGGTGTAGGGCCTGTGGAGTAGGAATGGAGGTCAGGAGGCTGGCACTCGAAGGCGTGTAACATACTGTCAAAGCACTCACCACCTCTGCATCAAGTCGTACACCTTCATCTGGAGAGTCGAGATCGAGCCACTGACTTGCCAAGGCGATCATCCCCGACGTGTCATCTGCGACAAGAAGGGAAAGCAGGACATCAATACTGCTCCGCGTCGATGACCGCTCTCTGAACCACATACCTAGCCGCGTGATGTTGACCTCGCTGCGCTTGAAAGAGGGAGCTCTGCGCCATTCCTCCGCCTCGCGGTACATCTCCTTGGTGATTGTTGGCATCGCTGCTTGCCCATCGGCGCTCAGCTTGATGTCATTACCTGCGATGGCGAGTCCGGGCCGGCTCGAGCTACGGACGATGCCTGGGACACCTGCGCCGGCGGCGGCCGAGATGATTTCCCAGCTCCCACCCACGCCTCCGGTTGCGCTGGCCCAGTTAGGGGGTGCGAGTGCACCTCCTGCCTTGGATCCGCTTTCGCGGCCCATGTGCCCATTGGTGGGTGCGTTGCCCGAGGTGTTGGCTTCGTCTGGTAGCGATGCGAGACAGAGGCGTTCCCATCGTTCGCGCCATGCTTGGTTGGAGAGCTCGACGACGATGGAGTCGTAGCCGTCTCCGCGGGCGGTGGCGAGGGCACGCTGGGCCGGTGGCATGGTGCGCAATGCCTGCTCGGCGGCGGCGTCGATGTCGCGCGGCAGCCCGAGGGGTGCAGCGCCAGTTGCGAGGTTGAGCGCATTGACGTGGGATGCCTCTGGCAGCGTCTCGAGCCCGCCTGGGTGCGGCACCGAGGAGCGTCGTCGCTGGTCTGCGGTTGGGGGTGCCGACTCTGCGAAGGCGGTCACGGCGGCTGCGTAGGCCAGCGTCGATGCTGGGATGTGCTGGGCGACATTGATGCGGAGCGCCGACTGCCGCGCCGAGGGCGAGGAGGAGGAAGGACCGGCGCCGTTGGGGTCGAGCATCGTGCCGACGGGTGTGTGTGTGTGCGTGGTGAGGTCGAGGTTCTTGTCCGCGAGATGGAGGAGCTCGAGCTCGCCAGGGAGGGCCGAGGGCGGCGGTGTTGTGAGTGTTGACCTCCTGGAGCGTGGAGAAAGAAGTCACGCGAGGACCAGTCGCGTCCGACGCGTCCCTCGACGCGTCCAATTGCCGGAGAACAACACTCGCCTTGGCCTCTCAATCGCAGACGACATCCACCACCTTCGCCTCCTCGTCGTCTTTGCATCTCCTCGACGGCAGAGACGCCAGCCATGGAGAACCCACATGTGAGTAAGGATGGTGGTGCTTCTTAGCGAATGGGCACAGCCAAGGACTGACCAGTAGCATGTGCCCCTTTCCAGGAGGAGCGGCAGTGCCTCCTGTTGGAGCGCATCATCAAGACGGTCGATGTCTTGAACGAGGCGCTCCTCGACCTCGAGCGGTCCGTCGGCGAGATCAACAACCACAACAAGGGCATCACTCTCGTCGGCGAGCTCTGGGAAGGCGTGAGTTGGTCATCCTGTGCCAGATGGGCTTGGAAGATGGTCCCACTGACAATGATTGCCTTGCACTTCACAGTACTCAAGGAATGCCATCTTCAACCTGGCCCACATTGGCGGCGAGGAGCCGTCGTCAGCCGCGGCGAGCTCCTTTGCTCAAGGTCAAGCGCAATGATGACCTGGCTGTCCTTGATTCCGATGCTCATGAGGACAGACTGGTCTGCCAGGTCCACCCTGTATTCTATGCCCGCAACTTGATACCTTCGTCCCACCGCACCTCGCGCTCATTCCGTGTGCTGGCAGCGAGATCCACCAGTGCCTCATGCTCGACCACGACATTGACGCGGGCCGCTTGACGCGACCAAGAGGGTAGGCCTTGCAGTGTTGACCTGGAGGTGTTGGCGCAACGGCTCCTCCCGAGGCTGGTGCGCACCGACCTCGATGAGGAGGACCACCATGTGCCCTCGATGGGCGTCAAGCTGCTCTGGCCAGAGCTCGAGCACGCGGCCCATGAGACGACGCTCGAGGCGCTCGCCCTCACGGCGTACCTCAACGACGACCCTGCGAAGCCCGCCGCACAGGTAGGCGCGGTCCCAAGGCACCTCGTCCTCGGCATCGATGCCGCCATCTGGCTCTACCACGCCCTCTCGCTCAAGCACGCAGGCGGCGGCAACCCAGAGCTGCGCATGCTCTTCTTCCGTCTCGCCAAGCTCCATGCGCTCCCCATCCTGCCCATCTTTGTCTTCGATGGACCGGATCGCCCCCTCTTCAAGCGGAACAAGCAGCGTCGAGCAGGGGGAGGCTGGGATGCCCACTACTCCTTTCCTCATCAGGCCCAGTTCGAACAGCTGGTAAGGCTCTTCGGCTTCGTCGTTATCCATGCGCCCGCGGAGGCCGAGGCGCAGCTCGCCAGGATGAATGCCGACGGTGTGGTCGATGTCATTCTGACCGACGACGGTGACGCCTTCCTCTTCGGTGCGCAGGTCGTCCTGCGCAACTCGTCCAAGACACTGAGCGGATATCAGGCACGCGCGCACAGGCTGCGAGGGCGTCAAGACGATGCCATCGCTGACGACTCGGACGGCCAGTCTCAGAGCAGCGCCGCGTCCGCGTATACATCGAGCTCGTCTCAGCCTTGCGCGGCCGCGAGGAATCGCGCCGGCGCCAATGCCTTCGATGCCGATTCTGCCTCGCTTTACAGTCCCAGTGAGGGCTCCGACAGCGAATCAAAGCGACGCAAGCGACCGGAGGATGCGTTGCAAGGCAAGATTGAGGAGAGCTTCACTTGCTATCGGAGCGCGCTCCTCTTCGACACACCACGGAGCCAAGTGGATCAGCGCCTGTTTCCCTCCAAAAGGGACTCAGGCGCTACTGACGCCGACCAGCGCGCCTCGAAGGGCACCCAACCTCTTGACAAGGACGGGTTGATTCTGACGGCCCTTTTGAGTGGAGGCGACTACGACGTCCACGGCTTCGTACGGTGCGGAATGAAGGTGAGTCACGAGGTGAGAACGATGCTATGAATGTATGTGCTCACGGCTTTCTGATCTGGTGTGCAGACCGCAATGGCACTCGCTCGATGTGGCTATGGAAAGCAGCTACTGGACGCGTTCAAACGCCACTTTGACTCTCCTGCTCATGCCCGCGAGCGTCAAGACAAGGAGCCATCCCGTCGGCGGGCAGCATGGGACACCGACCTCTCGGCCTGGATCGAAGCTGTCAAGGATGAGCTACGCACCAACGCGCAAGGCCGGCTCGAACGCAAGGCGCCCAAGCTCGCTGCTTCGTCGGAATGGGCTTCCTTCTTACGCACGGAGCAAGCCCTCGACGTCGTGCGGTCATACATCTGGCCAAAAGTCGAGCCCGTCGATATTCGCACCATCGTAGGTTGCGCACGGCTGCAAACCCTCTCCAGCCAACGCGTGGACGACAGGTCATCGTCCTTTCGCGGTCTCGCGTCAAGCTCCCGCAACGTAGCGCCAGACTCAAGCAGGTCAAGAGTCGGCGAGGCAGGATGCGATCTGCGACTGCTGGCCCGTCAGGCGCAGAGACTCTTCGGTTGGAGCGAAGAACAGGCCGTCAAGCGCTTCTCCAAGCTCGTTTGGGACGGTTCCGTTGTGCGCCGAGCGCTCTCGATCCGACTATGGCTCGACAGGGAACGGGCGGCCGGACGTGCGGTCTCATATCCTAGCTTACATTCGCCCGGCGCGACAAGGACGACACAAACGAAGGCAGCAAGTAGGCAACGACATGCCGACACCGCAGCGGCAGATGTAACGATCACGCCGCAAGCACGGCGCTTCGCTGACTTCTTCGCGAAAAGCGCCAACATCAGGACACCGCAGGCAGATCGCGCGCGTAAGGAATCGTCGCCAAATCGAGACGCCGCCAAGCCGTCACCAAGTACCGAGAGCGGAGACATCGAACTGCTAGCGATCCACGGCACACGTCGTCACGCAAAGTATGCCGGCTTGTGCAGCGAGCTTCGCATCTCGTACACTACGTCTGCGTTGGCACGGACAGTCAAGGAGGGGCTAGTGTCCGAATGGACTCGAGGTGCTGATGGACTCTACGTCCCAGTCCATCGTGGAGAGTCGGGACCTGGCTCTGACAGCGACGATGCTGAACCGGTCAGTGACGTCGATGCCGCATCACAGCGATCCGCTCCGGGAAGTCAGGCGACGGAAGAGGATGAGTTGGCAACGCTGTCTCAGGTGCAGAGGGAAGCGGGTGCGGTGGCGAAGGTCCAAGAGAATCGGGTCTGGATTCCGGACGTGTTCGTGCAAGATCTGCCCTTCTTCCATCAGCCGCCTCACGATGGCGACACACCTCCTGCTACGAACTGCCCGATGCTCATGGTCAAGCACTTCAGAATGAAGCAGCAGGCCAAGCTGGACAAGGAGCGTCTCAAGGCGCAAGGCCGAACCGGGCGGCAAAAGAGCAAGCTTGGCAAAGCCGACATCGGTCAACGGAGCATCACCGAGTTCTTCGCTGTGGGCAAGGGCAAGGGCAAAGCGGTGGAAACCGGTCCGATGCGATCTGCAAGGGACGCCGGCAAGGACGGAAACGAGTCTGGTTTGGACCCATTCAGCTCGTCGGACGAGAGCGATGGGGACAGAAGGCGTACTCGAGCCTCAACGCCGGTCCACCTTCTACCGTCTACTTCGGGCCCATCGCAAGCAAAGGCCTCGAGGCTGCACCTTCCGGCGCGGCGCAACATTGTCGACTCGCCAGCGTCCCAGTCGGACGGGTCCGTCATTGCAATCGACACGCCTTCAACGACGCAGCATCGTCGACGAACTCGTCCAGTCGTGCCGGCGCCGGTCGCAAGCTCGCCGTTGGCCGTCAGCGCCGCTCCAGCGATTCGACAGACGCGCAAAGGGCTCATGGATGAGCCATCTCAGGTGGATGAGCTCTGCGATGAGTCTATCCACGTCACGGCGGTGACGTCGTTCAAAGGTCTCAGGCCCGTCCACAGTCTGGCGTCGCGCTCATCGACACCATCACAAGCTTCGGCCTCGACCGAGTCATACGAGGTGGAGGACGACTCGCTGCCGGATATCTTCTCGCCCGCTTTCACCCAGGCCCAGTCTCAAGTGGCCCGCGGGGTCCGGAGCAAGCGGGCTGCGGCAGCGACGTCTGTCATGACCTCCGTCGCCACAGTGACGACAACGACGCGCACCACACGCCCAGCCTCGCGCTCCCCGCCCAGCTCCGACGGCGACGCGCGTGAAGGGACGGCACCAACCGAACAGAACTTGAACCGCAGTCCCAAGAAGAGCCCGCGTAAGGGCGTGGAGCAGGCGTATGCGTGGTCGGCTCGTGCGGGGCCTTCGGGTCGGCCTGGTGGGCCGGGTTCCATCGATGCCGCTGGAGAAGAAGATGGGGATCCTGCGAGCGACGGCTCTGAAGGAGCGGATCAGGATCGTCCGCTGACAAGGCCAAGCTCGCCCTCGCCCTTGCCCAGGCGCGTGCTTCCACACAAGCAGACTGAGCGGAGCGAGTCGCAGGATACGAGTGCGAGTTTTGAGATCATCTACGAGAGGAGACGGGTGCCGCTGCGTCGGCGGTAGATGTCGCCTTTTTACCATCTGCTTTGGCATCGTGATCTGATCTATACTTTGGACTTTCCTCGTGCCAGGTCAAGTCGCAGTCGGAGATGTCATTAGGAGAAGGGGTTCGTGCAACGGAGTGGAGGGGCGAGACGCGAGCGTACGTATGTACATGAGGGCTCAGAATCCACCCTCCTCCTCCAACCCAGCGTCACTAAAGCTCGCCGTACCATACGCAGGCGGTGCGCCCGATACCGAGTCCGCCTCGGACGCCCCGGCGCCCGCATCCCGACCGCCGTAATGGTGGTGATGATGTCCTCTTCCGCCCCCCTCTTCGTTCTCGCGCTCCTTCTTGGTCAGGCTCGAGTTGGGCATGGCCGAGTCGGTGTCGATGCGTGCGATTTCGGCCTTGGCGGCTTGCCAGCCTTCGAGGTTCTGGAGCGTGGTGAGAAGGGCGAAGATGGGTCAGCGTTTGTGCTTGTTGACAGAACTCTCTTTACGTGCGGAGTCGGGGCGGAAAGGACAAAAACGTACCTGTCGACATAGCTCGCGGTGCGCCTTGGCAAACGCGATCATCATGTGCTTGAAATCGACAACTTTCTGCCGCTGGAAGCGGTCCAGGTCGGCCTGGATCGTCGTCGTTGCAAACTCGAGGTCGGCGGCTAGGAGCTCGACGGCCTCCTCCAGCTGTTGGGCGATGGCAGTGGTTAGATCATGACGGCGGCAACACGATCAAAGGAGTTCGACTCGACTCGACTTACCAAGATGACCGTATCGCGCAACTTGGCAATGTTGCCCAGGCGCGTCGCGCCCGTATCGGAGCTCATGATGCTTGCAAACGTGTGGCTCAACGCGCCGAGGATGCCGCCGGACCCACCCCCTCCTGGACCCGTCGTGTTGCCCGCTCCTCGATGGCGTGGCTGGCCCGGTGAGCGCGAGCGCAGCGCGTGGGTGGCGGTGCCGGTTGTAGTTGTCGAGGTGGACGTGGGGGAGCGGACGAGGTCGACGGCGCCCGGGGCGCGTGCTTCGAACCCGCCCACGTCGGGTCGGCTCCAGCTCTCCCCTTCGCTACCGACACCTTGAGAGCCGCCACCATCGCCGCTACCACTGCTGCTTGGACCCTGCGAGGAAGCCGTCCCTCCCCGAGACGGCGACGCGAGAGGATTATCCTCATCGCCATCCTCTGCAGCCGCACCGTACAAGCTTCGTCGCATCGTGCCCACGCCTCCCGTGCCTCCGCCCAAGCTCCCCCCGCGCCAGTGGGCCGAGTCGTCCATCCCGCCGTGAGAATCCAGAACGCTGGTCTTGCGCGCAGATGGACCGCCACCGACACCGGCGAAGGCCGCGCTCGACGACGCGCCGCCTGCACCACCCGCCGCATACGTCGAATGCTCAACAATGCCCCGCCCACCCCTCGCAAGCGCCGCATCGAACCGCAGCGCCTCGCGCTCAATGCGCTCGTACTCGTCCAGCTGCGCGCGCTTGATCTCGAGCGTGTCGAGCGCAAGCTCGTACTGGACGTGCTTTTGGGTGCGCCACTTGAGCATCTTTTGGAGGATGTGCGCGAACTGGACGTACTCTTGTAGGGGCTCGGTGAAGTGTTGCTCCCATTCTGCCATCTGCGTTCATGACCGAGCCGGACCACAAGGAGGGAGTGAGCGATGAGCAACAGGGAGAAAAGGGCTTGTGAACGCACCATTTGTTGTGCACTCATGTACGAAGTGTCCGCCGCCTGCCCGACGCGTTCAATGGCCGCCGCCAAGCTCCCAGATTCAGATAGACTGAAGCCATTCAGCACGGCGCCGAGCTCCGCAAAGTCGGCGGACAGCTCTGTAAAGCGATGTCAAAGAAGAAGATGTGAGCTTGAGTGCCAGCGAGGTCAAGAGCAGAGGAAATACTCACCCGTCCACCGCTTGACCAGCCTCCGATTGGCCTTGTCCACGCTCCCGCTGAGATGCTGCGCGAACCGATTGGTAAACGCCTCCGAGTCGAGAAAGTGCTGATTGGGCTCGTGCGGCGTCGAGGTGGCTGCGGGTAAGGGGGCCGTTGCGTACGCCGCTAGGGAGGTGGACGTGGGCGTCGAGGTTGGGTCCGAGGCGGGCCCGCGCAGGTTGGATTTGGGCAGGAGGGAGAGGGGCGGTGACATTGTAATGTCGTGCTGTGTATGTGCAGCGCGGAGACGGTCAGTCTCGCCCCGTCTGAGAATATGAGCAACGATGAGGATGACTCACCCAGCTGTACCGCCCATCCAAGAAGCGCTGAAACACAATACTCCTCCTCAGAACATGGTGCGCCGCACACCGCTGCAAGAAGGACGCCAACATGCGCCTCCTCCTCGCAATGATATTCGCATCCTCCTTGGCCGTGCTCGGCTTGGTGGCGTAGTCGCCGAGGGTATGCTTGCCCGGGATGGGGGGCACAATGTAGCACGGAAAGAGACGGACGAGGGCGTCGCGGAGCGCTTCGAACTCCGAGTAGCGCCGCTTAGCGTCGACGGCGCCGCAGCGGATGAGGTAGACGATGAACGACTTGCCCGTATTGTCGGAGCTCTTGAGGGCGTCGACGATGGAGAGCGTCGAGTAGTCCGGTAAGGGGCCGGTGCTGAGCGAGGGCTGCGTTGCGGGCGCGGCGGGCGCGGACGCGGACGCGGAGGGCGAGGAGCTCGGACTGGACGTCGTCGCTGCTGGCGCTGGCCTCCCTTCTCCTCCTGGAGGAACCGCCGTCTCTTGAGCAGACGCAGACTCGGCACCAAGCGCCGCCGCCGTCTCTTGGGGACGCGAAGATGCTGGCGCTGCCCATCCATCGGCAGCATCATCCCCAACCGTAGAAGCCGTGGCCGCGTCAGGCGCACCGCTCCCTCGTCCCTCGGCACTGGCCCCAACCTCCTCGCCGTCCACCCGCGAAGGCGGCGCCTCGCCTTGAGACGCACCAGCCGCGTCCATCGCCCTGCCGGATCCCACCAAGTGGACTTGAAACTGGCCCTTGACGAGACGTGACGTGACGAGCCCTCGTCACCCGCTCCCAAGTCGATTCTACGCGCAGACGACGCGACAGCTCCTCGTCCTCGTCGTCGAGGAGACCTTGCGCGATGGGTAACTTGACTCGCTCGTGCTTGTATGCCCCGCCGCCACGTGTAAGGAGCAGTGCAGACTGGAGATGGTGGTGGTCCTCTACCACCAGCAGACAGGAGATGGTCCGGTCTGGTCAGGCGGGCGGGGACGGTGGGCAGCGCAGCGCCGACGGCCGACGGTGGCGCACAGACTCCCCACCGCGCCGAGCAGCCGGATCGAAGGCGGCCGGCCCCGTCTGCCCATCCCACCACGTCGATATCCCCGCCCCATCCTCCCTTACGAACGCTCGTACGCACGCACGCAAGGGCACGATGGGCCGTGGGCCTGGGTAGGATGGGACAGAAGGCAGAACGAAGTATATGTCTGTGTGTGTGTGTGCAAAGGCAAAGCAGCAATGTTGCAGGGTAGAAAGCAATGGGACTGAAAATCGACCATGCCGGACAGGACAGGATAGGAGAGGTTAGAGGGGGGGGGTATGGGTTGTAAGGTATAGATCGGCCGCACCGTGGATGGCGGGAGAGTCCCTGGCCTCGCTGCGCAGCGCTGCGATCCTTGTCAGGTTGCAGGCCCCAGGCTTGTCCAGGAGCACCGGCAGGAGCTTGACCATTCCGTATGAAGGACGCCCTGAGTTTGGGGTGGCGTGGGAGCGACATCGAGCTGGACGCGAGCAAGGGGGCTTGGTGGTTCTTGTTCCCGGCCGGCCGCGCGAAGTTGAAGAGGGTTGGGTGGTGCAGTGAGCGAAGTCGAAGTTCTTGATTAGGCCTTCTTGCGGCGGCGGTGGCGACGACGACGACGACGACGACGTAGCGTTTGGCGGGCGTCGACGTCGGGTCCTCGTCGGAAGGCGGGACGACTCGAGTAGAAGATTAGTGAAGTGGCGAGGCGGGTAGAATAAGATATTACTTGTAACGTATGCTAGTAGTCGCGATCGATTCTTGAGGAGGACGAGGACCACGATGGCGGTGGCGGTGGGAGCGTTTGGCGAGGACCTGTCCCTAGGAGTGACGGTCCATTCGTGCCGAGGCTCGCCTTGTCGTCGGTGAGAGGAGAGGGTCGAGTGAGTATGGGCATGTTGCGTGGTTCAGGTCTGACCCTGGCTGGTGGTCTGGAGAGCGATGCAAGGGCAGGGCATTAGCTCGAGCGCGATGACTTGGGATCCACGGCAAGTACTCACCTTGGCAAGGACAGCTCGCCACTGCACTACTCGCAGTTCGTACACCGCAACGAGACATCGCGCTCGATGATATCCACACCCTCCTTGCAGTAGTCCTGGTCGTCGTCCCACGAGTCGCAGCGGGTAATCTTGCCCGAGTGCACACCGTGTCGGTCGCCGCAGTCGGGGCATTCAAAGTTGGTCACGTATTGCTCGCACATTGTATCTTTGACCTTGATCTTGGACTTGGTTTCAGGCTGCCAGGCGTGGTGGTTGCAGTGCTGTGCTTGGGTGGCGACTTGGAAGACTGCCTGAGCGGTGACGAGCTTGTAGGGACGATCAGAACCGTGGTTGCTTGTGCTGGTACGAGTGCAAGAGGGATTGCGAAGATGCGGAGGGCTCGGTGTGCAGCGCAGGCGAGCAGGGCTTGTGGGTAGAACGACGGAGCTTGCCGATGACCGGTGGAGTGTAGGTCTTGAGTCGATGTAGCCAGCAGGAGGAGGACGAGATCTGGTCGAGAGATGGAGGGGAGAGGGTTGGACAGGCGAAAACGACGAGCCTTTAATGTCTTGATGCGACCGGAGACATGGACGACTTGCTGGGTATTCGACGTTCTGCTAGAAGAGAAGGGAAGGGGAATGATCGATTGGGAAAGCAAAGAAGGAAGAGAAGAAAATGTGTCTCTTGTCAGTCATTCGAGCTGGATGAGCTTGGGATGGATGGGCATCAGGACAGCTCACCAGAAGCACAGGGTTGCCGCACACGGATGACGATGAGGGATGGCCTGCCACCGCTCACTTCTTGACCTTGTTGGGATTACGGTTGACTCCTTTGACTTGCTGGAGCAGCGGCGTAAGCTCCGCGATCGAGGACGGCGCGACGAGCGTGTGATGGACGGCGGATCGGTTCGAGCCGGGCCCCCACGACTCGCTACGGTGCGAGGCTGTGGTACGCCGCTACGAGTGATTGCACGCCGGATGGGCGGGGAGGAAGCTCAGCCTCGGCTCGCGCGTGCACGCGTGCTGGTTGATGAGGGTCGGACAAGGCCGATCCGCGAGCCTGCCGGGAAGAAGGGGAGGGGTGAAGGCTGAGCTGGGGCTCCCGCACCGGAGTGAGTGGTTGGTCACAGCGATCCCTGGCAGGCGGGCGGAGGGGCGCGTGTGATGGAGGCGAGGATAGGGAGGGATGCTGAGGATGCTGAGGATGAAGATGAGGATGAGGAGGACGAGGATGGTGGTGGTGGTGGTGCTCGTCGATCAAGGCAAGGCCCAGACGGTTGTCGGTGCGCCCGGGCGCCGGCCCGCGGCTTGGCCCGTCCTCTGAGTCCGTCTCTCCGCTGTCGATCATTCAATTTCGCATACGAACGCAACCTTTTTCCTCTCTCTCCTGTTGTGCACCGCAGGCAGGGCGTCAAGCGCAAGCCCGCAAGCGCGGGCCGCCCTGAACGAACGCGGACGTGGCGGGCGTGGCGGCAGCGTGGCGCCGAGGCGCATACCCATTCATTCATCCTGCGTAGGGAGCAAGGGAGAGGAGCCGAATGCTGTGCAGTGTGCACAGTCCCCGCCCTCGCAGGGGCCCAGGCATTCGGGCACGGCCGGCTTACCCGTCCCGAAGCGCCTGCCTGCTCAGAGAGAGAGAGAGAGCAGGGTGCGTCGGACCATAGATGCCAGGGTTGGACATCCTACCCATCCTGCCGGGGACTCGTCTTGTCATACACGCCAGGCTGCGACACAGCCGCGGTGAGCGTGGCCTCGAGGTCTTGCGTACTGACCGGCAGACGGTCTGGCTGCAGCTGGGACGTCGAAGGCATGTCCACCGGCAGGGTCGACTCGGGATCGCGCTCCACCTGGGAGACGGGTCCCGTCGTTGATGTCGAAAGGGGTGCGCCCACTCCCTCCTGGACACTGCCTGTGCGCTGTCGTCGTTGCTGCCGCGCCTCGCCGTTCCATGCCCGCCTCTCGGCCTCGCTGTGCGGCACCTGGAGCAGGTTCGGGTGGGAGTATATCGGCACAGCGAGTGCGCTCCGACTCCGTTGGGCAGTCGTTTCCGTAGAAGTCGATGAGGATGTGCTTGACGAGGGCAGGGACTGGGCAAGGGTGGCGGCCACCTCGACCTCCCACTCGTCCACCTCGGACGAATGCACCGAGTCAGCACCGTCGCCGTCGTCTGCCAAGTCGGCAGTCGTCGTCGTAGCAGGTGGAGGACCGGTCCCAAAGATGGCCAGTACGTCGGCATCGATCTCGTCCTCTTCCGAACCACAGGCTGGCCTGCGGCCGCCAATGTGGTAGCCAGCTGTGCATCGTCTCCGCTTGGTCGAGGGAGGAACGCCGTCGTCTGGACGCGGACTCGGCGTGCTCAGGTTGGAAGGGTCGAGCTGGATGAAGCCGAGTCGGAGAGCGCGTTCGAGCGTGTCGAGCATGCGCGTGGTGGAGATGAGTGGCAGGGCCGCCATGCCTGCGTCGGCCCAGGAAGGGTGGGCCTGCTGGCGACGCTTGCGCTTCCCTGTGAGCTGGTGCCAGTCGCGGTAGGGGTGCTTGTCGGCGGCTGCGTCTCTGCGGAGGGAGAGCTCTTCCCAGGGCGTGAGGCTGGGTGGTGGGATGCGTGCTTGTGTTGGGCCGGCCTGGGCTGAGCGAGGTGGTGGCCGTGGAAAGTCGGGCAGGAGGAGGAGCGAGTGGAAGTTGGAGAAGGAGAGAGTGGCGGGAGAGGCGGCTGCTGTGAGGGCGCGCGTCTCGCGCAGGCTGGTTTCGAGTGCGTGGATGCGGTCCTTGTCGAGCCGTGAGCCGGTGCGAGGACGAGGTGCTGGTGCTGGTGCTGCTGCTGCTGCTGCTGGCTGTGACCGTGCCGTGGTGGGCAGGAGGATGTACGCTGCTGCTGAGGACGACGAGGACGAGGCGGGTGTGCTGTGTCTGTCCATCGTGCTGGGTGAGGGTGCTGTGCTGCTCAGTCGTCGTCGTCGTCGTCCTTGTCGAGATGAGGAGGTGCGAGGGCGGTGTCGCGACGCGTCTCGCACGCGTCCCCCTTGGCGTTGTTTGTTGGACGGCGCAAGGGGCGGATCCGAAACCGTGGAACCCGTGCCTGCCACTTTATTGCGCCCTGGCGGCTTTCTTTCCCGCGCCGCGTCCTGTCCACGGCAACCACTCCCTCCCACCTCCCACCGCGGCCCCTCGTCAACGACGACGACGACAACGACGACGACGACGAGGAGGAGCGACGCATCGACGATGCGCTCGCTGCTCAAGGCGACCACGCGGCGGCTGTCGCACTCGACACCGGCACCGGCACCGGCCGCTCATCACAATGGAGCCGCACTCAGCCCTCCTATCCAGCATGACAGCCACGAGGCACCCAGCCAGTGGACAGGGGCCAGTCGCAACGACAAGGAGGCTGTCGCGGTGGTGGCGAGGCCGCCCCCGTCGACGACCAAGACGCGCACCGGCTTGGGCCTGGGTCGACCCTGGAAGACGCGCTCGGCCTCGTCCAGCGCCATCGACCGGCCGGTGCTCATCCTCAGCAGCAGCACCACCGCCCTCGCCAACGAGTCGACACAGAGCCTGCCAGGCGTCGCACAGGAGCTCAGCCATCAGCAAGGCAGTGGCGAAGCATTGGCAGCGATCCAGCAAGCCGTACAGGGCAGCAGCAGCAGCCCACACACGGCAGCGCCGAGTAGCGAGGCGCGCATTCGGACGTCTGCGTTCCTGCGCAAGCGCAAGCCAACACCGTCCTACATCGACACAGGGGAGCAGGCGATCAGTTCTTCATATCCAGAAGCGACATCGTTGTCCTCACCGCAGCAGCACGCAGACGACGCCGCGACGTCAGCCCATCTCATCATTATCAACTCAACGCCCAACGCCGCCAACGCGACAACGCCCAAGTCACCGGCACCGAGCACCGACTCGCTCACCCAGTTCGCAGGCTTCCCCACCCGCCCACCACTCGAGCCCGCGGCCTTCACCGCACACAGCCTCGTCGACCCGTGGCTCGAGCATCGGATGCAGATGAGCGACAACTCGCCATCATCGGTGTCCTTTCCCATGCCGCCCGTCTCCCCACCGACTTCAACACCGACCACGCCAGCCGGTCAGCCGACACGCCCCTCGCACTCCCGCTCCCTCAGCAACGCGCTCTCGGCACGCATCGCAGGACCCGGCCCGCTCCTACGCGCTCAGCACTTGGTCAGTCCGAGCTCCACTCCGACATCAAGCTCCAAGCCTGCTACCCATACAAGGAACCCGTCCCGGAGCGGGGACGAGTCCACAGCTGCCATTCTCGCCAAGGGTCCCGGTGGCTCGCCCGTAGGTGCGCTATCTGCAGCAACAGCAGCAGCAGCAGCAGCAGCAGCAGCAGCAGCAGCAGCAGCAGCAGCAGCGACGTCAACCGTGCTCACTCCCAACAACAGCATGGATAATCCTCTCCTAGGAGTCCTGCGCGACCCACCCCCACCGCCCAAACTGGACACGAACCCACTCCTGCTAGCCATCTCCACGGAAAGTACAAGCCCCTCCTCAGCCACAGCACCAAGACCACGCCTCGGCAGCGCTACGATGCCTGAACACCATCGCGCGAGCTGGGCAGGCGTCCCTACCTCCACGGGCTTGGTCCCCAGCCCCGTCTCGAGCCACGATGTCAGCCCCCAATCGCACGCGAGGCCAAGCCATCCCACGAACGCAGAGGACGAGACTCAGGAGCAACTGAGCGACGTCGGCGCCGCGGGCCAAGTGCGGACGCACCCGCGCTCGCCGCGGTACGTCAACCCGTCCGCCTCGACGGCGTCCAGCTCGAGGGGGTCCGGCATGCGTCCCTTGTCGATGGGCTCGGAGGCGCTGGGCCTGCCTAGGGCCCAGTTTGGGGTGGACGCGGCACGGTCAGCGGCTACCAGGATGGCCTCACCCGTCTCGCCTACGGATCCGATTCCTATTGCAACCTCCTTGGATACCCACACGGCGGAGAAGACCTTGCCACCCCCACCCCAAGCTTCCAGACCCCTAGCAAGAGCAAGCACCTCGACACCCGACATTCCGCCACAGCTGCACCTCTCGCCCCTGCCCCCGCTCTCGCCCATCTCGTCGCAATCGCCACCACCACCGGCGGACGACCAGCCGCCCAGCAGGCCGATGACCTCCCTGTCGCTGATCGGGAGGGGGAACCCGCTCTTTGACATCCCGCCCGATGCTGTGCCGGCGCCTGTTGAGAAGGACGGCGAGGTGGAGGATGTGGATGGGAGGGGTGGGGATAGCCTTGAGTGGGAGCGGCGGTACCGGGGCGGTCCGCTGCGGGTTGTCAATCCAGACGTGGACGCGGACGTGGACATGGACGAAGCCCAGGGCGGAGAGAAGGACACAACAACGAAGAACATGGAGACGAAGAAGGAGAAAGACCCACTCGATGAGCCGATGAAGGTCCCCCAAGGCCCGCACGTGGGTAATCCGCTCCTCATCCAGCTCGCCAGCGCACCAAGTGAGCCGCAGCAGCACGGTCCGGTCGCGGTCGCGTCCGGGTCAACACCGCCACCAATCTCAACAGCCGCACAGCCCCAAGCGGGCCCCCACGGCGAGCAGGAGCTGGAGCCCGAGAACGAGCTCGAGCGCGAGCTCAGCTCGGCTTTCGCCCTCGCCTCGGCCTTTATCGGCGCCTCCACCACCTCTAGCACCTCAAGCACGACAGCTCCACCATCCTCGTCCTTGTCCTCGATCCCAAACCCCTACCCAACGCCGACGCCGACGGCAACGGCGCAAAGGACGTCCATCGCGCTCTCCACCGCGCACGCCTCGGCCCTGCCTCTCAACCTCGGCAGACTGATCGGGACGGGGGTGGGAGGGGGCGGGCGGCCGCTCCCTCGTGTGCCGACATGACACTCGAGTGGGAGTAATTCTGGGACGACAGGGTGGACGAGGTTGGTGTACGACGCCGCGGGATGGGGCGGCTGTGCTGAATACCACTACGCTACACGCCTTCCGCCAGACGGCGCCCTTGCACGTCGAATCCAGGACCAGGAGACGGATGAAGCTGGGTATTCAGATTCAAGCTAGCGAGGAGAGGGGCAGGGGGAGAGACGGAGGGTATAGATAGATAGATGTCTGGGCGGGCAGGGGGGGCCACAGCAAGGCATGGGCAGGGGAAAGCACTTGATGAGAGACAAAGAGATAGAGAGAGACAGCAAAGGTGACCTGATCCGACCCACTTCACTTCGCGAATCGCAACGTCGGAGCCCCTGAAGCCTGAAGAGGAAAGGATTGCAACCAATCGCGCCGCACACGCCCGCCCGCCCGCCCGCCCGCCCGCTGGCTGGCTGCCGGCTGCCAGCTACCCATAAACGAAGTTGAAAAAGACAGACACCTCCTCCCCCAATCAGATGCCCACAGCCCCCACCCAAATCACAGCCCGGTGGTCGCTCCGCGCCTTGAGCTCGACCATCTCGCGATCGCCCAGCGAGCGGTAGACGAGGCATTGGACCTCACCTTTGCGAGGGCCTGTCCGTTTGGGCCGGTGGGCGGGAAGCTTCTTGTCGCCGCCATCGTGATGCGCGAAGAGCTGGGTGCCGCCCTCGTCGTCGTTGTCCTTGCTACTCGAGCCGCCGCCTCCCGCGCCACCGGCAGTATCGTTCGACGAGGAGAGGAACGAAGGCAAAAGCCGACCCGCGACGTGCATCTCCCACCACGACCACGACGACATCCTCCTCGGCGAGCTGGCTTCCTCGGCTGGGCTCGCGAGACCCAGTCCCTGGCCCAGGCCCAGTCCGCCGACGCTGCGCGTGTAGAGGAGGGGTGTGCGTCCTTCTCGGGTGTTGGAGTGCGATGCGGATGTGCTGCGGCGGCGGGCGAGGAGGCTTTTGTTCCTTGGGTCCGCCACTACTGCCGCTGTTGCTAAATCGCCGTTGTGAAGCTCCGAGGAGGTGGGACGCTGGACATCTGCAATGCTGATGGAGCGCTGACGTGCCTTGGCGGTGGCATTGGCAGTGTCGGCCGCAACGGCCTGCGCTGCCACAATGGGAAGCTGGACCTCGCTAGCCGATGCAGCCTTGAAGATGCCCCCTCCATCCTGAGCGCCGTCATCCCTTTGCCCGAGATGGAGTCGGCTTGCGAGACGGTGCCGACTCGGGAAGAAGCGCCGGATAGGCGAGCGTTTCGAGTCTTGCGCAGACGACGAGGCTGCTCCGTCGGACGGCGTCGGCACGGCGTCCGTACTACCGCCCAGCTCCTTCTCAGGCGTGAGGATGGTCCCAGAGACGCGGCGCCCATCATCTGATGGTGTAGCCGACGCGCGCGAAGCACGCCTCGCCAGCTTCGTACCCGCCGCCCCCGCCGCCGTCGTGGTCGTGGTCGCACCCGGCTCATTCGCACCTGCCAAGCTAGCCGACCGCGACCGCGGCCGTCCTGCCCCATGCCCTCCAAAAGGCGAGCCCCCAAACACGTGCGCAAGCGCCTGCGTCACGCGTCCGCCCAGCACCTCCGAGTCGAAGCGCGCAAACTTGGACCGACCACGCTGACGCTCCGCGCCTTCGCTGCCTTCCTCCTCGTCTTCGGGGTCGTCCTCGATGGGTACGGTGCTCCGCCAGAGGACGCGGTCGCACCACGAGGGGACGCGCTGCTTGGCCGACGTGTCGTACACCTGCTTGACCGATTCTGGCACGGCGGCAGCCGGGTCTCCGCCGCCGTCGTCGACCGGGTTGTCGACAGGCACCTCTTGGGACGACTTGGACCCGCCGGTCGCGATGGTGTCCGCATCGCTATGGGCACCATTCGACGATCCAAACGTGATTGAGCGCTTGGTCTGCGATAGCGGGACTGTCAGGAGCGACTTCATCTTGCTCGCGTGCTTGGGCTCCACGAGCACTTTGATCACAGGCTCCCCTGCCGCGCCGGCAATAGGAAGCGGGGCCGGGGCCTGAGCATCGGAGCGGCCGGGTTGGGCGCTTGTAGAGAGCTTGGTCTTGTCACTGAGCACGGGTGATCGAGCCGAGTCCGAATTCGAAGAGAAGAGATCCTTGACTTTCTTCAAGAGGGGCTTCTCGTGCTCCTTCGTCTCAGCTGGGCCCTCGTGTTCAATAGACGGGACGTCCTCGACGGACGGAGGCGGGCCATCATTGCATGAACGGTCGATCCCGCTCGGCGTTGCTGGGAGATTGTCTTCGGACTCCGAGTCGAAAGCGTAGTGAATGTTGAGGGAGCTCATCGAGCCCCAGCCGGACGACAACGAGCTCGCGTCGTCTGGATCTTGCGACGGCTGCACAGCCAGCTCAGGGAGGTCCCTGTTCGAGGCGGGGAGAGTGGCGGGCCCGCCCGCAGATGCCAAGCCCAAGGCGTTTTCTTGGGTCGTGCCTTCGCAGCCGTTGACCGTCGTCGCGAGTGATTGATCCGGGTCCTTGTCTTTGCTGGTCTGTCGTCTATGTAAGATCCGCTTGCCAATTGTCTTCCTTCTCTTGACCTTCTTGAGAGTGGACAGTATATCGAACCTGAATGCCGTAGCACGGGTCAGCATCACCATACAGAGCTACAAGCAGCTTTTCAACCCACTTGTATGTGGGCGGGAAAGTGATCGGGGCCTCTTGGAAGCCCTCGAAAGCCGTCTCCTCCCGCATCACCTTGCGGAGCTGGTCGAACTCTAGCGCCTGCTCGTACTTCTTGTTGAGCAGGAGCCAGTCGGCGTGCTGCCTTGTGATGTCTATGCGGAAGTTGAGGTCGCCGAACCCTGGATAGAGACGAGGACAAGAGTCAATGAACCAGCATCAAGCGGCCACCACGACATTGGAAGACGTACAAAAGACATGGTCGAAACGTGCGGTCACATCCTCAGCCATGTTGCGCGGATCGTCCGAGGGTAAGAAGGTATCGCAATCGAGTTCGGCCTTGATGCGCGCAATGTTCTGCAGTCGGGTTGCAATCCTGCCCTCGTGGGCTTCGATACAGAGATCGATGGAGTATCAGCTCACCACACTCTGTCAGACTCGACCTGGAAGCAAACATACCAGCAAGATGAGCGTTGACGAACAGGAGGCGTGTCCCACCCAGCTTGACGCTGATTCCGACCGCGCCCTTGTTCCCGACGCGCCCTGCCAAGAGACCGCTCTTGACGTACGCCTTGCTCTTGCCTTGGATGTAGTCGAAGCAGCCTTTCCAGCAGTATACAGCCATGTACACTCCCATCATGCGCTCCTTGGCCACGAGTTTGTACGGACCCAGCGTGCTCGGTGTCTCGTCTGCCGGGGGCGGGCCGGCGGGCGACGACGTCTTGGCGCTCGCGTTGCTTGCGTTTGACTGGAGGCGGGCAATGCTCGAGAACCCAGGCGACTTGGCTGTGGGCGTTGAGCCTGAGACCGGTAAGGGGGAGAGAAACGTCTTCTTGCTCGGTGACGTGGGTATATGAAGATGGAGGCCTGCAAACTTCTTTCGTGGGCTCCTGGTGCCGGGTTCGGGTGATTGGTTTTGGCTGGCAGCCTCGCCGCTTGATGGAGCGTGTTGTGAGTCCTCCGCTCGAGGGGTGAGGTCGCCGTCAGCCGGAACTGCGGTGCTACCATCGAGCTGCGATGTGGATGCGCTCCTGCCGATGTCCAGCAAATGGGTCGGTATGGCCGGTGCCAAACTGGCCGTGTTGGGATCGGTTCGACTGCCATCCGTGCTGGCCGCCTTGGATGCGCCCGAGGGCCACTTGACGGGGCGCGATGCCGAGCTTGCGGCACAAAGCCAGCTCTCACAGAGGTCGCTCCAGCCTGGCTTGCCACCGAACCCGCGTACGGTGCGGTCTGGCTTGGAGGTTTCGGCCAGAGGAGGAGGCAGGGGTGCGAGAGCGTCGAGCGATGGGCGCCGCTGTACGCCATTGGCAAAGTAATCGGCGCCTTCGGGTGGGAAGGGCGTGCGTGGCGAAGCTGTCAAGCTGGGCGGTGCGCTTGCGTCCGACTTGTCGACGTCGAGACGGTTCGTCGCGTCAGGCGTGGCCTTGTGCTCGTTCGACTTGGAGGCCTGAGCCTGAGGCTGAGCCTTGGTCTTGTCCTTGTGCGCCTTGCTCTTGGTACGCCCAATGCCCTTCATCTCCCCCGCCATGCCGACGCCGGTGGCCAGCCGTCCTGCGTCGCCGAAGGGACATTCTTGTGCTGCGACGACGAAGAGGTGAAATGGATGCTGGTCGTCGAGCGGCAGCGGCGGTGGGACGCGCTCGTCCGCCGGCTGCTTGGAGTCGCGCACCTCGACCTCGCCGTCGACCACGCTGCCTTGCTGCTGCTGTTGAGGCGACACGTTGCCCAGCAGCACCGAGAGATCGCCCTTGGGAATCGACTCGGCCATGTTCCACGTGACGATGCGGATCTTGAGGCACCGCCGCTGCGTCGTGTGTCCCCTCGCAGCGCTGCCATCGCCGCTGCCGCTTGGGTGGCTGCTGCTCGCCATTCCTGTCGGAGGAGCACAGCGTCCACGCCGGCTGTGGTCGTCGTGGTGATCTCGTGTGGGTGGTGAGGTCAAGAGGGGCGCCCCCGTTCATCGGGGTCTGGCGTACGATTAGATTAGATGATGTGGTTGGCGCCGTTCCGTGGGCGCCTCCCAACCTTGAAATCCGTTCCGTCATGGTGGACGATTCATTCGCTGTTACCACCACCCACGATTGCTTCCATCGACGACGACGATGGCCCTCGTCTTCGCGCATCTCCATGCTGACAGTACGGCAGCGACGGCCCCCGCCCCGCTGCTTCGGCCAGGAGCCGCCGCGCTCATCGCCGTCGGACTCACTTCCACATACGTACTCAGCCTGTACTGGAGCACCTCAACACGCGTCGGCTCCAAAGCTGCCTACTACAACACCACCATCACGGAGAGCGTGCGCGTGCGGAGGAGGAGGAGGAGAAGCAGCAGCAGCAGCGAGGACAAGCACGACGAGGACGATGAGTACGAAGAGGTCGAAGAGATTCAGACGCGCGAGGTCCTCGTGCCCCTCGACAAGAACCACCCCAAGGTCGTCGCAGCACGACTCAAGGTGGCCGCTGCCAGCACCATTGGGGCAGTCGCTGTCACCGCGGGTGTCCTCAACAGCTATGCCTCGCCCAGGCTCTTCCATGTGAGTCAAGCCGTCTGCTCAGAGAGTCGAGGTTGCCACTCGGATGCTCACCTTGTCCCGATGGCTCGCAGTCCTGGATGCTCAAGCTACCCGCGCTGAGCACCTACTTCGGTCTACCCCTCCCCGTCCCAACCCTCCTCACCTCTTCAGCACTGCCCTTCGCCCCGCCACTCACCTCCCTCCTCATCAAGCACTATCTCCCAGCCATGACCCTACCGCTGGGCCTCACTGCCGCCCTCTTCCTCGGGCCCCTCTTCGAAACCTGGCTCGACGGAGAGCTTCTGCCCGGCCAACGCGAATGGTCATGGCAGGCCAGCGTGGCGTCCAAGTACGACAACATCTGGGCCGTGCGCAACTTCATCGTCGTGAGTTCCACTTTGCACCAGCGCGAGCGTGTGGGCAGGGTGGGAAAGGTGACGGCTTGTGTCTATGATGCAATCCAGGGCCCCCTCTCGGAAGAGCTCGTCTTCCGCGCCTGCATACTCAACCTCCACCACGCCAGCCACATGTCCACACGCGCCCTCATCTTCCTCACGCCCCTCTACTTTGGTGTCGGTGAGTGGGTCTTCGGCTTCACGAGTTTCCCCTTCCTTTGTGTCGGTAGCTGACTTGGCAAACGCCACGTTCCCACGCCTCGTACTCGCAGCGCATTTGCACCATGCGTGGGAAGCGTACGTCAAGGGCGGACGAACAAGACAAGCCCTTATCCGCGGCCTCTTACAGAGTAGTACGTCGTACCCCTTCCTCCCCTACCCTACCCAAGAGCCAAAGCTAAGACGTTCTCCTCCCCCCCTCGGTCGGTCGGAACCAGCCTTCCAGCTGGCATACACGACCATATTCGGGTGGTACGCCAACCTCCTCTTCCTCCGGACCAACTCCATCCTGGCGCCCACGCTCTGCCACTCCTTTTGCAACATGATGGGCTTTCCCGACCCTGCCGGCGCGATGGAGCGCCATCCCAAGCGCAAGAGGGGTGAGTCGCGCTTCATCCAACTGACCCTGCAAGCGAGGCTTTGCTGACTGTTACCCTGTGCGAGCACCAGCCATCATAGCATCCTACATCGTCGGCATCGCCACCTTTGCTTACTCCTTGTGGCGCGCCACCGACCCGGCTCTATACGGCGGCTCCCTCTTCTACCAATAGCCTGCTTGGATCGTGTAATGGATCAGATATTGACAGCCATGCTTGGCGTCATGACATTACGGCGCGAACGCGTCTGCGAAAACAAAGGGGAAACGTGGCTTTCAGCACTTCGACTTCGGAAGCCAGAGAAGCGTCCAGAAAGAGACTCACCATCCTCAAACTCCTCATCGTCCACCGGCATCCCATATGGATCCAACCCATTCACCCCGCCGCCCGGCCCACCTGGCCCCTCGCCCGAGCCCGCATCCCTGATCCCGCTCAGCATCTGCTTGTGCAGAAAGACGCCACTGCGCGCTAGCGCCCGCTCGCGCTCCTCTAGCGCCGTCTTCCAGCGCTGTGCCTCGAGGAGGTGGCCCTGGAGGGTGGCCAGCGAGGGTGCGCTCGCGAAGCGGTCTCGGCGGCCCTCGCCGGTGGCGGAGTGGAAGCGCACGATGGGCTGGGGCGGGGGCGAGATGTCGGTGCCGGTGGGTGCGGAAGGGAGCGGGATGTGGTCGAGCTCGGCGTCGATCCACCCAGCCTCGATCTGAGGGGTGAAAAAGAACGATTGTCAGACTGGGCGTTCGAGAAGGGCCACTTTAGGCATACTCACCATCTGGACAATCTCGTCCCGAATCGCCGCCAAGGCTTGCGGATCGTCCGACGAGCCCACAAGGCGCGCAACGTCGGCGACAGAGATGCAGCTGTACGTCGAGGCTAACCTCTGGATCGTCCTCGACCGATGTCTGGCCAGACATTGCTGTAGCAGGCCCCAATTTTGATCCTGTGCAAAGACCAAGTTCCAATCAGTGACCCGGCTTGAGTGGTGGAAGGTGTTGGACCCAGCCTACCCTCTGCGCAAGCTCCTTGATCTCATCCGCTTTGTGGTACACTTCGGCGGAAGTGACTGCTCGGTCCTCGTACGCCTTGGCGAAAGCGATGTATGGTCGACACAATGCAAGCAAGCCCTTGCTGACAGCCGGCGAAGTGTACGCCGGCAGCGCCGGGACCTGATTTGAATAGACAGGTCAGACTGATGAACATATGTATATAGCCGCGTTCGGTCAACTCTCACCTTGCCGTGATGAAGCAATTGCACAAGCATCAGCTTCTTGTTGGCGTCGACCTGAATCGCGCTAATCGTCTTCGCCGGCATCGTGACGCACTGGAAATAGACAAGCACTTCTCAGCATCGAAATGAGGTCAAATCCGCGCGAGAGAACTCACCTGCTCGAGATAGTCTAACGCTGCGTCAAACAAGTTCTGCTTCGCGGCGAGCAGGCCAGCGTAGTAGAAGTACTGCAGCACGTCCGAGTATCGCACCGGGCTTGTCTGTGTGCACGAGTCGTTGCTGTTCAGCCTGGGGTCGGTCCAAGTCGTGGAGCAAACTGACAAACATACCTGCTGGATCACCTCCTCGATGGGAACACGTAGCGCGGTCTGAAATGCAGCCTCGTACGCGCCGGCTTTCAAGCACATCTATGGAAGCAGTGGAACGACTGTATCAGTACAAGCGGCGACCGCAGGCAGTTTCGAAGGGTACTCACGTATAGAATGTTGACGTGCAAACTTGAGAGAATCCGGGCGTCGGCCACATATCTTTGGAACAAAGTACAAAGGACGTTGAGGCCCCAGGCGGGCTATGTGAAGGATGTCGAGGTCAGCTATGCCCGAATGAAGGAGAATGCCCACTTCACGTACTTCTCTGAGCAGGTCGGCGAGGTGAATGATGCCGTAACCGAGCTGATTAACACGGTCAGGGGCGAACCGCAGCTGGACCACGTCCGCTTGAGCTGCGAATGTCTCACAGAGAGGCACTATGGTACTGATTGCCTCCTCTGTCCGTACAGCCTTGATGCGCGCCGTGCTGGAGAAGGGAAGTCAGTCGCATCAGTCCTTGCGCCTCCCACCACGATCTTAGCAGCTCACTCACAGGACATGGAGCAGCATCAGGGAGTGTACGGAGGGGTCGAGCAGCGCGAGCGGGTCTTGCCCCGACGAGAGCGGCTGGACAAAGACATCGACGCCCTCGGCTCTCTGCGCCTTGACCGCGCGATTGAGCATGGGCCGGAGGCTGCTCTGCACCAGCTTGTGGTTGGTCCCGCAGCTCTCGGCGAGGGCGAGGAGGTCGTCGAGGGTGGGCGCGCCGGCAGCATTGGCCTGGGATGCGCCCGCAGCAGCCTGGCTTGACGGGCCTGCCACATCAGCGTCAGCATCTCCTTCGCCGCCGACGAGTCCGCCTTGAGAGAGTTGATCTTCCATCGCTGCCGCGTCAGCACCGTCGCCGCCGGCCAGGCTTGGGTCCGGCTCCTCGATGTGCGCGCCTTGGCCAGCGACGGGCACGCTGCCAGGCGCGCCTTGCTGCTGCTGCTCCTGCTGCTGCCCAGGCTCCTGCGCCATGCTGAGCGTCGATGTGTGCGGTCGAGGTGGCCGTGCTTGAAGCTGGCAATGGGCACGCCGGACATGGACGTCGTGGTCGTGCAGCATCCGTGCGCCGGCCAGTCGGGCGTGTGCGTACGACGCCGTCTTGCCACCCGACGTTGACGTCGCCCTTCCTTACGCCTTACGACCATCACCATCACTCAGCGACTCATCACGCACACATCGACCCTCGCACCAAGGCAGCGACAAGCCCAGGCTGGTGCGGCGCCATGCCGGTGCTCGACGGCGTCAAGTTTGCGTGCAGGCAGTGCATCATTGGCCACCGCACCGGCAAGTGCAACCACAGCGACGGCCGCGAGCTCTTCCCAATCCGAGGACGAGGCCGCCCACGCACACAGTGCTCGACGTGCCAGGAGCGCCGGCGCACAGAGTCCTGGCACTCCAAGTGCAGGTGCAACGAGCAAGAAAACCAGGTCAAGCGCGCTTCATTCGATGCCGTCGACGGTGCGGTGGCGGGTCCAAGTCGAGATGCTACCCTCTCGCATCCCTCGGCATCGACCTCGGCATCGACCTCGCCCTGCGCCTGCAAGAGCACTGGCGTGTGTCCATGCTGTGGTACTGGCACCGCCGCAGCATCTGGAACGGCCAAGAAGACGGTCCACGTCCACCCTTCTGCTTCTCGACCCTTCGGGGACGCCTCCGCGTCGTCCGGATTCAACGTCGAGCTCGCACAACCAGGAAGCAGCAAGGCCGTACAGACGACGTCGTGCTGCGACAGCTCACGGTGTGTCTGCGACCCGAGGACAAGCCCTCAGCGTGATTGCTGCGCTTCTGGCAAGTGCGGTCATTCTCAAACCTGGGACGGTGGCGAGCTCAGCTCAGCTATCGAAGCGGCACGACGACAAGGCTATGTCATCTCTACAGGCCCTCAGCCCCGACGAGTGCGCAAGGACCGTTCTCCCCATGAGCAGCGTCGTCGATCAGAGGGGTATGGCTCAGGAGGCGTCTCAGGTGCGGCTGGTCCGTCCTCTTCGACAACGGGGTCAAGCTGCCTCAAGGAGACGGATCCAGCTTTGGACGAGGCCAGCAACACCTTCGGCTTCGGCGCACCGCCACCTTACGGCCAACCTCACCGTCAAGGATCCGCCGTACCCACTCCAACCGACACCCGCAGACGCGTCTCATTTGATCCAAGCATGCCAGAAGCACGGCCTGAGCTTCCGTCGCATCTGCATGCAAGTGCGACGCCGGCATCGGCACTCCACCCTCTTGGGACGGCCCATCTTGCGCCGTCGGAATATTCGATGGCCCGGCCTGTGCTTCGGACGACGTCGGCGGCGGGCCTGCCTGGGACGGCGACGAGTCGAGCCGCTCCAGGACAGACGCTTGCCTACGCGCCTCAAACCAGCATGCTCGCATCGGCAGCTGTGCCACCTGTGTCCGAGCCACCAAAGATGGACGTCCTGCTCGAGGCCATCAAGGTGATTCGCGAGGGACCCGAGTCGATCGTTTGCACGTGCAAGGGCTTGTGTCGGTGCAGGTCCTGTGCGGGCAGAGCACGCAGGTACTCTTCTGGTGGCGATTCTGAGGGGGTGTCCGATACATCGGGTGGTCAGGTCGGGTGCTGTGGAAGTGGCAAACGGTCCGCAGCGACCCGCTCGTCCTCGACCAGGGCGATGTCCTTGCTTTCGGACGCTGGTGGCACTCCGGAGGCGGACGCGCCCTGCGCGAAAAGGCCAAGGCGCTTCCTCGTCACCTCGCACGAGGACGAGTATGATGAACCATCGTCCTCAGCACCTGAGTACGCAACTTGCGGATCGTCCAAAGACGTCGACACCACAGCCAGTACACCCGAGGGCGATTGCACCACTTGCGCCGCCTGCGATCTCGACTTCAAGATGCCCAGCGGCATCCCTGCCGTGGATGAGTTTGCCTCCAAGCTCAACACGGACATGGGTATCAGCAGTCGCCTCCCTCTCGAAGGTGGCGCACACGGCAGCCTTGTCGGGGTGCCTTAGAGCATGTCTCATACCCGTCTCGCTGTCAGGCGCCACATCGCGCATTTGTTGCTTGTCATTACTGTACTTCTACGTCGACATAAAGCACTCGTTCTTCGTGATTGCGCCTGGGCGCCAGGCTGAGCGCGCTCGCATTGCTAAAGCCAGCATCACAGGCTGTCCCCTTGCTGCGCCATGAACTGCACAAATGGCTGGAGAAGCTGAGCATTCGCGGCCTGAGCCAGCGTGCGGATCTATGGGATAGCAAGGATCGTCAGCATCTCCAGCGTCGGATCCTCCTCGCCAACGTATCGTACTCACCCGCGGATCCCGCTTCGCGGCTGCACCCAGCTCGCGACTCATAAAGACGCGCACGTCCTCCTCAGCCCCAGCACCGGCGCCGGCACCGGCACGCGCTGAGCCCGCAATCCACTCCGACGCCACCGCCTCCCCCGGCCCACTACGGCGACCCACACCCTCCGACGCGCTCAAGCGCGCAAAGCTCGCCTGGAAGCCAGCCGCGCCCGCGTCGTCCCAATCGATAGCATTGATATCGTCGTCCACCCCGTTCGCGCCCGAGGACCGGTCTTGAGGCAGGAGGAAGAGCTTGAGCAGGCCTTCGAGGGTGGGTGTCCATGCCTTGACGTATGGCTCGTTCAGCATGATGCTCGAGTGCGTCAGGAGCACGGTGAGCCCGACTGCGACAACCTTGCGTTGACGCTCCGCAATCTTTTGCATCTCGGGCAGGATGACTCCTTGTAGAAGGCCGGGGACCAGGCTGTGGTGTCCAGTTGCAATAGATTGAGTCAGAACGCTGTGACGGGATCTTGTCCGATATCTCGTCTACTCACCCATTCTGAACGCTCTCGAACGCAGACACGGCGTGGTCCGGGAAGCCCTCCTGCCGGACAGCGCAGAATGCGGCGACAAAGATGATGAACGCGTTGGAGAACCGCTCCGTCTTGCCCGTCTGGAGCCGACTCAGCATCATTGTCAGCACCGGCTTGAGGTACGGTTGCAGTTGAGCACTGTACGACCAGGCACAAGAGTCAGTCGAAGGCCAAGGTAACAGTTCTGAGCGCGATCACTACAACTCACATTGGAACATGCTCGCACAAGCTTGTGATGAGCTCGAATCCGAAAAGGTCATTGACGCGGCTTTGAATCAGGCGCTGGTAGATACCCAGCAGCGATTGAAGCTGGTTGTTTGCCACGATACTCTCACTGCCTTGTGCGATGAACGCCCGCAACAGCCTGACGAGCGCAGGGACGTTGCCCTTGCTCTCCCACAGCGCCGGCGTGAGCAGAGGGGGAAGGAGGACCGAGTACGACTCGGGAACCCCACCCGAGCCTACCCCGACTCGCAGCTCCAACATCTGTGCAAGGAGCTGGAAGACGTACGGCACAAATTCTGTGGGATTACGCGCGTCAGCGACATGTGCCCGACGCAGGCGTAACCGTCAAACGTACCGGTGACGTCGCCTTGTAGAATGGCTGTGATGGGCGGGAAGAGCCTGGCCTCAATGGCACCAAGGTTCTCTGCGCTGGCCGCACCCGCATATCGGATGAGAGCAGCAATGGCCTCGAAGCAGTAATGGCTGAACTTGGGGTTGCTGGGGTTCTTGGCGATCTCGACCAGGATCGCTGTCAGATTGTCGAGGATCGGCGCGTAGAATGGTACGATGCTCGATCGTGCCGTGAAGATGAGCCGCATCGCGCACTTCATCATGTGGTCGTTCTCCGCAACCTTCTCGGGCGATGAGCCCGCTCGGATGGTGCGGAAAGCAGCGAGAAGAATGGCTTCCGCGAAGGGCTTGACGTCCTCGGCTGTGAACAGCATCGTGTTGGCCGCCTTGTCCTTGAGCACAAGTACCCTCTCAATGGTCATGGCCGCGTATGATGCCACTACATAGTGAGGTGACTCGAGGTGCTTGACGAATAGAGGCATGACGCTCAAGAGTTGCTCTTTGTTGAGCTGGTTCCTGAACGTGTGTAGGTACTTGATCGCGTCGGCTTGCAAAACGGGGGCCACAGCTCCGGAGTCTGCCTTCAAGTCGACAAAGACGTGCTGGGAGAAGAAGTCGACGACGTCGACAAGCGCATTCGTGGATGAAACTCCTTGCTGTGTAGTTATCAAGAAGTCAGTAATGCTCACGGGTCTACAAAACATTTGGACCGACTCACCGTAGTCGTCGCGCTCCTGCTAGCGATGCTAGTCAGAAGACAGATGGCTGTATCCTTGCTCCTCCAGTTGGAAGCGGGGTCGGAGGCGTATGCGGCCAGATATTGGTTGATGTATGCGCTGATGACACTGGTAATGCTCGACTCGAATTGTTCCATGAGCGCTCTTGTGAAAGCCGACGCTGCTCGTCGTCGCGTGTCCGTGTCTATGGGCAGAAAGAAGAACATAATTGAGCACATCATAGGCGCCCTTTCCGAGCTAAGCGTACTCACCAACATTGCTCTCCATGTCCAGTCGGATGTAGTCGATGGGCTCCTCCTCGAACAAGAACTCGTCTTGTGGCCGTAGTGCGATGTTGGGCAAGATGATGCGGGAGATGAACTGATCGAGTGTGCCCTCGGCCTCAAACATGGAGCGCTGGTTGTTGAGCTTGACCACCGTGGACAGGAAGGTGATGGCGCGCGCAACGAGCTGATCGTACTTGCGAAGTGGGCCGCATGCTCCCAGCATCTCCCACACACCCTGAACGAACTGGGGCAGGGCCTCGAAGGCGTCGAGATAGCGATGAGCGTACAACTCCGCGATCTCGCAAACTTCGGTCCGGATCAGCTCGAGTGGACCCGGCGCTGTCTCGTCTTCTTCGCCTTGCTCTGGTGTGATTGCCTCGTCTGGTTCGCCCGCAAGCTCGGGCCGGGTAAAAGAGAGGTACTTGATGAACAAGACCGACAAGGAGGCCATGTTATCTTCGAAGGCCGGCGGCAGGTCTTGGGCCGACAAGTCGTGGAAGAGAATGAGGAGGAGGCGCATTGCGTTGGCGAGCTGGATCGTTGCTGGCCCAGCAGGAGTGGCGGGGTCCGACAGCGACGCGTCCGTTCGTTGAAGGAACTCGAGGAAGGGCTGAGCGAACTGCTCGAGGACGAGGTTGATTTCGGTGTAGAGCTCGTTGGAGCGGAATGCGGAACGCCAGCGCCCAAAGATGCTGTGTGCCGTCTCAAGTACCGTGATGAGGACGCTGAGATCTTCGGAGGTGCGCAATTGCTCAGCAAGGGAGGATACCAGCTCTGGCCATGCTTCTGGAAAGTCGTGCGAGGCCACAATGGCCACCGTTTCGCTCAACTGGGATCGGACGCCGCCGAGACCGGGAGTCGAAGCAGCTGGTCCTGTGCTTGACGCGAGATGGAAGAGGAGCGGCAGCAGCTGTGAGCGGACGAGGACCTTGTCGGCATCATGCACGGGGACCACATTGTCCAGGTCGTTGGAAGCGGCCACCTCTACTGTCCATGCCGTCTTGCACAGGTTCTTGAGGCTGATTGCCGCCGCGAGCCGGACAGCGGGTGGGGGTACCGACGATGGCTGCGCTGTGGGAGCAGCACCTGCTGCCGCCCCTGTGGCATCGGCTTGTATGAGGGCGAGAAGACATTGTGGGAATCCTGGCTGGGCGCTGGCCTGAGCGAGGGCCGTTTCCGCCTCGACACGCCCCGCTGGATCGAGGGAGCGCGCAAAGACGGCTGCGAGGGCGTCAATGTTGGCCTGTGTTGCCTCCATCGCCGAGGATCGCAAGCGTCGCTGACGATGGCCGTCCTTGTGAGGGTGATGATGATGGTGATGGTGGTGGAGACGATGACGGTGACGCCGGCGGTGTTGTTGTTGTTGTTGCGGGAAGTGTTGGTTGAGAAGACGGCGCTCGGACGGCTGACCTGTGCGACGCGTGTCACGTGCGCCCTCCTCATCGGGCGACGCGTTGTGCCAACTGCCCAGCGAATGAGGCGCTGGTGTTGATCTCGCGGTGACCGGTCTCGACGACGGCGAGGATGCTCCATCACGACGACGTCGACCATCAGCCCAGCAGCGACTGCACACTGTGAGCGATGGCATACAAGCGCACCTCGGTCCTCGTTGGCCTGCCAGACCAGGACAGGTGAGTGGCCGTCTCATCGCACCGCGGCCGACTGGACACTTCGCTGACGACAGTGTTGTTGTTGTTGTCGCCCTCCGTATGGACAGGGAATGGGAGGAGATTCAGGCCAAGACCTTCACAAAATGGTGAGCGCGCTGTCTCCTTCGTAGCCGCTACTCTCGCTGCGAGGCCAGAAGCGATGCTGACTGCGCTGCTTGCCATCTGACAGGCTCAACACCAAGCTCGAATCGAGGCGCATCGCACCCATGAGCTCACTGGCGACGGACCTCTCGGACGGGGTCAAGCTGCTCCAGCTCATGGAGATCATGGGAGACGTCAGCCTCGGCAAGTACTACAAGACGCCGCGCATGCGAGTGCAGATGGCAGAGAACGTCAACAAAGCGCTTGAGTTCATCAAGAGTCGCGGTGTTGTTCTCACAAACGTCGGGGCCGAAGGTGAGCACAGACGCGTGTGTACATTCGCGCGCGTAGCTGAGATACCTTGCGCTGTGGCAGACATCATCGACGGAAACCTCAAGCTCATCCTGGGCCTGATCTGGACCCTCATCCTGCGCTTCACAATCGCCGACATCAGCGAAGAAGGAGTCACGGCAAAGGAGGGCCTGCTTCTATGGTGTCAACGAAAAACGGCGCCGTACGCTGAAGTTGACGTCCAAAACTTCACCCACTCGTGGAAGGACGGACTTGCACTCTGTGCTCTTATCCATCGTCATCGACCCGACTTGCTCGATTACGTTGCCTTGGACAAGACGGACGCGCACGCCTGTACGCGGCTGGCCTTCAACGTGGCTCAAGAGCACCTCGGGATCGCTCAGCTGCTCGACGTGGAAGACTTGTGCGACGTCGCCAAGCCAGACGAACGCTCCGTCATGACTTATGTCGCCCAGTACTTCCACGCCTTCAGCTCCATGGAGCAAGCCGAGGTTGTCAGTCGGCGCGTGGCCACCTTCGCGGACGTGATGCAAAGTGCATGGCACATGCAACAAGACTACGAGAGAAGAGCACGCGCAGTGAGTACCTTAGTGGGACGGTGTTGCCACAAACAAGCGCTGATGTCTAGCTCTTCGCTCCACAGCTGCTCCAGGCGATGGCAGATGAGCAAAAGGCATGGTCCTCGGCCACTTTCGCGGGCACGTATGCGGACGCCAAGGCTCAGCTCAGCACCTTTTACGCGTACAAGTCGGGCGATAAGCGGCTATGGGTCCGCGAGCGCACCGATCTCGCGGCTCTACTGGGCAATATTCAGACGAAGCTCAAAACCTACCACCTCCGTGAATGGGTGCCGGCTGAAGGTCTCAGACAAGCCGACCTTGATGCTGCTTGGGACAGCCTAGCGTCGGCCGAGGCCAGGAGGAGTCGGTCCATCAATGCAGAGATCCGAGCTACCAAAGAAAGGCTTCGGATCAGCTTTGCTCAACTCGCCAACGACTTCGAGGCCAAGGTGCGCGACATTGCTGCGGGCCTTGCCTCCCTTGATGGCGAACTCGAGCACCAATTGGCGCAAGTTAAGCAACTGCAGAGCTCCCTGGCCCCGCTCAAGACCAGCCTGGCCGAAGTCGAGCGCAAGGAGCGAGAGTGCGTCGAGGCCAATGTCGAAGAAAACGACCATACCGTCTTTACTCTCGACGACCTCATCTTTGAGCTGGAACTCATCACGACGAGCGTCGCCAAGAAGCTGGCCTTCATCGAGAATCAGGCAAGTCCACCTTCTGTTCTCTCTCGTATGGATCTTGTTTGAGCTGACGTCCCTTCCTGCCTTGCCTATCCAGATTGTGGCACGTCAGCATACCAACCTGACCCCGGCTCAGCTGGAGGAGTTCGAAAGCACGTTCCGGTACTTTGACAAGGATGCACACAACGAGCTCTCGGTGCCAGAGCTGGGAGCTGCCCTAGCCAGTCTGGGCATCATCTACACTGTGAGTGTCACCTTCTTGAGCGCTATGTCTGGGCTCAGCTCTGAATGTGACACCGTATCACAGGAGGAGGACATTGCGCAGATCCACTCTCAACTGGTTGAGAGCTTTGGCGCAGTCAACTACGATGCGTTCCTTACCTTCTTGGTATGTCACCCTGCGATGGGACCGCTCGCTTGAAGGGTGTGGCGCTGATTTTGCTCTATCCACCGCAGCGTGAGATCACTGAAGATACAACATCGCCGGATCAGTTGCTCGAGGCATTCCAGGGCCTGGCAGGCGACAAGGTGCGCCTACATACCAGCTTGATCACACACGCCGACTGACCGCGTCATCTCCAAACAGCCGTACGTGACCGAGCCCGACTTGCGCCTCGCGCTCTTGCCTCAGGGCTCCATTGATTACTTCAAGGCGTGCATGCCCAAGGTTCATGTCGACGGTCTGGCGGATCCGGCGTACAACTACGAGCAGTTTGTAGCGGGAGTGAGTACCATTGCGAATCGCTCGCCCCGCAAACGCTCGCACACGTAGGGCACCAGACGGCTGACCACGTGCTCCCGTCTCGTCGTTGCAGCTATTTGATCTAGCCAGGACGTGACAATATAAACCGATGATGTTGTACGAAGAGGTCAATGCGAGACCCGGCGTCGGGTAAGTGACACTGTGCTGATCACGTCTATCCGCACCGTGTCATTGCGGAGGCTGCAGGATGTCGGAGATATCGCTGCTGGGCGTGATCCCAGCCTGGGTTACATACTCGTCGCTGTGGAACTTGGACAGGTGGCGGGCGCCGCCGTCACATCTATTTCATAGATGGGTGTGGTGTGAGCTCGAGAACGCCATGCCTACCTTCGAGGCTCGAGGCGGGCGGGGACTCACAGGATGGTGACGACGACGGGGCGTCTTGTAGTCTTGCCTCTCCTCTTCAGCTTGAGGGCGGTGCGTACGGCAGCCACGCAGTTGACCGCCGATGAGGATCCAAGGAAGAGCCCGTCACTACGACATGCCGCGGATCGTCAGCGTTCGCTCGAAGGGGGCGATACCGGCCCAAGGACACACTCACTTCAGGACGAGCCACCGACTCATGCGCACCGCCTCATCATCCGTCACCTGCTCCGCGTCATCGATGCACTCGAGACCAAGCTCAAAGTTGCGCGTGAGGCGATTGAGGCCGATGCCTTCGACCATCGTGTCGACTTGGTACCGCCGCCGCGTGCCCTCGGCTTCCGTGGGCGAGTACATGACGCCGTGCTTGACTTTGTTGTAGAGCCCGCTACCCTGAGGATCGGCAAGCACGACGCGTACGCCGACATCGTTCGCGCCGGCGCCAAAGGCGTGGAACGGGTCGAGGAAGAGGGTCTGGAGCGCGGACGATACGCCACCCCGGCCGCTCTGCTTGTCAAGCGAGTCCGCGTAGGCCCGCTTGAGGAAGGCGCCTACGCCAGCGAGCGTGCCGCCCGTGCCTGCCCCCGCGACGAAGGCATCGATCATGCCGCCCGTCTGCTCCCAAATCTCCGGGCCCGTCCCATTGTAGTGGGCCGCGAAGTTGGAGTCGTTCTCAAATTGGTCGGCAAAGAAGCCGCGAGGTGCCTTTTCGAGCGCGTCTGGGTCGGCGTTGAAGGCTTGTGCGGAGGGGCCGTGACGTATGGTGGCGGTTGGGACTTGGGTGGTGACGACGAGGTCGTTACGTTCTACGGACCGGTCGTCTGAGTCGAATCGCTCAGCGTGTGGGCCGACAAGCTCGGTGCTACCGAACGCCTCGGCCAAGGCACGCGCCTCGTTGACGAACTGGAGAGGGATCGTCATGGTGAGCACGTTTTTCAGATGTGCAAGTATGACCAATGACTCACATGCTTGGGGTCCACGATCCCACGCGGCCGCACTGAAAGCACGTCGGCACCGAGCTTCTTGAGGAGCTCGACCTTCTCGCCTGCCACATCGTCCGGGATGACCTTTTGAAGGAGCAGTCAGTGCTCAGATTGAGCCTGTTTTGGGAATTGAGCGAATGACTTACGATGGAGCATTCGTAACCCTTTGCCCTCGCCAGCGTTGTCAGAGATATACCCGTTGAGCTGGAGAGGTAGGTGAGTTAACATCTGGTTCAAGTTGCGCAGACTTGGCTCATGGCTCACCCGACGGTGCCCTCAAAGATGCGAGAGCCTGTGTGAGGGTGCAGCAGGCCCGCTGCTTCGGCATCGGTGAGGACTGCAAGCCGGAGACAAAGTCAATGTTGTGCAAATGGCCACGGACAGTGGTCGCTGTTACTTACTCTGCAGCGCGACTCTGTCCTTCGGACTGCCGGCTGGGTTCAGGAACTGCACAAAGACACAGAGATGGGTCAGAAGTGTACTTGGTACATCTGCGCGACACGTTCGTAGGCTCACCTCTGCCTTCCCCTGTGGAAGAATGAACACGAGGGTCAGAACCGGTAGCGTATATCAAATGAACAAGACGCGACTGACCAGGATCTCACACCCAGTGAGCTCGGAGAGGCTGTTGATGCGCATGAGTGGCGTGTTCCCTGTCAGAGTCATAGGACAGGCGTAAGCTCAACGCGCTCCAGCCAGGGTCTGCCATAGCAAAGCTCACCGATGAGGCCCTCGACACCGTGGACGATTTCTGCGCTCTTGAGCTGGATCGTCTTGGACGAGGCCCCGCGCCTGCCCTCGCCGTCGTCCTTGGAGCCCAGCGCAGACCCGAGCTGGCCACTGCGCGACTGGAAGCGCCTGAGCTGGCGCTGTAGCCTGCGTCGCTGGCGCTGGTTGACGATGAAGATGACGGACGACATGCTCGAGAGCGAGACGAGGGCGCCGACGGCGAAGCCGAGGAGGAACGTCGTCTTGTGGTGTCGGTGGAAGAAGGCGTGCAGCCGCTCGCTGACAGAGTCCAGCATTGCGGCCTCCTCTTTGCGCGCCCCTGTCTGCCGTCGTCAGGCTCGAGGGCGAGGTGGTGCCACGGTGTCGATGTCGACGAGCGTGTCGAGGTCATCGTTGATCGTGGTGTTGGTGGCGACTCTGGCCAGCGCTACTCCGTGTTGCGAATGATGCCCCCCTCCCGCAACACGTCAAGACACCGGACGTCGACTCGAAAAGTTGAATGGGACGAGCTTCGCAACATCATCGATGCTGTCGACGGGGGCAGCAGCTCGAGGTCGACGACGAGGACCACCACCACCATCACCCTCGACAACCCCAAGAGCCGGGCCCTCATCATGTCGCTCGCAACTGGGTCCATCAAGGTCTTCTCAGGTGAGCAGTCAAATCGCGCATGCGACTGGGTCCCATTGTACTGACTTGCGCTCTGTACTTTCGACCAGGGACTAGCCATCCTGAGCTCGCGGAGCTCGTGGCCAAGCGGTGCGTCGCCTATGGCTCTAAATGATGAGCAAGTACAGGCGCAGCTGACTGTACGCCTCCTATATCCTCTGACTGACAGGCTGGGACAGTCTCTCGGCAAGGCCACGGTGACCCGCAACGACTCGGGCGAGTCCATCATTCGCATCTCCGAGTCTGTCCGCGAGCACGATGTCTACATCATCAACACATCCTGCGTCTCGCCCACGCCCACAGGCGTGCCCGCCTCTCCCAACACATCCCTCATGGAGCTCCTCATCATGATTCACGCCTGCCGCGTCGCAAGCGCACGCCGCATCACGGCCGTCATCCCGCACTTCTTCTACGCTCGCCAGGACAAGAAGGACAAGAGCCGCGCCCCCATCTCGGCCAAGCTCATAGCCAACATGATTCAGAAGGCGGGCTGCGACCACGTCATCGTGAGTGCTTCTTGACGCGTCCGCTCTTGGTCAGGGAGGCTCACCATATTTCCCTGGCAGACGATGGATCTGCATGCCTCACAGATCCAGGGCTTCTTTGACGTCCCAGTCGACAAGTGAGTGGACTGAAGCGTCTGCCTCAGTGGTCTGCTATGCATGCTCATCCATTGCTTCTCTCGTACAGTGTACGCCTTGGCCCCATGGACTGTTTCCCCTAGGCTTGGAGCAAAGCTTACCTCGGACCGGCCTTCCTCCACAGCTCTATGCAGAGCCCGCCGCTCTGCAATACATTCGCGAGATGGTGGACTGCTCCAAGGCCGTCATTGTCTCACCCGATGCGGGAGGCGCAAAGAGGTGAGCTCATATCCATTACCTCGATACGCCTGCGTTTCGCTGATCTTGTTCTCCTCCTCCTCAGAGCCACGTCGCTGGCCGACCGCCTCAACCTCGACTTTGCGCTGTTCCACAAGGAGCGCAAGAAGGCAAATGAGGTGTCCCGCATGGTCCTCGTCGGCAATGTCGAGGGCAAGGTCGCGATCCTGGTCGATGATATGGCGGACACCTGTGGCACGCTGGAGCTGGCCGCGGAGCGTCTCGTCGAAAGCGGCGCTGAGCGCGTCTATGCCATTGTCACACACGGTGTGCTGTCCGGCCCAGCGCTGACGCGCATCACGAACAGCAAGCTTGAGCGCTTGGTGGTCACGAACACGATTCCACAGAGCAGCAACCGCGCCAAATGCCCCAAGATTGACGAGGTGAGCAGGCTCAGGACGCGTTAGGCATGACAATCACCGACTGACCGCTCTTGCGTGCTTGTAGATCGACATCAGTCCGTTCCTGGCCGAGACGATTCGGCGCTCGCACTACGGCGAGAGTGTATCCATTCTCTTCAACGAGGTGCCATACGATACGCCCCAGTCATATCGACAACGTCGCGACAACGGGGACGAGGCGTCACCCCCGCCACAACCCAACTTGGCACCGTCGGGATATACAGAGCCCGATGCTCCCGTCAAGACCAACTTCTTCAAAGACGCCAGCCCGGCCGTGAAGCCCATCGACAGCGGGGTGAGGAAACCTGTCGATTCGGCGGAGGAGAGCACGCCCGTGGCGGCGCTGGCGCCTGTGGACAGCAGTCTCTCCAATTCAGCGGACGGAGCGGCCTACTCGCGCACGCCTAGGGCGTCGGTCACGGCTGACACGTTGGGCGCGTTGCCACCGTCTTCGACATCGAATGGGTCGGCATGATTATGGGTTCGTGAGCAGGGTGGGCGTCCGTTGCTCCTTGTCCTGGCTGTTCTACTCGAGCAATCGATGCGCTGTCCTCTTCTTGCGACTCAGTATCTAGCCCGAGTGAGAAGGAGCACAACCTCCCTGCCTCATACCGACCTCTGCTCGACTTCGGCGTGGTTGAGGCCGACTGTCGCCGCCCGGAGCTCGGCGAGGAGATGAGACCGACAGCCCGATGGACCGAGGCTGCTGATGAGACCCGTCTTGCCGTTGGCCGGTGCGCGGGTCCTGGAGAGTTAAGACCCACCACCACCTCCTCATCCGCACCCTTCTCCTCACCGACATCAGCGCGGGGACAAAGGGCGACAACAGCAAGGAGAGCAACGGCCACCATGAGCGATGCCAACGACAAGCGCGCCGAGTCGCCTCAGACGCCGCGGGCGCCGCTCAGCAAGTCGGGATCCTCGGTAACGGCGTTATCTTCAACCTCGTCCGTGTCCACTGCCACGACGGCGAGCAGCGACTCGACGGCCACGGCAACGCTGCCGGGCGCGGGTGCGGGCAGCCCGCTGAATGTGCCTACGAGCCCAGGTCGACCTGCGTTCAGCGCATTGACCCGAGCCGACTCCCACACGAGCAACGCCTCCTCGTCGTCGTCAGCGGGGGCACACCCGACATTCAGCGCCTCCCCTGCCTCGCTCGGCTCCGTCGGACGCACGACGAGTGTGGGAAGTGGCAGCGTGGCCGGCTCCATGCGCCGCGCCGCGTCGGGATCGAGCTCGACGTCAAATACGTCCGCGGGAACCGCACCCGCCGGCGGCGAGCACGGCGGTACCGCCGCTGGGAGCGCACGCGCTTCCAACCGCGGTCACCCACGCCATCTCTCAGGCAACGCCTTCACAATGTCCCGGCCCGTCTCGCCGCCCACCGCATCGGCACGCGACCGCTTCGAGGCAGCCGTGGCCACTTCCAACCTCGCATCGAGCAGCAGCGGTCTCCAAGCCCTCCTTCGCGACCATCCCGAGCTCGTGAGCTCTAGCCTGGCAGCGGCAGCGGGGCCCGGCTTGCAGCAGTTCTCCCAGGCGGAGAGCAAGCGGCCGGGTGGCTATGCTGGGACAGGCACCGCCAGCACGGGGGGAAGTCGGGCGGCGAGTGTGCATTCGGATAGCGTGCCTTCTACGCCTGCCACCGAGGAGGCGGGCCTGCACGGCCAGGAAGCCATGGCGAACTCGTACATCGGTCGGGTCCTCGTCGGCGCCCCGGGCATCGGAGAAGGTGGACGCGGACAGGCCCCAAGCGTCGGCCATCAGGAGCGGAGAGAAGCCCAGCTCGGCGCCACCGGCGCGAAGCCTGATTACAGTCAGAAGATTGTCGTCGCCACCGTCGGCCTGCCTGCTCGCGGCAAGAGTTATCTGAGTAACAAGCTGATGCGGTATCTTAGGGTGAGTTCTCTCCGAGCAGTTCAAGAGCGATGCAACGCGCTGACGTGGAGGATATGTCGACAGTGGCTCGAGTACGATGTCAAGGTATTCAACGTCGGACAGCTCAGGCGAGCCCTTGCTCAAGCCAAGCTGAAGAACTCGGGCGTCCGCGAGCAGCACACTGCCGACTTCTTTGACCCCAACAACCCCGTGGGAGCCAATCTGCGCAAGCAGATGGCGGAAGAGTGTCTGGAACAGCTTATCGGCTGGCTGAAGCGCGGTGGCAACGTAGGCATCCTGGACGCGACGAACAGCACGCGCTCGAGACGTCGATACATAGCCGACCGAGTTGCCCGCGAGCCGGGCCTGACGCTCGTCTTCCTCGAGAGCATCTGTACCGATCCGGCCGTCATCGCGGCCAACATTGCGGTCAAGGTGACCAGTGGCGACCCGGACTATGCCAACATGGACCCCGAAGACGCCAAGCGGGACTTCATCGCGCGTATCAAGCAATACGAGACAAGCTACGAGACTGTGGACAAGGACAACTCGGAGTCGATGCTCAGCTACTGCAAGATCACAGACGTGGGACGCTCGGTCATCATCAACCAGTTCCACGGCTACCTCGAAAGTCGGATTGCTTTCTACCTGATGAATTTGCACCTCACGCCGCGCAACATCTTCTTCTCGAGGGTGCGTCCCTATCTGAACCGCACGTTGACTTAGCCCAAGCTGACCTAGACGTGAACGTCCACAGCACGGCGAGTCTCAGTTCAACGTTCAAGGCAAGATTGGAGGCGACTCGGACTTGTCCGAGCGTGGGTGGGCGTACGCTCGCGCGCTTCCCCAGCTGATCAAGGACAACATCGGCGACAAGCCGCTCACCGTCTGGCACAGCACGCTACGACGCACCGCGCAGACGGCGTCCTTCCTGCCGTACCCCAAACTGGCATGGAAGTCGCTCGACGAGCTCGACGCGGGCGTATGCGACGGCATGACGTACGAGGAGATTGAGGAGTACTACCCCGAAGACTACGCGTCGCGCGACGAGGACAAGTTCAACTACCGGTACCGCGGCGGGGAGAGTTATCGCGACGTCGTCGTCCGGCTCGAGCCGGTCATTATGGAGCTGGAGCGGCAGGAGAATATCCTCATCGTGGGTCATCAGGCCATTTTACGCGCGCTGTATGCGTACTTCCACTCGCTCAGCCAGGAGGAGCTGCCTTGTGAGTTGGGTCGACGCGACACGACGGCCGTTGAGATCTGGGAATTGCTCACGCTTGCTTGACTACAGACATCAAAATTCCCCTGCACACGGTCATCCAGCTCACACCCAAGGCGTACGGCTGCGACGAGAAGCGATTCCGGCTACCCATCGAGGCGTGAGTTGAAGCCCTGGATCAAGCCACCGCAGGCAAAGTGTGTAATGCTGACGCCTCCTCTGCTGTGCTGATCTCGTCTCGACCAGCGTGGACACGCACCGTCCCAAGCCGGCCGCCAAGGCTCCAGCGATGGCCCGAAGTGCCAGTCCAGCGGCTGCGAACGCAGGAGCAGGAGGAGGCGTGGAAGAGCACGCGTCGACGCGTCCTCCGCCTTCGCAGCAGCGGCCGTCGGAGGCGGAGGTGTCCACCGTTACGGTGTGAGCCCTGCCTCCCTCTTCAAGATCTTTGTCGGGGTCTACCAAGCTACCACCGCTCTCCCCCTTCCTTCCTTTCCTCGGGATGCATTCAAGGTGTATCTCGCCAACCTCTTCCTTTCGCTCCCGGTCCACCACTCCTTCATCGAGCTCACACACAGGTAGGCAGGCCACGGCGTTTCTTCGGACCTTTGCCTTTGCCTGTAGAGCGTGTACTATGAATGCGACACAGATCGTCGTCATCGGACCCTACGCGTTGATGGGATGGGATGGGAAGTGATGATGGGATCAAACCGGGAAGAATGGGGTACGATACAAGCAAATAGGATAGAGCATCATTGTCCGCCTGCTGGCGGCGCCGTCGATGGCGGCGCCGTCGTCGTCGTAACAGAAGGTACCGCCTCTCCCGTCCCAGCCGCCGCTGCCGCCGCCGCGGCGGAGGAGGGCCCGGTAAGCGTCATCGGCTGCTTGATCGTCCCCAACAAATCAAAGCTATCCGTGCGCCAAACCTGCACACAGCTCGTATCGTCCGCCGTGACGATGATGCGATTCAGCCGCGCGTTCACCTGCTGTCGGCCGGGCCCCGCGCGGAAGGCGATGGGGAGCGCGGCGGAGATGGCGCTCGAGAGGGTGAGCGTCGAGAGCGGGCGGGAGGAGGCGGTCCGGGCTTGTTCGATCTCGTGCCGCCAGGAGCGGCGCATGATGGGGTCTTCGCTTGCGTCGAGGTGCTTGTGCGTCAGGAGCGGGGCGACGACGGCGCAGGTGACGGCGCCGGCGGGGCCGCCGCTGCCGCTGGTGCCGCCGCTGCCGCCGAGGCCGCTACTGCTCGAGGACGACGACGAGCCAGGCGTGTGCCAGTACTCGTGGGCCGCCTCGGCAAATTGCCTCGTGGCCGAGCGCGACACCTTCGATCCCGCCCCGCGCAGCCCGCCGTACGCCTTGCCCTGGCTCGCCTCCCACACGTACACGCTCGCGTCCTCCGACCCGGCAGCAATGTACATCCCATCCGTGCTGATGCTCGCCCGGATCTGGCTCGCCTTGTTGTGATACCCGGACGCCTTGAACTTGTGCGCCACGCTCTTGTCGCCGAGGTCGTAGATCCGGATGCGCGAGTCGTTCGAGCTGACGAGGATGCGCTCGTGGTTCGAGCCGACGTTTGGCACCGGTTCGATGCCCGTGATTTTGCTCTTCTTGGTGGATTGCGAGGATGTGGAGCGGACGGCGATGGAGGTTGCGTAGGCTAGCTTGTCGGTGTGATAGAGCACAATGGCACCGCCAAAGGTACCGGCGCAAGCCATCTTGCCCGAGGCGGTGAATGCACAGGCCGTGATCAAGCCAGGCACCTCCTGACTGTATTGCACCTTCTTCGCCGGTATGTCTGAGAAGTGATATCCTTGGTCAGCCTGCCTTGCCACTACACATGGTCGAATCAGGCACTCACTCCATAGTCTGAGCTTGCCGTCCAGACTGGCCGAGAGGAAGAAACGGTCGTCCGTAGGATGGAAGCACGCGCCAGTCTATGAGAAGTATACGATCAAAGTCAGAGAACAGACCTCCAACCGAGATGAGCTCGAGCTTTGCAAGCTACTCACCACAAAGTCCATGTGGCCAAAGGTACACAAACACTCCGCCCGCGACACATGCCACAGCCGCGCCGTCTTGTCCGTACTGGCGCTCATCAAAAAGTTGTTCTTGCTCCAGCTCAGATCGATCACGTCGGCCGTGTGCCCGCGGAACTCGCGCAGCGGGCGCGACGCAAAGACGGGGATCGCTTGGTTCGTCGCCGTCGCGGCTGCTTTGGCGGCTTTGCGTCCTCCGGTGCCGGAGCGGCTCGAGCTGGACTTGACGGAGCCGCGGCCGTTGCTCAGTACCCCGCCGGTGCTGCCCTCATAACCGCTCTCCGCCAACTTGGCCGCCAGCGCCGCTGCCGTCTGGGAAGCCTCCGCGCCCGTCAAGCTATTCCCAGCCGACGACACGCTCCCAAAGCCCGAATCGTTCCAGTTGCTCCCCAAGCTCGTCGTGCTTCCGCCCGAGCCGAGACCATGACCCGTCGCGAGCAAGGCGGCGTCCACCTCAGCCTGGCGGTGCTCGGGCGTGCTGAGGACCTCGTACACGCGCACGACGGCGTCTTGACCTGCCACGGCAAAGTAGCGCCCATCGACACTGAATCGCATCGCCCATGTGCTCTTGCGCGGCCTGCTCGTAGCCGCGTTCGAAGCGCCGCCCTTGATCGAACCGGGCCGCGAGGAGAACGTGACAGAAGTGCCCAATGTTGTCCCGGTCCCGTTGGCAGAGGTGCCAGACGAGGACATGGAGCTCGACACGCTCGAGACACTGTTGGAGTGGTTTAGGTGGGCGGCCGCCCCCGCTGCTTGCATCGGATCCGTACCAGAATGTGACGACGGCGGCGATTGGACCAGGGATGCCTGTGGCAGTGCGCTCGACGTGTGGCTGTCCACCGAGGACGCGTAGGACTGGCGTCGATCGGGCTCGGGGGGTCTCGCCCTACCAGGCAAGGGATCCCAGCCGAGGAAAAGCTCCTGCGCAAGCACCAGTCGCTCAAAGTCACGCTCCTTGTTGCTCTTGCCTCGGACACGCGTCTGCAATCAAGCAATGGGGCTCGTCAGTGTGAGCGCGGAACAGCCGTAAGAGGAACATCAAAGCTCACCTTGATGGCCTTGGGCCAGAGCTTGACACTCAGCTTGTTCGCCTCTTTGATCGCGCTCTTGTCCAAACAAAGCGACGCCAAACTCGTCACCGAGCCGGGTCGCGGTACCGCCGACGAGCCACCAATCGAAGAGACGTTGCTCCGGCGCGTCGCACTCTTGCCGCGACCGAGCGCACTGCGGAAGCTATCCACGCTGCGCACGCGACGATGCCGTTGTGAGCTCACTTCCGACTCTGTGGAATCCTTTGTTGCAGAGCGCTCCCGAGCCGGTGGGACGCGTGTTTCGTCTATGGACACACGCTTGGAGGTGCCGGCATGACCAGCGGATGAGCCCAGTGAGAGTATGGACGCGCGTCGCTCGTCCAACATGCTTTCGGGGGGCCCACCCGTGCCCGACCGGTCGTCCGCGGAAAGCAAGCTTGACGCGCTCGAATCGGGCGCGTGCTCGCTACCTGGAGAGGGCTGGGACGAGCCTGGTGTAGAGGCCTCTTCGGACGGCCGCAGATCGCGACTGCTCGTCTCGCTGGCTGGGTAGCCCCCGCTACTGACAGGCCGCTTCTTGTTGCCACGGTTGAAACGCCAGAACGAGCCAGATGATGGCGTGCGAGAGACCTTGGCGCCATCGGAACGCGGCGACCTGGAGCCGCTTGCATGATTGGGGGCAAGATGTCGCGCGTCGGTGGCGCTCTCCTTGTGGTCTGCCTGCCTCATGGACGCGTTCATGTCTGCCGAGCTTCGGTCACCCGAGGAGGGTGTCCCCACCTCTTCGACCGCCTCGTCCACCTCAGCGAGCAGTGTCGGCGAAAGGTCGCCCGCCGCGCTCATGTTCCGGCCTTCTGAGGCCAGCTCGAGTGACTTGAAGCCCGCAGAGCGACGGAAGATGTTACGCGTTCGCTGCCCACCCGGTGAACTTTTGCTCGGACTGGCTGATGCGGCGGCCGAGGCGGCTGCGGCGGCCACGCTCTGTTGGTTCGGTTTCGGGGTGGCGCGCAAGTCTACTGGTGGTGCTTCTATCGCGTCTTCTGCTGAGGCGGCAACTCCGTTGGCCGTCTTGCCGTGTTGGAATGGCTTGGGGGTGGCGCGCATGTCGGCCACGGCCTGTCCAAAGGCGACCATCTCTCGATGCTGGTTGGTGTTGTCTGGCGTCTCCATGTCTATGCGAATCTTCTCTAGCGACTCTAGTTCGAAGGAGGCGTCGGGGGAGAGTTGCTGATCGACGAGGGCGTCTGAGCTCGAGCTGTCACCGATGACATCGCCGTTGCCCTGTTGCGGGAGCTGGTTCGGCGGCGTCAGGACGAGTGAGGGCAGATGCGACTTGGACACGGGTCTTGTTGTTGGAGGCAGTGCGCTCTTGAAGGGTGCAAATGTGCTGGGCGGTGACGAGGTGGTGGGTGAGGAGGCCTGGTCAAGGTCATCGAGGGGCGTGGATTCGTCGAGGACGAGTGCCTCGCGTCGTGCGAATGGCTTGAACAGCCTCGGGCCTCCGCTCGATGGTGCTGATGCTGCTGCTTGAGCAGACGGGCTGCTTGTTCCCGTCGAAGTGAGCCCTGACGGACCCGTTGCCTGTGCTGAAGATGTGGCAGGTGGCTGCGGCGTGGGCCCGGCGAGCGGGGAGGACGATCGCCTGATGTGACTGGCAAAGGGCAGCCTCTTGAGCGCGCTGGCGGGTGAGACGGGCGACTGGGTGCGATGCGCGGGTTGGATCTGGTGGAAAGGAGTAAAGATTTCTTCTGCGCCTGAGTCGTCTGCCTCGCTGCCGTCGGCTTCCGAGGTGGCATCGGAGGCTACGGAGGACGATGTGCGGGTGCGCCGTGAAGGACGATGGAGCCGCTTTGTGCGCCCGACGTCGTCGTCGTCGTCGTCTGCGTCCTGGTCGCGGTCCCTTGAGCGGTCGGCGAGCAGACTGGCCTGCTGTTGCTCGAAGAGGCTGTGTCCTGACGACTCCTTGTTGGAGGAGGATGTCTTGCGATGATGGCCTCCTCCTGGCGATGCTGCCCCACCCGACGAGTCGGACGAGGAGAGGACGGCGCTGAGTGGGTTGATGGGTGAGATCGCCGAGCGCACCCATCCGAGGAACGACGTCGTCGAAGCCGGTGCCGTGTGTGGCAGCTCGGGGAGCGTCGTGCCGTTGTCGAGGCTGGCTGCTTCCCGCTGCTGTTGCATGGCCGCCGGTGTGGGCGTCTTGGATCGGTCCATGGCGGGCGCCTCCTCCTCCTTGCAAGGGAGGATACGAGCTGCTGCTTGACGCGGTGCTCGTCGTCGTGCTCGTCGTCGTCGTCGCCGTGGCCGAGGAAGCCAGATGAGACGGTGCCCAGGGCGGGGGCCCTCCCACTCACGCCTTCACTTGCACCCATGCGGTTTGAATCAACTCGGCTGACAGGGGGCGCGGATCGCTGCACCGTCCCCACACCGCTCCGCACTCAACATCAACATGATCATCTCCGCTTCCATCCCCCACAGCACGGCTCCCCACTCGGCTCCCCTGTACCCCCCTCCGGTCTCCCCACGCACCCGGACACCCGGTCCAGCCATGGCCTCCTCCTTCCTGCTTCTCGACCACCACGACCCCTCCTACACTCGTACCGTAGACTCTCCCGCCCTCCTCAGCAGCCTCACGGTGAGTAGGGCCAGCCATCGTATGCCCGCATACGCAGTCGCCCACGCTGACCGCTCTCTGTCCTCTCTTCTCTCCGGTTCCATATCTATGCTTCCTACCCGTACTCTCAACGCCCTTCTTCAGCCGGACACCCGGACATCGTATAGGTTCACAGCGTACCGTACAGACCAGCCAGCGCAGTCATCTGCCAGATTGCTGCTCTCACGCGCAGACAGGAGCCATCGCTGTTACAAGGGTGAGTAGCCCTATATCATGGCCAAGAACTCATTGACCAATGCCTTCTCTCCCTCACAGTCTTACAACTCGCACTCCAACATGACCAACCTCGCAACCGACTCCATCTCGCCACCGGCCCACTTCCCATCCAAGGGAAAGGCCCTCCTCACCGTCACCGAGCCAGAAGAGTACCTCTTCATCATCCACATGCTCGGCGCAGAGACCCCCGACAACCGCCTCACCCACGTCTTCCTCGAGGCATGGCTTCAGGCCCTCGACTACATCGAGGCAAAGTGGGACGACATCTCCGAGGAGAAGAAGAAACAAGGCGCAGCCTTAGTCACCACTGCCTCCGTCGACCCCAACCAAAAGATTTGGAGCAACGGTCTCGACTTTGCCGCCGCCACCGCCGACGAGCACTTCTTTGACACACACCTCTTCCGCGTCTACGAGCGTCTGCTCTCCTTCCCTATCCCTACCATTGCCTCCGTCGGAGGGCACGCCTTGTGAGTACGCAGAACGCAAACAGCAACCAAGCATCTAGTCTTTACTTACACCATCTTGTGCTCCCAGCGCCGGCGGCTTTGGCCTGGCAGCCAGCCACGACTACCGCGTCATGCACGGCAACAAGGGCTTCCTCTGCATGAACGAAATCTTCTTTGGCGCCCAGCTACCACCCGGTCTCTACGCCGCCCTCTCGACCAAGATTGTCCACCCGGCCATTACGCGCAAAATGGTCCTCCAGGGCCACCGTTTCCCCGGTCCCGAGGCCAAGCAAGCCGGATTTGTCGACGTGCTGGCGCCCGAGCCGGGTCAGCCAGGCGGGCCGGCCGAGACGCTCGAGGGAGCCGTCAAGCTGGCGCGTCAGCTCAAGCCCTTGTGTGCGCGTGACGCGTGGGGGTCCAACAAGGTGAGTGTCGGTTCCCCCGTGACCTTGTCTACACACATAGCCGTGCTGACCACACCTCTTTCGATGATGGCTACAGCTCGTCCTGCACGCGTACCAGCTCGCCATACTCAGAGAGAAGTACGTGGCTATCTCGTAACACGATGTTGGCCCTCCCTCCCTCGATGTCTTATGCTGACGCCTTCGTTTTCAACACAGGAACTTTGACGCCACCTCCAAGCTCTGAGTCTCCGGGGCTGTACTCGTACTGGCGCTCTCTCTCCATGTCATCTCTGACTCCTCGTCCAATGGAAGCGTTTGTCTCCTCGTAATTGTATCATCATTCCATGTCCTCCTCGTCAGCGTCGAGATGAGAACGGCAAGTGAGAGACTGGGAAGGCATCGGGCTTTCCAGCGGTCGAGCCAGCCTTTCGGCCTCTTTCGTCTTGGCTCCTTCGCAGTGGGCGATGGAGGATGAGGCAACCAACCGCGTACCGGACCACCACCATCATCAGCAACACCACCTCGACCTTCACGCGCCGCGAGCTCGCCCAAGTACAGCGCACGAGGTCAACAGCATGGCCGAGTCGTCCAAGATCACCTACAAGCTCCGCGTCGCCGCGGCCGCCGCCGGCGAAGGCACCTCCTCTTCCACAGAAACGCCGCCCAACCCAACACCGCTCGTCTCGCTCGAGTTCTTCCCGCCCAAGACGAGCAGCGGCCTCGCGAACCTGTATGCACGCATCTTGCGGATGAGCCGGCACCTTGCTGGGCATGCGCACGGGGCTGGATTGTCCTGGGGGCACGGTGTTGGCGATGGCGAGGTGAAGGGAGACGGAAGGGGTGAGGGTGAGGGCCAGGCCCTTGGGGAGGCAGAGGCGGATACCCTCCCTCCCACCGCGTTTGCGCCCGCGTGGGTCAACATCACCTGGGGCGCGGGCGGCACGACGCAAGATCGGAGCTTGGCCCTCGCCGCGCGAGTCCAGAATGGACTCCTCGGCGACGGGCGGGAGTACACGATGGAGGAGCTGGATCGGCTCGTCATTGGCTCTTCCTCGTCCTCTTCCACGGGTGCTGAGGAGGATGGGAGGAGGGCGCTAGATTCCGGTGCGCCGAGGTGGCCGAGGAGCGATGCGAGGGATGTATGTCTCCATCTCACCTGTACCAACGTGACCAGGGAAAGCCTGGAACATACCCTCAAGGTGAGCCTTCATCCCACCCACTCCCCTTACCCACCCTCTTGACCCTCCATCTCTGATCCTCGCATCTCTCTTCCTCCTCCCTCCTTCCCCTTCCCTGCCTCCAGAAAGCAAAAGCATACGGCATACGCAACATCCTCGCCCTCCGCGGCGACCCCCCACGCGGCACCGAGTACTGGACCCCCGCAGACGCAAGCTTCCAACAAGCCACCGACCTGGTCCGCTTCGTGCGCGAGCACTACGGCTCCTACTTCTGTCTCGGCGTCGCCGGCTACCCCGAGTCGCACCCCGACAGCGGTGGCGGTCGGAGCCGAGACGACGCCGAGGAGGAGCTCGCGACCAATGTGGAGCAGTTGAAGAGGAAGCAGGACGCGGGGGCCGACTTTGTGGTCACGCAGCTGTTTTACGACGTCGATGTCTTTGAGAGATGGTATAGGAGGTGTCGGCAGGCTGGTGAGTCGTCAGCTCGAGCTTGCGCCTTCCCGTAGAGGCACTCATTCTCGATCCTGTCGACAGGGATTACCATTCCGATCATCCCTGGCATCATGCCGATCCAGAACTTCCAGTCGTTCAAACGTATGGCCAATCTTTGCAAGGCGACGATCCCAGCCGGCATCTTGGCCGACTTGGAGCCCATCAAGGTGCGCCTTTGCACCCTCCGAGTCCAGTATAGGATCTTCTAGACTGACGTCTTTCGAGCGAGCGCTTCAGAACGACGACGCAGCTATCAAGCAGTACGGGATCCGACAGAGCGTCCAGATGGTGCTCGAGCTCAAGCGGCGGATTCCCGAAATGGCCGCGTTCCACTTCTGCACGGTCAACCTCGAGAAGAGCATCTTGGCCATTGTCGATCAGCTCGGGTGGGTGGGCGCCCACCGGCGCGAGCAAGACGAGGAAGGGCATAATCGTCTCATCTCGGTGGGTAGCACGGGACTGGCCCCACATGTGCTGCTTTTCGCCACCCACGCTGACATGCCTTTCGATCTTCCGATTCAGGACAAGTCGGGGACGGCCACGCCTTCCGATATGAAGATCTCCTCTCACGCCGCGGTGGCCAACGTCATCTCCAAACGAGCTTCCTTAGGCGACGCCGCGTTGTTGGAAGGCGGCGGCCTGCGCAAGGCCGCCCTGCTCTCCTCCCAAGCGTCCTCAGTCGCGCACGGACTGGGCGGCGCGTCCGCGACGGGCCCGTCGGATGGCATTGTAGGCTCGGCGTCGTGGGACGAGTTTCCGAATGGGCGGTATGGCGACTCGCGCAGTCCTGCGTACGGCGAGATGGACGGGTATGGCGTCAGCTTGAAGGTGCCTGTGAGTCCTCTTCGTGAAGATTTGCTTGCTTGCCAGCGTGTTGATCATCGTCTTCACTCTGAACGAGTTTAGCCCGCCGAGGCGCTGCGGATATGGGGCACACCCACGACGCACGCAGACATCAGCGCGACCTTTGCCTCCTACCTGCTCGGCAAGGCCTCTGCCATCCCCTGGTGCGACCTCCCCATCTTCAACGAGACGATGGCCATCCGAAACTACCTCCTCGCGCTCAACCTCTCCCAGCCCAAAGGCGACGAGCGCGACGCAACGCTGCGCATCCTCGAGAACAGTGGCGTCGAGGAGGACCGCGTACTGGCGCGCCGGATCCGGGCGCGGTCGGACGTCGTCTGCAAAGGTTGGTGGACCGTCGGCTCCCAGCCTGCCGTGGGCGGGGTGCGCTCCGAGGATCCGACGTACGGCTTTGGGCCGCGGGGCGGGTACGTCTTCCAGAAGGCCTTTGTGGAGTTCTTTGTGGAGGAGCGGTGCAAGGCTTGGCTGGTGGACAAGATTGAGAGGGAAGGGGCGGGCAAGATTACCTACTTTGCGGGCAAGGCCGATGTGAGTGTCTCTGGGTGTTGATTTGGCCGCGAGGAACGGACTGGGCGGAGGGGAGTTGATCATCTTTGTGTCGTTGCAGGGCGAATTTGAGACAAATGTCGAGCCTGGAGGCGTCAATGCCGTGACGTGGGCCGTGCTCCCGGGCAAGGAGATTGTGCAGTCGACCATTATCGAGGAGGAGTCCTTCAAGTCGTGGAGGGTGAGTGGCCACGTACACGCAGATCACTCCGACAAGGATTGATCTGGACACCTTTTGACCATCTCAACAGGATGAAGCCTTCGAGATTTGGGCCGAATGGGCGTGCCTATACCCGCCCCTGTCACCCTCTCGGAAGCTCCTAGAGAGCATTCGGAACACACGCTGGCTGGTCACGGTCGTCCATCACGACTTCAAGGACGAGAAGGCTCTTTGGCGATTCCTTGGCTGTGCGGTCATTGACGATGAGGCGCCAGCCGAGTCATCCACCTCTCAAGATCGTACCGAAGCAAATAGCGCGAATGGCCCCCCGTCCGCGCCTGTACCCTCGACTCCAGCCCCTGGGGAGCCTGTGGTGCTCCGGGCGAACGACGAGCTGGTCAGCATGATCAAGAGTCGGATCTCGGCGGTGCGGCAGAAGATTGACAAGGCACATCGGTATGCCAAGGAGCATGGTAGCCAAGCTGAGCCGGTGAGCCTCGTTCTTTCCGCTTTGAGACGTCGATGACGATCGCTGATCACTCTTGCTGCCATTGTTGCCACAGCCACGCCTGGTGGCGGTGAGTAAGCTGCAAACGCCCGCCTCCATCTTGGCAGCCTACAAGGGAGCAGGCCAGGTCCACTTTGGCGAGAACTACGTTCAAGAAATGGTCGATAAGGCCAAGGTGCTCCCGCGCGAGCTCCGATGGCACTTTGTCGGTGGTCTGCAGTCGAACAAGGCCAAGCTTCTTGCAGGTGAGTAGACATTTACGCTAGGGGGGTTCCTCTTGACGACGACTGACAGGACTCATATTAACTTCAGGCATGCCCAACTTGTACCTACTCGAAACGCTCGATTCGGTCAAGGCGGCCAACGCGCTACAAAAGGCGCTGAGCGCTGAAGGCGCGCCGAAGCGGGACGAGCCGCTACGCGTCTACGTCCAGGTCAACACGAGCCGCGAGGAGGCCAAGAGCGGAGTGATGCCGCTGTCCTCCTCGTCGACATCCCGAGACGGCGAGACGGAGAAGGAGCCACTCGTGGAGCTGGCACTCCATGTGATCACCAAGTGTCCGGCACTCCTCTTCGCCGGTCTGATGACGATTGGCTCGGCGAGTCACAGTCGGGCGGCACACGAAGATGTGACGGCGTTGCCCTTCGACGAGGCACGAACTCTCAATCCGGACTTTGTCACTCTCGTTGAGAATCGGCGGGAGCTCGTGCGGTGGATCCGACAGCAAGCTGCCAAGTCTTCCCAAGACGGAGACGACGGCGAAGGCAGCCTCGGCTCCCAAGCTGTACGAGAGCGCTACGCCTCTCTCCTCGCTCCGGACCCCAACGGCGCGTTGTCGGACGAAGCGGGCGGCCTCGAGCTGAGCATGGGCATGAGCGCCGACGTGGACGTGGCGACGGTGGCGGGGAGCAACAATGTGCGCGTGGGCACCGACTGCTTCTTTGTCCGGCCGGGGACGCGCGACGAGGCGATGGAGCGCATGAAGGGCGAGCTCGAGCACGGCGTGCGGTGGGAGGACTGAGTGCGTGGGGCTCTGTGTACGAGTACGCTGTCATGCATTGCCATGCGCTGTGTGTACGCAGCGGGACTCGTCGTCGTACGGCCCATCCCACCTTTCCTACCAACCAAGCGCGATAGACACGACGCGTACATCGTTTCCACGCGCCCGCGTGCGCTGACAAATGGCGCACGAATCGGAAGCGAGAGAGAGTTTCCCGATGCTCAACTCGATCTACGAAACGCTCACGGTATTGCATGCGTAGGACGACCTCGATGACCACCTCCAACACCTCAACCTCGCCGCCATTCCCAACGAGCACCATGGTCGCCACCGCCCTGCCAACGATGGCCACAGCCGCCTCCATCCCGGCGCTCACGTCGCCCATCGCCCAAGACGCGCCCCACCGCGACCTGACCCAGCTGCGCACATGGCTCTTCCTCCTCCACGCCCTCCTCATGATCCTCGCCTTCCTCCTCCTCTTCCCGCTCGGCATCCTCGTCGGCCGCTTCGGACGCACGGCGATCCAGCCCCTCCCCGGCGGGTGGTTCAAGCACCATCGCGCGCTCCAGGGCAGTGGGCTGCTCGTCGCTTTGCTGGGCGCCGTGTTGGCGGTGTGCGCGGTGCAGGTAGCGGGCATCAAGCACTTCTCGCGGCCGCACATGCAGTGGGGGCTCGCCATCGTCCTCCTCGTCCTCCTCCAAGCGGCGGGCGGGCAGGCGGGGCATGTGATCCGTCAGCGCTATGGCTGGCGTGTACAGAATGCGGGCCATGTCATCGGCGGCATCGTCGTCTACGTGCTCGCCGCCATCAACAGTGAGTTTCTCTCCCACCCTCCCCAAGCACGCATCACCGCCGTGCCTTACTGATCATCTCTCCCTCTCTCTCTGTACCCCTCCTCGTCCACAGTCCAGCGCGGCATGCACGACTGGGGCTGGAAGCCCGCCCCCATCTCGGCCCACCTCCTCCTCGGCTGGTCTATCGCCCTCGGCGTCATCTACGTCGCCGGACTCGGTCTCATCCCCGCCCAGATCCGTGAAGAGCGCGAGCACGGCGTCCGGCGGCGCAGCGGAAACGGCGGCGAGCGTGCCCCGTTGCTGCAATGAAGGGGCGATGGGCGCGATTCCTCCCAGAGGGCGAGCCTCGAGCAAGTTCCATGACGCGAGCGTCTTGAGCGCTGATGATGACACTGTACCACTGATTCTCACGCTTGCTAGACTGTAACAAGCTCAACTCATCAAAGCCACACGTTTTGGTACCAGAGAAGGGGCGGCAACAAGGCAGGAGATTGCGTGAAACGCTCAGGCGAACCAAGAGAGAAGATAGTACAACGGCGTGCCAGGTCGATGTGGGTCCACATTCTCACACAGACGCAAGTAGGGAAGAAACGGTCGCGTAGACGTAGGAGGCCCGGCAAGGAGACGAAAGCGAGGCCAAAGGAAACATACGAGGCGAGGGCCAAAGGCTTGATGAGCGATGAGGCTTCCTTGTTCGACCGGCCTACTCCAACGCGAGCACAGACTCTTCGATGCGCTCGATGCCCTCGTGCACGCGCTGCTCGAGCTTGTCCAGCTCGCCCAACGCATTCGCAACGTCGGCCAGCAGACGCTGCTTGTTCTCCTCTACCGCCTGGCGGAAGGTCTCGAGTCTGTGAGGAGCATTGGGTCAGTAAGTATGACACTCCGTTGTCGGCACGCTTCCGGTGCCAACCCAAGTCTACTCACTCATCAACCATGCCCTCGTAGGTGAGGTTGGCATCCTGCAGCGCGATCCGACCTGCACTCTCCACCGCGCCGAGTTGACGATCTTTCCTCGCACACTCGTGGGCGAGCATGTCCATCTCCACGCCCGAGCTCTGAAGGGAAACGAAAGGAAGTCAGCTTCGGAGCATGCTCTGAGCAGTGCCACTTCGCAAACTCACCGTCGTGAGCTCATCAATCTGTTCCCGCAGCGCGGTCAATTGACCCTCCTCCGTCCGCAACTCTGTCCGCAACGTATTCAGCCGCTCCGCCAGGTTCTCCTCCTCGTCCTGCAGCGCAATCTTGGCCTCCATGACGCTCTGGAACGTCACATTCGTCGCGTTGCGCCGTCCTTGGATCGCCGGCCGGATGTCGCGCTTCATGTCCAGTCCGCGGGGGAGGAGCGTCTCTTCGTTGGCAGGCACGAGCTCGAGCTTGTCGAGCTCGGTATCGTCCTTGCCGGCCCCAGACTTGCCGTTACCCGCCCCGCCGTGCATCGTGAGTGGCAAGAACTTGACACGGTCTCCGATCTCATTGAACGCCGACATGAGCGTCTCCACAGCCGCCTGCCGCTTTTGCAGATCAATCTCGATGCTCCAGTTCGTCTTGGTCACCGTCTGAGCCTGCCGCGCCACCTCGGCAAGCTGCTTGCTAATATGCTCGCGTTCGCCAGAGAGCCGCTCGAACTCCTCGGCGCTCATCTCCTGCGCGTCGACTTGTCGCTGCAGGTTCTCGCGCTCCTTCTCCTTCTGCTCATACTCGGCAGCTATAGAGCAGAGATATCAGCGTGCTGTAGCAGTGCCTTTGCTCGGAAGCTACTCACCATTTTCGATGAGCGCTTGCTTGAGCTTCTCTACGGTCTTGGCCGTTCTGTCCAGCCTGGGCACCAGTACCTCCTCATTGTACTTTGAGAACTTGGCGCGGTCGCTCTGGAGAACGTCATTTTCTCGTTGCTCATGCTCGAGTGGAGACTGATGGCCAAGCAAGTCAGTGAGGAGCATCGTCGCTAGCACAAATGTGCGTATTTCGACATACCTCAGCTTCGAGTTCCATGAGCTCCGCGTCCAGCTTCGCCAACTCCTTCTCGAGCGCTGCCTCTTCCGCTCGAATGTCTTCAAGCTTCTCGTCTGTGTGTGTCATCTACATCGTCAGCCTGTTTGCCGAGGACGACGCTTTGAAACTGGTGCTCACCGTATATCGCCCGGAACTCGTCATACTCCTCTGGGAAGGTATCTTGTCCCTGCCAGAACTTGGCGTAGCATCGCCAAAGGTACCGACAAAAGATCTCGTTGTCCTCCTCATCGTCTCGTTGCAGTGGTCCACAGCCCATTTCAGCAGCGTGATTCTGCGAGATCACGAAGTGATAACGTTCAGTAAGACAGGGTCTCTTGAGCAAGAAGTAAAGTACTCACGCCTAACCGAACCATCCAGTCCAGCATGCCGAGGCAAATTGGCCAGTTCTGTTGACTGCCAGCGGACGTGAGGCGTGTCTTGCTAAGGTCGTCCACGAAAGGGTATTTGACGTCCCTCATCAGCATGATTACCTCCTCCTCGAACTTCTTGGCCTCGGACCCGAACCGATAGTTGGGATCGATGCAATGGTGATAGATGTGCCTGAACATGTTGACAAACGCTTGCTGGGTCGGCTCGTGGATCGTCTTGTTGGTCCAGCCCGCCGTTGTGAAGCCGGTCTTCTCTACGAAGTCCCGGACATTGGTTTCCATTCGCTCTCGGAACGCGCCATTGCGAAGTGGGCGCGGGTCCTTCATCGCGGGTGGCTCAGGACGAAAGGACGATCCTGCGATGGACTGGCGACCGAACATCCTTTGTGAGCTGGAGGAGCACAAGGAAGATGGGTAAGCCCCTTAACGTCCACAGCATTTCTTGTATGCATCAGACTCACTTTGGTGTTGACTGCACCGCCAGACTTGGTCTGGACACGCTCGCGCTGGCGGTGCTCTGCCTCATGTGCGAGGCACTAAGCCCGCGTATGCTTGTCCCCACGCGCGGCGTCGTAAGTGCCTCGGGTGGGTAGCCCCTCAACGAAGCCGCGGCCGGTCCAGCCGTACTTGACCCCAATCCGAGAGTTCCACCACCCTGTGAGACGTTCGTCCCCGGACCCAAGCTTTGTGAGGACATTGGTCCGCCTTGAGAGCGCTGAGGGGCGAGTGAGGAGCGCGATGCGCGTAGAATACTGTGTTGGGAGGACATGGGCGGGCCATGTTGCTGCGATCCCGACGCGCCGATGAAGGACTGTGCCTTGTGGGTGGATGATGGCACTGGAATGCCCGACGCGCCGCCGCCGAGGGTGTTCTGGTCGGCAGGGCCGAGAGTTGACCTTCGAGGTGCCATTGCTGACAGCGGCGCCGCGATTCGTACTGACCCTCTCGCAGATGATGGTGGTCGTTCAGGGTGAGAACGAGCAGCGCGCCGACGCGCCCTGATGCTCGTGTTGTTCTCCACCCCCTCCTCCATCCCGGAACGCGTCGCGCGTCGTGGTCACGTGAGCATCTATCGCATCGCCGTTGCGCTTTCCGGAGCGGGCAACCGGCCGGGCGGGCAGCACCTTCGAAGATCCGGCTTCGACATCGCGACACCTTCGTGCACACACACAACCACCTTGGCATCGACATCGTGGCAGAACGCAAGGCGGCGACGCGAGCATCAAGCACGGTCGGTGAAGCATCAAGAAGACGGTAGCGGCTGCCTAGACGTGGACACGAAGCGGTTCTCTGTGCGCTTGCCAGCCTGCGATGGTATACTACAAGAGCTGGGCGACGTTCCAGTCACAATGCCTCGAATTGTACGCACAGAACCCGGCCAAGGTGAGCTTTCACATCAGGGCGCCGCCCGCGGTGGTGCGCTGGGAGATGTTTAATGGTGCTCACGTTCTGCGTTGTGTGCTCGCGCTTCGAACAGACAAGATATCTGATCAAGGCGCACCCAGCATCTCAATGGCTCACGCTCAAGGTCACGGACGATAAGAAGGTGAGCACATCTCAAATCCGTCCCTCGACGTTCCTTGGGTCGCTTAGTCCACGCGCATTCGGCGCTGATCCCCTCCTGTCTCGCGTCGTGCCCGTGTAGACGATCAAGTTCAAGACAAGATCTGCCGCCATCTTGCATCGATTCGAGTCGTTCACAAAGGACTTGGCGGCTAGCATGGTCGGCCTACCCATGCCATCACAATTACAAGCCGAGGCGGAGGCTACTGCGGCGGCAGAAGCGGCGTCCGCGGCTGCTCAAGCGGCTGCGGCAACAGCGATGGATGTGGACGGCGACTCCAAAGGAGCAAAGTCATCACAAGCCAGCGGAGGGAAGCCTGGCAACGCGTCGGGGTCTGGCGCAGGAAAGGCAGCGTCGGGATCAGCAGGAGGCGCAACAGGAGGAGGTGCAAGTGGCGGTGGTGGAGGGAAAAGAAGAAGAAGAAGGGCAAGAAGTGAGGGTAATCAACAGGCGGTCATGCTCCGCGACATTGTACAGCATTGGCACGACTGCTGGCTCTCCCAAGGTCTGAGCGTCTAGGGCCCCTCGAAAGCTTGCTCATCTGCTCACAGGTAGCTTTCTAAGGCCCATCAGAGCTCGTCAGACTGGAACTGCAGGCCAGTGGCGCTTGATTGTTGCCGAACAACGAGCGGGAACAAGGGGTGGTGCGAGATGGAAACAACAGACTCAGAATCCCCTCCCTCTCCCTCGGCCGCGCCCACGACCGCGACCGCCACGTCCGCCGCGCTCTCCCCTGCCCCGTCCAGCGTCGCGCTTCCGAACACCCTTGGGCTTGGGCGCGTCGTCCACGAGCAAGGTGTCCAGAGGCAGACTGTCGGGCAGGATCCAGTACCGCGTCTGATTTCCGCGAATCGAGATCTCATCGAGGCTGATGGTATCTTTGCCACGCGGTGTCATCTTGACGGTCTTCAGGTATGTGTTCATGGACACATCAACGCCTGAAGGGGTATAGAGAGGTCGTCAGCCATTAATGGGAGGCGCAGGCACCTTTCAAGACGCGTACCTGTGACGGTGCCGTGAATGGTGGTGCCGTTCTTGAGCTCGATTGTCACCGTCTCATTGTTCAGCTTCATCAAGAAGCTGAGCAGCATAGAAGAGCAGGTCAGCATGGGGCTCAATCGTGTCAAACAGATGCTGGACTCACCGTACGAGCTTCATCGTGTGCGAGGACGAAGCAGACCCTGCTGTCGAGCGCGAAGGACGAGTGCACGCGCGCCGACCTAGCCTTGACCCTGGTCGACGAAGAGAGGCTGCTGCTGCTACGCCCCTGTTCTGTGACTGGGGAGTCCGGCGTGATTGGCCTGTTGTCTTTGACGAGTTGGACGTGCTCCAGGTCGTCGAGACGGATGCGCTTGTCGAGACGGGTCGAGCGGCAATCGACCTTCTGAAAGTGCCTCGATTGTCCGGCAGGAAGGGCTTTCGGGAAGCGCTTTCCAACGGCGGCTTGATGGATGATGACGCCGGACATTGGGCCGGCGCCGGCGGCACCACCTTCCCCAAGTTCCGCTCAGGTCTCCGGCAGCTGATGGAGATGACCACGACGACGACCATCCTCAGGCGCAACATCGATGACCGCGGCGTCGACGCAGGACGACGGCTCAGCGGTGGGGAGCGGCAGCAATGGCGTGGCGGCGGCGCCCACGCTGCCACCGCGTCCATCACAGAGTGGCTCTGGCGGCGAGAGCAGGACGCGGGCGGGTTCAATCACGGCGGCAGCAGTAGCAGCCTCGACATCGCCTTCGTTCGCGCCACGTACGCTTGGGCCGCTGGCCGTGAGCTCCAATCCAAGGCATACGAACCCGGCCGCGCCAACGTCGAGGGTAGCGCAGGTCGCGCAGACATTCGAACCGCCGCCCCGGCGACCGGGCGCGCCAGGTCCAGGGACGAGCTCCTTGGCTCGGAGCCAAGGATCCACCTTTAACAAACCCACGGGCAGCGCGCCGACGTCGGCTTCAACAAGCGCTGCTTCCTATGTGCCACCAAGCAAGCCGTCGGCCTCGCTGACCATCAAGCGGCCAGGTGCGCCGTCTCTGACGCCCTTTCCCTCAACTTCAGCGACTACCTCATCTCCTGCGACCGTATCCACGCCCGGAGAAGGCTCCTCATCATTTCTACCACCACCGACGCGGAGGTATCCGGCACTATCCAGGTCATCACCAGCGTCAAGCCCAGCGCCCACAACTGCCTCGCTCGAGGCTGCTGGTGACTCCGATGTCGTGACACGAGTCCAGGCGCTGAGTGGAAACGCAACGAGCTCCTCTCAAACGGACAGCGTGCCAAAGCTACCGCCTCGAAGACCACCATCACAACCCAGACCGTCCTATCTTCCCTCAAGCTCGCTGTCACAGCCGTCCAAGCACACCTTCATGCCAAGCGTGAGCACAGCGCCACAGGCTAGTCTGTCAGCATCGACAGCGTCAGCGACTCTCCTTCCGCCTCCCGTGCGGACGTCGAGAGCATTGACAACGAGCGCCGCTGGTTCAAGGCTTTCCAGTCCAGCATCTATGAGCAGCACGATGTCGAGGAGCACGATGACTTCGGGACGAGGAACACCGCCTTGGACTACGGCGGCTGTGATTGAGCCGGCCGCTCGTGCTCGGTATGAAGCGCTTTACGATCGCGAATTGGCCGCACAAGCATCGCGACGCAAGGGACGCGTCACGCCCTTGTATCAATCGCAAGAGCCGAACGTACAGACGACAGCTTCGAAGCAGAGCTCGTTCCGTACCATCTCCACGGCCGGCGAGCGGCCCGTACTTCGATTGAGACCTCCGCCGGGACGTGGGGGGCATCACTTTGGCCCGCCTCTTAGAAGTCTGTCCTCGAAGGATCTACGAGCCGATGTCACAGCTGCGGCCTTGTCGTCATCGGCACCAAGAGCATCCCCACCGACGCTACCTGCTATGGCCAAGGGTTCAGAATCCGCGAACATCAAGCTCTCACCGCAACGGACGCGCCGGATTTGGCGCAAGAGTCGACTACGGGAAACGTTCTTGGCCAAGCTGTGGGACGTCATGGGCGGTGACGCGGACGGAATCGCGCGCGAATCGTTCGTTCGCGCGATGGCTGCCATCGACTTTGAGCTGGCCAAGCGTGCGGGGCCGCGTCGAAATGGTGGCAACGAAGTTGGACATGCACAGGACGTGACTACAGCCAATGCGATGGAGACCGCGGCTCGGGGCCGGGGCCGCTCCATTGAGCGCACCACGTAGCATCATTCCCTGCCTACCTCTATCCTATGCCCTACGTGCTGCTCGTGTCAGAAATGCTCATCCTGTACTTATTCGAGCATGGTTGGCTCACCCGTCTGGACGCGTGTCGATGAGATGGTGAAGGCGCTAGGATCGGGCAACCAACAGCACACGCCATAGCGCAGCCGCCGCGCTCAGCATCGTTGCCAGACCTCCTCAGAACGTCCATCTTACCCAACCAAGGCAAGACCTCGTCACCGCCATGTTCAACGAGTCGCGCTCGCCGCCGACGGGCTCATCGTCCTCGGTGCGCGCATGGACAGCCGCGGCGGAACGACCGCACAGTCCGGTTGAACGACACGCCCACGATGAGGATGGCCCTCAACCCGGTCCCGAGTCTGCCCTCGCCAATCACATCTCACACGCGCACAAGCATCACAATGTGCTCATAGGCGGGCGGCGGCCGAATGGGCGGCGGTCTGACTCGCTCTCCTCGCATGGGACGGCGGCGTATGATCCCTGGGGCAGCAGCGGCGGTGGGCCCGCGAGCATCGCCCCTTTCGCGGCTGGCGGCGCGTTCGTCTCCTCGCCGTCGTCGCCTTCGATTGCGGGTACGTCGACGGGCGCAGGGAGGAGCGGTGGCGACCATCAACAGCGCAACTTGTTCGCGGGCGCCGTGTCGGAGACTGGCTGGAGCAGCTCGACCGGCGGCGGTGGCGGCAGCAGCACCGTCGATGAGCGGGCACACCTGGGCCAACCAAGTGCATCGATGTACGCAACGCCCGTCTTCTTCTCGTCTCTCAAGCCGCCGTCTGGACTGCCCAACATGCCTGGCGCGGCGATGAGCGCGACCCTATCCGCCCTGCCTTCCAGCGCCAGCGCCAATTGGACCGGCGTAGGATCGAGTTCGCTCAGTCACATGCCGGCCGGCCCAGAAATATCAATGAACCACAACCTTGACGAGAGCGCGCCGCTGCCGACGGTGCGGCTCTCGTCCTCGCCGACGTCCGACTCGACCAATGTCGTTGTCCAGCTGTTCACGCAGTACACCACCTACATTATCAGTACGCCGCCAGCGGGCTTGGCGCGGCTTGCAGACAATGCCGTAGTTCAGCATCATGCGGACACGGGTCGTGCCATCGAGGTCGAGCGGCGGTATTCGGACTGGACATGGCTCGCTGATATCCTCGTAAAGAGGTATCCGTTCCGATGCTTGCCTTCTCTTCCGCCAAAGCGTGTTACAGGTGAGTTGTCTCGCCACGTCCTACGCTTGAATGTATCATGGCTGAAGACCTCTCTTCTATGAGCCAGTGCCTTTACCCGGTCCGCACTTGTCTACTGACAACACCTTCCTCGAGCAACGCCGTCAGGGCTTACAGCGATATGTCCGCGCCCTGTTGTGAGTGGCAAGGTTGAGGTGTATAAGATCGTCCTTGATCGCTGATCCGTCTTTGACACAGCTGTCATCCCGTCCTTTCGAAAGACGATCTGGTCATTGTCTTCCTCACGGAGGCGCAGGTAAGTCCCTAGGCTCGTCAAGCCCATGTCTGCTTGCTGAATATGTCTTGCTTTGGCTACAGACATTGAGCCACTGGCGTTCGAGTCGCGACCCTCCTCTGTGCCCTGAAGAGGCGTACTCGCACCCGCTCACAGAGGTAGAGGAGATGTCCATACCCTCCGACCTCCTCCCCGCCAAAATCCAGCGCACGCGCGTGGTGCTCGTCAACCTGATCGACCGATGGCGCTCACTCAGCGCCCTATTCGAGCGTCTCATCCGCCGCCGCGAGACCGAGGGCGCCGACTGGAAACGCGTCAGCAACCTGTTAGGCGACCTTGCCAGTCTCGAGGGCCGGCGATGGAGACCCGAGCTTGTCGGTGGTGGGGCCGGCGCGGGCACGCTGGGCAGGGCGTACAAGAGGAGGAACGAGAGGCAGCGCGCTTCGATGTTCGCCTCCTCGTCTGGCCCATTCGGGACTCTCTCCGCGGCCGAGGCGGCGGGAAGCTCTGCACGGCGCCGGCAAGTCGTACGGCATAGCAGCTTCTTATCCTCGGGCGTCCCAGAGCCCGCGGCCTCGGACGACGGGCGAGTGGGCGACTTTGTCGGGACTTCCCATGAGCCCGGTGCTGGCGGGCCGCACCACGGCGGCGTGGGAGACATCTCCTTTGAGACGGACGGCGTATTTGCGGACAACAAGAATGCGACTTCGGCTGAGGAGACGTTCCGCAAGGTCGCAAGGGCGTGTGGCGACTGGTCGGAAGGGATGAAGGCCCGGTCGACCAATGCGCTGGCAAGTACACTGGAAGATATCAAGGTCTGTTCCTTGACGCCTGCCTGCATTCTTCGAAGTAGCTGCTGGACCGCTTTGATCTCTACCCACAGTTTCAGCGCGACCTATGGTCATCGTTCCGCGACATGTTACATCGCTGGGACAAGCTAGGACCCGACAACGTCGACACGATCAAGCGCCGGATAGAACAGAACCAACATCGACTTTACACCCTCGTGCCAAGCAGCCGGCCCAACTCGTCTCGCGACGCCAACAACTCCTCCGTCTCCACGATTGCCGAAGCACCCCACCCCGCCCCGGAGGCGGCGGTACCGTCCACCTTGACAGCGCACGAGCAAGAACAAGTCAAGACGCTCCGCACCGCCCTCGCCAACGATGCCCAGCTCGTCTCCCAGCTCCTCGCCCGCCGCGTGCATACGCAGTGGGTGCTCTGGCACGAGCTGCGGTACCTCCACGAGGCGAGCGCTGAGGCGACGCGGCGGATCTGGAAGCGATGGACGGCCGAGGAGCGCACGTTTGTGATGGAGCAATTTGGAGCTGGACTGCTTGCGCTCGAGATGCTCCTCGCAGAGCTTTGAGCGCTTCGTGTGGGAGGGGCAAAGGGGCTACTGCATATGTGCTACACACGCTTGCTTCACGTCGTACTTTACGCTAATGCTACAGCCTGATACTCGACATGGGCCACATTGATTCTCACCAGGATGCATTGCTGCATTGCTTTGCCTTCCACGTGAGGCAGAGTCCTTGAGGGGAGCTCGATCGAGTATACCTGCATGCCCTTCAGTCCTTCTTGCCCGCCTTGCCCGCCGATGGTGCTCCAGTCCTACCGAAGCGCGCAGGACCCATGGGCGGTGCCGAAGGTGGTGCACCGGAGCCTGCCGCCGCGGCGGCGGCACTCGTGGCGCGTACAGGCGACTGTAAAGCCGCGCTCGCATGCGGCGACGCGATGCCAGAAGACGTCGTGGTTCCATTGACATGCGCTGAACCCGCTCCATTCGAGGAAGGAGGAGCCGCGCCCGCGCCGTATCCGTTGCTGAGCCCAGGACCCCTCCCGTCTGCCGAGACGCGCGGTGCGAAGGTCGAGCTCGAGTTGTCGAGACGAGGCGAGGAGGACGCAGACGCGCCCCAAGCACCACCGACCATTTGCGCCGCCGTGCGCCTGCCTAGGCTCGAGCCATCGTACCCACCGCCACCGCCCCCACCAAAGTGAGATGCACCGGACGCGACGGGGTACGCTCCGTAGACGCCACCGCCTGTCCCTCCGCCTCCTACACCCGCACTGACCGCGCTCGCAGCCAGCCTTGCGCTCGCACCGCTACCGATTGCGCCTGCCAATCCGCCTCCTACCGCGCCAAACTGCATGGGACCGCGATGTGCTGGCGCCGGGAACGCGCGCAGGAGGGCGCGATGAAGCTTGACCGTGATGATGAAGAAGGGTATCCTGGCGAGCCAAGGCTCCGAAGGTGGTGGCGAGCGGGGTTGTGGGCTTGACAAAAGGGCGAGGACCGTGCAGAAGGGGAAAACTGGAAGACGATGAGGAGCGCGGTGAATACTTGTCCTTTCATCTTGAGCGCTCAGATGACTCACTGAGCATGAAAAGCATCACGTTCAGAAGGCCGCTTGGATGGAAGAAGCTGATGAGCGTCGATGGCAGCCCGAAAGCTACGAAGTAGCTCTGCGAAGTCAAACCGTCTCTTGTGAGTCATACTCGAACGGCAAGCTGCGAAGATGTTGTGTATACTCGTACGCACCCATCGACATTCCGCGTAACGCATTCGCCGTTCTAAGGACCACCCTCGTGCAGCCCAAATCGTCTCGAAGATGTAGTAACCATCGATGAAGGACTGCGACGACCAGAGTGTAAGAGCTTGGCCACGAACAGGAATGAATGCTCTTGAAGGGTCTCAGGACTCACCATGAAGAAGAAAGCCATGGGCCGTCCCAAGATGGGAATCTTTTGAAGAACGTAGCAGATGGTAAGGTAGTTGATCACGAGAATAATTCGATACGCTTCTTGCAGGAGTCTTTGAGAGGTGCTGGAGAAGTGAATGCATAAGCGATCAGCGGGCCTGCCGCTGGGAAAGCTCGACTATCGAGGCACGCTCACACTGCTGTGATGGTAGGTACTACGGCGCTGAACGTTCGTCCGTGCTTGTGAGAGTAAGCAGCCTTGGCCACGTCCGCGGTCCAAAGACTTGCAAGCCAGTACGCAGCCGCGATGAGTGGATAGACCACAAAGACGTTCTCGAGACTGTTGGCTGTCAGGTCGGCGACCTCGTTGTGGAAGAAGATGTGGGTGGGTACGAGGGTGAGCTCGAGAAAGTAGATGCCGCCGACGACGGTCGACGTAAGAAGGAATCCCTTGAGCAGGCCATTCCGAATCTCGGAGGAACTGCGATCAGCGACAAGAGAAGGCCAGCGTGTGAGCGCAAGACGACCTTCATCGAGCTCGTGGGTCGAGCGCACGCTCCGTACTCACTCTGTGATGAGTTTGGCGGCCTCGAGCCACCGGTTCGCGTCTCGAAAGCCGGCGCGCGCCCAGCTCAGATGCTCCCCGACACTGGCCAGAGGCGACATGGCGGGCTTGAAGGCGGCAGGGCCCTTGGCACTCCACGCCGTGCCGTGCTGAGAGCCTGGGCCCAGGAGGGGCAGCGAGAGGCCAGCATCGTAGTCGTCGCCATCGAGCGCTGCTCCTTCCACGTCGAAATCCTGTGAGGTAAGGGAGAAGCCGGACTTCTTGTGCAGGCTACGACCACCCAGCATGATGATGGGCTCGCGATGCCGTTGGCCAGATCGACGTCGATGTTGAGTTCGTCGCCGAGGAGGTCGGTGTCGATGTCGCTGTCGATGTCGAGGAGGAGGAGGAGGAGCTCGCCGCCCAGAATGTCGGAGCGCATCATCGTCGAGGGAGCAGCGAGCTGGCCCGCGCTTTCGACGTGGAAGTGGAGGCCGAGTATCGGGACGTCGGTGTGGGCGCACTCGCGACTCCGTCTCGCGATCCAGCTGCCCAGAAGAAACCTCATCGAGCCGCCAAGGTCGAGCTCGCCAGCAACCACCACACACTCACCGTTCGTTCGTACCTCTGTCTCTCGTCTTACGCTGAGCTGGTCCATTCCAGTGAGGAAGCTCTCCCGTACACTCTCCGTGCTTCGTAACCTGATTCAAGCCCAACACCAAGTGAGTCGCCTCGACCGGCCGCCAAGTTGGACTGAAGACGCTGACCGTACCTCTATCACATCAACAGATCTTGCAGCATGTCTGACGTTGAGGAGACCCCCGTCGTCGACGCCCCCGAGGTCGAGACCACCGAGGCCGCGCCCGCCGCCAAGGGCTCGCTTTCCATCGAGGAGGCTGTCCAGGAGGTGCTCAAGAAGGCCCTGATCCACGACGGTCTCGCCCGCGGCCTCCGCGAGTGCGCCAAGGCTCTGGACCGTCGCCAGGCCCACCTCTGCGTGCTCGTCGAGACCTGCACCGAGGCCGAGTACATCAAGCTCATCGAGGCCCTCTGCAACGAGCACAAGATTGACCTGCTCAAGGTGTCCGACCCCAAGCTGCTTGGCACGTAAGTTGGCCTCGCATCTGATCGAAGCCATGGACTGCGGCTGACTTCTCGACTGCTTTCCTCCTGCGCACCTCTAGCTGGGCCGGTCTCTGCAAGATTGACCGTGAGGGCAACCCGCGCAAGGTCGTCGGCTGCTCCTGCGTCGTCGTCCGCGACTACGGCGAGGAGTCGGAGGGCCTCAACGTGCTCCTCGAGCACTTCAAGAACAACCGTGCTTGAAGGGCTTCCCGACGCGTCTTACCGGTCGACCACATGCCTCTTCCTCCTCACAATGCCACACTGCGCCATTGACCGCATCCTTCTTGGCTCACTTACCGACACTTGCTGGGAGAAGAGTTGTGAATCATGTCGCGAATGTCCGCCCCATCGCGAAGGACGGAAGTCCCTTCCCAAGCGCCTGACCAGATCGAGCATCTACAGCTGCTTCAAGCGCCTCCGAACGAGCTCAGGACAGACCGAATCGAGCCTTCAGCGCCTGTGGCGAGGATCAGGGAACGCCAGAGTATAAGCAGTGCGCGGGTGAGGATTATGGCGAGATGGTGTATCGACCCGATTGTATGGGTCACGTGAGAGAATGGGAAGCTGCGTGAGAATTTGAGACCAGCCAGTAGTGACCAGCCATCTTCGCAATCCCAACGCCTCAACGACCACCACCTCGACATCGATCCGCACCGTCAAGCACTGCTCCTCCGATCTCGTCAAGATGTCTACGGAGCTCATCGTCCAGTCGGAGCGTGCTTTTCAAAAGCAGCCCATCTTCCTCAACTCCAAGACTGCCCGCAAGTCGACCCGGACGAAGCGGTGGTACAAGGATGTCGGCCTCGGCTTCAAGACGCCCCGGACGGCCATTGACGGCGAGTACATCGACAAGAAGTGCCCCTGGACCGGTCTCGTCTCCATCCGTGGCCGCATCTTGACTGGCAAGGTCGTCAGCACCAAGATGCAGCGCACGATTATCATCCGCCGGGAGTACCTCCACTACGTCCCCAAGTACAACCGTTACGAGAAGCGGCACAAGAACCTGGCGGCACACGCCAGCCCTGCATTCCGTATCGATGTCGGCGACGAGGTCACTGTCGGTGAGTACAGCATGGTTTGCGTTGCAGTGAAGTGGACGGATGTGGCAGTCACCTGGCGGGATGGGCCGAGGCAGGACGGCAGGCTCGGAGCGGTTGGGGCGGGTTACACAGGTCGCCACAGTGTGGCCCACGCCTTTATGTGGAGTTCGTCAACGCCAGAGGAAGGCGCGGGGGCGCATGTCACTCCCTAGCCCTCAGGCTCGGGTTGGCGAGTGCTGTCACTGTCTAGGGTGCGATGTGTTGGGGTTGGTGCGGGACTCAAGCTCTTCCACCCAGAGCCGGATATCCACGCCGCGAGCGACAGGGAGGGCTGGTCGTGGCGATGAGGGCATGGTCACCACCAGGAGGAGCACATTGTCACCCTGCGGGACTGGGTCAACATCTCGATGGGAGGGTCCTCCGTCCGCCAGATGACCTGGACCATCCGTCGCCGTCATCTCTACCCTTCTCGTCACGTCGAGCGCGAGCTGATCCATCTCGTATTTCTGCTTCTCCACCAGGTCAATGCCGGCCACTCTCGAAGACGGTGCGGTTCAACGTGCTCCGGGTGATCAAGAACAAGCAGATCGAGAAGGATGCCAAGCGCTGTGAGTCGCCAGATTGGGCTGTGCGTCTTGGTCTCCCAGGCTGACCCTTGATCTGCCCTCCCAGTCGGCAAGTTCTGAGCGAGGCCCAGCGGCATCGCCTCTGTCACCTTCCCGTCCACTATCCTCGGCCTCGACTTGTATCGCCCACATGCCCTTGTTCTGCTCTCACTCTTTCAGGACCGGCTGATCGCCAACGTCCGTAGCAACCCAGCGCAGATATGCTCAAGCTCTCCAGTCCGGCCGCGGGTGGCTGCGCGTCCAAAGGCCCTGCCCTTCTTTGTGTGTTCCGACGGTGCAAGGACGTCAAGGACAAGTTGACGCAGTGTGTGAGTGATGGGAGCAGGAGAGATCTATGCCTGGCGTGAATTACGGGATCACCTCGGCGGACAGGCGAGAACGTGAGAGTGGGTCGCCTGAGCGTCTTATTCAAAAGACTATTGCGCAGTACGCGTATCACCTCCCAGCGCGGTTGTCGCCGCGCTTGCCGCGGCGAACGCCGCCAACGTCCCTACACCGAGAGGGACCCCACCCTTTGCACGCGCCACCTCGTCTCGAATGGCCTGCAATCTCGCCTCTCTCCGTTCCGCCGCGCGCCGCAAGGTCCAGCTCACATTCTCGTACACCACAAAGGTGACGCACGTGCCTGGCAAGATGCGGAACGCGTTGGCGGTCATGCCCTTGTAAAAGGCGCGGAGGCCCTCCTGGGCGTATGTGAGCCGAATGCAGGTTGGAATGTTGGGGTATATGTGGGCTGTTGAGTGGTTCTGTGTGGCCGAGATTGCGGATCAGTGTGAGATCTGTCTGCTCTCAGGGACCAGGACAAGCTCACCTGTATCCTTGAGCGTACCACTTGATATGGGTACGTGATGGTGATGGCAATCATCTTGGCTGACCCGGAGATGACCACGTATTCAAAGTTGGGCTGTGGAAGGGCAAGCATGGTGAGCGGACTGACTCTGTTGGTGCACATTGTGTCCATGGACGTACCAATTGGATGGACGTCTCCTCCGCCATGACTACGGGGCCTGCGGCCGACCCGTCCGGCGCTTTTGCTTGTAGTTTGGACAGCGCGACTTTGGTCCGCCACCGCTTGAGTTGCTCATACGCCGCAAACTGAATCGCGCCGTTGCTGACACCCACAAGGGCCAAGCCGGCGCCCTTCCAGAGCCCGCGAATGCCCTCGGTGGAGTAGATGTGCTTCAGAGATGACCAGAGCGTGTTGTATGCTGGGCCAGAGCCCGGCTTGGTGGAGGCAGCGCTTGTTGGTGGCGCAGTAGCCGGAGATCCTGCTTGCCCCGAGACAGCCGCGGCACTGGCCCCGGCTGTTATCGCCGCCCCTGTTCTGGTGGCAGGTGCTAGAGCGGTGTTGGCAGGCATGCCGTCGCGCGTGGTTGTAAACATGCGCGTCTTGACGACCCAGATAGGGTTGGTCATCAGAGCCGTGATCGCACCTGAGCGAGCCAAGGAACAGCGTCAGCGACCTCAATGAGGACGATATGATGATGTTTAACTCACCGCTTTCCGTGGCAGCGAGCAGATGTTGGCCAGCAGACAGCGGCTTGGTTCGCCCGTCTGGCAGCTTGCCATTCCGGGCGGCCATGTACTCCTTGATCCAAGTGTACCTGATCCGTTACGAAAGTGAATGTAAGTATGCTGCTGTCTAAATGTCATGCTGCGTACTCACCAGAGAAAGTAGAGACCCCAGCTGCTGGCGTTGCCGGCCACATTGGGACTGATGCCTCGATAGAGGCCCTTCCAACCGTCCTGTTGTACTATGTGCGACAGCGCTCGATACATGTCGAGACTTATACTGACGGGCGCCATGACAAGATTCCGAGGCTGGAGCGCTTGCTTGAGCGGCTTGGGCACGCGTGTGTCGACTTGAAACTTGGTCTTGATAAGGTCGAGCGGGTTCATGCAAATCGTGGCAATGATGCCCGCCGCTATGCCCGCGGCTGCGTGGTCGTACGCGTGACTGGCAAAGAAGGGAGGTGCCGTCGGCGGCGTCACTGTTGGCTTGAGGAACGCTTGCGCCGTTGACTTCTTCTTGCGCTTCGAACCTGCTGCCGCGCTGAGTGCCGCTTGCTCCTCGGCCTCGATCTCCTCTGGCGTGGGCGGCGGTCGATCGTCGGTGAAAGCCGAGGCAGCCTGACGCTCCGCAAAGGCAGCGCGCGCTGCTGCAACGCTGTCCCGAGCCTGTGCTGCCTTGGACCATGCCGTGTTGACCGGGTGTGAGGACGAGCTGCCTGCTTCCGCGCCGCTGCTCCATCTTGAGCTCGAGCTCGTCGATGCTGGGGCCGACCCTGACGCCGCCCCCGCCGCGGGAGCAGCAGCCATGGCCGTCGAGATGCCGCGTAGGCGCTGCGCGTCCGCACACTGGCGCGCAGGACGCTGTCGAGGACGAGGAGACGGGCTGGACGGGGGTGTTGTTGAGCGTCGTCCAGTCGGATGAGTGGTGATGATGATGGTCATGTCGATCCCGACTAGCCTCGGCCGAGCCAAGGTTCCCACGTCGTTGCCGGCGGTCCGCCACCCGTTCATCTCGAAGCGCCCGCCCGTTCTTCGTGCGCATCCTGCTTCACCACCACCACCATCTAAACTCGTACCCGGACTTGGTGACGCCAATCTCAGCGACAGCGGCAGCGGCGCCGGCCTCAGCGTCACAAAATGAGCGCAGCAGGATCCGCGCGCGAGCGCCAGACCGTCAGTCCGGTCTTGTTCGTCAAGAATCTCAATTACAGTACCACGGGTGAGTACACTCTTCTGCAGACGAAGCCTGGCTTCAGTGAGCTGATGAGGCCCTTGTCCATCTCTTCGCTGCAGGGGCTGACCTGTACGACGTATTCGGTCGCTACGGCGCCATCCGTCAGGTCCGCATCGGAGATGGGCCCAAGACCAAGGGCACTGCCTACATCGTCTATGAGGAGGTCTCGGACGCCAAGAACGCGCTCGACTATCTCAACGGCTTCCATCTCAACTCGCGCTACATTGTCGGTGAGTGTGCTGCTCTCCCAGGACCTTCTTGTGAAGCCTTGTCTGAGACGTTGCCTTCATCTGTCCGCAGTCCTGTTCCATATACCCGCAAAGCTCTCGGCTCAGGCGGAGCTTGCCAAGCGCGAGGCTGAGCTGGAGCGCATCAAGCAAGAGAACAACATCAAGGACTCAGACTGATTCGCTCAAGAAGATCATTGTAAGCTCTGCATGTGCGGCCAATGTGTTGGGGCCAAGCTCCAAGTTCGGCGTTGCGCAAGTCGACAGATTCGTTGAGCCACTCAACATAGCCTCGCGCCATTGAAGCACAGTCGGTCCAACAGACCGGTGCTATCAAAGGAATCGCGTCCAACCCGAGCTGGCCCTGTGTCAGGGCCAGTGGCTCTGTGATGCCACCGGACCTTCCTCCAGCGGCAGCTTCGGCCCTTCACTGCCACGAGCTCGGTGAAATGAGCGCGCCTGGCCAAGGCAAGGATCGCGCGTGTGCGAATGTGAGTGTTGGCCGTATCAAACCCATTCCTTCCCCGTCCCTCCCATCCCCTCCTCCTCCCTTCCCGCATCAACCCGGATCAATTAAGCCCGTGCCGCCCCGGCCAGGTCGAAGGGTCTTTTGGACCTCCCGACCGGCCATCTGCAACGGCGGCATGGGTGAGTCTCGATCCGGAGATTGACGAGGACACGTCCTCCCTTATCCAAGCAGATCCCGCACTCTTGCCCTGCTCAACCTTCTAGCAAGAAGTGCCTATGTAGCGGTTACAAGCTCTACTGCCGTTGAGCTTCGGGCCGCTGGATTGGACAATCCCGTTCCCTCACAACACTTATTCCCTCCCATTCTTGCAACACTCGCTGTACAGCTTGGAGGAGTGGCTGACTGATCTCTATCGGTTTGCTTTCTCAGGCTCTCGCGCATCGCCACCGATGCCTTGGATATGGTCTACCAATCGACCAACGAGGTCAAGCCGCGTATTCGCGCAGGGCCGTGGAGCAGCCGGTGCTCTGGGCTCCGTCGCCGCTTGGCTACGTCTTCGCAACTTCGATGCCACCGTGTACTCGTAGTATGTGCATCTTTGAGTGTGCTTGTCTCGACGTTCCTTCCAGAGTCCAGACAGTACTTGTTCTGAGACTGGTTAGCGGGGCGGGCCAGTCTGAAGCGCTCAGGGTCCTGAATCGATCCGAGAACTGGAGATGAGATCGGCGCTGAGCCGGCTCGCGCCTTGGCCAGCTGCTCGCCCTGGACGACCACCAACTCCTGCCTGGACGTCCGCTCGCCCGCACCTCGCCGTCGTCTCTCTGCTCTTACTGAAGGCCCAGCTGGCGCCTACGACGTCCTAGTGCGCGGGCAGTGGCAGGGCCCCGGTGTGCTCGCCGCTCACCAGCATCAGCTCGATACGCTCGCTCACAGAGCCTCGCACACGAGATGAACCCTTCTGAGCGGCGCTCCAAGCGCACCGACTCGACGCTGCAGCACTCGCCGAGCGAGTACCAGTCGAGTAAGTGATATGGCGACTCGATGCTGCTATAGACTGGTCGCTGATGGCATCCTCTGCTGGCTGCACTGCTGCTTGTCCCCGACAGCGACACTGGAATGGGTGAGTCCTTGCTAACCCGCCAGTGCTTCCCATGACTGCGCTGATTCTCTTCGATGCGACGGTAACTCCAGCCGCTGACTGGACTCAAGCAGCTGTTCGACTCGTCCAAGGGCGATCACAAGTCCAAGGTGGTCAAGTCGCCAGTGTTCGGAGGCGGTCGCTGGACAGTGTTGTTCTATGCTCAGAGCGGCAGTGATCAGTACTGCTCCCTCTACCTCAATGCTGAGCCGCTCGAGCACGAGCGCATCAACCCGCTACTCAGTCCAGCTGCCTCAAGCACGACCGGCTCTGGGGGAGCAGGAGCAAGTGGCTCAGGCAGCGGACGTCACCATGGCGCAGTTCGCAAGACGGAGGGATCGAGCGAGGAGCATATTTGGGCACGCGAGGGCCTATTCCGGTTCACCTTCACGATCAGCGTCCTCAACGACAAGGACGCCGACCCACTTGGCAGAAAGGAGGCCAACGACCACGTCTTTTCACACAAGACGTCGAATTGGGGTGAGTCTACCTTCATAGCGCTCTGCGCGAGATTATTACCATGCTGAGTAAGATCATATTTACAGGCTGGGCGTCTTTCGCCAGGCGAGCGGACGTGTACTACAACAACGCCAAGGTCAAGGCTGCCGACGCCTTTCTGATCACTGTCCAAATATCGACAGTGTACGAGAAGCCGCGCGCCTACAAGCCTGTCGGTCAGGCGGTGCCGACACCACTCATCAGCGCTTGGGGATCACTGCTGAACGACCCGGAGCACAGTGATGTCGTGTTCCTCTTCCCGTCCAAGCGCACGGTGAACGGTCGACGGACGGGACCGACGCGCAAGCTCTACGCGATCAAGAAGATTCTCGCCGCCCGCAGCTCATACTTTCGCGACATGTTCGAAGGCGGGTTCCTCGAAGCGGAGCAAGCTGATGTTGCTTCGGAAGCAGGCTCGGCAAGCGGCCACGAAGATTTGGTCATGACGAGTCGCACGCGGACACGAGGCACGTCTGGGTTCTCCATGACGGAGGAGGACGACTACCGGGTGTTCGATATGCTGATGGACAACTCTGACGAGGAGCTCGACTACATGTCGATGGACACGCCGATGACGACCAGTCCCTCAACTCCTCCGCTGGGTGCGACGGAAGATTTCTCCATGCTGAGCGGTGGACTCGGAGCCGACACCTCAATGTCGGCCCTCGCCCAAGGCCGGGACGCGATGGACTCGGAGGGAGCTGAAGACGACGGCGAGGACAGGTTCCACGATCATGAGGAGATGAGCAACAATGGTGATGCGGGCCAAAACTCTTCATCGGTTGGCCACGGCTCAACAACACTACAAGCGCGTCACGTAGCCCAAGATCAATCGAGTGCAAACGTGTCGACACACGCTAGCTCGACGCCGAACCCGGAGAACATGGCGAGAAACCTGACCGCAAAAGTCGAGACGGTCGATACAGGAGACAGAAGCGGTCCTGCCAGCCTCGGGCTGGCCAACTCCAGTGCGGTCGCCAACTCGACATTTGAAGAGCGTAGCCCTGCTCCGGCCTCGCGACCCCTTGGCTCGACGCTGAGCAACCCAACACTCAAGTCGGCAGCAGGAGGCAGCGCATCGGGTAAGATCGAGACTCCCGTGGCCAAGTCCCGAGCGCGACGGCAACTCAATGCTCGCGCGGCGGTTGGGCCTTCCACAAATGCTGCGCCTAGCTCGGCACCCATACGGAAGCGGCGTCAAGTAGTGTGTGTCCGTAAGCAGTTTTTATCATTGGCTTGCCACTGACCTCGAGCTATTGATGTACAGGTTGTCCAAGACTCGGCATACCCGACTTTCCGAGCCCTGCTACACTTCCTCTACACAAACACGGTCAACTTTGCGCCTCTGACGTCCTCGTTCCTGCCTTCGGACATGTCGATGGATGAGCTCGGTGGGTTCCCGAGCACGGATCGTGACTCGACAAATGCGCAAAAGTTCCTGCTCGAGATGCACCGCGCGCATAGGAGGTGAGTGCTCTAATCCTTGACATTGACTGCGTCCAGAACTGACGGTCATGGCCCGTCAACAGACGTGACGATCTCGTTGAGAGCTACTGCCTTCAGAACCCAGACAAGCCTGTGCCATGCTCGGCCAAGGCGATGTACAAGTTGGTGAGTATGGTGCTCTTTCCAAAGCTCGAGCTCATGGTGGGGCTGACCTTGTGTCTTGTATCGCACAGGCTGACAAGCTGCACATTGAAGATCTGCGGCAAAAGGCACACGATCACATTGCCTCGAGCCTGACGGTGCAGTGCATCGTGTACGAGGCGTTTGGCAACTTTACGATGCGGTTCCCGGAGATTCGCAAGATGGAGATCGAGTTCCTGTTGAAGCACTGGGCGCAGGTCAAGAAGTCGGTGGCGATGAAGACGATATTCTCGCGTGCGGCTGCTCATCCTGGGCTGGCCGAAGGTGAGCTTGATGGTGTTCGCCGCGCGGCCGAGCTGGCGCTGACTCTGACCATGCCTTCTTCTTGGACTCACAGTGTGGCCGTACCTGCTCTCCCAGCTCGAGTACAAGCGCGACGAGGCCTCGTCCGACGACGAGGACGTCGAGTAATGAGGGCCTGACCCGCGAGTCCGCCCATCTCCACGACGACATGATACCAACAGCACCGCATCGTATTCCCGACTCGTTCTGTTCACGACAACCCTTTCTCAGCAAGCATTCCCCAGTCACGTCAAGGCTCAAGAGATTCCGTACCAACCATGTCGATTGTCATCAACGAGAAGCAAATCGTCAAGCCGTGGACAGTGGACACCTAGTTGTCGACAAGACTGCGGCCCCTTTCTACGACCGTGCCCACCGACCACCGTTCCCTGAGTCGAGCTGCACGGCTAAGCTCGGTACGGTCGAGGTGCAGACGGCGGCACAGTGGCGGGACCGCAAGATGTCCCGCCCGACCGACGATCACGTACCTCAGCTCGGGGGTTGATGTGCTCGCTACGAGTACTTGTCCTGTACACGGCCATCTCGACTTGGGCAAAGCGGGAGCAGTCCCCAGCGCAGCGCGCCCTCATTCAAAAGAGCGATCGTGGATAGCTTCACCCGGGACCAGGGCGTTGCTCAGAGAGGAATAAGGCTGCCAAGTTGACTGAGAAAAAGGTGTCGCCAGGGTGCAGATGAATGTCGTTATTGGGCGCCCCTTCGATGGAATCACTCGCTACGGCGTGCGCTCGCACCTCGCCCCGGCGCTGGATGAAGACGACGACCACCATCTGCCAGTCACCTCGACCGGACCGCGGCTCCTCTGCCACCCGACCCAAGTTCTCGTCTCGCCCGCTCGCGCGCGCTACGGCGTCCAGCCAAAGCACCGTCTAAGGTGAGTACGAAGCGCCAGGAGCGCGGGCCGACAGTCTTCCGTGTCACAGGGCCAGCGGACTGACTGGACCATGGCCATTCTCCTCTGTCAAACGAACCCCGTCATCATCGTCTTTTTCTTCTCGATCTCAATCTCGCCCTCGTCCTGCTCATCGCCATCGCCATCGTCGTCGCCGTCGGTTGTCGAGCAAGCCAGGCTCCACTGAGCCGTTCTTGAGGAACACCTCTTCCACCACCCAGATCGCAACCACCGAGCAGCTCCAACAGCAGCTCGTCAAGTCGCGCCCCTACAGCCTCCAACAGGCTACGTGAGTGCGAATGCCCTAGCTCTGGAGAGGCGACGCCGCGCTGACATGTTCGTATCCTCACGCCTTTACAGTACACTTGCGCCAGTCCAACCTGGTCAGTACGCTTTTCAACACCAGCACACCCTCTCACGGGCATAGCATCGTCAGCCTCGTCTCTACGGAGCAAGAAACGGGACCCCAGTCAACCTCCCTACTCGCATCGCATATTCAACCTGTACACCATGTTCTCTCGTGGCGGAGTTCTGCCCGACGCGCTCCACGCCGTCGGCGCGACCCCATTGATCCGGCTCAATCGCATCCCGCAAGAGCTCGGCATCAAGTGTAACGTCCGTGAGTAGGAGGGACGATTCGTTGATGAGCAGGATACTTGCGCTGACCGGAATGAACCCTTGGCAGTCGTCAAGTGCGAGTTCTTCAATGCCGGTGGCAGTGTCAAGGATCGCATCGCCAAGAACATGCTTGAGCATGCAGAGGCCCAGGGCATCCTCATTCCGGGCAAGTCGGTCGTCATCGAGCCCACCTCGGGAAACACGGGCGTGGGTCTTGCCCTCGCGTGCGCCGTCAAGGGCTACCGATGCATCATCGTCTTGCCCGAGAAGATGAGTGCCGAGAAGGTGACGACGCTCAAGATTCTCGGTGCCGAGGTCATCCGTACGCCCACCGAGGCGGCCTGGGATGATTCGCGCTCCAACATCATGGTCGCCCGTCGGCTCAAGGACGAGATCCCAGACGCGGTCATGCTGGATCAGTACAACAATCCTGACAACCCGCTGGCCCACATCGTGACGGCGGAAGAGATCATGGCGGATATTGCCGCCTCGGCTGCCTTGCCTGCGCGCGCGGCGGGCGCCACGGCGGCCATGCTCGACAAGACAGGCCATGCCATTGCCAAGCTCACCAATGCAGTCTCGAACCTCGGTGTCAATGGCAATGGCGCCGCCGTGTCCAACGAGGGCACGAGCCCTCTTACGCCCGAAGGCTCGCCGCCTTCGCGGCCCACGGCCATCACCGACAACCTCGCCAGCGTCGGCGTCGACGGCTTCGTGCCCGGCGCTACCGCGAATGAGCGCGTGACCCTCACCTCGACCGTGGTCGACGCCCTCGTGGCTGGGGTCGGAACGGGCGGTACGATCTCGGGCGTGGCCGCTCGCCTGCGTCGTGCGGACCACAATCCCAAGGTTCACGTCGTCGGTGTGGACCCGGTGGGCAGCCTGCTCGCTGTGCCTGCGGCGCTCAATGAGCTACCTGCGGACTGGTCGGGCATGTACAAGATCGAGGGCATTGGTGAGTCAAAGAGGTTTCGAAGTCGAAAGGAAGGGGATTGACTCACGATTCTGATTGCTGCTCCTTTCCAGGCTATGACTTTGATCCCAAGACGCTGGACAAGGCCCAGATTGACGAGTGGATCAAGACGGAGGACGAGGAGAGCTTTGCGGCCGCCCGTGACCTCATCCGCAAGGAGGGTCTCTTGATTGGCGGTAGCAGCGGCAGCGCGCTGGCGGGCGCGCTCAAGTGGCTCAAGGGCGCTGGCTGGGAGCAGTTTGGTAGCCAGGAGGGCAAGAATGTCGTCTTGATTATGCCCGACAGGTACGTATTATCCTTCCAATCGCTGGCTTCGTTCGCAAATCTGACTCATAGTCTTCTTTCCTATCCCGTTGGCAGCCTTCGCAACTACATTACGAAGCCCTGGCTCCTGGACGGTACGACGCCGGAGAAGCGGGTGGACGAGCTCTGACCGAGCTCGTCTGTGTCCCCCCTTTTCTGTCGGCTTTGACGCTCTCCGGACCGGTTTGCTCTTTCAAAGCGCCATCCTCGGCAGCGCAAGCGAGCTTGGATCGTCGTCCGGTCGGACACGACCAAGAGGCGATGATTCAAGATCGCTTTGACGCCTGTCATGGACGCCAACACCGCCATGCTCAACCATGCCGTTTCGGAACTTCCTTCTCGACACTTGATCCTCTTCCCAGCTCCGGCCGTCAGGGTCTGGCGCCGATCAGGCGGCCCCTTTCGACTGCCCGACAAGGCCAAGTCGGGGCAGTCTCTCGACACCGGCCGGCCCTCTTCCACCCAACCAGACTTGACTCGCCTCATATTCACCTTACCACGCATAATGTGCTTCATACCTTCTTTCTCATTCACTGCAAGTTCAACCTCGTCTTTTACCTGGTCTTTCGTGTGCCGAGTGGCGAGTGGCGGCGTGAGGCGTGAAGTTGTTGTGAATGCTAGGGCACGATGAAGGGTGGCGATGTTGCGGACGACCATCACCACCTTCCGCGCGTCACGTTCAACGACTCAAGACGTCCAACTTGAATCGGCGACAGGGCAGCTAGCTGCCTGACCTCGAGCCTCAACGGGCAGAGCAGCCAGCCGGCGAGCTTGCCACCTTTCCTGATCCTCGCCTTTTGGGGGCCTCTTGCTACGTCGTCGACGCAAGACGGGACGGGATGCTCGCGCCGGGGTCCCTCCTTCTGCCTTCGGCGGCAAGGCGGAAGGGCCACACCACGTACGAGCGGCCTCTCGTTCGTGCACAGCTCCAAGGGCGGGCTCGCAGGTCCCTACACGGGACGCGCGTCAAGACGGGATCGAGCTTGACAAAGGACCAGCAAATGAGCATGTGCGTACGGGCCACGGACACGCCGGCGCTTCCCTGTCCCGTACAAAGCTGGGAGGACGACCGTCCTCGGCGCTGGCGCTGGACCTACAAGGGTCAAGGCGTACGTACTCGAACATTGGCTTTGGATGCGGGCGCTGCGGTGCGAACCCTTGAGGTGTTGAAGCCCTTGGGCATCGGTCCCTGTCCGCATGCCGTCGCATGCGCGCTGGCAGGCGCAATGGCGTCTCGCAGGAGCGTTGAATCGAGCACAAGTGACAAGATGTCGACGGGGGCGCCTCGGCATGGCGGCCTTGAACGCGAGGACGAGCCGTCAATGGTGCAACATGGCAGGGTCCCAACTCCCAGCGTCCAGCCCGTGGGTAACCAGGACATCGACGCGTTATATACGACGGTAACGGCGTGCCGACACAACAAGAGTCGAGCTCCAATGAGTTCGGGTGTCACTTCTGCTTCTTGGCCGGCCAAGGTTACCGACAATGAACGGGCCAACGAGGCTCACGCCCGCACTCTGGCCGAACTTCCTGGACCGAGGGCTTCAATTTTCAAAGCCGCAAGACACAAGGAACACTATCAATGCGCGTCCATCGAAGCCGAGGTTAGCAAGAACGACGATTGATGGGCAATACCGAATACCGATTGTCTTTGAATCCGAGACCGGACACGACGCGCCGACGCGCCCGTCCGCCCGCTCTGGTCGCGACTCGCGCTCCTCTGGCCTCGTTCGTCCGCATCGACATTGGATTCAACTTCTACAAAGGCGCGAGCCGATGCCTGTCTCGACGCTGAAGTGCCAATCTACGGCCAGAGCATGCCCCTACTCGTCATCTCCTCAAGCTCGGCCGCGACAAGAGATTGAGGGAAAAGGGATGCCTTGTCAAAGTGCACGAAGCACGGAGCGAGGTTTCGATATGGAACTCCTGGAGTGGGAGCCAGTAGCCACCGAGTCACCGACCCTGATCAGGATCAGCCAGCTGAGTCCTCAAGCCTCAAGTCGGTTCGCCGAGCAAGACGGCGGGCGTGCCCACGGGCCAAGTGCCTTGTTTTTTTGAAGATCTCAACACCTTCAAAACAAGCCTTGGAGGCGTTTCGTTGGCATTCCGACTGCCTGCCTAGCTTAGAGTCTGGCGGCGGGCCAGCGGCCACGGTCAACTGTCAACACTCGGCAGGGCAGAGTGCGGCTGCTCGTACAAACGTGGCAGGTGGCAGACGCTCCATCCTTTGTGGCCTCGGACGATTTTCAGGTCGACGCGAGTGTTATGATTGGGGGCCGATGCACTGGACTTTTGCCCATCCCCAGCATGCGCCATTGGCTCTGCCGACCGTCGATGAGGCTCGCGCTTCGCCAGTGTACCTGCAGCCCGGCTGGGTTATGTAGGATGTTGCACCTGTGAGTCGAGGAGTGGCTCGGGGCCGGTCGAGAATTGCAACCGCATCGACTGACCGATTCATCCGCCCGCCCGCCCAGGCGGCGCGCGTCCCGACATGCAATCTCGCTCCTCGCCTACGACGCCCCCCCACTTTCAAGGTGCTGGGGCCGGTCGCGAGTCGAGACAGTTTCGTACGAGGGTTTGCCTGCCGTCCGGCCAGCACCCGTGCGGTCGAAACGAGTGTCGGGCGTCGACTGGGCGCAGGCTACGGGCTGGCCGCTGGCAGAGGTGCAGGAGCGAAGCGAAGGCGACGAGCTCGGTGACGGCCGTCGAGGACCCGTCTCTGTACAAAAGCATGGAGCTGGGAGCCAGCTCTTCTTTGGGTTCACGTTCCGACGTCCGCATTCGGCCCTCCCTCATCAACCTGTCAAGTCAAATCTGAGGCAGTCTCGACCTTCCTCTCAAGCTGCAGCGCTGAACACGGCATCGCTGGTTGGCATCGCCGCACGTACAGGACGTGAGGTGTGGTGGCGAAGGTGAGTCGGCCAACTGCGTTCTGGACGTCCTTGCACCGACGAACCGTTGACTCCATGTCCAACTTTGTTCTACCAGATCTGCTTTAGCTATCGAGCATTTGCAACCCAGCGCTCTCAAGTGAGCTTTCGACGCTCCGCAGTCGGCCAGGCTGGTCCTCGCCCAATCACGAATCAAGCATGGCCACCATGCGTCCAAGGCCCTTCAGCTCCGGCGGCTTGCCTGCCACCGAGCGAGCACAAGCCTGCGAACGCAGGACCAAGGACAGCAAGCGTCCAATGAGTGCTGCGAGTCTCAGCTCGCGGGATTCCAACCTCTATCAAAGCTCATGGCTCCTCCCGCCGATGTCCTTCGACCTCATCAGCTCGCCGCCATGCTTTATGAACGACGAGCAAGAATCTCAGGCATCAGGCTCGCCGCTCGAAAATTGTAGAACACGTCGATCTCGACATCGCTTTAAAGACGCATACGGCGGCCAACCTCTCCGCCGGGCAAGCTGGCAACCACCCATTCCACCCATGAGGAGCAGCAGCATGGCTTCGACAACAATCGGCTGCGACGGCCATGACGACGACCACAATGTGGTCGTTATCTCGCCGCCGGCGTCGCCGCTCCTGCCGCCTCCTGACACATTTCAGCGACAAGGGCGGCTCAGAGCATTCTCCTACGTTGCGCCCAACGGCTCGATTGACGACGGCGCTTCGATCTCTGAGCTCGAAGACTATATGAGCACTCAGAGCTATCACAGCACATCGCCACGGAACTCGACAGACTTGCGGTCGTTGGCGCCGACCAGTATCCTCTCGATGGGCTACTTTGCAAAATCTCCTGGAGCCAAGTCAGTCACTCTCCCAGCGACGGACGAGAACGAGGCGGTGGCGACATCAGCGGCGTTGCCGGCGGCGGCGGTCGCGGAGGCGGCGAGCTCATCAGCAGATGCGGATACTGAGCAGTCTCCTGCTGAGGAGGCGGCTCTCGCTCAGCTCGAGGATCTCGCCAACCCAGACCGAGCGCGATCCTTGACAGAGGCCCGACTACGGGCAGAAGCTCGGCGTCGCAAGCGTGCATCTACGCACCTTGGTGGGCTTATGGTCACGGGCGTTCAGGAGGAACTCAAGCCAGAGCCAATGCCCGTGGTCGAGTCGGAGGGTACATCAACACCCGTGCAAGCTGATGTACAGGGCTTGCAAGTCCCTACTATTGAGGAGCCGCCCATATCGTCCATCGTCAAGGTGGCGCCCTCGCTCAGCTGGTCGCTGTCGTCCACGTCCGACTCGCCCCTTGCCACACCGATGGACAACAGCCGGCGGGCTTCGGCAAAAGCTTCCAAGGCGACCGGATTGCGAGTCCCCGCCGCCCATGTCGCTGCGCCGCCCTCGTGCGTTACATCTACCTTTGGCGGCTGGACGTCGGCAGGCTCGGCTTCACCGAGTCTACAGCGCAGTCGGTTCTACGCACAAGCTTACGCCGAGCTGTGCGCCACGGACAGCGGTCTGCACTCGCTTTGGATGCGTCATCGATACGACGATGCGGAGCCTGCTCGGCCGGTCCAGGCGCCCTTGGCGGAGGTCAAGAATTCTGTGCCATTGGCGAGGTCTGCGTCGGATGCGGCGCCTCGAAAAGGCGGTCTGGGCTTCACCGCTCGCAAGACGGTCGGGCAGATGATGTTTGGCGGGGCTTTCGCTCCGGCCGACGAGGACGGGCGCCGGTCGATGTCTCCACTGAGGACTGGGTGGTCGGCTCGTTCTCGACCGGCACCCATCGTCACCAACGCCACCGCCATCGCCAGACCCGTATCGGCCGCGGCGCTGACGCCTCTGCCGACGCCACCGCTCGAGACGTCCGACACGTCCTCCTCGAGCAATGCCGACAACGACTCGAACCACCACTCGACGCCCGATACGACTCCAAACTTCTCTCCGACGTTGGAAACCGTTCCGCTCTCCAACACGACCTCTCGGTCCAAGACTGAGACGGCAGTCTCGGCGGCGACGGAGGAGTCTGTGAGCAGCCATGCCTCGACGCCTACTCGCTCCAGCATGTTGTCCAGCCAGAGCACGCAACAGCGCTCCGAATCGCCCAGTCTCAGTCAGGTCAAGCCGCCGACTCGGACGGGGGGTGGTGTGAGGCAGCTCATCTCCCTCCCCCTCTCGCTGTCGGCCTTCAAGGACTCGGCTGCCCCCTCGCCTCGCGGCTTTTCTGTCCGACGCACGGCAGCGCCCATCAGCTCGCCGATCGGTCCAGGCACGCCCTTGACGGCTCCGTCGGGTGCAGGAGGGGCGGATAGGAGCTCGACGCCGCTCCCGCCTGCTTCGCCACGTTTGCTCCAGCACCACCAGGGCGCTAGCTCCGCTCGGAGGGAGTGGGATGCCGAGACGGCTTCCACGCTTAGTGCGGCTGTCGGCGGCGCGGCCGGCGGCGGCGGCCTTGACGTTGAGCCGGCGGGCGACGGTGCGAGCGAGAGCGGCGGCGCCCTCACGCCGTCCAACAGCCCTCTGCCCAGCTTCCTCTCTGCGGCGACTGGTGGTGGTGGTGGTGCTGGTGGTGGTGTGGTCGGGGGCAGACAGCGCATTGCCAAGGTGCGCAAGCTGCTCCGCTCTGCCGGACGGCCCTCGACGGCGGACGGCGAGGGAAGCGGCCTCGGATCCGGATTCGGACTCGGGATCGGCGGCGGGAGCAACGGCGCCAGCCCGCTCCCTTCGCCGTCGCCGTCGTCGATCAAGACGAGCTGGCGACGGTCGTACTTCTCGCCGAGCACGCGCTCGCCCGTCTTGGGCGGCGGTTTGGAGGGCAATGGCGATGTCGAGGAGCAAGAGGTGCTGGACGAGGCGTCGGCGCTGCGCAAGAGCGTCTTGTACCCCGTCGCGTCGTAGCGGCGTCTCCTTCTCGCCTCCTTCGTCTCTGCTCCTCCTGCTTCTTCCTCCTCCTCCTCCTCCTCCTCCTCCTCCTCCTCCTCCTCCTCCTCCCTCCTCCTCCTCCTCTTCTTCTTCTTCTTCTTCTTCTTCACGAAACGGGGTCGGGCTACTTCCAAACTTCGACATACGTTCCAAGAAGCAGGCCTACGATACGAGCTTACGTACCTCTACCTACCTTAATGCCTGCCCCCTCTCCCTCTCCCTCTCCCCCCTCCCCCGCCGCCACTTGCATATACATCCTGCGACGCTCCATGTTGTTTCGTACCCTGCTTGTATACTACCCTTTCATGGAACGACCGACCGTGTCCTTGTCGTTGCCGGACGGGGTGCCCCTCTCACTCCTCACTCCTCACTCTTGGGCTGGCCTACTCTGCTCTGCTCTGCTCTGCTCTGACTCGATCAAGGAAGGAGTCAGCCTGCTCAGCTTGAGAGTACGGTCAGAGAGAGAGAGTGGGCTGGCTGATCGGGGCTTGTATGTCGAGGCTTGCATTCGGGGGTGGGCACTGGGGAGCGTCCGTCCGTCTTGTGCAGAGGGACGGAGGACAGGAAAAGGGGGGGAAACCCGACGCCTACTTCTTGACATTACTCGCATGCTTGGGCCTCGCCGACGGCCCGACGCTCGTCCGCTGCAAGCGCGGCACGTCGCTCGATGCCCCTGCGCCCGCCACGCCCGAGGCCGACGAGGACGAGGACGAAGAGGAGGACGAGACGCTCGAGCCGACGTTGGACACCGTGTCCCAGAGGGATCCCAATCCTTGGCCTGGCCCACCGCCTCCGCCTCCGCCTCCGCCTTCTTGGGGCCGCATCGAGCGCGCTGCCATGCCCGGCGTGATGCGTCGGAGGAAGGACGAGCCCGCCCCGCCGCCGGCGCCGCTACTGCCGCCGCTACGACCTGCCGACGAAGAGTAGGAGTAAGGAGGGACCGACCCGCCGGCGCCGGCCGTCGTGCCCATCCCGAAGCGGCCCGCCGCGCCGGGCAGGCCGAGGCCCCCCGCCCGCGCACCCGCGCTGGCGCCGTCCCGGGGAGCGGCTTGGCGCCGACGTAGGCGCGCGAGCCGGGCGCGGCTTTCGTGTAGTCGACGAGGAGCGGGCGGGCGCCCGCGTGCGGGTCGCCGCCTTCTGCCCCCGAGCCCGAGCCCGAGCCCTGGCCGCCCCTGCTGCCGCCCGCGCTGCCGCCCGCGCCCGCGCCCTCCTCGCCGAACACTTCGTCGACGTAGAGCGGCCGGACCCGAACGAGGATGCGCGTCGGGTCCGGCAGGACGACGTGCTCGCGCGCCGAGCCGAGCGGCCGGCCCGCGGCGGTGGCGGCGAGGGCGGCGGTGGGCGAGATGCCCGTCGGCGGCTTGTTGGCGGAGGAGAGCTGGAGCACCTCGCGCGCGAGATCGGCCGAGCTTTGGGCGGCGAGGGAGGCGTCCATGGCGCGCACGAGGACGGTGGAGTGGGCGTGGCGCGCGCGCTCGAGGATGGAGGCGGCGGCGCTGGGGTCGTTGCTGGGCGCGGCGGCTGCGGCGAGCTCGGCGGTCTGGTAGACGCTGTCGAGGCCGGCGAGGTGGCGCGGGCTGAGGGGTCCGGGGAGGTGGGCGACGTGGCCGCCGACCGAGACGGCGACGCCGTTGCGGACCGGGCTGGAGGAGAAGACGACGCGCCGGCCGACGCGGGCGCCGGGACGGCTGGGGTCCTCGACGCGGTGCAGCACATGGGCGGGCAGGCCCGGCGGACGGTGGAGCCTGGCCGTGTAGATGTCGTCGGGCTGACTGTACTGGAGCCCGCCGTTGGGGTGGAGCGCCGGCACTTGGCTCTCGTGCACCAGCCGTCCGCTGCTGGCGGGCAGGATGGTCGACTTGGCTTGCACGGCCTTCTTGGCAAAGTGGGCGCGGACAAAGGTGGTTGTGTAGGTGGACGAGAGGGCGCGGGAGACGCCCCACATGTCGACGATGACGTCTTCGTCGAGTGCGTGGTCAGCGTGGCCCTGGGGCGCTGGCGCTCGCGCGGCGGCCATCTCGGCGGCATGGGCGTCTGCGGTCGCGCTCTCGACGCCGCGGGAGCGTGCTGCTGCTGCGGCGTGCGCGGCTGCGGTGCTGGCCGAGGCGGGAGCGCGGTCCCGGCCGGCGAGATGGCGGATGAGGGCGGGCCTGAGGTGGGTGCGGATCTTGTCGAGGTAGGCGTCGAAGTGGCGCTCGGACATGCGCGCGCAGTCGGGCACGATGTCGAGGCTGGTGTACTGGAGGCGGGCTGCGGCGAGCCTGTCGGGCCTGAGCTCGCGGCCGTGCCAGGCGTACTGGACGGCGGCTGCGGCGGCTGGCGTGCGTGCGAGGCCGCTGCGTGCGAGGTCGCGGGTGGGCTCGTCGTGTGCGTCGGTGGGCAGGAGTGTGCGTGCGGCGGCGTCGAAGACGGTGGCGTGGGGTGTGGCGGGGGGCGGGCGGGGCGCGTTGGCGTGGGTGCGCCGGTTGACGTCGTACTCGCGCAGGCGGACGCCCTTGTCGGCGAAGGCGCGGAGGAAGCGCGGGTGGCGGTTGTCGGTGGCCCAGACGGCGATGCCTGCGTCGGTGTCCGGGCAGACGAGGTCGATGCTGCGCTCCTGCTGCTGGGGCGGCCGTGGGACGGCGCGCTTGAAGCCGTACTGGCCGCGGGCGGCAAAGGCGGGCGGGGCGCGGTGCAGCTGCGGGATGGTTGGGTCCCACGTTGCGACGCGCGCCGCCTGGAGCAGCCGCCCAAACGACGACGCCGTCGCTGTCGCTGCTGTCGGTGCCGCGGCCATCGTCGAGTCGAGCGTCGTTGTCGAGGAGGAGGAGGACGAGGAGGACGAGGAAGCAGGGTGGCCTCCCGAGCAATCGCATGATCATCGAGAGAGGCCACCCCCCCTCCTCCTCGTCAGCATCCCACCTCGTATCCAGCACTGAGCACACTGACCACCGCCTCGTCCCAGGACCTCGACGGGCCAGCCATGCGCGCAACAGCAGCAACGGCGGCGGTGCGCTGGACGGCGTCGGCAGCAGCAGCAGCATCAGCAGCACGGCGGCTGCTTCCGCACCGCTCCCTCTTTGGCGGCCTCTTCAAGAAGAGCAGGAAGGAGCCCGCCGAGCAGGACGACGCCTTCGCGCCCCGGCCCAAGCCCACCAGGCAGCCCATCCTCGCCCAGGACGACCTCTTCCACCCGCTCTCCCAGTCGCCCATCCCAGCCATGCGCGCCCGCGGGGAGCGCGTCCGCGCCCTCGCCGCCTGCCCCGTCAGCATGGCCACGCACGGCGTCCGGCGCCCCGTCCGCTTCGAGTGCCCGCTCTGCGGCTGGCCCACCCACCACTCCGAGCACGCGTGGCGCCAGGACCCGCACCACGGCCAGTACGTCGCCCGCCTGCGCGAGGCCAACGAGGACGAGCACGACCTCCGCTCTGGACGCGACATGGCCGAGTTCAGGCTGCCCGGCCCACAGGGCTTCGAGGAGGCCATCAACATGAGCAGCTGGGACGTCTTCTTCTACACCCGCAACCACGACTCCATCGACACCGACCGCGCCGCACGCCACGTGTCCAGGCTGCTCACCTTCCCCTGCTCCGTCGCCGCCGTCCTGCACGAGAACAGCCCCTACACCCGCACCAGCCAGCGTCTCACCCACGAGGGGCTCCGCAGCCTCCTCGCCCTCCGTCACACCCTCCACCCAACCCTCGGCGACAGGCCCACCCTCGACGTCGTCCGCATCTTCATCGTCGGCGCACGCGCCGAGTCCACCCTGCCACCACCCGTCTGGGACCAGCTCACCTACATCTTCCCCGGCGTCGCCCTTCACATCTTCATGATCGGGCCCGAGGTCCATGTCCCTGACAGCGTCGCGGGAGGCAACGTCGAAAACTACAGCGGCCGTCCCTCCATTCACAAGGCATCTTCTGACCCTTCGGCGGCGACAGATTCAACATCATCATCATCATCATCAAACGCGTCGACAAGCACAGGCAGTCCCGTCTCGATGCACCGCTCCAAGCTGCGCAAGTCCAACTACGGCTTCCCCTCCCGCACCCTCGTCGTCTCCCCCGGCCTGACCATCACCAACATCCGAGCCCTCTACGAAGACGTCCACGCCCAGTTCGAGCCCTTCGACCCCTACACCGACGTCTTCTTCGCCTTCTCGCCCGGCTTTGGCTTCCCCTCCCAGGTGGCCGTGCGCGAGCTCGAGGAGAGCCGGCGCAGGGAGCGCGAGGACGAGCAGAGCGCCAGGGAGGCGCGCACGATGTACTTTGCGGGCGCGGAGGCGGCCGGGGCGGACGCCAAGGTGCCCGTGCCCGTGCCGGACTCGGGCGCGGCGGCGGCGGCGCAACGACCCTTCGTCGCTGCCGACCCGCGCGTCCAGCCCGAAGGCGGCGACATGCCCTCCGCCGAGCCTCCCGCGGCCTTCCCGGTCGACGATGACGACGCTGCCCCCGCCGCCGACGGGTCCGCTCCAGGCAAGACGAAGACGACGGGCACGAACAAGTTCACAGCCCTCACGACGGCGCCCATCGTCCAGGCGCAGCGCGAGTGGGCGCGCGCCCTCGGCCAAATCCTCTCCACCAAGTGCGCCCTCGTCTCGACAGGCTTCTCGCCCGCCGACGTCGAGCGCGACGTGCTCGCGTTTGAGAGCGTCGAGGGCGTGCGCGGCGAGTTTGAGTGGCTCATCACGCCGGGGGAGAATGTGTTTGCGAGTCGGCAGTGGGTCATTGGTGCGTCCTCTCCTTCCTTCCTCGCCTTGCCTCGTTGTGTGGCTCGTCTCGGCTTTGGGGTTTGGGACTGATGCTGACCACGCCCGTCGTCGCCGTCGTCGACTCTACAGCCGACTTTGACCCGCGCGTCGCGGTCAAGTCCAACTGGGGCCTCTGGGCGGTGCGCGGCAAGCGCTACGATATCGAGGGTCCCAAGAGCGCGCGCTACGCCGACGTCGTATAGGGACACCCTCCCCGGCTTGCCAAATGCAAACCACATTCAAGCTGACCCATGTCATGTCCCTGGCCGAGCCGAGCGTGCGTGCGTGCGTGCGTGCAGACTCCATCTATCGTATAGCATCGTTCCAAAACAAGGATGCGAGAGAAGAAGAGACCCGTACAGAAAGCAAGAAGAGCGCAGACAGGCCAGGCCTGCAGGCACTTTGCAACGAGCTACGAGCTAGATAGCTCTGCGGCTCCGGCTCACCTCACCTCACCTCACCCGCGCGGCGCCACGACGAAGAAATGCCCACACGGCCCACTCGAGATGTTGTACGCAGGCGGGAGCCGCCCGCCAAAAGGCGAGTACGCAAACTGCGTCGAGAAGAGGGCGCCGTCGCCCGCGCGCGCGTCGCACGTCCGCTGCGCGGGCGAGGAGAGGAAGAGGGCGCACACCTGGTTCCCAGGTCGAAGGCGCTGCCGTCGCATTGTTGCGGCGCGGGCAGGGCGTAGCATGCCTCGCAGCACGCCTGGGCCGACTCGGTGTAGAGCGTTTGGGTGGAGATGGAGACGGAGCCGTTGGAGGGGAGGAGGAAGCTCTGGAGCGGCATCTGGGCAAAGTCCCGCAGGTAGTTGTTCGAGCCGGGCGCACAGGCTGCGTACGACGTCGCGGTGGCTGTCGCTGTCGGCTTGCCCGTGCCCGTCGACACCGTCCTGGTGAGCGTCTGTGTCGTCGTCGCCGTCGTCGTCTTGGTTCGGGTCACCGTCCCCGCGGCAGGGTCACCGTCTTGCCCACCGTCACCGTCGAGGTGGACGTAATGCGCGGCGTGACCGTGCTGACGATGGTCGAAGTGACCGTCGTGGTGGTGTACACCCTGGTCGTCGGCCTTGGCGCCGTCTTGTACACCGTCGTCGTCGTCGCGAACGCCGTGCTGGTGCTGGTAGGGGCCGGCGGCGCCGAGCGCGTGCGCACGTAGACGGTGATCGACGTCGTGTTGCACTCGACTTTCTGCTTGTACAGGCCTTCGCGGTCCGCCGCGGCGACGGCGACGGCGACGGCCTCCTCGGCGGAGGCGGGCACCGCGCGTTTCCCAGGAGGCGTGCGCACGTCGGGCAAGGTGCCGGCGGGCACGAAGCCCGACGGCGTAGGCACCACCTTGGTCGTCGTCCCGCCCGCCGGCGCGGTGACGGTGACCGTCGTCTTGACCGTCGACGTGGCCACCGTCTTGGTCACCGTCTTGGTCGCGGCCTTGGTGCCAGTAATGGTCGACGGCTTGCCCGTCGACGTGACCGTCTTGGTGGCGATGACGGTGCTCTGCGTCGTCTTGGTCACCGATGTCGTGCGCGTGCGCGTAATTGTCGTCAGCAAGGGCCTGGGAGTAATCGTGAAGGTCACGGTGCGCGTTCCGGTCGGTGCGGCCGTGGTTGGGCAGAAGCGGTCCGAGGTAATCGTCTTGGTAACTTGCTCGACGCGGGTCGACGTCGGCACGGACTTGACCGAGCCCGGTCCAAAGGTCGTGCTACATGTCCAGTAGGTGTAAAACTTGGTCTTCTGGGCCTCGGCCGTGGCGACGAAGCCGAGCGCAATGGCGAGCTGGGCAGCGAATGTGACCACCCTCATCGTATCTTCTGCTTCCCTGGCTCAGAGAGAGAGGGAGGAGATATCTCAAGGGAAGGAGGAGGAGGGGAACGATGAAGGGGAGGCCGTCAGCGACACACACCCGCTCCTTGTCCACTTGCTCACCTCTATGGCCTCGTCTTTAAAGAAGCTGGGACTTGTCACTTGTGCTCGCCGCGCTTCGCCACCCCGTGCACGCCTCCCCAGGACTAAGAACATGCTCCCTCGTCCTCGCTCATGCACTCTTGCGCGCAAGGTCCCGCTGGCCGCAGCCCTGCTCGTGCTCTTCCGTGCAAGGACCCGGATGCTTGGCACCGCCTGCCTCTCCTTCCCTCCATGCTTGTTGATGTGCGTCGCCCAGCACGGGGCAGCGGAAGCAACCTCGATGCTGAGACCACCGCCGTCCACCGGAGAGACGTCGATCAAACCGATTGATCCCCTCCCTTCTTCGTCGCTCCATTCATCGTCCCCGCCGCGCCAGCCGCCAGGTCGTCCCCAAGATGCTCGCCCCCTTCCCAGCTCGACTGTCCATGGGTCCCAGCCTCCCAGCTCGCTCGGACGAGGGCGGCAAGACGTTCCTGCATCCTGATGTGCAGGCGCGGAAGTCGGGCACCCCACTCGCCCTGGCCCGTTGAGGCTTTGACAGCTGTCGCCTGTCGAGGATCTCGCACGGCATCTTGATGCCTGATGCTTGGGACGGAACTGGACCTTGAGCAGGGTTGCCTTTGCGGGCCGCGAGCTTGAGCGTGCTGGAGAGAGCCTGCCCGTGATAAGTACGGGAGGGTGGTGGTCGTCTGTCTCGTCTCGTCCCGTCCTCGTTGTCGGGACCTGACAAGGAGGACCGTTCTCAGCACCCTGTATGCTTACTCGTACACTCTCGAACGGATCAGCCACGAGCCTGGGTCAAAGCAGACTATGATGACGGGAGTAGGAGCGTGATGATCAGACAGAGTGGAAGAGGAGAGAGAGAGGGCGAGACGAGGAAACGCGAACGAGCGATACGGCTTGCAAAACGAGAGAGTTGGGGACCGCGAGTACGCGTCGCGGGTCGGTGGCAAGGAGCAAACGACGTGCCACTTCATCACATCGTGTCGCGGCGCGCAGAACCCATCTACGAGTCCGCCTTGGCTGTCCGCTTCTTGACCTCGCCCGACTCCTTGGGCGCAACAGCCGTCGCCTTGCCGCTCGCACCGTCCGCCTTCTTGCCCGCCGCTGATGACGCCGGCTTCTTGCCCTTGGCCGCCGAGGCGCCGCCACCGAGCAGAGCCGCAAGGATGGAGCCCACACCGGCCAGAGCGGCCAGCGCACCGCCGCCAATCGCGCCCGTCACGTACGGGTGCTCCTTGGCCGCGATGACGGGGTCGTACTTGGCCACCGCCCACCACGAGCGGAACGCAGACGAGGCCTGCTTGACCGCCTTCTTCGCCTCCTTGGCAGCCGCCTCCGCCTCCGTCTTTTGCTCCTCCTTGTCCTTGGCCTCCTCAAGCTTGTGCTTCACGTCGAAAGTCTCGGCCGCGAACGCACGCGCGTCCTCGGGCGAGTGGCCGACGTAGATGTTGTCGAACAGAATGTCCGACTGCATCGTCCAGATCTCAAAGCCCACACCAGCGATCGGGTTCAGCTCGGACGGGTTCTTGTCCTCGTAGTAGTTGGGGTTGGGGATCTGCTTGGGCTGCCAGACACCCTTGTACTTGGGGTTGTCGATCTTGGGCGGGTACCACTTGCCCTTGTAGGCCGGGTTGGGGATCTGTGGTGGGACCCACTTGCCGCAGCCTGGCGCACTGGCACACTTGGGGTTGGGGATCTGAGGCGCGACCCACTCGCCGTCCTCCTCATCGTCCCACTCGGCAGGCTTAGAAGCTTCAGGGTCGGGAATGTTCAGAGGCTCATCCTCGAGCCAGCCCTCCGGCTTGGACGCCTCGGGGTCGGGAATCGTCTCCGGCGCGGTCTCGTCCCAGTCGTCGGGCTTCTTGGCCTTCGGGTCGTCGATCTGAGGCTCGGTAACCCAGTCTTCAGGCTGCTTCTCGTCAGGGTCGGCTGAAGAGCACCGATGACGCGTCAGCTTGCTGTACGGGCTTCGGAAAAGTAAGGTCCACAGGGCACTCACGGATCGTCTTCGGGGGCTCCACTGCAGGCACAAAGTCCTCGTGAAGCTTACCCTTCTTGGTAGACTCGTTGTCGACGAGGATCTCATACGTGTTGTCGGGGCTGTGAGAAGATGTAATGCTCAGCAAGGACGTTTCCACGCGTTTCTGGTGCGATCAACGACTCACTTGACGATGAGAGTGTAAAGCGCCGTCTTCTTGGCTTCGCTCTTGGGGTAGGGAGTCGAGTTGAGGTGCTTCTCCTCAAACTCGCCCGTCTTGGGGTTCTTGCGACGGAAGATGAAGTGGACCTTGTTGGTGGCACCACACTGTGAAGGGAGGCACAGTCAAATGAGCACTAGAAGCGAGTCTTGCTGGAATACAACGCGTGCTTACCTTGTCAGGACCGAACATGATTGTGTAGCTGTGGAAACAGACGCGAAATAGCGTCAGGACTGCACTGAGAAGGCAAATTGACGCGTATACGTTGCAAGTGTACTCACGGAGTCTTGTCAGAGAACTCCTTGGCCTGAATACCCTCGGGCGACTCGCTGAGCAGCTTGAGGTACGCGCCACCGCACTGGAGGCCGTTCTGGAGCTTGACCTCGTATTGGACGACGAGCGGCTTGCCCTTGGGGTCGATGGGCTTGTCAAAGAGGGCCGAGATGGCGTGCTGGGCGGCTTCCGACTTGGCGACGAGACCGGCGTCGCCTGGAATGCCTGGCAGTTGGGTTGGCTCCTCGACGGACCACTTGCCAGAGTAGGAGAAGACCTCGCCGCCCTCCTGCTCCTTTGTGGCGGAGGAGGGAGTCCAGCGCTGGGCCCAGTCGGGGCCGAACTGCTCGAGGAAGGGTGCCTTGAGCTTGGTGGGCTCAAAGGAGCCGTCTGCGCCGGCGGCGAAGACCAGCACCGAGGACGAGGAAGCGAGCAAGGCTGCTGCGGCTGCGACTTGTTGAGTCTTCATTGTGTATGAGAGGCTGCGCTTGGCGACGTTGCACGGTGTAGAACGAGGGTGACGACGCGACCGATATCGATGTGCGCTGAAGGTAACAGACGCGCTGTAAGAAGGGAAGCGAACAGAAACACGAGGAGAAAGATGGGTCAGTCAATGCGGCGCATGAGAGCGTCAAGGACAGGGCAGCATATAAGCAGCTGGCCATCAGCCCTGTGAATGATGCTACGGCAACGACGAGCCCAGGCAACGCCTCCAAGCTGGCTACGGCAGACGGGCGACGCTCGAGCCCAAACGTGGGACCTGTGAGGGCGACGAGCTACCTCATCTGCCGCAGAGGAGGTCCCAGCGCCCGGGTTGGAGACCATCGAGGGGCCCGTGAGCTCTGGGCTGGTCGCCACCTCCATGCCAGGCGTAGGAGCCTCCGCGTGCTGTTGCCATCGCCGCTGTGCCTGCTGCTTGCACTGCTACTGCTGCTGCTGCGACGAGCGTGTGTACTCACCGAGCGCACTGAGGGAGGTGGTACGAGGGGGAGGGAGCGTGTTGCGGATGATGGTGGTGGGTGGTGAGGTCGGTGGCGAGGGCGACATTGGCGATGAGGTGGAACCCGTCTTCGAGAATGTTGTGCTCGGCTTCTTCCCGAGGCGGGCGCGCCCAGGTGGAGTGGCGGGGCGCACAGATGAACCTGGCTTCCACGTTGCCAGCTCTCGGGCCAAGCTGACGTGCTCGTTGGAAAAGCAGTACCGATTGGGCACCGTTAGGCGTGAGAATGGGTCGGTACAAGTGGAGGTGAGACCAGCCCCGATGGACTCGAGATCCATGTCCTCCGTGAACCCTACCCCTCCTCCATGACAACGACGACGATGTCCACCGCGAGGTCAAGGTGATCCATCCGCTGAGCGATGCCGGGCCCAGCTTCCTTCACAGTCGCTCGTCCGCCAGGATCCTCGACCTCGTCGGGCGTCGGCGGGAGCAGCAACGGCGCTGCAGCGGCAGGAGCCAGCGCCGGTGCCAGGCCATTCCAGTGCGCCGCCGCATTCGACGACAGCGACCACGAAGACGAGGACGCGGATGGGCACGATGCACGCGCCGCAAGGAGTGCCAATGGCAGGACGCACCCACCATCAAGTCGAGGGCCCGGCCATGGCGACCGAAAGGGCAAGACCGAGTACCTCACCGACTTCACCGCAGGCCAGCGTGCGGGCTCCTCCTCGACCTCGAGCTCACGGCAACAAGCACAGAAGGCCGTGCTGGTCATCCCGCTCCAGAACAATCTCGACTGGCGAGAGAACCGCAAGAAGATGCTCGGCCTCTCCTCGTCCTCATACCAAGCTCAGCTCGGAAGTCTCACATCAATGCGCGCGCCGGGCAGAGAGGGGAACACCGGCCCACCGCCTCCTGCGACCAATGGACACGCCAAGGTCAAGCTGGAACCGGATGTTGAGCGCATGAACGACGAGGAGCAAGTGCGGGGGCTTGTTCCCAAGAAGAGGATAGCCATGGACGTAGACGCGCCCGTGCGCGTCAAGACGGAGCACGCGGAAGATGAGAATCAAGCAAGAAGACCGTTGCCACCACCACCGCAAGACGCGTCGAGTTCAAGTGCGCCCCTCTCCGCGGAAGAGCTCGCGCGCAAAGCGCTCTTGGAAGACGTGCGCGCCGAGGCGGGCCTCAGCACAGAAGGCAAGGATCACCACAGCCATCTGGTCATCTCCATGTCAGAGGAGGACGCGCTCCGCGTCGATCTCGATCACCGCCCAGACGCACCAGACGCAGCGGCGTACCAGGCCGTACCTGTGGAAGCCTTTGGTGCGGCCATGTTGCGCGGCATGGGTTGGAAGGAGGGCATGGGCGCCGGCCGGAGGCGGAACGGGCCCCAACATGCCGCCGAGGTCCAGCGACGCTCTGCGTTGTTAGGACTGGGAGCCAAGGAGCGGCCGCCACCCGAGACAAGTGCCTTGGGCGGCAACAAGGCTGGCGGTGCCAGTAGCTCGACAGCCCGACCGGCGACTGCGCGTCCGAATATGCGCTACGTTCCCGTCATCCAGCGCGAACGCGAGCGCGACTCCTCTTCGAATCAAGCGAGTCCAGCGCCCAGTGGGAGGAGTGGCACGCCGTCGGCGCCTCCAGCAGTCGGTCGAGAACGCGAGCGCGAACGAGAGCGGGATCGAGAACGGGAGCGCAGTCCACGGCCAAGAGATCGCGAACGGGACCGGGACCGAGACCGAGACCGACGCGACTCGGAACGCGAACGCGAACGCGTGCGGGACTACCGGAGCGAGAGGGATCGCGACTATGAACGATCCCACCGGAGTCGCGACCACGACGAACGGCGGAAAGAATCAAGACGGGACGAGGAAGGGGACGGACGACAGCGCGAGCGCGATTATGGACGCGACCGAGAACGGGACAGGGACCGGGAAGACCGGCATCGCCATTCGCGGGATCGACGGTGAGATGCGACGCTTACCTACTAGCCGAAACCGGTCAAGATGCGGTCGTTAGTCACTGTCGGCCAGACCACTATGATCAATAACACTCCCTTGTGGAGATCTCGCCTCCGTAAACAGGAGCGTCCCAACTCCCAAGTACCCCAAGGTGCGCCATGTCGTCTCTGCCCTGGCGTGATCCTTCGAAGGCTTGCCCCTTGTTGATCCTGATTCGTCACCATGACGCCAGGTTGTGCGGCTTCTCGCGTTCGCCGCCTTGCCACCCACTCTGCCAGGGCGGAATGCGGAAACACGACCAGCCCGATCCACGGCGCACAGGCAAGGCGCGCTTCGAATGCGCACTGACCATCATCATCGCCCCTCCAAGTTCCATCGACTCGCCGTCTGGCTCGCCGGTCTTACCACTTTGCAAGGCGTCATGAGGGGCATCCAGTGCAAGCAGCGTTGGTCTGTGCGTGGACAGCGTAGGCGGTCTCAAGGAGCGGGTTGGTGCGTCGACGTACTTAAGGTCCTCAGGACACGGCCTACCTCCCGTTCCGCAACACCCAACCAGGTTCACCTCCAGCACAAACCATACACATCATGAGCGCCCTCGACAAGATCAAGTCCTCGCTGCACCCGCAGATCAAGGAAGGCGCGCCCTTCCACCCCAAGCCCCTCCTCAAGGAGACGGACCCCACCAAGGCCGAGATCAGCCTGGTCAACGCGACACAGGGCACCATCCTCGTCGTCGGCGTCCCCGGCGCCTTCTCCAAGACGTGCTCTGACCAGGTGCCCGGGTACATTGAGCATGCGGACGCGCTGCGGGCCAAGGGCGTCGAGGCCGTCTATGTGGTGGCTGTGAACGACGTCTTTGTGACGCAGGCGTGGGCGAAGCATCTGGGCGTGGAGAAGGCGGGCGGGCTGGTACGTGTGCTGGCGGATGATACGGGCAAGGTGAGCTCGTCCCTTTACCCTTTACCCTCCCTCCTGCCTATCCATCATTCTAACGCGTGCCCCTTCTCCATCGAACAGTTCACCCAAAGCCTGGGCCTCGACTTCGACGCAACCCCCCTGCTGGGCGGCTTCCGGCCCAAGCGCTACGTCGCCGTCATCCACGCCGGCATCGTCAAGAAGCTCGTCGTGGAGGAGGACCCGACGCAGGTCGTCTTTACGGGCGCGGCGTCCGTGCTGGGTCACTTGTAGGCGTTGTATGAGTGCGTGACGCGTGACGCGTGACGCTTTCTGAAGCAATCTCAAAGGCGCGACCCTATTCTCGCATGATGGCCGTGATCGCTCCAGTATCACTCGCGTCAGCTCTGGGTAATGCTAATCCGGAAAACATTGCTTGATAGAGTCTTGCTTGATAATAAGCTTGCCTACACACCGTGAAAGGGATACGCTTCGCTCAGTTGGGTCCACCTCGTCCACGACCACCTCGTCCACGACCGCCGCCGCCGCCTCCGCCGCCACCCCCTCGTCCACGATATCCTCCCCGTCCCCCACCGCCATCTCTCCCCCGTCAACCCCCTCCTCCTCCTCGGCCACCGCCACCGCCACCGCCATGCCTCGCCCCACCACCACCCGCCCCGTCCTCGCGCCAATAATGCCGCCCCCACATCCCCCGATTCTCCACAATCGGCTGAGCAGGGTATCCGCCCAGGTCCACCTCGGCATGCTGCTGGGCCAGGTTGAGCGTCCAGGGGTGGTGCGCTGCGTAGGTAGGGACAGGGCGGAGGGCGGGGAGCCATGTCTTGACGTACTCGCCTTTGGTTCGCGGATCCCAGGTCGAGAAAGAGATAGAAGGAGATGAGGATCAGCGGCGTCGGAGCGGTGTAAGGGATACAGGGGCGAGCTCACCCTTGGGGTCGTAGTCGTGCCCTTGCTTGATCGGGTTGAATTGACGCGCTGAGCGTGGGTCGTTGCCTACGCCAGCGACGTATTGCCACTGAGGAGTGAGAGAGTGGCAAACATGAGCACAAGGCTGCGCCAATCACGATGACTCTCAGGCCTGACCAATACTCACGTTGCCCCAGTTCGAGTTGGTGTCTGTGGACAGAGATAATTTACGCGTCAGACGGGAGCCGCACGAGCATTCTCGGAGCTATACATACCATAGTCCGTGAGCAGACTCTCGAAGAGTTCGGCACCATAGCGCCAGTCGTAGCCCAGATCCTTGGTCAGGAAGCTGGCCACGTTCTGACGACCGCGATTGCTCATGAACCTGTCAAGACACGACGAGGTAAGATCAAGCTTGCACACCTTTGCGCCTCAGCTGTCCCATACTCACCCAGTCTCGATGAGCTCGCGCATGTTGGCGTCGATGAGAGGCACGCCCGTACGTCCCTCGGCCCAACGCACAAAGAAGTCCTCCTTGTCCTCCAAGCTCTTGCTCCTCACCCACCCATCGGCGTCCGCCCGCCGATTCCCCTGCGCGCCCGGGTAGTTGGCGCGGGCCGCCTCGCCCGCCTTGGACGGCAGCTCGGCCGCGATGCCGTCGAGCTGGAAGAGGGCCGTCTTGTAGCGCGCGCCGACGTAGTAGAAGTAGTCGCGCCAGAGGAGCTCAAAGACGACCCAGTAGCCGCCGCCCGAGGCGTGTTGGCCTACCGTCTCGGCGTCCATGGCTAGGGCGCGGACGGCGATGGTCCGGGGTGAGATGGTGCCGTGTGCGAGGGCGGCGGCGAATTTGGTAGAGTAGTCCTCCCCGAGCATTCCGTTTCTGTAAGGACCAAGAGACGCGTCAGCTCCCCTTTCGTTAGTGGCAAGGCATCGTGAGACTCACCTTGTCTCCTTGTAGCGCACGCCTGGGGCCTTGGGTCCTCCCAAGTAGTGTTCAAGACGTTGCAATGCCTCCGTCTCGCCACCCTTGAAGGGGAAAGCGCTGGGAACCTGGCGCGTCTGCCCATTCCCTTGCCCGACCTTTTCACCGTTCTCCGTGGCCTGGGACTGAAGCTCGGCGCCGCGCTTGATGCCAAGTGTTGGCTTGTCAAGGATGGGCTTGATGAGTAGCTGGATCAGATTTTGAGTGTCGGAAACGGAGGGACGGTCTTCCTTGCCGTCGAGGAGGTATGCGTTCTCGTCTTGGACCGCCGCACTCTCTGGGAATGGAAGGAGAGCTTCGGGCGTGGGCAGCGGCTCGAGCACGGCGCCCATGTACTCTGAGCTACTCTCGTCGGGTCGGACGCCCTCGACACGCTTGCGGAACTGGGTGTAGACGTCTGGCAGTTCCTTGAGCTCAAAGGGCAGCACGGCGCGCGGGACGAGCGGCTTAGCCTCCGTCGTGAAGACGCGCGGCTTGCGCTCGCTCTTGCCGTCCTGCGAGGCTGCCTCGAGAGCCTTGCGCACGCGATACTGGGTGCGGAGCTCTTCCGAGTTGACCTCCTTGGTCATGGCGACGCCCTCGACGCGGTAGCCGTCTTGCTCGATGCGCTTGACGATGCTGGCGATGACGCGCTCGGGGCGGCCTGCGTATACGAGGAGACGTGATCCCTTGGCCTGGAGCGTGGACGAGAGGTCGGCGAGGGAGTGGGTGAGGTAGCTGATCCGGTGGGGCGATGTTCTCCATAGGCCCAGGGTGCGCGTCTTGGGCTCGGCGCTGCTTGCGATGGCCGGTGGCAGGTTGGGGAGGCCCGCGAGGGGCACAAAGACGGGGTCGAGCACGTAGACGGGCACGAGGTGGGTGATGGGCTGGCTGAAGCGGAGGCTGGCGGTGAGGGGCGAGGATGAGCTGGCGGCGGCTGCCTTGCCTGCGACATGGAAGATGGGCTGGTCGTGCACGCGGAGGTCGTTGCGCAGGAGGGCGATGAGGACGTTGCCCTTCTTGGCTGCCATGGCTGCTGTTGAGGGTGGGGAGGGGGATAACGATGAGGAGGAGGTGTAAGAGGAGGAGGAGGTGGTCGTACTTATACCACTTCCTACTTCGTCAGCAACAACAACGACGATCTTCTTGCCTCAGCTTCCACCCAGCCAGGGTCCCAAGTTGACGCGGACGTCATCTCCAATCGAAGACGAAGAGGGTGACTGTCCCGGTCCGGGTTGCTGCGTCGGCGTAATACATCCGGGACAGTGGCAAACATATCTCACCTCAGGGCCCTGACTCGACTCCCACGCTCACGACCATCACCTTCACCACCGTCCTCGGCCTCGACCTCACCACGCCGTACTCAAGATGAGCGCACCAACAGGGCAGCAACCACAGCAGCCGCCAGCATCAGTCTGCGTCTTCTGCGGCTCCTCGCCAGGAAGCGATCCCATCTTCCTCAAAGCCGCCCAAGACGTCGGCAACAGCATTGCTGCCCAGGGCTGGCGACTCGTCTACGGAGGCGGACAACGAGGATGGTGAGTCTCTTCCCTACCAAACCATGGGCTCGTATGCTCATCAAGTCATGTGGGTCCTTGCAGCATGGGCCAGGTATCCAGCGCCGCGCTCAACGCCGGCGGCCACGTCCTCGGCGTCATCCCCAAGGTCATGCTCACATCCGCACGAGGACACGCCGTCCAAGACGACCCAGGCATCGTAGGATCCTCCTCCTCCTCCGCTTCCACCTCGTCCACGCCTGCATCGGCCTCCAAAGAAGGGGCAGGCGCAAGAACGCTCCAGCCTGCGCCGGGCCAGGCCCACCTCCTCGAGACGATTGCCGTCGATAGCATGCACGAGCGCAAGCAGATCATGGCCGCCCAGTCGCCTCTGGGCTTCATTGGCCTGCCGGGCGGCTTTGGCACTTTTGAAGAGGTCTTTGAGGTGATTTGACTCAATGCGCGAGTGGACCAGGGCCTCGTCAGGTTGACCTTGCTCTTCTCAGATGATTACATGGACACAGTTGGGGATTCACCGCAAGCGTGAGTCTTCTATACATCTCATTCAGCCCTCTCATACCTGTCGTTCCCAGACTTACACTTGACCCCTCCAATACCATCAGCCATGGTCCTCCTCAACATCAACAACTTCTTCACCCCGCTCCAAGCCCTCATCGACAACGCCGTCGCATCAGGCTTCATCAGCGAGGACAATCGTTCCCTCGTCACCTTTGTCAACGCCGACGCCGATGCCGGGTGGGGCAAGCACGTCGTTGAGGCTGTGCGCCGCGAGGCCGAGCGGCTAGCTTCGACGACGGGCTATTGGGACTGGAGCACTTCTACCCCCACGGCGGAAGGGTCGAACGGTCAGGCTGCGCCTACCGCCCCGTAAGCCTTCCTCCCACAATGAGAATAAGGATAGAGGGGAGCGAACGGATGCTCACTTGCCAACTACATATACATAAACATCATCATCGCGCCTCTCAACCGCAGCGTGCCCGTCGAAGCGCGTCTTCGCTCATCCCCTCCTCGTGGAGCACCCCATCAAGCCGCCCCACCCGCCCGCGCGCGTATCCGCACAGGCATCGCCAGCCCCTTCTCCCGCTCCCCCTCCACAAAGGGGTGCGCCACAATCTGGGTCAGGCTCATCATCTTGACGGGCGCCTCGCCGGGCAGGTGCGGGGGCAGGATGTCAAAGTTGGACACGAGGGAGGAGAGGATGTACTTCATCTCCATGATGGACACTGGCCCGGCGTGTAATAGCGAGCATGAGGTTCAGCGACGGGCTTGACGGGTACGAAGAGTGGAGGGAAAAGGTAGGCGTACTCACGTCGCAAGCCGATGCACTGCTTGGGCCCCGCTCCAAAGGAGAGCAGATGCGAGTAGACGCCCTTGAGCTCCTTGACGCTTGGATCGAGCGCGAGGCCGCTCTCGTAGTACTTGTGATCCTCCGGCAGCCATCTACCCAGACGCGAATGCAAACGCAGGTCCTCGTCAGTCAACACAATGGGACTGGGCGACGCGCGCTCACAGTGCTCATCCCACTCACCGCTCGGGCTTGAACTCCTTCCCGTCGGGACCCCAGAGCGACTCGTCGGTATTGAGCCACTTGACCGAGAGGAACACCATCTCGCCCTTCCGGATCGGGACCCGATCCGTCATCGTCCCGTCCCTCAGCTTGACCGGCTTGCTGAGCGGCAGCACGTCGTTGTACGGCGCCGAACGCGACATTTGGCGGACGGGACAGTGGAAGCGGAGCGTTTCCTTGGTAAAGGCGTCGAGGTAGGGGAGCGAGTCGAGTCGGTGCACGTCGTCGCGCCAGCCTTGGTTCTCGGGCTGCTCGAGCTCCTCGCGGAGGCGTCGTTGGAGCTCGGCGCCGCGCTCGCCTTGGATGAGCGAGTAGCATGCCCATGAGGTCGCTGTGGACGTCGTCTCGTGGCCTGGACCCAGTCGACGAGGTATGGGCAGATGGAGTGCGGTCAGAACAGCCATAGGCTTCGAGAGAAGATGGAAAGAGAGGGGCGACTCACCAGCGACGAGGAGGACGGGGACCTGATCGATAATCTCCTTGTCTGCCAGATGCTGCGACGGCTTGATATCCTTCGACGTGTTCGCCTTGACCATTAGCGAGAGCACATCCCGCGCCGAGTGATCCCCCTCCGCCGCGCGCTTCTTGGCCCGCCGCACGAGCTCTGCGCTGATACCGTGCACGAGCCCACGCGCCTTGTCAAGCTGGAGCTGCTCGTCCACCTTGAGCAGTCTGCCCATCATCTCGATGGGCTTGCCAAAGGCGATGCGCAGGGCGGCGTACGGCGTGCCGCTCGAGATGGTGTGCATGCACGTCAGGAAGGCGGCCTCGAGCTCGGACGTCGAGCCGTCGGTCGAGGTGAGCGAGTTGAACTCGTAGTCGAAGCCGGCCTTGCCAATCACGTCGAGCGCGACGCAGTTGAGGTCCTTGGCGATGTTGATTCGGGTCCCATGCTCCGCTGAGCCCGCCGCGGTATCCTTGTCGATATAGCTGTGCAGACGCGCTGCGAGCTGGTCCGTCTTCTCCTTGAAGACGGGTGCGAGGTCGAAGATGGCCTTGGCGGTGAAAGCCGGCTGAGCGACCTTGCGCTGACGCCGATGGGTGGCCCCGTCTTCCGTTAAGAGGCCCCGTCCGACGTGCCGGCGGAGGATGCCATTCGTCCGTGGCTGCCGGGCGTAGTTGAAGAGGACCCTGTTCGCCGCCTTGTGATCCGAGATGGCGAGCGTTGGATTGCGACCGAGGCTCACCATGGAGAAGACGGGCCCGTATTGTTCGACTGTGACGATGTCGATGTCAGTTTGCTTCAGCCTGAAGCTCCCCGCTCCACTCACTGGTCTCAGCAAAGCGCCTCTCAAAGCTGCCGTCGACGTACGTCTCCTTCGTCCACGAGCCCCAGAACCAGTGCTTCGACTCGGGCCCAGGGAGGACGCGGAGCGGGCTCGTCCACGGCGCGAGGATGAACCTGGCCAGCGGCAGGAGGACGATGGCCACCAGGCCGAGCCCAGCGGCGGTTGCGGCCAGGCTGGTAACGTCGACCTCGAGGCGGGTCATGGCGTGTTCGGGTTGGAAACTTGGGCTGGGAGATGGACGTCGTCCGCCAGAACGGCTGCGCTGCACTGACCCGCCTTGTGCGAGAATCGGCGGCCCATGCGCATTCCGGCAGTCGGCAACCGTTCTGATACCGGAGCCGGTCGTACTCCAGCCTCCTCAACGAGAAGTCTGATCTCTACCTGTTCGCGGCTGAAAGGGCGGTGCAGACTTCCAACCAGAACGCCAAGGGAGCTTCTGTGAGGCGCTCACGATGATGCGCCAATGTCCATGTGATTGCAGCTCGTCGGGGCGCGACGAAGCAGCCCGACAGCCCGACATCGACGCCTACCCATCAGCTCGTCCGGACCGTAGCCAGCGTCGAACGCAGGACGAGCGGACGCTGTGCCTCCACGACACTATGCCAACGCGCCGAGCCTGAGCCCAGGCCCAGGCCGAGCGCCGCACTCGACCGGGTGTGCAGGATCAACCTCGCCGAGATCTCGCCACACGCGACGAGGCACGCGACGAGGATGAGGATGATGATGATCAGCGTACTGTGGGTAGGGAGTCAAGGGTCAGCACGACAGGCTACATGTTGAGGGGGAGCTGCACTCACATGTTGCTCATCGCCTTGTTTGCAATGTCCTCATGAATGATCTCGAGCAGATCTGCGGGTGGAAGAAGCCTTGTTCAGCTAGCCATCGACGACGCGGGCACCCGTCCCAACACATACCATTCGCCACCGCCAGCCGCTCATTGAGGTTCTCCACGCGCTGGTCGATCTCCAGGTAGTCACGGATGGGGTCATACAGCGCTTTCAGCGTGGCATGAGACCAGAACAGCTCGGGAACCGAGGCCCTGGTAGCACCCAGACAAACGTCAGCTTCGTCACGGGCCTAACCAATACAGCCACGGCATGTAAACTCACACATTCGATGTCAAGTTGACGTCCACGCGCAGCTTGAAAAGCCTGCCAGTGAGCCGGAGCGCCTCGCGCCGCTTGAGCTTGAGCTCACCCGTACTCGCCAGCTCCTTGGGTATGTGGCTCGTCAGCTCGAGCGTCCGCTGCATGCTCTCTTCGAACACGCTCAGTTTGGTACTCTGCGCAATGGCGTGCGCCAGACTGAGCTTGAGCAGGTGATTCGGCGCACGGAAGGTGAAAAAGTCGTTGAAGATGCGCGGTGCGGGTACCGTCGGGTCGTAGCAGAAGTGGAACGCCTCCGTCTCCTCGTCCTCGGGACTGAGGGGATCGCGCACGCCGCCGGACGAGACAATGTCCTCGATGACCTGCCGTTCCTCGACGGCGGAGAAGTTATACATGACCAATACCCCGTACGGCAGGATGATCAGCTCCGCGAGCTGGAGAGCCTCGAGGATCTCACGCGTCGTGAGCATGTTGGCCGACGCATCGTGGTTGTGCGAGCACATGTTCGGCATCGACTCCTTGCGAGACCCGCGACCCTTGCGACTCCGAGCACCTTTGCTGCTCTTCTTCTTGACAGTCGACGAGCCATTGTCCTTGCCATCGTGCATCCCATCCTCAGCATTGGCCAGCATGAGAGGCAACGGCGCCTCGGGGGAGTCAAGAAGCGCCGATCCGTCCTCGAGAATCGGGTTGGCGAGAATCTCATTCACCGGAGTCTTGAGCTCGATCTCAGTCGACGTATCCGACACATCACTGAGCCGCAATCTTGGCGTGGCCGCACCCGACTCGCCTTCAGATGTCGAGGGCTCCTCCCGCGCCGGCGTGCCCGGCTTGCTAGGATCAGGCGTGACCCCTCCCACCTCAATCGTAGCGCCTTCAACCGGGTTGGCCAACAGTCTTGTGAGCGCCGAATCATCCTCAGCTTCCGTCTCGACGTCGCTGCGGACAGCACCGAGCTTGTCACGCTCGCGCTCGCGTTCGCCCTCGGTCTCCGTCTCCGTGTCAAAGCTGCGCTCGAGACCACCGTCGGTCTCGTTGCCGTCCCGCCTATGTTGCTCCCGAGCGCGTCTTCGGGCGGCCTCGGCGTCGTCTTGACCATCGCCTTCTTCTATGTAGCCCTGAGCATCAATGTCTTCTCGCTCCTCTTTCCTTGCAGCAAAGTACTGAAAGCAGGCACACTGTCAGCATGTCGCGTGGCCATTGAGCTGAAACAACCACTCACCGAGCCGACGTATCCGCTCTCCTCACGAGCCTCCATCTCACGTTCCCTACGGCTCTCGCCACCCGGACTGCCCGTCTTGGGCTCTGGCGCACTTCTCACGTTGGCCCGACCGAAGCCTGGGAGCAAGGGCTTGACATAGACGACGTAGACGCACTCGTCGTATAACCTCGGCTTGACACCGTGCTCCCGGCGCAAGAAGCCAATGAGCGTCGGCAGATGCAGGGCGGTACCGATCGCAAAGGACGTGACGCGCGGCAGTGGTGTCGAGACTCGAGCGGCGGGAAGTAGGCGCTCGAATGTGTGATATGCTGGACCGGAGCTCTTGGGGTATCTTGGCGGAGCTCGGGCATGCGCTGGGGTCATCCGGGCGACCTGCTTGACTGGTAACGATCTGGCTGGAGCGGTGCGTTTCAAGGCAGAAGGAGGCAATGCTTTCGGTTCTTGCTTGATCAGAGGCCGGGCGTGGCCCATTGTGGACAGGGTCGTAGTCCGCTCCGGCGTGATGCGAGGCGCGGGTGTCGGTCCTGTCCTCCTTTGTGAGACGCGCAACGCGGCGGCGGCTCGGGAGCGCTGATGTTCTAGTGTCTCGCCAGCCTGTTGAGGAACTTGTCCGTCGACGAGATTGTCGACCTTGGCGTCACGATGTCGATCTGACTCCTTCTCCTCGTTGGGGGAGGTTTCCGCTCGTACCGTGCCCTCACCGCCAGACTCATGCTCGTCCCCGCTCTCCTCCTCATCATCCTCGTCCTCATCGTCATCGTCAGAGCCGTCCTCCGAGTCCTCCTCCTCTTCGTGTGGAAGTGGAGCGAGCTGGCTCTCGCTGGGAAGGACGATGTGTTTGCCCGTCGTCTTACTCGTCCTCATCGGCTTGTCCGAACGGACGGGCAGCGAGTACCGCGTCGAGCGCGGTGGCGTGCCCTTGAAGCGGGACGAGCTTGACGATGACCCATTGCTACCCGTTGCAGCGGTAGACAGACGGCGAATGGCTGGCGGGATCGCTTCTGGAATGAAGGGTCTTCGAGCCGGGCCTGCTGAGGTCGAGCCGGTAGTGTCCCCCAGGCGGTTCAGTAGAGGCTGTCGCACCCTCGCCGCGGCCGAAGCCAGACCTGTCGTGGGAGCGCCGGGACTGCTGTTGAGCAGAGATGCGGTAGAAGACGAAGGTGACATTGAAGGCGATGCACCGGCGGCGGCGGCTGAAGCCGCGACTGCTGCCGCCGCCCCGGTCAAGCGTCCACTGGACGAGGAGCCCGCGCCGCCTCCGAGAGTGCCACCAGCACCGCCCAAAGGGGCCGATATAGGCAAAGCCATATGGCTTGCCGGCTGCGACGACGCCTTGAGGAGAGGACCAGCGGGCCTGGGAGCGCCGGGCACGATGATACCGCCCTCGAGGTCGCGTATGAGGGGGTCCACCTCGGACTTGCGTGCGGCTTCGGCGGAGGTGGCTCCCGACCCGGAGGCCTGAGCCTGTTGATGCGCTTGTGACATCGCTGGCTACACAATGCCCGGCACAGCCCTTGCGCGCGCGTCTCCGAGCTACCTGGACTTGCTCATGGTGGACGTGCGTTAGGACGAGGTCGAGTGCGCGGGCGACGGGTGGCAGCCAGCCTTGTTGATGCTCATCTCATCTGGATATCGTTGCGTAACGGACCACGGCGCGGATCCGCTTCCCCCTCCTCCTCCTCTTGACCGCCGCGACGTCGCAACGACGACGACGATGTACACGGCCTCCCCCTCCTCCTGGACGATCACCTCCATCTGCTCCCATCTCGCAGCGCCTCGATCAGCAGGGAATCTCTCAACGTACGCCTCCTCGACGCCCCCTCTGCGCCGCGCGCCATGGTCGGCACCCCAGACTCGTGGATCGAGCAGCTGCGACAATGCAAGTACCTCCCCGAGCCAGACATCATGGCGCTCTGCGACACCGTCAAGGCGCTGCTCATGGAGGAGTCCAATATCCAGCCCGTCAGCAGCCCCGTTACGGTGTGCGGTGACATACACGGCCAATTCTGGGATCTCCTCGAGCTCTTTCGCGTCGGCGGCCAGCCGCCAGATACGGCGTACATCTTCATGGTCAGTCTCCTTCTTCCGCTGGGCCCTCGTCTCACGCGTCAGTCTGCTAATGTGCCTATTATTCGACACAGGGCGACTTTGTGGACAGAGGCTACTTCAGTCTCGAGACATTCTCCTTGCTCATGGCCTTCAAGGCAAGGTGAGCATACCAGCTCGTCCGCGCGCGCGCGCGCGCGTCACTGCGTACCACAGCTGCTGACCCTCCTCCATCTTTCGCAGATATCCGGACAGGATAACATTGCTAAGAGGCAATCACGAGAGCAGGCAGATCACCCAGGTATACGGCTTCTATGGTGAGCTCACCGATGCCGTCCTGAGAACATGTGGCGGTGGCTGATAGAGACCGGACGAGACCTTACAGACGAGTGCCAACACAAGTACGGCAATGCAAACGTCTGGAAGAGCTGTTGTCAAGTCTTTGACTATCTCAACCTCGCCGCGGTATGTTTTCCGATCCGTATCGGTCTGCCGTGGCACCCTGTGACTCTGACCATCGCCCGCCACTCCTCTGAACAGATTATCGATGGGAGGGTGCTATGCGTACACGGCGGCCTCAGCCCCGACGTGCGCACCCTCGACCAAATACGGATACTTGCCCGTGCACAAGAGGTACCACATGAAGGAGCCTTCTGCGGTGAGCTTTCTCGAACCCGACCGATTGACTGCGTACCGCGTCCATCACGACATCGAGCCCCTGACTTTTCTTCTCTCGCTTTCCAACCCTCAGACTTGATGTGGTCAGATCCGGACGATATTGAGACGTGGAAGATTAGTCCAAGGGGGGCAGGATGGTTGTTCGGCGGAGCGGTTACGAAGGAGGTGAGTGTCTTTGACAAGTTGTCCGAGGGACGGGACGTCACTGATCTTTACCTGGTCGTCTCTCTGCAGTTCAATCACATCAACGACCTACAATTGATAGCGCGGGCGCACCAGCTCGTACAGGAAGGATAGTACGTACCACCGACGCGGCATGACACGAGAAATGGCCCCGATCACGACGCTGACGCCCCCCGTTCGCCCCGCTCCCTCCCCTTCCCATCGCACCTCTCAAAAGCAAACTTATGCACGACAACCAAATCGTGACGGTATGGTCCGCGCCCAACTACTGCTACCGGTGCGGCAACGTCGCCTCCATCTTCCAGGTGGGCGACCTCATCGGCCAGCTCGAGGCGGCGGCGCGGGCGCGCGCGAGGGAGGCGGCGGAGGAGAAGGTGTTGGGCGAGACGGGGGCGGGGGCGGGCGCTTCTGCGGCGGGGGCGGGGCGGTCAGGCAAGGGGGTCGAGGGCGAGGGCGAGGGCGAGGGCGAGCGCAAGAGTATGGATAGTTGGACGCAGCCTGAGGACCTGACCGGCGGCGCGGACGGGTCGGGCGGCGGCGGCGGCGGCGGCGGCAGTGGTGGGGGTGGGCGTGGACGACGACGTCGTCGTGCACGTGGTCGGGGCGGTCGTGGAGCGGGCCAAGATGGGGACGAGGACGACGACGGGGACGAGGACGAGGAGGAGGAGGAGCGGTTGAGGTTCGGTCAGGAGCACTTCAAGATTTTCGAGGCGGGTGAGTCTGGCGTCGCTCTTGGAGAGTCCTTCCCTTCCCTCTTCGTCTGGGTCTTGGGCTGATGGGTACTGAGACCATGCTTCTGACGATGATGATGACGACGAGCAGTACCGGACCAACATCGGACGACACCGTCGCGGCTCAGCACATCGCAATACTTCCTGTAGTCGGTCCGAGGTCGCCACCCGTCCTGCTTCCGTAGGCAAACCGGCTGCTGATCCTACGCGTACGCGCCGGCCTCCTCGCGGCCGCGACCGCCCTAATCACCATCTCCAACCTCAACCCCAACCTCAACCTCATCCTTATCGACCCAATCGTCCCCTCGCAACAACCTCCTATGCCGGTTCATGCGAGGACGTAGTGCAGAGCCTATTACGTGCGTACCTGGGGCCTACATAGATGTCAAGGGGAAAGGGACGGAATGGGAAGGAGACGGGGCCGGAGCGGGGTATGGGTTATACGAATGCGAACGCGGCCTGGCTAGATACGGGTCCAGATGGGGGGGAGTTGCTGGCATGTGGTTGGGGGGGGGGGGGGGGGGGGGATGGAGGCCTAGTACGTGCTTGGCGTTGTGGTGGTATCTATTTGCTTGGCTCGAAGCTCAGAGGGCCTTGCCGTCCTTCTCGGTGATGCCCTGGCCGTGGTGCTCGGCGGCGGTGACCATGGAGCGCGTCTCGAGCGCGGCATCGTCCGCAGCGGCGCCGGCGGCGGTGGTGGTGGGGGCGATGGGCGCCGGCTGGGTCGCCGCGACGGGCGCCTCGCTCGCTGCGACCTTTTGCACGGCGCCGGTGAGGTTGCCCTGGGCATCGCGCAGCAGCAGCGCCGTGTCGTCGTCGTCCTGCCCCTCGTTGGCCGTCTCGTACCGGGACGCCTTGAGCAGGCCGTACACGGCGGCGGAGAGGAGGACGCCGACGATGGGCCCGGCGTAGTAGATCCATGTCGAGCCGTCGAACTCGGCCGCGATGACGTCTGGGCCGAGGGTGCGGGCGGGGTTGAGGGAGCCGCCTGTGAGGCCCGTTGCGAAGAGCTCGGCGAGGAAGAGGGCGAGACCGATGCCGACGGGGGCGAGGAAGGTGGCCTTGTGCTTCTCGCCGGCGAGCATGTAGATGGCGAACATGAGGAGCGCGGTGGAGAACATTTCGATGAAGAAGCTGAAGGGTGTTTTGACATATCAGCATTGAGAACAAGACGCTCTTCCGCACAAGGACAGGAGACTCACCCTTGTGCGACGGTGGTGCTGCCGCCGAGACGGGTACGCGAGTTGATGCCGCCGGGGATGATGAGCTGTCCGACACCGGCGGCTGCGATGGCGGAGACGAACTGGACGATGGTGAGGACGATGGCTCGGTACCAGGTCACGGCTCCGGTGAGGAAGAGACCGAGGGTGACGGCTGGGTTGAAGAGGCCACCGGAGACGCGGAAGAAGACCTGGAGAGTGATAGAAGGAGGGTGAGCCTGGAGCGAGCGTGATGGCAGGAGAATGAGACTCACCCAGGCATTGACGGCGAGGGCGAAACCAAAGCCGAGGGAGGAGAAGAGGAGCTGGTTGGTGTCGAGGGAGCCGCCCTGCTGACCGCCGCCCTGCCCGCTGCCGCCGCCCTGCCCGCTGCCGCCGCCCTGGACCTGGTCGGAGGAGGACTGGGAGAGCTGCTGCTGGCCTGCCTGGGTTGCGATGCCAAAGGAGAAGAGGAGGAAGAGGAAGGTGCCGCAGAACTCGGCGATGGCGGCGACGATCTCGTTCTTGACGTTGAGTCTGCGCTTGAGCTTGCCGAGGTCGTTGACGTCGTCCGTCTGCATGACGGAGGGGAGCTTGCTCTGGATCTGCTGGGCCTCGCGCTTGCGGCGGAGGTGCATCAGGTGGTGGTGGTGGTGCTTCTTGTGGTGCGGCTCGGTGGCAGGCTGCGGCAGGCCGGCCTCGAGGTTCGAGTCGTCGACGTACTTCATGGCGATGGCGGTGCGCGGGGTCGTGTCAGTCGTTGTCGTCGTGGGTGTGGGTGGTACTGAGGGTAAGGACGAGGAGGACGAGGAGGTCCTTCTTATGTATCCTCGAACACGGCCCCCACCGCTCCCTCCTTGCTGCGTTGACGCATGACGACCCACTGCAGAGCCCGTAGCCGCCGCCGCCACCGCCGCCGCCTCCGCCCCCGCCAACGACGCGAGTCGCACTGGTGACGACGGCGTCGAAACCTCGTTGGCGAGTCGGAGAAGCATGGCGCGCTCCCACAACCAGCGACGTCATTCATCACCACCACCATCATCATCATCACTCGGCGATTCGGAGACTGAGAGCACCGGTACAGCCGGTCCGAGGGGCCGTCGTGTCCCCCTTCCTCCACCCACGCCACGGCACGGCGCTCGGTGTCGCCAGCGCCTCTCTCCGCCAGGGCATCGCGTCGCCGACCACATCGCACCGCAGCGCACCCACCCACGCACTCCCACAGTCCATCCGCGACGCCGGCCGGCCTCGAATTCAAGACGCGTGCGAGCGCGGGAAGGAACCCAACACCAACACCAACACTCGGCGCTGCGAGGAGCCGAGCGCAAGAACAGCACCCCCTCAGCCAGCGCACGAGGGCCATCAGCCCGGGTTGCCTCGCCCCCTCCTTGCGCCGCGGTCACGGCACAGGGTCGATCTCATACGCGTACACATACACGCGCGTACGGCCTCGGCGCGTTCCCATTCTTCGCGTACGCATCGTCGCAGAAGACGGAGCCATCGAGCGCAACACACGCGCAACGCCGGATCGCCAACGCGTGACCCTCGCCCCCAAGGCAGCTGGGTGCAAGACCAAGGCAGCCGATACCGCAACCCTCGTGCGTGTTGAGCATCCCAGCCCAGACCCACGCCAACGCCCCAGTCCGTCTGGCCCATCGAGGCACCCGCAAAGGAGCGCCAGTCGAGCGCACACACGGCTGAGGTCTTGCCGTCGCTCCCTCCGAGGTGAGTCCCCCGTTGTTGTATGCTTGAGCCTGGCCACACGCGAGCTCAACTACATTCAAACTTCACAGCGTTATCCAGTTCCCACCATGTCACAACCAGATGCCACCGCATCGGCAGTGGCAACACCGGCCGGTCCGTCTGCCGCTGCCAATGGACACGCACACCCACCACCCAATGGCACAGCGCCGCCCAATCCATCCCTGGCAGGCGTCAACATGACCCGAGAGAAGATTCAGCAAATGGCATCGCGCATGCACGAGCTTCGACAGGCTGGAGCCACGCCAGAAACGAGCCCAGAGCTGGTCAGCATCCTCCGCAACTTTCATCTCTTCCAGCAGATCCAAAGAAGTACGTCCCGGACCCATCGTCCCTACCCGTTTCCATCCTAGTACAAATCTTGATCGTTTCCTTCCGGTCACAGTGCGCGAGAATGCCGCCGCGCAACCGGCTGCCAACGGTGCCCCCGCGGACGTCAAGGCAACGGCGCCAAACGGTGACAGCGCGCCCGCTGCCGACGCCGCCAATGTCGCCAAGCTCAAGCCTACCGCAGTCAAGGCGGAGCCGACGCCATTCAAGCCAGAGCAACTCCAGACCTTACAATCACAAATCCTCGCTTTCAAGCTGCTCTCGCGCAACCAGCCCTTACCCGAGCATGTCCAGCGCGTCATCTACTCGCCCGTCAACGGAGTCAAGAAGGAGGCCGTCGATACCGCGTTGCCTCAGCTTCGCGAGGTGGGCGGGCCCATCGGCAAGATTGCCGACTCAGCCCTCAAGCTCCACAATGCCATCGAGGCCCTCCGTGGCCCTGACAATAACGCGGCGCCTGGCGAGAGGCCACCCTCTCCCGTGCACGACCCATCCAGCTCCGTCTACCCTTACAACGCCTTCACCCACCCGCTCACCTACCTCTCCAATGCGCTGGCAAGCGGCAACGATCTCCTCGCGTCCAAGCAGCAGCGGTTACTCATCCCGAGCTTGATGCCGGCGGGTCTGAACCCACATCTGCTCCTCGACGAGCGGAATCGTATCATCAACGCCCGCATCCAGCAACGCATTCGCGAGCTCGAGTCGCTACCGTCCACAATGAGCCAGCGGGCAACCTTGCAGTCCCTCAAGGGCAAGGAGCCCGAGCTCATTCAAGACGAGGAATACTCCATCGGTGACAATGCCAAGCTGAAGGCGGTCATCGAGTACAAGTCGCTCAAGCTCCTCGGTCGGCAAAAGGCGCTGAGAGAACAGCTGGTCAACTCGTTGAACGAGGTGGCCACACTGGCGCTGGACCGCACAGCCTTCCGCCGCTTCAAGAAGCAGACGCTGCGCGATGCCCGGATGACGGAGCAGCTCGAGCGCAAGCAGAGGGCGGAGCGCGAGAAGCGGGTGCAGAGCAAGCATCACGAGTACCTGCAGTCGATCTGCAACCATGGCCGTGACTTGATGGCTGCGCATCGAAGCGTCCAAGCGCATGCACACCGCATCGGCAAGCTGGTCCTCAAGCTGCATGCGGACACGGAGAAGGAGGAGCAGCGGAGAATCGAGCGCATCGCCAAGGAGCGTCTGAACGCGCTCAAGGCCGATGACGAGGAGGCCTATCTCAAGCTCATCGACACGGCCAAGGACACGCGTATCGCCCACTTGGTCAAGCAGACGGATGCATACCTTGAGGGTCTCGCTCAGGCCGTCCAGGCGCAGCAGAATGACGATGTCCACGCCGATGCCATTGCAGCGGAGCGGTCGGGCCTCGGGCCGCTGCCTGAAGAGCTCAATGCCGACCAGCAGATCGGTGTCGCTGTGGACGAGACGATGTTTGGCGCGCGCAAGGATGCCGACATTGCCGACGACAAGGGTAAGGTCGACTACTACTCGGTGGCGCACCGCATTTCGGAGCGGGTTACGGAGCAGCCGTCCATCTTGGTCGGCGGCAAGCTGAAGGAGTACCAGCTCAAGGGGTTGCAGTGGATGGTGTCCTTGTTCAATAACCGGCTGAACGGCATCCTCGCAGATGAGATGGTGAGTCTGAAGTTGAGCCTTGAGCATGTTCAGGGCGAAGCGCTAATGCAAGTCACTCCTTTGTAGGGTCTCGGCAAGACGATCCAAACCATCTCGCTGGTCACCTTCCTCATCGAGAAGAAGCGACAGCCTGGTCCTTACCTGGTCATTGTGCCGCTCTCGACCTTGACCAACTGGATCAACGAGTTCGCCAAGTGGGCTCCCAGCGTCACGGTCATCGTGTACAAGGGCTCGCCACCCGCCCGCAAGGCGCTCGCCACTCAAGTGCGTCTGGGCAACTTCCAAGTGGTGCTGACGACGTACGAGTACATTATCAAGGAGAAGCATGTGCTTGGCAAGGTCAAGTGGCTCCACATGATTATCGACGAGGGCCACCGTATGAAGAACACGCAGAGCAAGCTCACGCTCACGCTCACTCAAAATTACACGAGTCGGTACCGGCTCCTGTTGACGGGCACGCCGCTGCAGAACAACCTGCCCGAGCTGTGGGCGTTGCTCAACTTTGTGCTGCCGCGCATCTTCAACTCGGTCAAGAGCTTCGACGAGTGGTTCAACACGCCCTTTGCGAACACGGGCGCGGGCGAGAACAACATGCAGCTCAACGAAGAAGAGGCGCTGCTGATCATCAAGCGTCTGCACAAGGTGCTGCGCCCCTTCCTGCTGCGCCGTCTCAAGAAGGACGTCGAGTCGGAGCTGCCGGACAAGGTGGAAAAGGTGATCAAGGTGCCGATGAGCCTGCTCCAGCTCAAGATGACGCAGTTTATGCGCAAGCACAAGTTCATTCCTGGCGGGGACGACATTGGGCCGAATGGCAAGCCGATGCCGATGCACGGGAACAAGGGTCTGCAGAACAAGCTGATGCAGCTGCGCAAGGTGTGCAACCACCCGTACGTCTTCCCGGCTGTCGAGGACCTGCTCAATCCGATGCGGCTCACGGGTCCGGACATCTATCGGGTGTCGGGCAAGTTTGAGCTGCTGGACCGCATCTTGCCCAAGATGTTTGCCACCAACCATAGAGTGAGTACAGTCCTGGTGAGGTTCCTGCTCGTCGAGACTTTGCAGGCTGACCATATCGCCTTGCCCACAGTGCCTCATCTTCTTCCAGATGACGCAGATCATGGACATCATGGAGGACTTCCTCAAGTTCCGCGGCTACAAGTTCCTCCGTCTCGACGGCCACACCAAGCCCGACGACCGTGCGGAGATGTTGGCCAAGTTCAACGCCAAGGACTCGGAGTACTTCATCTTCATCCTCTCCACGCGTGCTGGTGGTCTGGGTCTCAACTTGCAGACGGCCGACACGGTCATCATCTACGACTCAGACTGGAACCGTGAGTGGGCTTGAGTTGTCTTCTGATCATGGCAATGTGTTGACAGCGCTCTGTGCTTGCCATCTACAGCGCACCAGGACTTGCAAGCGCAAGACCGTGCCCACCGTATCGGCCAAAAGGTCGAGGTCCGAATCCTGCGTCTCGTCATGGAGAAGTCGATCGAGGAGACGATCCTGGCGCGAGCGCAGTTCAAGCTTGAGATCGACAGCAAGGTCATCCAGGCTGGAAAGTTTGACAACCAGGCTAGTGCGGAGGACCGGGACATGCTGCTGCGTGCCTTACTGGAGGACAATGGCGATGACGACGAGGAGGAGCGCGGGGACCTCAACGACGACGAGCTCAACGAGATTCTGGCTCGCAAGGAGGAGGAGAAGGAGCTCTTCGGACGCATGGACCGCGAGCGCGAGGCCAAGGAGATTGCCGACTGGAAGGCGGCGGGCAACAAGGGCAAGCCTCCCCCTCGGCTGATCCAGGAGCACGAGCTGCCGGCCGTGTACCAGGGCGACATTGACAGCAAGAACGTGAGCAAGGTCGAGGAGGAGCTGCCCCAGGTGCGCAAGCGGACCGCGGTCAACTACGACGACGGCATGACGGAGGACCAGTGGGTGCGCTCCGTCGAGGCGGGGGAGAACCCGGAGGACGTGGCGATGGAGCGCCGCCGGCGACGCGAGGCGAAGCGCAAGCGCAAGGAGAGCAGCGGCTTGCTCGACGACGACCTCGCCGAGAGCACGCCCGAGCCGGCGGGCTCGTCGTCGTTCCAGGCGGCCAAGCGGAGCCGGAATCGCAAGTCGGGCACCAACTTGGCGGCGATGGGGTACGAGGGCGGCGAGGCGTCGCCTGGTGGTCCCGGTGGCGGCGGCTCGTCATCGGCGCGGAAGCGCAAGCGCATCGACGACTCGCCCGTGGACGAGGCCGACTTTGAGGAGCCCAGCTCGGGTGGCGGCGGGCGGCGCGGCGGCACGAGCACGCCGTCCGGCCCGCAGCAGGGTGGTGGCGGCGGCAAGCGGCGCAAGCCTGCCCAGTCGACGGACGAGGTCCGCCTGCGGATCCGCGACGCGATGACCGTCGTGTACAATGCGCTGCTGCACTGTCAGGATGGCGATCGGCGCCGGTCGGATGTGTTCATGGACAAGCCGCGCAAGACGATCTATCCGGAGTACTACCTGTGAGTGGGAAGCTACCCTTCGCCGGGTTGGCTCGCTGTGCCTTGCCTTGCCTTGCGTACTGACTGGCTTCTCCTCGACAGCATCATCCAAAAGCCCATCGCGATGCGGGACATCAAGAAGAAGATTGACCAATTCGTCTACAAGACGGCGTCGCAATGCCGGGACGACTTCCTGCTCATGTTCCAAAACGCGCGCACCTTCAACGCCGACGACTCCATCGTCTTCCTGGACGCCGAGGAGCTGAACCGCGTGTTTGAGCGCACGTTTGCGAGGGCGGTGGTGGAGCATGATCTGCCCGAGGCGGACGAGTTTGGGGGCGCGGCTGGGTTGGCGGCTGCTGCCGCTGCGGCGGAAGCTGAGGAGGCGGAGGCGGGGGAGGGTGGCGGCGGTGGGGCGGGCGATGAAGACGAAGACGACGACGAGTACGACGACTCGGGCGTCGGCGGGGACGATACCAAGGGCAGCGCAAGTCGGAACGGCGGCGGCGGCGCTGACGACGTCTCGGGAACGAGCACGCCCGTCCTCGGCAGCGGGGGCGGGGGCGGGGGCGGGTCCGGGGGCGCCAAGACGAAGCTCAAGATCAAGATGTCCAAGAAGGGCAACGCTGCCAATGGCGCCGGCGGAGGCGGGGGCGGCAAGGGGTCGGCTCCGTCTACGCCTTCTGGTGCCGGCAACGGTGCGGGCGCGGGCAAGAAGGGCCGGGCGAGTGGTGCGGGTGGGAAGCGCGGTGGTGGGCGCGGCTCGGCGGCGGCGGCGGCTGCGGCCGCTCCTGCCAGCGATGAAGAGATGAGCGACGACGAGTGAGATGGGAACGCAATCAAGACGGGGGGTTATCCCAGATGCCTTCTGGCCGTCTTCTCGTATTCCCGTCCCCCTGTCTATAGGTTCCTTTACCGCTGTACGAGTACTACTACCTTTGTCCTGCTCTCCTCTCCATCCGATTCGACGTGCTTGAAAGCCTTCCCCTTCTCTTACCCCTTACCCTTCGTACCTCCTCCCTCCGTGCCTCGAATCTGAGAATCTGCGCGCGTATGACATAGACGATGGACGGGTCGCAAGCAGTACGAGTACGAGTACCTCGCAGGACGGACTGGTGAGCAAGGTAGAGAGAACAACGGCAGGGAAGCAAGGAGCAAAGCACAACAGAAGAGTGGGGGACGCGTCGCGAGTCCTCCGGGTCGAAACGAATGTGTACGTACGTATGTGCGTCTGTGGAGTCGCTCTTGGCGAGACCGTATATATATGTGTGTGTGCGAGAGGGCCGACCGTCGCGGGCCGCGGCCCCTCTTTGAAACGAGTGTGAGTTTTGAGAGGTGTGTGTGCTGGTTGCAAAGTAGGTGGTGGGACGCGCCGGCGAGGGCCGTCCTTCCCGTTTCCGTTACTTGAGGTTCCTTGAGCGTATTGACGCGACGGTTTGTTAGTGCAGGGCGAGCAGAGACGAGTGCGAGGCGTTGCTGGAGTCGAGAGCGGTATGACGACGGGCTGGAGCCGAGTGGTGAGAGGCGAGGGCCGACGGGCGAGTATCGAGGCTGAGGAGCTTGAGGCTTGCGGTCAGCGCAAGGTCTCCGAGCGCCGAACAACCGTCGCGGACGCAGGTAGGGTCCGCGCGTCGAGGGCAACAAGAGGCTTGTGCATCGAGCCTGCCATACCCATGCCCATGCCCATGCCCATGTTCATCGGCATGAACGACGTCGGTCGGCCATAGACGCCAGCGTGAGCTTGGAGGAGCTGTTGCTGCTGGGCCGCCATCGCTGCCGCCTGTTGGAGCTGAAGAGCTTGTAGGTTGGGAGCGCTGCCGCCGTACACGGACATGTGCTGGTGAGGTGGGTAGCCCATTCCTTGAGGATTTGACGCGGACAGCGCAGCCACCATTCGCTCGTGTGCTCCCGTCCCTTGACCAGAGTAGTAGCCCTTGCTCGCCCCACTACCCGCGCCGCCGAGAGCAGCCGGTGAGAGTAGATTGCTGTGCGACGTGTTCGGGCTGTATGGGGACGAAGGCGTGGCAAGCGGGACAGGTCCACCGACGCCGTACATCATCGTGCTTGTTCGCGAGCCTGCAGCCCCGGACGGGCCCCACCCGGGTGGCGTAGCGAGGAGCCCACCTGCCGAAAAGCCATGCCCGCTGGAGCTCATACCCTGCATCTGCTGTAGTGGAGCAACAGAAGCCATGGACACGCCCCTGCCTAGTTCGGCGGGAGTGGGCATCGTCGATGAGCGGTCCGGCGAACGCTGACGGATTGAAGCTGGCGCGGGCGGCGAAAGCAGGCCTCCGTGCGTCATCATTACGCCGGACGAGGGCGAGGTCCGCATCTGGGGACCGGGCAGACGGCTCTGACGGCGCTCAGAGGTTGAGGCGGTGTCGTGCTCGTAGTACGACGCACGCAGATTGACAGCGGACGAGGACCGCATCTGGCCAGAACGATCGTTGTTCACCGACAGCAAGGTCGAAGACCGTTCGTTGCTCGTAGTCCGCTTGTCGTCTACGCTGCCTTGTCGCTTCGCTTGCGGATGCTCTGGAGCGTACGCAGACTGCCAACTCTTCTCCTTGTGGTCGCGGCGCGAGTCGGAGGGTCCGACACCTTTGACAGCGTCACCAGCTCCGTAGTCATGAGCGTGGAGAACCGAGTTGCGCTGATCGCCCTTGGCCCGTCTCTCACGCGCTTCGGCCAGCATGGTTTTGTTCCGCTCCAACGCTCGCCGATTTGCGTCCTCCCGTCGCCTTTCCATCTCCCGTTGCCGTGCTTGTGTCTCGAACGCCCGCCTCTGTTGATCGCGACGGGTGGCCTGCAACATCGAGAGGGGAAGGTCCTCCTCATCACTGTCTGGAGCGACATTCTCCTCGGCAATCACGCTCTGCGTCAACGGGCCAGGGAGCGCCTGTTTCAGCTGCCGAACCAGTATGGCATCGGCAGCCGCCTTGGCCGCGGCGACCTTGAGCGCTTCTTGAGACTGAGCTATGGCCGCCTCGCGTCGCCGTCGAGCCTCTGCTTCCTCCTCGAGACGAGCAGCCTCGGCCCCATCGTCTGATGTCGGAGCGGCCGGTACGGAAAGAGGCACCACGGGCGGTGTACGTGGTGCGAGCCATGGCGCTGCAGTGCTCGCCGCATTCATGCCCGTCGCCGAAGCCACACGACGCGGCGCCCCTTGAGACCGTACCGAACCCGCGACCTCGCGAGCGCGGAAGCGCTTGGGCGCAGCCGACACCGGCAGCCACGATGGTACCGGCACGCCGGCCAGGGCGCACACCCGCGGAGAGTGCAGAAGCACAGGCAGTTTGGATGTGCGTACAGCTTGTGGTTCGAGGGAGGGGCCTTCCTTGCCCACATTGACGACGTGCCAGTCCACCATACGCTCTGCGAACCGGGGCCGGAGCACCCACACCGTCATGGGGTTCGCCACCTTGACCGCAGAGCCCCCATTCGCGACCGGTGCCTTCATGAGCGCTTCCGGGCTGACCGGTGGCCGCTTGCCCATCTCCGCCATCACGCGATCTGGTGCGATGAGCTCGCTGCCGTACTTGCGCTGGAACCAGGAGATTTCGACCTCTTGCATGCGGTTGAGCTTGCGCGTCTTCAACGTACGCATCACCTGGGCTCGCGCTAGTGCGATGCGGAGCCCGCCTCGAGCGAGCGAGGTTGTCGAAGCATGGTCCACCAGGTACGATGCCGGGTTGGTCGAGCGCGGGAAGCGTACGTCCGCGAGTGGGTTGGCTGGCACATCCGAGTCGACACCAGAGCCGTTCTTCGCAGCCAAGGCCACAGCAGCCAGAGGTTGAGCCGTCGGGTTGGAAGGTACGAGGAACTGTGGCGCGAGGTGAGGGTGGATCTTGAGAAGCGTGCAAGTGTACAGCGCCCGTTTGGCCGGTACATCTAGACCCGGTAGGGTGGGACGAACCGTGACTCTGCTGGTGATCTCCTCCTCGTCTTCCTCATCCGAAGACGCCTTCCAAGCCGAATCAGCGGTGCCGCCCTGTGAACCGTCACGCCGCCGATCTCCGCTTCTTTTTCGTGGAGCGAAGGTGCTTCCGTTCGTCTTGGTAGCCGTTGGCATTGGCGCCGCGGGCGCCGACTCCTCGCTTTCCCCTTCCTCCTCCCCATAATCGTCTTCGGAGTCATCATCGTCTGCTTTGGCCGAAGCGAACAGTCCAGGACGATGGACCATCTTGGGTCTCCGCTCGCGACGTGCCCGCTCCGCGTACAAGGCCGCCTGCCGATCCAAATCGCGCATCTGAGCTTCGGTGAGACATCGTCGTGACGACGACGTGGTCCTGCTGAATCCTCGCGCCGCGTTGCTTCGGTGGAAGGATGAGCTCGGAGGTAGAGGCGCCGTCGAGCTAGGCGGTGAGAAGCCCAATGACGACCCTCCCGTCGTGATGGGAGGCAAGGAGGTCATGAGGCTCTCCGGCGAGGCGTAGACCGACTCTGCCATGCTTGGCCGGCTCAGGGTGGGATGATGGGAATCGATGCTGGTTCGGCCAGGGCCGCTCGCGTTTGCTAGTTCTGTCGAAGTATATTAGCAGTGTCAGAAGTCAATCGCTACTTTGATCCACTCAGAAGACGACGTACCGCTATCAGTCTCCAGAGCTTGAACGGACAGTACAGCCATCATGAGCTCGTCACCGATGTCGAGCGACTCGTCAGAGGGCGCGGCCTTCTTGTGAGTTGATGAGGGTGTGGGTACACCCGCTTGCGCAGGCATCGCGTGTGTTGGTCTCGAGGACGTGCGATTCGTAATCGTCTTCGGTGTTGCTGGATTTGACGCCACTAAACCCGTGGCAGAGCGCGGCGAGCTCTTTGGTGACTCCTTGCTCGGAACGGTTCGGACGCGCTGCGGACTCTCGACGTCGGAGACGCCTAGTGAAGGGAACGAGAGAGAAATCGGAACTTGTGGCTTGCTCGGCACGATCTTCAACATCGCCGTCGCAGCCAAGGGTCTGGCCTTGCCGTGCCCGTCTTCGGAAGGTAGGTGCCTGATGCTACCAAAGAAGTCCATCTTGCCCGAGTCCGTGATGACTGGCTCCAATCCCAGCGCGGGCGACCGTGGGGAAGCCATCAGTGTCTCCTCATCTTTGGACGAGTCCGGCGAGGAGTCATCGACGAGGCCCGGCGTCGGTGGGTCGGACGAGTTGGATCGGCCGAACATCTTGCGCCGGATACTGAGCTTGAAAGACGAAGTTCTGGGCAACGCCTGACCAGATGAGGACGTGGCTGGACTCAGCAGCTGCGAAGATGTGCTGGAGTCTCTGGTTCCACTCCTGCCGGGCGCTCCTTGATGAGCAGTGGCTGCGGAATCACTCCTGTAAAGGTCGTGCAACCGGCTGGGCCCTGAACCCATCGAGGTGGAGCCCAGCTGTTGTCGGTGTTGGCCAGAGGCTAACGGTGATCGCGCAGGCGTACCGAGCTTGCTCTTCGAAAGTCGGGATTGATCCAGGGCTGATGCCGAGGGCGACACCGGAAATGACGATGCCGAACTAGAGAACGACGACGAGCGCGAGGTCAGAGATGAGCTTGACTGTGACGAGGACGTTGACACCGCTGAAGAAGGTGACGCGTCCGCCGGTAGACGCGACGGAGGCAGCTTGAGTGATTTGTGCCCCGCGCCCGTGCTTTGCGCCCCGCCGTGCTCACTCGACGAGCTGGCGCTCGCCGCTACCTTTGACGAAGAGAGATTGAATCGCATGTAGGCGGCTGAAAAGACTGGTACAGGCGGGGCCGACGTTGAAGGGACCTTCGTAGACGTGGTGGTCGTCGCTGTCGACGTCGTCGAGCTATCGCGCTTTTGGTCAAGACTCTTGCGAGCAGGCGTGTCCGTGTTGGCCTTCTTCCGCGTAAAGGAGAGTGACCGCAAACGACTTCTTGAAGGAGGGTCTGACGTTGGAGGAGAGAGCGTGTCGGCCTCAGATGGCCACTTGAGCCCTTGCTGCTTGTGAGAAGAAGAGCCGCGTCGGGGGATCCGATCCAGCTCTGCGGGAGAGAGCTGTGGACTCCGAGCCGGCGACGAGGCTTGCGAGGCGCTTCTTGCCCCAGGATCAACGAGGTCCGTCGTAGAAGTGCTTGGAGACGTTGAGGCTGATGCAGTTGGAGATGCAAACGGCGAGAGAAAGGAGCGAGATGAACTTCGACGAAGCGGACTGAGTAGTGATCGTGTTTCCTTGAGAGTAAAGATCGGTGGGGAGCTCGGCGACAGGCCGGCCGGGTTGGGTGAATCCGAGACCGATGGCGAGGATGAGAGTGCAGATGTTGGCGGCCGTATTGAGGATGACGTCCTCGATGGGACTGGCTGTCCAGTCGGAGTCTGATCGACGCCGTCTTCTTGTCCGCTCGAACGTCGGAAGCTCAGATGGCGGCGCAACGAACGCGTAGGACTTCGACTTGGCGGAGCACCAGCTGCTCTTGACGGAGCCGCTGCTGATGTCGCCGCTGGCCCTGATGCGGATTCGTTGCCCGAGTGATCGTCCTGGATGGACTCGATGGGCTCGACCAAGCTGTCGGATGACCTTGCAGACGCGACGTCGTGATCCGCACTCGCACCTTTTCCTCCCCTTGACGTCGACCGCGACCTGCTCATGGACGTCGTCGGCATGGACAATGGCGACAAGATTCGAGCATTTGCAGCTGGCTGGTGAGCCCGAGGAGGTCGCGACAGCCCTGCCGGCGGCGACATGGAACTGTATGCCCAGAACACGGCGCTCTTGCCGATGCTTCGACCGATGATCGGCAGACCTCCCCGAGCAGAACGGTGGCCACTAGGCGCCCGTACTCGACCTGCGTCGCCTCTGCAAAGGGGACGGGATCTTCTTTGGCCTTGGCTTGTGACGCGAGGTTGAAGGGAGGTGAAAGGACCGAAGCTCGAGGGTAGGAGAGGAGGTATTACGAGGATGTCCCAGAGCTCGGCGGCGGGCTCGAAGGCACAATTGTCCTCGGGCCGGATCCTAGTGCTGCCCCTGCGATGCTGGCGCCTGGCGGATCTCGGCAGTCTACAGGGCTGTCCAGAGTTGTGCAAAGGGGTTCAGGCGAAGGGACTGCCAGAGTACGGTCAGCTGTTACAAAAGCGTAGCTGCGAGCACCTTGCCAGCGAGAAGACTGACGTGCAGATTGCTCACTCACTGCAGATCACGAACACAGTGCAGGCACTCTGGCACTGGGAGCCAGTCAGCCAAAACACCAAGCCGCCAGACACCAGAGCGGATGAGACCGAAGGTGGGGAGATCTGCTGGGAAGAAGCGGTGGAGCAAGTGAGCGTGAGCAGAGTCGGTGAGGACTGAGGACGGAGGCTGGTGAGGATCAGCATGATCCACACATTGTTGACGCACCAAATCAAGAAAGAGTGCCCGGGCCTCCGATACCCGAGCACAGGAGCACTTGTTAGTGCTGGACCTGTCGTTCATCGCTTGAGCCACTCGAATCCTGCCGCACTCCTGGCCGCAACCGGCCAACACCAAGTGCTCCTGTGTCCTGGCCTGTTGCTCTTGCGGTGGATCCATCTTGCAACCCGCTTGAGGATCACTGCGCTGGGTGACTTGCTCTGGTTTGGCCATCCGTTGCTGACGCCCCGTCGTCGCATCTGTTGTCCTTGTCGTTGCGAGAACGCGTCAACGTGTTGGACGCGCCGCGCGCCTTACCCGCCACACTATTTGACTTGGCCGACAACCTCCTTTGCTGAAAGGATCTCCTGAGAAGACAGTTAGCAAACTCGCGCTATAGCGCAACGCCGTCCGACATACCACGCGTGAGGAGTGCAAGCACGTGCGATGAGATGTGAAGGGCACGGACGGTTCAGTCACTGTTCAAGCCTAGCGGCCGGGCCTGGTGAGAGGCTCACCTGGTTACACCTTGCCCATCCAATGCGACGTTCGTGGCGAGTCCGTTCCATTCTGTGTGACCGTGGATAGCTGTGCTTATCACCGGTCGTGATCGTCAAGCATGGATAGAGGCGGGTTGGATGCTGATGCTGATGCCATTGTCACAAGAGGCGCCGCCCGAAGTAACACGATCATACCGCGCCCGCCTTCTTGACGATGCTCACGATGTCACCGTCTTCGAGGACGTGACTGCGGAAGTGGGGCCCAAGCTGTCAGTACAAAGGTAGAGACGGTGAGCGATTGAATCTACTCACTCTCCTCCCACGCGTTGTCCTCGAGCATACTTTGCGCTCGTACCCCATACCATCGCGCTGGACGTCGAGTCTAGTCAGCGACTGTACAGAATGACAAGACAGCACGCAACTCACTACTTGAACTGCCTGAAGATCTCGCGGTGGATGGCATTACAGAAATGCTCGACCGTGCACTTGCCACGCTTCAGTACGACGGGTGAGGAGAAGTCGGGCGCCTTGCCGCGTGGTCGAGTGTACACTCGGACCAAGTCGAGCTCGGACCAGCATACCTCTAGGAGCTCGTCGATGTTCCATGCCTTGCCGGAGGAAATGGGTACGCTCTTGGGAATGCGATAGAGCAAGTCGAGCTCTTCGATAGAGACTGGGAACGGGACGGCTGGGTCAGTCCAACAGGCAAGAACCGCTGCGACCTCTGGAGGGTGCTCACTTGCATCGATCTTGTTCAGGACATAGCTGTGGGAGATGGAATGATCAGCAACTATGGCAGTCAACAGTTTGCCGAGCAGCACTACTCACATCGCAGGGATGTATATCCTGTTGCCTTCGACGACACTGTGCGTAGAGGTTAAGTCAGTCTTTGCAACATGACGATTGACGGATCGCCCATCGCTCCTCACTCAATCAGCTGTTCCAGAGTCGCATCTTCCCGGAATGCAACCTCTGCGTTTGCCATCCGATATTCGGCTATCACGGCTCGAATTTCATCGTGCTCGAGCTTTGTGAGAGGTACAGTCTGCAAAATCATGTATCAGTACGCTTTGATTGTGAACGTCAAAACGGGTCAGGCTCACATTTGTGATGGAGAGACCGCCTTTGTCCTTCTTCTTGATCAAGATGTTAGGTGGCTTCTTGTTCAACCTGATGCCGAAGCCCTCAAGCTCGTTCTCGATGATCTGTTTGTCTTTCTGTGAGAGGCGAGCACATCTGAATCAGCGTCGCTGTCCCTGGGCCGCCTCTACAGGGCCTAAGGGTGCTCACCAATGGCTTCGTAACATCTAGAACGATGAAGATGAGGTTGCATGTTCTTGCGACTGCGATGACCTGACGTCCACGACCTTTGCCGTCTTTGGCGCCCTCGATGATACCGGGCAAGTCGAGGATCTGGAGCTTGGCTCCGTTGAGCTCGAGAGTACCGGGCACGGTTGTCACTGTGATATCGTTTACAAATGTCAATGAGAGAAGTCCAGCATCTTACAGAATCTGATGCGCTTACAGGTTGTGAACTCGTATGCTGCTGCCTCTGAGTGTGTTCCGGTAAGGTGGCTCATGCTGCAAGCGCAGAAGCAGCAGGATCAGCAAGGTGCCTGCGGTTGAAGGTAGAGCTGAACTCACAGAGTAGACTTGCCCACGGATGGGAAGCCGACGAAGCCAACACTGGCGATGCCTGTACGAGCGACATCGAAGCCTACTCCGGCACCTCCGCCGCCACCACCGCCTGAGGGTGAGATGAGCTCGCGCTGCAGTTTGGCCAGCTTGGCGCGGAGCTGGCCCAGATGGTACGAGGTGGCCTTGTTCTTCTGCGTCTCTGTCAGGACATGGCAGGGCGGAGACGTGGCGCTGAGTGAGAATGCAGCATACGAGCACCTTGAGAAACACTGGCGGACTCACTGGCCATCTCATCTCTACGATGGAGGCGGGTGCATAACAGTCAAGGTCAGTCGTGTCTGCCGGCAACCAGGTTGGGCAACGCCGGCGAGCGCTCGATGACCACTTACTCGATCTCTTTGATGCGCTGAAGGGTCGTCATCGTGGCAAGGATACGCGCGCACGCGCTCGCACTTCCGTTCTCTAGTCTTGAGTGTTGAGCGTGGGTGTTGTCGAGCCCGCCGAGAACGTCTTGCTGGGGCTCGCAGTAGGCTGTTGGTGGTCGTCACCTCGTCCGAGCTCAACTTCGGGAAGCTGGTGTTGGGACGCGACGGCAACGCCTACGCCTACGCCTTCGCATCGTCACCGGAGAGTCGAGGCGTGGGAAAGGTAGCCCTCCACTTGGTCGGCTCTCGGTCCGGGGCACTGGGCCAGGCCCGACCTGACCTCGGGTTGCTCGGACTCGCATGTCTTTGATGAGGGCACCGCCAGCGCGTACGAGGACACGACGCGGTCATCGCCGATGAAGGGTGCCGACTGCCGGCCTCCAACACACGGACGGCGGGGCGATCACTCGCGCGGGCTCGTAGGGCGCTCTCTGCGCTACCCTCGTCACCTGCGCGTGCTTCCATAAGCCTGGGAGCTGCCATCTTGGCCATCAGTCTCAGCTTGATGCCACTGGCGATGGACGACAACGTACGAGGACATCTCCGCGCCCAACGCCCAACGCCCCAGGTCCCAAGCGTACGGACACACTCGGCGGCCAGCATGACCAGATGAGATGGTGTCTGTCTCGGCAATGGTGCCATCATCTCGTATTCATTCCGACCCAAGGGCGTTTCGTTAAGCTGGAAGAAGCCGTGATGGCGACGAGGCGTGAGGCGCCCACGGGCCCATGGTCGCTTTCACAGCAAGTTGTCCCGTAGCCCGTACGCTCGGTCGTACCTCGTAACACCTCACTTCGACACGCTCAGCTGGTGCTGCAAGCTGGCCCAGCTCCCTAGTTTCATCTCGGTCTGGGCGCGGTGGCAAAGAAGACCGCCTCTTATCAAGGGACTGGGGTACAGAGCTGTCAAGAGTGTCGCTGGCTAGGGTTGCCTGTTGCTCAGCTCCATAAAGGCCGTGGGTCCTTCGTGTTCAAGGTGAGTCAGCCTGGTGTTGCCCTTGTCACTCCCACGTCGTTGATCTTGTCGTCCTCAGCAGGACCGTATCGGCCAGCCATGTCGACAAGGTCGGCCCCAAGGGACGACGTTGCGGCGTCGCAAGCACCAAGCAACTTGCGCACCACGTTGACGCCGCCAGATTCCATCATCAGTCGCGAGCCTATCTTCCCGCCACCGCAGATTGCGCTACCAAGTACACCAGACATGTCGACGATCGAAGAAGAGGGAACGCCCTCCGCGCTCTCGAGGCACTTGGGGCGGGTCAAGGCCGGAAGTGTCCACAGCGTGCCGTGAGTGAGGAGCAGCAACATGGAGTCTCACTCAGGCGACGATGGCTGACCACCGCTTTCCTCCTTCAGCAGTGTGCGGAGCTTGTCACCGTCGACCTTTGGCCAAGGGGCACAAGGCATCGGCTTGCATCAAAACCACTCCCAGCAGACGTTTGGGAAGTCCAAACGCTTCGTCGATGACACCCCGAACGGAGCCGATCGTGGCGCGGCATACTTTGACGAGCGCGAAGACAATGCCAACGGCACCGTCAACGACGTGGATGATGACCAGGACCTGTACCCCGATGACGAGACAGAGAGGACGCCCCATGCGTCTTCCTTTCCAGCACCGCCACAACGGGGCACCAGCTTGGACAAGCGCGCCGCTCGATTCTCCAACGGTCCCACGGACGAGATCTTCACGACCGCACGGCAAGCAGTACCGCCACGTCGACTCGGCTCTGGCGCCGATACCTTCTCCCGTCCTCGCGATGTCGAGCGCAACACGGTGGCAAAGCTGACAAATGGCTCTCAGAGTGGTCATGCCTTCCTTCGCGACGAGCCCGAGCGTCCCGGTCGAGCCCAAAGCCCAAGTGGGGACAGCCAGTACAGCTCTGGCTTCTATCGTCGCACAGGCGCCAAGACAGATCTAGACTACTGGAATCCTCCCGCACGCGGCGCTCTCAGTCTCAAGCCCGATCATGGGCCGATTGCCAACTTGCCCGACTGGACCAACATGCGCGCCAATGATCCCACCGCCTTTCCAATTAGCCACATTCAGAAGGACGTCGAGTACAGGTATGTCGATGGGGCGCGTCCTGAAGATATTCTCGAGCTCACGCCGGATTTCTCTCACCGCAGTATTCAGCGGTTGGTGTCGCCGGCCATATTCGAACAGCTTCTCAATGATCGTCTCGGTCGCCACCGATTCCGTGAATACCTCAACACGGTCGGGGCCGACAGCCGCGAGCTCGACTGCATGCTCGACATTCAAGAGCACGTGCGAGCAATTCAGATGCTCAAGAAGGGCAGCGAGGCGCTGCACGAGGTGTACGTGCGCAATCCAGAGTCGCGCGTCGAGCTGCCGTCAATGCTTTCGGCCGACTTGCTCGAGTCGCTCCGGACGACTCATGCCATCGAGCATCAGCTTCAAGGCGTCCATACCCACCTCGCCCAGACACTGTTCAACTCGACGTTCCAGACCTTCATTCGGGCAAGCATCACGGAGCACAGCCGAGTGCGCCTTGGCTCGTTCGCCACCGCCGACGACAGCGATGGGCTCGGCGCCGCCTTCGTGCTAACCAACCCTCGGCTGCGAGACCACCCAATCGTACTGGTCTCGCCCGCCTTCTGCGAGCTTACGGAGTATCCCCAAGAAGCCATCCTCCAGCGCAACTGCCGATTCCTACAAGGTCCCTCCACATCACCCGCCTCGGTGCAGAGGATCCGCGACGCGCTCAACACGGGAAGCGCGTCGGTCGAGCTCTTGCTCAACTACAAGCGCAGTGGCGAGCCGTTCTGGAACCTGCTCTGCATCATTCCGCTCCGGGACGCCAAGGGACGCGTGCAGTACTTTATCGGCGGACAGGTCAACGTCACGGGCTCGCTCACGACGCAGGGTCTTTCCTTCCTCCTCGGCGGGGGCCGCTCGTACGAGACGCTCCCGGACGAAGCTACGACGCGTCGGTACGGGGTGGAAGCGAGCCCGACGCTGATGCGGTTCCTGTCGACGTCCGACTTGCATGCGGACAGTCGGAGCGTGCGCAAGATGGGCACGGAGAGCCGCGTGTCGTTGAGGGATCGCGCTGGGGCGGCTGGTGGTGTTGGTCCTGGCTCAACAGGGGGTCGCGCAGCGGGCGCGCAGACGACGCATCGCAATGGGTATCCCATGCCTGCGCTCGAGCCGCTTACGAAGGACCGGGACGGGCACAAGAATGGCGGGCTGGGCCTCAGCAATGGCACCAGCAACGGCGGCGGCGGCGGCCTGATGAAGCGTCTCAACCCCTTCCGCAAAGCGCCCGCCCCGTCCCAGTCCCTCGGCCTGACCGCCGAGAGCGAGGTGCGCCGCACGGGCGGCACGCTCGAAGAGCACATGGAAGATTTCAACGCGACCTACTCGCGCCTCGCCCTCGTCCGGCGCGAGAAACGCGAGATCCTCTTCGTCACGGCGGCCCTGCTCTCCTTCTTCGACCTGCCGACGGCGACGCCGGAGCAGGTGCACGACTCGGCGCTGCTGCATGCCGACGTGCTCTCGCTCGTGTGTGGCGAGAGTCGGGAGGAGACGAGGCGCGTGAGGACGATGATTCAGGATGCGATCCGGGGAGGGAAGGCGCTCAAGGTGCCGGCGCGCATTCGGCAGCCCAAGTCGGGTCTCTTTGGGTCGTCGAGCGCGGCGATCAAGTCGAGCGTGTTGCATGTGTGCCCCTTGCGAGGTGAGACTTTCTTCAAAGAGACCCCTTTTCTGGTCGTCGCTGAACCCGTCCTCCTTCTCTGCAGACGTTCAGAACCAAGCGTCCGCCGTCGTCATCGTCTTTGCGTGACGTACGACGTCCCTGTGCATTGCTTTCCGCCTACGCGCCAGTCTTACCATTCTAATTGTAACTTGATTTCACGCGGGTGCGAAAGGGCTCGTGGCCGCCTGTACATCGCATAGAGATGTCATCCTTACTGCATCACAAGGCAATGGCGCGTGGCCACGCGTCGTTTACACCGACGAGGACTGTGAGATGGAGCACAACGACGCGTCAGCATCACGGTGGGACAAACATGACGGCCTGTGAAGTCGATGGGATGCTTACGGAGATGAAGAACCACTTGTCGATGCTCGGGTCGACGGGCTCGGCGGGCTTGGGGTTGGCCGCGGGCACGGCGGAGATGGCCGCGTCGGAGCCGGACACGAAGCCCTTGAAGCCCTGCACGGTGGAGTTGGTCAGGGAGACCTCGCCGGGCTGGGTCTGAAGAGGGACGTGTCAATTTCTAATCGCTGTCAGTGGCACGGTGGGAGGTAAGGCCAACTTACCTGGCCGCTGATGAGGCGCTTCCATGCCTCGTGGCACTCCTTGACGATGTCGACGGCGTAGGCACGGTTCTTCGCCTCGCCGGAGAAGGCAAACTGGTTCTCGGGCTTGCCGTCGGGAATCTGGGAAGGGAAGGAGTGGGTGAATATGAGGAGAGTACATAGCAGGAAGGGACAAGCTCACCTTGTAGATGCGGAACCACTCGTTGGTGGCACGGACGAGACCGGGGAGATGGCGCTCGACGTCCTCAATGTCGTTGAGCTTGGAAGCGAGCGGGTCGTTGACGTCGATGACGATGACCTTCCAGTCGGTCTCGCCCTCGTCGAGGAGGGCCATGACGCCGAGGACCTTGACCTGCTTGATCTGGCCGGTGTAGCCGACCTGCTCGCCGATCTCGCAGACGTCGAGGGGGTCGTTGTCGCCCTTGGCCTTGGTGTCCGGGTGGGTGTGGTTGGGGTCCTCCCAGGTCTGGGGGAAGGCGCCGTAGTTGAAGATGTAGCCGTGGTGGGGGAAGCAGTTGCGGACGTAGCGGAGCTTGCCCTTCTTGACGTCCTGCTTGATGGGGTTGAAGCCCTCCTCCTTGGAGATCTCGAGCTTGGCGTTGGTCCAGCGCGGGACCTCGACGACAAAGTTGAGGATGCCCTGGGCCTCGTCTGCCCAGAGGGGGATGTCGTGGAAGGGCGAGGCGGGCAGGCCGGTGCGCGCGTTCTCGAAGAAGACGCGGTACTCGAGCGTGTTGGGGGCGCCGACCTGGCGGATCTTGAAGTCGGAGGCGGCCATCTTGGGCAGCGTCGAGGCGGCTGAGGACGAGGCGAGGTGGCGGGCGGAGAGGGCGATGCGTTGGAGGGCGAGTCTGCTGTTGGACATGGAGAGACGCTCGTCGTCGTCGAGGTGAAGGTGCTGGCGGGGTGGGTGCGTGTTGCGGGAGGCCCGTTCCCAACCTTCCAAGACCTCATCACACCATCGTCTCCAGCCTTCCCCAACGCCACCCGCCGGCCATCGCCGACCGGCTCCTTCGGCCCGAGATGGGCACCGGCATCGGGCGCTTCCATCCCTGGCACGCGCAACCGGGATGGGCGAGGATCGCCGCTGGATCCGGCCATCGTGAATCTTCCAATCAGCAGCGCCGAGTTGGCGTTCGCCGAGTTCAGCCAGCCAGTCATCCCTCGCTCGAACCGGCCAACACCTCGAGCTCGCCACAGCCGGCCATCAGCCAGACGACCACCACCATCCTCATCCTCACCTCATCGTGCACCCCCACAGCAAGCGCACAGCATGGGAAAGGGACCAGGCAACATCGACTTCAACGGTGAGTGCACGCCCAGGGCGCAGCGCCGACGAGGGAACAGCAGCACTGACCGCTTCACTCTTGCACCTTGTCCCTGTCGTACCCCGTCTCCAACGTCAACGACGCGCGCGCTTGCCACCCACTCCTGCCCACGCCTCACAGCCGTCCGCAAGGACATCGAGAACCTCATCGGCGAGATCAAGGACTACGACGACGGCTCCATCGGCCCCGTCCTGGTCCGTCTCGCATGGCACGCCGCGTGAGTACCTTGCCGCAAGCCATTCTCAGTCGTAGACATGATGTGCTGACTCTTCTCCGTCTCTTCCCCGCTTGCGCGCATCGTTTCCTGATATTCAGCGGAACGTGAGTTGTCAGCGTTCCATTGGGTTTTCATAGCAGCTCGTACTGACTGCTCGCTTCATCTCTGCTCACGCGCCTGCAGCTACGATGTCTTTACTGACACTGGCGGTTCCAATGGCGCGGGCATGCGCTACGAGGCTGAGGGTGGCGACGAGGCCAGTGAGTAATATCGGTCACGCTCCTGAAGATTATCTGTGTCTCAATGCGATGAGCTGACCATGACACCTCTTCCACTTGGACAGACAACGGCCTTCAACACGCGCGCGCCTTCCTCGAGCCCATCAAGAAGAAGCACCCGAACATTTCCTACGCCGACCTCTGGACCCTCGCCGGCGTCGTTGCCATCAAGGCGATGAAGGGCCCCGAGATTGAGTGGATCCCCGGTCGCACCGACGCCGTCGACGACTCCAATTGCCCGCCCCGCGGCCGGTTGCCTGACGCGTCTCAGGGCTCGGACCACCTCCGCCACATCTTCTACCGCATGGGCTTCAACGACCAAGAGATTGTCGCCCTCTCGGGCGCGCACAACCTGGGCCGTTGCCACCCGGACCGGTCTGGGTTCACGGGCCCGTGGGTGAACAACCCGACGCGGTTCTCGAACCAGTACTACAAGCTGCTGCTCAAGCTCGACTGGCAGCCCAAGAAGTGGGACGGCAACTTCCAGTACGCGGCCAAGGCGCCCGGTGCCAAGGACGGCGACGAGGAGCTCATGATGCTCCCGACCGACTACTCGCTGATCCAAGACCCGGCCTTCCGCAAGTGGGTCGAGGTCTACGCCGAGGACCGGGATCGGTTCTTTGACGACTTTGCCAAGGTCTTCCACCGCCTGATCGAGCTTGGGGTGTACCGCGACGAGGCGGGCATTGCCAAGGTCGGTGGCAAGCGTGTCGACTACATCAAGTCGGCGGGCGCGAAGAAGAGCGACAAGCCCGAGCACCCGGAGCTCACACCGCGCGGCCAGAAGGCGCGTATGTGAGCGGAAGACGACGCGTTGTCCCCCTGTCCACGGGTGGCGCGGGCTGGAGTGTGGCTCCCCCGGTCGTCACTCTGCCTCTTGTTATCCTAGCTTGTGACCGTTACCCGCCTGCCCTTCTTCCTGCCCACGCCTTGGATCCTGCAACTGCTCATCTAGACGTTTGCTGCCCTGTCTGATGGCTGTGTCGTGTAGCGTGTCGCGTGGGGTCCCTCGCCACGGGCCTTGCTTCGGTATCGGCCTATCGGGAGAACTTGCAAGCCTACCAAGATGATCACGATGGTTTGTTTCTACGTTCCTCAAGGGAAGGGCGAGGCAACGACGTCGTCAAACGCTTCCACCACCACCCACGTCGTCCTCAACGACGATCGCAAGGCGCACAGCTCCATCCCAAGCAGTCAGCCATCGCTGCAACGAATCGGCCAGGCGCGCGGACGAGTCGACTCGTAGTCGATCTCACGGCGCGAGCAGTGCGATCGGAAGCAGCAACGCACGCACCGCTGTCCTGCGCCGAGGGATCCGTGCCACCAGCCGATCCTGCCTCATCTCATTCGGCGCGCTCCATCTCAACGGACGCGGTGACGATGTCCTCGTACCCGTACGCAGGTGGCAGTCCACCCCTGGGGCAGCCAGGCCGAGCGCCGGCCGCGCCGCACGAGGCCGTCGAGCTCGACATCCTCTCCTCGGCCGGCTCCTCCTCCGTCTCCTCACCACCCACCCTGCGGCCCTTCACAGACTTGACAGAGGACAAGGAGGAGCGCTACACGGACGATGTCGATGGTGGTACGGGTGCGCACGATGAGGGCGGCGACGACGATGGCGAGGCGGCGGGTCGGAGGGGAGGGTACCTGTTACCAGCTTGGAAGGCTTCGGGCGAGACACCACCTCGCCGCACCTCCCTCGCAAGACGAATAGCTCAGCGCGCGCGCCAGCGCGGCTTCACGACGCTCGTCTACGCCCTCACTGCCCTCGTCGTGCTCAACATGCTCTTTGGGACAGGTGACAACGTCGCCATCGGCATCGGCCGCTTCCTCAAGCGTCTCGTTGGACTCGGCCCACGCTGGCCTGACGGCGACTCGTCCTGGGCACTCGCGCCGTGGGTCAAGGAGCCGACGCGGCCAGACCTGCGCTACGACTCGCCCTTCAATCGCGACGACCTCACCCTGACCGAGGGCCAGTGCAACGCCTTCTTCCCCAAGCTCTACAAGGACCTCGAGCGCTCGCGCGTGTACTACAGCACCTTTGGACAGCGCTACACGCGCGACTACCTCGAGCTGGCCTGCGGCGACGACCGCTACTCGCAGCTCCGCGTCGTCATCTACCACAACCGTCTCTATGTCAAGATGTACAAGCAGTCGGACCAGTCGCGCACCCAGTCGACGCTCGCGCTCCTCAGCCAGGCCATCACTTCGAGCCGGGAAAGGCTGCCCAATGTCGAGTTCTGCCTCGACTTGCAGGACTGGGGCGCGCCCGGCCAGTTCTCGCTCTCGAGGCATTCAAGTCAGGAGGATGTGTGGCTTATGCCGGATTATGCATTCTATGCTTGGCCAGAGGTGCGTCCTCTGCCCTTCAAGACGCGTTGGACTGCTCACAGAGACTGATTCCATTATGCTCCACTTTCAGCACATTGGCGGCTCGTACAAGGAGTTTCGCGAGAAGTCGGCCGAGCTTGAGGAGAAGGTCGGGTGGGAGAACAAGACGGCCCAGCTGCTCTGGCGTGGGTCCATCAAGGTGGGAACGGAGGATCGTCAGGCGATGTTGGACTCGACCAAGGGGTACAATTGGAGCGCGGCTGAGATCTTGGATTGGACTGGAGGTGAGGAGAGGTCTCGCAAAGCAGGCATTACGAGCGAGTCGGCGCTGAAGCTTACCCTGTCCTCCAGATCGCAAGAACTGGCTGTCGATGCTGGACCACTGCAAGCGGAAGTTCCAAGGCTACTCCGAGGGCAACACCTATTCGGGCAGACTGCGCTACCTCCAGAACTGCCGCACGGTCATCATCACCCACCGACCGCACTGGATCCAGCACTGGACCCACCTCTTCAACGCCGACCCGCGCTCGCCCGACCAGAACATTGTCTTTGTCCCGCTCGAGTCGGACGACAAGCGGGACGAGTGGCGCGCCAAGAGCTCGGCGCCGTGGGAGTACCTCAAGACGTGGGCGCGCCTGCCCGAGGTGATGGACCAGTTGCTCCGCGATGACGAGCGGGCGAAGAGGATCGCGGATAACCAGTGGACGTTCTTCCGCGAGCGGTGAGTACAAATGGATCCCTTAGGCTTCATAACTCTCAGGACTGACCCCAGTCCTGCGTCTCGTCGCAGATACGTCTCCCCGGCCTCGGCGGCCTGCTACTGGCGCCAGGCCCTCCGGACGTTCGCCAGCATCCAGCACTACGACGTCGACCTGACCGGGCGCGAGATCTCGTACGAGGACCACATGATTGCGGGCTTCCCCGCGTGGCCGCCTTCGCACGAGTAGATGGGGCCAGCGAGCTTCTTTCTCGTCGACAGCCTCGACCGCCGGCGCACCGTCCGTTCGCAATGGTGTTCGGCCTCCTCCTGCCTCAACTCCTTCACATCCGCCCGGCTCGACCTTCTCTTCTGCAAGCAAGCGTTTATGACCTAGACAAGACAAGCCCGGGCACAGCGCTCGCATCTCTCCTATTCGGACGATGGATGCGGCCGCCTGCCTGCCTGCCTGCCTGCCTGCCTGCCTGCCTGCCTGCCTGCCTCCTCCAAGAGAAGCGGGCCTGCCCCCCTATCCAAGATTCTCAAGAATGCAACAACACGGAATCGTCCCTCGCACCTCCTAGAGCTTCCCTTTCCCCCCAATCTCTCCGGTTCCTCGGTACGCAGACACGATTACAAACATACACGCACCACCGCAACGTCTCTCCCATAGTCCCATCCGTCCGTCCGCACAAGTTGTACTGTCCCGTTCCGTTCATCCCCTCGCAAGCGTGGTTCATGCCTTTCTTTTTCCGGATGCCTGCTGTTGATTGGCGTTGACGAGTTACCACTGCGTGCGAGGAAGGGTGAGGCGATGAGGGAGTGGGTATGATACAGTGATTGGAAGGAAGGGGAGCGCAGCGCGGCGTGTCCCGTTTGGCAGGGGTCAGCATCCCTCATCAGGCGTTGCAATTGCGCAGCGTGGGCGGGATCCATTCCAGCCCGAGCTCGTCGAACCTGTTCTCGCGGAAGGAGCGGGGACGGGCAGAAGGCGTGGTCAGCATGGCCACGAGCCAAATAAGCAAGCAAGCAGAAAGGATACTCACACATCCTGCTCCTCGGGCGTCTCGATGATGGCGCCCGTGGCGCGGTCCGAGATGCCGTAGTTGTGAAACTGTTGGAGTGGGCAGGCCATCGGTCAGTCAACTCGTTCCTGTGCGCTTCAAGGGGATGGGCCGCGCCTGGCAGCGCATGGTGGAGTGGGAGTAAGGACGGACCTTGTAGTTGCGCTTCTTCGTCGCCCACCGACGAATATCGCGCTCAAAGAGCGTACCTGATGAGGGCAGCGCCCCGTAGAACGTTTTTCAGCTCAAGCTGAGAACGCTTTCTACCCCAAAGACGGTGCGATACTCACTCCCCGTCCAGCCGACCACACAAGCGCCGTAGACGCTCCGCCGACAGAAGATGAGATCGAGCCGACGGTGGAGCGGGTTCGGGTCCGTCTTGCTTGGCTTGGCTTTGAAGACGAGCTCGGCGACGTTGTGCGCGGTGGGTGCGCCGTGCTCTTCTTCTGTTGCGTCTCTGTCATGGGGGAGTGATTGAGCGACGGCCATGGTAGGCGTTGGGGGAGACGGCTCACCTGTTTGACAGCCCAATGACGTGCGTGACCAGGTCTGCAAGAACGAGGGCATGTTCAGCTAGGTCGGTGTCGAGCGTCGCCGCGTCAAAATGGGAGAGGGTACTCACTCTCGGCCTTCAGTGCATCGATCAGCTTGTGGCAAACGATGCCCGGCTCGTGCTGGGGGTGGGTGATGACAATGTCGACGTCGCCTGAAGCCGGCTTGCCACGTCGGTAGCCGCCGCAAATCGTGTGGAGCGTACCTGCAAAAGGAAGGGTAGGAGTCCGCGCCTCAGATCAGCCGCCTCACCACGCCCATGGCCCAAGCTATGCTCACCAGGCACCAACTCATCAGCCATGTCCATGACCGTCCGCGCGATGGCCTCCACCTCGTGCCGGGGTATCCGCTGTCGCAGGTCGGGCAGAATCTTGATGCACTCGCGCGGGTCGAGCTTGGTGCCGTAGCTTCGGCCGGCGCGGATCACGTCCTCGACGGTGCGGCAGCCTTCGTTGTACAGGCTTCGGGCTGTTGTTGGGCCTATGCCGTACAGCCTGGCAAAGCAGAGAAGATAGAGTCAGCGCCGCGTGAGGATGAGGAAAGACCATGCTGCCCACTCACTCCATGAAGTCCATCATGACACGGAGTGCAGCGTCCGAGCGAATCTGCTGCGCCTCTGCAATATGGCCATCCTTGTAATACTGCTTCACCAGCCCACCAATCTTCGTTCCAATCCCCTTGATCCGTCCCGCCGCGCCCGGATCCTTGCTCAGATCCTCACGATAGGCCTTGATGGCCGAGAGAGCGCGCTCGTACGAGAGGGCCGAGCGCTTCTCGTCGACGAGCTCGCGCTGCTTTTGAATGACGTGCAACTCGTCCACGAGGCCCTGGTTGATGCAGCGCAATGGGGAGGGGCGCTGGCATGCGAATTCGGTGTTCTTGTATTCGTACTGACGCAGGAGCTCGTCTGTATCTTCATCGACAACCGTCGCGCTGCCTTGCGAGCCAGGCGTCGTCTCGCGTGAGAGGAGGGGCGGTGGCCACTCTGGCTCTTCCTCGTCTCTGACTCCGGTTACGCTTGCTTCCTCTACTGCCTTCGACTCTGTCGTCTTCTCTTGGGTCTCCTGCTCGACTTTGGCGATGCGCAGCGCGTCCTTGGCGAGCAAGGAGCCAGGTGGTGGCGAGCGCTTGAGCCGAGCGAGCTTGACCGCCTCATCAGGCTTCCACTTGGCCTCGCAAGGCAAGTTGTCCACATACTCGTCCTCTGGGTCGACCCAGGACTTGCGAACCTCGAGCTGATCGATCCATTGGGCTCGAATGATGGGTGGCAATCTCTGATCAGATCACGAAGCGCAATCAGTCACACGTGACGAGGCTGAAGATGAGACGGCACCTTTCACTGACCTTGTGCTCCTTGAGGAACGGTTTGGCCCGGCTGAACAAGCCTGTGCGGGAAATGATGATGTCTGCCTTGTCCTGGGGTACAATGTCTGCGCCGAGGGCGAGAAGGCGAGCCGACAAGGTCTCTACGCCGACTGGGTCCAGCTTGGCGGGAAGGACATGTGCCCCTGTAGACACATATAGATGTCAGCTATCGTTTTGCTGAGCCCAGGAAGGATGGCTGAATACTTACAAAGTCCTCTGAGTGGCAGCCGCATGTTGTCCTCGTCGAGGGTAGGTTGCGGCTTGTCCTCGTTGTGGAGGCTGCTGCTGGCGTCGGGTGCGCTGAGAACGCGGTACTTGTCGAGACTGACGAAGACGCCCTGTTCAGCCGTGTCCTCGAGCCACTGTGCGTTGACGACGTGAACCCGCTTCTGTGAGGATGAAAGGGTCAATCGGACTGAGGTCAATGGAAGGTGGCCACACTTCACACGCACCTCGTACAGCTCTGGGGGCAGTCCCGCTTTGGCGCGTGCTGCTGACCTGTGTTCGCAAGGAGTCCGACTGGGTCAGCAGTGGAAGCATGCGAATCAAGTGATGAGCGACTGACCAGGTGTCGGTGAGGATGAGGTTGGCGTGATCGAGGTCGCTGAGCACGGCGCCGAGCTGGCTGGCGAGCTGGCGGTATTCCTCTGCCTTGTCCTCGCCGATTTGGACCCGCTTGAAGAAGATGCCTGTGGAACAAAGGCAGGAGGGTGCTGATTAGCATGACTGCCTGCCTCGCGCAGTCGATCCCGGCCTACTCAACGGGTTGAAGCACTGAGCACGCGCCGCTTCCGATCGGCCGCCCTCGACGGCCCGGGATCGACGCTGGTGGTGAGGTAGTCGGTCACCCTGGCGCGCTTCCGACTGGGACCCGGCGAGGACAACGATGTCGGCGACGACGACGAGGGGGCTGCCTGGGAGCGTACGTAGTGGGCAATGCCGTCGGCCGCGCGCTTGTGATGCGTCGTCGTCGCAGGCGCACCCGTCGACATGGGCACCTCACGCGATGGCCTCCCAGCCGATGGCCGCCCACCTCGACGTCGACCTCGTCGTTGTTGAGGCAGGGAGGAGGAGGTGGTGGTGGTGGTAAGGGCTACCATTTGCCACCCGCCCCGACGTCGAGGTGATCGGGCTCGTGACTTGCACCGCGAGACGCGTCGCAGCCCACCTCGGAGGGTTCTCGCCTTCGTGTTGTTCTCCCACCTCGACGCGACTCCAACACGCGTCGTCCTCGTCCTCCTCAACGACGACGACGACGACGACCAGCGCAAGTATCTCACCCACCCACCCGCAAGACGAGGCGCGCATCTTCCCTGATTCCTCAGTACGTAGCGCCAACGACGCGTCCACCTCCTCCTCATCGACGCGTCGGCTGGACCTCAACACGACGCGTCTCCAAGGACGAGCACGGCCAGCTTCATCTCGACGAGATCCTCTTGAAGAGTGTCCAGCACCATGTTCTACAGCGACACCATACTCACCAAGCGCGGGCCCCTCGCCCGCGTCTGGCTCGCCGCGCACTGGGAGCGCAAGCTCAGCAAGACACAGTTCCTACAGACCGACATTGACCAGAGCGTGGGTGAGTACTCCATCACCGTTCCACGCGCACGCCAGACGCGTCTGCTGATGCTTGGTTCATGCCCTGCAGAGGCCATCATGGGACAGGGTACCATGCCCATGGCCCTCCGACTCAGCGGACAGCTCCTCCTGGGCATCGTACGCATCTACTCTCGCAAGGCCAAGTACCTTCTCGACGACTGCAACGAGGCTCTCCTCAGAATCAAAATGGTGAGTAGCGATCAGTACCACTATTGTAAGCACAGCGCAGCTCGCAAGCAGTAACTGATTCACTCCATCATCGCAGGCATTCCGCTCAGGCGCGGCCGACTTGACCTCCGACCATCTCACCGCACCCAGAAACGCCATCACCCTCCAACCCACCCGGACCGAGATCGACCTGCTCATACCCGCACAGCTCCTCCAAGCATGGAACGTCGACCCCTTCCTACATCGCGCCCCCATGCCCAGCTCCGACGGAGCCAGCCCAGCCGATGCCCGCGCACGCTCACGATCCCGCAGCGCCACCCCAGCCCGCGCACTTGGCCTGCGAGCCTCCCACCGCGCCTATGCCCAGGGCGCCTTTGGCGGCGGCCTCTTTGCCGAGAACGAGAGCGACTTTGGCCTCGACTCCCAAGACTACGATGCGGGCGCGTTCGACCTCGGTATGGACGAAGACATCGAGGCAGCGGAACGGGCGCGCGTCTCGAATCGGCGCTCGGTGGGCGGTGTAGGACCTCGGGAGCGTGGCATCTCGACCGGACTCGGCGCGGGCGGTCCCAGGATCAGCGAGCTTGCCCGCGGCGGCGGCGACGATCCCATGGACGACTCCCTTGACGTCGGGGTTGGTCGTGATGCCGCCCCCGAGGCGGGCATGGCCAGTCTCGGCTCCCTTCTGGGCGGTGTCGACACCGGCGCCGGGGCCTTGGACTTTGACGCGCCCCTTGACATGGGCTTCGACTTTGGCGGCGCGGACATGCCCGAGCTCAACTTTGAGCCCGAGGCGGGACTGGACTCCTTTGGCGCGGGTGGCGATGGAACACTTCAGGGTGCAGGTGAGTAAGGCCAGGGATTCATCCAAGCTTGTCAATGATGATTGACCCGTCGCTTATTACACAGCACGACCGTCTACCCCTGAGCCCATGGAGAGCTTCGAGGCGGCCCTGGCAAACGTCACGCCACGCACAGCGGCCAAGATTCGAGAAGCGGCCGAGCGACGGTTGCAGGCGCAGGCGGCCGGCACGTCCAAGTCGAGGCGGCAGATTGTCGATCGCTTCACCCAGCTCGCCGATGCTCAAACATCGCAGTATGCCGCCCGACGGTGGCTCAAGGTAAGCTGGGCGACACGGGTCATTGCGTATATCGTTGAAAGCTCACACCCATGTGTCTCCTACAGAGCCAATACCTGCCGCGCTCCCAAGTCGACGTCGAGTTGCAGGCGATCCACAAGGACCCGGCATCCTTCTACTTCCCCTGGCACGACGCCAGCGCCAAGGACAGCACCGACATGTTCTTCGGCAGCGCGACGCTCGCGCCCGAGCTTCACGAGCTCTTCACGGTCGACGTCGCGACGGTGCTTCGCAAGCGTGCGGTGTCGCCTGGCCCTGGCGAGCTCGGTCTTGATGTGGACCGGTCGAGCAAGCGTTTGCGCCGTGGCGACGGCGAAGGGGACGACGATGGGGATCTCGAGAGCGAGGTGGGCCGTCGGGCCGATCCGCTCCGGGAGGTGAGCGCTGGCCCGTTTGAAGGGGTGCAGGATGCAGGGCTGGACTATGGCGGGATGGGCGACGATGGTGGTGCCTTTGACTTTACGGGCGGGTATGACGAGCCGGCCCTGGGCGACTTTGGACTCGAGGGCGGACTCCGGCGCTCCCTGCGCAAGCACAACGAGGACGAGGGAGAAGGCCCCACGCTCGGAAGACTGTCCGCCCTGCCGCGCCTCTCCACGCCCGACCTTGAGGACGCACCCCAAGACGGGGACGAAGGCGAGGACGAAGAAGCGGGCCCGCTCTCCCACCCGCTCGCCGCCTTCGCGGCGCGGCCGTCGGACGCCCAAGCCGCGCTCGAGCGCCAGTCGCTCAGGTCGGGCTTGAGCCGGAACACGGTGCGGGCTGTCAAGGTGCTCAAGACGCAGATCGCTGCCGCCGCTGCGGCTACTGCTGCGGGCGCTGACGAGTCGGCAGGAGACGACACGCAAGACGACGGGGAGGCGAAGAAGCCCGCCGTCTCCTTTGAGGCCGTGTCGACGAATGCGAACCGACGCGCGGCGGCAGGCTTCTTCTTTGAGCTCCTCGTCCTCGCCACCAAGGACTGTGTCAAGCTGAAGCAGGAGCAGGTGTACGGCGATGTCGAGGTGGTGCCGAAGGAGCGGCTGTTCAGCCTGGCGGTTTGAGGGGGGAAGCCTTTGGTCTTGATGGAGAGGATGTCTTGAGTCGTTTGTCTAGCATTTCATCTACTCCTTGTGTCTAGCCATCCATCTCTCGCACTTCCTGTCACGACGCTGGATCAGGACTGATAGAGCTGAGGACAGGATGGCTTGCAGGAGCATTCATACAATTGACATGAGTGAAAGGGCATACACCTCGCCGATCCATCACTTCCTCGTCCGCCGCCTCTCATTCGGATTCTTCCTCCCCACCCCGAGCGCAGGCAGACCGACATGCGGCCCACGCCCATGCTCACCCAGCAGCATGTCAGGCATCCAATCCGGATCCTCATACCGCGCCGAGAGCGTGTCCTTGCCCTTCTCCAGCGCCCTCGCCAGCGCCCGCTCCTCCTTGCGCTTCTGCACATTCTGTCTTGCCACCGCGCGCTCCCACTCCACCTGGTCCTCGCGCAGGATGGGCACGCTGTGCTTGGCGGCTGATTTCTTGAGCGAGGAGGCGGTGCCGGCTTTGGGTTGCGGGAGGGAGTAGATCGTGCCGCGGTTGTGGTATTGGAAGTTCTTCTTGAGGTGGATTTGGAGGCCGCCCGTCTTGGAGTCGGCTCCCTTGGCGCCGCCGCTGCCGGGCGCGGCCGTGGTCACGGAGATTCTTAGCAAGGTAGGGTTACCGCATGATGGACAGAACTTGCGCTCCATGTCCTTGCAGATCCTGAGCACGCACAAGTAAAAGGATCAGCAAGGCCGCTTGACAAGGACTAGCAGTGCAACTCACTTGAAGCAGGCATGACATCGCAACACCCAGCTCTTGACTTTGGTAATCCTAAGCCCCTCAGAGCTGACGAGACTCAAGCCCATTTGCAACAGCACGTTCTGTACCGCGTAGTCGGCCGTCATACATGCGACGGTGAGATGCCGTCGACCCTTTCCCTTCGCCTTGGCCTTCTTCTTGCCACTCGCGTCTTGGTCCTCTCCGTCCGCGACGGTGGCGACGATGGAAGACTCGCTCTGGACGATGCCAAGGTCGAGCTGTTTGAACTTGCTGATGTTCTCGGCCGTGATCCACTCCCCATCGTCATCGTCGTCCTCGTCTTGTTCTTGAACTTGCCCTTCGCCGACGTCGGCAGTGTTAGATGCGCCTGGTGTGTCCGCCGCTGCTGGAGTCTCGGACGGGCTCGCGGCTTCGTCACCTGGCCCACTCTCGTCCGCCGACTCAGTGTGGGACGCGTCGAACTTGTCCTCTGATGCTTTTGAAATGTCTTTCTCGTCCGCTTCGGCGCTTTCAATGGGTGCCGACGACGTTGCCGCTTGCTCAGATTCGGTCTTGACCGAGTCTGGCCGTGGGCCATCCGACGCGCCAGCAGAATCGTCCTCCTTTGCCTTCGCTGCAGCTCGCTGGGCATTTCTTCTTTCGATGTCAGCCTTCTGCTGGCCCGTCTGCTCAGTCAAACAGTCTGATCAGCCGAGAGTCCTGTACAGATGAACCTGCTGTGCTACTCACCAGCCCGCCGACCTGTTCTCGTATCCTCCAGGTGCCGTGCCGCTCGACTTCGAGAGCATATGTGAGAGCGAGCACTTGCAAGTCCGGTGCTGACAGCACTGCATAGTCACCGGTGAGCTTGGCAAAGGCGATGACTACGAACCATCACATGGAACTATCGGTCAGCATCTTTGGATCCTGCGCATCGCGCGCGGAGGATATGAACTCACCCTTGGCCAGGGCAAACGCGGTCGGCTCGCGCACCTCGAGGTCAATCTGACCGCTCGTTCTGAGGAACTCGAGATGCTCCTTGGCGCGCTTATCCTTGATCTCGGCGAGGACGAGGGGCGGCATGTAGAACTTGGACGCCATGCCTCGCAGGGGTTGCTGGGTGAGGATCGGCGCCGCGTCGAGTACGAGGCTATCGATGGGCGGTCGGTCCGACGCTGCTTCTGCGCTGGTGCTTGCCGTCGGCCCCGCACTCGCCGGTGCGGCGGCAGGGGTGCGCATTGTCTCTGCGTCCGTCATGCCTGAGTTGCCAGGTTGGCTCATGGACGTCGTCGAGGTCGTCCAAGCCCGCCCCGGCCAACTGACTTTTTCTCGAGGTTGGGACGGCTGGGTTTATCCTCATTACGCAACGTCGGTAATGTAGTCGCCACCGCGCGAAGGTCCAGCATCGCCATCATCTACGAGGTCCTGGACGACGAGGTCCTGGACGACGAGGTCCTGGACGACGACGTCCATCTGCCAACGCTGGTACGGACGCAATGAGCAAGCCGGTGCTCACGTTTGTGACGGGCAACGCCAACAAGCTGCGCGAGGTGCGCGACATCCTCGCGGCCGCCGCTTCGTTCCCCTTCCGCGTCGAATCGCGCGACTTGGACGGTGAGCAGCACAGCCTCTTACTACCCTTGGAGCGACTTGCTCACCCATTCTTTCATCTTGAACGTTGCCCAGTGCCTGAAGTCCAAGGCGAGATCGAGGAGGTTGCCATTGCCAAGTGCAAGGCAGCCGCCAAGGCGCTCGATGGGCCCTGTATCACCGAGGACACGGCCCTGTGCTTCACCGCGCTCAAAGGGCTGCCTGGCGTGTACGTCAAGGACTTCATGAAGAAGATTGGCCACGAAGGTGAGCGCCCGTCTCTCTCTACCCGTGAAGTAGAGGTCTAACTGTCTCTCACCGAGCTCGTCTTGGCCAACAGGGCTGAACAATCTCCTCGCCGCGTACGAAGACAAGTCCGCCGAGGCCGTGTGCACCTTTGCCTACTGTGCCTCCGCCACTGCCGAGCCCATCGTCTTCCAAGGTCGCACCCGCGGCATCATTGTGCCCGCGCGAGGGCCGACTTACTTTGGTTGGGATCCCGTCTTCCAGCCTGAGGAGAGCAATCAGCAGACGTGAGTGCCGTCTCGTCGACATCTAAGGGCCGGACGCTAAGATTCTCCCTCCATTTCAGATACGCGGAGATGGACCAGGTTGAGAAGAACAAGGTCAGTGAGCAAGCGTAGCTGTTCCGAGAGTCCCTTTGCTGACCCTTTCCTTCTGTACCTTCAGATCTCCCACCGGTATCGAGCGCTGGTGAAGCTACAACAATACTTGATCACATCCGAATCAACATGACTCACTCCCTGGTGCCGAAAGCCCATGGGATGGGCTAGACGCTCACCAAGTTACCAGTCACAGCTCGGGTCAGATAGACACAATAGGGCACAGAATGCATGCAACTTTGCTAAGGAGATGATATATACACCGCCGTTTAGCCCCGCTCTATTCCCGCCGCCCACGGGAATCATTCGCTGTCCGTCAGAATGCTCCTCGTCGAGGTCGCGCTCTTGGACCGTACCATGACCGGTCGTCTGGGCAGCCTGCCCTCAGCATTCCCCACCTCACCAGGCCTCCCAGGCCCACTCTCACCCACCGCACCAGGAAGACTCGTCCTCGCCGTTGACGGCGCGGAAGTAGCGGCCGCCGAAGCAGGGCCCGTCGACGGCATCCTTAGCGTACTGAGCGACGGCTTGCGCGGGATCGGCGGTGGCGCTCGACGTTGTGCCGACGGCGAGGACGCCTTCGCTTGCGTTGGCGCGGACGCCGCAGAGTTTTGGACGGGTGGCGTCTCATTGGAAGGCCCGCTACCCGGCGTCTGAGGTGAGGACTCGCGCGTACTTCGACCTGGTAGAGGTGGCGGCATCGCCCGGCGCTGCGTCCCCACCACGGCCGAACAAGCTGTGCGCGTCGGCAAGGACGAGGCCGCGGCAACGTTGGCACCATTGCTCGCCGAGCTTGGACCGGTCGAGTCGCTTTTGCATTCGTGAACGAAGGGATTCGCCACCGGCTCATCGTCCGAGTCGGAAGAGCAGCGATCACTGTCTGAGTCTGGATCTGGGTGGGTCCGAGTCGGATCAGCGACGTCTCAAATCAGCAGCGGCAAAGATATTGCTCACCAGATGTGTCCCACCAGCTGTACGAGTCACTTGATGGGTCCGGCACTGTGTGGCTTGTGGTCAGCTTGGCTCTTTCAAGAGGTTTGAGTTAAAGCAACGACTCACAGTCCCCTTCGTCGCTTCCGCTCGAGGACATTTCCCGACCGAGCGCGACAGCGAGCCCTCGCTCCGGTATTGACCTCCTCCGACTCATGATCTCGCTCAGGACTTCCTTGCGCCGCTTTTGATCAAAGATGCGCAGCTCGGCCTCGAAGAAGGCGTAGACGGGCCGATGGTCGCTGGTGAGAAGCTCGGCGCGATTGTAAACGAGCTGACGGAGACCGTGTCCCCGGTAGAGGATCCGATCCGTCCATGCTGGAATTCGCTGCTTTTCCGAAGTGTCGTATGTTGATGTGCCGTTGTCATACTTGTACGTGGGGCGGAAGCCGAGTTGGCCCTCTGTGAAGCCCACAAAGGCGAGCTGTGCATCCTGGGCGCGCTTCAGCTGATCCTTGGCCATCAGCGCCGAGTAGTCGTCGTTCTCCGCGAGCCAGCGAGCCCGCTCGTTAGCGATGTCGATTCGATAGTTGAAGTCGCCGAACCAGATGACATGATCGTGCGTGCTGATGGGGCCGCCTTGTGGGAAGATCAGCCCGTTGGAGATGGTACGATAGTCGTCGTTGCGCTGTTCGACGCTGGTCTGCCCCGCGGCGAGATGGGCAGTGACGAAACAGATGGTCGAGTCGAAGACCTTGAGTCGAATGGCGACGCCGCCCTTGTTCCCACTCATGCCTCGAAGGCCCGTCTTCTTCGTGGCGGCTTCGACCTGCCGCACGTTGTGCAAGAGGCTGGTTTTGACCAGTATGAGCAGCGCGGTACCGACAAGCTGCTCGCTTCGGACATATGCATAGTCGGCTTGCTTGGAAGGTCGTCTATTGATGGCGTCCATGATGGCGTTCTCCCACACCCAGAGCCTACTCGGGTCCGTGAGAAGGATCTGAGATGGCGTCAAGGGCACCACCTCTTGGAAAGCTAGCGGTCGTAGAGACAGACGAGGCGTCAGAGACTCGACTTCGATGACTCGGAATGAAGCCAGGAGCTCACCTAGAGCGATGATGTCCGGCTCGTTTGGCAGAGTCTCTGGCAAAACCCAGGGCAGAAGTGACTCGCCCGGCGCCTTGGCGTTGACATTGTACGTGCCCGTGAGGATTGTGACGTCGCGTTTCGTCGAGTACTCGTCGCGCCGCTCCCACAGGTCGAGATTGATCTGCTCCAGGACGGGGTCGGGGCTGCTAATGGCGGCTGCTCCCCCGCCCGCGACGCCGCCACTGATCACATCGAGCACGGCTTGACGCGCTCGGTCAGACAGGCTGCCGAGCGTGCGGCGAGCGAGCGCAGCATAGGCTTCGTACTCGAGCCGGCCCGCAGGCTGTGATGGCGCTGTGATGTGTACAGCGTCACGTTCAGTCCACTGGCACGCCAGCTCGTCGTGGGCACAGCAAACTCACCAGCGTAGAGCTGGGGCTGACCCTGGGCGTCGCCGTACGCAGAGGCAGTGCCATTCCCTGGCGCAGCTACGCGCGTGGGTGGCGGCGGCAACGTCGACATGGCCATCGCTGGCGCCGGCGTCGCCGTGTTGCTGCTTGATGAGGTGCTGCCGCTGTCCGTGCCGTGTCCGACGCCATTGGTGCTGCCGCTGCCCTCACCTGCGCCCGTCGCCATGGCGAAGAGATGCGCTGGCCGCGGCCGCCAGCTTGCGCTGCTCTCGACGCGTGCGCGTTGCGCTGTCCGCGTGCTGCTCCGTGCTGACGATGGGGATGAGGAGGACGAAGGAGCTGGAAACTGAGGAATGGCGAGATGATGGTTCTCCACAGGCGCTGGGCGCGGCCGACGCGATGGGATGATGAGGCGCACCGGCCACGACGGGTGGCCTTCGAAGGCTACCACCATCACCTCCTCGTTGCCACCACCGTCTAGCGTCGCACCTGCAAGGATGACCACCTCGTCGTCAGAAGCAGGGCCCTCGGCGCCGCCCGCTGTCAAGGTCCTACGCCCAGCCAACGCCGGCGCAGGCCCATCAAGTGCGTAGTACTCAGTCTCCCAAGGTCTCATTGACACGTACGCTCACCCATCTTACCATGGTCCTTACAGGAGCCAGTCAGATCATTGCCAGTGCAGAGGACCCCGTGCCTTCACCTGCCGAGCTCAAGCAGGCCTTCGCCGGCGCCATCGCAGGCAGACATGGGCCCGACGCGCCCTTGATGACCAAGGCCATGCGCGAGCGCGAGCAGGCCAAGTACGGGACCAAGAAGACGTACGACACTGTGAGTGATGGGGACCCACCTCTCCTATCGATCACGAGCGAAGGCACTGACTACTTCGACCCTACAGGTCCGTCTACGGATACGCTTCTCCAACGGCACTCAGCTCGAGTCCACCTTCCCCTCCTCGGCGCGGCTCGCCCCCGTATATGACTTTGTCCGCACGAGCCTCGCACCCGCCTACGCGTCCAAACGCCTTACCCTCTACCTCACCCCGCCCAAGCGCGACTTGGCCGAGACGGACCCCAAGCTGAAGGACAAGACGCTGGCCGAGCTCGGGCTGGTCCCGGCTGCTGTGCTCAACATTCGATGGGAAGACGCTGCGATGAACGGTGAGTTGCGGCGCGTCAACCAGAGTCGAGACTGCGTTCGCTCATCGCATCCTCTCTCCATGACAGGCAACACACATCCTGCGCCGCTCAGGCCGGATCTGCTAGACAGCGCCGAGGACATCCCGGCACCTCCTACTTTTGATCAGGCACCTCCGACTTCTGAGTCGGCTTCAACGTCTTCGTCAAATACCGAGCCGAAGAAGGAAGCCAAGGCCATGCCCAAGTGGTTCAAGGCAGGCTTCAGTACGTCCTCGTCCCCGTCCTTATGCACTTCCTATCGATACCGACTTACTCATCCCTTTCTTGACCCGCAGAGAAGTAGAGACGTGTCTCGTGGTGTCACGGTCTTACTCCGGAAACGGGCTGAGAGTCTCCAAGCAGTGTGCATCTAGCAATACCATTCGACGAGCCTGTCCTGAGCAAAGTGGTACAAGGGGGATAGTTGAAGGGGTGAAGGTTTGTTCCTGGTTACAATCGTCGCGCTCGTAAAGTTGATATCGTTACGTTCGTCAAGTTCATCAGCGAATCTGTCAAGCCAAGCCGAGAGATCCGACTGACCGACCGAGCGAGCGAGCGCCTTCGATGCGGACTCGGGTCAACTACGCACAGGTTGAACACGGCTCTGGCCTGCGAAGCGACCTTCATCACGAGCCAGCGAGCCATACGGCGACGCGCGTCCGCTACCGCCACCGACCGCTCCGCCATAGTCGCGAGGATCACGATCGCGGCCCACGAAGCGGTCCGCTGGCGGCGGCTTCATGTGCTGAGCCTCATAGCTCGGTCTCCCATCTCGGTTGGGCTCGCGCCCAAAGTCCCTCTGCGCCGAGTCGTAGCGGTCCGAGTCCGAAGGCGGGGGTCCATAGTTGTTCGGTCCGAGGCCCGAGGCGGGCAACGTCTGTCGACGCGCATTCGACTGCGCGCGCGGGTCGCGCTCGCGATCCCATCCTCCGTCCCGTCCTTGATCGCGGCTGGAGCGATAGCTGAGGTTCTCATACGCCCCGCGATCCCTCGGGCCCGAGTCGGTGCCAGCGTCGTTGTAGTGTCGGATGGAGCAGCGTTGGCACCCGCACACATCAGAGTGAGGAGCTTCATTCGCAGCGTCCATCGCGGCAAAGCGACTGTTGCCACCGCCGCCATCGCCACCCGGGCGACCCATCTTGACGCTACCAAACTCACTCGTGCCGCCGCCGGAGTTGAATCGATCATGGTAGTCATCGTTGCCACGGAACTGTGAGCCTCGACCGCTCGAAGGCACCGAGTTGTACTCGGGTGCGTGCGCGTCTCTGCTTGTACCACTGTTGAAGCCGTTGAAGCGTGATGAGGCGGTAGAGGGAGGCGGTCGTTCGTCGGCCGCGTACAAATGCCGAGGGCGGGCCGCGTTCATGCCGCCGTAAGCAGGAGGTGTGGCCTGAGGTCGGATCGACGGACGCTCAGCCTGAGAGGCTGGGCCGCCGGCCGGGTAGGACTGTCGCGGAGCATACTGCGATGCGATGTCGGACACCCGTCGCGTTGGTGGCGGCATATCCGCCGGCGGCGAGGATGGGCCTGAAATGATCTGGCTCGGACCCTGGCTCGAACCGGCTCCGCGCTGGCCTTCCTTCTCGGCTTGATACTTGGCCTTCATCCGGGCGACGAAACTGCGCTCGCTCGCCGTGGTATCGGTGCTTAGCGTACGGCTCACGCTCACAGATGAAATGCGGCTCTGTCCAACGACGGGTGCGTAGCGGTCGTGATCGTAGTCCGGACTTGTTTTTGCGCCCAACTTCGATGCATGCGCCGCCTCCGTGTCGCTTGCGCTCTCTTTGATGCTTGCAGTCGGGTTGCTCATGGCGAATGTCGGTCGCGGCGACGCGATTGGCCCCGAATCCTCCGAGCCGAGACGACTGGACGAGTTGGTGAGAGAAGGAGTGGAGTCAGAGTCTCCTCGGCGGGACGATCCTGCCCGGGACGAAGTGGCAGTGTCGTGCTCATGTTGGCTGTCCGCACCGGGAATGGTGAGAGAGGCGGCCAGATTGAGGACCGAGCTGCGGGTGTCCTCGGGCAGCTCCGGCGCAGCAACGGTCGATCGCAGAGTGGACGCGGTAGGAGTGCGATGCAACTCTTGAGAAGCCGTTGGCAACGGACTGGCCACTGCGTCCGCTGCTCCCACTTGACGATGGCTTGTGTCTTTGCCTCCTGCCTTGAGGCTAACATCGTCGCGCTGTGAGATGCTGCTGTCGTTTGACCCGACCTTGGAGGCGGATTCATTGGAACCTGAGCTCCTGGCTTCGCCGATCTTCGCTTCAAGACGCTTGACCTCAGCCGCTTCTGCGACGTTCGCAGTCGATGCGCGTGCATGGGCATCTCGATCGGACGCGACGTCCGCGGACTTGGTGATGGCCTTCTCGACTAGGCGTCCGTCACTGTCAAGTTTTGGCAGGTCGACAAACTTGACAGAAAGCGCCTCGGGCTTGCTTGGCAGGGCTTCTGGTTCGGCTGAGATGTTCGAAAGTGTCGTTGCGGGAGGTAGGGTGTCGAGTGGTGTCTTCTGTAACTGAAGCTGTTGCGCTGCAAGCAGAGCAGCGGCGGATGACTGCATTTGTGCTTGGGCAAATGCCTGCGTTGCTTGTGCCTGCGCCTGAAGCTGAGCCTGCTGTTGCGCATATGCTTGAGCCTGGGCTTGCCGACGAGCCTCTTCGATGCGCTGAGCCGGACCCGTCTCGTCATCGTCCATGTCTACAGGCTGATTGTCCGGCATTGCTTCCGAGATGGCGAAATTCATCCACGCGTTGAGAGGCCCAATCTCTTTGCCCGTCTTGCGGATAGCCTCACAGCCAGCGCGGTAACGAGCGTCGGCAAGACCGCCCACTGTACTGGCTACGATCAGGGATACGGCGTGTGTCTTGGCTCCCATCGAGACTGCGTGGGCTGCCTTGGCCTGTGCGACGTCGTTCGTCAAAGCCTGAACTTGAGCGATGTACTTGTCGTGCGCCTCCACAGCTCGAGGCCCAGCGCGCTTGGCATTCTTCTCTTGAGAGGCGTGCGCCTTCTTGATCTTTGTGTCTAGGTTGTCTACGAGGTCGTCGTGGGCGCGCTCCTCTTTTGCGATGCGTTTGAAGTACTTGGCGCACGCGTCGTTCACGGCCTCGTACTCCTTCTGAACGAGCTTGGCGTGCTTGTTATCAACGTCGTGGAGCATATCAAAGTGCAGGGCTGAACAGCCTAGTACTTGTGCTGGAGAGAACTCGTATGTTAGTCTCAGTCATGAGGCGCTGCTGATCGCACATTGCTACTCACAGGGCACATGCTTGACAGACTTGATCTTGGAGATCTCGGCGACGCTGCGAGCAATCTTCTTCTCGACTTTGGCCATCTTCTGTGCCAGCTCGCGATACTCGTCCATTCCGACGAGCAGTCCCTCGAGCGAGCGCAAGATCTTGTGGAGCTCTGTGCGATCGATGGCGCTGGCCTCCGCTTGTCCGAAGGCGGTGGCTGCTGTGGCATTGACTGCACTGTAGCTGTCATCGCCAGCGACTGATCCCGATGGACCAGTCGGAAGCCTTGCAGGCGAGGGCAGAGGCGATACGCGCTCTCGAGGTGGTGGCGGTGTCAAGGAGGGAGTCAACACCGCCGCGGGAGTCTGGATCGAGTTGGACGGTGCCGAGCCCACTGACTGCATGTACAGCGTCGACGCGGCGGCGAGGTCGAAATAGTGCTGCTGCTGCCCCCCAAAGCTCTGCGGTGCCTCGGCATTGGCGCGCAGGTAAGACGGTGCTGGACTGTGCAGAGGCGTTGTCCGTGACTGGGCGAGTGACTGAGACGACGTGGGCGGTGCGAGAGTCGGCGAGACGTCGCTGTCCGAGGTGCCATCGTTGCTGGGAAGCGACCGCTGAGGCAGCATCGACAGCGCCGGCGCGCTCTTCTCGGCGCCAAAGAAGCGCTTCATGTTGCCTGTTCGTCTTCGACGACGACGACGCGGTGGTCTTGTCGAGTACGAACGTCGTGGTCGTAACAACGTCGGCGTCGTCCTCGAGCGCGACCTGGAAATAGGGGGTCGTGCCTTGTGCGGGCCAACACGTCTCCCGATCTCGAGACGGAAGTCGCGGTACACATCGCTCGCTTATCCATCACGTGCTGCTCAGAAAAGTTGAAGCGGACACCTTTGAGCTCGTACGCCGAGCCTCGTTCTTCCCAGCAACGTCCATCACCACCGTATTGGCCAACCTCGACACGCAGGCAGTCGCCCCCTTCCAGTCTGACGTACGCTGCCATGGCCGACTCGATGTACGCTCCGCAGAACAGCCACGACGACGACGGCCACGAGGACCACGAGCAGCAGCTCGGCCACGACGAGGACGAGGAGGTCAGCCTCGCGCCCGCCAACCCGCACTTGACCAAGCCCATTCTCTTCCTCTCCGGCATCGACAAGGCTGTGCCGGACCAGGAGATCGCGGCAAAGACGTTTGGCAGCTTCTTGCCCGTCAGACTCAACATCGACCGGGACGGCGCCAGTGAAGGCGAGACGGCGAGAGGCACCGTCGAGTTCCAGACGCTGGACAAAGGTGAGCTACAATGGTTATCCTCTGCGCAACGGAGCAAGTCAAGCTGATCGACCTTTCGAGCTACTCTTCATCACAGCCGAGAAGGCGTATGCGACCGTGCGCGGTCCCATCACCCTTGCCCTGACTGAAGACGCCTCGGACCCCAAGCCGCTGGCCAAGCCACGGCTGGTCAAGCACCTGCCGCCTCACACCGATGACAGCATGCTCTACGACCTCTTCCGACCTTTTGGACCCCTCGCGCGCGCCCACTGCATTCTCTCCAACCCGTCTGGCCAGTATACTGGCTTCCGTGGCATGGGCCAGCTCGACTTTTACGACGAGGCCCACGCTCAGAACGCCCAGAACGAGATGCACTGTGCCGAGGTCGACGGCAAAACCATCAGCGTCTCCATCGACAACGTGCCCCGTCGGCCCGGTGGTAGCGCCGAGTTCAGTGCCGCCGCGGCGCCGTTCGTCCCCCTGGGCTCGCGCTCCCTCAACGCCGCGGCGCCTTCGTTCCAGCCTCCGGTCAGGAGCCTCTCGGGATCACAAGCGTCCATCTATGCAGCGCAATCGCCCACGTCACCTCAACCAGTCAACCATCAGACCGCTGGTCCTCTGTATCCCGTGCCTGGCTCCAATCTCCAGTTCAGTGAGTGCCGGGACGTCGCAACCGCGATCAAGAGACATAATGCTGACTTCTGACTTCTTTGCCGAAACAGGTAGCTCAGCTGGTACCTACATCGACCCTTGCAACCTGTTCATCAAGAACATCGACCCTGAGATTGATTCAAATCAGCTCTTCACCGTCTTCAAGACTTACGGTCGCATCGTATCGGCACGTATCATGCGCGACGCCGAAGGCAACTCTCGAGGCTTCGGCTTTGTCTCCTTCGTCCAAGCGGAAGAAGCCAGTCGTGCTTTGGCAGCTACCAACAACACGATGCTCGGCAACCAGAAGATCAGCGTCCGCCTTCACGAGCCAAAGCGCATGCGCGCAGAGAAGCTCGCCGCAAAGTTCGGGGCCGACACCAATTCACTTGGAGGTTCAGACGGTGGCGGTGTCAATGGCGATCAAAGTCCAGACGCTGGATCCTCTCTCAGCAATTTCCCTTCTCCCCATCCCGGCGGATCGCAGACGAAGAAGGCAGATAAGAGAGCAAGCAACAGCTACTACAAAGCAGCTTTGGCCAACGACACTGAACAAGTCGATGCTGAGCAATTGGCCGCCCTCACATCCGGTGTGCGGCAGGAGGTCCTGTCCGGTGAATTCAGCAAGCGGGTCAGCAAGTTGCCTACCATTGCCAATGATCAAGTCGGTAGCATCGTAGACGAGCTCCTCAAGCTTCGTCTGACCGACGCGGTTGATGCTCTCAACAACCCCATCGAGCTGCTACAACGCGTCACGGATGCCCGCGAGACGCTCGGTCTCATCAAGGGCGCCGAGTCTGCCGGTCAGAACGGGCATGGATCGGACGTTCCCTCGGGTCCAACAACTGGATTCCTTGTTCCTCCCTCGACGAAGAAGGCGACTGGCGATGCAGTCAGCGTTCTCTCTACGGCTCCCGCCACAGGAAAGGAGCACGAGCGCTTGCTGAACGCTATCCAGGGCGCGGCTCCCGCTGGCTCGGACGTCGAGGCAATCGCCGACATGCTCGTCTCGCTACCAAAGAAGGAGCGGGCCCTGTGCCTCTTCAACCCGGAGGTGCTTCGTGCCAAGATTGACGAGGCGAGGGAGATCCTCGAGATGTCGGACGAGGAGGACCGCGCCGGTCACGCTGGCAACGGTCTCGACGCGCAAGCGTCGTCCGAGATTCAGCCAGGTGCGCCAGCTACTCCGGCCGACAGCACTCGTGCCTTGAAGAGCGCTCCCGTCACGAAGACCGGCCCAAGCGACGCGGCCACGGACGCACCAACATCATATACGCTCGCCACGCTTGCCGCTCTGCCCGCGGAAGAGATTGTCCGACTAGCCTCTACTCCGCCCTCGGCTGGATTGCCTTTGCCCAAGGCCGATCCTAACGTCGTGCGCGATACGGATGCCTTCATCGATGGTCTGGCAGGCAAGCCGATCCACGACCAGAAGCAGAAGGTCGGCGATGTGCTGCACAAGAAGATCAAGGCCTTTGGCTTCAAGGGCGCGCCCAAGCTGAGTGAGTAGAGTGACTATAACACCAGGATTCGTGATGCTGACCTCTTGACCTCCTTCATCTGACAGCCATCGCGCTACTCGACTCGGAGGATCTGCGCTCGCTGGCGCATCTGATGAACTCTTACCCAGAAGTGCTGCGGGAGAAGGTCCAGCTTCTTGTCGCGGCCAAGTAGTTCTCCCTCAGCTTGATCTGCCTCCCAGACTCGCTTTCGACTCTTCTCCCTTCCAGGGACGATCACAGTTACCTCCTAGTGGTGGCGGCCCGAGACTGGCGCACACCAAAGCCTTGGCCTGCCCCCTTCTTAGACTCCATACCTTCGCTCATTACCGTGCCACTTTGGCCTTTGCCCACACCCTTCGCTAGGTGTGGCTACTGTTGTGCACAAGTCACGTACTGGCAGACTTCCCCAGCGCTTTGGCGCTAGCAAAGACTTGTTCGAAGAATCGCCCAGGCCCGCAGAGCTTGATGAAACGCTGAGGTGAGCTGAGATTGCGCAACTCAACCAAGAACCACGTTTGGGTAGAGGTCGAAGCGGCCTGGGAGGACAAGAGCGGATGAGCACACCCTCTTCGTGGACTCTCAAGCTGCTACACTCACGCTGGGTACCAAGAGGAACATTCTTTCTGGCCTCCTCCAGCACAGCCGGGTCCAACGTCCACCTGACAATGTCCTCCTTCTCCTCCGTGGTTGCCACAACGACCGCCCACGGGTCAACGACGGTGCTATGCCCATAGGCGGGGTACGCGCCTGCGTCGATCTCCGTTTGTGACGCTCGGGCTGGCGAGCAGGCGGCTACGTAGACCTGATTGTCGGTCGCCCGTGCACGTTGCAGAAGCTCCCAGGACCGCGGGCCGGTAGTCGCTGTGAGCTCGAATGGACCCTGAGTGAGCAAGGATTGCGCAGAGATGATACTCAGAAGACGACTCACTGTTGAAGGCACCTGGATAGATCATGGCTGCAGCTCCGATTCGCGCTGCAATCTGAGCCGGTTCGGGGAAGCGCAAGTCATAGCAAATCGCTAGTCCGTACCGTCCCTTGGCTGAGGGTGCATTCCAGACCATGAGCTCATGGCCACACGCATAGACAATCTTGAGTACACTCACAGCAATCAAAGACGGTGAGATGGTCACCCGCGGAGAGTGTGGTGCTCTCCTTGAAAGTCATCTTGCCAGGGATGTCAATGTCGAACAAGTGCACCTTGCGATGTATTGAAATCGCCTCCCCTATACGCGGCCAGTCATAGAAGGTCGTGAGCTTGCTGATATGGGGTGCACGGAGCTGATACAACGCACCTTTCTCGTTGAGCACAACACTGGTGTTGTATAGCTTGCCTGTCGCCTCATCGCGCTCAGGAATGCTTCCCCCGACTAGTATGACACCCGTCTCCTTTGCAACGTCGCTGAGCATACGCAGCGACTCGCTCGACGAAGCGCTCACATCGACGCTCGCGCCGTCCTTGCCGTCGACACCCCACCGCTTCTCGAGCGCATCTAGATCTTGAGCCTTGCCCGCTGCACTGTCCAGAGGTTTCTTGATCTTCTCCCAAAGGCCATCGAGTGATTCGGCGTAGCCGGCGAAGTGGGACACGCCGTATGGGGAGTTGAAGCACTCGGGCAGGACGACAATGTCTGCACCGCCATCATTCCTGGCAGCGCGCACGACGGCTTCGCGGGCGTGCGCGAGATTGAAGCGCTTGTCACTCGATGTCTGTCCGAGCTGGACGAGGGCCAGTCGGGTCTTGGACAACTTGATGGGCGGCGGCACCGACCCCGTACTCGTCGACATGGCGGCGGCGCTGAGAGTTGAGAAGCTGTTGAGGCGGCGCGCACTTGCACTGGCCAAGCGTGAGAGCATCAAGCGCCTGGTAGCCGTCCTCCGTAGCTCAGGGCGATGCGGTGGTGGTGGCAGTTCAAGAAGATGGCCAGTTGGCCAAGTTGTTGCTCGAGCGTTCCCAGTTGGCGCACGTGATGTGTTGGACTTGCACGCGTCGCGATGCGCGTCATTGAGCGCGACGGCGGTGTTGATCTCCGCTCACGGGCGAGAGCTGCGTCGTACGCGGTGAGGACGAGAACGACCACGACGAGCTGCCTCCAAGCATCAGGCGCCAGAGCTTCCCAACCGTGTCCAGGCGCGGATCGCCGCGCGACCGCGTCAAGTATCGAGGCAAGTGGCGAAGGGCACCGGCGCGCCCTCTGGGAGCAGGCAAGAGGTCGGCGTCAAGATGGGCATTCAAGGGCTGCTTCCTATGCTGAAGGACATTCAGACGCCCACCCACCTGAGGCAGTACAAGGGCAAGACGCTCGGTGTCGATGCCTATGTCTGGCTACATCGCGGCGCGTATGGGTGCGCGATGGACCTCGTCCAGGGCCGACCCACAGACAAGTACGTCAACTCGAGGCTGACAAGGACTTGTGACGGCGACTGACCAGCGCCGAGGATTCGACTTGACAGGTTTATTCGCTATGCGATGCACAAGGTGAACATGCTCAAGCACTACGGCATCACTCCCTATCTCGTCTTTGACGGGGGCAAGCTGCCCAGCAAGGCCGGCACTGAGGGCGAGCGCGAGAAGTGAGTCCCCTCTTTGCCATTCGATGTACTTTCGACACTCTTGCTAATGGTCCTTCCCGGGCAGACGCCGCAACGAGAGCAAGCGACGAGCGGAAGAGCTCCTTGCTGCTGGTGACAAAGAACAGGCCAGGACCTTGTTCGCCCAGTGCGTCGACATCAGCCCGCAAATGGCCTTTCAGCTCATACAGGTGAGCCTCGAAACAATCGTCTTCAACACTGCGTCGGCCTCTGAAACTGCTTTGAATCGCGTTACAGGCGCTGCGGCGTGACAAGGTGCCTTACATTGTCGCCCCATACGAGGCTGATGCTCAGCTTGCGTATCTTGAAAAGGAGGGCCTCATCGACGGTATCATCACCGAGGACTCGGATCTGCTCGTGTTCGGCTGTCAGAAAGTGAGTTGCAAGAACAGTCCGGACCCTGTACCAGATATAGAAGCACAATGCTGAAGAGTTCTCCTCTCTACAGGTCCTTTTCAAGCTCGATTCGGACGGCAACTGTGTCGAGGTCTTACAGTCGAGGTTGACTGCCAACAAATCTGCCTCCTTCATTGGCTGGACCATCCAAGAGTTCCGGCAGATGAGCATCCTCTCTGGATGTGACTACGTGGAGTCAATCGTCGGTATGGGCCTCAAGAATGCACACAGACTGCTCAGGCGCTACAAGACCATCGACAAGGTGCTGCAAGCCATCCGATTCGACGGCAAACTTCGAGTGCCGCCGAACTACGCTCGCGACTTCCGCAGGGCCGAGCTCACCTTCATACATCAACGAGTGATCGATCCGCGCTCCGGCACATTGACGACGCTACACCCAATCCCTTCGGGCGTGGAGCCGGCCGCGATGGACTTCATCGGTCCGATCATCCCATCATCCTTGGTCCCCGGCATCGCCGCAGGGGACGTGGACCCGGTGACACTTGCGCCGATACGCCCAAGCTCATCCTCGAGCGCCACCTCGAGCGACCAGGCTCGCATGAAGCACCATGCCAGCAAAGGTTCAACCGCCAAATCGGCGACGAACGGAAAGGTTTCTCGCCAGCAAACGCTGCTGAACTTCGTCAAGGTGTCGCCGTTTACCACTAAATCAAGCACCCAGCCCACATCAATTGCTCGTCCGGGTCCACTCGCTGCCCGAGATATCAATCGACCTGATCATCGGTCAGGAAAGCCGACCTCCTCAGCTCAAAGGCTCGATGGTACCACAGAGCGCTCAACGGCGCCCTTCCGCACTCAACAGCCGAGATCACCTGGTCGACGCTCAGGCCTGGCTTCTGGTGCCATCACGCCCGACACGTCGAGAATCACCTTGACGAGTCGCTACTTTCAAGTAGGCGGCTTGGCCCCTGCTCGAGCAAACGCATCGTCAAAGTCACTGCAAGTTGATCAAGAGGACCTAGAAGCAGTCTCATCGGCTCAAGGCTCCAGCCCTCCGACAGCAAGCATGAAGGACACAAGTCGAGAGCACAGTTTAGGCGGCATTGACCTCTCGTCTTTCCGCCACAAGGCAGGCACCTTATCTGATTGCGACGATCTGTCATCCACGGCCACACCGCGACCACGCAAAAGGCGCCGCGTCCATTCCAACGACCACTCTCAAGACAGCGAGGAAGAGATGGACGATTCGAAGTCCTCTCCGTGTCAGCAGCGCGGACCGGCACAGGGAGTACGTGTCAGCTTTGGTGCATCTAGCAAACGTGCTGATCGGCGGCACGGAACCTCACCCACATCCAACGTCACATCCTCGCCGCCGTCATCGCCGACACGGTCAAGTGCGAGCTGGGATCAAAAGGACGACTTCGGTACTGGCGACTCGCCAACACTCATAGAGGAGAGCTCTGCTCAGCCCCGAGAGCCCGGCCCAAGACCCAGACGCAACCATCGTACTCAGACCATCACTCCAACACGACACCTTATGGACGATAATGACGAGGTGGCGACCGACGATTCGCCAATCAGCTTCTCTCAGCTGGACCGCAATATCAGCTCTCAATATGGACGAGCGTCACCACACGAAAGTCTGCTCGGCGACGATTGGGCTTCTCAAGTGCTCTTGTCTGCAACTCAAGACAGTGTCGCTACAACGGCAACTTTTGAAGCACCTGCTCAAGTACACCCATCGCCCAAAAAGCAGCATGGGACCGAACCAGAGTCGGAACGAGCACGTACTTGGACATCTGTACGGTCAGCGATCAGCGGCCCGCGGCCGACATTCGAAGAGCCTTCCGCAGCTCACTCGGCACTGCTGGACGGATCAAAGAAGGGTATGCCGACTCTCGCGTACATCGTCAAAGACCCAGCAGCGGCAGCGACGAAGAACGGGCTCGGACTCGCTAGTCAGGGACCTTCTTTCTTGCGTGCTACAAGCGCACCACGGACGGTCAGCCTTATCAGTGGTCTCCCACCGCGACCGCAGCACGCGCCGGCTGTGAACCGGACAAGCAGCGCTCCGTCCTTGCCCAGGCTCGCTGGACCGACAAGAGTACCAAGTCTAGCGGCAGGCAGGCCGTCCTCACCCTCACATCGAGATGAGACGATGAGTTGTTCAGAGACTGTCATCGCGACTGGCCCCAGTACTGAGACAAGACGGGCACGACTCAGCATGAATCACCAGCCGCTCAAGACACCAGCTCATGGGTCAACATCAGCCATGACAACCCCCTCGACGCGGCCTCGCACGCCGCTTGATCTTGCCAGCTACAGGTTTCAAGGGTGACCGAGCGCATGTCAGTTTGTCGACCTCAAACAGCAGCACGCTCTCCGAGGCTCTGAGGGTTCAGCAGCCCTTCATTTCGCCTCAAGACTCATAAGATCGGCCGTCAGCACCAACCAAGCAAGCACACTCGCGGCTTGAAAGCTTCCCTATGGCGAGGAAGCATAAAAGCCAGGCATCTCCCCTCTCCCTCTGCGATCTCGCTCCCTCGGCCCTCACACCTTTGACATGCTCAGCTCCACCCGCCTCATTCAGACGACCATCAACCCACTCGCCCGCGCAAGCATCCGACTCAGCTTCCACACTTCAACCATCAAGATGACTGCCGGCCCGAAGCTCGATCTTCTTCACGAGGTCAAGATCGACCACGACAACATTCGCGACCTGCGAGCTCGCTTTGACCAGGCTCACCAGTCCGGGGACAAGAACAGCCTGGGCGCCATTGCCAATACCGCACTCAAGCTGGCCTCGGTACACAGTGACGCTGAGGAGCTCAGTATCTACAAGGCCTTTGACAAGCATGACATGCATGCGCTGGCCGAGTCTGACCGCTCCGACCACCACAAGGTCAAGCAGGCGTTCTCTGAGGTCGACAAGGCGATCGGCGGACTCACCTCGCCCGACATCGACACGCTGGTCAAGCACGTCCGCGAGGCTTCCGACCTCTTCCTGCACCATGCTAAGGAGGAGGAGGAGAAGCACCTCCCTCAGCTGTGAGTTCCTAACTCGTGCGCAGCCTCGAGCATATCCTTCACTGACAATGCGACTTGCCTGTTGCCACCGTCACCATCGACAGCATCAGCAAGCTCAGTGATCAAGAGCAGCAGGACCTCACCCGCGAGTTCCTCCAGGCTCGCAAGAAGGCTCCCGAGCGCGCCCATCCCAGCGCTCCGCAGGGTGGCGGAATCGGTCAAGCTGCGGCTGCCATGGCTTGTAAGTCTCTCATCGCGCTCCCACATCTTAGACGTTCGAGACTGATCAGCGTTGTCTCTCTCGTTCCCTCTACAGCCAAGCCCGTCGACGCGATGATCCAGGCATGGCGCGAGGAAGTGCCTTTGAAGTACCAGCACGCCGAGGTTTGAGCCTGCCTCGCGCTCCTTGATCCCACCAGTCGGCCAATCTCAAGTTGATCTCGGCCCAAACTCATCTGCGCCTTGGCGCCGTCTCCAAGCACCCGTCGTCGTGTACTCGCATCTCGCAACGTCGTCACCTGTTGTCTCATCCAAGCAATTCGATTGAAGGGCAATGTGTGATAAGCATTGTGCAGAGGGCAGTTATAGGAGATAGAGATCCTAAGTATTGATATCGTCTTCGCTTCCGTATTCCTTGACGATCCAGCCTACAAACTTGGCCCAGTGAGCGTCAAACTTGGCCAGAGCCTGCGCCTTCTCGGCGTCTGACATGCGAGAGTAGGCAATCGACTGCTGAGCGAGCACGTACAGCGAGCTCAGTCGAGTCGAGCGCGATGAGGAGATGAGCTGTGAGGAACACCAATGTAAGCGGCGTTCCCTTCGCACCGCTGCGACCAGTCTGCTGACTCACCTCGTAGAAATCGTAGCTCAGACCCTGGTTGCCGAACTGGCACGGGTCGTCGCTGTTGAGCGAGACCGGCACGCCGTGATTCAACAGCACGGTGCAGGGGTGTGCTGCGACGCTGGGCGTGTAGCCCTGTGAAATGGGCATGATTGTCAAGGATGAGTTGGAGGGGCCCATAGCCGGAGATGAACGAGGCACAGACTCACGAGGATCTCGTTCGAGATGGGACAGACCTCGATGAGCACACCGGCGTCCTTGCACATTTGCATCAGCACCGGGTGCTTGATGAGCGAGTACCTGTATCCCGTGACTGAGATCAGCGCTTGCCGCCAGGAGCTTTGGTTCTTGCTCGCACTCACCCGTGTCCTATGCGCTTGGTACCCAGTAGCAAGGCATCGTAGAGCTGAAGCCGTATGCGATCATTCAGTAACGACTCGAATTGAGCAACTTAAAGGCACAACTCACGTTGTCGTCTACATGGTCGCCGTCTCCTAGCGTCTCTCCAGCGTGGAGAATGTAAGGAATCTCATCGAGTCCTAGTTCCTCCTGCTCGCGCTTGAAACGGAGAAGTTCAGGCAGGTACGCCTTGAGCGGGATGCCAGGGTCTTCGTGCCCGACGAGATCAAAGCTGCGAGGTCGAGATGAGCTTTCATGCCCCGCCTTGATTCGCTGGTCAGACTCACCCAATGATCCGCTGTGGGAATTCACGCTTGAGAGCGCGGCAGTCCTCGAGTGCACGACGCAAGGTGGCGTTGTCGATGATCCTCACGGTGCTACAGGATGGGAACGACTTCAGTGAACGCCCACCAATAACAGCGTAGGAGAACCACGCACCTGTATATGATCCGAGCATCGTCAAAGTCCACTCCCTCCTTCTCGAGCTCCGCCTTGACCTCCACAACCGCCTCTTCATATATCTGGACCCACTCCCGGTGAGTGAGGTTCTCCTCTCCGTTGGTTCTGACCATGAACTCGTCGAAGAAGTTGACTCGGCTCTCTATGTACGTGACGCCGTCCCGAGCATTGATGCGACACATTTCCTTGACGTACTCTTTCAGCGTCGGCTCGTAGCCCAGTAAGCCGCGCGCGACGCGGAAGGTGGTGATGAACTTGGCCCATGCTTCCTTGCTGTTACGATTCCGTTCCCGTGGTCGAATGGGCGCCATCGACATGAGGCTTTGAACGAATGAGTCGAAAGCTTGCGCGCGGTGCTTGTCTTCGGCTTGTGACGCGTCGAGGGCTGGAATCAGATGGTGCAATACGGCCTCGTCGTCCTCGCCGGCCGTCCAAACATGCGGATACGGGAAAGTTTCACGAGCGCGGGTGTAGGGTACCCAGGCCATGGGCGTGTACAGCGGACTGTAGATGTCGTCCGTGCAGCTCTGGAGTGAGTCGGGAGCCAGGACCTTGAACTCGACGACGGCATGGTGCAAGCTGTGCTCCGAGTCGAGAGGCTCCGATGCTCGCATGTGCATATTCGGTGTCTGACTAGCTCGTTGGATCAAGAATCGAGAGTCGACCGTGCCGTCCATGTGGCAGTGTAAGAGGGCACCTTTCGGCATCTACAAAGAGGGAAGGCAAGGGAATGTTAGCACGCGACAATCTGCTGTGAGCAGCAGCCCATTCTGGGCTTGAGAGAAGCTTCAATGATGCGACGCACCTTCTGGATGACCTTGAAAAGCGTCGTCGACCGAAGACGGTGCAAGCCGCGATAGAAAGGCATCCCAGAAAACGACTGCAGGTTCTCTGGCTTGTCCCACAGTCTCTCGGCTTCCTCCTGCCTGGTGCGGGCCACGATACGATCAGCGGCTGCTTCTGTGGCATTGAGCGAGGCAATCTTGGCGGAATCGTATCGCTTGCTCCTCTCGAGACTGATGAGCTCGGACCGCTTTCGCAAGTAAGTGCGCAGAGCAGCGTCGTCTTTTGCTACCTGGGATGCACCAGGGACGACGCCATTCGAGTCCGGGCCGTCCACTGGCGTTCCATTGTGTGATGCGCTTGCAGAAGCCTCGGCAGCATCAGCTTCGGAGAGCTTTTGGATGACTGCAATGTGCGATCGTACGTTCATCGCCCTGGGAGGGGGTAGACAGCCACGTCAACGTTTAGTGCTACCAGCTTGGAGCGCATGGGGCGCACCTTGCAAGGAAGTCTTCAACCGAAACGATATGATGAGAAGGAGCGATGGTTGATCTCTGCCAAAGAGGCTGACTGGGTCGAGATGGTGGTCTTCGTCTAGCAGAACGGGCAACAAGATGAGCGATACTTTGCCACCAGCGTAGCCTCCGCTGCATAGGGACTGGTGTTACGTTCCCACGGGTCCGGAGATCCGCCGCCTGTCCCTTGCGCTCGAGCCAGATGCAACCTCCTGCCAACTAGCGTAACGTCCACCACCACGCGGTATTCATCGTCAAGGAGTGACCTCAGGGGGCCGATCATGGGCCCACGCCAGAGGCCATCCGACGCGGGCATTCGTTGAGGGATGCTGTTGTACCCCCTCGGTCTTGCTCCGGGCGCGGCTGCAAGGACGCGCCCGCTGCCCGTGCTCCCGCCCTCCGGGGTCGTCGACCCATGCAAAGCGGTATCCTGGTCCCTGGTCCCTGGTCCCTGGTCCCTGGACTCCCCCTTATGAGCCAGAGAAGACGATCGACACGGATTGCTATCGCTTTGAAGGGATGGCTGCGCAAGACTTGGACGGTAGTCTCGGACGCATCGCAGACAGCGGTCGTACAGATTACGCGGCAAGGATGCGCTTTCTGGCTCCAAGGAACATATCCCGGTATTCATTTGCTGTGTCTCCGTACAGCCTGGACGTCCAGAGGCTCGCAGCAGTCGACCCTGTATCTGGTGAGCCGTGGTACATATGCCTACAAGTGACCCATCCGGTCGTTGCGATTCTGAGCCATTTCTTATACCCTTCCCAGCGCGCGCCGATGTGCCATGGCCCACGACTCACGAGTGTCAACTCCTTGCCCTGGTAACTCCCTACTGCGAGACTTGACCTGCGGCCACAGCTTCGACGTCGGTGTCGAGGCGCTGTCGACCTGGACCACGTCAGGACCAGACATCAACCCTCGTACTAGGGTCGTTTGGGTCAACCACCCTGTCCCTTGACGACAAGCAGTCCAGCAACGTGCAATTCGGCTTACCAGCTACAGCCGATAGCAATCGAAGCCTGACTGGCACGGTAAGTTCAAAGTTGGGCAAGATGCGGTGCCGAGGGACATGCCTGGACGCTGACGGCCACCAGATTTTCTCAGGGATGCCTGCGTCAAAGCATGAAGCATGCCACTTGGATCAACTCGCGTGCTCCAATGTCTTCGCCTCCATCCTCAACTTTCGACGTGTAGCGACCCATATATCGTTCGACCTGGCCGACTACAAGCAACTTATCCGTCACGAGTGCTGCTTCTCGGAAACACCTCGACTTTCAGAGCCTCAAGATCCCATCAAGACGCTACAGCCCATCGGCGCTCTCTCAAAACCCCAGCGCAGCTTCATCGCCAGGTTGTGCGCTTCGCGACTTCGCGTTGGCCATTATGATTTCATCTGTCAGCGAGTCAAGGTCCATCAGATTCAAGGATCGCCACGGACAAGCTGGCGTTGAAGTGCTCAGTGTCGACTGCTTCGATTTGGAGCACAGAGCCTCGAGGCTACCATCTATCACTTCGACGACAATGTCGTACAGCGATATCGACCACGCCACTCGCGTAGGTGTGCACAGCTCGGAAAGGCGACAGTCGCAGGCGGAGAGCATCTCGAGCCTATGGAGCTCGGCGGACGTACCATTTTATCTGGACACAAGGCCGACTCTTGGTGCCATCTCAGAGCAGAAGTCCGCCCTCGACGCTCCGATTTCACTGGGACCTGTCGATTCAGACTGCTCACACGGAGCTCAAGGACTGCTGCTGGGACAAGAGTTCTCACCGCCACTGGACATCAACTCAACCCCTCGAACCAGCGTCGACCGCATACCCGCTTTCCTCAGTGGCAACGGTAGCCCAAGCTCCTTCGCTGCGTCTCGATATGGTCGCAAGCCGTCCCAAGATTCTCCTCGAAGGCGGCCACCGCCCCTGCAACTGCAGAACAGCAACACCTTCCAGCAAGCTGGTCCACAGTGTTCAATGATTGCAGCATCGTTGTCATATGGCAGCCAGATGACGATGATGCCCGACATGGCACAGCCAACCACACCAGCTTTGCCCGGGTACGCAGCTCCGACCTTGCCGCCATTACAATCGACCCAATCCCCAGCAGCGGCGACAAAGAGTCCCTCCTCAAATAGGCAGCAACCCACGCTACGAAAGCGGCGAAGCTCACTCAAGAAGACGTCGTCGAAGTCGGCGCTGGTGATTCCCGATCAGCCAATGCCAACTACTATCAATCCTAGCCTGCGAAACCGACTTTATGCACAAGCGGATCGGTACTTCGACGCTGGATACAGCCTCACAGCTCCAATGGTCCAGCCGACGTTGCAAACCTCACCCGTCTCTCAGCCACTCTCCGCACCACCTACGACATTTGGACAATATCGCTTCAATGTGCCCTCGCGCAAGTCTTCCTTTTCACTCTCATCGGACGCACACTGCCCTTCAAGAGACAACTCAGTGCCGGGCTCCCTATCACTGACGTCGACTAGCAGCGGCTACACCTCGAGCAACGGCTGTTTTACCTCGGATGGAGACCTGTCGACTTCACCGAGCTGTATGAGCGTCCTGAGCGCTCAGAAGCAGGCAAGTCCTTTCGATTATGAACCCAAGATCGCACTTGGGCCGTACGGGAAGCCAGCGAAGGCCAGAGGAGGGCTCTCCGGTCTGGGGCCCAAACACATCTATCCTTCAAAGCCACCAACGCCACATCGTAGTAGCAGTCAACAACATCTTCAAGCGCTCCCTCCTCCGGCACCAGCGAGCTTGCTGCCTACTGGCATGGACGCACCCTTGCCAAGGCTTTCCACGCAGTATTTAGGCGGGCGACCAACCGAGGACTTTCCCCACCCTCCACAGCAGATGGCCCTGCCTACGCCAGTCTCGCCTCTCGGCGAGGTCTCCAATTTGAACAGTAGCGCTGCGGCAAGCCCTCCTCTTGACCGGCAGTATCCGTTTGCACCCAGCCAGGAGCTCCAGCCGGCGCCATTTTTGCGGACATCTGTGTCACCGACTCAGCGGTTCACTGAAGGGCTCTCCGAGCAGCCATCCTCAAGGTTCCGTACAGTGTCCGCATCTCGACTCCTGGCGGCTGCCTACGCCAAAGTTCCTCATACAGGCAACTGGCCGGAGGCTGGGCTGCTATCGTCTCCGAAGCGGTCGCTTGGGACACAGCGACCATCCACGGCGACAACAGATGGCTGCCATCTCCGACCGCGTGCAAGAACGGTCGGCGAAAGGGAACGTCCAATGTCCCTTCAGCCAGCTGCCTTCATCCATGAGAAGGTCGAGCGAGTCCCACAAGAACTCGACAAGGCGCCCAGCACAATGACGAGCGCTGCGAGCCATGGCAGATCGCCGCTCAGCTTCCGACCGAAGTCCAAGGGCGGCTGGGCCTCTCATCTTTCAGGCGGCCTGACGCTACACATCGACCAAGATGGTCAACGCCCGGTGCAGCTCAAATTGGGCTACCTCAACTACGACCCCTTCGGAACGATCGAATCACTCACTCCGAACGTGGATGAGAATGCTCGACCAACTACGCCAAAGCAATCCCTACGGTCCAAGGTGGATGTGGATGATCAAACCGGCATCCTAGACTTTGGTCCCACGGCAGCGTCCGAGGACGGATGGGTCTTTAACAGCGGCGCTGGCACGTCAGCTGCCATGCTAAGGCACCTTACGGTTGGACCGGATCTCAAGGCCGATGTCCTGACCCGACAGGCCAGACTGAGCCTGTGCACTGATGGGGTGCACGAGGTTTGTGGCAGCGAGAACAAGGGCAAGCTGGCTTGGAGGTTCATATACCGTGTAGATCCATGCCTCGCCAGCATGGGCCGACCGGTCGCCTCCGGCGAGAAGGTGAGCAGTCACAAGAACTTCTGATCTTGCGCAAAAAACAGCCAAAGCTGATAGGCTCGACTTCACAGATCCTGAGACCTATCAAGTTCCTTTGCTCGGCCACCTTATTGGAACCAAGCCGAGCGCAAAAGTCTCGGTTGATCAACCGTGTCCGCAAGCAAGTGAACGCCAACCTTGTATCCACACCTGTCCGGTCTCCAGCTTCGGCAGCGACGCGAGTAGGAACCATGATGGTAACTTCATCATCGTCATCATCCTTGATGCCATCGCCCATGGCCGCATCAGTCGAAGCTCCTACAACGAACGTGGGAATGTACCAACAAAGTCCTCATTCAGACAGTCTTCAAGCACAGCATCTGGGACATCATTTCCGACTCTTACGCACACCGCAAACAATCTCTCAAAACGTTCAAAAGACTCCCGTAGCTACGGAAGTGGCTGCATCAACGGAACAGCCCTCTCATGGCTTGGCGATACAAGCTCCTAGAGCACGGCAACTACCGTCCTCTATCACACTCGCTAAAAGCACAACATCACTCGTTTCGCCTTTACCCTCACCAACTTTCCAGCGCCTCGATCCCACGCAAGTGTCAGTGCCCGCAAACCTCCCGGCTGGAGTGGTACCGTTCAAGATTGTGCGCCCACTCAATACCAAGCCTTCGAATACTTCACTTCGCGTCACGGCCGAGCCTGTCTGCGGCTCACAAGGGCAACAGGATGCAGCCTGGAAGTCGCAGGCTGCCCCTTTCGGCGCTCTGCGCCTGAGTGGCATTGCACCAGATGCGGCTCAAGAGCAAGGGTGTCCTCCCACCAACATTGCATCACCGAACGCGACGGGCGTAGGCATACATTCGGCGCCAGTCGCTCGCCCAGCACACACTACGGCTGCCAACTCCACCATATCTCCCAGTCAGCAACAGATGGGCCCTTCTACTGGCAAGCTTGGGCGCCGCCTGCGATCGCACACCGGCGATGAGCGGAGGATGCGACGGCCCATGACAGCTTCGGAGCTCATCAAGCGAGAATGGGAGGACAAGCAACGAGAGCAGGACACAAGGAGCGTCTCGTCTGCGGCATGGCCACGAGCTGGTCTCGATCAGTCGAGTCTGAAAACGGACGCCTTAGCTCCACGATCGATGCTCACAAGGCCTCGCACGTCGGTGACGAAAGGGGATCGGTGTCCTGGCGATGTCACCATCTTGACACCCCAGTCCTTCAACTCTCGCGGCGAGAGGAGACGGTCTCGCACAGTCGGCGCATGGAGTGATCGGTCTGGTTTTGCAAGGCCATTCACGGCTGATCCTACAGCACACGATGCGATCAACACCGGCGCGCTCCCTCCTTTGCCGTGGTCGGCCACAGAGCGGTCGTTTGCCCAGCCTCATCACGGATTACAGCCACGGATCGAGGTATCAGCTCTGCATCCTCAGGATGGCCGATACCCCAGCTTGGTCCAGCCGCGGTCGAGCGATGGCACGCATTACGGTCAATTGTCGCAAGGATGGCAAGAGCGAGAACTCTTGCCGACCTCACGAAGCACGTCAGGCACAGGATCAACCAGCGCCATGAGCATATCCTCAGACGTGGACCTGCAGAAGGAAGCCATCTCAGCCCTCTTGCGCCAAATGCCCACCACCATCGTTCAGCCTCCGAGGGAGGGCGTGGCGCCCGTTCCGCCCAAACGTGTCTCGCGACGCCCACGCACGGCCCAGAACTTGAGCGAGTTGACCAGGAGCTTGCCTGGTGTTGGAGGTGCAGAAGGACCCTCATTCGGCGGGCAAGGGTGTGCAAAGCCGCCCGGCTCGTCGGCTGCTGTGTATGGAGGGCTCAAGCCGCCCTCCACGCCACTTCAGTGCTCGTTGGTAGCGGCGACGGCATCCAAGGGTCCGACGAGGAGTGCTTCCTTTGGCGTGTCGCCATTGGTCAACTTCAGTCCGGAGAAGTGTGCGACCTGAGCTCCTCCATACGCAAGAGGCTCACTACAACGTCTCGTTCATCATTATCAACATCAAGACCAGCGCGCACGTCATACTTCTACTCTACAAGCCCCCCTCGCACACTCCCTCGTCAGGTACTCAATCAGAATGCGCAACACCGCACACACATCCGTTCTACAGCACACACATCATCCAGCAAGCCAAATCGCACCTGTCCCTCTGCTGTATTCATACTCGAAAAGCACAGCATCACTACGTACATAGCCTGCATCCTCGTACTCATACGAGTAGGCGTGAGCGGAATGATAGCGACTAGGTGGCGTGGGAAAAGGGATCGACAGCGCAGCGTGTTGTCGATCTCCGTTAATTGAGTGCCACAAACAAACGCCCTTCCCGCCGTGGGAAGTCCAGGATGAACGAGGTATATCGCCGCGCGTGGAGAGCTGGGAGAAGGAACGGAGAGGGAGCAGCGCCTCACATTTGCACCAAGGGGTACGAGTGAGGGCAGGACGAGGGTGTACAACGTTTTTCGATGGGAGCGAAAGGCGCGCTTGTGGACTCTGGAAGGTACCGAGTCGATTCGAACGAAGAAGCCGGTATGTCGAAGGAGAAGGAAGGATACGCATCGAATCAGGAGCCGCCGAATGGATAGACAGCTCAGAGGAGGGGATGAGAGAGAGAGAAAGGGTGTATGTAGGCGCTCTCACCGTTTATCCTCCGCTCCAGGAGGGGAAAAGAAGTAGAAAGGAGATGTCAAAGGAGTGTGCTGAATGAGTGTGGTTGTGTGTGTAGTCTTGCGCGCTGTGAATGGTTGTCACATAAGGCGGCCAGCCTACTTCTCCCCCATGGACGAGATTGTAAATAGCGCCCCGTCGCTCGTCCTCACGCTCTTGCGCGCGTCCGGATCTGCAGCCGCTTTGCGCGCCGTCGCCGTGGCCATCGCCGCCGTCGTCCCAGAGCTTTCACTCTCCGAGGCGCCGCCAGCCACACCGCCGCCCATCGTGCTGGTGGAGCTGCCCCGGTTCTGGTTGTAGGGCAGCAGCGAGCCCGGGGCATCATTCTCCGTCCCGGGCAAGGGAGGGGCCAGCAAGCTGCCCGTCTCGATCGCCGACCCGCGATTGCCATTCGATCCCGAGCCCGAGTGGCTGCCATTGTTGGACCGTCGCACGCTCGAGCGACGCGCAAAGGGCATGCCCTCGCCGTCGAGAATCGTGTCTTCGCCGAGGGGGGAGACCGCGCCGCCGGCGCTGCCGCTATTCCGTGACGTCGCAGCACGCGGGTTGAACGGGTCTTGCTGAGGGGACCGCGTCTCCGGGTTCTCACTTGCCGAGGACGATTGCTGAGCGTACAAGGGTGGCGGGATGGGTGAAGGCGCGTGTGGGCTCGGAAGCTGAACTTGGCCTTGGAAGTAAGCTTGAATCTCGGGCGAGAGACCCGGCTCGGGACTGATCACGGGCCGATCGACTGGCAGGCGATGGTAGTACGTTCCCGCCATGCCTTGGTCTGCGTATGGATTGGCTCCCGCATGTGGATCGACGCCCTCCATCGCTCCCATGTGCTGCTGCTGGTAATATTGCTGTTGTTGAGGCTGCTGAGCGTAGTAGTGGTCGTACGCCTGCGCCGCTGCGCTGCCCGGCCTGCCGTGGTCGTAGTAGGCGTGGTGTGCACCCGCGGCCGCTGCTGCTGCTCCCGCCGCCGCTGGCAGGGTCATGCCAGCCATGCTCCCAAGGGAGTTCATCGGCGAGTGCCGCCCATACTCCACGCCTTGGCCCGAGCTCGGACCGTATGCAGCATGCAACTGGCTGGACGGCGTGCTGCCAAGCATCGGATGTCCCTCCGCAGACATCATCCCCGGGCTCGACATCGACCCATACGCCCGGTGAGCGCTCATTCCCTGAGACGTCTGTCGCAATGGATCGACGTCATCGTCGTCGTCGTCTTCGAATGGCGTGCGCTTGTGCGCCGCGGCAGCCGAGACCGCAATGTTGACGTCGTCCGCAAGCTTGCGCGCCCGTCTTCGGCGCCGCAGGATGACAAGCGCCGAGGCGATGAGAAGAGCGAGGAGAATGCCCACCGCAGCAAAGGTGCCCCCTACGGCGCCCGGATTGTTGAAGAAGCCATTGGAATGGGAGCTGTCGTTTTCCGCGCCATTCAAAACCCCGTTGGGGTTGGGCGTGTTAGTTGCGACCACAACCGAGGTCACCACCACGGGCCCATTCGCGCCTTGACTAGTCGATGTCACGAAGGACGTGGTGTTGGGCGCCGCTGTCGTGTTCGCTTCCGGAGGCCGAGTCGTTGTCGGTGTAGAACTGTTGGTGGCGTTGGTAGGTGTAGGTATGGGGGTATCCGCGGTGCCGTTTGAAGGCAGTGTCGACGACGTGGGTAGGGGATTAGAAGACCTGTATGGTGAGTAATTCAGGTAGGCATAAAAAGTCCGTTCCGTGGCGAGGCCACAGGGTATGAGAGACCAAGGAGAGGAGGATCAGGCGTAGAGACGACGCAGAGGAAGCCTCAGCGTTCTAGCCTTGACCAAGCTCGCCCGCCTCTAGCCCCTGCCTCGCCTGGGCCAATCCGCACTGTACTCACGTTGAAGAGGTCTGATTGACGGGAGCGCTCGTGTTGGTCGGCTTCAGAATCTCAAGGCCGTGTCAGCTCTTGAATGGCGACAACCGGCGATGAAACATATCGCACTCACAGAAGGAGCCGGCGTGTTTTGCGGTGTTGTCGATGAGTTGGCGGGCGGCGGGTTGTTTGTCGGCGACGGCCGCGGTGTTGTTGACGAGTTGGTCGGAGGCCTTGTCGTGCTGGAAACGATGCTAGTCAGCATACATATCGCGCAAACCCAGTTAGCCGGCTTGGGGGCTCACGTCGTATTGGTTGTGCTGGGCCGAGGCGTCGATGAGGACGTCGAGTTTGCAGAGCTGGTGGGAGGGAAGAAAGAACGTGAGCTGCGATCTTTCTGAATCAACAAAGAGTTCGAAAGAGCGAGAGTCATACCTAGACGAGGACGACGTGGACGGCTGAGGCACGTCTGTTGACGTTGAGTTTGTCGGCGATGGATCTGGGCCGCCGGAGGTGTTCGTTGGGGAGGGTGCAGGTGCAGTCGTTGTTGTCGCAGACGAGGTCGGCAGAGTTGCAGGCGGCGGAAACGTTGGATTGGTGCCGTTGGGATCAGCGTCGTTTCCAGCGTTGACAGCGTCGGCATCGCCGGCACCATCGCGGGCATTGATGCGCCGGTTCAGCGCGGACCATAGCGACGACACCGACGAGGGCGGAGCGTCGCGTGCGCGGAGACCGTGTGTCGATGCCGTGCCGGACGCGTCGTGCCCAAGTTGAGAGCGGGCAGCGATTGGCGGAGGCATCGCGTGCCCAGGTTGGGAGAGGCAGACGTGACCCGGAGGGACGCCCGTGACCGTCGTTGAAGTTGAGGAGGACGAGGTGAAGGTGAACGTGTACGAAGCAGCAGCGGCGGCGGCGGCGACGTCGCCAAGTTGCAACGAAGGAAGCGGACGATGAGGTGAGAAACGGCGATAGGGTCGGGCGTGCGCACCGATTCGGCGGGGGTTGTTGATGAGATGGTTGACAGGAGAGGGAGAGGAACAAGGAGAGATGCCGTAGTCAGCGCATGAGCTCTCAGGAAGGCGAGACTGGCTAGGCTGTGTACGCACCCATGATGAGCTACGATATCTCACTTGCTTAGGGTCGGCACTGGCAGCACGGCAGCGCGGCGGCCCCCGGTGAAGTGCCAGGTCGAGTCGAGATGAGGGACAGTCGGTTGAGGAGCTCTCGCCGTGCGCCCTGTAGCGCTTGGAATGAGACCGTCGAAATGACTGTGGCGATGAATGCTGATGCCCTTGGACTCTTGCCAGTCCCAGCAGGGAAGCCTCTCCTGCTCAGCGCGAAGGAGCGCCCGCGATCGATGGGGAACCAGGTACGACCTTGTCCCCAAGGAGATGATCGGCGTCGCTGTCGTGGTCCTCCCACGGCTTGCCCGTAGTCGTCGTCCTCCTCCTCGTTGTAGAGGAGCTGGGTGCCGGCAGTCAGGGTCCCCCGAGCCGTGGTGCTTCCTCAAGCGTACTGATGCAACAGCGCACAGCCTTTGGTCGTTGTCTGTTGCGCTCGTCCTTGATGGTGGTGGTGGTGGTGGGCGTCGTGCCAAGGCAGTGGGCACAGAGATCAAAGGAGCGGAGGAGGAGTAAAGGAGTGTGGGAACCTGTAAGAGGCACGACGATAGCGGCGGCGACGGCGCAGACAGCGACGACGACGACAACGACCAGGACAACACGATGGACGTCGACCTCGTCGTCTGCCATACGGACCATCCTCTCTCCCCTTTCCACGCAACACGCATCCTCCTTCCAGGCTCAACAGCAGGAGCAGGCGGGCGGGCGATCAACGAACAGGCCGAGCATAGCACACCAAGGCACTCCTGGTCCTCGGTCTGTGCCGCTTGCTCGGCTCAGGCTGGCACTGGCCTGCTTCTCGCGGCCTGGCACTTGGGCTCCAGTACCCAGTCAGCCTCTCCCTCCAAGGGCTTCAAGCAACAGCGGACGAGTCAAGTGCCGATTGGCGATCCGCAGCGCATCTCCATCTCGTATGGCGGCGGCCGCCCTGCGGCTCCCAATGCAGCAAGGCAGGTTGGGTCGTCTTATTGGCCCTTTGGCAAGGCGGTACGGACTACGGCGGCGTGGCTGCCATGCCCGCGGCGGGTAGCGCAAGCGGCGCAGTGCTGGTCCCATCGCGTTCATTGTCAACCATCAGTCTGTGAGTCGTTGCTGCACTTCATCGGACTCGACGCGGGCTGCACTCGCTGATCTGCGGTTCAGGGGATTCACAGAGCGAGCGCATTGGGGGCAGGGCGGGCGTTGGTATTACGCATTCATTACGAGCGACGTGGTCACAGCAGGGATTGAGCCCCTCGCCGTCGCCCGGTCATGGTCAAGACGTCAACCGATGCGAGTGGCAGGAGCGCAGGGACCCTCTTCGATGCCGGCATGTCGCCGTCGGCCCGGGACGACGGGTGCCTTGTGAGTTGTGCAACGCGAGGGCGTCGTCAGGGCGTTGGCAGTCGCTGAAGATCTTCTCCCTTTGCCATCCTCAGAGCTCAGCCCGCGGGCGACGGCGTAGAGGTCGACACTGCCCTCGATGGCCCTGGCTGGAAGACGAGACGAGACGAAGAGACGGAGAGGGTCCGTGGCCCATCGCACAGCGCGTGCCCTCACCATACGCCTGGCTGGCACTGTGGCGGGACGGTGAGTGCACAGGCGGACGGCGGTGAGGACTGGAGCAGAGAGCGTGGGTGCAGGGGTGTTGAGAATGAAGCCCCTCTCTCTGCTCGGCACGGCGTTGGCATACTCCTCCCGCCCTGCGATCGATGCCATCTCCCTTGCCATCCTACATTAAGCCCTCAACACGCTCCCATGTTCCAGCTGTCCAGCTCTGAGATCGGCCCCGTCCAGTCAATGCCATGCTCTGATCTGCGTGAACGGGCGATCACTCGCAAGGGAGTCTTGCGTGTGCGTGGTGGCAGTGTGTGTGGTGTCAGAGGGAGAGGCATATGGGAAACAGGCAGCGGTCTCCTTTTCGGCCATGCCGGGTTGCGCTCATCCAACCATTCTCACCTGGCATCGACGACCATCGACTTGGGACCACGACCACGTCTTCCACCCTCCTCACCCCTTCTCTGTCGATACCTCGGCCCAAGGCGTGCGCTCGTAACGCGTCCGTCAAGTGTGCGCGCGCGGCTCCTTCAAGACTCTCCTGTTCAGGAGCGTGGCACGAGTTCATCTTGTCCAACGCGCCTCGTCCGACGAGCATCGACGTCGACACGGTCCCCACTCGCGACCGCGCCCAGCACACTCGGGTGCTTGTCCAAGGGGCGACGGCCTGCAAGGACACGCTTGACCGCTTCGACGGACGCTGAAACGGCAGCCAGACGTGCTGACGCTGCCTGGGCGACGAGGTGCGTGCGTGCGGTCGGCGCGGGCCCCTCTCTGCCCGCGACACCTGCCTCCCGAGTCTCATCTTCGTCGTCGATGTCTGACACCTTGTCCCCCTCCTCGTCACCACCAGCTGCTTGTCAAGCGTGCCTGTCTCCCCACCTCCGGTCGCTCGCCGGCAGCCGTCCATGAGCTGAGCGGCGATCGGACACCAACCAGCGCCGCCCCCCATCGACTTCATCGACCCTGACAAGCCGCCATGGATCCCTTCAGCTCACCACCGTCCCAACCAACTCGCGCGGCGGGTCAGCCACCGAGGCCCCCACAGCCGCCTCAAGCCCAACAAGCAGGAGCCGGTCCAGGCGGACGAATCCCGCGATCGTCCCTGCCGAGCTCGCCGCCGCCGCATTCCTCCTCGTCCTCGGCCGGCGGTGCGCCATCCTATACCTCGCCCCCCTCGTCGTACCGACAGCCGGCACAACCGCCAAGGCCACCCCTCTTGCAGTTCTCTCAGACCAGCTACGACGACTCGAGAGGAGGTTCCTTCGCGACCTACGCTTCGGGGGACCCGTTCGCCACACCAGGCGCGCTTCCTCAGCCCTCACGCAGCTTCCAGTCCGTCTCGTTCCAAGAGCAGCAACAACAGCATCCCAAGCGCCTCTCATCCGGTCCAGAGCAGCAGATCAACGCGTCGACGGGTCAGGGGCCAGCCAGTAATCAGCGCTTCTCGGCCTCATCGGCCAAGCAGAGGCCAGGTAGCTCAGGCGCCATGGGTCCACAGTCCAACAAGGACGGCGCCACCTCACGTACCAGTCTCATCCACCCACATGGGCCCGGCGCCGGCAGGCTCGGCGCCGCTGGTGGCGGCAACAGTGGCGACATCGAGGGTGGGTTCAGTGCCGCCAATCCCAACTCGGACATGCGCCGCAAGCGGTCCCTTGTCCGGCCTGATCGAGAGAGGATGGACCCCAACCATCGGCAATGGTACTACCGCAACCACGCCGCACAGATGGACACCATCGACAGCCAGGGCGCGCCTGCTCGCACACCCATGGCCTTTGCGCCTTCGACGACCGGTCACCTGCCCCAACACGGTGCCGCGCCACAAGGCATGACCCAGTACGCCCTCCAAGGACCCGGCGGAGGCGTCAGCGGCTTGGGCGTGGCTCCGCCCATGAACCTCCCTCCCGGCGGTCTTGGCCGAGCTGCACCTCCCGGTGCTGGCGGCTTGCGACGAGGCAAGAGTATCCTTGGGCGGGACGAAGACCAAGTCGAGAGCGGGATCAACATCCTCAAGCGCGGTGTCTCGCTGCGCCGCTCCAAGTCACAGGGTGGCTCGAACAACCTCAAGGAGGTGCCGCGCGACCTGGGTGACTATCGATCAAGCACAATAGCACCCGGTCCCGTGGGGCCGTGGATGATCTACTGCTACCTTCTCACAATCTGCTGCCCGGCACCCGTGCTGCGATGCATGAATATCAACACGCCCGAGCAGCAGCGTGCGTGGAGGGAGAAGATGGGCTTGATCGGCATCATTATCATCATGATGACTGCCGTCGGCTTCCTCACCTTCGGCTTCACCCAGGCGGTCTGCGGCTCCAAGGCGAGTCGATTCCACGCTGGCGAGATCGACGTTGGCAGTATGGTGATCCACGGCTACGACTGGTCCTTCGACAAGTTTTTCCACGCTCAGGTCGGGCCCTTTGGTCCAAACACCATCTACAACCAGTCCAACCCGATCTACTCGGAACCCTGGTCGGCCGGCGGCAAGGACGGCTCGCTGCTCTTCCAGCAGGTCGACGGCAAGTGTCTCAACATCATCACGGCCAAGGCCAATCCCAGGGCCACTCTCACAGCTGCGGGAGGGCCGGCCCAGTACTTCAAGTGCTCCATCATCGGAGTGAACGGCAAGCCAACCTACACCGACACGGCCCAGTGCCACAGCCAGGCGGTCACGACCGACCTGCTCACGCGTGAGACGGACAACCTGCCGAAGAATGGGTTCAAGCGCGAGGGCCAGGTGTTCTACTCCTGGGACGTCATCGAGAGCCCTACACGCAACTTTGCCGTCTGGAAGAGCGCCGTGCTCGACCTCGATCGGCTCAACCAGCTCGACACCACGCTGGTCAACTACCCGAGCCTGTGGGACAGCCTCCGCCGCGTCAACTCGTCGTACCAAGGCCGAGATGTGACCGCCATGGTCTTCCGACAGCGTAACGATGCCCAATTCGACTGCCTTGAGCAGATCATTCGCGTCGGCTTTGTCGACTCCAAGACGATTGGCTGTGTCGCGGCCGACGTCGAGCTCTACATTTCGCTCGTGTTCATTGTCGGTGTGGTGTTCATCAAGTTCGCGATGGCCGTCCTGTTCGGCTGGTTCCTCAGCTGGCGCCTGGGCAACTACGCCAACGAGACGTACGAGCAGCGGATGAAGCGGGCGGCCGAGATCGAGAATTGGACGGATGACATTTATCGGCCTGCGCCAGCATCGTACCGGCCCAACGTCCGCAAGCACCGCAGCATCTTGCCTACCACGAGTCGGTTCAGCATGGTCAACCCGGCATTCAGCAACAAGATGGCGGGCCTGAACCCGCCACCGGCAAGCTCGCGTGCCTTCTCGGAGAAGATGAGCATGACAGGCAGCCGGAGCCCTGTCACGAAGGGTGGCCGATTGGGTGTCTCTCCCCACGGCACGCCGCCTGGGTCGCCCATGCTCCGTGGAGTGCGCAGTTCGACGAGTCTGGCCAACGGTGGCAACAGCCGACGCTCTTCCTTCTCAAACGATGTCTCCTTGGGTGGCGGACAAGGCACAGTCTGCCCCTTCCCGCTGCACAATGTCGTGCCGCAGCCGGGTCCAGACTTCCAGCCGTTTGGCTTCCCGCTGGTCCACACCATCTGCCTCGTCACCGCCTACTCGGAGTCATTCGAAGGTCTGCGCACGACGCTCGACTCGCTCGCAACGACGGACTACCCGAACAGCCACAAGCTCCTGCTTGTCATTGCCGATGGTATCGTCAAGGGTGCAGGCTCGAGCATTTCGACACCGGACATCTGTCTGTCGATGATGAAGGAGCTCGTCGTCCCTGCCGAAGACATTGAGGGCAACTCCTACGTCGCCATTGCAGACGGCTATAAGCGGCACAACATGGCCAAGGTGTATGCTGGCTTTTACGACTACGACGATGCGACCGTCGAGCGCAGCAAGCAGCAGCGCGTGCCCATGATACTCATCGCCAAGTGCGGCACACCACTCGAGGCCGAGTCTGCCAAGCCGGGCAACCGGGGCAAGCGCGACTCGCAAGTGCTCCTCATGGCTTTCATGCAGAAGGTCATGTTCGACGAGCGCATGACGCTGTTCGAGTACGAGTTCTTCAACGCCATCTGGCGCGTGACGGGCATCTCGCCGGACAACTACGAGATTGTGCTCATGGTCGACGCCGACACCAAGGTGTTCCCAGACTCGCTCAGCCGCATGGTCGCGTGCATGGTCGAGGACACGGAGATCATGGGTCTGTGTGGCGAGACCAAGATTGCGAACAAGTCGGAGACGTGGGTGACGATGATTCAGGGTGAGTCATGCCGTTTTCAACGATGTGGGAAGAGACCTGGTGCTGATGCTGTCTACGTCTTCACAGTGTTCGAGTACTACATCTCACATCACCAGACCAAGGCGTTCGAGGCCTGCTTTGGCGGTGTCACCTGTCTGCCGGGCTGCTTCAGCGCATACCGGATCAAGGCGCCGAAGGGTCCGAACGGATACTGGGTGCCCATCCTAGCCAACCCGGACATTGTTGAACACTACTCGGAAAATGTCGTCGACACGCTACACAAGAAGAACCTGCTTCTACTCGGCGAGGATCGATACTTGACCACGCTCATGCTCAAGACGTTCCCCAAGCGCAAGATGATGTTCGTCCCGCAAGCGGTGTGCAAGACGGTCGTACCGGACACCTTCTGGATCCTGCTCTCGCAGCGCCGGCGATGGATCAACTCGACGGTTCACAACCTGGCCGAGCTGATCCAGGTGCAAGACTTGTGCGGCACGTTCTGCTTCTCGATGCGGTTCGTCATCTTCATGGAGCTCGTCGGCACGCTCGTCTTGCCCGCCGCCCTCGCCTTCACGCTCTACGTGGTGGTGATCGCGACGATTCCGAGCAAGCCGTTCCCGCTCATCCCGCTCATCTTGCTCGGCGTGCTCTTCGGTCTGCCGGGTGTGCTCATCATCGTCACCTCGCGGCGGCTCAACTACGTCTTCTGGATGCTTGTCTACCTGCTTTCCTTGCCCATCTGGAACTTTGTGTTCCCGGCCTAGTGAGTTCCCCTTCCTCCCCATGTCGAAACCGTCATTCCAAGCAAACTGACCCACACTTCTCTTACCATCAGCGCGTTCTGGCACATGGACGACTTTACCTGGGGTGCAACCCGTGTCGTCCAAGGCGACAAGGGCGGACATCACGGCGACGCTGAGGGCAAGTTTGATCCTACCAACATCGTGATGAAGCGATGGGCCGAGTTCGAACGCGAGCGTCGATGGAAGTCTGGCACACACTCTCGCGACTCCACCTACGATGTCGTTCACCGGGCCGCCACACCGGAACGTCAAGGTAGCACGAGGTATAGCCTCGTCTCCTCGGACACTTTCCACTCCCAGCCGTCGCAATTCGACAATGCGGGTCGTGCGGGCTTGCTTGCTGGTGCGGCGGGCCAAGGGCACGGCGCTGGTCACAACGGTGGCGGAATGTCGATGCTCGAGCTTCCCGCCCCTCTTGGGCCTGACGGGCAACGGAGAAGCGGATCACCCGCTACGGGTGCGTTCCGCGGTGGCAACGGGGGCCGGCGGGAGGTCTCTCCCTCGGCATCGGCGCAATCGCACGGATCATCGCCACCCGTCGGCGTCCCTGGCCAACACGACGCCCCGCGGTCGGGCGCAGGGGCGCAGCAAGACTACCCTGCCAGCACTCTCTTCGCATCCGACTTTGACGAGGAGAAACGGCCAATGATCTCGTCTGGCGGCAGCTCGCCTGATCCCGAGTCTCGGAGCGGCACTCTCTTCTCGTCAAACAGTGCTTTGCCGCCCCGGTTGGGCGCTATTGGTGGCCCTGCGGGAGCAGCAAGGGGCCCGCACCTTGGCGAAGTGCGCCACGGGACAGTACGCAGCGAGCAAAAGTACCCCTCCGCCAACGAGTATGCATTCCAACAAGCATACAGCGCCGAGCCCGAGGAAGCCGACAACCTGGGCCTTTCGATGCCGCCTCGTCTGCCGGCTTCCATCTCGGCCGCTGCGGCCACGTCATCGACCAGTCCACCTCCCTCGGGTCAGCCTACGGCTCGAGCGCAGCCTAGCGGAGGCCGGCCATCGAATCGCGGTGTCAGCCTTGTGGACGACGGGCCCGTCGCGAGCGCTGCGAATGGCGGTATGCGGCAGGTGACGCGTGGTGCTCGGCGCATGTCGGCGCAGCAGCCTGTGCCCGGTGCCGTCGTTTCGCCTACCTCCAACACGACCTCGCCGACGATATCGACTACGACGGCAGGGAGTGCGGCCGGCGGGGCTCGGTCGCCTCGGACAGGTCCTGGAGCTGGCGGGAATGGCTTCATCTAGACCATCAACGCGATCCATGGCCCTCAAATCGATTTACACGGACCTTCTCTTCACTTCTCCTCAACCCTTCTCTCGACACATCTTCTCGACCTCGCCGGCTTCTGCAACTGTTCAACATGCGCTGCGGGCGACGGCCCAGCGACAACGCCCACGAGGTCGCCATCCCAACACCGAGACGAACAGTACAGCACAGCACTCCCTTACTTCCAACGGACTCAGCTCACGAACGTTCTACCAACTTACTAAAGCCCATACACCTTGACACCTGCGGCCTGCCCCGTCAACATCGACGCACGGCTCTGGACATATCCCATTCTTTCCGATGCCATACGGTACAACAAGCTCGAGAAAATGGCTGCCTCCTCATCTCGTCCTCCCGACTCAGACCCGGATCTCCGCTCGCCCTTCCTTGCTCTCTCTCTCTCTCTCTCCCTCGTCTCTGGCCCAGTCTGCCACCATTCTGAACCCTCCCTTGCGCTGCTACGTACCTGGCCCTGATACTCTGGTCCCCTCACTCCTCCGGTTCTCTACCCCGTCTACCGACGCGCTTCCCATCTTTGCAGCAATACACACTCTCGCTCTGCCCCTCCTGCCGTGTACGAAGCGGGAACCGAGCTCAGGAAGAAGCAGTGAATGCAAATGAGTGTGTGTGTGTGTTGTGTACAAAGGAGTGTGACTGTACCTCGCGGTATCCATTCGCCAACCCGACCGACGCCTCTCTCTCCCTACCGCGTGCTCCCCCTCCGGAAGGCCTTCTCACTCGCCTTCATCCCACCAGCTCGCACGAAGCGGCTGGAACGCGCCCTTCTCACCCTCCTCGCCAAGCGACTTGCCCTCCGCCTTCGTCGCCTTCGTCTCGCCCGGACCCGAATCCACCCGCCGGTGGTGGTGGTGCGACTCGTGACCCTGCTGCTGCTGCGGCTGTTGCTCCTGGGTATGATCAAGCCGGATGCCCCTCTCGCGCGTCTTGCGCCAGATCCAGTCGTTCACCTCGTCCCGGTCTTCCCACTTGGGCAGCGGGCTGCCGCCAAACGTCGTGCTGAAGCCAAAGCTGTCCGAGGTCGAGCTTGCGCTCGTGCTCGGTGTGAGGGGGTCGAGCAGGCTGGGGTCGTCCTCGTGCGCCGGGTTGGAGTGGGGCGTAGAGGGCTGCGTCGTGGCTTTGCAGGAGCTGGGCGTTGAGAGCTGTTGCTGTACGAGGACAGGGCTGGCCATGCTGGTGTGGCTGGACGTAGCCTTGCCGCTGTGGTGGCTTGAGTCCGGCCTGAACAACGTCTTGAAGGGCGTCAAGGGCGACGACGAGGTCATCGAGTCCTTCTCGCCCGTCGATCCAGCCGTACCTGGCCGCATGGGAGCCCGCTGCACCCGTGGAGAGCTGTGCTTGAGCGGGTAGGTCGACGCGGTCGTTTGCGATGTCGACTGAACCCCGCTGAGCGGCGTATGCTGGACCAGGCTACGACCGCTATCTTGACTCTGTCCACTCATTCGATCCGAGCGGCCAATCCTCGAGCCCTTGCTTCCGACCCGTCCAGCGTCCTCAGCGACGCCGACACCGTAACCCGCCGGACCGTCCATCGCAGCCCCCGCGCCTTTGACAGTCTCCATGCTAGCGTGACTGCTCCGCCGCGAGTCGTAGTCCGACGTGCTGTAAACGCTATCATTGTGCCCCGTGCTCGTGCTCGAGCTCATGCTCCCATGTAGGAAGAGCTGCAGCACGTCGCTCGCGTCCTCGAGCCCCTCCCCGCTGGTGGCACGGTAGCCAAAGACCTCCTCCGCCCGTGACTCGGAACGCCGCTGGTAGGTCAGCGTCGAGGTGGAGGCGCGACGGCGGTCGGATATGATGTCGCCATCCTTGCTGGGCGACATCGAAGTACGAGAGCCGGCTCGCGATGGCAAGCTGCCGCTCGAGCCTTGACGTGGCTGACGTTCTACTGAAGAAGCTTTGGGTGTTCCAGCGCGGTCCACCGTTGCTTCCACTCCATCGCCTTCCAGCAGCAGGTCGCTGAGCGGAAGCGTGGGCGAGACCATGTCGAGCTGACTCGGGATGGCCGCGTTGCTGGCAGGACTCATCGAGTAGTCGGCGATGGAGCCGAAGAAGGCAGACTGTCGGTAGACGTCCCGACGAATGTCGTACGAGGTCCGCCCGGCTTCCGCATCGGTTTCGACGACTTCTGACTTGCTCGAGATCAAGGCGCTTGGGACCTTTTGTTGCTTGTCGTCATCGGCTAGTATGGCATGGTCCTCTGCTTTCGCATTTGCAGGCGTAGTGGCGACCTGAGCCCAGGGATGCGCTGATCGGGGCAGCTCAACCGCCTTGTTCGAGGAAGTACCGACGGGCGTGCTGGAGTTCAACTCTGCCTCGTCCTCCTCCTCCGACGGCACCTCGACCACAGCTTGAGTAAAGATGGAGTCGGATGCCAGTGAGCCGAATTCTGTCGACGCGTTCTGAGAGGCATACTCCTGCGAGGAGACGCTCGACTTGAGAGAGCCCGAAGCCGACGTTCCGGAAGCTTGCGTGCCTCCGTGAGCATGGGAGCATTCACGGCTGCCATGGCGGCGTGGATGCGTGATCTTCTCGACCGTCTTGGTCCACCACTTGGGATGTGGCGCCTTGGGTACGCCTGCCGACGACATTGAGCCGGCCCTGCCGTGAACATGCTGACCGTGCCCACCCTCAGACGTCTTGGGTGGTAGCTCGGGTCCTGTTTGGCTGGCGGTTCGCATGTCCGGCTCGCTCTGACGCGGCAAGAGCACCGCGCCTTCCTTGAGCGGAAGACTTTCGGATCGTACGGCCGGACCGAGCTTCTCGAGGGAGGGACTTCGACCGAAGCTGTCACGCGCTGTAACGAGTCTTGGTGAGTAGAAGCGTTGAATGAGTCCTGTTGGCGAAGGGCCGCCGTCCGCCGAGCTCGACCCGTGCGAAGCCTGGATAGCCGGCCGTGTCATCGTTGCGTTCTCACTACCGGCTGGAAAGGGAGCGCGAGACGACTCTGCCATCGGGCCATAGCTGTCCGCTGTCGTCGTTTGATGAGCACTTTGTTGGTCATTGCTCTCGCGATCGAAAACTGCGTGCCAGACACTTGACACGCCACTGCCGTATGACGATGGGCGAGATTCTTCTTGAGTAGACTGCTGCCCCTGGTCAGCGCGTAGACCGTGGTTTCGAGTGGCAAGCTTGGAAGAGAGGTCGCTACGGCTGAGAGCGTCGTCTTGATCCGAGAATCCGTCCGGATAGCTGAGACTGGATCGGAACGAAGCCGATGGCGAGACGGGCACGTCTGGCTGGGTCAAGATGCTGGGGAATGCGGCCTTGTCCGCACTGAGAGCATTGATCGTCGATGCCGACGCCATGGAATGGTTGCTGGCGTCTTTGACGTGGTTGCCGCGAGCGAGACTTTGGACTTGTGCACCTTGGCTGCCGTTCATACTGAGACTGATCCCATCTGTGAGCGGGGTGTGCAAGCGGACGGGTTCTTGACTGGACTGGATCATTGCGATTTCCGATCGCGTCGTCAGGAGGAGTGCTCGCGCATGCTGAAGGTTGCGTTCGGCGCCGCGGATCGCGTCGAGAGCGACCTCGATACCGTCCAGCAATCCTAGGACGGTGGCGGGTGGAGCGATCGGAGCTGATCCATGCTGGTGTGCGGTACTTGCTGAGCGGGATTGAGCATCGGTGCTCGTGCCTCCGTCTGCGAGCGAGAAGCTACTTGCAATGGGCGTGAAGAACTGCGGCATGTCGGCAAGGTGAGCGCGAGGCCGTGATTCCAAGTGAGCGTGGTGGCGAGCTCGATGGTAGGGAAAGAAGTGAGGAGGGAGGGTTCAAAAAGGAAGAAGATGTGAGCATCAATGCGCACTTTGTACTCTGACCGATTCAGTCTCCCGCTTGAGGCCGTCCATGCACGGTGATACGGTATTGAGGGACCGGGATGAAGACCCTCTTCCCATCCCATCCCTCTGGCGCGGGTTCCGATGAGCCGTTTGTCAGGCTCGACTCAGGGTGCGCTGACGCCGTTCGCAAGGAGGCGGCCGACGCGTTCTTCCCATGCGAGTGCATGAGCATGTTGCGGGTGGGCGTCATGAGATGAGGCCGTCTGAGCACCCGTTCATCAGCCCCCTTGCGGACCGCCAGGAAGACCGGGAGGTGGTCATCTGGCAGGCCTGGAAAGCGGCGGCACTGCCTGCCTGCCTGAGCTCCGCACCCATCCTCGGTGCAGATGAGGACGAGGCGGGCCTTGCGAGCTTGGGCAAGTGACATCGTCGGCCGCGGTCCGCTCGGTCGAGGGGCGAGGTGGTGTTGTTGTTGTCGATGATGGTGGTGGTGAGAAGCATCGAAGGCAGGGGCGTGCCCGCCCGATGAACCTCGACGCGTCGAGACGCGTCCTGCTCGAGCGAGCTCACGTGCGTACCATGAGCTTCGTACTCGTACGTCGCTGCTGCAGGGCGACGTCGCAGTGCGTCGTTGTGACGGGCTTGCGCCGCGGCGGCGACCTCATCCTCTGCCGCTTCGACGCCAGGACGAAGGTGCCCACTGACTCCCTCGTCAAGGGTCTCCTCTTCCACTCGCTCACCCACTAACCACTCACGAACTCACTGCAGTCGGGCCGCTCAAGGCGATCGATCCGACAGCGAGGACGAGCACGTCGACGAGGTCAACGACGACGCCGTGCTCAGTGTTGCCCCCACCGCCGGTGCCAGAGTCGCGCTACGGCCACGATGGGCCTCATGCCAGAGCGCCGTGTGCACACGCGCCGCGTTGCCTTCCTGCGCCAGGTCTCGGTGCCGTCTCTCGAAGCGTGAGTACGAGGATGGGGTCGAGGTCATGGGCACGTCTGGGACTGACGGCGCCGTCGTTTGCACACAGCCAACCGCCGCCGCTCAGCTATCGATGGCTTCATACCTCGGCGACGGGCAAGGACTGGTCCGCCTTTGGCGTGACCGACTCGCGCGCCCTCGAGAGCGCATGGCAGCACATCTCCGAGGACGACGAGCTCAAGCAGGCCATCGAAGAGGCCAGCCGCGACCGCGAGGACAAGCACGAGGCGGACAAGCCGGCTGCTGGTGACGCATCGTCCAGCAATGCCAGCGGTAGCACCGCTGGCAGCGCAGGCAAGCGCGCCAAGGACGACGCTGCCGCCAAAGTGCAAGAGTTCAAGCTCGACCCGCCCGACCCATTCACCCCGCTGCCGCCCTGGCGCGTACCCGTGGGCGAGGACCATCTCTACGAGGTCGATCTGCGCACACAACGGCTCTATCCCGTCTTTTGGAAGCAGGGCACGGGCTCCAAGGTCATGCGCGCCACCTGGTTCACCGAGTCCAGCACCCTGTCGCCCGTCTCGGCTGAGCTCGCCGAGGAGCTCGAGGGCTACTACGAGTACGTCAATGCTGAGCCGCCGCCCCATCAATCAGCATGGCTCTGACCTCCTCTTCTCTTACAGAGAGCTACAGCCATGGCTGCCCAGCTATGCCGACGAGCTACGATCAGCAGTCACCATCGGGGCCGACGCAGAAGACAAGTTGAAGAGACCGCTCAAGAATATCAACAACGGATATGTCATCATGCTCGGCCCACATCTCGCGCGCATCTACACGCAAGACTTCACCACTCGGATAGCAAAGTCGGTCCTTACGGCATGGAGTGGCGAGCACTCGGGTGGCCAACTCGTCATACGCGGGTTCGACAAAGCTAAGCAGTCACTTCAAGCCAACGTCGACGATTCGAAGAGCAACAAGGATCTCAAGCGGCGCCAGTCCAAAGGCAGCGTATCGCAGCGCTCGCCGACGGCATCGGGTGCATCTACTCCGGCCAGAAGTACCTCCTCTCAAGGTGAAGGAGGTGAGACGGCCTCCACCTCCGACAAAAAGCCGGCCGAGACGAGCGCAAGCCTCGAGTTGTTGCGCTCGATCACGGCAAAGTTAGGTCCCATCCCCAGCCGGACATCGATCACTGATGGCCTCAAGACGACTTCCAAAAAGGAGAGAGAGGCGGCACTGACCGGTATGCTCAACTCAGGCCTAGAAGAGCCCGTCAAGGACGAAGGTCGTGTCGAGGACGAAGGCGAAAACGGCACAGTAGGCGCAGAGATGGCCGAAGGCAATGAAGACGACGAGCTGCAGCGGGAGAAGGAGCAAGCCAAGCAGCCGGTCGACCTCGTACTCATCCTGCACGGTATTGGTCAAAAGTACGCGGCGGAGACAAACCCGAGCCTCGACTTCACGATTGCTGTGAACAGCTTTCGCGAGCTGGTTCGAAAGCAGGCCACTGCTCCACCGCCTGTCACAGTTGGCGGCGGTGGCTTCCCGCAGATGCTCGATGGACGACGCGTACAATTCCTACCGGTCATGTGGCGCGCCGCGCTCGAGGACTTCGAACCGGAGGCGGACCATCAACACAAGGACGAGCTCAACAACCACTTCTCACTCGACGACGTCTTCGGAGATCGCAACAGCATTCCGATTGTGCGCAAGCTGATATCGGGCGTGCTTCTGGACATTCCACTCGTGAGCACAAGCACATTGTGCTCCAGCATGATGGCCGCGCTGACAAGTTGAACGACTCTACAGTATCTCAGCAGGCACAGAAAGGAGATCATTCGAAGGGTTATCAGGGAGGCCAACCGCATGTACAGGTGAGCTTGCTGTTATAATCACCTTAGGTCGAAGCTGACATCTCCTCTCTATGCTCAGGTTGTTCTGTCAGCGCAATCCTGACTTTGAGGCTCAAGACGGACGTGTGCATTGGATCGCACACAGCTTGGGCGCTGCTTTGGCCTTCGACATCCTTTCATCGCAGCCGACCTACGTATCAGAGCTTGGCTCCATACCCGGGGACAACGATCACCTGCACTTCAACGTGCGCACGCTTATCCTGGCCGGCAGCCCGGCGGCGCTCTTCCTATGGCTGGCCAAGAGCCAGCTCATCGCACGCAAGGGCCGCCAGGGACCAAGCGGCGACGACGACTGCATCGATCGACACGAGGAGTACTTTGGCTGCCTCGCCGTTGATCGCATCGCCAACATTTTCTCGCTCAGCGATCCCGTCGGCACGCGCCTGACCCCGTGCGTGGACAGCGAATACGCGAGTGACCTCAAGAACATCTCGCTCACGCAGGCGACGACGGCCATCTTGCGGAGCCTGCCTGGTGGACTCGACACGCCTTTGCCGACCAACAGCGGGTTCTTCAGCTCGTGGGGCCGCTCATCGGCGGCCAACACGAACGCCAGCACGACGAGCCATGGCAGGAAGGGCTCCGACGACGCCGCGGCCGATATGGCTGAGGAGCTCTTCGGGGAGAAGAAGAATCAAGGCGATGGCAAGGATGGAAGCGGCACTTTCGACGACCGAGCCGCAAGCTGGATCTCAAGGCTTACCGCTCGTCGGGGCGTTCGACCGCGGACCGAGTCCGGTGCGAGCTCATCGACAGTCGGACCAGATGATTGGGAGCGTATTCAGCGCAACTCGATGGCGGGTGGCGAGTCAAAACCCGGCTTGACGGCGAAAGCAAAGCACGAGAAGACGACTACGGACAAGGGTGATGTCGGCGACGGGGATGCCAATGCCTCGACCGCAGACGGCCAGGAGGAGGATGACAACCATGACAATCAGCCAGATACAGACGGCAAGAAGCGGCCTGCCGCAACAGAGTACGAGAAAGAGCGCGGCCGTCGACGCGTGTACGCACTCAACCAGCTCGGCACGCTCGACTTCACCATTCCCATCGCCTCGTCCTTGCTTTCGAACCAGTACCTCGACATGCTCTACAGCCACGCCAACTACTGGCAACTGCCCTCCTTTGCCGACGCGGTGCTTGCGTTCATCTTTGCTTCCAACGAAACGCTCGAAGCGGCGCGTGGACATCTCTTCAAGTAGGATCCTAGGGCCTTCGCGCCGTCGGCTTGATTTTCGCTTCCAACCGGACACTGCTCCCTCGACACACGAACTGTAGCTCTTCGACTCCACTCGCAACGCACACTTGAACAAGCAGCTTGTTCTCTCATGTTGAGAGACGCACAGCAAGGAGCAAAATGACAAGGAGTGAATTGCTCCATAGAGGCTGAGGCGCTGACGAGCATAGTGAAGGATATAGGGGAGCCCTCTACTTCTCCTTCTGACGCCTCTTCTTCTTCTTGCTCTTCGCTACCGCAGGTCGCGTCCCATCCCCGACATCTTCACCATCATCCTCTTCGTCTTCCTTCATCAGCCTATCCACTTCTCGGTTCTGACACTGGACCTTGAGCTTGGCCCGCTCCGCCTCCCGCGACGGAACGACGCCCTTCTTTTCCGCCAGCAGCGCCAGCACGCGCTCCTCCAGCTCGAACAGGTACGTATCTCGACTATCCGGCAAGCCGCGCACCGCCTCCGCCAGCTTGAGGACGTACTCCGCATTCGGGCCCGACGGTCCCGCACACGAGACGATGTGCGCCGCGAGCGCGTCGAGCGGCTCGGGCCCTACAAAGGCCTCGTTAACCGGTAAGCCGACGTAGAGGAGACACCCGCTCCGTATCCGCACGCGCTCGCGCCCGTCCGCGCCGCCGAGGGCATAGACGTCGACGTAGTCGGCCGAATAGCCGTTCTTCTCCCTGTAGTCGAGGTAGTCGCGCACCTCGGTGGCGTGCGCCGGGTCAATGGTGTAGCTCACCCCCCAGACAATGTCGCCTTCTGGCGGCGTGGTTTGGGCGGCCGCGGCCGTGGCGGCCTTGCCCGTCGTCGTTGCGGCGTATCGGTGCCAGTCGTCCGCCGAGACGAGGGTAACGACGCGACCGGGGCGTTCGGGCGTACCGCGGTGGTCGTTGCTCGACTGGGCGAAGCGGCGGACGTAGCCTGCTACGAAGCCTGGCGTCGCATTGATGACGTGCGGCGGCGGCTTGAAGATGAGCGAGCCGTATCTGGTCCAAGGGGCATGCCGGAGTCAGTTGATAGGATCCCGTGGGCCCTCGTGAGGTGAATCGTTGTACTCACCCGAACACATCGAACGACCCTTCGGGCGGGACGAAGTCAGCCGCCATTGAAGCTGACGTCTTTGTAGTAGACGGAGGCTCCGTCTTGCCGTGGCCATCTACCTCGCGATTCGACTTCTGTCGCAAACGCATGTTCTTCTGCATCATGTCCGCCAACACCGAGTCGTCCGCCAGATCGTCCACCTCGTCGTCCGACGAATCCTGCGGCAAGCCTCGGTTGACGTTCTTCTTCTTCTTCTTGCTCGACTTCTTCTTCGCCTTCTTGGCTTTCTTGGCGCTTCCCAGTAAGGACGAATCGATCTCAGCGCCCGAGCCCGCCAGGTTGCCAGCTCCGGTGTCCACTTCGTCCTTGTGGGCATTTGATTCGCCCTTGCGCCCATCTTTGTGTCCACTAGGAGTGGATTGCGCAGTCGATGCTGGCTCTTCAGGCTTGTCGAGCTTGAGGTCCTCGTTTTCCGCTTGCATGTCGCGGCGAAGCTTGTCCACCTTCTGTTTGTGCTTCTTACTCTGCTCATGATTGCGCAGTCCGCCCTCCGTTTGGAACACCTTGTCGCACGCGTAGCACTCAAAGCCATCGAGCTCGCCGTCCAGATCCTCTCCGTCTTCAGGAGTCGCATTATCTGCCTGTTGCTGGGAAGTGTCGACCCCGTGTTGGGTGCTGGGCTCATCGTACTCGTCTTCCGAGCCGTCCTCGCCCTGGCTGTGCTCGCCATCTTCGCTGTCGAACTCAGAGTTGGCGTAGGTGTCGGTGCGTTGCCAATCTTGAGCCACATACTCGTCCGCGGCTCGTTGCCTCTCCGCCGCAAGTTGCTTCGCCTCTAACTCTCGTCGCGCTCGCTGCGCTGCTGCGATGTCTGATTGGACATCCTGATGGGCCTTGACACGCGGGTCTCGTTTCCTGATGTGAGCAACCAGGGCCTGCAAATAATGCAATGGTGAGCAGGCTGATCGGATGGCGAATCTATGAGGGATCACTCACTCTGACGGTGTCATTGTACTCTTTGCGAGCCGCGTCTCTCAGGCGCTTGTTCTCCTTCTCCATCAATCTGTAGAGCGGTGGGATTAGTACTGCCGACTTGGCTGCACGCCAAACTCATCGCATTCACCTTTTGATGTTACGGTCAGGCGCTTGATTCGTCTGGTAGTTGTCCATCCAGGTGAACGACTTCTCGCTGACGAAGTTGCTCCAGCACTTGTAGAATTCGCGTACGGGAACTTGATGGACGCTGGCCTCCTCTCCCTTGTTGACAGCGTAAGGTGTGTGGCTGTAGCCGAACGAAGGAAACTGGTCTGCGTCGAATTCGAGCCCTTTGGCGACCATGGCCGCCTTCTCCTCCTCGCCCAGACGCTCAAAGAGCCGCCGGTACGTGCCGAAGAAGCCACTGTCGTCTGCCTTGGGTCCGAACGTCTCGAGGGTTGCGGCGGCAGCGACGAATCTCACGAGATGTCGGATGGTGAGGCCAGGACCCGCCTGCGATGCCGCGGCTGGCGTAGCCTTACCACTCCTGTACTCTTCGAAGGTGGCATCGTCCACGTCATCATCGAGCGCTGAGGGCGGCAAGAACCTTCGTGAGCTATCGCCTTCGACGGCGGGTTGGGAGAAGGAAGCACTCACAGCCGTTGAGAATGTCGTCTCGATGGTTGTCGTACCAGGCACGCTCCTGGTCGTCGCTGAGGACATCATAGGCCGCCTGGACTTGCAGAAACTGCTGCTGGGCTTCTTCGACGTTGTCCGGGTTCTTGTCTGGATGATACTTGAGCGCGAGCTTGCGATACGCCTTGCGGATCTCGTCCGTCGTCGCGCTCTGCTCCACGCCCAAGACGGTGTAGTAGTCTCTGGGCCCTCCGGAAGCCCCGCCGCCCGCTCCGCCCGCTGCACCAGACTGTGCCGCTCCCATGCTCGTACGAGCTCGAGCTCGAATCTGACATCGTGGTCGAGAACGACATGGGAATGGAGCGCGCGGGTCGTACTTCGCCACTTCGGCGAATATCAATCGGAGAATTCAGTCGTCATGGCCATAGGCAATCCACAACATCGTCCTCTGGACGAGGACCTCGACAATCCCTCTCATCAGCAGGAGCATCAAGCAGTAGGCGAGGCAGATGTCAATACCAGCGAGGGCCCTGCGCCTGAACGGAGACACGTCGTGGCTTCTGAAGCTGCCGTACTACGAAGATGGAGCGGCGAGGGTGCTCAACCTTGTGAGTAAGTACCTCCAGCTCTCCAAGTCGTACCATCGCACTGAGATGCGACGAGGTCCATTCGCAGGTGCTCGACCCTTGGCTGGACGAGTCGAGCCAGATCGACATGAGCTTCGCATTCTCGGTACAGAAGCGCGTCGTCAAGGCGGTGGCGACATCCCTTGCCCGCGTCGACGACATGCTCAGTGAAGATGAGCTCAGCTCGGGCAAGGTTGATGCTGTGCTCCTCAGTCATCCCTTCACCGATCATTCCCATCCTCAAACGCTGCTCGACCGTACCAACAGACCGGACATGCCTTTGCTCGGAACAGCCCAAGCGGTGAGGTCGGTGGCGAAGCTGGACCAGTTGCCCTTCCAACAAAGGCATACGCTTCCAACAGCGGACTGGACGGCGTCGCCTTACAGGGTTCCTCAGTCCTTACCGCTGCCTCAAGGGATCCGAATCGTCCGGCTCGCAGCAAGAGAACGCCTTGCGATGATCCGCTACGGTCCAGCTTGGTCGCAACTGCATGGCGGCGTCGCCATCCTCTGGCAGACATCGGCGGACGATCCCTCCAAGTTCAACGCCATCCTTTACTCTCCTCACGGCATTACGGCGGCATCGATACCACCTTGGCTCAAACAAGCTGAGAGAAGGATACTGATCCACTCGCTACATCGGCAGACCCTGCCGATGTGGCTCGCTGGGCCTGTCGCGCTTGGGTTTACCAATGCCCTCGAGCTCTGTCTTCCAACGAGCTTCGCACCCAGCCTCTTCCTGGGCACGCACGACGAGCACAAGACGGCGGGAGGTGTCGTCGCCAGGCTGCTCAAGCGGGAAGAGTGGACCGAAGAGGACATGGTTGCACAGCTTCGATCGAGGTCGTCAGAGACCAAGCTCCAATTGCTCGAGGCAGGAGACGAGATTGTACTATAGACGAATACCCGGCCGCCGCATCGCCGCTACATCCCTCCCCTTCCTCCCGGTGGACTCTAGCCATGTCGTTAAGGAGCGCTCTTGTACAATGACCGGTGGGTACACGCACCGGCGCCGGCGCTAGGCTCTCGCTCGCCGCGAGGTTTGGGTATTTAAGCGTACAAGCGACTTCGATGGTCAAGGTGGGAGAGTAGTGGCGGGAACAAGAAGGAGCGGGGGCATATGTAGCGCGCCAACCCAAAGTTCTCGCGGCGAGCCGCTGCTCCTCAACACCACCACCACCTATCGCCTTCCTCGACGGGCCAGCATCACCTCCCGACAGCGCTCTTCAGCGAGGACGATCAGGCCTGCTCTACGAGCGCGCAACTCTTCCCGAGCGCATCGACATTGCGCACAGAGATCTCTCATCTCACGGCGTCCGGCGATTCGAGCAGCGTCCTCATCTCATCTTCGCCCAAGATGGTCACCTACTCTCGCGTCAACACGAGCGAGACGGCGCTGCCCACCTCCGTAGGAACGACATCGAATGGTCCAGCCTTCTCCGCGTCCAAGTCGCGGTCAAGTCTGCTGCGAACAGCGCTCTCCAAGGGTCAGAGTTTCCTGAAGGCAGCAAGGCAACGATGGGTCACCTCCCTGCTCGCTGTGACCCTCATCCTCGTGCTGCTCAACCTCTTCTACGGACAAGGCGGTAGCGTCGGCAATACAGTGAGCGGTATCGCGTACCTGCTGTATCCCAACAGCTGGCGAAGGCCAAACGAATACGCAGGCGAGGGTCTTTCTCCTGTCGCCATCAAGAACGTGTGGGTGCAAGGCTCGGGGCGGCTCGACCTACACTACGACACACCGTTCAATCGCGACGACTTGACCCTGACGGAGGACGAGTGCGACGCCTTCTTCCCCGGCCTGTGGAAGGACATCGACCGCGCGGTCGACTACTATACCTCACATCCGTTCACAAAGGAGTACCTGGAACGTTCGTGCGACGACAACGAGTTCTCGCAGCTCCGCGTCGTCGTGTTCAACAACCGCCTCTACGTGAAGATGTACAAGCAGTCCGACTTCACTCGAACGCAGGCGACGCTTGCCCTGCTCCACCAGGCCATCTTCTCCAGTCGAGAGCAGCTTCCCAATGTCGAGTTCTGCATGGACCTTCAAGATTGGGGACACCCGGGCAAGTTCTCCCTGGACCGCGCGCCGGACCAGCAAGACGTCTGGTTGATGCCAGACTACGGCTGGTACTCATGGAAAGAGGTGAGTCTGTGGCAGCTTTCTCGTTAGATGACAAGGTCTGATGTCGTCCTGTGTTTGTCTTGAAGCACGTCGGCGCATACAAGGAGTTCCGGGAGGCGTCTGAACGGGTGGAAAACGAGATCGGCTGGTCGGGCAAGAAGAACAAGCTGTTTTGGCGCGGTAGCATGAAGGTCGGGCGGGCAGATCGCGAGGCGCTTTTGGCGGCAGCCACCGGCCATGATTGGAGTGATGTCCTGCCTCTGAACTGGGAGGGAGGTGAATTTGTAGGAGCCCTTGATGCGCACCTTTGGCTCAGCTTACCGCTCTCTGATACCCGTCAGATCGTCACGAATGGATGTCGATGGCAGACCATTGTCGATGGAAGTTCCATGGCTTCCCCGAGGGCAACTCGTACTCTGGAAGGCTGCGCTACCTTCAGAACTGTCGGTCGGTCATCGTCACACACGAGCCACGCTGGATCCAGCACTGGACGCACCTCTACAACGCCAATGCAAGCTCGCCCGACCAGAACATTGTCTTCGTACCTCCGCCGCCTCCCGGTACGAAGGGCGTAGCGGTCAAGGACAGCGATGACAGTCCGGTTCGTTACGATGCCACTTGGACGCGACTACCAGAGGTCATGGACGAGCTTTTGCATGACGATGCGAAAGCAAAGCGCATCGCCGATAACCAGTGGACCTTCTTCCGCGAGAGGTGAGTGCCTTGCTCGCTCGACCTTCAAAGGAACCCGGGAACTGAACTCAAATCCGGCCTCTACAGATACATTTCTCCAGCATCAGCAGCGTGCTACTGGCGCAAGGCTCTCAAGGGCTTCGCCAAGACGCAACGATACACGGTCGATCTCAGTGGCAAGGAGATCTCGTTCGAGGACCACATGCTACAAAGGTTCCCTAACTGGCCTCCGCCACCGTGACGACCTCGCCTCAGGATGGAATTCGCCTTGCATTCGAGACCTCAACATCTGGCGCAACCTACGCCACCTGCCTGGGCGGCCAGAGCGCAGCCAGGCCGTCGTTGGCACTGTCCCGGACTCGCATCTTTTGTTCTATAGACTTGATGGAAAGCAGCTACGTCTGACTTGTACTCGAGTAACAAGCAGAGTTGCAGCCACGAACGCGCCGGTGTAATGAAGGTACTGTATCATCGGAGCGGGGCATGTCAATCGCCGAGCGGCGAGTTCAGCATCGCCCCACATCGACCAAGCTCGATGATACTCGCACGCATTTGTCATTGCCAACGTCCATCACCCCAGCGACAAGGTCGACAGCGCGTGCCACATCGATACCATCCCCCTTGGCCTGGTGCAAGAGGTCGCAGAGCGCGCGCAAGGACCGAGCAAGGCGGCGGCGCTCGTACTTGTAGACCTCGCCGCGGTGCCACGGACATCAAGGTGACCCTACGCACTCTCACCACCGCCGTCGTATCCAACGCAGAGCATGGTCAAGCATCTTGGCTCCCCCGCCTCGCTGCCGGCCATCGCCGGCTTGCTAGTGGCGCTGGCGACAGCATGTCTTGCGCTTCTCAGCTCGCATGTGCTCGCCGCGCCTGCGAACCTCAGGGTCAACGATGATGCGCCGCACGGCTTATACGACGTCCGAGCCGCCGACGGGCCACAACAGGATGGACGAGAGGCTCCTGCCCTGCAACGGAGTGCGCCTACGCCAGTCGTTCCCTTTGCCCGCGCTCAGAGCGCTCGCGCTGACTGGCATCGGCGTCAGACGAGCATTGCGACCACCAGCACCACGCAAGGCGTGCCGCCGACCAACCCGGCGGCTCCATTCGATCCCAATGCCCGGCCTACTACCGCGTTAAGTGTCTTTGTAAGTAGCCTCCTTGCCCTCCTCCTCTTCTCGCACACTCCCGCTGGTCGTCCAGCCGTCGCGCCGCACGAGCTGCTCTGCGGACCCTCCTTGGAGCAGTCATGCTCTACGGAGCGCCGCTGCCCTATCGAGGCTCGCTGATCTGGGTTCTCACTCTGATTGAACCTTTGATCCTCCCTCCTCATGCCCTCGGGCTGCCTCCGGTACCTTGCAACTTGCGCGGCTCACGACCCTTGCCTCTGGTGTGTTTCTCTCCAACTTCCGATGCGCTCGCAGACCTTCATAATCGGTTAGTAACCTTCTCCCTGTCCCTTTCTCGCCAACCCTCCTCCTCTCGCCGACAAAACGACCCAATGGCACCGGTTCGTCGCTTGTCTCAAGCTCGAGCAGACACAGACCGACAGCAACAGTCGAACAGAACCCGACGCCCAATCTGCGCAGTCACGGGGGCAGCCCGCCTTGGGGCCCGCGCCCCAAGCACCGCTGCTTCGTCGCCAAACGACTCTTGTGACCACGCCAACAAGCACGGGCACCGCCTTGCCCACAACAACGTCATCGGGAGGAGGAGGAGGCTTCCCAGGCAACACTCTCTTGAACGGTGCTAACTTGCCCGCTCCTTTTCTTGCTTTTGCCGTCGCAGCCATCGCCCTCTTCGTCCTCGTGGTCGCGTTTGTGCTTCTGCGCATATTCGTGAGGAACCGGAGACTACGGCGGCTCGGTCTTCTGCCTGGCGACCTCGCCGGTAGTCGCATGTTGGTACCGACTCGAGAGATTGAAGACACGCTCGCACCGCCAAAGCTATGGGAGGCCAAGATCGCTGATTTGGAGGAAGTCCAGAAGCTCAAGGCTACACGAAGTACCCACAACGAAAAGGCACATGATTGGGATGGGATCATGGTGAGTTTCAACTTGCTTCATCGCCTGAGCTGCGAGCTTACCACATGCATCTTCAACAGCCAATCGCCGCAGCGTTGCCGACTCAGCTATACGTGTCGCTAGTGCCGGACGGGGGAAAGGTTGGAGACGTGATCAAGGCCGATGGTCCCTCTGGGCAATCTGTCAATGCACAGAACGGTGAAGCGCAACGACGTTCGGTACGCCGCGGTCTTGAACGACTTCTGCGCAAGAGTGGCACCGAGACAGGCGCGGCGCCTCATGACACGACATCAGACCCACCCTCAAGATCTCAAGCTGGACCGAGCACCGGAGTCGGTACTGCGGACGACGCTGCAAACAGCGCTCAGAACGATGTCCCCATGCCAGCGGCTGTGAACGTGACCGTGTTGATCGCGATGCCGTCGCCCAAGACGGTCGTGCCCTCGCGCAAGCAGCCCAAGCCAAAGAAGTCAATGGTCTCCTTCGTCTCGGGTGCATCGGCATCCAAGCCATCGCTGATCCCCGCACAGCTATCGACGACCAAGGTCGACGAGACGGACGAGGAGTACATGTTGGACGCTCAGAAGGGCAAGACGAAGCGCGAGCCTAGTCTGCGAAGTGTCCGAACGGCTCACAGTGCGACGAGCTTTGCGGAGGCGCGGCGCGAAGCGTTCTTCCGATCCGAGGAGGCCGCAGCAGAAGAGGCGGAGCCGGCTGGCTTGCCCACGGCGGATCAGCGAAGCGAGTATGGGTACGACAACGGGGACGATGAAGAGGAGGAGCTGCCCGAGCTCATGTTTGGCACGGCGAGCGTGCCTGTTTATCGAGACTGGAACACAACATCGACGCAAACGGGCACGGCGGCATCGGCGCCAATCCCGGAAGACTTGGTCTTCCCGACGCGCGGGGACCTGCTCCGTCTGCTGTTGGCAGCTCGGCAGGTCAAGGAACGCAAGGCGCTAGACGCGGTGGCCCAACAAAAGGCGGCTGCGAGGAAGGGCCTCGCAGAGGAGGGTGGAGTGGCCGGCCTCGATGGTGTGCGCACGGCTACCGGTCTTGAGGGCGAGATGGCGGCGGCCACAAGCACCGATTTTCCGCCTGCCGGCCGGCGCTCAAGCTTGACGACAACCGAGATGCAGCTGGAGGACGTTACCACAACGAATGGCGAAAGTGCGACGGCCGCACCTAGCGGTTCAGGCCCACAAGGACCTCAAGCATCTCAAGCCGGGCTTGGTGCTGCGCTCGCGGGGGTGGTAGAGCGGAATGCAGGCTCAGCGACGTACGACGAGGTCGGCTCCGTTGACGACCGTGAACGGCGACGAGGCTCGTGGCTCTCACGGGAGGGCCATGGCTACGCTTCGTTCGGGTACATGTCAACATCACAAGCCAATCTGGCGGCCGGCTCGATTCACACGGAGGACGCGCTGCTTCGAGATGGCGGAGCGGGCGGTGGCGAGAGCAGCCCGCCGACGGCGTCGGTACATCAGCATCCGATCTTGCAGGTACGAGGGTTGAATCGGCTCAGTAACGGCGGTGGCGACGCGTCCTCCAACCAAGCAGGTGGCAGCACGACGGCCGCGAGCCAGCGCGGGTCTGGTCTTGCGGCTGAGCCGACGACGGCGACTTCGACGATGGACTCGTATGCGGACGACGTCCTTGTCCAAGGCGAGGCGGCGCCGAGTCAAGGTCATCGGTCGATGCACTCGGCGCGGTCGTCGGTGTTTCACAGTGCGGACGACTTGACTGAGGCGCTCGAGATGGCCTCTGAAGGACAAGCCGATGGGAGGACAACCACTACGACGACGACCCGGCACCCCTTGGCCTGAGCACTGGCTCGACCAAGGCCATTACGATACCAGCCGACTACGCGACGCCCGGGCGCGCTCGGTTTAAGCCTTCGACTATGACAACCCGGTTTTTCAACCGCTACGTTTTCACACATCAAGAGAGACGACCCACGGCGCGCCTTGTGACCGACTTGTACGCAACTTTTGCGCAATGACTCGGACATGTCAACCGACGATTCGACGCCATTCATCTGACGGCTTGACGCTGCGGTCACAGTGACGCCCGTCCCCGGGCCGCTGGCCGTTGACGAGGCCTAACAGCAGCTCGGCCGTTCACATCAGCCAGCTTCTTGGGTCCATGGAAGCCGGGACACACTCCGACGGACGACACCGCGAGTGGGACAATAAGGGACTGGGCCATGCCGAGCGGGGCGTGGGGTGCAGCGGTCCGGGGATGGTCGGGGTCAGCGTCCTCTCTGCTCCGGGGGATGGAAGAGGACGATGTTCATCCTCATCCCGGCCCCGACATGGCCCATATTTGCCACCGGGCGCGGCGGGCGGGCAGCGCAGCGGCCAGTAGTCTCGGAACTGTGCGACAGTTGGCACACCACTCCGCGCCGGGGCGGCTGCGCTGCGGTCGCGGCCCGCGCGCTGCGCTGCATGTGGATTAGAGTGGGGGAGCGGAAGACCCTGGGGCGACCTCCTCCTCATTCACAGGAAGGGAAGAGACGGGCGGGCGCGGATGAGAGGGGCGAATGGTGATGGGCTCATCTTCGCCTTGACGCATGCTCATGAGGTGGTCCTCTGCCCGCACCCGGACCCCGCCGCGGCCGTATCAGGATGAGTTCGGGGTGGGAGGAAGAGGGGCTGGCCGTGAGTGTGGGTGTGTGGCGAGAAGCACGTTTCCCGTCTGCTTGCTGTGCTGAGGCAAATAAGACTGCGGTGAGCACGTTCTGCCCCATCGTCTCATCCGACTGAGAAGGGCCAATGGCACCGTCGACGGCTGCCATCACCACATCACCACCACCTACCCAGCACCTCTTATACACGCGCCTGCACGCGCAGCGGCCTGCTTGCTGCCCCCGACGACGACGACCCGCGCCGCAGAGTCGACGACGAAGCCGTCGAGGTCGGAGTCAAGCAGCACGCAAGTCAGCAGCAGCAGCGGCAACATCTCCCCCCTCGTCCGCCCCTCTTCTCCCAAGGACCCACTCCCCTCCAACAACAACATCACCCACAAGCAGGCAAGCAGCGCCCGAGAACGGCCTGGAAGCGCGCCCGCTCGCTGCTCGCCTTTTCAACGGCCCAGGATCATCCTTTGGCTGGAGCCCAGCAGCTCAGCGACCACATCAACTATCCGGAAGGACACCCTCGCCCATCTCCACCATGAAGCCCGTCACTCGCCCGTGGCGCTTCAAGGGCCCCTCGCCCGCCATGCCAGAATGCTGGTCAGTAGCGCGCGTCGAGGCTGAGCTCATTCGCGTAGATGTGCTGACCCCCGTACATTCCTTCTCCATCCCATGCCGACATCAGGGGCCACCGCGGCGTAAGCATCTTCCACACCCGCGTCACAGCTCCCATGACCCTTTTCACTGACCTCGTCTCTGTCTGCCATCGTCCACAGGCCTCAGCAGCCTTCCCAGAGAACACCATTGCCTCCTTCGAGCGCGCCATTCGGGACGGCTCGGAAGGTCTCGAGAGCGGTTAGTATCTCCGACCCCTTTCCTGGGCCGCCTCTCCCCCACGTCACAGCGACGTGTCTTGGACGAACCCACTCAGCGCCTGCCCAGGTGCTGCCGGCGCACTGTGCCCTGCGCACGCGCTCGGTCCTTGCGCCGTGCCTTGGTGCCGAGCTCGCCGCGAGCGACGACTCGTGGCGGAAGGCACAGCTAGACCCCGGACCCACTCAGCCCATGGGCGTGTACGAAGCCTGGACGCGATGGCCGCCGTCATGGCGTGGTTCCTTCATGCTTCGTCCGCGTACCTGCCCGTGCCCGCTCTCTGGCCCTCGCCCTTTACGCGTGCGTCACGCAGGCCCTGACCTCCCTGGTCCTCATGTCCGCATATCTCGCGCAACCTCATCAAACTCAACGCGTTCGCCACCGATACCCTGGGCAACGACTACCCGCGTCCTCTGTCCTCGGCCCACCTTGATGCGACGATACAGACGTCCATATTACCAAGGACAACGTCATCGTCATGTTCCACGACCCGTCCCTCGAGCGTACCACCGACGGCAAGGGCTTCATCAGGGAACAGAACTACCACGGCACGATCGAGCATGTTCGTACCCTCAAGGAACCTCGCCAGCAGATTCCTACCTTCAGGGAACTGTGCGATCTCCTCATGCGCGAGGAGAACAAGCACGTCAAGTTGAATGTGAGTAATTTGCCACCGCGTCACATTCGCGTTGGCCTGGGGCTGACACCTTAATTCCAGATCGACGTCAAGCCGGACAATGACCCAGAACGGCTGTTCAAGCTCATGAAGGAGATCGTCTCCTCGTACCCCAATTACAAGACGGATCTCTCGCCCCGCCTCATCCTCGGCCTGTGGCACACCGTCTTCCTCCGCGCCGCCCTCGAGTACGTCCCCGAGCTCGACCGCGCCCACATCGGCTTCTCGCCTTGGATCGCACGCAACTTTTTCTGGAACGACTGCTCCGGCTTCTCCATGTGCTTCGCGGCCATGGTCACCGCCGACGGGCAGGCGTTTATTCGGGAGGCGAAGCGGGCGGGCAAGAAGGTGTACGTGTGGACCGTCAATCGTCGGGATGAGATGATTGAGGCGACGCGGTGGGGCGTCAAGGCCATCTTGACTGATGACACGGCCCTGTTGCACCACTTGCGCAAGGAGATGGCAGGTGAGTCTTCCACGTCTTCCATCTTGCCCTTCCAGGGCAAGCACACCGCCTCACACGCTGACTCTTAATCTTGGCCTTCCTCAGACAACTTTATCAAGACGCGCTCCGAGTCCGTCGGCTTCTTCTTCCGCTGGACGACGTGGCGCTACTACACCGTCTCCCAGTTCATCGTCCAGTCCCTCTGGGCCTCGGACGTCGAGCGGCGCGCCGGGTTGACCTTCAAGAGCGGGGCGACGAGGATGGGCGCGGCGAGGGAGGCGGCTGCGCTCGCTGCGTCTGCGGACGCCCTCTTGCTCGAGAAGGCTGCCATGCAAGACGCGTCGGGCAACAGCAATGGCTCGGCAGTTGTAGTTGACGAGAAGGCGGCGGCGGCGACGGCGGGGACCGAGGCGCCAGAGCCGACGGCGGCTGCGTCTTCCCGTGTTCAGCAGTCGCAAGCACCACAACATCAGCAAGCGGCGCCGGTCGACAGGCCGGCCCCGGCCATTGCAAACGCGGCGCTGCTCTCTGCCGCGGCCTGAGCACGGCGCGAGCGAGCGTATGTACAAGAATCTTTTCACGACACGACCTCTCAAGCTTCTCGCGTTCGCCCACGATTGACAAGCACCCTTGTCCACGACTCGCTTCCTCAACCATTCGAACCTTTCTTCGACCTTACGACAACAAGCCGTGCGCCACGCCAAGTCAGGGGAAGGGGCGGCCGAGCGAACAACTTAACAGGGCCGTTCCCTTTCTCTCCTCAGCTCCCTCTCCGCACAAGAGCCGGACAATGTTCACGACGTATCAAGCCTTCTTCTCATGGGTCTTCCCCTTCTCCTTCCCCTTCTCCTTCTCCTTCTCCTTCTCCTTCTCCTTCCATTCTCATCCCTCCTCTCTCGTCCACTTCCTTCCGTGCTCCCTGCCTTTGCCCTGTTCTCGACTCACTCTGTACCACCGTCCCAGCTCGTTCCACTTCCCCGATCTAACCGTCACCCTAATCAGCTCCCCAATCTTACCCTCTTTGACGCGTCCGTCCCGGGCGCTATCTCCTCCCTCTCTCTTTGCCGTGTGTGTGCGCGCGCGTTTATCGAGGTGTATGGTGGTCTGTCAAGTGGGTCAGCGCCCAGCAGCGGGTTCAGGACCGGGAAGGGCAGAGAGAAAGAGAGGGTACTTCGAAACGTGAACCTTGGATTCTACAGTGAGGCGAAGTGGGGTGGAAAGGGGGGTGCGGAACGCGGTATCAACCTTGATTTGACGTGGCTCGATCTTGAGTTCAACAGACTTGACTTGACGAGAGGAGTGGGGAGGGGTGCAGGGTGCAGGGTGCAGGGACGCACGACTTGACGCCTTGACGCCTTGATGCCTTGATGCCTTGACGACTTGGAGGGGTTGAAAGGGTAACCTCGTCGGGAGCTCGATTCTATTCGAACTGTTGTTGCCTACTTGCAGAAATGTGGACGGAGCCCGTGGGGCCTGGTTCAAGTCTTACGCGGCGGCGGCCACAGGGTTGGCAGCTGCCTTAATCCCTGCGTCCGCTCCACTGCTGCTCGTCTTGGACTCGCTCGTGCTGGTCGAGGTGGACGTGGAGGAGCCCTTCCCCTCTGCCGCTGTTGACGTGGCTGCCGACGCCGATGCCGATGCCGACGCCGCCGACTTGGCCGCGGCCTTGTTCTGCTTGGACAGGTTGAGCTGCTTGAACTTGGCAATGGCCGCGTCCACCTCCTCCGGCAGGAGACCCTGGCACACCTGGCCGTCGTTCATCGACGAGATGGCGTCCTCCGGGTGCTCGATCCTGACCTGGAGCGCACCCGACTCGAGCGGCGTGATGGTCACCTGCGAGAGCGAGTAGACGACGTGTTGGGCGCCGAGGTTGCTGATCTTTTGGTAGTTGTGCGAGGTGCAGACGGCAATGGTGATGCCGCCGGACGCGACGGCCGCCTTGATGCCGGACGGAGAGTCCTCGATGACGAGGCACTTCTTCGGGTCGAAGCCGAGCTTCTTGGCCGCGAGCAGGAATGGGTCAGGGTGCTATCGACACAGGGTGGCAAGAGGACAGACCAAACGCGTGTCAGCTCCCAGATCCTTCCCTCAGCTCCACGTCTTCATCGGTTCCAAACTCACAGGCTTGCCGCGCTTGAGCTCCGGGTGCTCGGCGGTGATCGTGACGGGCGGCGGCACGATGCCGACGCGCTCCATGGCGCCGTACGCGTACGTCCGCGCCGAGCTAGTCGCCACCGCGTACCGGCCCTCAGGGATGGAGTCGATCATCTCGCGCACGCCGGGCAAGATGCGAATCGCGCCGTCGAACGCCTCCTCCTCGTCGTCAAGCGCCTCGGCAAGCGCGTCATCGAGCGCGTCGTCGTTGTCCTCCTCAAAGACGTCCTCGGACTTTTGAGCCTCGGACAGCTTGGACAGACCTTGGGAGAGACCGAAGGGGTTGACGCCACCGCTCTGGGAGAGCTTGCGGCCCGCGACGCCTGCGGACGACGAGGCGCGCCGGCTGGCCGACTGGGAAGCGGAGCGCGAGCCACGGCGCGAGTTGGCGGCCGAGGGCGTGCGCTTGGCGTCGGCAAACTGGAGAATGGTCTCCTCAAAGGCGACGACGGCGTCGTCCATCTCGTGAGCCTTGATCCAGGGCTTGAGCGAGCGCAGGTTGTCGACGGCGCGCTTGCCGTGTGTGGCGGCGATGACCTCTTCCGGGTCACGGCCGAGCTCGCAGGCGACCTCGCCCCAGGCGGCCTCGACGGCGGCGATGGAGTCGACGAGGGTGCCGTCCATGTCAAAGAGGACGGCGTCGACCTCGAAGACGTCGGCATCCTTGCTTTGGGCGACCTTGGCGGGCGCGTCGGAAGTAGTAGTCGCGGTCATGATGGGCAGTCTGAGGGAAGTCGCAAAGAAGTCCGGGCTCGTTGTTGTAAGGGTGGCTAACAACTGCTGGAGCGGTGGAAGTTGGCGAAACTTGAAGGGAAGGGGCGCAGATGAAGACGGCGAGGGTGATATAAGAAGTGTGACCTTTATATAAGGCCGGCGGAGGACGAGAACAACATCAGCCAGCCACCGATGACGGGACAGAGAGACAGGGCCTTAGCCTGCGACGGGATTCATCACCCAACCCCTCGCCATGATGCAGGAAGGGCAAGTGACGGCGTCGCGCCGTCTCGTTTCTGTCCCTCCCTGTCCCTCCTCCCCCGTCTCGATGGCGGCCCAGCGCTCAGCGCCGCGATAATCGTCATTCAGGCGCAGAGGCCCAGGGAGGAAACCGGACGAGAGATGGAGACCGTGGTTCCAAGCCGGGGCGATGGTTGCCTAGTGGCGATGGCGAGGCCACCGCGGTGGGCCTGCGTGGGTGTGGTGAATCATGATGACAGTTGCCACCGACCGCCCACGGCGCCCGTCTTGCTCAGTCCGATGCACGACGCCCGTCGCCCGCCCGACCGTCCGCCAGCCGCCCTGCCTATCGATGAGGCGGTGGGCTGACAGACCGGGAGGTGGCCCCATCGCCTCAGATCTGCAACGGCGGCCACCCCCAAGTCCCAACGCACGCCCCCCAATCCCAGGCCCCCGACCAGTCGTTCCAAACTCGTAATGACGAGGGTGTGCAGCGCGCACGCATCGGAACTGGTCGTTCAGTCTCATTTGCCAGGTGGGCCGCCGTTTCCCTGGCTTTTACTTGACTGGACGGCCTGTGATTCACCCAAGTCGCTGGCGGCTCGGTCGGCGCTGGCTGATGGGTGGCGGTTGGGCTTCCTCCTCTCGAATGTTGACCGCCCGAGAGATCAACGCGCTGCGCCCGACTCGACTGACTTGACGACTGGACCTCGCTGGACGGTGCGGTGACATTTTGGCTCTCGCCTAACTCGCCCTTGCACCCCGAAACGCAGCACCGAGCTCCGGTGCCCAGGTCGGTCCGTCGTCGCCCTCGCCCCTACTTCTTGGCCCGGGACGCCGCGTGAAAGAGGGAGCCGGCCCCCGGCCCTTGGAATGGGCTCTCCCATATTTGGGCATGGTCTTGATTTGGCTGGGTGGCAAAGCCGGCGCGCGCTCTGCACGTCGGGGCTGTGGAACTGTCGTTACCCCCCGCCGATGCCGCGGCAACAGGGCGAGAGTCGCACGGTTCTTGACTGCACTTGACGAGGACTTTGGCTGTCGCTGCGTTGATGACCTCTTGGCCTGCGTCCGCACAAATTTACAACTGGCAGGCTTGCGCACCCAGCGCGTAGAACCGTAGGTCGTAAGTCGTTACTGCAGCGTGATCAGGCGCTTGACGCGTCGAGTGGGAGGCGAGGGGGGATCACATTTGATTGGATCTCTCGTCGTCCGAGCTCGATGGCTTTGGCCAGCTCGATGGGCGATTCTTTGGGCTCCGCAGTCCGCAGTCTGCGGCCCTCTTCGCTGCCCAGTCGGACAGCACCGCGATGATGCTGAGCGGTTAACGCGTTCACGAATGATGACCGCGTTCGGAAGACAAAGCGTGGCCGAACGTCGATCATGCGCATCGACATTCGAAAACTCTGATAGCGCGGCGCAGAACGAGCATTCGAACAAGGACGTTGGTGAACGGTGAGTCCTCTTTCGACGCTCTCGTCTTGTGGCTCGTGGCTGGAGTCTTGACGAAGAGAGGACGCCGTTGAGCGGCCAGGTTCCATAGCCGTCCGTTCTGTCCACTGATGCCTGCCGCGGAATCTTCCCGTCTTGACACCTCGTAGACCACGAACCATGAACGCCGTCGAGCACGCCGTTCCTTGAGCGATCCAGCCATGGCACGCCAGGTCGTCGATGCCAACGGATTGACAGCCTTGTCAAAGAGTTGTCGTTCGTTCGGACGCTGCGACATGACGAGGCGGGTGCAGCGGCGAATATGATTTGACAATCAACCAGGGAATGGGATCAGCAAAGGGTCTCCGCCCTCCGGCTTGGGGACAAGTTCATCCATGTACTCACCTCGTTGTAGACCGTCAAGTATTGGCGATGTTCACCGCCGTCCCAAGAGGAATCTCGTCCGAGTCCGTCGTTGGACAGCTGATCGCGCTGCGGCCCCTTGCCACGGTAAAGTACATCGACACCGACATCAAGCGACGACTTGCGATGGAATGGGCAGGAGCAAGCCTGCGAGCCGGCCGTGAGGTACAGTAAAGCACGACGGCCCTTGTCCTTGTCCGTGGGGTCGAAGCTCGTACGAGCATAATGATCGCTCAGCTCAGCTCAGCTGGCTGGCAGAATGGAATGAGCCTTGTGTAAGCAAGAAGATGGCCCGCTCAGACCAATCCATACTGCCGATCCAGCTCCTCCTCGTCCATCAACAGATGGTCCGCAAAGAAGGGCGGCAGATGCTCGGGTGGCGGCAGTGTCGTCAAGTCCGTGTCGAACATCTGTGAAGGGGCGCCAATACCATCTGTCAATCTCGCCAGAGTTCTTCCAAGACGGGCAACCTCTCTTGAAGAGGATGGGCTGGCTCACCTCGATGAAGCGCTCATTAACGACGCGTGAACGCGTGCCCGCAAAGCTGCGATACTGTGTCGTAGTTGAGAAAGGCCAGTCTGAAGTCAGAAGGATTCAGGAGTCCAGCTCCGGACGTGGTCTGAACCACTCACCTCGACGACAATGCTGGCGAAGTCCCAGCGTTGCATTCTTCTCAAGCAGCCAACGAGCACGCCCGTCTCTTGAATGCCCGAGCTGTACGACGAATGAGAATGATTGGGCCCATCAGCGCCCCTCCCCGCTTTCCAGAGTTGATGCCAAGATCTGAACTCACGTATCCATGATTAGCACGGGATGATTCCTCCGATCCAGGATGAGCTCGAGCCCATCCTTGACCATGCGCTCCGAGATGAAGCCGGCCTGATGAGCCGAGGCCGAGAACAGACTGCCCGTCACCGTTGCAGCCGCTCCGCCCATCGTCATCCCAGCCGGCACGACGGACGAGGCGCCGCTCGGCAGGATGGGTGTTGCGCCGGAGCCCAGCGGCGGCGGAGCGAGCGCGCTGCTGTAGCTACTGCTTGCGCTCGAGCTGGGTATCGACGACGCTGCGCTCGCGCTACCGGGGACGAGGCCTTGCAGAGGTGGACTCATCATGCTTCCGCCGTCTGCTGTGGCAACTGTGGGAGAACGAGGGTACGCAGCCGCAGGCGGCCCTGGTCCGGACGTCGACATGCTTGCCGCGGACCCGTAGGCTATTGACGAGGCCGATGAGTGTGGTCCTCGGGGGATGGCTTCCGCGAGAGACGCCATATCGAAAGCACCGCCGGAGGGAGCAAAGGTCGCGCTTGCACTGCTTGACGAGGTTGCCGAGACCGCGGGCGAGATGCGTCCTCGGCTCGACGTCGGATTGGCGTAGTCGGTCACGACGACGTCGCCTCCTGGCGTGCCAGCATAACTCCCTGACGCCGCGCCCTCGAGCCGACGCTTGCTTGCCACCCTAGACGGCGGTCCGATCCTGCTACCGTCCAAACCTAAATGGACGATGCAGATGTCGCGCTGTCGACAGTACCGTTCCAGAGTCTTGGACGGCCGCTCCCAGCCGAGGACGAGGACGGTGCGTAGACGGAGGGAGTCGAGAAAGGGCGTGTAGCTCGCTGCGGCCGCGCTCAAGGCGGAGGTATGTCTCTGAGCCGATGAGCTGGAGTTGACGCGGGAGCGGGCGGGTCGACTGTGATGCTGAGCTCCACTATGGTCGCCGCCCCTCGCCGCCTGGGAGGTGGATGAGGATGAGGAGGACGAGACGGCAGCCGATAACCTCGAATGTGTCCGCGAGCTGCCCTCGTTGCTGAAGACGTCCTTGGAGCCCGACCCACCGGCCGCGCTGGAGGCACCCGAGCTGGTGTGCACGGCAAGACTGCTTCCTCCATGACTTGCGCCCGCACCGGACGAATTCATACCGCCCTTGGCTGAAGGCAGGGACGCGTTGGCGATGTCTTGAGCCGTCGGAAACGAGGACGAGCATCGGTAGATGTCCGGCGCGACCGTGGCGAAAGCGGGCGGTGGAAGCAACAGCGGTGGTGCAGATAGAGCCGCACCACCACCTCCTCCGCCACCGCCGCCGCCGCCACTGCTACTGCCCCCAGCGTGATGAGAGCCCGTCTCGGTGGCATCGTGATGACTGGCGCGCAGGAGTCCGCTGCTTGACGTGGAAGTCATCGTCGTTGACCCCCTTCCTTGCCTTGCGGCCCAGGATGGAAGCCAAGCCGGCCGCCGCCGCCGTCGTCCAGCACGGGATCTCCACCGACGCTGAGGCTCGCACCGGGGCGCCTCCGCTCACGCCGCTGAGGCGGACTGGGAGCCTTTTCCGTTGGAAGATGGTGGTCAGTGAGGAGGACGTACTGGCCTGAGCGCGAGGTGGGGGTGAGCATCGCATGGTACCGTGAGAAGTTGCGGATATCGCGGCGCTCTCCCTCGCGGCGGAGAGGAGGAATTCCCTGAACCTCACCGTCGTCCGTCCCTCCTTGCTACCACCACCTGCGGTTGGCCCTTTCGGGGGACGGCCGTAGGTGCCAGTCGACAATCTCCCGTCCGTCCCTCATCCTTCTCACGGACGACGGGCACGCGCCCCGGTGCCGATGCACCATCTCACTGGCGACAGCAAGCCGAGGCCTACAAAACCATCTGTACAAAGGCATCGCTCTCTGCGGACAGCGACGCCCATGAGGCACGGATGACCTATAGGATTCACCCTCACATTCCTTCCTGCTATGCTCGGAATCGATTCAAATACTGTCGACTGTCCTTGTCTTGAGCTCGCGCGCCGGTGTGGACAACGAAGGCGCGCGGACACGTCTGCTGGGAAGGGACGAGACGCGTCAGTCGACGTCTCTCAGCATCATCATCACTCGCCATGCGAAGGGAAAGGGAAGACGGAGCCTCAGATGCGCCTTTTATCTCGTCTAGGATCCGCACTCGCCCACCCGTTCGGCCCCCTGTCCGAAGGACGAAGGCGGCGCACGGGTGTCCGTAGGAGTCTAGCCTTTCGATGAAGGGGGGTCTGATCATTGGCTTCGTCGTCCTTGATGGAGCCGCGAGGGTTGCGAAGGAGTCGGAGTGGGGGCCGGCGCGTATACTGACCTTGGCTCTGGCTGCGCATGTCTGGACCGTATCGATGCTGGAGCTGAAACTTGAAGCACGACCCTCGGGGTGGACATCGAGCAAGGCATGCATTGCGCGGCGATCGACGAGGGGAAGCAAAGCGCGCATCGTCCCGAGCCGCTCCATCGCCTCCGCGCGCGCGCCTATGCGTACGTGTCGACAAGCGCCGACCGCATATCCGCAACCGCATCGCCCGCCTCCTTGCCCTGCGGCAGGAAGACGGAATCAATGACAGACGCCTCCATCGCCGTCGTCTCGATGCCGCAGAAGGCCGCAAAGTCATTGACGAGCAGACCTGCGCCGATGAGCGGAGAGCCGCGGTTGACCGTGCCGGCGATGAGGGGTACTTGGAGCAGCGAGGCGAGCTCGTCTTGGTCCCTTGTTGATGTTTGCGGTTGGATGATCGCGCCGCGGTTGGTGAGGGCTGCGTAGGAGCCGACGAGGGCGTTGTCGCTGCCAGCAAGGAGCAAGATGGCGCGTCAGTGGGTAGGACAGGAGCGGCAAGCCAACACGCGCGCTCGCTCTCAATAGACAGTGACATACCCTATTGTTTGCCGGAAGACCTCGACCTTGAGCACATCTGCGATAATCTCCTCCGTTTCTCTGTCGAGGTCGGGATGTACGAGCGCAACGTAGTCTAGGATTGTCCAAGCGCGTTGCCTCCAGGGTCAGCAAGCAGCCGCAGCCGTAGCGAGAGGAAGGAATGGATCAGCGACTCACCATTGCAGACAATGACATTGCCCAGCGCGCTCAGGCGCTCCTCCACGCGCTGGATCGCGACGCTGTCCGGCAAGCTATTCCTAAGGTGCTGCAGCTCCTGGTCCGTCGTCGTGTTCGGCACGAGCAGTCCATGCCTGTTGCCGACGGTGAGCCGGCCGACGAGCCGGGTGCCTGCGATGGTGGTGTGCACGACGGGGATGAGATCGCCCAGTTCGGCGTCGAAGACGTCGTAAAAGTTGGAGGAGCCGCCGACGGCGACGAGGCAGCTGAGTAAGGGTGGAGAGCAGGGAACGAGGCAGTCAGCGCTGCGCCTGTGCGAGCCAGGGCCCAAGCGGGGGCGCGGCCAGAGGACTCACTAGGCATTGGTGAGCTTGGCAAAGACGCCGACCTCGGAGCTGTTCTCAAACTGGCAGCGCTGGGCCATGGCTGCTTCTTGTGGCGATGGTGAGATGGTTTGACTTGAGGTCGAAGTAGGCAGGGCCGGTGTCGAAGGAAGGGCCGCTATGGGCAGTGTTGACGAGTGCGCTGTGGAGCGGGGCGGCCAGGCTGGAATGAGGCGCGTCGGCGTGCTGGTCTTTATGCTCCCTCTTGCTGGTCGAGCTGAGATGAATGCTGAGGTGGTGGTGGTCGAGAAGGATGGTCTGCCCATCGCGCCTCTCGACGATGCTCCCATCAACTCGGCTCGATAAAAATTCCACTGGCAGTGCGGATCCGCGACCTCCGTAACAGTGACTCGAGGTCCAACGGTGGCAATCGCCTCTAACGCTGTCGAGGACGAGTCATGTCCGAGTCTCCTGGGTCACGTAGCACGCAGATGGAGATGCCATTGCGAGGTGGTACAGATGTAAGTGACCATGGATGGCCAGGCGAGAGGAGAGGGCTCAGCAGAGCTGCAGTTCTTGCCTGGCAAAGTGAAGAGGTCGCTCCGCCTCTCCGAAGAGCAGGCACTTGATCTGGGCTCGGCATGAAGATGCTGGTCGAGTGGGCATGTACGCTCAGACAGCACCGATTAATGAGCCAGGGTGGGGAGGGCTTGGAGGATGGAGGGAGGGAGGCAGGGCAGGCTGTGTGGACACAGAGAAGAAGGAGTCAGCCATGGACGCGCAGCCTTCCCAAACGTACCTCCTGCTCAGTTGCCCAACTCGACGGCTTGTCCACACCGACTCGCCACCCGCCATCCAAAGTACAGGCTCAGATTGGCCGGGCCGCGAGCAGACGACCCGTGTCAGGTGCCACCACCTGTCCACCTTCACTTCCTACTCGTCCTCCTCTTGTGCGGTGGGCCCTCGCACTCGGCCTCCCAGCTGAGCCCCTCGGGATGCTTGAGCGAGTCCACAACGGCCCGAAACGCGGCCAGCGTGCAGAACTCGGCGTGCCCGTCCAGGTGCTGGCCCGCACCCGCACACGCTGGCAGACGCAGCGTCTCGGACCCGTAACGTATTCGTACATCTGCAGAGCCCACAAGAGGCCAGAGCCCTCCCCTGTCAGTCCAGCATCGCTGAAGCGACAGAGCCTCGGGACTCACAATGCTCGTCGACTTGCTTGGCAGCATGCTTCCCGAAGCCCAACCATGACAACATTTGCGACCATGACGATGACGATGTCGAAGTAGAAGGAACCGGATCCGCGCTACGCACTCCCGGCCGGCGGAAGAGCTCGACATTGACGGAAGCCGCAAACGCGGGCCACCGATCGTCAAAGACATTGAGCGTGCTCAAGAGACCAGCCAACGTTGTGTCGTCTGCAGACCACAGGGGACCGTTCAGCTCAGCGCGCTTGCAAACGGACTCTCGCATCCCACTCACGTGTAGAATAAATACCAAGGCGTAGCCTCTCCTTGTCCGGGTCCGCCGCCTTGGCATCCATCTGTGCCTGCAGCTCGCTCAAGAGACGGCCCATCGAGAGCCGTCTGTACTCGAGCGCCCGCGCCGGGTCCGGGTCATTGTAGCCGGAGAACCACTCGGCCAGGAGGGCACGATTCGCGAGCGCCACCGTCTCGGGTGCGAGGAAGGCGGCGGGCACGGGAAAGCCATGCGCCTGCGAGGCGCGAATGGTGTCGAGCAAGCCGGATAGCCTGGGATGTCCATCGACGCGAATCGGCTGGCCGTCGTTGTGAGAGGAGAGGGACGCGTCGAGCGCCTCGAGCGAGGGGTTGTACTCGGTCGCTGCCTTCTCAGCGTAGTGGCGGTCGAGATGTCGGAAGCGTGTACACCCGAGGGTGTTGGGTATCAAGGACTCGGTTAGGAAATTCCTGCGAAGCGCAATGAGGTCGATGAGCGGCGGGTGCTGACGTCCTTGGTCTCAAAGCACTCACCTTACGTGAATCCGAGGAAGGAACAGGGCTCCAACCTCCTTGGACCGTGCCTGAGATGGTAATAGCCCCGCGATGGCTTGCTGGCATGTCTCAATCGTCCTCGACATGTTCGTGCTCCGAAACAAGAAGAGATCTTGATCCTGTGCCGTCACCGTCTCGGGGACGAAGCCGAGCCGGTTGACGTAGAGTCGTCGTAGCTTCTGCCCAATCTCGTAGCTTGACATGCGACCGAGATTGGTTAGCTCGCCGGGCAAGCTGTGATAATGCACGTTCAGGTCAGAGTATGACGAGGCTTCCTAGCATGTTGAAGGCTCACCATTCGCCCGTCCATTCGCCCGTGTCCGGGACCAGCTTCGAAGGACCGGCCTCGACGATGCGCTGTACAGGCATCGTCTCCACACCCGGCTCGCCCCTCTCCAGCTGCAACACATTGGCCCGCATCGCCGCGCTCGCATGACAGAGATTCCACCGCTTCGGAATGGGCGGGGACGAGTTCTCCATCCGCGTCCGTACGGGCGTGCGCTCGCCGTGCCGGAGGAAGAAGTGGACCTGGGCGAGCTCGAGGTGCGCGGAGGGTGGCGGGGGTGTCCAGCCTAGGTCTGCAGACTTGGCTGTGGAGCCGCCGCCGTAGGGCGGGAGGGGCGATGGGAAGGTTGAGGAGCCGTCTGCGTAGAGGGGTACGGGGTAAGGATGGGCGCTGGCCATCTCGGGGTCAAATGTTGACGAGGACGCTGACGAGCTCGCCGTGGCTGACGCCCCGCCTGCTGATGCCATGGCTGCCGTCGTTGCCTCTCAGCGAGTGTCAGTCGTCGAGCGCGTCGAGGTCGTGGTGGTGGTCAGCAAGAAGAAGGTGCTCATCGTGGGAGCAGCCGAGGACGCGAAGCTTGCGGAGAGGTGCTCAATCTCCGAGCCGCCGACAGCGCCGACAGAACCTCGAACGAGCATCGATGAGCACGACGACGACGAGGTCGGCAAGGAGAGGTCTATTCGTCAATGGAAAGAGAAGCAGAAGGATTATGTATCGCATACGAGTGCGTCTATGAGGCGGCTTGGCATAGGAATTGAGCCGATTGGGCGGGGTCTAGGCAGCATTGCCAGCCGCTACCAGCTCATCGGCGCCGTGCTGCTGGAGCCGAAGGGCTGACGGCACGCTAGGCACCCAGGGCGCAGTTGGCGAAGTCCGTCCCGAGCCAGGCGAGAGGGCGGGAGGAAGCTGATTGGAAGGCTGAGGTGGTAAAGCAGCTCCGTACTTCGTGGGCCCGACGCTTGAGCGTCGCGATGTCCGCGCGTCGCTGGGAGGGAGGGAGGTCTTGCGGACAGGTATCAGCGTGCTGAGCGCCGGGCGAGCACCGCTCATGGAGAAGGACCTGGAGCGCGTGCCCTGATGTAGTGGCGCGGGCCGTGTTCCAGCTGGTGTGCCGTCACCTTGGCCCCAGGCTGAGGTGGAGATGGCCCTCACCCGACCTTTGCCACCTGCTTCGCCCTGGACTTGTTCTTGCACCGCCGTCGTGGACTTCGTGCGTCCACGACGCCATCGTCCGGGTCCACTTGCGTCCACCGATGGAGAGCGAGCCCGTGCCGCCCCGAAGAATGGCCGCGGCGCTCGTCCGAACAGGCTCGTAGCCTTGGTGCTGATCGTGCTCAGACTGTTGCTCCGGCTTGTGCCCTCTCTCAACGGCGTGCGCTGTTGAAGCAATGCTTGCCTTTGGTTGGCCTGCTGGAACGCGTCAAAGTGCGCCTGCTGCGCCTCGCTCATTCCCCAGTTCGACCCGTTCAGAGCAAACGGCGGCTGAGCTGGACGGCCGCCGCTTGTCAGCCGTAGGTTTGGGTTCACATCCGATCGCGTGTGGCGATGTGTTGGCGATGGCCGACCTTGCAACGGTGGTGCTGGAATTGGTCTGTACTCTGGCTGCCATCCAAGCGCAGGTGCGTGAGGCTGAGGAGCCATAGCAGCTATCGGTGTCCCAAGCCGGAGCGGCGACGGACACGGCTCGCTCGTGCCCGGCTGTGGGCCGAGCGTCGGTCGCCTGAGGTTCGGATTCGCCATCGTCGGAAGTGGCGGAAAGTAGGGATTGGATGGCGGCCGGTCCACAGCGTATGCTTGCCTTGGCAAATGGCCTGGCAGCGGCGTCGAGCCTGGCCGTCCGACGATGAAGCCAGTTGGGAGGGGAGGCGGTTGGTACGCTGATGGACCAGGCGGAGGCGCAAAGTGTCCCTGGTGTGGCGGGATAGGAGTCGGTCTTGCGAGCGGCGGCGCTGGGTGGAAGGGCACAGGCCTCGCAGCTGGCACTCGCATAACATGTGCAGCGAGCGGCCCGTACGGTTGGCAATCGAGTGGACCGTATGACGATGAGGCGAGGGAAAGGGTCCTTGCTCGCTCCGTCTCGAATCGAAGGTAGTCCGTGAGCGCAAGCGGCGGTGTGAGCGCCCTCTGGATCACGGCTGGTGGTGAGCGTGGCGAATGTGGTCGAGGGTGAATGTGCGGCGAGCCGGGACGATCGAAGACGGGGTGCGGAGGTCGGCTGTCGATGATAGGTGGCTGCGGAGGATGTTGTGGAACAGCGAATCGGACGTTTGTCGCTGGTCGTGCTGGCCCTGGTTGGACGTCACCGTGTACCGACACCGGTCGCATGATTTGTTTGCCCTTGTCCACCTGAGCGATGCGCAAGTCGGGTACGGTACAGATGGAGATGCGCTTGTGAGCTTCGGCGAATGCCTTGCTCGAGTCCGTCGCAATCGGAGCCTCTTGGTCTTGGCGGGCTGCCGGCGGTGTGATTTCAGGCGCGATGGACGGCGCTCTCGATGGTGTGCGAGATGGTGGCGCCGTACCATCGTTGCGTAGACTGAGGGGACGTTCGCCGACACCGACGTACAGCGACGGTACCTCGGACACCGTTTGGGCAAACTCCTTGGAGAGTGGATCCATTCCCAAAGGTTGAGGAATTGGCGTGAGAGGCGAAGGTGAGTCCAAGGGGACGTTGCGCTCCGTCAAGGCGTTGACCGCCTGGAGGACGGGTGGCGAAGGTGATGTGGGCGGTTCGGACGCTGGCTCCGTGTTGGTCTTGGCGGCCACTCCTCGCGGCTGAAGGGTGGGCTCGGCGAAGGTGAGGACCCAAGGAGGGCGTGGGATCTCGACCACCTTTTGACGCAGGAGTGCCCTCTCGGCTTGCGCACCGTCTTCTTGGTCGTCGCGGCTTGTTCCGATGGCGCGTGCTGCGTCCGACGAGGTGACCGTCCTTGCAAACGACGCGACGACACAGACTGCGTCGGTTGCTGCCGTCGTGGACAGGCGCTTGACGAGATGTTGGGCGTCGAGGATGGCGGGTGGACACGACATGCGGCGTACATCCTGACGCGTTGCCGTCGATGTTGGACCGGGCGACGCATTGGCATCTGTGCGCCACGGGGGCCAGCGGAACGGAGGCAGCCAGCTCATCTTGCGCTGTCCGCGTCCGAAGCCCCGGCCGCCGACGCGATACCTGCGAAAGGAGCGACAACGACGACGAGGACTGGGCAGGGGAGAGGGAGGAGAAGGTGAGCACCCCGTTCTTGAGCAAGACGGGTCAGCGCGCGAGCGAGATGAGAGCGGGCTCCGTCCGTCCGGCGCTCCGGGTGGGCCGCATCGAGCAGCGAGATGAGCTGCACGATAGAGAACACAGACTGGTCAGCGCCGGCGCCAGCAAAGCTTGCCACCGCCCGCTCGGCCGCCCCCGAGAGGCGGAGCGCGCGGCCGGCTGATGAAGGGAGCGATGAGGACGGCTGAGGCGACCATCGACGTCGTCGTCGAGGTGGGCCAGCGTTGGAAATGAGCCTATGGAATCGAAGGCCGACTCCGGCGCGCTCGGGCCGGGGGGGGGGGGGGGGGGGGGGGGGGCGGGGGGGGGGACAGGGCAGAGCCAGGCTGGGAAGCTCCCGCAAGGTCATCAATCCTTCTGACCACCATCATCCCAAGTCCCAACACCCTCCCCTCTCTGGGTCCCAAGGTGAGTGCACACGGCAGCGCAGGGAGCCAGCGCGAGCGCACGAGCAGGCAGCCCAGACAAGCGGCGCAGACGACCAGGGATGGCATCCAATATGTTAGACTTCAGCAGCTCTACCATATTCGCACTGGCGACAACACACCTTCCTCCTCACCGGCTCCGGTCGGCTGGGGAGCTGAGGTCGCGCGCGCACACACACACACACAGCTGTCTGCCTTGCGCTCGTCGGCTTGCCTGGTTGCTCCTGCGCTGTGAGTTGGTTTCAAGCGTCAGGACCCATCGCTGACTCCGTGAACGGTTCTCCTGGACTCTGCAGAATGTCAAGCGCCTTGTCAAGAGCGACGCTCACTGCAGCGACGGCGGCCGCTGTCGCCTCGACGTCCGTGGCCCCGGCGCCTCCCTTGTGCGCACCGTCGCCTCGTCCTCCATCACAAGCGCGTCGTCCGAAGCGCCATCAGCGTCCGGCCCAAGCACGTCCCCATCAAGGAGATTATACCCTCCCTACGCCCAACTTTCCCACTCCATCCCACGCGCCCTCTCCCCCCTCGACTCCCGGAAAGCACGCCCCGCGCTGCAAATCCTACGCGCCCTCCGCACGACCCTCTTCGAGCAAACCCACAACCCGACCAAGGCGCGCACAGGAGCCAAGTACCTCCGCAAGCCCCTCATCGGGCCCAAGCTGACGGCGTACTACCCGCCCCAGCTCAAGCTGAGCGCGGTCCGCAGCTTCTTGCTTGACCCGGCGCGGCTGGGGCGCTCGGATGCGGAGGATATCGAGGGGGCGTTGGAGGCTGTGGAGGCGCTGAGGTCGACGCCTGAGGAGCAGGTCCGCTTGGCCGATGTGGCACGGAGGAAGGCGCTGGGCAAGGGCCCGCCCAAGAAGGGTGAGTCGATCAGCTGGTACTCGTCTCTGTCTGTCCGTCGTGCTGGTTGCTCATGTCCTTCTCTGGATCCTTGTCACAGGTGAGGGCCGAAGAGCAGCGATGAAGACCAAGGGCAAGAAGTAGAACGATGGCCGTGTTTCTCCACTGGGAACCGCTGTCGAAGTCAAATACGTTGCCACTCACTCGTCAACGCTCGCCACGGCAGGCTTGGAAAGGACTGTCTAATGGCGCCGTGAGCGCGAGTCTGTATTGCAATGAGGGGAACGAAGCAAAGCCGTGAGATAGACGGTGTGAGGAGCATACAGGGACCATACCAGACGCTGATTGAGAACAAGAGAGCGGATCGCTGCCCGGCCGGGTGGCGAACGGATCGGAGGGAGGGGCGGCCTCGGGCATTCTTTTGTATGCGTATTCTACGTGTTGTGCCAGAAGAGATTGCGGAGCGAGTCCCACCTGTCGGCGTTGTGGTAGAGGTCTGCGAAACGGGCCGCGTCCGAGAGTCAGCTTCAACATCGGGAGGAGATGAGGAGGCGACGACAACGAAGGGGTTGGCACTCACAGTCCATGGAGCTGACCATGCCTCCGTTGAGGGACTCGCGCCTGTTTGCGTGTGTCCACATTGCGAACTGCGGAAGGGGGGGGGGGGAAACGGTCGATCAGCGTCTGTAGAGTCGGAAGCCAGGGGGTATGCACACTCACTGCCCAGGAGATGGCGGCAAAGATCTCAAACGCGACGGCGTCGACGGGCTTGGGCCGGCCGGGGGGATACTTGGCCGCGGGCACGTCTGCGCGCGGGAGGAGGGAGAGAATGTCGCGGCTGGTGGCATAGAGGATGATCTGCTCGTTGATGCTCGTGCGCTCGCGGAAGGTGACCCAGCCGCCCAGGAGGCCCGCGAGCGCCGAGTCGAGCGGGCGCTCCTTGCCGCCGTGCGCCTTGCGGAGGAGGAAGAGGAGCAGCTTGTAGAGGGAGGCAAACTTGGCGAGGGTGAAGGCGTGGGTGCGTGTTGCGGTGATGATAAAGTTGAGCCTGTCCTTCCACCCGCCGCGGCCGAAGAGAACGGACATGACGAGGGCGTGCGGGAAGCGGATCTTGGCGCCGTAGACGAGGCCGTTGCGCCCTGCCTTGAGGATGATGAGGGGCTCCTTGTAGCGCGGGTTGAGCGCGATGGCCTCGAGCTGCTGGCGCACGTACTCGACCGTGGCTGCCATCGTGTCTTCGTCTCGAGGCTTGAGGCGGCGGCGGGGGTTCTTGCAACCAACGAATGACCGTCCGGGGCGAGGCTTCTGTCCAAGGGAGAGCGTGAGGCAGCGACTGAGGATGGCGAGGAGGACGAGGTCGTGGTCCGTGGTGAGGATGCTGAGGACGATGGCGCATGCGTGCGAGTACCCCGTATGGAGCAAGTGGTGGGAGATGGGCGCCCACGACGCCGTCTCTTCCGATCTCCCTTCCTCCTCCTCCTCGACGACGACGACGACGCTGCTCCAAGTCACGCGCGCTCCCTCCTCTGCCTCTGCTGGCTCCCCTGCCAGCATCCCATAGAGGATCAGCCAGGAGGCGCGACGCGATGGACCAACACAGGCACGCGCTCACGCCGCGGTGGACGATGGCAGGTGTCCCAAACACGCACCACCTCGCCACGTACACCGCCGCGGACGCCCCCCTTCCCATCCTCCCATCCTCCCCTTCTTCCATTCCATCACACCAGATGAGCGCAAAGGACCGCTTCATTGCAGCCGCCCTTCCCTTCGTGGATAGGAGGGCCATGCTGTAGGGAAAGTCCCCGGACACACACTCCCAAGCCTGGATCCGCACAGCCGCTGGTCCCCATCCCCTCCCCATCCCGTTTACGGGAGCGGGAGGAGGGGGGGGGAGGCTCGTAGCCCGCCCTCTGGCCCATACGGGGTCCGCCCCGCCTCTTGGGCCCTCGAACGACAATGGCCTTCGCGCGCGCGCGCGTCCTCAAGGAAAGCGATACCGGGCACACGAGGCGTGATGATGCCTGCCCGGCGGGGGCGAGCGCGTCCCCGTCCCGCCGTCGTGGGGTTGAAGGTCCCGCGAAGATACGAGCGGCCTTCTTCGTACTCACGCGGCGGCGGGGGGATGGGCCATGTCGCGCATGAGGCGCCCGAGGGGTGGCGAGGGACTCTGGGTCGGAGGGTGCGTGCCGTCTCTCTTGCGGGGCCAAGCATCGCTGTGCAAGGACCGGCTGGCGGGCGCAGGTTGGGTCGTTTGGCCACCTCGCCTTCATGGTTCGTCGTCTACTCATAGTTATAGCGGTCGCCGGGTCCTCCCCTTCCTCCTCTCCTGGGATGGGGAGGTGAGGACGCGGTAACTCAACGGGGCTTCCACTCTTGCGCTCATCTGGCCCCCTGGCCCTCTTCTCTCCCTCGTCCTTGTCAAGCGCGCTCGCCCTTCTTACACGCAATGCCATCTGCCCTTTGCACCCGTGTACGTACACGCTCTCGCCGCGATGAGGAACGCGTGGACATGGCCCCTTCTCAATGTACGAGTACTGTACGACCTCACCGCACAGCGCGGATCAGAAGCGCGCGCGGCGCCACGACCCGCACAAGGTCCTCGCCGGTATCGTCCACCTCCTCCACCACGGCCCCAAACGAGAACTCGCCCTCCGCCGCAAAGGTCAGCACGCACTCGGCCCGACCCGCGTCGCCGCCACCATCACCCGCTGCTGCTTGTCCCAAGGATGATGGGAGCAAAGGGCACGGCCGCACCCGACCCGTAAGCGTCGTGCTTCCGCACGCGCACAGGATCTGGTGCTGCGTCAGGACCGTCTCGGGCGACAGTGCCGCGCCAGCTCCCGCTCCCGCGGCTGGTCCGGCAACGCTTGACGAGGATGTCGACGAGGGCCGTCCGAGTGGGGCCGCGCCCAGCGCGGCGTGGACCGAGGACGATGGCGCGTGCACGTCTCCGCCCGGTGCGACGTGCGGGACGAAGCGGCAGACGAGGCTGAGCGGGCGTTGGGTGCGATTGCGAAGGGTGGCGGTGAGGTGGACAAAGGTGCCGACCTTGACCTGCCGGAATGCCGCCATTGAGGTCGAGGCTTGTTCGTGAGGGCCGTCATCCTCCTCCCCGCCCTTGGCAACGACCTCCTCCCCGTCCTGTCGAACACCGAGGACAACGTCGACCCCAGCACCAGCAAGCACATCGATACTCGCGTCCGCCACCTCGGCGCGCTTCGTCCTCAAGCGCACCTCCCCGCCCACACCAGGCTCATCAACCAAGCTCCACCGCGCCTCCAGACGCTCATAGAGCGGCTGCGTCCTCCAAAACTTGGCACGGGCACGGCGCTCCTCGGCAGGAGGCAGCTTTTGCCTGGAGACGACAAATTGTCTCGAGGAGCCCAGGGAGGGGACCGGCTCGGGCTCGAGGGCGAAGGGCAGTCTTGCATGAGGAATGACGAGGTCCGATACCGAGCCGGGCGCCAGCTCCTTGCGTACCCGCCGAGCCGGCCCTTTCCCCTCCGGATCCGGCCCCATCTCCACCTCGACAGCGACAGCCTTGGCGTGCGCGTTCCAAACACGAAAGCACAGCAGACACGTCTCGTCTGGCGACTGGGCGACTGCGTCCGCTTCGTCCCTGTTCGATATCCTCGCCAGCACGTCTGGAGCCCACGCAGGGAGGATGGCCACCGGCCCATACTCGAGCACCGGCTTGACCTCCAGCCGAAATGGAAGCGTCAAGCGACGAGTGTGAAAGTTGCGCGCCTCCTCCGTGAGCAAGCCTCCCCGTCCTGGCCCATCGACGTGGCCATAGTCAATGTGGATCTGCGCTCGGCTCGCGCCTAGCTTGCCGCGCACGCGTATGCGGATGAGGGCGGTTCCATCGTTGGCAGGCACGCGGATGGAGGCGCGTCCATTCGGATCCGTGGCGAGCGCCCGATCGGTCGGGGAAGGATCAAAGGTCGGCCGGTTGATGAGGTCCCATTCCGCATCGTACGCAGCCGTGGGCAAGAGCTCGCCTTCGGACAAGGCATTGAGCGTATCCGTCGTCCGATCATCTTGGAACTGGAAGCGTGCGTAGTCAACGGGCAGAGCCGAGGAGTTGGCGAGCTGGATCGTGAGCGTGGCGACTTGGCCATCAAAGAGGCGCAGCACACCGCCACGCAGAGATGTGGCCGTGACACGAAGCTTGGGCTGAGCAGGCAGGACGACGCAGTTGAGGAATGGCTTGGTCGATGGGCCAGAACTTGGCTGTGTCCGTCGCCGTACCTCACGAGAGTCGAGGGGAGCCTGAGCAGCTTTGGCCATCAGGACGGTAGGCCGGACCTCGAGTCCCTGCCGCTTCGTTTTGACCAGCCGCTCGTGAACCTCGAGAGCGTCCGCATAGGCCGCCTTGTTCGAGCCATCGTCTTCCAGGGGTACCAGGAACTCTTGTGGAGCACACCCAGCCAACGTGAGCACACAGCCGCGGACACTCAGCTTGCCAGTGTCCCTCGGCGTGCCGCTGAGCTTGACTGATAGTGTGACACCAGGCGGGATGGACGCTTGAACCTCGTCCGCGTCAAAGGCGATCCCCGTCGTGCTCAGCTTGATCGACGTAAAGTCGAGGTGGATCGAAAGTGGGTTTTGCAGCGTGACGATGAACTCGGCGCGCTCGTCCTGAACGAGTCTGACCTTCTCTGCACCCGTCGTTGAGCGCACTGGGTTCCAGAAGAAGGGGTTGCCCAGTCCCGCCACGATGTTGGGTTTGGAAGACGATTTGGCGTCGTTCCGAGGTCGCAGCTCGGAGTGTGATCGCTCCGCCGGCATCAGGGACGGGGGAAGTGGCACGAACTCTAGACTCTTGAGTGGTTTTGACGGGCCCCAGTAAGCTAGTTGGAGGCCTTGCGCGCCCGTCCACTTGGCGACGTCAATCGTCTTGCGCAGCGACTGAATGATGAGCTCTTGCTCTTCGATGGACATGTACGGTTGGAACTGCCGCAGCATCAGAGCTGAGAAGAAGGCGACCGAGACGTGGTCGGAGAACAGCTCGGCGACGGAGATGGTGTCTCGTAGGAGCGCGAGCTGTTGCTCGGGCCATCCGAAAACCGGGTATCGCTCGCCCTCGTAGACGTTCTCTCGAGTTTGCGATGTCGGTGAGCTGGTACTTGTTGTCCACAGCCCACGCAACGCGCCGTTCAGCAAAGGTGTACCAGGCGTGGACTTGCGACCGTCCGATGCTCGGCACAGGATGTGCACCCGAGGCACATGCCTGAGGAGTTCTTGATCCAGGTTGATCCCCAGCGTCTCGCACACCTGCAGCGCCAGGACGAGCACCGACTCTGCCGTGTCGCTGATGCTGTCTACCGTCAAGGAAGTGATCATGGTGGCAAGGTCGTCCGAGCCGCCATTCCCATTCGCTTGTGGTGCCCTTGACAGTCGGGTAGACATCGACTTTTCACGCCGAGGTTGCAGCGCAATCGTGCGGGCGATGAGCGAAATGACGACGGCTTGAACCTGCCTTAGGAGGTAGGCTTCCCTTCGGATGAACCCAACACAGCCAAATAGGGACGCAAGCGCGCTCAGGATGCCAATTTGCATGGGCGGCTTGAGCGAGGGTATCGAATTGGTGAGTGCTTGTGACGCGGCCGAGGCAATCTCATGTCTTTGGACGCCCGAGGACCGGCAGAAGTGCGTATACTTTGCTCGCGTCGGCCTGGAGTCGTTGGCCAGTGCCGGTGGCGTGCCGCCGTACATGAGCTGGTCGAACGTCTCGCCGTTCCATCCTTCCGATGCCCAGACAGCGAGGAGGAAGCGCGCATGAGAGATGCACGCGCTGGCGTGAAGGAGAGGGTGCGTGTAGTCTCTTGGCGTCTCGTTCGAAGCCGACTTGGCCGCCTCCGCCAGGAAAGATGGAGGTGCGAGGCACTTCGAGTAGATCGTGACGGCGAGGGATAAAGCCTCAGCGATGTCGGCCCAGGGCTGTTTGGCATAGGGCGAGTCGGCTGCTTCCTTCTCGCGTTCCTTCTTGTCCTTCTCCTTGCCTGTACCGGTGGGCAGTAATAGGCTTGGTGCTTTTGCTTCAACATCACCGCCCATGCGAGCGACGAGCACGCGCGCCACAGCCCAGCCCTCTAGTCCGCCAGCGTACCAAACAGCGTCTTGGCCGCCCGCCACGGCTCGATCCCTGCCCAGGTTGGACAGGCACTTGTCGTACATGCTGAGGGCAGTCCAAAGATCGCCCGTTAGGAGCGCATAGTCCGCCTTGACTTTGGCTATCCTGCCCGTACCCGTCGGCCCCGCGCCTGTGACGGCCATCGTCTTGCGTTGAGGCGCGTTGGCGGCCGATGTTGACGCTGAGCCTGACAACCCAAGACCGGCACCAAAGGCGGCTGGCGCGTTGTGGGACTGGGTTGTCGACACCGAGTTTGAGCTGGTTCCCATGCCATCTAGGGTCTCCCGAGGCGTCTCCAGCGGTAGGCCCTCCAACCCGGTGACCAAAGTATGTAGGCCATCGAGCAGCGCGCCGACATAGTTGGGAAGTAAGGTCCGGAGGTAGAAGCGGACGTCGCGCCCGTCCTTGCGCACGGCAGGGAAGACGACGAGACCGCTGCTCTGCTTGCCGCCAAAGCCGCCCGTGCCGCCAGGCGAGGTTGGAGTCTGCGGCGGCGGCGAGCGTGCGACGTCGCCGGAGCTCGAGCTGGGCGTCATAGTGCCGGGATGCCGTGAGCGTGCGCTGGGCCCAGCTCCTGCCGCCGCAATAGCCGAGGCTGGATCCTTCATGGCGCTGAGGTCCACCGTCTCCGGCCGCGCCGCGCCCGTGTCAAAGGCGTACACGCGATGGATCAGCGCTCCCGGGCAGAGCTCGCGGAGCGTCGAGGGCATGCGCTCCAAGTTGTTGCGATCTTGCTCCGTCAGCGTATCGTAGGACGCCAAGCCGAGCACGCCGAGGACTTGGCGGTGCATGTTGAAGGGGGCGAGGAAGCTGTGCGACGGGTCGTGTGAGGTGACGAATGACAGGTGGACCTCGCCCTTCTGGTGGAGGATCGAGCCAGGTGCTGGGCAAAGAGAGGCAGCTCCGTCAGCTCATCTGCGCACCTAGCGCTCTCGTTGCCGTCCTCCCACTCACCAGGCGGCGCGGCGAGCCCAGCGCCCGTGATCGCGCTCCGCACACCGCCCGCGCCCGTGCCCGCGCTGGCCGCACTGCTCCGAGGCAAGTCGGCCAGGCGCATCGTCTCAAAGCTGGACACATGGTCGCACCACCTCACAAACTCCTCGGGCGCGATGCCGCCCACGGGCACTAGCAGGATCCGTATCCGTGCTGACGAGGCGAACGCCCGTCCGCCCGTCGCGTCGCCGAGCATGCCGTGCTCGTCTTGATGGTCAGGTTGTGGTGGGCGAGAAGGTCGAGGTGCTCGAGCGCAGGGACGAGCATACGGGTACGCCCGGTGGAGTGGAGGCGCGGGGTCGACACCGGGTCGCTCGCCCACTTAGACTTGAGCCTTATATACCGCTTCCTCTTGCCACTCATCCCTTCCTCTAACACTCTCACACCACGAGCTGTCAGGTCCAGAAGAACCCAGTCGCGAGCAGATCTCGAGCCGCCGTCTAGCTGTTGGCAGGGCTGCGTGTGCACGTCGTCAATGCTCAATCACCTTGCTTCGGTTCAAGGGCAGGAGGATCCTCGGAAGGAGAGCCGCGCGAGCCCAACGGGTTGCCAAAGCGCAGGTACCACTTCTTGCCAGAGTAGCCTCGCATCGACGCCGCCACCGTCCGTCGAGCGAGCTCCGTGCCTCGCTGCCCATCCTCGTCGCCGTCCAGGGGGAGCTCGACCACCCCACTGGGCGGCGCCCGCAGCTCGCCTTGTCCAAACCAGCCGAGGAGACGGTTCATGAGCTTGGCGCGCTCGTCGTGCGGGCGCTGGGCGTACCACCGTGTCTGCCAGAACCCGTGTGCGGTCACGTCCCGGAAGATTTGGAGCGAGGCCGGCAGGAAGAGGGGGGAGCGGGACATGGCACCGTAGGTGACCAGCGATGCTGACTCGCTGAGGGGACAGTCAAACAGAGTCAGCCATGACTGTGTTCTGACCAAGAAGGCGAGGGATCAGCTCACCTCAGGTACTTGAGCATGTCTGTAGTGTCTCTGCCCGAGACGGCGTTGAGGCCAAGCTTGAGCTTCCGGCCTTTGAGAAGACCCTTCATCAGGTCTTTGCCCGTCTTGCCGAACGATGAGGCCGAAGCATCTCGACTCGCCAGCTCTTGGTAGGTGAGGACGTGTGTGCCTGGTCCGCCCTGGCCGAGTCCGATCAGCTGTGAGCGTAGTCGGTCCAAGTCGGGTCTGTGCAAGTGTCGTTTGTTGCTGTCAATTCTTACTGTCAGAGCGCGTGCGACTCGTATCAGCTCACCTGTCACGGACGAGGTTGATCGTCTCCAACCCGAGCTGTCTGGCCGCGATCTGAATCACGTACTGCCCGACTGCAGAGTTGGCCGCATTCTGTATGACGACGTCGCCAGGCTCGAGCTTCTGAAACTCGGTGAGCATGCAGAATGCCGTGGCAGGGTTGACCATGACGTTGCACGCCATCACGTCTGAGATCTTGCCTTGGCCGCCCGCCGCCTCGACGTCGAGACGGACGACGTCGGAGGCCTCGCAGACCATGTGCGAAGCCCATGTTCCTGCCTGAGCGCGAGCAAAGCTGACCCAGTCGCCTTGCTTCAGGCCGCTTGAGCTGGCGGCTTCTTCGCCCACGGCCTCGACCTGCGCGAGACCTTCGTTGCCACCGACGAACAGTCCCTCACCGTCGGCCGCGTCTTGGAGGCCGAGGTAGCTTGTGCGGCGCGAGGGCCGTGATGGGTAGGAGCCTTGGACGACGTTGGTATCGGCCGGGTTGCACGAGGCGAGGAGCACTCTCAGCTGTACTTGCGATGAGGTTGGATCCGGAAGATTGAAGGACTGCGTGCGCAGGACATCTCTGGGCTCGCCGTGGGTGTCGTATACGATGGCGCGAGCCTTGACCGCGGCCTGGGGTGTCGAGGACGAGAAGGTCCTTGTACCCGCGCTGGGAGACTGGAAGCTCCGCCATGCCGGCACTCTTGCAATGCTTTCAGCGCATAACAAGCGCCGCTTGATCAGCGCCCCCGTCCTCGTCGCCGCACTCGGCGTGAACATGCTTGCCAGCCGTGGTTGCTGATGATAGTGGTGGTAGGAACATACCATCCTCGTCCATCGAGCGGGCCCGAGCTCGAGCTCGAGATCAACACACGGCCTTGTTATGATCATGGTTTGGACGGCGTCTGGGGGGCGGCATCGACGCGTCGTGCACGCGCGTCGGAGTGTTGGTCTCGCGCCTGGTCGTCTCGTGACTGGCTGAGCCTCGACTGGCTTCGAGGAGGTGTTGGTCTCCACTCTCCAGACTCTCTCGCTGGACTCGACTCGCCGGTGCTCATCTACCACCACCACCACCTCCTCCTCCTCGACGACGACGACGAGCATCAGCCTCAAGCACCGAGTATCACGGCACGCGCTCAACAGCCTCACCTGCGCAGAGGATCGCATCCAAGTACCACTCTGACCGCACCGAGCCGCTCAAAAGGATCGCCTCTGGGACCACCTCGACGCGCCCGGCTCAAGACTGATCGACATGTCGACGCTTGACTGCTACCAGCGATTGGAGAACATCGGAGAGGGTGAGTGGTCCACCCTTGAACTCGCGTGCCCAGCTTGCGCGCTATCGCTGAACGCGCTCATGGTGCTACGGACCCACAGGCACGTACGGTGTCGTCTTCAAAGCACGCGACCTCACACCAGGCAACGAAGGCCGCATAGTCGCGCTCAAGAAGATTCGCTTCGAGAACGAGGAGGAGGGCGTGCCTTCAACAGCGATCCGAGAGATCAGCTTGCTCAAGGAGACCAGGGATGAGAACATTGTAAAGTGAGCTGGTTGCCTCACCTGGGAGACAAAGGCAGCCTGGCCCCAAGACTGACTCCCACCCTGCCCTCGATCAGGCTCTTCGACGTGATCCATCAAGACTCAAAGCTCTACCTCGTCTTCGAGTTCCTGGACCTTGACCTCAAGAAGTACATGGAGAAGGTGGCTTCCAACCCAGAGGGCATGAGCCCAGACATCGTACGGGTGCGTTGCAACCCGCCTCGCCAGCTATACACAACAAGCATGCTTACTGACCAACGCTCTGGCTCGGGCCCAACAGAAATTCTCCTGGCAGCTCATTCGAGGCATCTACTACTGCCACTCTCACCGCATCCTGCACCGCGACCTCAAGCCACAAAACCTGCTCATCGACAAGGAGGGCAACCTCAAGGTCGCCGACTTTGGTCTCGCGCGCGCCTTTGGCATCCCGCTACGAACGTACACGCACGAGGTGGTCACGCTCTGGTACCGCGCACCCGAGGTCCTCCTCGGCAGCCGGCACTACAGCACCGCCATCGACATGTGGTCCGTCGGCTGTATATTCGCAGAGATGGCGGCCCGTAGCCCCCTCTTCCCTGGCGACTCGGAGATTGACGAGATCTTCAGAATCTTCCGGTGAGTGTTGATGAAGATCTGGCACCTATTGGACAGGCAACTGACCTGCAACTGTGCTGCTTCGCGTCTGGTCAGGACGCTGGGAACGCCGACGAATGAGATCTGGCCGGGGGTGCAAAGCCTGCCTGACTACAAGACGACGTTCCCCCGATGGACTGGCGTTCCCCTCCGTCGCGCGGTGCCTCAGCTCGACGAGGACGGCCTGGACCTGCTCAAGGACATGCTCGTATATGACCCGGCTGGACGGATAAGCGGTGAGTTCGCTGGAAGCTCCACAGGGACAGGACGTAGATCTGACCTGTTCTTTCCTGTACACAGCCAAGCGATCCCTGCAACACCCATACTTTGCACCCATTCAGCAATCGCTGGCCATGGCGTGAAGTCGCGATCCAGACGAGCTCGCTCCTCCGATAATCAAGCTTCCAAGGCCAATCAAGTACTCCGGCCTTACGACTCTTCCGAGCGACACGACAAGGAAACATTGACACTCAAACCCACCCTCGCGGACATCCTTATCCAGAGCCCGTATCACGCAACACTCTCTCTTCCGGTCAGCCTCCCATCGCTCAGCGCACAGCAGGTTCGCGCGCTCAACACCAGGGCGTCTCTTGAATCTCTCTCTCTCTCCCTCTCTTCCCCGAGCAGATGCACTGAGTCCACGTCTCTTCCCTTCCCCTTTCTCTCCTCTCGTATTACTCTATCCATCATGTAGCCACGACGTTGGGAGAACTGCGACTTGAAGCCGCGAACGGGCGTCGACCAGATGAGAAGCGGACAGGGTAGCTTTCTAGGGACGATCCGCAAGAGATTTGGTGATTTCAACGAGTGTGAGAGGGAGATTCTATTCGCTCGCACGATCAGCGCGGAGGCGGGTTGTTCGACTCTTTGCTTTAGAGAGTGCTCCTTCAGTTGTCCGCGAACTAGAGTGCGTAGGAGGGCAGAGGAAGGGGTCAGCACTCCGTGCACTCCTCAGCCGAGACAGACACTCCTACCCACGATCTGGTCCCACGCCGCCGTCTTGTACGACGCGAGCTCGCTCTCGTTGAACCAGAGGCCAATCTCCTTGGTGGCGCTGTCAAAGCTGTCCGAGGCGTGGATAATGTTGCGCCCAATGCTGACGGCGTACTGGCCCCGGATCGAGCCGGGGTCGGCTTCGAGCGGGTTGGTGGCGCCTACGATGCGGCGGCCCTGTCGGATGACGTCCTTGCCCTCGAACTGGGGGTCATGGAGAGGATGGAGGTTAAGTTAATGGGGTAAAGAGTCAATGCGCGCGTATGGTGGGCTTTGTACTCACCACGATGGCCACGACGGGCACGACGGGCACGCCCTGGGTAATGTACTCGACCAGGGACGGGAAGAAGGGCTTGGACGAGAGGTCGGCGTAGTGCTGCTCGGCGAGGGCCTTGCTGGGCACCAGGCTCTTGATCGCGACAATCTTGTAGCCGCGAGACTCGAACTGCGGGCAGCTCGAGCGCCGTAGAGAGTTCAGCCATGCTCGGATTGGGAGCCTGAGGAGGTACCACTCACGCGGTCGATGATCTTGCCCACGATCTGGCGCGAGGTGCCGTCCGGCTTGATCATGACGTAGGACCGCTCCGAGTCCGTCTTGTACTCGCCCGCAATGGTGCGTGGGCCGTCGTTGTGGATGAGCCTGGCCGACGAGGGGGTCGAGGTCATGTAGAGGCCGAGCGAGGCGGCTGCTGCACCGCCGACGAGGAAGGCGGCGCGGGCGGAGGAGGCGCCGGCCGTAGAGGCGGCCTTGGTGCTGGCGGCGCGTGCGCCTGCGACGGCGATGCGGGAGATGGCTGCGCGTGCGAACATGCTGGCGGCTGGAGGAGGGCGAGACGAGGTCGAGATGATGGACGTCGTCCGCGAGAAGGCAGCCCCCTCCCTGCGCCCGTTCCCATATGCGCCAGGAAGAACGGGTTGCCCCGTGCAACATCGTGGTACGCGGCTCCTTCCTCGGCTTCTCCTCTTGTCCATCGGGGCTCGCTTTCAAAAAAGTCGTCGACGGCGAGCAGCGCGTCGACCTCGAGGACCACGACGAGCAAGTGAGCAGGGGGGAGATGACATGCCGCCCAAGAAGGAGCGCTTCAACGCCAAGGCGCGCCAGAGCGTCGCCGGCGGACACACGCACAAGAAGAAGAAGGTCAGAGTCAAGGACGTCGTTGCCGCCGGCGCGGAGGAGGACGGCCACGTCTCAGCGACTTCCTTTGATCCCAACGCAGACATTCTCGATGAGGAGGCAAAGGAGCGCGACAGGCAGAGAAGGCAGGTGAGTGTCTCGCCTGCGTGTCCGGTGAACCTGTGCTGACGCGCGTATGTCTGGTGTATACAGCTCCTGGCCGAGGGCGGCAACGATGAGCACATGTCCCTGTCCTCCAAGAAGAAGAAGCGGCTCGACAAGTACATTGCCTCACGACTCAAGAAGGAGGAGCGCGTCGAGATCCTCGCCAAGCTCGCAAAGAGCTCACAAGAGGTCGAGAACCGGGCCGAACTCAAGTCGGCGGCCACCCTGGGCACGGGCAAGGTGCGCACCGTCGGGGAGCGGGTCGACAAGCTCATCGGCAAGGAGCAGAAAGTGACGGAGGGCAGAGGCCGACTCAAACGAAAACGAGCCGCTGCTTTTGATGTAGAGGAGGACGACAACGATGCCGATCTTGACGAGGACGGTGAGCGGCCAAGTTCGTCTATTGCCCAGCAGCGACAGACAATGCCACAAGGGCAACACTCTCCAGCGGACGACCTTCCCATGGAAGAACCTGAAGATGCTGGAGACACAAGAAGCGACGCTCCCGCAACATCAAGTATCGAACAGCAAGCGGACGCATCCCTGGCTCCTTTGCCCCTACCAGCGGGCATCGGCAGTGCTCTGGCACTGGGTCCAGATGGCAAGCCTCTCGTCACAGTTCGCAAACGCAAGACCAAGCGGCCTGTCAAGAGCACGAGCTCGGATGCAGTCGCTGCGGACATCCATGGAGAGACTAGCGTTGCCGAGGCAAAACCAGAGTCGAAAGAAGAGCGAGTCAAGCCCTCGACATCGTCAAGACCTTTGCTCGAAATGGCGGCGGCTGTAGCGGCTCCCGACGAAGTCCGGCGAACGGAAGAGGGCGAGACGCTACAACCTGTTCTTGGCTTGTCGGTCAAGGTGAAGGAGTTGATGGATCCGGAAGGCGTTGCTCGCGGTCCTCTTGGTGAACAAGAGGTGCGGCCAGACGAGGACTCGCCATTCGCTCGCAAGGTCTATGAGGAATTCCGAACCGCCTTTTCGAGCGGCCCTGACTCGCAGGCGTCGGCTCCAACCACTACGGACAAGAGCACAGCCTTGAGTCAACGTGCATACAAGACCATGGTTCGCAACGTGGCCGTCAAGCGGTCAGAGGAGCTCATGGCCGCACGCATGCGACTGCCCATCGTCGCAGAGGAAGACCGCATCATCAAGACGATTCTTGAGAACTCGGTCGTCGTCATCTGCGGAGAGACCGGCTCCGGCAAGACGACTCAGGTGCCTCAATTCCTCTACGAGGCCGGCTTCGGCACACCGGGTTCGCTGAACCCAGGCATGATCGGCATCACGCAGCCCCGGCGAGTGGCGGCGCTCAGCACGGCAGCGCGTGTGCGCTCGGAGCTCAGTCTTCCGGAGAGCAGGGTCAGTCACCAGATCAGATACGACGCGACGGTATCGCCGCAGACGTCGATCAAGTTCATGACGGACGGTGTCCTGTTGAGGGAGGTGGCGAGTGACTTCCTCCTTGACAAGTACAGCGCCATCCTCGTCGATGAGGCCCACGAGCGCAGCGTCAACACGGACGTGCTCATCGGTGTCCTAAGTCGCATTGTGCGGCTGCGAGCCAAACGCTGGCTTGAAGGTCGCACACCCAACGCCAGGCCCTTGAGGCTGATCATCATGTCCGCGACGCTTCGTGTGGCCGACTTCACCGAGAACAAGACGCTCTTCTCAACACCGCCACCCGTGCTCAACATTGAGGCGCGTCAGCACCCAGTGACGGTACACTTCAACCGTCGCACGACGCACGACTATCTTGGCGAGGCCATCCAGAAGGTCGCCAAGATTCATACCAGGTTACCGCCCGGTGGTATCCTCGTCTTCCTGACCGGCCAGCAGGAGATCCTGACGGTTTGCAAGAAGCTGGAGGCCAAGTTTGGACGTAAAGCCATTGCGAGACGGAAGGAGCGAGCGACGGGCCTACATTGGGTGCGGCCACAAGCACAGAACGAGCAAGATGGCGATGGCATCAAAGTGGAGAAGGCAGTGGTACCCGTCGGCCAAGGTGATGTTGAGCCTGAGGATGTCGATCTCGCCGCTCGGCCCGAGAAGGAGTCAGCGCCCCTTCCCGACGCACTCGGCATCGATGAGACCGGCGTAGTGCAAGATGAGCTCGATGCCGAGGCCCTCGATACCGACTCGGAAGCCGGTTTGGACGATGGAGACGATGGGGAGGACCGATTGGGCAGGCAGATGGATGAGCTCGTCTCTGATGTGCCGCTTCACATCTTGCCGCTCTACTCGTTGCTCCCATCTGACAAGCAGATGCGAGTGTTCGAGGAACCTCCGACGGATGCTCGCGTCGTCGTTGTCGCCACCAACGTGGCGGAGACGTCGCTCACCATCCCCGGTATCCGCTACGTCGTCGACTGCGGTCGGTCCAAGGAGCGCCAGTACGACCTCATATCGGGTGTGCAATCCTTCGAGGTCGGGTGGATCAGCAAGGCCTCGGCGGCACAGCGGGCGGGACGAGCGGGTCGTACCGGACCCGGTCACGCGTACCGCCTCTACTCGAGCGCAATGTACGAGGATCACTTTGACGACTTCTCCTCTCCGGAGATTGTACGGACGCCGGTCGAGGGTCTCGTGCTTCAGATGAAGGCGATGAACATTGACCAGGTCACGCACTTTCCGTTCCCGACGCCCCCGGAACGGCGCACCATTGCCGATGCCGAGCGTGCGCTTGTCCGACTGGGGGCGCTCGAGGAGGCGGAGGCGGTCGTGGACGAGGGCTCGCGCCGGACGAGCAAGGTGGCACGCATCACGGAGCTGGGCAAAGTCATGAGTTACTTCCCCGTCACGCCGCGCTTTGGCAAGATGCTCGTGCAAGGGCGGCAACATGGGTGTTTGCCTTACATCGTCATCATTGTCGCCGCGCTCACCGTCGGCGACCCGTTCCTTCGCGTGAACATCCTCGGTGCGGATGACGACGAAGACGATGATGATGAAGAGGACGATGGCGATGGCAAAGGCAGGCGCAACGAAGCTGGTATGCAAGAAGATCCTTCCGACCCGGAGGCGATTGCGTTGGCGGCCCTCAAGAGCCAGAAGGTGAAGGAGAAGGAAGAGCGCAAGCTGCTTCGGAGGCGATTCTACAAGGCGCACGAGCAATTCTCGATCCTTGGCGGCGGCATGAGTGACGTCTTCCGACTGCTGAGCGTTGTGGGTGCTTACGAGCATGACGGCGGGACGATGGCGTTTTGTGAGGCCAACTTCCTCAGGTACAAGGTGAGCAATCTGAGCATTCATCATGGGACGGAATCGTTCTAGGGCTGACCCTCATGTCGACGCTCTCATAGGCCATGGACGAGATCCACAAGCTCCGGGCTCAGCTGTCGTCCATCGTGATCCAGACGTTGCCCGGCCTCGATGCCAAGTCGGTCGCTGCGTTGCGAAGCACGAGGGTGGACCCGCCCAGCGATCTCCAGCTCAAGGTCCTCCGTCAGCTTCTCTGCGCTGCGTTCATCGATCAAGTGGCCGTCCGGGCCGACCTGGTCGACAGCGCCGCTGCGCTCGAAGCGGGCGGTGCTTCCTCCCAACAGTGGACTGCGCTCCGGGGCGGGCCTGGAGGACTCAAGGGCGCCAAGCTCCGCAGTACACGGGGTGTACCCTACCGCGCCCTCGGCCTGGGCGAGCACGAAGCGGCGTACATCCACCCGAGCTCGATCCTGTTCCACCAGCGCCCGCCCGAGTGGCTCATCTTCAGCGAGCGACATCGGTCTGCGCCGCCTCGGGTGAGGGAGAAGCGCGCGGCCAAGGAAGGAGAGGACGGCGCGGATAGGGCGCTCGAGGAGGAGGAGCGGCCGCAGGGCAAGATCTGGCTCAAGACGTGCACGGTGATCAACCCTGGCTGGCTGAGCTCGCTGGGGAAGAAGATGTGCACGTTTAGCAAGCCGGGAGGAGAGGTGGGGGAGGCGGGCGGTGGGGGTGGTGGCAATCGGGCGTTGGTGGAGGCGATTCGGGCTGCCAAGGCTGGACAGGGCGGTGCAGGCGGCGGCTCGAGCTCCTCCTCCTCAGCGACGCGGGAGGTGGTGCTGACCCCTAGCTTTGGCGCTGGGATGGGCGCGGCTGGACTGGGGTGGGAACTGCCGCCTGTGAAGGCCAAGCAACGGCTTGTCCAGGGTCGATGGGTGACGGACTTGTGATCGACTTCCTATTCTCATTCGCGTCACACTTTGCGGAGCGAGCCTCCTGATATGCCTCAGTCGCTTGTGGCACCCTCTGAACGAGGACATACACCAGGAAAGGGACGTCTATTCTTCGCCGCGTGTCCTCAACTGTGTAGAGGGGTAGCATGATGAGCCTTGGATATGCCTACACGAGATCGTCACTTGGAAAGCTCACCTGCAAGCCATGGATACCAGCAATGACATCCTTGAGCTCCTGGTTGACAAGACGATGCTGCTTGATCGTCGGCAGGCCGTTGAACGCCTTTGATGTCAGGGTGATGGCGTAGAAGGACCCGCACCCGCCTGTGATGGGTGGCGAATCAAGTCAGCATCGCTGGCTTTCCAACGTCCTCCTCCCTAAGCCGAGGAGGAGGACTGAGCACGCCACTCACCACTGATGTCTGCCACCTGGATCTGATTGGGCTCGAAGCGCTTCTTGAGGATATCAATGATCTGGCGCTCCCCTTCGCTGGGCTGGCCGCCCTTGACGCGCTCGAGGAGGATCGACGAGGTGGCCAGGCTTCTTGCGTGGTGGGGTGTCCTTGTCGGTGCTGAGGACGCCCTTGCGAGCGCAGAGGCGCGAGTGAATAGCCGCATCGTCGAGGTTGAGGAGGACGACATTGGGCCCATCTACTATGGAGGTGGTGATGGTAAGGAGCAAGGATACCTGGTCCCCGTCATTGGGAAGGTGGTGAGGCCGATCCGATGGGGGAGCATCGTTACGCAACGATCTACCCCTCCAGCTTTTCTTTTGAACTCGGCGTCCAGATGCCCTTGGACCTTCGCACGAGCGACGATCATCGACCCTTCCTCCTTCATACAGTGTCCTGGCCTACAAGAGGAACGCCCCTCCAGCAGCCAACGATGGTCGAGCAGGACGACTTGCCGATGACCCAGGAAGCGCGCGCGGCCAAGACGGGCCAGGACTTCTTCCACGCCTTCTTTGCGCAGGCTCTTTCCATCTCCGGCATGGACCCGACCCAGCTTCGAGAACAGGGAGCTGCACAGGGTGCGGGTGGTGGGCCGTCCACGGCGCACGCTCAGGGCGCTGTGGGCCTGGGGATGGGTGCGAGTGGGGCTGATGCCAGCGGACGGGATGGATCAAGTGCCGGGTCGACGACGGCCAACGGCAGTGCCCAGGCGTCGGCCTCAGCCTCGGACGCAGCCACATCGACGACGGACGCGCCCTCACCAAGCGCGCGAAGCGCCAAGCGCGCAAGCAAGGGCAGTGACACCACTGTGATCTCGCCCAGGGCATCGCCGTCGCTCCAGCCTGTCCGGCGCGTACCAGCCCACTTGCTCAGCCCAGCCTCGCTACAACGCTTCGCATCACAACAAGGCGGCCATCTCGACGACAGCGTGGACGACGCGTTTGGCGGTCGAGCTGGCCCAGCAAGTCAAGCAGGACCCAGTGTGCTCGGAGGCGCAACGACGAGCGCGACGACGACGGAAGACGAAGACGAGGAAGAAGAGGTCCTGGCTGACGAGAGGGATCGCGAGCACGGCCGGCCAGACCGGGAGGACCTCATTGCACAACTCACGGCGCACGCACGCGCCGCCGCCTCTCCGACGTCGTCCCAGATCCTCGGCCACGCCGGCATGGGCGCGGCAAGCCCACTGGTTCCCGCGCCCGATATGGCACGCCATCTCTCGGGCACGAGCACGCCCGTCGTCGATGAGCACGGACTGGGCTGGCCCGCCAAGTCGACGCTGTCGCGACTCAACTCGACGCCGGCGCAGCAGGCGGCGAACATCAAGCGGCTTGCAAGCGCGGTGACAACGATTCTGGAGTGCATCGGGGAGGATCCGCAGCGGGAGGGTCTGCGTGGGACACCCGAGCGGTATGCCAAGGCGCTGCTTTGGATGACGCGCGGATACGAGCAGAGGTTGAGCGGTGAGTCCTTTCAAGCAGGAGTGTACGCCAGATGCCTTCGCTGACCGGCTTGCTCTCGCGCTGCAGACGTCATTTCGAACGCGATTTTTGACGAGGACCATGATGAGATGGTCATTGTCAAGGACATAGACATCTTCTCGCTCTGCGAACATCACATGGTGCCCTTCGTCGGCAAGGTGAGTCTTGGACATGTCCGCGCTGATCTGGCATTCTGAATTGACCCAGACTCGCAACCCTGCAGATCCACATCGGCTACATTCCCAACAAGCTGGTCATTGGCCTGTCCAAGCTGGCGCGGATAGCAGAGGCCTTCTCGCGCCGACTGCAAGTCCAAGAGCGACTCACGAAGCAAGTCGCGCTCGCGCTCGACGAGGCGCTCCACCCGCGCGGTGTCGGCGTCGTCATGTCTGCGACCCACATGTGCATGTGTATGCGCGGTGTCCAGAAGCCCGGATCGAGCACGGTGACGAGTTGCATGCTGGGCGCGTTTCGAAAGCAGCACAAGACGCGCGAGGAGTTCTTGTCGCTCATTGGCCTGCGGTGAGGGGCGACGCTCTTGCACCTTGCTCTATGGCCTCCATCAGCTTCGCCGGCCGCCATGGGGCTCGCCTTACCTCCTGTGGCGAACGTACCGGCCTCGCCATTCGCCTTGCTGGCGCTGAAAGGCTGCTCTGCCTGCTGCTGTATATTTCCGTTGCCCACCATCACGCAAACCTGTCCTGGCGGAACGTCTTCAGTCAGTCGCTCTGCCGAGTGCCGGGCTCGTCCACCCGCCAGGCAGCTGGCAAACGGGCAAACGGGCAACACCTTCATGCAGAGATCTGCGCTGCTCCGCCATTCAGGGTCGAGAACAAGGCCCGCCCGCCGGCGCAGGCGGGACGTGCCTGCATGCAACCATGAACCAACGGGCCTTCAAGCGGTGTCGAAGAAGCGTCAAGGAACCTCATAGCTCGTATATTAGGAGGGCCTTCCTGACCTCATCGGCCCGTCGCCTGCCAGCGCTGCCCCTTCGCAACGACGACGACCGCCCAAAGCCCTCAAGGACGGCCCACGATGCGCTTCTCCCTGCTCGCCCTCGTCGCCACGGCGCTTCTCTCCAGCGCGGCCCTCGCCGTGCCCGAGTCCAAACAGCACGTCGTCGCAACGAGCAAGCCCCGCTACCTGACCCTCCCACCGACCCCGACGTTGCCCAAGCCCGACGCCGAGGCCCGTCTGCGCCGCCCGGACAATGCCTCCATCTGGTACGCCCAGTACTGGCCCGCGAACAAGCACGCGGCCAAGAAGGCCAAGGCCTTGCCCCCGCTCGTCTTCCTGCACGGCGGCCTCGCCTCGTCCATCTGGTTCGGCCACCAGCTGGCCCACTTCCGCCACTCGAGGCGGGTGATCGCCATCGACTCGCGCGCGCAGGGCCGCTCGACGAACGGGCACGATGCGAAGGGCGAGCCCACGCTGCTCACGTATGACGCCATGACGGACGACGTGGTGGCCGTGCTGGACAAGCTCAAGGTGGACAAGGCGGCCTTTGTCGGCTGGTCCGACGGCGGGATCATCTGTCTTGATCTCGCGCTCCGGCACCCGGCCAAGGTCGAGCGCGCGTTCAGCTTTGCGCCCAACTATGATATCAATGGCACCCTCGACGTCAGCGTGTCGCCCGTCTTCACCGAGTACGAGGAGCGGGCGAAGAAGATTTATGAGAAGATTAACCCGACGCACTCGTACGATGTCCAGTTCAAGGCGGTGCGTATCCCTCTATTCTTCCTGGGCGGTTCTTCGCGTCGATCGCTGACAGGCTCTCCTCCTCTCCAGGTCACGACGATGTGGGCGACGCTCCCGGCCTGGACCAAGGACGACTTTACCGCCTTGCCCGCCAGCATCGGCCGCCGGCTCTGGATCGTGGACGGAGGTGAGTCCGCCGCCTTTCGAACTTCCTGAACGACGCCCGAGACGATTGGACGATCTCCATCCTGATGCCCTGCTTCTCCAACATGGACAGACCACGAGGAGGCGGTGAAGCGGTACCAGATCGACGACCTCGCGTCCTGGATCAAGGAGTCGGGCGAGCTCATCATCCCGCAGGTGAGAACAACGAGCACGCCACGCCACGCCGCGCCGCGCCGCGCCGCATGAGCGTTCCTGCTAAACTGACGCGTCCTATCCCTATCCCTGGCTCTGGCTCTGGCTCTGGCTCGTCTCCCTTCCTCGTGCGCAAACCACAAAGACGAGCCACTTTGCCTTCATCCAAGACGCGCGCCTGTTCAACGACGCCATCGAGAGTCTGCTCCGCCTCAAGCTCTGAAGCTCGGAAGCTCGGAAGCTCGGAAGCCTGCAAGCCTGCAAGCCTTCGCACGATTCCCCGCCCCCGCTGGCTGGCTGATTGGTGCATGTACAGGTCGATGCGCTCGCGCAGCTGGCGGATCAGATTCGGGTTCAGAGATTCGGAATACACACGCACGCGGCCCCGTTCAGACGGTCAGCGAGAGGAGAGGGAGGGGTCGAGCGTGGGCGCCTGAGACTGGGAAGGGAGGGGAGGGGAGGGAAGGGGAGAGTAGTATAAGGTAGGTGGCGCGTGGCCGAGCGTGCGCAAGGATACGTACTCGTAGATGGGTGATTGATTAGCTTGCGCGCGTCTGGGTGGTTGGAGAACGTATCTCGACCCGCGTGTAAGCGTTGGGTACGCGTCGGAACCAACCGCGAGCGGAGCGGAGCGGAGGAAAGGAAGGTGTTCAGTGTTCACCGTGTCCAGCCGTTATAAAGCCTGTCATCAACTCCATTGTCAGTCCCCCCCCCCCCCTCTCTCTCTCTCTCTCAAGCGACGAGCAAGACGCAGAAGGAGACAAAACGCAACCATGAACTCACCCAAGATCATCACCCCCATTCATCGCCCTCCCCGCCGTCCGCCCAGGCTCGGAAGCCTGCCCCGCCGTCTCGGAATGGTCATGCAACCGGCGCGAATTGGCGCGTAGGAGCGGCGGCGGCGCTGTGCCTGTGGTAGGGGTTACGGGACTCAGCTTGGCCTGGGCGGGGGCGGCGTACGCGTCGGTTCCGTTTGGCGTGGGAGATACTTGAGGACCTGCTGGGGACCGGGTGGTGGTTGAGGACGCGCTTGTGTGGTTGGTGTCGATCCCGTTGGGGAGCTTGGTCGCTGGGGCGTCTTGTGCCGTCGCCACCGCCGACGCCGCCGCGGCGGACGCAGCCAACCCGCCCTCCCCGCCCGCCTGGATCTCACTCCCGACGTTCATCTTGGGATCTTGCGCCCCCTCGCCCGGAGGCTTGATCACAACCGCCAACGCAGGCACGCGCTGCGCCTCCGCGTTCAACTTGGCATTCTCCGAGCGCACGCCCTCGAGCTGCTCGAGGTAGTGCGTGTCGACGCCGCCGGTGACGTAGTTGCCGTCGAAGACGGAGCAGTCGAAGCGCTCGATGGCCGGGTTGAACTGGCGCACGCTGTCGATGAGGTCCGGCAGGGTCTGGTAGATGACGAGGTCGGCTTGGATGTAGGAGGCCACTTCGGCCTCGGAGCGGCCGTGCGCGACGAGCTCGTGCCGCGAGGGCATGTCGATGCCGTACACGTTCGAGTGCCGGATGGGCGGCGCACAGGAGGCCATGATGACCTTGCGTGCGCCCGCGTCGCGCGCCATTTGGATAATCTCCTTGGAGGTGGTGCCGCGCACGATGGAGTCGTCGACGAGGAGGACGCTCTTCTCGGAAAACTCGAGCGCCATGGCGTTCAATTTGCGCCGTACGTTCTTGCGCCGCACACTTTGGCCGGGCATGATGAATGTCCGCCCGACGTAGCGGTTCTTGACGAATCCTTCGCGGTAGGGGATGTTGAGCCGTTGGGCGACTTGGAGCGCGGCCACCCGACTCGTGTCAGGGACGGGAATAACGACGTCGACCGTCTCGCCTGCCTGCTTGAGCACGCGTCGTACCTCCTCGGCCAGCTTGTCCCCCATGGCCATGCGACTCCGGTAGACGCTGATCCCGTCCAGGACGCTATCGGGCCGCGCAAAGTACACGTACTCAAAGATGTCCGGCGCAAAGGTGAGCTGTGCGGCCGCTTCGGGGTGGACGTCGCGGAAGGAGCGCCGGCTGACTGCGTTGCGCGTGATGATGACGGCCTCACCCTGCTGGACGTCTTCAAAGTCTTCAAAGCCGAGCGCGTCGGAGACGACGGACTCGGAGGTGAAGCAGTAGTCCTTGCCGTCGACGCCGTCTGCGGAGCTCTTGCGCGAGCATACGCCCAGGGGCCTGATTCCGTGTGGGTCGCGGAAGGCAATGATGCCAAAGCCGGCGAGCATGGCCACGCACGCGTAGCCGCCGCGACCTTGCTTCATTAAGGAGAAGATGGCGGTAAAGATGTCCTCTTCATTGATGCTAGATTCGCGTCGAGCCGACCGCGCGTCCGACCAAGAAAGAGACGCGTCAGCTTGATGGAGAAGCAGAACAAGACGCGCGCGCGCGCAAAAGCATGGACTCACCGGATCTTGCCCGTGGCCTGTAAGTTGTTGGCAAAGATGTTGAGGAGCACCTCGGAGTCGGAGTCGGTGTTGATGTGGCGGTGGGCCTCGGCGTCGAGATACTCGCGCAGCTCGGCCGTGTTGATGAGGTTGCCGTTGTGGGCGAGGACGATGCCGTAGGGCGAGTTGACGTAGAAGGGCTGGGCCTCTGCGTGCGCTGAGGAGCCGGCGGTGGGATACCTGACTGTGGGAGGGAGTGGGACGGGGGCCAGTCAGTAGGCAGGGGGTGTATCAGCCTTGAGCTCGACACTCACCATGGCCGATGCCCATGCTGCCCTGCAGCCGCGCGAGGCTGTCGACGTTGAAGACGTCGCGCACCATGCCGTTGGCCTTGCACTGGAAGAAGCGGCCCTTGTGCCCACAGGTGACGATGCCCGCCGCGTCCTGGCCGCGGTGCTGGAGGAGCGAGAGGGCCTCGTTGATCTCGGGCGCGGCGGCCTGCTCCTGCGCCGCCAGTAGGATGGCCACGATGCCGCACATCGTGGAGCTGAGCACGCGCTGCCTGCCTGCCTGCCTGCCTGTGCCTTGTGAGTGAAGGTGATGATCGTCGTCGTCGTCGTCGTCGATGCTGTCGTCGATGCTGCCGATCTGGCCCGGGTGATGAGTCTTCTCGGGGCTGCAAAATTTGAGAGCGTGACACGGAGCAACACGCCGCGCACGCAGGGAGCATCGCGTCGCATGGCACGGACACGGACACATCTGTGCACGCGCTCGGGGGACAGGAATGGCAGTGGGCCCTCCGCGGCCGAGATGGGAGGTATCGCCGTTACCGATGCGGTGTATCGACAGGTGCGGGAAGGAGAGGCGAGGCGAGGCGAGGCGGGGAGACTGGCAAGTGTACAACAACAGGTGGCAAACGGGCGACGAGGCGCGAGACATCGTCTACTTGGTGTCGGACGCGTCGTCTTGCGGCGCCGTCAGCGGCTGGACCGCGATGAGCTGGTGTGTCTGTGTAGCGAGGCAGGGAGGAAGGAGAGAGAGAGAGGGAGCGTGGTCAGTATGTACTCGGGCAAGGAAGCGCGGCCATAACATCGCGCACTCACCTTCTTCTGCGAGTGCAGAATGTCCATCTTGACCACTGCCAGCGGGAGCGAAGAGAGCAGCATCAGCATCGAGGGCGTCGGGAAGGAGAGCCAGCACAGGTGCAGGGACTCAGCACGTACACGTCTTGTGGATGTGTGGGATCACACCGCCGCCCGCAATCGTCGCCGTAATGGTCGAGTCGAGCTCCTCGTCGCCCCGAATGGCAAGCTGGAGATGCCGCGGATTGATGCGCTTGTATCCTTGCTCATGGCAAGAGTTTCCTGTAGGCAAAGAGCACGTCCAGCTCATGAGCTTTGGACGTGTCACGACGAGGATGCCATGGGTTTAACTCACCTGCCAGCTCGAGCACCTCGGCACACAGATACTCGAGCACCGCCGCCGTAAAGACGGCCGCCTTGGCGCTTATCCTCGTCCCCGACGGCTGCATCTTCTTCATGAAGCGGTGCACACGGCCGACGGGAAACTGTGGTACGAAGAGAGGGCACGCGTCAGTCCTGAGCTCCCTCGTCCTCAAGCTGGCACGCGCCGCCGGCCGCTGCGCCGATGGATCCACTACCTCGACGAGGAAGCCACCTGCGACACGCGCAGACACGCGCGCATGCCTGCCACGCAACCGAGACTCACCTGTAAGCCGGCCTTGAGCGACTGCGACGACTTTTGCGACGAGCTCGCCTTGCCGCCCCTGCTTGGGCCGCCGCCCCTGCTGTTCCGGTCCGCCATGGCCTACCAATGCGAGAGGCGAGAGGCGCACCGCGCTCAGCAATGAAGGCCGCAGGACGAGCAGGGGAGCTCTCCCTGTGCGCGTTGATGACGATACGTCGGCGTCGAGGGATGCTGAGGATGAGGACGATCCAGCAACGCGTCGAGGGACGCCTCTGCGCGAGCGCAGGGGCAGCTGGATGTCAGCGCGGCAGCATGGCTGGCCATGGCACCCCACCAGGAGCTCACCTGGATCACAGTGGAAGCGCCGAGCACGCCGTCGAGGGTCGAGATGGTGGTGGTGGTGAGGTGGGGCCCACCGTGCACGTCTTCGACCTTGGCGTCGCCGTCTGCGCGTCGTCCTGGCTGCGAACCACCATCACCCCGTCCACGCGTCCGACACGGCACACGGCAGACCGTCGCGCCCACCATGAGCCGCCACGCTGGGCGCTTTGTGCCCAACCAGGAGAACGAGCTGAGGAGGATCGTCAAGGAGCCCGTGCAGTGAGTGGCCCACGTTGGGGCAACACCTCGACCCATGGAACTGATTCCCTCTCGCCCTCTGCCAGAACCTGGAAGCGCGAGTGGGTCCAGCCCGACCCCAGCAAGCCCTTCAAGGTGCTCAAGTACGTCAAGACGGGCACCAGCATCGACTTCGCAACCCAGGCCGCCCTGGAAGCCGACAAGCGGCCAGGCGAGCAGGACGACGAGCCCGAACCTGAGCCCGAACCCGAAGCCGAGCCAGAGCCTGTACAAGAGGTCGACGCGGACGAGGGCGAACACGACGAGGAAGACAGGGACGACGAGGACGACAAGATGACCAAGGACGATGCGGGCGCAGGGGAGGGTGGTGGCAAGACGCCCGCCTCGGCCCTGCCTGCGCACATGCAAGCCGAGGCCGCCGACGCAGCCGCCGCTTCCAACAGCAATGCTCACGCGTCGACCTCGTCCGCCTCTTCAAGCAGTACCACGCCCGCCGCGTCGTCTGCGTCCTCGCCCTCGCCGACCGCCACCGCCGCCGCGCAAGCACCGTTGGACGACGCGGCCCTCGTCAACGCCGCAGCCGGCATCCCAGCCGAGGCGGCCGCCGCGCTGGAAGGCCCCTCCTCGACCACCACCACCGCCGCGGCGGCGGGGGACACGACGGACTCGGGCGCCGTCGGTGGAGGCGGGGTGCAAGTCGCTTCGGAGCTCAAGCCTGCGCTGGATCGTGCGCAAGTGGCCGCGGCGGCGGCGGGGAGCGCGCTGGCCGGTGGTCATCCCGCCGGTACGGCCACGGGCGGCGGGGGGGTGAGCGTGACCCCCCTGGACGGTGACGAGGATAGGAGCGCCGTGCCGACCCGACACGAGGTGCGTTTCGTCGGCGGTGTGGCGACGGAGGTGCTCGTGCAGGCGTTTACTGATCGGATCCTGGTGCTTGTCACGCAACTGGGCCGCGTAGGATGCTTGGTGAGTCTGTCGCTCCCGTCTCCTCCTGGACCCATGACACTGACCTCGTACTCTCTTGGGACAGATCCAAGCGACGACGACGGCGCCGGCGCACTACGTCCCGCAAGCCGCCCTGCACGCACGCTCCCTTTTCGAAGATGAGATCGACTTCAACGACTCGCCCACGGTACAAGCTAGAACAGGCAACGTGCCCGTCTCCGCCTACGCCGACGTCCCCACCACGCCGAGCGGCGCGCGTCTGCCCCAACCGAGCGCGAACACGGCGCTGCTCTCGCTGTTTGGGACGCCGCCGGCGGGGCAGGAGACGCTGTTCAGTCTGTACGTGTCGCAGATTGCGGCCGTTGTGCATGCTCGTGCGGGAGGTGCGCCCCGGCCGGAGGAGGGGGTGGGGGAGGGGGAGGGGCGACAAGGGCGGCGCGTGTTGGGTGGGAGTGCGATGGATCTGCCTGCGCCGATGCCAATGCAAGAGCCGGATCCTCGACCCGTCGTTGTGGGACTCGCTCTCCGTCGGCTTGCGAGTGCTTCCGACGCCGATGCGGATGAGGAGGAGGTCGATGTGTTGGATGAGGGCGAGCGGGAGCGCTTCCTGGGCGTGATGGACATGGTGCTGGCTTGTCGGGTGTGGTAGTCAATCAATGAATCGTTGCATGGCTTCTGTAAGCTGGACAAGCACAAGGGATCGGAGCGCGGCGCGGGCGTGACGGACGCGTAGGAGACGAGATCATCCTGGACGGATGGCTGTCATGTTGACGCTGTCCTTGAGGCAGGCGCCGCGGTGGCAGGCTTGGGTGGTGGTGCGCCGTGCTGCTGCTGGAACTCGCGCAGCCCGTCCTCCTTGTCCTTGTACTGCTTGACCATGGACTCCATCAGCTGGCGGAGCTGTGCGCGGTGTACACAGGGACATGGTCAGCACGATGCCGCCTCCCCGCCAGCTTGCCTGCCAGCTGCCCCCTCGACTCACCCCGGCTGCGGTGCTCTCGAGCGTGGGCAACACCTCCTCGACGGTGCGCTCGACGAGGACGCCCCCAATGAGGCGATAGCACGTCCGTCCCGGCTCGCGCGCCCGCGTCTCGCGCAGCGTCTCCATGACGAGACGGTGCTCGTCGGCCTCGGCCTCGAGCTCGCCAATCTTGGTTGCGATCGCTTGCAGCTCGGCGCGCCGCGCTTGGAAGTGCTGTGCGGCTTCGTGTGGGCTCAGCCGCTTCGTCGTTGCTGCCGTTGTTGCCATTGTGGGCTGCCTCGCTGCGTACAGCCAGACGAGGTCGACGTCGAGGTGGGAGTCAAGGTGGTGGTGAAGTGGGAGCGAGATGTTGATGAGGGACAAAGGGAAGGGGGAGGCTCCCCTCCACACGTTTCCCACGCTCCCCTGGCATCGTACCACCACCGACTCCCTCGCGAGCCTCGTCGATGTCGACGACGACGACGACGACGACGACGAGCTCATCCCAGCAGCACGATGCCGACACCGGGCGGCGCGTCGGGGTGAGTGCTGCTTCTTCGTATTCGCACACGCTGCTGGCGCTCAGAGCTGCCATGGCTGACCCTTCCTTGCTTATGGCGTACCAGGCGCTACACGTCGGCGTCGGGCCACGATGCCCTGCTCAACGCGGCAGCTTCCACGCCCGCCCACGCCAGTGCCAGCACTGCCAGCGGCGGCGACAGCGCCAACAGGACCTCGCCGTACGGAGCCGCCGGCGACGGAGCCACCATGTCGCTGCTCAACTCGGTCAACTCGTCCACCGTCGACCTCGCGCCGCCCCCGCCCATTCACGACAGCGGCACGGGCGGCTCGCGCAAGGCAAGCTCCAACAGCAGCACGTACGCAGCCGCCAACCCGCGCCAGGGCGGGGTGCGCTCCGTCAGTCGGGCCTCCAACGTATCCACCACGGACACCTTCCGCACCGCTTCGCCAGCCTTTGACCGCCGGCCCTCCATCACGCCTCAGCTCCCCAGCCGGGGCCCTTTCACACCGGCAGGCATACCCATCCCACCCCTGCCCCACTACGATGACGACGACCAGGACAGAGACGCAGCAGAGCGCTCGCGCCCGTCCTCCCGCCTCGGCGCAGCCTCGCCCTCGCTCGCGGTCAACTACGTGCCAGGCAAGTTCTCCACCCGCGTCTTCCAGCACGACCGCTCCCAGAGCCCCGCCCACGGCGGCATCTTTGCCTCGCGATCATCGGCGCGCTTGCGTGTGCCTCCCACCCTGCCCCGCAGCATGTCGGGCTCGAGCCTGGGCGGCAACCAGGCCGACGGGGAGGGAGACGACAGCCCGGACCAGCGTTCGCCCAGTAGAGGAGGCAACCGCCGGCTGGGCGCTGTTACGCCCTTCAGCACGGCCGTCCAGCGCGCGGCGGCCATGCACCCTGCTCAGGCACCTCGACTCCGGCACAGCATCAGGCGCGGGGCAGGACGCAGTGCCTGGGGTCCCGACGGCGGTGGCAACCCCGTCGTCGGCGCAGGCGACTACGAGGACGATGACGGCGTCGATCTCTCGCGCTCCGCCTCCCAGCGCCGGCGTCAGCGCCTCAACGCGGCCCATGCCAATGGCACGCAGGCCAGTGAGGACGTCATGAACCCGGGCGAGGCGGACCGGAGACGGACGAGCCTGCTCCGGAGCAACCTTGGGCACTTTTCCGAGATCCCCGACTCGGAGGAGGAGGAGGAGGAGGCCGAGGATAGCGAGCTAGATGGTGACGAGGGAGGTGTCGCGCGTGGTGGAGCGGCTCTTGGCAAGGGCGCTCTGTCGGAGCAGGCTGGCGGAGGAGCGAGACGTCGAAAGAGCCAGCGCAAGCGCTCCATGCGCCCGGATCCCGACGCTCACGACGACGGCGATCGCCACCGCCAGCCGTTCAACATGCGCGCGCGGGCCTCAAGCGGCAAGAACAAGGGCGGCTTCTGGGGATCCATCGCAGGCAGCCGACTTGCCTACCTGCTCGGATTCCACGACGGCGATGATGGCTACGACGGAGTCGAGTACCACGAGCACGAGGACAGTCGCTACGGCGAGACTGTAGGACTGGCCAGCTCGGGCGGACGAAGAGGCGAAGCGAGCGGCGCGAGCAACGACGATGCGCGCTTTGAGGCTGCGCGCATGAGCATGGCCGATACGAGCGGCCGGCCCAAGAAGCGACGCGCACGCTGGAACCCGTTCAAGTGGACCATGGTGCTTGCCAACTTGGTGCTCACCACGTACGCGATTGCTGCACTGATTGGGACGCTCTTCACGTGGGCGAATGTGTGGGAGAATGCGGCGACGGTGCGGGTGGCCAACCGGGTCGAGCTCATCTGTGAGTCTACTGAAGACTCGTTGGTTCCATGCTTCATGTAGCGCTGACCTCGACTTGGATTCGCAGTGAGCACGATAGCGGCAGGACTGTTCCTCGTCTCGGCCGTCACCGGCTGGTGCGGCATCCTGCTGAACAACCGCGCCTTCCTCTCGATATACACCGTCATGCTCTGGGTCGCCTTCATCTTCATGCTCGCCCCCGGCTACATGACGTACAAGCGCCGCTCGTTCAACCTCGAGGGCAAGCTCAACCAGCAGTGGTCCCGCGGTCTGACCGTCGCCGGCCGGCTCGTGATACAGGACGAGCTCAACTGCTGCGGCTACTTTTCGCCGTACGTCCTGGCGAGCGCGAGCGGACGGTGCTATGCGCGCTCGATGTTGCCCGGCTGCAAGGGCCGCTTTATGCGCTTCCAGCGCCAAGCCCTCCAGTACTTTTACATCTGCGCGTTCAGCCTCGTCGGCCCGCACCTGCTCATCATCACCATCGCGCTGCTGTGCTCGAACAACATTACCTACCGCTTCGGCAAGGGATTGACGCCCAAGGAGTATCGCCTCGACGAGGTCACGGCCGAGCTGATCAAGGAGGGCTTGCTCAAGAACCCGGCCGGGGCCGGGGCCGGGGGACGGGAGCATGGCATCGTGCAGGGCGTCGGTGGTGATAGGAGCGAGAGCGACCTCGACGCGAGCGGCGCGGGCTCGTACCTCAAGCCGGGCGGCTACGAGCGCCACGACTCGTACGGCGCCCTTTCGGAGAAGGGCAAGGCGGGGTCGGACGAGGGCGGCGAAGAGCGCGAGGTGCCTGTGCAAAAGGGCAACTCGCAGCGCCCCAGTCGGAATGGATCCACTGGGCCGCAGGCAATCATCAAGGCGGCGGAGGAGCATGAGATGCAAGACCTTGGAGGCAGTTCTGTTGAAGACGGATGGGCTCCACGGGCCAAGGTGTCTCCGGCCCCCTCGCAGCTTGCTCCCCGGCACGCTGGCCAAGACACGTCGCCCCTCCCCTCGCCCGCGACGCCTCCCACGGCGCACGAGCTGCAAGCGATGCCTCCTCTTCTGCCGCACCAACAAGCGTACGCCCGACCCGACGAAGCCGGCCGCCGCAACGCTTCGACCGATTCGAATCCGAATGCGGTGGTCGACGCGATGGCGCTCAACCTCGCGCGGACGCAGTCCAACTCGGCGGCGCAGTATCATGAGCGCGGCGCCGGGGCAGGCGCGGGCGCCGACGAGGAGGGGGAGGGGGATGGGCAGGCGGAGGAAGGCGTCTTCTTCGCGCAGTGAGGGCTGTTGATCCTCGATCAACGTCGGCTCATGAGAGTCCTACCACGCTTTCAAGCTTTCAAGGAGGACCCGGAGCGACTCCCCTCGGGCGGATCCCTGATCATTGGATCGCCACTCGCCGCGAATGCTCAGCAAGGCCGACTTGAACGACCTCCCCCACCGCATCGCATTTCAACATCGCCTTTACGGACGATTCCTTCTCGCACTCCCGCCGCCGCTCGGACCGGCGGGGGTGACAACGGACACTACGGCGTACCACGACACTTCGTCTCAACCTCGGCCTCGCCCTCGGCCTCGGCCTCTCCACCAGGGCGCCCGCGTGGGGCTCAGCACCGGCAACACAACACCGTCTTCGAACAGAACACTCGCACGTTTCGACGAGTCCCGAACCAACCGAGCAGGACCATCCCTCCGACCGTCTTTACCTTCGTTTCCGACCGCGCCGCGGCGCGGCGCTGCTTCTCCTCCTCGTCCGTCTTCGCCCGCTTCGACTCTTCGACTGGCCTTGCCTTGTCTTGTCTTGACGTGCGACGTTAGACGCGACCCGACTTCGAACGATGACTCGCTGCAACATCCCTGCGACGTGCCAACCACTGTCCACCTTGTACTCTACCTCCGCGCCGCCTCGCTCCTCATCACTAACTGCTAGTTTGCTTTCCCGCCCCGCCCCGCCCCGCCTCGTCAGCCTCGTCTCGTCTCGATCGCAATCGTACCCGTACTGCTGAGCACTCCAGTCTGTGCATTGCGAGTGTATGTATTGAAGAAGCGCGCGGCGCGGCGCGGCGCGGCCCGCGTATGGAAGGAAGGAAGTCGGGCTGGCGGGCTGGCGGGATGGGGGATTAGGTACGTGGGTCTCGTCTCGTCTGGGTAGCGTAGGGTAGGGTAGCGTAGGGTAGGATAGGGGGTAGGTAAGGCGGAGCGGGAGGGAAGCAGGCTCCGTTTCGAGCTCGCTTCCGTCCATCTAGAGCGTCATATCATCGACGTCGTCTGTGCCATCTGGAGCATCTGTTCTCCATCCCTGCTCACGACGTGCCGGTGCCACCGCCGGCGCGCGAGTGGGGACGCGGGTGGGGACGTGGGTGAGGGATGGAGGAGTTGCGACGGTTGTGGTCGCGGTGGCGGTGGATGTAGACGCCTTCCTCTGCTTCGTCTTCCTCCTCCTCGTCTCCATCGTCCTCCTCCGCGTCTTCTCCGCCTTGTTTGTCGGCCCCGGGCGCGGCTGCCTTCTTGGACGTCGTCGCCTGCGTCGGGGCCGAGGTGGAAGCTGGAGCTGGGCCCGAGGAAGACTTGGAAGTCTCCCCGAGGGCAGGCGGCGCCACCACCGCGTCCGGGACGCCCGTCAAGGCCGAGGCCGAGCCAGCCCCAGCGCCGACACCCGTTCCCGTACCCAAGGAAGCACGACCCGTCCGCCGATCCGACCCATCAGCGTCCACGTCGACCAAAAGCTCACCAGGCGCCGCAGAAGAGCCACCCTGCGCCCCCAACGCGCCCATACTCGCGCGCTTACCCAGCGCAGGCACCGCCCCCTCTCCGCCCGCCGCCGCCGCCGCCTCCGTCGTCGTGCCCGTGCCGTGGTCGTCCTTCGAAGAAGAAGAAGTCGGCGGCGCGAGGGTGGAGGAGCGACGAAGACGGCGCAGGACGGACGTCATGCGTGTGCGAGGGCGCTTGCTGTGCGAGCTCTTGCGGTGCCGGAGGGAGAGGACGACGCCGTCCCCGTCCCCATCTCCATCTCCATCTCCGTCTCCATCTTCTCCTTCTTCTCCGGGCTCATCTTGTCCTTCACGAGGGCCCTCTTGCTCGGAACGGGCGGTACTGCCGGCTGTGGTGCGTGCGCGGCGGAGGGTCGTACCTTGCGTGGACCCCTGTCGGGCCCTGGCGGCCGCGCCACTTGCACCCGCACTGGCACCGGCACCACCATCATACTCGCCCGCTTCGAGCGCGTCGAGCGACTGCGTCCTCCGCCTACGCGTCTCGTCCGCCGCTGGGATGGGCAGCCAGAGATGCGGCAGCACGCCCCTGCCGATCACAATACAACCAAGCAGAGTCAGCCCACCATCTTTCAATCCCTGATTCAAAGACGGACGACTCACGTGGTAGCAGGATGCCCGTACCGCCTCCGCCCCGTATTCAGCACACCGGGGAAGTAGCCCGCCCCGGGCGGCTCGCGATAATCCGTGTGCCGGTCCCGCGCGGCGACGAAGAGGGTCTCGTCCTTGATGAGCGGGACGCGCCGGCCGCCCGCGCTGCGCGTGGCGAGCTGGGTGCGCACGACGGCCGCGGAGGGGCTGGCGGTGAGGCTGAGGGAGGGGTTGATGCCTTCGTGCGGTGGGGCCGATGTCGACGAGGTCGCGGCGGTCCCGGTGCCGGGCAAGAGCTCGTCGCCCGCTGCGAAGCCAGCCTGGCCGGCCTGCGGTACCGTCTGCTCCCCACCGCCGTCGCCACCGCCCGCACCGTCCACCTCGCCCCCATGCACCCCCTGCGCCTCCATCTCCCGAATGCTCTGCAAGTTGATATACTCGCTCAGCGGCCTGAACGTGGCCTTCAAATGGCGGCCGTACCAGACCGTGCCGAGCATGAGGGGCAGGAGGAGCGTCGAGAGGACGAACTGCTTGCGGACGGAGAAGAGGGAGAATTGGAAGACTTGGAAGAGGAGGAGGGAGAAGACCATGCGTTGGGCGCTGAGCGGGAAGGCTTGGCCTCTCGACTCGTACGACTTGTAGAAAACTGTGGATAGGTAAAGAAGACGTGAGCTTGGCTTCACTCGGACGGAGAGGAAAGGACGATGCTCACCGAAGATGAGCTTGTACTTGTTGACAAGATACGCGCCCCCAAAGTCTGCAAGAGGTCAGAAGCGATCAATCAGCGTCCTCCTGATGCCATAGCTGTTGCATGCACTCACAGATGGCGCCAAAGACGGGCAGGAGCGGGCTCACGATGCCATACAGCACGCTGAGCGTAAAGATGATGAGCGCCTGCGGGTACACCGTCCCCATGTACAGCATCGGCGGCACATTGAGCTCCGCATGCTCCCGCGGCGTGAGCGTCCACATGCGCGCCCACGCCCGGTTGAGGATGTACGGCAGCTGGAGCAGGCCGAGGGGCACGATGGCGAGCGCCTGGAAGATGACGTAGGCGAGGGAGAAGTTGCGCGCGCCGGGGAGGAGGGCGGCCACCTTGTCGAGCGACTTCATCGGGTTGTTGGCCAGGTCGGCGAGCACGCCCCAGGCGGTGGAGGTGACGAGGAAGACGAAGATGACGGACACAACGAGGAAGAGGTCTGATCCCAAGGCCGTGGAGGGGATGTCAGCGCCAACTGCGACGATACAAGGGTGATTGGAATGAGGAGCGACTCACAGTACTTCTTGAAGACGCTGTACTCGACCAGGCTGCGAGCGCGCAAGCCCTGGACGTAGCCGCTCCACTCGAGCGCAATGGGCAACAGCCCGTTGAAGGCCGCCACCAAGATGGCCGACGCATTGTTCATCACCAGCGCCCGCAGCGTCGGGCTCTTGTCCAGCAGCTGCGCGAGCCAGGGCAGGTACTTTTCGATCGCCTGCGGGCTCAGGAAGGAGGCGAGGAAGGTGAGGGGCGGGATGTAGAAGATGAGGAGGCCGATGATGAAGGCCGAGACGAGGAGCTGGCGCACCCGCCGCTCGTGCGGCGAGAGGGAGATGTTGGACCAGATGATGTCGCGCGGCTCGGGGGCGAGGAGGGTCCGGCATTGGGCGGGGGCCGGGTAGTGTTGGACTTGTGCCGCGATTTGCTGCGATCGACATCAGCCAGTCAGCATGGTGCACGCCCAGGCGCGGAGTCAAGGACCACGACTCACAGCACTGCTCGCCTTCACAAAGGTGACAAAGCCGGCCGAGCCGCCGCGGAAGCGGACACGCGCCGACCCGCCCTGTCTGAAATCGAGCTCCTCGTCGTCCTTGCGCGCCTGCTCGGCCTGCTCACTCCCCTCGATGGCAGCCGCCGTCTCCGCCTCGGCAGCATTGGCATCGTCCTCAGCGTCGTCATAGCCGCTATTGGTGCCCACATTACCACGTATCTTCCAGACGGCGGCGTCCAGTCGGCGGAAGCGCCGCTCGAGCTCGTCGAGCGTGTCTACCTTGGCGCTGAACGGGTTGTAGGCGCTTGCTCGCATCGTGGGCCGCTCGTGGGACTCGGGTGGCTCGATCTGCTTGACGGCCTCCGAGGCGCTGACGGGCTCGAGGGCATCCTTTCGTCCGCTGGAGGGTGGCAAGAAGGGCTGAGCCTCGGGGTCGTCGCCCCTTGAGCGCCGGGTTGCGGCCCCAGCCGTTCCGTTGGCGAGGCTTCGAATATGGGCCGCTTGACGCTGATGGAGCGTCTTGATAATGTCGTCGGGGTTGTAATTCTTTGCCCTGGTCGGGTTGCCGAGCCACTTGCACCAGGCGCGCTCGAGGTCTCGCAGCGCGTCGGAGCGCTGCCTGAGGAGCTTGGTGAGCTCGCCCGAGTGGCGGACGACGGCGGTGCTCTCGACCATGAGGCCCATGCGCTCAAAGTAGTCGGCGAGGGCGCGGTCGTCGCGGAGCTGGGGCGGCAAGTCCCTGATCTCGACGGTGCGTGCTGGGATCGAGTCGAGGACGCCGAGGGCGTAGAGCTGGCGTGCCTTGATGTACTTGTTGTAGTGGGTGTGCAGGAAGCGGAGGGTGAGCAGGGTGAAGAGGTAGACGGTGAAGAAGTGGGTGAAGTGGTACACGGCCGCCTGGGGCGAGGGCGATGGCGGCGGGATGTACGGCAGCGGCCCCTCTGGCTCGTCCATGGCGAGGGCGGCGGCTGTTCCCCCGCGCAAGAAGGAGGCATGGTGGCCGCCGTTGCGCCCGTCGTCGCCCCGGGAGCGGTTCTGGCCCGGTCGGCCGTCCTCCCAGGGCGCGACGCCGTCGATATGGCCGTTCTCCATGTAGTTGACCGGCATGAGGACGACGGCGGACCAGGCGGCGAAGAAGACGAGGAGCGCAAAGGTCATCTTGTGGAAGGCGAGGAGGATGTGGGCGTCGAGCCCGACGAGGTGCAGGATGGCCGTGTCGGGCGTGCGCAGCGTGGGCAGCACCCACGAGAAGATGGACCCGCGCTGGACGGCGTCGGCAATGTCGAGGTCCGGGTGCTCCTCGAGCGCGGCAAACTGGATGAGACGCGTGCGCGGCGCAAAGACGACGGCGAGGCGGCGGCGCAGGGCCGAGAAGGCGAGGACGGCGACGAGGCCAATGGCGAGGGAGAGCTCGACCTGCTGCGAGAACCACGGGCCCTGGTACGCCTTGTCGGTGGGCAGCGGGCCATTGGGACCACTGCCATCGCCATCGCCACTGCCATCGCCGGGCTCCTCGCCGCCGTCGACGACGTTGTTGAAGGTGTTGAACGCAGTGGCGATGGCGTGGATACCGAGTTGCATGGCCAGCTGGCTGAGCGACGTGCTGCCACCACCACCGCCAGCATCGCCAGCAGCAGCGGCGTGAACAGCGGCCATGTTGCGTTGCGCCTGGTGACACGGTGCTGCTGCGCTGCTCGTACACGCCGTCGACGTCGTGCGTACGAGTAACCTCGAGCTCACGATCCACAGCCTTGCCGAGCGCATCATGGGGCATCGGCCAGCTTACGTCAGCCAGGTGGTGGTCAGCCACCAGCACGTGGTATCTACGATTGCCCTACCCATGATCATGGTACCTCGTACCCTCACCCGCATCATCGCCAATGGGGCTGAGCCCGTCGTCGACACGGACGACGACCACCATCCCATCGTCGTCGTCGTCGTCGTCGTCGTCCTCGTCGTCGACAAGCAGCCGCGCAAGCACAGTGGCAGACACGCTGGGCAGCGCATCAACGATGGCAGCGGCAGCACCGACAGCAGCGGGCGGCAGCGGCGGCGGCAGCAGCAGCAGCAGCATGGCCTCCTCGCCCGCGTCGCTCGTCCTCAACGCCAGCGAGCGCACCGCGTTTGGATATCTCTTCTCGCTCGCGTGCCCGCCCGAGTCGGGCAGCATCCTCACCGCCGACTCGGCCGTCGCCTTCTTCGGCAAGTCGGGCCTGCCCGCCACCACGCTCGGCACCATCTGGGCCCTCGCCGACGACAAGAACAACGGCTTCCTCGACGCCAAGGGCTTCAGTCTCGCCTGCCGTCTCATCGGACACGCGCAGGCAGGCGCACCCGTCGACTACCGCGCCGCCGCCACGCCAGGGCCCCTGCCCACCTTGGAAGGCATCGCCATCCCAGGCCTCCCAGCGGGCGTGGCAGCAGCAGCAGCCACCGCCGAGGCTGCACCCGTCACCATTCAGCCAGCCGACCGCTCGCGATACACGCGCATCTTTGCCAATGCCGGGCCCGTCAATGGTCTCCTCGACAGTGAGTGGATCCCTGCCTGCCTTTGATAATCGCACTTGATATCTGACCCTTGCCTCATTACTCAGGTGACAAGGCAAAGGACGTCTTCATCAAGTCGAATCTCCCCGTGGACAAGCTCGCAGCCGTCTGGAGCCTCGCCGACACCCAGCAGCGCGGCGCACTCGACCTCAGCGACTTCATCATCGCCATGTACTTCATCCAGAATACGATGAACGGCACCATTACCACCATCCCAGCCACCCTCCCACCAGGCTTGTACGAGTCAGCCAGCGTAGGAGCTCCCAAGCCCGTAGGCGCACAGCCAGGTTCGCCCCTCAAGGCCATTCGCCAGCAAAGCACGGGCGGAAGCTTCTCAACCCCAGCTGGCATCGGTCCCATCCGACACCAGACAACCGGCAGCGGCAACATTGGACCCTTTGCAGGCGGCCCAGCTCCCTCGGCCATTCCGCGCCAGCTGACGGGACAATTCCAATCACCGGCTCAGGGCTCACGCGTCGGCAGCCCAGCGCCATCGGGAGGCGTCGTCCGCTCACCCACGACTGCGGGCCTTCCAGCCGGCTCTGCCTTTGCAATGCCCCCCGCCGTGGCTCCGGGAGTACCAACAGCAGCCTCAGTCATCGCCGCCGGCGCCGCCGTCTCGCCGCCGTGGGCCGTGCCCGCCGCCACGATTCAGCGATCGGCCGCCTTCTTCTCCCAACTCGACACGTCCAACAGCGGCCTCTTGCCCGGTGCCAGCGTGGTACCCTTCTTCATGCAGAGCCAGCTGCCAGAGGCAACCTTGGCCCAGGTCTGGGACCTCGCCGACGTTCATCAGCGCGGCTCGCTCGGTCTCGAAGAGTTTGCACTCGCCATGCATCTCATCGGTGAATCGATGGCCGGCAAGCCGTTGCCGACGCTCGCACCCGGTCAAGGTCTTCCACGCGAGCTCGTTCCGCCCAGCGCCCGCGGCGCCGACTTGCCCGCACCCGTCACACAGAACGAGAGCGAGACCCAGAAGGATCTCTTCTCCCTTATGGACGACGACGATGACGCGACGAGCGGCGCGCTCAAGGCTGCGGCTGCCTTACCTCCCGCGCTCAAGAACGCGACCGCGAGCACGTTTGTGAACCCGACGGGCTCGCCACCGCCTCCTGCGCCCGCCACACTGCGTCAAGGGTCCGCGCCGGCTCCCGCCAGCTTTGGCGCGTTCGACGACGACTTCTTCAACGAGCCCATGCCATCGTCCGCGCCACCTGGCGGCGCCTCGGCGGGTACGGGTTCAGCTGTCAAGTCGGTCCGGATCGCGGACAAGCCGCCGTCGATCATCGCTTCCCCGGACACCGTCACATCTTTCCTGCCACCTGCGTCCCCTCAGCCAGGCGCGACGGGCTCGCAATCGGGCTCACAGAGCCTGGCGGCCGTCCAGCACGAATCGTTGCGCAAGGACATCGACAAGGAGACCGCGCGCCAGGCCAATCTCAGCGCCGAGGCCACCGCGCTCGAAAGCTCGATCGCCACCGATGCAGCCTCGCTCAGCGAACTCGAGGCGCGTCTCAAGACGGCCCGCGCCGCCTCGGACGCGGAGCAAGCGCGCGTTGCGGGCCTGCGCGAGCGCGCAGCCACGCAGTCCGGCGAGCTCGCGTCCCTCCGTGCCGAGCTCATCTCTGCCGAGTCGAACCTGTCCGCGCTCAAGGTGGAGCGGGACGAGGTGGAGCAGGCACTCATGAAGGAGCGCGAGGAGGTGCGCGAGGTGCGCAAGCGCATGGAGGAGGTGCGCGTCGCGACCGACGCGCTCAAGGCCGAGGTGGAGAAGGCGAAGAAGGAGCTGAGGAAGGAGAAGGGCTTGGGCGCCATCACGCGCAAGCAGCTCTCGTCGGCGTCGGCGGAGAAGGACAAGGTCGAGACGGAGCTCGAGGCGGTGCGTCGGGGCGAGCTTGGGGACGATGTCGAGGGCGCGGGCATGGCGGCGTCCGAGGCGTTCGAGCCGCCCGCAGAACGCGCGGCGGCGCTGAGTCCGACGGACAGCGTGCGGAGCAACAATCCCTTTGACCGTCTCAACGTCGGTGGGACGCCCACGCGTGGCGAGACGGTCCACAGTCCATTGGGCGGCGCGGCGGGTACGGCGGCCAGCCTTGGGGTCGCCGCTGGAGCTGGGGCCGCGTTGGCGGGAGCCGCTTCGGCCGCGCACGCAGCGGTGGACGCCCAGGGCGGCGATCACCAGCCCGCCCAGAGCGCGGAGGCCGCTTCCGAGTCCGCGGCTACGGAGGCACCCAAGCAGGACGATGAGACGATCACGGGCGCAACGGCGACTCAGACTGCCTTTGACGACGCCTTTGGCGACCATGGAGCGACCGATGCGGACGCGGATACGGCGGCGGCGGCGTCGTCAGCGAGGACGGCACCTCCGGCGACGGACGCCTTTTCCAGCGCGTTCGACGATGACTTTGGCGCAAAGGATGGTCCTGCTGCGGCTGCGGTCAGCTCGGAGGCGCCTCAAGGTCCGACTCACGGTCAGGCGGCGAGCAATACGGCGTTTGATGACGCCTTTAGTGGCTTTGACGATGCCGCTCCGGCAGCCGCGACCGCCCAAGCGGATCACAGCGCTGGCGAAGCTCAGGACGACGCAACGGCCGCTGTGCCTACCATTGCCGAGCCGGATGACGAACCCGCCGCGCGTGCTGTCAGCGATTCGCGTCCGTCCCAGAACGATGAGGATGACGATTCGTCGGATGAGGACGAGGAGGGTCCTGAGGATCTCGATGCGCCCGGTGGTGCTGGCGGTGGCGCAGGTCGACGGAGCGGCGACGCGCGGTCGTCGCCTTTCGAGACGGACGAGCCTGAGCCGGACGCGTCTGACGCGGCGGGGACTGCCTCGCCACAGGGTGAATCTGCGGCACGGACGACGGTCGGGACGTCGTCGAACGCTGAGGCGGCCACGCCCACCGCGCCCACCATGCTGGGCGGCCTCGACCCGCCTCCGGGCCGACTGACGGCGCAAACGACGGGCTCGGACACGTTCCACGATGCCATCTCAGCTACGCCCGCTTCGAGGGCGCAGTCGCCTGGTGCGGCGGTCCCTGCGGTGGCGGCCACGGCGACGACGGCGGCGGAGGAGGCGGAGGAGGGGAAGGAGTTGGACGCGCCGGCTTCGAAGCCTGTTCGACGCGCCCCTCCGCCTGCTCCGTCCAAGGGAGTGGCCACGGCCACGTCCACTTCCGCGGCACCCACGACGGCCGCCTCATCGACGACGCAAGCGAACAACGCGTTCGACGACTTCGAGTCGGCCTTCGAGGACCTAGGGCCTGCCGTTGCCGCTGGTGGCGGTGCCAGCGGTTCTACCCCCGGTACGGCGGGAGGAGCGGCAGCGGGCACGATGAGCGCCTCGACGACGACGGACTTTGACGATGCGTTTGACAACGACTTTGACTTTGTCCCCAGCTTCAGTGGGAGCGGGACGAGCAGTGCGATTGTCGGCACGGCTTCTGCGACTGCTGGAGGACCTTCTGGAGCCGCGGGCACGGGGGCAACGTCGTCCGCTGCGCATGCCGCCTTCGACGACGCGTTTGGCTTCTCGAGCGCGGCGCCTTCCGCATCGGGTACGACGGTCCCTTCCTCGACCTCGACATCGACAGCGGGGCCAGCGGCCGCGGCAGGCACGAGCAGCGCCCCCTTGACCGACTTCAACTCGGCCTTTGCCGACTTTGACGCCTCCTTCAGCTCGCCCAAGGCTGCCCACTCGGCCCTCGGCGGCGGGGGCGTCTTCCCCAGCGGTGCAGGCGGGTCGGGAGGGAGCGGCAGTGCGACGGGTACCAACGTCTCGGCGCCCTCGTCGGGCTTTTCGTTTGAGGACGCGTTTGAGCCGGCGGGCGAGTCGGTGCTCTCGCCTCCGTCTGTCTCTGGCGCCGGTCCTACCTCGACGACGACGACGACGGTGGTGCACAGGAACCCGGCACCGGCGCCGGCACTCCCACCGCGGTCCAACACGACGAACACCAACCCATCCTCCTCGCTAGCTCCACCCCCACCAGCATCGGCATCGACAGGCCAAGCCGAGCCCCTGCCCTCCCCCGCCCTCCCAGACGACGCCGCGCCGGTGCAACAGCTGTGCGCGATGGGCTTCTCGCGCGCCAAGGTGATCGATGCGCTCGAGAAGAGCAACTATCGGGTGGAGAAGGCTTTGCAGCGCTTGTTGGCGAGCTCGTGAGGATGCGACGAGGCCTGGCTGGCTGGCTGGCGGCCCCCCCTCGTTCATCTTGCGCGTGGTCATCTGCTTCCAGACGCTCTGGTACCCATCTCGTTCGTCTTCGGTTGTACATCGGTATCCCATCCCTACCTTCGTTCGCTCACAAGAAAGCGTCGTAGAACTCGACTCGGTGATACATTCTCAATGCTGATTGGACCTTGCGATTTGCGACGATGCGGATGGAGAGAACAGACAGAGAGAAGAGAGAGCGAGCTCGGACGTGCCGCGTGAGACGTCAGGCTCTAGCTTGTGGGCCGCGGCAATGACTCGGACATGGCCAGTCGCGAAGGCTGCTGTCCTACGACGGACGCGGGAGCCCCGTCCTCCCCCGTCATCGTCGTAGCTGGCCCAAGCCCCGCCTGAGCACCAGTCCCCACCCCGTCGGACAACGCCCCTCCCCCACCGCCACCGCCACTGCCACCGCCGCCGACCGGTCCCCCCGACCTTCCCCGTGCCGCCAGCGCACTCCTCGAAGAAGCCGACCGGCCCTTCAAGCGGCCCCTTCCACGCGACCGCGGCGACACTGCCCCTTTGGGCTTCGCCGCCGACGCCGCCGTCGCCGTCGCGGCGCGGTGGAGCGCCTGGTCCAGGATCGACCTCCTACTGGTGGGAGGTGCCTGATCGGCTTGCGGAGGAGGTGGGGGTGGGAGTGGGTCTTCCTGTGGGCCCGCTCTGGCTCGCGTTGGTGTCATTTTGGACTTGTGCGCGGGAGTGGGTTGCTGGGGTTGAGGTTGAGGTTGAGGCTAGGAAGGGGGCGTGGAGGGCGTGTCGTCGTTGAAGTCGAGGACCATCGATTCGTCCTCTTGCCCTACTCCTCCTTCGGCTTGCACAGTGGTCTCGGCCGCGCTTTGCCCCACCGTGGGTAAGGTACGAGCCGAAGGGCGTTCCCTGCTCTTGCCCTTGCCGGCCTTGTGAGCGTCGCCACCATCCCGAGCAGCCTCCGTCCCAAGGGCGGATTTGCCAAGCACGAGACGACGCTTCTTGTACGTCGTCGAGCCCAGAAACGCCTCCACCCTCTCCGTCAACGTCGCAGCCTCAGGGAGAACAGGAGTCGAGCCCTCGCCCAGTTTCCTCGCTTTTCCCTTCGGTCGGGAGGACGCATGCGAAGCACCTTGCGCAGCACTTCGAACGCGCTGACCCGCCCGGCCCGCCTCCTTGCTGAGAATCTGACGTTGCGTGCTGAACTCGAGGGCGCGTTTGGAGCCTTGTGGCAGGAGAGGTTGCGGTTGGTTCGTCGATGAACCTGCCGCCGACGCGAGCTGAGCGTCATCAGTCCGTCGGTGTGAGGGATCCTTGCTAGCATGCCGTAGTTCAGCTCGGGCCGGACGCGGTGGCGGTGAGGGCGGTGATGGTGGTGGTGGCCGAGCAGCAGACCGATTCCGATGCCGTTCTCTCGCCGCCTCGATCCGCCGCTTGAGTTCCAACGCGGCGCGCTGACGCTCCGAGAAGGTAGACAGCTTTGCAATCTCGCGCTGTTCCGACACAAAGCTGTCTTCTTCGCCACCATCTTGTTCGACGTAGGCTTCATGGGACGAAGCTGGGCCTTGGACGAGCTTGAGTTCTGGCTCTGCGCTCGCTGCTCTTTGTGCTTGTCTTCCTCGCGAGGGAGCAGGCGTGCTATGATTGTACACGCGCAGGGTGTCCAACTCTGTGTCTGACGCTGTCGAGGATCCTTGAGAGTACGAGTTGGCATCTGATGCAAGGCTTCGTGCCACTGCTCTTGAGGTCGAAGCCGTAGCTGGACGAACGGATCGTGGAGCGGAACTAGGCTGGGACGAATCATCCCAACCGATGCGCTCCCCTTCCTCGATTCCATCGCGCGAAAGGCGCGAACGCCGAATCTGGCGACTGAGCTCGGAACTGGACGTACGTCTACGTAGCGGGTAGCCACCTAGGCTATCCTCCTCTTGCAGACGCGTGTGCCCCGTCTTCGACGTTGGAAATGATGTCACGCGTTCAATCCCCTTGCTCGATCGTGATGAGCCTTTCTTGTGCAAGGTTGACGAGGCTGGGAGGGTGTCGGCGGGTGTGGTGAGCGCCGTCATGGCGCTGAAGTCGGACCTGGACACGACACCTGGAATATCAAAGCTGCGCGTGAAAGCGACATCGAAGGTGACCATTCGACGCTTGGATGGCCTGCTCGACGTGCGATCCGCAGTCCCCTGCTCGGATAGTCCTTGTCGTCCAGACCCGCTGCCACTCAGTCGCGCGGCGACGCTGATGCTGGGGTCCGTCAGGTCTTGAGTCTGGACAGCAGAAATGGGCTTAAAAACCGGCAGAGCTTGGTCTCTGCTCGCCTCGTTGGATTCGAGCTTGGAAGATGTTGCTGACGAGGTGTTAGTCGATTCGTGACTGCGGGACGATGCGCTTGTAACATTCTGGGTCTGCGTTGGCAGCATCGGGGGCGGCGATGGCACCGGCTTTGGCTGTGGCGACCGCGCTGGCACTGATGGCAGCGTCTCAATCCGCGCTTGTACCTGTCTTTGTGCCTGCTGAATATGGGCAGTTGCGGACGAAGGCGGCGCCGGCTGTGAGTCGTCGTCCTGTGTCGAGTCGTCCGTCCACTCGATGGCCTGCGCTGATGCCGCGGCGAGAGGCCGTCGCTCAGGCCCAGGAGCCGACGTCGAGGCTTCAGCTGCATCCTGTAAGCGTGTACGATGACCTTGACCCTTACTTGTATCCTCCTCCTCACCACCGCCGTGAGCTTCTCGAATAGGAGACCGCCGAGTCCTCGCAACTCGCATCGCCTCGTGCATCTTGATGAGCTGGTCCATGTCGGGGCCCAGGCCGCCCTGCGCGGGGCTGAGCCAGGCGAGCGCCTGCTCACGCGTCACCATCGCCGCGCCTACCGCCGCCGTATCATCGTGTATGGGGCTGGGAAGATGGTGGTAGTCGTCCACCAGGATATCGTGGGAGAAGCCTGGAAACATGGCATGCTATTCCGATCTGTAGTCGGAATTCCGCTGTGTTTGTCCGGTCGGCGCAGCAAACAATCCCGGAACCGGAACGCCACCTCCCTCCACTTCCGTGCCCATCTTCCCACGCTCGCTTCGGCTTCATCGACGATCCGCCATGCTGCTCACTTGGAAGCACTGACCACCACCGTCGACCCGCGCAACAACGACAAGGACAACGATGGCCACGACGGCGGGCGGCAGTGGAGGAGGAAGCAGCGCCGCTGCAGCGGGCCTCGCGCTCGCCCCGCCCGCGCTCTCCCAGGCCGAACGCAGCCTGGTACTCTCAGCACTGCTCCACTCGTCACCACCTCACCGCCCACACGGCCGCGGCCCTCTCGAGTTCCGACCCATCTCCTTGCAAACCGGCATCTTGCCCGCCGCACACGGATCGGCGCGTCTCAGTCTGGGAGCAGGCGCGGGTGGGGGCGGCTGGGACACGGAGGCGGTCACCGAGGTGCTGGTCGGGGTCAGCGTCGAGATCAAGCGGGTGCAGGCTGGAGAGCCGCCCGTGGTGTGCTCCGTCGAGGTGTGAGTGGCCACAGTCCTTGCTTGAGCTTTCAGGAACTGACGCTGGACGGTTTGGATACTGCTGAACAGAGACCCTGCGCTGCAGCACTCGCTGCCAGCAACCCACTCGACCGAGCACCTCGCCGGATCCCTCACCACCCTCCTCACCGCCGCCCTTAGGCCACCCGACTCCATCGAAGACGAGGACGGCCAACAGCAACCTCACTTCTTCCCCAACAAACAGCGCACCGTCATCCCGGGCCAATCCTACTGGCATCTCTACATCGACGCGACCATCCTCTCCCTCTCAGGCGGCAACCTCGTCGACGCCCTCTTCGCAGCCGTCTACGCAGCCCTGTCCGACACCCGCATCCCCCGCACCCGACCCATCCGATTCCGCGCCGAGGCCGATCCATCAGGAGGAGGAACGGGCGAGCCAAGTACGCGCAAGAAGGGCGACGAGTTGGGGCTGATCAGACAGAAGCGCGAGGATCGAGCGGTGGACTTTGAGCTCCTTCAGGACGATACCGGCTTGGGCGGTGATCCGCTCCAGAATTGGGAGGTGGCGCCCGTGTGCGTCACTGTCAGCCTGGTATGTTCCAGCCCACGCCTGCACCTTGGGAAGCCATGCTCATCATGCGGAGTTCTTACAGCTACCAAACGGAGTCCTCCTCGACGCAGACGCGACCGAGTCCCTCGTCGTACCCTCCCAGGTCCACGTGATCGCCTCCTCAACAGGGCACATCCACACCATACACTTCAGCGGGCCCGGCGGCTTCTGGCAGGCCTCCCAAGCAGGGTCAGGATCAGAGCCAAAAGCCGAGGACGGCGGAAAGAGCCTCCCAGCCGGCACTTGGAACCCCAATGAGTCGATTCAACGCGGGATGGGCTCGCGCTTCGAGGCAGTCAAGAACGCCATCAAGGTGAGTTCAGCACCTTCCCCTTTCGTCTTCCCTGTCTTCTGTCTGGGCGTCGCTGACCGATCTGGCTTTGGTTGTTGTACAGGTGGGCGTCGATTCCGCAGCCTCTCTCGCATCCCTCCTCCGCACGCAATTAGAAGAAGAGCACCGCACGCGCGAGCAGCGCCTGCTCGCAAGGTGATACCTTGACCATCCTCCCCTCTCCCCCCTGAGACTGATTTCCTGGTCAGACACTGAGAAGCGCGCCGTCCGTGATGGGAAGAGAACACCAGAGCAAAAGCGAGCCCGGCATCAAAAGCGTCTCCATTCCAAGTCGCCCTCGACGACGGATCGGATGCCCTTGAACACCTTGGCGTAGGGCCCATGCGGCCCTCCTTCGCCTGCGATTTGCACCCTGCTGACGCGGACGTTGGAGAGGGAGTGGTTCGGGATCGCAAACGTCGTTCGCACGGCTGGTGCGATCCGCGGTGGCCAGTCGCTGTGAAAAAGTCCCATGCCCCTCGGCGCGCGTCAGAGCCACTCGCTCACAGCGCACGAAGGTAAAGTCCGAACATGCCTCAACTCACAGCGTGATAAACGACCCCTTGAGCAGCGCAGGCCTCTCCGCGCCCGAGCCCAAGCGCGGAATCTCCCACTTGAGCATCGCCCCTCCCTGCTCGAACACCCACGCGCCCGACTTGCCCCCGCCCGCATGGACGACGGCGCCCGAGCCGAGCGCAGCGACCGTCGTGCTGAGCGCCTCGGTCACCGTCTTGAGGGCGCTCCCTGGCGTCGTCAGCGCCCCTGCGCCGAGGAGGCCGCCACCGCTACCTCCTCCGCCTCCGCCGCCAAAGGCGGAGGACGACGCAGCGAGCGAGATGGGCACATCAGGATGGGAACCTACGCCCCCTCCCGACGCGGCCGCGTCGACCGAGTGGGCGCCCGGTCCGAGGGCGATAGAGACGACGAGCTGTTCGACGGGCAGGTTGGGCGGGAGCCGACTTTGGACGGTGAGCGTAAAGTCCACTTCGACACCGTGCCTCGTCGACGCGTCGCCACCGCTTCCCGACCGACTTGCTCCTGCGCCTCCCGCTGGTCCCGTCCCGCCACCGCCGCCCCTAACTTCAAACGAAGACGTCAACCGAACCGGCACCTCCCTCTCCCACCCATTCCCCCCACCGGGCATGACAAGCAGCCCATTCTTGCTCCGCCTCGCCGCGCCCCGCACCGAACCCACGGGCAGACGGAGCGGCTCCCCGACCCGAAAGGACGCGAGCTCAAAGACGCCGTCGGGAGGGACGAAGGAGAGGAGGCGGTCCTTGGTCCATTTGCGGTGTCGGACGCAGGGGTGCAGGCTGGCGTCGCTCAGGAGCGCGTCGAGCGAGGCGCCGCCGCCGCTGCCGCTGTTGGCGGTAGCGAGGGTGAGGCTCAGCTCCGGGTTTCCCGACAGCTTGGATCGACACGCGATGCGGGTGTGCACGTCGAGGAGGAGCGGTCGGCCGTGCGCGTCCAGGGTGCCTTCGAGCGAGTCGATGGCGTCGGCGTAGAACTCTTGACTGCGGTGCGAGACGTTGGCGCGTCGCCAGGGGATGGGCGAGAGCTCCGTCGCTTGCGGCGTTGTGGGCGTTGTTAAGCTGAGAAGGAGAGCGGAAATGGGGTCAGTTTCTGGTCGCTAGATCCTCGTTACAAGGGAGGGAGGGATGAGTGTCGGGGTGAAGTTGTGGCCTCAGTCTGAAGTTGTGCAGTCAGCGCACTGGCGGCGGTAGCTACCTCGAGAGGTGAGCCACGAGCCCGCCACGCTCAGGAAGAACACAGCGAATAGTAGATGGATCGTCTTGGGCGTCTGCAGAGGGAAAGGCAAGGGGAGGAAAACGAACAGGGGTCGGAACTCACCCAGTAGCACTAACGACCTTGGTCACCCTATCCAACCAGCTCTGGGTGATGATCAAATCCTGCACCGCATTGGGCTCCGTAAAGACCGGCCACCCTTCATCAAGCGTCTCCTCCAACAGCTGATACACCACATCAAAGTGCTCCCTCACCGCGTGCTCATTGACGTTGCCCAGCCCGCCGGCGTAGATGGCGAGCAGGCTGAGCAGCGCGCGGAGAAAGGTGAGCGGGAGGAGCGGGTTGAGCTCGGTGGAGCAGGGGCAGAGGAAGGTGAGGCCGCCGTGCTCGATGTGGGCAAGGGCGGCGCCTTGCTCCGCGAGCGCGTCGGCCCAGTCGAGCTCGCGCTGCTTTCCGTTCCTCGTCGTCTTGGTGGTGAAGGGGGAGGAGACGGCGTGCTGCCTCCCATCTTCTTCTGGACCGTCCTCATCGTCGCCATCGTCGTCGTCTTGGGGAAGGCCAGACGTGGGAGGCGGCACACCAGGTACCCAGAGGAGCGGCCTCAGTTGCGCCGCGCGCGCCGCATTGGCCAAAGGACCAACCTGGAGCAGACTCGCCCCCGTCCCCGCGCCCGTCCCGGACGTCGAAGCAGCAGCAGCTGAAGACGAAGCTGCTGCCCGTGAGCTGCCGGCGCCGGTACCGCCATTGCCGGCGCTGGAGCTTGAGGACGCCGCCGCTGCTGCTGCTGCCGCCGCCGCAGCGGCGTGGTTGAACGCGTCAATGTGGGAGCGGGGCACGGCGTCGCTCGCGCGGAAGTGGGACTGGATGAGCGCCCGTCCGTCGGTGCCGAGGATGATGACTCCGTCCAGGCGCGACATCGTTCCTTGTCCCTCGTCTTCGTTCGTCCTTGCTACCACTTGCGCTGCCCGCCTCCGCGCGAGGCAGTGATGAGAAGGGTGAGCGGTGAGAATGGGAGCCGCCGTGGGGAGATGATGGTGGTAGGTACGAACGAGCCTCGCGGGTGCGCTTGGGGCATCTTCTCCCTTCCCACCGCCTTCTCATCGGTCCCAAAACGGTATCGAGCGTGGCAAACGGAAATACGTACTTCCTCGTATCGTATCTTGTCGGGATGCTCTCGGGGACAGCGAACAGGGCATACGAGTAGGTCATGGTACAGAGTAGAGCAAGAGGAAGCCTTTGCAGACGCGGTTGCGTACGTAGATGTCGTCGGGGCGGCCCAGCCTGGGTAACGGTATCATCTAGGAGGAGGGAGGGGAGAGGGGGTCATGCCGAAGTTCGATCCCGCTGCTCCTGCCTCCGCTTGGACACGTCCTCAGCATCCTTGAGCATGATCTCAAGCTGCGCCGACCGCCGCTTCGCCATCTCGTTGTCCTGCTTGAGCCGGCTGCAAGAAAGAAAGGGGTGCCCGGCGCGCGTGAGCAACGACTTGGCCAACGACACGAGAATGCGAGGGGAGCGCTACTCACTTGACCTGCCCCTCCAACGCACTAACAATCTCCTTGCCCCCCAACTTTTCCCTCCTCGCCTTCTCCTCCGCAGCCTTACACCTCGCCTCCAGCTCCTTGATCTGCGCCTTCCACGCCGCCTCGCGCTCGTTCGCCCGGCTCTTGAACTCGCTCAGCTTGTCCTCCGCCTGCGACACGGCCGACTGCGCCTGTGCCGCCTTGCGCTCCGCCAGGTTGGCCCGGCCCGTCAGTGTCGACAGCTTGCTGTTGGCCGAGGGCGAGGAGAGGACGGAGCGCGTCTTGAGACTGGATATCTGCTGTTGCAGCTCTGCATTCGTAGCCTTGGCCGCGTCCAGCTCGCCCTGCTTCGTCACCAGTCTGGACCGCCACTGGGCCTGCTTGTCCGTCGCATTCTTGACCGCCACCTCGAACCGGTCAATCTGGCGGAACCGCGTCTCTTGCTGCCGCTTCAGCGTGCTGATCTGCTCCGTCAACCGGAGCTCAATCTCCTTGGCACGCGTCTCGAACCCGGTCTGGATCTCCGCTATCCTCTTCAACCTCGAAATCAGGCTGTCGTGGAAGACTGGGAAGTTGGTAAACGGCCGCGGGTCTCCCTCCGACTTTCTCCTCTGTAGACATCACAGAAGGTAATCAGTATGAACCTTGACAGATCGCTAAGGAAAGGCAGATGCACGCACCTGCGCATTCTTGCCCGACTTGTCCGGACCCAGAATCTTGCCCAGGTACTGGAATATGGTAAGCAGCAGCGTATTCCGCTCCGTAAGCTGCGTCCTCGTCTCCTGCTCCGACGCGCTCGTATGCATCTCGCCGTCCCGAATCGCGTGCTCGAGCTCGTCAAGCCGCGCCTGGAGACGCTCCGTCTCTTCGCGCGACTCCTTGAGCGCGCGCTGTTGTGTCTCGAATCGATCTTGAACGCCGAGGAGCAACTGTTGCTCTTGGGCATGTTGCGTGCACAGATCAGCAATCTCGGCGCGCTGTGTGAAGTCACAGGTCAAGTCAGCGTCCAGTCCGCGCACCACACCATAACACTCCCAAACTCACAGCCTTGTCAAGCACCTGATCACGCTCGCGCAACACCTCGTCCTTGCGCTCCAGCTCCTTGCGCACCCGCTCAAGATCCGCTTCGCACCGTGCCAAGTCGCGCTTGAGTCGGTCCAGCTCGAGCGAGAGGGAGTGCTTGTCATGGGCCGTCGTGAGGCCCAGACGCGACTGCTCGTTCTCTGCGTTCCGGAGCGCTGCTTGGAGGTTGTCGACGTCGGCGCGGCTGGAAGCAAGCGCGGCCTTGGCAGAGTCGAGCTCGGCTTGTATCGCGCGGAGGGCCTAATTGGCGTTGTACAGATGTTAGTAAGATCCATCGAGGGCACCATCAGCGTACCAATAGAGAGCAAAACTCACATCCTCCTTCTCCTTGACAGCCTTGCCCATCATCTCCTCAAGCTCCTTGTACTTCTTCTCCCCCGCCACGATGGCCTCCTCGCGCAGATCCTCCTCCTCCTTCAGATCCCGGATCAGCTCCGTGACCTTGTCATCGAGCTTCTCATAGTCGGCACGCATGATCCCCTCGGACTCTTGCACCTTCTCCAATCGCTCCTGCGCCTCCTCGAGCGCCGTCTCCGCACCGTGCTTCGCGTCGAGCGCAACCTCGAGCTGAGCCTCGAGGTCCGCCAGCGCACCGTTGGCGTCTTGGATCTTGGCCTTGTACGACTTGAGCTGGCGTGCATTCTCCTCGGCAAGGTCGTTGGCCTCCTGTTGCATGCGGTCCATCTCCTCGTCGCGCTCCGCGACCTCTTTGTTTCGGTCCTCGAGCGCCGTCTCGAGTTCGTAAACGCGGTCCACATGCTACGTACGCGTACAGGTGGAAGCAAGACTTCAGCTCAAGGCACATCAACAAGGCAAAGAAAGCCTGTTAGAAGGGCTCACCAGCCGAAGTTCCTTATTCGCATCCGCCAACTCCTCGTCCCTCAAATTGAGCAACTGCGCCTTGCCGTCCAACTCCTCCTCCAGCTCCACCACGGCCTGCTTGTACCGCTCCAGCTCCGCCTCGAGCGCATCCGCGTCGCCCTGCACCTCCTTGAGCTCCTCCTCGAGCTCGCGCACCTTTTCGCGCAGCCCGCCCAGCTCATACTCGAGGTCCGCCACCCGATCCGCATCCTCCTGCCGGCCCGCCTCGAGCGCGTCAATGTCGCTCTGGCGCTGCTCGGCCTCGAGCCGCGCCTCGGCCAGCTCGTCCCGGAGCGCATCGAGCGCTTTGAGGTGCATCGAGCGCTCTTCGTCGAGCAAGCGCGCAAAGTCTTCCTCGCGCTCCGCCTCGTCTTGCTCGAAGCGGCTCTGCGAGACGTCGAGCTCGCGCTCGAGGGCGCGCTGGCGCTCTTCCCGGTCGCGCAGGGTGAGGCGCTGCGCTTCGTAGTCGCGCCGAAGTCGATCATGCTCAGCCGCCAGGGCGTCGTGACGGCTTGCCAGCTTCTTGTTCGCTTGCTTGGCATCCTCGAGTTCCTGTATGCGGGAGATCGCCATGAGCTCGGAAGGTCAACTGGTACGCTATTCAACGACCGACTCACATGCTCCACGTCTTCCAGATCCTCTCGCAGACGCTCCACCTCCTCTCGCTGCCGGTTGGTCGAGCCCGTGCTCCGCTCACTCTGCGTCGTTCGATCGCGGAGACGATCCAGCTCGATGAGAGCCTCGTCTCTGTCGGCCTTGACATCGTCCAGCTCTTGCTGTAACCTCTCCACCTCCTGTAGACGCGTCGAGTCAGTCCTCCAAATGGCCTCACGCGCGTGGCAGGGTCTACGAGCTCCATGCTCACCTCGGCATTGACGCGGCTCGCCTCCGAGTCTCGTTCCGAGGCGCCTTGACGAAGCGCCTCCAGCTCTTCCTCCGCCTTGATGCGAGCTCGTCGCTCCGCCTCGGCGCGTTCCCGCTCCTCGCGCACCTGGCGCTCGAGATCGATGAGCTTGGCCGCTTCCAGCTTGGGATCCTTGCCGCCGAAGCGGGCGACAAGTCGGGACGCCTCGCGCACCGTCTTGTCCTGGTTCTTGAGTAGTTGCTGGTACATTTGCAGCTGGTTGATCTTGATGAGCAGCTCCTTCTTGACGCGGAGGAGCTCGATGCCCATGGCGTCTGGGGTCATCTTGCGCCGGTGGAAGTCGACTTCAATCTTGAGATCGTCGCGTTCCTGGGTGAGGGCATTGATGCGGTCTTGTGCAGACTTCATGCTGAGGCCCGCGCCTCCATTCTTGCGTCGTAGGAGAGCGGCTGCGACGCCGCGAGCGCCAAAGATGCCCGAGTCGGAGGGCGCGTCGGAGCCTGCGATGCCCGAGTCCATGCCTGCTGAGAGGTCGCCTTGGGCGCGTCGGAGGAGTTCGGCGTCGTCTGGCTCGAAGAGACTGTCGCCGACGTCTTCGTCGTCCTCGTCCAAGTCGAGGCCCGGGGGCCCCTCTCCACGTGCGAGGCGCAAGGCAGGAAGGGCACGAGGATCTTGGGAGCGTAACCTTCCTGCGCCTGCTGAGGGCATTGCTGCTGCTCGTTGTTTGGGTGTATCCGGGTCGTCTTGCGGTGGATCCAGAGGTGGTGCTGGCATGGTTGCGGATGCCTTGCGCGCTGGAGACTGCGGTGGTCGTGCTGGGGCGGTTGTCGCTGCTGGCGCTGGCTTTGCTGCCGTGGTGGCCATGGCGGCGTTGAACTGTGCGCCGAGACTGAGACTGGCGTCGTCCTCCTCGGACAGGTCGGCGAGGACGCCGGCGCCGGTTCGACCTCCTGGACGACTGGGACCTGCCATGGAGTTTCCGATGCGGGAGAGGGAGTCCTGGCCGGCGGCGGTGGTGGAGTCGCCCTCATCGTGGAAGCCTGCGAGGGCTGAGAAGCGGTGTGCCATGGCGTGTTGAGGCAATGTGGTTGCCAGGTGATGAGATGAGATGGGCCGTCTTTGGACCGAGTGTTGTTCTCCTCTGACCGCACCGCTGTCCGATGGCGATGTGGATCACAGCATGAGCGACGGTGACCCTTCTGCCTGCTGTCGAGAGTGAGATCTGGGTACCGTCGTCCTTGACGCTGTGCCTCCTGTGGCAGTGTATGGGTAGGAGAGGAGGATGGGGATGGTCGTTGAGGAGGAGGAGGGGGTCCTTGCGCGCCGTGTTGATCTCTGGCAGCCGCCATGCTCAATCGCCGAGGGGGAGCGCGTCGGTGGGGAGGGAGCGCGTCGTGGTACACGTGACCTGGATGTTAGGATGTGCCCCGGGATCGGCGTGGTGTGTGGGTACGGCCTTAAGGAGCTTAGAGCGGGTCAGGATGAGTTGCGCCCGCCGGCGCAGCGGGGAGGAGGAAGACGAGGTGGCCGAGGCAGGCGCATGCTGCTCTTGCTCTTGCTCGCTGTGGCCTGTGTATGGCATACGCAGGCGGATGCGTATGGCTTCGGCCATGGATGGCTGGATGCTGTCAGTCAGTACGCTCAGCCTGAGGGAAGAGGAGAGGAAGCTCAGTTACGAGGATAGCTAAGAGGGCGTCGAGGTGCGCATGCCCGTCCTTCCCATTGCGTACCACCCGTCCTACAACATCGACCTCGACGACGACGACCACCCAGCACAGCACCGACAGCATCAGCACCACCACCCACATCAGCAACCATGGCATCCGCCCTCATCCAGGCCGACAGCGTCGAGTCCATCCCGCAGGTGAGTAGGACAATCTTCTGGACAGGCGGGCCCGAACTCACCCACCTCGTCACTGCACACAGACGGTCAACGACCTCCGCACCAACTTCCTCTCCGGCAAGACGAGGGCCGTCCTCTACCGCAAGCGCCAGCTCCAGCAGCTCTACTTCCTCTTCAAGGACAACGAGCAGGCCTGGGTAGACGCCCTCACCAAGGACCTCGGCCGCCCCCGCTTCGAGACCTTCCTCGCCGAGCTCTTTGGCATCTACAACGAGATCATCTACGCCATCAACCACATCGACGCCTGGGCCAAGCCCAAGTCGGTCTGGTCCGGCCTCGCATGGGCAACCCACACAACCCAGATCCGCAAGGACCCCAAGGGAACCGTCCTCGTCATCGGTGCATGGAACTACCCCATCGCCGTCTCCGTCGGACCCGTCGTCGGCGCCATCGCAGCCGGTAACACCGTCGTCCTCAAGCCATCCGAGGTCTCCCACCACACCGCACAGCTCACTGCCGAGCTCTGGGCAAAGTACATGGACCCCGAAACCAGCCGCGTCGTCCTCGGCGCCATCCCCGAAACGACCGCCCTCCTCGACCAGCGATGGGAGCACATCTTCTACACCGGCAACGGCATGATCGGCCGCATCATCGCCGAAAAGGCGGCCAAGGGCCTCTGCCCCGTCACCCTCGAGCTCGGCGGCAAGTCGGCCGTCTACGTCGACGAGTCGGCCGACCTCTCCTCGGCCGCGAACCGTCTCCTCTGGGGCAAGGCCACCAACTGCGGCCAGACCTGCATCGCCCCCGACTACATTCTCTGCTCCGCCTCGGTCCAGTCCAAGCTCGTCGAGGCCCTGCACAAGTCGTACAAGGCCTTCTACCCCAAGGGCGCCCAGGCTTCCGACTCGTACTCGCGCATCATCTCCGACGGACACTGGAAGCGTCTCACCGACCTCGCCAAGAACTCCAAGGCCAAGCTCGCCCTCGGCGGCGCCTCCGACCAGGCCACGCGCTTCATCGAGCCCTCCGTCTTCACCGACGTCAGCCCAGACGACTCGCTCATGCAGGGCGAGATCTTTGGGCCCTACCTCCCCATCGTCCCCGTCGCCTCGGCCCAGGCCGCCATCGACTTTATCAATGCCCGCGACCAGCCCCTCGCGCTCTACGTCTTCTCGGGCAACCGCAAGGTGACCAATCTCATCCTCGAGAACACGCGGTCCGGCGCCGCCGTCGAGGGCGACACCCTCATCCACTTTACCATCAAGAGTCTCCCCTTTGGCGGCACCGGCCCGTCCGGACACGGCGCCTACCACGGCAAGCACTCCTTTGACACCTTTTCCCACGAGCGCGCCGTCATTCTCGCCCCGCAGACGGGCATCCTTGGCCGCATCGTCGAGATGGTCATGCAGGCTCGATACCCGTACGTACTTGGTCTCCGTCGCTGACTTCCCCAATCTCCATACTGACTTTTCCCTCTATCTCTCTTTCCGACGACGTCACCCTTCGACAGGCCATACTCCAAGTACGTATCCCTCCCAATTTCAATCCCACAAATCCGGAACGAGACCGCTCACACCCTCTTCCTCTCTCTCTCTTTACAACAGCTTCGACCTCGCCCAGCTCAAGGCGCTCACCTCGGAGCGCGCCTCCTTCTCGAGGCCATCGAACCCGCACGCGCGGATCACCAAGTCGGTGAGTACACTCCCCAGGCCTTTTTCTACTTTCTCTCTCTAGGGGAACTGGTCCGTGAACGTGTACTGACAAAGGACACGCCACCACCACCTCCTTGCTTTCCCCTTCCCCTCCTCTCCCCGACCGGGCCGGCCAGTAGTCCGGCTCGCTGACGCGCAAGCTCACGCTCCTCGTCGCGCTCCTCGCCCTCGTGCTCGGCGCCCGGTCGCGCTTCTGATCGAGGCCAGGCCAGGCCAGAACCCAATCGACTCCAGACGAATCGAAATGAACCCGAAGAAAGTTGGGACCGAGACGAACGGTTCCGATTCCAGTATCGGTATCGGTTTCGGTATGACCATCCCTTCGGCTTTGGGCGTGGAACGCAGACTTGGTAGGGCCGACTAGGCGGGCTTTGGACGCGTACGAGTAGCTTTTCCTCTCTCTCTCTATCCCCCTCTCGCTGTCTCGCCCCTCCTGTCTTCCCCCTTACGACCGCACAGTGTGCCTTCCCCTCCAGGCTCCAGCCCTCCATCGCGAGTCAACTCGATCTTTATTTCAACCCACGCCAGAGCCTCGTATCGTATCATATCTGGTCGACTCGATAAAGGCGCGGTGACGATGGGAGAACGGGAGAGCGGACTGCGGTCGGTCTGTGGAGCAGAGTGACGAGGGGAGCTACGAGTAGATGATGGTGGCGGGCTGTCATCCTCACCTTGACGACCAGGACGGGCGCCAGGGCAGGACATGTACCCTACGCAGGGGCAAAAGAAGCGGCCACCTACCCTCACAACGCCGCCGCGCCCTTAGCCCCACCCGCACCCGCGCCGCCCAAAGCCCCCTCCAACCTCTCACACTGCTCCAACACAGCCCGCCGACTCGTCCCACCGACCGCATCGCGCCTCTCCACGCTCTCCTCCAGCTCCCACACCTTGGCCACGTCCTCCTCGAAGGCCGGGTGGAGCGTGCGCAGGTCGGCGAGGGTGAGCGAGGAGAGGGGTGCGTTGGCGCGCGATTCGGAGAGACGGACGGCTGAGCCTGAGATGTGGTGCGTCTCGCGGAAGGGGATCTGGTTGGGGAGGAGGGGGAGGTGGGGGAGGTGGGAAGGAGAGAGAGACACATGGGGGTGAGCGTCGCGCTTGGACGGAAGGAGGAGGAGGTTGGGAGATGGGGATACTCACGCCCTTGCGCACGAGGTAGTCTGCGAGGTCGGTCGCGAGCATGTCCGGTGTGAGCGCTGCGCGCATCTTGTCCGGGAAGATCTGTGAAGCACAGATACGCGTTCAGCGCGCGGAGCTCATAAGCTAGCGCACGGAGATACGCACCGACATGGTCGAGATGACACCCGCCGCGATCTGCAGGCACGCCTTGATCGTGTCGACCGCATCGAAGAGGGGCTCCTTGTCCTCTTGCAAGTCCTTGTTGTACGTTGATGGGATGCCCTTGAGGGTCATCATGAAGCCCGCCATTTGGCCAAAGATGCGTCCCGACTTGCCGCGGAGGAGCTCGAGCGAGTCCGGGTTCTTCTTCTGCGGCATGATTGAGGAGCCCGTGCTGTTCATACAAATTGAATGTCAGCCCTGGGCCCCCAGAGAGACATTTCAAAGAGATACACACCTGAAGGCGTCACTGAGCTGGACAAAGCCAAACTCGGAGGACGAGTAGATGATGAGGTCCTCGGCCAGCTTGGAGAAGTGCACCGAGGTCAAGCTGGCCCACATGAGGAACTCGATGATAAAGTCGCGGTCGGAGACGCTGTGCATGCTGTTCGTGCCGACCGTCTCAAAGCCGAGCTCCTTGGCGATGGCGTGCCTGTCCAGTCCTGCGAAGGGGTTGCCTGCGAGCGGCCCGCTTCCGAGGGGCAGGACGGAGATGCGCGGCCGGAGTGCGCGCAGTCTGTCGAGATCGCTGTGCAGGTAGGCGGCGTGGGAGAGGAGGAAGTGGGACCACCGAATGGGCTGTGCGCGCTGGAGGTGCGTGTAGCCCGGCATCAAGTGGTCGATCTCGGCGCGGGCGCGAGTGACAATGGTGCGAATGAGGACGGTGACGAGCTCCTCAATGTCGCGCGCCTCGTCCATGAGCCAGAGACGCATGTCGGTCGCGACTTGGTCGTTGCGGCTGCGTCCCGTGTGCAGCTTGCCCGCGACGGGTCCGATGAGCTCCTTGAGCCTGCGCTCGTTGGCGGTGTGGATATCCTCGTCGGCGGGGTCGATCTTGAAGGTGCCCGCGGCCCACTCCTCGCCGACCTTGGCGAGGCCGGCGACGATCTGGTCGCGCTCGTCCTCGGTGAGGATGTTGCACCCGACGAGGGCGCGTGCGTAGGCCTGGGAGCCGCGAATGTCCTGGGCGTGCATCCTCTTATCGTAGGAGAGGGACTCGTTGAAGCGCTGCATGATCTCGGCGGTGCCCTCGGCGAAGCGGCCGCCCCAGAGCTTTGTGGCAGCGGGCGCAGACATCTTGGAGAGTGTGCAGTAGCTGCTGGCTTGCTCGATCGTACGCTGTTGAGTACCTCGTCCTCGCCGTCATCGATGTCGAGATGGTCGTCGACAAGATAACGTCGGGCGCGACTTTTTTGGGAGGTGGCCCTGGGCGATCTTCGCGAGGCATCACGTGGGTCCCAGCGAGCTCACACGACGACATCATCGCGACAGCCTTGGAGCAACGTCCGACACCTCGACCACCACCATCCTCCCCCTCGTCAAGGGCGACGGCAGGCGCACTCAGCAGACATCTCAGCAGGCAGAGTCAGGCGTAGAGACAGCCGCGTAGCAGAAGACTTGCGCGCTCCACGTCCTCGAGCGTACAACAATCCCAACACTTGGCAACGACTGCCTGGGCTCATCATCAACAATCAGACACGATGCCGCCAAAGCAAAAGGGAAAGAAGGATGAGGCGAAGCGGGAGAAGGTCGTCCAGGACAAGCTCTTTGGCCTCAAGAACAAGAGTGAGTAGCACGCCTCCGCTGCTTGCCATGCTCTTGCTGATGTTCTTGTCTGGCAGAGGGCGCGGCCACCCAAAAGGTCATGGCGCAGATCAAGCAACAGCAAGCCATGGCGGGAAAGAGCAAGGAGGACATCGCGCGAGAGAAGCGCAGGGAGGAGGAGAAGAAGCTCAAGGCCGCCGCCGAGAAGGCGCGCAAGGAGCAGGCCGCCCTCTTCTCCATCGTCCAGCCCAAGGTCCCCTTCGGCGTCGACCCCAAGACGGTCGTGTGCGAGTTTTGGAAGCACGGCCGATGCGACAAGAGCGCGGCCAAGTGCAAGTATGCCCACTCGCACGACGCAGGACGCAAGGTCGAGAAGAAGGACCTATACACCGACACCCGTGACGGCGAAGGGTCAGGGGCTGCCGCCGGTGGCAGTGGGGCTGCGGCAGGGGGGCCAGAGAGCAAGAAGGGCGGTACCATGGAGGGCTGGGACCAGGCCAAGCTGGACAGCGTCATTCTCAGCAAGCATGGCAATCCAAAGACAACAACGGGTGAGTGGCTCGGAGCAACGTTCCGAAAGTCACAATGGACGATTCAGCTAATGAGCGTTGTCACCCACAGACAAGGTCTGCAAGTACTTCCTACAAGCGGTCGAAGAGAGCAAGTATGGGTGGTTCTGGGTAAGCCTGTCTCGGTGCCACTGTATCACAGAACATCGCGACTCACTGGCTCTCGCTTCAATCAGGAATGTCCCAATGGAGGAGAGAAGTGCATGTACAGGCATGCATTGCCACCAGGTGAGCTCCACTGTCCATACTCAGATCTCAGTCTCGCGCTAACTATGTGCTCCTCTCGCTTGCGATGCGTTATCACAATGTCTCAGGCTTCGGTAAGTCGTGATATGGTGACGGTCAACAGCCAGGAGCGAAGCTGAACCTCGCCTCTTCCTCACCACAGTGCTCAAGGCTCAGAAGAAGGCAAGGGAAGAAGCAGAGAAGGAGAACGAGATCACACTGGAGGACTTCCTCGAGGTCGAGCGACACAAGCTCGGGCCCAACTTGACACCCGTCACGCCCGAAACCTTTGCGGCATGGAAGAAGAACCGACTGGATCGCAAGGCGGCTCAGGAGGAGGCGGAGCGCAACAAGAAGGCGATGCAGGCGGCGGCCAACAAGATGGCTGGCTTGAGTGGCAAGGAGATGTTCGAGCTCAACGCCGAGTTCTTCGAGGGCGAGGAGGAAGACGGTGACGATGACGACGTGAGTAGCTGGACCTTTGCGATGAGAGACGGTTGGCTCAATCTCGTGATGAGCTCCCCCTACAGTTCGACATGGCCGAGTACATGCGAAATTACAACCGCGACCAGCGATCAGAAGATGGCGACGACCATGGCGAGCACGACGACGACGAGCAGGAAGACGCAAAGGACGACGATGACAAGGTCAATGGCAAGATGGCCGCGCTTAGCGTTAACGGCGATGAGGGCGAGGAGGACGGCCGGCGAAAGTAGACAATCCATCCCTGTCCTCTCGATCGTGTGAATGTAGCACCACCTTCATCTTTTGAATGCCACCCGCACGTCCATTCATGTGTACGCTGACGCAGTCATGCCAACGAGCTTGCGCGTCGAGGTCGACGTGTCGCGTCGCGTACTCGTGAAGCGGGCTGCATGTCCCAGCTAGTCTAATGACCTTGAGGAACGGCGGTGGCAAACCTGCTTGCGGACCACGACGACCAATTTCCGTCCGCACACCGCCATGGCGCTGGTCATCATCAGCGGCCTCCCCTGCGCCGGCCGCAGCACCGTGGCCGCGGCCCTACAAGCCGACTTCGAAGCGCGCCTCGCCTCCTCCTCATCCTCGTCTGCGCAGGTAGTCAAGCGCATCGCCATCGTCTCCGACCGCACCGTCCACACGCCCAAAACGGCGTACAGCGCCCAGGTGCTCGAAAAGCCCGCGCGCGCGTCGTACCTCTCTGCCGTATCGCGCGCGCTGGGGACGGACGTCGTCGTGCTGGCCGATGGTGGGGCTGGGCTCAACATCAAGGGGTTCCGGTACCAGCTTTGGTGTGAGGCGCGCGAGCAGGGGGTGCGATGTGTGACGGTGAGTAGGCCGATGTCCTTGGAGCTTTGGACGGGATCGTTCAGCTCGATCGCTCTTCTGTGTCCTTTGATAACTGGCTGTGGACTTGGCATGGCCCTCGCGGCAGCTTCACGTCTTTGCGTCGCCGGAGGAGTGCAAGAGGAGGAATACGGCCAGGCGAGAGGCGGGCGAAGAGGCCTACGACGACGAGACGTGAGTGGGCATCCTCAGCCATCTTCCCAGCCGTGGACTGAAGACGGTTCACCTTCCCACAGCATCGAGGACATGCTCAAGCGCTTTGAAGAGCCCAATGCAATGACCAGGTGGGACTCGCCCCTCTTCCTCGTCAAGTCGGATCCTCCAATACCGGAGGGGAGCGAAGTGCCCTCGACACCCACGCAGGTCGCTGCCGAGGTCGACGGCGAGGGTCGCATTCCGTACGACGAGATCTGGAAAGCGGCCACGGAGGCGGCGCCGCGCAAGGCACCCGCAGTCGTCGTTCCAGTGAGTACGGGTAGTCAATGCGCTTCCAAGCCCCAAGCCGGCCCCCTCCTCTTCTTCGGAACTCAGGCTGATGGCTTTCCCCTCCTTCCCGCGCCTCAAAGCACCGACAAACGACGACCAACTACCTGTCCGCCCTGGAGACGGTCACGCAGACCATCATCACCCATCTCCTATCGAGCATCTACCAGTCCACAGGCTCGACCTCCATTCCGATCCCCCTTCCTTCCCAGGCGAACTCCCAAAGCTCCTCCCAAGGACCAAACGGAGCCAGCGCACCACAATCAGCACCAAGCCCAAACGCAAACGCAAACGCAAATGCAAGCCCAAGCTTAACACTCAAACTCTCCCCCTCGGCACTCGAGCGCCCTCCGACCCTGTCCTCCCTCCAGCGCCTCCGCCGCCAATTCGTCAAGATGCACTCGACGGGCCTCGCGAGCGGGAGCGAGATTGCCAACGCCAAGGCGGCCGTCATGGAGGCGCGCTCGGTGGGGCGGGGTGGGGGTGTTGAGAGTCGTGATGGCAGGCTTGGGAATGGGGATGGGCGGGGTGTTGGCCTACAGCAGAGTGGAGGGACGGTAGGAGGTCAGGCGGGCTCGGCCAAGGCGGCGGCATCGACGACGGAGGATGACATTGCCCGCAGCTTTGTCGGGTGGCTCCAGCAGACCTTGTAGTCTTGCTCCGATTCATCCACAGAGTCAGGTCAAGAAGCAACGGAGAAAGAGTCAAATTGCTTTCTACATGAACGGCCATCGCTGGCGGTGACGCGGGCGAGTATGGGACAAAGGTATGGAGCAAGTCGGGAAAGCTTTGCCGGCTTGGGCAGATGATCCGAGGCACGCTTGCGATTTGACTCTACGAGCGGTAGAGCGCGCGCTTGGCCACCTTGACGACGAGGGGCGCGTCTGGGAACGCGAGGGCCTCCCTGTCAAATACCAAGCCAGGACACGTCAGCGAGTGAACTCAAGCATGCAGAGTAGAGGTAGGATCACTCACAAGTTGGCCGCGTACGGCGTGGGCAGATCCGCGCCCGTAATCCGCTCGACGGGCGCATCGAGGTAATCAAACGCGTCGCTCTCCATAATCTGCGCGCAAATCTCGGACCCAATCGAGCAGAAGGGGAAGCCGCCCTCGATGGTGACGAGCCGGTTCGTCTTCTTGACGCTCTTGATGATCGTCTCGATGTCGAGCGGGCGGATGGAGCGCAGGTTGATCACCTCCACCTCGACGCCCTCGTCCTTCTTGAGCGTCTCGGCGGCGGCGAGGGCGTGCTGGAGACCGATTGAGTGGGAGACGAAGGTGATGTCCTTGCCGACGCGCTCGACCTTGGCCTTGCCGATGGGAATGAGGAAGTCCTCGGACAGGACCTCCTTGGAGACGGGAAACGAGTGGCCGTACAGGATCTCGTTCTCGAGCACCACGACTGGGTTGGGATCCCGAATGGCAGACTGTAGAAGCATCAAAGTGTCAACAGGAACTATTCCTTACGAAAGACGCGTTCCAGGCTCACCTTGAGCAAGCCGCGGGCATCCTCAGCATTCCACGGGCTGACCACCTTCAAGCCTGGGATCTGGCCGTACCAAGACGCGTAATCCTGCGAGTGCTGAGCAGCGACGCCGGCTGCGGCGCCGTTGGGGCCGCGGAAGACGATGGGGCACGGGACGTTGCCTCCGCTCATGTAGTACGTCTTCGCACCGCTGTTGACCACCTGCACGAGAAGCAAAAAAGCATGAGCTCACAGTGCTACAGCCATGCTTGACCATCTCCGAGGCTCACTTGATCAATGGCCTGCATCGAGAAGTTGAACGTCATGAACTCGCAGATGGGACGCAGGCCGCTCAGGGCGGCGCCGACGGCGAGACCGGCAAAGCCCGACTCGGTGATGGGCGTGTCGATGACACGGCGCTCGCCAAACTTGTCCAAGAGGCCCTTGGTTATCTTGTACGCGCCGTTGTCTTTATACCAACGATGAATCAGTCATCGTTAGCTCTCCTCTCAAAGGATCATCCAAAGACCAAGCACGGGCACGGCAATACTCACAGCGCGCCACTTCCTCGCCGAGGATAAAGACGGAGTCATCGCGCGTCATCTCCTCGTCCATGGCGCTGTTGAGCGCCTCGCGGACCGTCATGCTCGTCGGCGCCTCGGAGGACGCGTGCCGGCGCTGGCCATGCGGGCTGACCGCCGACGAGGTGGCGGTGGCGGTGGCTGAGGAGGACGACGAGGACGGGGCGACGGCGAGCTGGGCGGCGCGTGCGCTGAGAGCGCGAGAGGCGGCGCTGGCTGTGGCGCGCACGCTCGAGGAGGCCGCGGCGTTGGCGGTGCCGAGGGTCGAGGTGGCCATGGTGGCGGCGCGAGACGAGGGTGCAGGCGCTGAGGCGGCGACGGCGCGGGCTGCGCTGCTCGCGGACGACGAGGCCGCGGCCGAGGCGAGGGCTCGTCGGAGCGCTGCCGAGGTTGCGAGAGGGGTGGATACCATGCTGGAGAGACGGTGTACGGAGATCGCGAGGGGGTGGGATGGGGGGAGGGATACCCTCGTTGGCTGACTGCCGGTGAGAAGGCGGACCGGTGCTGAGGAAAGCGGTCAGCTCCACGATGCGCATCACACACTCTGCCATGGGCCCACTCACCAGGCTGTGTCCTTGCTACAGAAAGAGCGTCGTCGCCGTCGTCGTCGTCGTCGTCGAGGATGAGGACGCCGTCGTCGTTGATGAGATCGACGAGGAGGAGCAGCAAATTTGGACCGCTGGCTGGCTGGTGGGAGGACCTCGCCGCAATCTCGGTCCGTGCACTGACGCCGCTTTCTCCCCAACGTCAACGGAGGGCACGTAGTCATGATTACGTACAAGGTAACGAGCCTTGCCACTGCCACTGCCTCCTCAGCATGCTCAGGCTGTACACTGGAAAGCGCCCCTTCCACTGCGAATCGATTGCACGACGCGGGGAGGCAAGGGACATGGACACAGGGGCTCAGGCCAGGCGCCCACCGTCTACCGCGAGAGCTGGAAGTCGTCAATCTTGAGCAGCAGCGTCACCGTCTCCGTCGCCAGCTCCAGCGCCGACACGTTGACCAGTAAAGGCTGTACGACGGACTCCTCGAGGATGTTGGTGATCAGGCCCTTGCGCACATTGATGCCCGCCGTCCGCTCGCCGTTCGCATGCCGGTTGCGCAGCTCCGTCACAATCGCGATCGGGTTCAGACCCGCATTCTCCGCCAGCGTCGTCGGGATCACCTCGAGCGCGTCCGCGTACGCCTGGAAGCAGTACGCCTCCATGCCCTTGAGCGTCTGCGCGTAGGCCGAGAGCGAGCGCGAGACGTGGATCTCGGGCGCGCCGCCGCCGGCGATCAGCGCCCGCCGCTTGACCAGGCAACGCACCACGCACAGCGCATCGTGCAGACTGCGCTCGCTCTCCTCCAGCACGAGCGAGTTGGCTCCCGTGCAGAGCACGCTGACTGTCCGGCCCATGTTCTTGATGCCCGTAATCTTGACAACGCGTGCACCCGAGTGCTCCACCTCGTCCACCAGCTCCGCCGACGCCAGCTTGTCCTCGGTAAAGGCCTCAATGTCCGCGATCGGCTTGCAGTTGAGCGTCTTGCACACAAACTCAATCTCGTCCCGCTCCACGTCCTTGACGACGAGAATCTTGAGCTTGGCGAGGAAGTGGAGCGCCAGCTCGTTGACGGCGTCGCGCAAGATTGACTTTTGAATCAGGAGCACATTGCAGCCCGCCTTCTTGATCTTCTTGCACATGTTCAGCAGGTACTGCCGCTCCTCCTTCAATATCTTGTCCATCTGCCGGTAGTCATTGACTACGATCTGGTTGTCCATCTGAAGAGAGCACGAGCCTTGCGTCAGCATAGCCAAAGTTGTTCAGCACTATAAGGATACTCACGTCAGGTTTGGGACTGCTGAGCTGGAACTGGCAGACTGCAATCTTGGCCTTCTCCATACGCGTGGGACCGCCACCACTCGAGACCACGTTCTGCTCCAGAACCAGACCCTCGACGAGCTCGGTGTCGTCAATGGTGCCGCCGACCTTCTTGACCAGTCGAATGTCCCTCAGGTCCACGTTGGGCTCATTGTCGCGGTCCCTTGGAACCGAGCCAGAGGCGAGGCCGCGGGCCAGGGCAGCGGTGGCGCCCGATGTCTCGGAAGGACCCGACGTGCCTGCCTTGGCACCCGTGGACGTTCCAGCTGCTGGTGGCGCAGGAACGACGGGGTTGGCGTTGGAAGACGAGGTCGGAGGTCCGGATACCTTCTGGGAAGGGTCCAGCAAACGCGTCACGGCATTGACCGCGATAGGAGCGAGAACGGCCGAGTATTGCGAGACGATCTGTAGGGCCAAGGGGGCGTCAGCAATTGCCAAACATCTGGGAAAGATCGACGAAGAATCAATGCACCTTGGAGTTCAAACTGGTGCTGGCAGCCCGAAGCAGGCTCTCCTTGTCGTTCAAATCGACGGGAGTCGAGATCTCGGTCAAGAACTCGACAGACTTGGCAGCGGCCTTTTGGAATGATTCGGCAATGATGGTGGGGTGAATGCCCTTGTTGAGCATCTTCTCCGAGGCGCCCAAGAGGCTGCCTGCGATGACTACGACGGAGGTGGTACCGTCGCCTGCCTCTATGTCTTGCGCTTGTGAGAGCTCGACGAGCTGCGACAGGACTAGAATGTCAGCTTCTATCACTGCGAGCCTCTGCAAGGATTCATGCTCACCATTCGGGCTGCCGGGTGCATGACGGCCATGTGCTTGAGGATCGTGGCGCCGTCGTTGGTGATGATGACCTCGCCGCTTGGAGTTTGAATCTGTCGAGCGTGGCCAGTCAAAGGCATCAGTACGTGGTAGCCCAGACGCACAGCCAGCTCTGGGCGTCTCTGCTCACCATCTTGTCCAAGCCCTTGGGCCCGAGGGAGGTGCGCACCGCGTCGCCAACGCTCTTGGCCGCGGAGAGGTTGGAGCGGCGGACCTCGTCTGGCTTCTCGGCCGTCTTGAAGGCGCGCTGTGGTCGCCCGACGCCGGCGCCCCCTCCTCCTCCTCCCCCGCCCGACTTGGAGGCGGCCGCGGGTGCTGCTGCTGCTGCCGTGGCCATGACTGCTTCCTCCCCTGCTGAAGGTGGTGATGGTTGGTGCGCTGCGCGTCGAGTGCGGCTCTCGCTCTGGAAGAAGAGCCAAGAGGCCAGCCCGTCCGTTCCGGGAATGGGATCACGTGGGTGATATGATATATGAAACGGGATGGGTACGGCGCGGAGACGGAACGGACGGGCGGGCGGGCGGTGATTCGCGCCTGGTGGGCACTGGGCCTCAAACATCCATGATGACCCAAGTCCCCAACGGCTGCCTGCCTGACCCCTCTCCCGTCTCGACCTCGACGACGTCCACGTCCACCACCACCACCTCGACCTCGCCCGTGGCCCTCTTCAAGGCGGCAGCAGCCATCACAACACCGACCACGGCCTGCCTCCTCCCCATCCTCCTGCGACAGACACTCGGACCGCGGCAGCTGCCATCAAGACAGAGAGCACGAGGCGCGACCTCGAGCTGCCCATCCCGCCCGCTGGTCCTCAACCTCATCTCGCAACCACACCCACACCATCATCCACGCTCCTTTCCGCGACAAGCAGCGCACACCCACACTCCTTTGAATCCCCCAGCACACCCTCGCCAACATGTCAGAGAAGGCACGGCCCCTCGCCCTCCAGTCGGCGCGCACGCGGAGACGGCTGCCCACCCTCGCAGAGGTGCTCGCCAGGCGCACGGCCGCCCCAGTCGACCTCTTCAGCTTGTACATCTTCATGCAGCGGGAGGACGCGGAGAACGCACTCGATCTCTGGCTCGACTGCCAGGTGAGTACCGCTTGCTTCGGATCTAGGCTCGAACCTGAGCTCACCATGCTCTTTCATGCCTCAGCAACATGAGAACCTCTGCCGCGCATACTTCAAAGACCTTCGCAGATCAGGGCGGACAGTGCGCGAGGACTGGCCCTCGTACTACGCCGAGGCCCGGGAACGGGGCTCAGTCTACAACCGAGTCAACGGGATTGACGAAGAGACGGAGCCCTGGGACCGCGAGAAGTGGGAGCTGGAGCATCCCACCGCGCAGGCAGGACAGGACGGCGAGGATGCTCAAAAAGCAGCGGGACGCGACGTCGAGCCTTCTTCACAGGCCGCGGAGCCGACAGGTCCTCGCTTCCCTGGCGACCCCGACTACGCGAATTCCCGCTCGGAGCGGAGAACACTCTTGGCAAAGCGTGCCTCGGTCGCCCCTACCATCATCTCACGCAACGCCGCCATCACTCGGACAGACCTGATCGCCAGCGCGGAGCGCATCTATGCGCGCTATCTGCTCCCGGGCAGCGAGAAGGAGGTCTACCTACCTCCCCAACTTCGGATCGCCACCTTCCCAATCAGCTCGCAAACGCTGCCCCATCCGGCGGACGAGGAGCAACAACGGGCGCTGGCACGCGTTCCAGACATGTTCCATGCGCAAAAGGAGTGAGTCTGTGTCGCCTTGGAGCGCACTGAGCGTGCTTGCTGATCTTGCTTCTTCCCAACACAGATACGTGTTCCGGACGATGGAGAGCGACCTCTTCCCTCGATTCCTACGAGCCAAGGCATTTGGCAACCTCACCCCTATCTCTGCGCTCGTCCGTCTCAGTCTCGGCCTCCTCGCGCTCTGGGCTGCGTTCGCTACGGCCTTCAGCTTCATTTTCCTCGACGTGAACCGCACCAAGCGGCTGTGGGTGAGTTTCATCGACAAAGGACCGTCCCGCCTCATTACCGCGCTTCATCCGCAGACTGACCCGGCTCCTGGCACCCTCTCAGGTCATCTTGCCTTTCGCGGTGGCCATCTTCCTCATCGTCTCGCACCAGTACGAGCTCGACCCGGTGCTCGCGTTTGCGTCGCAGTCGGAGACGACGCCATTCCACCTGATCACGATCAAGGAGGTCTACGTCCGCCAGCTGTTGATGAAGCGCGCCGTCGGCATTCTGGTGCTCATCACTATCATCACGGCGCTGTTGACGATCTTGTTCGTCTTCGTGCCGGGTCACCGCCTCTGAACGCGGCGCCAGGCTCGAGCCAGCATTCGTCCGCTGCGGATCCGACACCTCGGCCTTTCTAGTAGACGAGCGTGGCGGCTTTCTCGACTTGCATCGGCATTCGTCAGTCCGACGAAACGTCACCTCGACTCTCGACTCCATTCGATACCACGCGGCGCGGCTCCTCGTCCACAGTCAGCTTTGCGATGCCGGGAGGCTCGTCCTGCCCAAGCAGTCGGCCTCCTGATTGACCCAGGATGCGAGCTCGCGCTGCCTATTTCCACCTTGCACTTCTTCGAGCGGCGGCGGTGGCATCGGCGGCGGCGTGGACATCAACCTCTGCTCGCCATCGTGCTCCCTGCCCGCCTTGTTTTACTCGCACCTCATCGGCTCCGGCATACAGCGCTATTTCCCACCCGTTCTTCGACCTATCCGTCGTCCTTCTCGCCCGACTTCAGCTGAATACATATGCTCCAGTGCTCCTCTTGCCTCTGCGATCTTGCGACGGCGGCAACGGTCAACGAGCTGTTTGATGGTACGGAACGGATGATAGATACGGAAGAGGCAAAGCAGAACGGTTCAGATGGCGCTACGCCCGGCCGGGCCGAAGGCGTCCTTCCACCCGCACCAGGCAGCTGCCCCCATCGACACCCCACCCCACCTCGACCTTAGGCAAGCTTGCACCCTGACGACGACGACCATCACCATCATCCTTCCCGCCCTCCGATCTCCCCACAGGCCCAAGATGAACGCTACCCGCGCACTCGGCGTGCACACGCGCCTCCTCGCTCGCACCTTCGCAGCGGCGGGCCCCCAGCCGACCCGCTCGATGCTCCGCCTCGCAGCCGCCTCCCGCGCCTCGACGTCGGCACCCACGTCGACGGTGACGCCGGCGCGCGCCTCGTCCTCGTCCGCATCCTCGGTGGCCGGCAAGACGATCGCCTACACGCAGGACCAGAGCCTGGAGCTGCTCAACAAGCAGCGGAGCCTGCGCCCGACGAGCCCGCACCTCACCATCTACCAGCCGCAGCTGACCTGGCTCGGCTCGATTGCGAACCGCGTGACGGGCGTGGGGCTGAGTGCGGGTGCGTTTTTCGGGCTCGCTCGCTCTCGTCCTGGGTGCTGGGTACTCCCTTGTACTGACCTTGTTTTGTGACTATGACAGCGCTCTACGCGTGGGCCCTCGCCTACCTCGCCGGGCCCTACCTCGGCCTCGAGACGGCCCTCTCGTCAGCCTACCTGACCGAATTCGTCTCGCACATGCCCTTCTGGCTCAAGGCCACCGTCAAGGCGCCCTTCGCGGCTGCCATCAGCTACCACACGCTCAACGGCTTCCGCCATCTTGCGTGGGACTGGGGATACCGTGAGTTCTTGGTTGGGAAGAGGGGAGTCGAGGATTGACGCTGACTCGCTGTGGTTCTGCTTTGATCTCGCAGTCCTCTCCCTCCGCGGCGCCTACACGTCCGGCTACGGTGAGTCCTCAACTCCAGCGCTCGTCTAACCTCTGTACCAATACGAGTGTTCCTGACCTCGTCTCGACCTCTCCTCCCCTCACAGTCGTCATCGCCGCCTCGATCGCCTCGACGGTCGGCCTCGTCCTCCTCTGATCATGTAGCCCCCAGCACTCGCACAGGCTCGAGCGCAGGCGCGATGAGCGGCCCACTCCCCACGCGCCCTCTGCTTCCTAGCTCTAGGCCCCATAGCGCGAGCGTGGCATGGAGAACGCGGTACCGTTCTCTCCCCCTCTCGCGGCTTCACCCTCTTTGACCGCCCCATTCTAGGACCTACGAACGACCTGGCTCCCTTCATCGTCCAATCTCACGATCCGTGCCTTACGTCCTTGGCACCGTCTCGAGTCGTGTGAGCCAGCAGAGTCGGAATCAGGGACCTTCTGAGCTCCTCGCGCAGATGAGAAGGGGCGGACGGTCGGACGGGACCAAGGCATTGTTCGTCGATTGTCAGTGTCGCGGGCGCGGCGGGTCGTCTACGGGTCTGAGTACGGACCGGCCAGCCTAGCTGGCCGGCCAAGGAATCGAAAGGTGGAGGCTCTCTAGGTGTGAATGGTCGGGAACGACTTGCTGGACCGTTTGCGGTGCGGGCGGACACCAGTCGTACCGTTGGATTGAGTGGACGCTGAGGTCTGGACGAGCCTGGCCGTCCTTAACCCGGTCCAGGCAGGTACGAGGCTGCCGCGCTGCCGCGCTGCCGGTCCCAGCCTTGCTGTGAGAAGACGAGTGATCCAGAGGGCTCGAATGTATCTATCCTGTGATCCCGCGAGCCTCGAGCTGGGTGACGAGGGGACGATTGGCGTCCCGTGAGCGCTTCAGCATGCCGAACTACACCCAGAGCCCAAGTGTTGAAAGGTACCCACCTCGGCGCGCCGTTTCTCTGCAGCCTGGAGACGCTCCTCGAGCTGCCTGAGCTCGGCCTCCCGCTCCCTGACAGCGTTGGCCCTGTGAAGAATCGATGCCTTTGCTCAGCAAGTCTGAGCAAGCACTCGAGAGGGAAGAAGAGCGGACTCACTTTGCGCCTAGCTGGGACTCAAAGTCGATGACAAAGTCATTGGAGTCGCCAAAGTTGAGGGAGGGTAGCTCCATTCTGCGACGGGAAATGAGGCGAGTAAGCACACCCGGTCCGTGCACGGTCATTGCTACATGGACGGGGAGGCTACTCGTGGTCGTAGTCAGGGGAAGGACGTATCGTACTCACGCTTGCGCGCCTGCACCCTGCTGGCGCTCCTGCCGTTCGAGCACAATCTGGCCGCTTGTCGGCTCGGCCTCGCCCGCTGCGCCGACCTCTTGCAAGGGGATGAGCGGGCAGGCGTCCGTGTTGACGAGGGCAGGATCGAACTTGAACTGGCGGACCTCTGCATTTTGCCAGGCCTGTATTCAACGAAGAGGGAGAGGGGAACGACGTGAGCATGACCTTGTACCTGATTAAGCACAAGAGAGAAGCTCACATATTGGACATAGTCGTCGCCGTGACTCATGATGTAGCGCAAGATGTCGCCGTGCGCGACGACGGCAATGTGCCGTTCGGGTCGGGAACGCAACCACTGACGGACCCACTGGGCGCGAGCGCGCAGACTGGCCACGTCTGGCGCGTATGGGCCCTGCTTGGAGTTCCAGCCGTCGACGAGCGGGCTGAGGTCAAAGTCGCTGAACTCGGGGTCCTGCTCGAGCACGGCGCGGTCGGAGCCCGTGTCGCAGGGCAAGTCGTTGCACTCTTGGAGCATGGGCAGAACGGCGACGGAGCGGATGCCCAGACGAGCGATGGCGGGCGCGAGGCCAATCTTGGTGGTGGAGAGGGTGCGCTTGAGGCCGGACGAGGCGATGAGGTCGATGCTGGACTGGATCTCATGCGTGAAGGAGGGGATGGCGGCGGCCTGCCTGCGTCCGAGCTCGGTGAGGGGTGCGTCGGCGATGCTGTAGTCGAGCGCGACGTTATGCTCGGCCTGGGCGTGGCGGATGAGGGTAATGGTGCTGTCTGCGCCCATCTTGGCTGGGGAGGAGGTCGTGGTGATGGTCGTCGTCGTCGTTGAGGAGGAGACGATGGACGGGGACGTGGTGTTGGTCTCGGGGGTGGGTATGGCATGGAGAACAACACCTCCTCCTCTCACGCGCTGCTCCCACGATGGCTCCTTCCCGCCCGCTGTCCCTCCCTTCCTCCCTCCCCAGGCGGACCTGCGCACAGCGACGAGCCCCTCATCCTCAGCGAGCTCGACCTCATCGACGTGCTGCTGCTCCTCCTGGCTGGTGATGGAGTGGGTGCCCGTGCGCGCACCTCTCACCTGCAGATCTTCCCGCCACCCTCAAAATTTTGGGATCGGCATCGAGCACAACGACGACGACGACGGGGTCAACGACGACATCGACGACGTCCACGACGCGCAGGAGAAGCACCGTGCAAGGCCAAGACGACATGGCGGCACAGCAGCTCGAGCTGCTCACCTTCCTCTCCGACCAGGACAATGGCCAGATCCGCCAGCTCGCCCTCGACCACGTCGTTGGCTGGTCCACCCATGGCCTCGCCGAGCGCGCCTTGCTCACCGCGCCAGCCGGCTCCCATCGCGCGCCAGATGGCAAGCAGCTCAAGGGCAGGGACGGCACACCGCTCGACTCGATCCGGGATCTCAAGGCGCTGTGCAAGGATCAGCCGGTGAGTACGACACTTCTCTACCATGTACACGCACGTCCAGCTGACTGCTCTTACGACGCCTGACAGCTCGTAGCACACAATGCCTTCAGCGCGCTCATCAATCTGTCAGACAGCGCCCTCGTCGCGCGTAGGATAGCAGACGAGGACTTCCTCGCCTTTCTGGTGCAATACCTTGCGGTGCGTCGTCAGGCTGGCGTTTAGTGCTGAGGATGGAATGCTCATCGACAAAGGTCTCCTTCTCCAGGACCCCATCTCGCTGCTGGCAGACCTTGCATGCATGCTCCTCTCCAATCTCACCAAGGTCGAAGCCGTAGCCGCCATGCTGCTCGACCTTCAAGTACCAGCACAAGCATACTACTCGTTCCACTCGAGCGCAAAGCAACCCAAGACTGAACAGTCTAAACCCATCGCTGGGCCTTTGCCTGTAGACGACATCGACCCACAAGAGGCTGCCGAACAAGCCGCGCGTCTCATGGATGCCGATCCATCTGCGCCCAACTACGAGGAACTCAGAGCAGAGGCAGAGGCATATGCCAAGAAGATCAAGGACAAGTTCGACCAAGCCCAAAGGCAGCGCTCCAACGGCGCTCCAAGCGAAGGTGGCAACGCCACCGTGCCCGCGATGCACAAGCTCCTCGCCGCCTTCGACGAGGGCGCCACGGTCGCTTCGGTCAAGGGAACCGCCGACCCGTCCTCCCTCGAGGCGATGCGGGCGCGAGTGCGCCAGGTCGCCAAGGAGACTTCGGACGAGGCGGCGGCGGCGGGCGCCGCGCGCAAGGAGGGCGAGCCGCGTCCTGCCGTCGTGCGCAAGACGAACTGCAACTTTCTGGCCTCGGTGTTTGCCAATGTCACCGTGGTATGTTGATCGCTCGCCACCCTCAGCCATCGTTCTAGGATGCCGGGTTAAGCTGACAAGCTTGAATGCTCCATTGCTTGCTTCTCTACCACAGCTACCCAAGGGGAGGGAGCTGTTCATCACGCCGTCGCCAGCTTCGGATTCAGACAAGGCGAGCGCCTATCCCATCTCTCGGATCACTCCGTACACCGAGCATCCCGACCTGATCCGGCGAGGCGGCGTCATCAGTGCGCTGAAGTGAGTCAGGCTTGCTTCCCTTCGCGCATCACATCTTGGCTCACTTTCAAGCATTGCTTCGACAGGAACATCCTGTTCATCAAGTCTGCACACGGCCTCCTCCTCGCGCCGCCGCCCCTCTCGTCCTCCTCACCCCCATCCGTGCGCGGGGCACCCTTCCCAGCCTCAAGACCAAGCCCGTACGAGTCCTTGACGGACCTCGAGCTCGACATGCTCCCCTCGCTCCTCCTCCCGCTCATCTCGGGCGCGGAGCTGGAGAAAGTCGACGTGGACGAGCAAGAGGCGCTGCCCGCCGAGTGTCAGCTTGTGGATCCGGACAAGGAGAGGGAGAGGGACGGGGCGCTACGGCTGATGCTGGTCGAGTGTCTGTTGCTGCTGTGTACGAGCTTGTATGGGCGGCAGGTGTTGCGGTGTCGGGGCGCGTACGTCGTCGTGCGCGAGGCCCATGTGCGCGAGACGGACGAGAAGGTGAGTGGAGCATGTCATTCGTACGAACGCGTTTCACCACTCTGAGTTCTGACCTGCTTGTCCTCTCTACAGATCAGCGAGTCTATCCACAGACTTGTCGACCTCCTCCAACGCGACGAGTCGGAGGCGACGCTCAACGAGCCCGCCGATGTCGGGGCGGAGCACGTAGAGGAAGATGGCGACGACGACGACATGGTCATCGAGGAGCTCTAGACACAGTCGCAATCTGCATGACATTTGTATCCTAACTGCGCGCGGCCGGCCGTGGCCCTGCGCCCCTCATTCATACAGGAAGACCGCGCTCCTTGCGCCACTGCTGGATCCACGCGACGAGCCTGTCGACGTTGGCTTCGACCTGGACGTGCGAGTCGGAGGAGAGCTCGACGATGGCCTCGGGCGCGTAGGCGGAGCGCGCCTCGTCGAGACAGACTTCCATGATCTCGGCCTGGTTGTTCTCTTGGATCTTTGAGGCCGCGTATCCTCTAGTATAAAAGCGACGCGAGTGAGTATAAGTGACGGTGGTCATGGCTGTGGGACTTCTGAAGCAGGAAGACCGGACTCACCTCTTCTCGAGCCGATCCCAGAGCGTGGTATGGTCGCATCTGAACACGACGACGAGGTCGATCCAGCGCTCCGGCCATAGATCGCAGCTGTGCCAATCGAGAAGGAGGCCACCGCGCCGTTCGTCGTCGTCTGGGGGCAGGTCGGCGGCCACCTTGCCCGCTGCCGTCTCTTGATCGTTTTCCTCCTCCTCGTCTAGCGGCTCGGGCGCCTCGCCCCCGCTCCACGGCTCGAGCAAGTCAAGTAGCGCGTCCTCGTTGATCTCGTGCGCGTCCCGCTCGTCGTCGTAGTTCTCCAGCAAGCCTTGTTCCTTGGCGAAGGCGCCGACGTCGATATGGCGAAGGACCGACGACGACGACGACGAGGCGCCACCGCCGCTGCTCCCGTTTCGTGGCGCCGACGCTGTGCTGGAGGAGCCTGAGGACGAGCTGGAGCTGCCAAAGTGGGAGAGGAGGAGCGTGGCGTGCGTGGACTTGCCGGTGCCTGGTGTGCCGGTCAAGACGATGTTCGGCCAGCTGGAGGACGTCGAAGCGGGTCGCGGGTCAGCGCGCGCACATACCATCGTTCCCACACAAGGCTCTGCTCACCTTCGTACCATGTTGGGCAGTGCGTGTTGTGGATGATGGACGTCGTCAGGGTGGGCAGCTACTCGTACGAGGTACGAGTAAGGTGTCCTTCCAAAAAAGTTGGGAAGGTGGACGTTGCGCAACGTTCTCGCCAGCGGCAAGGCGCGATGCGATGACCCATGCCGCATCGACGCGTTCTTGATGACTTGCCACCACAAGCCAACACCGTCGCCGTGAGCTGAGCACAGCGGAGCGTCGTGGCCAGCTTCGAGGAGCGCGGGACAGGCGCCGGGTTCATGGCCGACTGCTGTCTGAACACGCGCTGCTGAAGCGGCAAGTCCTTGGGCGGCGACGGCGAAGGCGCGGCCAACGTCGACGTCGGCGACGATGCGCATCGTGAGCTTCAATGTCAATGGCCTGCGGACGCTGCGTGGGTACCAGCCATGGTACAACCTCAAGGACTTTGAGGCCTGCCTCGACTTTCTCCAGGGGTGAGCATCCAAGGTGCATCTCGCGCCGCGTCGATGGCCGAGCTGACGAGGATGTCTCCTCGACAGCGACATTGTCTGCTTCCAAGAGACCAAGATGACACGCAAGCAGCTCGACCGCTCCCTCGCCATGGTGCCCTCCTTTCACGCCTTCTTCAACTTCCATCCGACCAAGGGCTACAGCGGCACGGCCGTCTACGTCCGCAAGACGGTGTCCATCCCCTTGCGCGCCGAGTGCGGCATCACTGGCGAGTGGCGCCCGCCCAAGGCCGTAGGGACGGGCAGCGATGGCAGTGTGATTGGCGCCGTACCCAAAGACGCCAAGGACGAGCTCGACGCTCAGCTCTGGCGTAACCTCGACCTCGAGGGACGCGCCGTCGTGATTGACTGCGGCATGTTTGTCCTCTTCAACCTGTACTCGCCCAACCTGACGGGCCCAGAGCGCGCCGAATACAAGTGAGTAGCGTCATGATGCCTTTTCCGAAGACGTGACATTGACTCTCTTTACGTACATCAGACAAGCGTTCAATCGCGTAGTCGGAGAGCGTGCCAATCGTCTGCTGGACGAGGGTCGCGAGGTCATCAGTACGTTACATATCGGAGCATAACCAGGCGCGTCATTTTGCACTGAACTGAACACTTGCTCACGCAGTTATCGGCGACCTCAACATCTGCTATCAACCCATCGACCATGCTGATCCAGAGCAGTCGCTCAAGGACTACGGCATAACCGATTTCGGCGACACTCCCGGCCGGCGATGGCTCAAGACCATGATTGATCCAGCCGCAGGCGGACGCTTCATCGACGCGGCGCGGCATTTCCACCCAACGCGTACGAGGATGTACACATGTTGGAACCAGAAGATCGACGCACGGCCGGCCAACTATGGCACACGGATAGACTATACCTTGGTCAGTCGCGGTCTTCTAGGCTGGCTCAAGGACGCCGACATCCAAGCTGACATCTACGGGAGCGACCACTGCCCTGTATACGTCGAGCTTCACGACGAGCGCGAGATCGAGGGGCGCAAGGTCAAGCTACGCGATTTGATGCATGGCTGGGACCCAGACAAGGAGCCGGCGGGGCCATCAAGAGGGCCACCGCCACTTGCCACCTGCAACGAGGAAGAATTCTCGGAGAAGCGCCGTTCGATTGCATCGTTCTTCACAGCGTCCGGCCCCAAGGTCGCCCCCAAGGCCACGGTGGCAAAGCAAGCACCTGCGACAAAGTCGAGCGACGCAGCTGGTCCGGCACCGACACCCCTGGCCGCTACCCAAGATTTGCAGATCGGAACGGACACGGGAGAGCCATCAGTGGCTGACGCGTTCAGTGCTCTGCGATCGGTGGACAATTCTGCGGCATCAGCACCTATTCAAGACACTGCCGCCGATGCTGAGGCATCCCAGAACCGGCTTGAGGACCGTCCGTCCCAGCCCCTTGCCACAGCAAATACCGTTCGGGGAGCAGATACATCATCTTCCAGGACGCCCGTCAGTCCTGGCACTAGCGAATTGATCAAAGCAAAGGGCGTGCAAAGGAAGACGTCGGCGACGAAGGGCAAGGTTACGTCCAAAGGGTCTGACGACCGCCAACAGACGCTCGCGGGCTTCTTCAAGAGACCCTCGCAGCCCTCGGTCGACGTGAGGGACCAGATGAAGGACGACGCATCCCGGAACCAGGCGACCACTCCTCAAGCCTCGCCATCTCGCAGTACAAGCTCCCAGACTCTGGAAGTCCCACATTCGACAGCCTCATCAGAAGCGCCGGCCCTTCAGACCGCCGAGGATCACGACGACTCGGCCGCCAAGCGCGTAGGCACGGCCCTAGCTTGGGGCAGCATCTTCACCGCTCCGCCCGCACCCAAATGCAGCCTTCACGGCGAGACAGCCAAGTCGTGGACCGTGAACAAGCCGGGAAAGAACCACGGACGCAAGTTCTGGCTTTGCGCTCGGCCCGTCGGTCCTGGGTACGAGAAGAGCGGACGCGATCGCCAGGATGTGAATCCTGAATGTGAGTCTTCATGAAGACTTCTGTGCTCATGGCGCGCGTACTGAGCGGAGACGTCCTCTCCCACAGACCGATGTGACTACTTTGCGTGGGACTCGGACGTCCGAGCTGGATGGTCAAGCGCTGGCGGGCAAAGCGCAGCGCTCGAAGGCGCCGACCCTACCGCATTGGCTGGGCCCCACTCGAGCCCGCCAAAGAGTTCCCAGAAGCGCGCAGCGCCGGCTGCGACGTTGTCGGACGTCAGCTTGGCGCGACAGCGGAGGGAGGCCTCGCAAGTCACCTCACCTCACAAACGGGCAAGGGGCAGTCAACCTTCACCTACGGCACGGAATGCGACCCGTGGTCCGACATAGACCGTTTCAAGTCCTGAAGTCACGTCCAACCTCAAGTGAAACCTCACACATCAGTGCACGGGTACTGCTGAGCAGAGGCGACGCTCAAAGCGCAACAACGCTCACCACAGCATCGGAACGCGCGACCTAACGATCTCAAAGCGGCGATGATCAAGCACTCAATTGGTCCAGTGGGTCAAGCTCTGACGGCGACGGATTGTTGTCCAGACCATGTCTTGCTCAGACAAGCTCAGCGTTCAGCAAGTTGAGGACAAACAGGCAAGGTCCGGCACCGCAATGGCTCAACACGACCAGAACACACACTCCCGACCCGAGCTTTCCGGCGGTTTGGCAACACTTGACTGGCTCACGCCGCCGCATAGCGTGCAAGGATATCCTCCGGTTCTATCTGTTGAGGCTCGGCGGACGGCGATCCTTCGCTACGGAGTGGAAGGAGTGCCAAGGTCGACTCGACAAGCCGGTCCGGCGGGCAAGCCTTCATCATGAACGGCTTCCAAGCATTCAGACCGCCTCTACCCTCCAGACACAGCGTACCAGCGACTTGTGTGTGGACGACGGTGACTGCAGAAGCTGGCTGTGCCTGCGCTACCCGACATCTAGGCTCGCGGCGCCGGCAAGGCCATTGCTCAAGCTCGACATCGCGATTCGCGCACGTCCATGCCTCAAGCCCCTCACGCGCGGTGAAAGCCAAGAAATCGATTGAGGTGTAGCCAGCGGCAGCAGCGAGAAGCAAGGACATCCAGCGACCATCAACCAGCCAAACGAAGGGGATCTGTTCTGTCAGAAGGGGCAAGATAAAAACATCGTGGGGCTAGGGCACCTTTGGCGAAAGAGAAAGTTGTGCGTGCGTGGTGCGAAAGGAGGAGGAGTAGGCGACCGTAGCGTTACGATGGGAGGGGGCGTGTGAGACGCGCTCCTGATATCGAGCGCACGGTCGTGAGCCAGAGTCACCAGCCGAGGTAGGGAGGGAGAGCGGAGGATCATTGGACCCGACCAAGCAAAAGTTCGGGGGGATTCGGGGATAGGTTGCGGCCGCGTAGCGCTGACAAGCTTGAGACGATATGGTGGTAGTGGTAGAACGTGAGAGGATAGAGCGGTCGGGTTTTTCAACTTGTGACCTGATCCAGGAAAGCGCGCTGGAACCGGGCTGGTAATAGGTGATCTGGAGATCAGGACGGGGAGAGGTCGGCTGGCAGGGTGGCCTAATACCCAGCTTGAAGGGCTATGGACGTCGAAAGAGTCTTCATCGTGGGTGTTCCGGCGCGAGCGTACGCCCATGTTCCGGTCCGTGAAGGGCGGGGAGAAAGAGATCGAGCGTATCGCTGATGCCGAAGGCACCGGAGTCAATTGGTTTGTTGCAAGTTGATGAGGATATGGGACGAGCGGGGCCGTTTGCGAGCCGCGCCGGGGTCCGGTGTAGATGTCCTGGGTGTCGTGCTTCGGCGTCGATGGCCCTCTGGAGAGAGACTCGTCGCCGAGTCCGGTGCGATCCCACCACTGCGACTTTGTGATGGAAAGGGTATTGCGCACCGCGCTCTTTGTCCGTTGCCTGGTCGAGGGAGAAGGCGCAGGACGCGCCAAGAGGACGCGTTGCTCAATGCTCGTACGAGAAGCTGCCCGTGTTGGAATGCCGCGAGCTGATCGTTCCCGTCTTGAGCAGACTCGCGCTCGGACTGCTCATTGCCGAGTAACGCGTGATCGGTTGCCGCAGCGTTGTCCGTGCTGCGCCCGAGGCCGAGACCGAGGATGATAGGAGCGACTCGGTGCGGCCTGGACGCGACGATCCAGAGACCGATCCCGTCTCAGAGCCGAAGAAGGACGCGTTCCGAGTCCTGCAAGATCAGTCGCGGTCAGCATCATGCAAGCATAGCAACGGGGGGAGCCGTACTCACTTGTACACGCGCAGCGTACCCAGCGCAGCGTGGGACCGCACCAAGCACATGGATTGGAGGAGGTAATCTGCCTTCAAAGTACCAGGGAACGAGCCCTTGCCACGCGCCTCGAGCGGCTTTTGTGACAAGACCGCCTTGAACTCCTTCTTGGCGCCCTCATCGTCTCCCATGCATGCCTTGAGACGACCCCACTCGTAGTGAGAGAAGCTGTAAGTGTGCGCAGTACGCGTCAGCGATCAGACCTTCGCTGGGTGGAGAGGAGCGGGACGTGTCACTCACTAGACAAGGTATCGATCTGTCGCGTCAAGCTTGTGGCCATACTTGAGCACAGTGGCGAACGACTCCGCCGATTGACGCTCAATCTCCTCCACCGGCGCGAGCGTGTCATCGGCCGGCAAGCGGACCAAAGTGTGGCTCTCCGGGTGGGCGATGAAGCGAAGCACGACACCACGCAGGAAGTTCGCCACACAGAGTGCGCCAAAGTATTCTTGCTCGCCGTTGCCGTACGCGGCAGGGTCGGTGTACGTCGCGAGATCGTCGAGTAGCTCGTCGATGCGCGCCAATGTGTTGGAGACGAGCAGGAACACGGGTGATTGACCGATGCAGTGCCACAAGTACGAAAACTCGATGCCTGGCAACGGCGCGCGGTTGCCATTCGCGATGAACTTCTTGGCCTTGTACGAGACGAAGCGTTCGAATGGGATCTGACGGCCCGCGACGCGTCTCGTGAGCTTGGGAACTGTCCGCATGATCGTCGCCGGCGAGCGCGAGTGCGCGTCTGCCGAGTTCATGCCGGTCTCGTAGAGCATGATTGCCTTGGAGTACTGGTAGATGGCCTTGGACCAGTTTGACTCGCGCGAGAGCACGTCGTAGCACTCGTATGCGCGCGCGAAGTCGCAAGTCGCGAGATATGTGAGGGACAAATCCCAGAAGCACAGGTGGTGCAACTGCTTGTACTCTCTTTGTGCCTCAATGGCGTTGCGGTACTAAGAAAATGCGTAGGTGGAAGGGTCAGCTCTTGTACTGCACACCAATTGCTGGCAACACGAGGCAGTAGTCAGTACTCACGTATTCGATGGCCTTCTCTGGCAACGCCTGTGTCCCGTAGAGCCGCGCCGAGAAGTACAAGAAGAAGATGCCTTGCGGGAACCGGACCAGGTTCCAGGACAGGATCTTGTCTCCCATGTCGATGTCGATGTCCACAATCGGCACGTACGACGAAATGATGAGGTGGTACACCATGATGGCGATGTCGCACAGTGGCCGCCGTACACCCTCCTCATCTGTCGAGATCGTAGGCAAGGGCTTCTGCTTGCTCCAGCCGCCAGCGCGTTGGAATAGGTCGAGCGCCACCTTCCGGTCACCGCTGAAGCCGAACTTTTCCATGAACTTGAGCATGCCGGCCGGAAGGAAGGATAGTACCAGTGCAGACAGTCCGTTCCCGAGGTAGACGCCAGATCGGAAGTCTTGGTCGATAACGCGGATGTGTCGAGAGTTGGACTTGGTCGAGGCCAGCACGGTGGCCTTCTCCTGCTCCGCATCGAGCCATTCGACGTACTGGAGCATTTCGCGATGCAGGAAGTAGCCGTTGCGTAGGTCAAGCGCGTTCCGGACGAGAGCGAGCGCGTCGCCGGCATACATGATGCCGAGAATTGCCTTGAGGACCTGGCTTTCGGCAAAGATGAGCTCCGCATGGAGTTGGACCACGGTCATCGCTCGCAGGTTGCCCTGCGAGCTGCCGACGACCTTGCGAGCGCCCTTCTTGCGACGCAACAGACTTGAAATGTTCATGCTGTGCTTGTTGCACTCAATGGCATTGATGAAGTCTTGCGGCTCTGTAAGAAAGGGAAGGCAAGTGGATGAGGACAGGCCAGACCGTCAACAAAGGGACACGAGCTTGAATCCAACGTACCAAAAGTGAGCAGTGCCTTCACCGTGTTGATGAGTGCCATGCCGACCGCCTTGTAGAGCCGCCTCTCGGCTCCTTGGATGCAAATGTCCTCTGCCTCTTGCATACGAGAGTTGAGGAAGAGAGACATGGCACTGCGAACGAGCGCCAAGTCGTCCCGGATGTCATCATCCGTGATGTGGACCTCGCTCTCCTTCAATGGGCGAGTGGGAATGAAGGACAGGCGAACCTCGGTGTCCGGAGTAATGGATTGATCTGTGATGATCGAAGCCTCGTCGCTCAGAGCGCGTCCATCGTCATCGAGGTCGAAGGGCACGTCGGAACCAGGTGCCCGCGGCATGTATTTGTGCTGTTGCTGCAAATGGTGTGGAGGCACTTGATGCGAATATTGCTGACTGTGCTGGTGAGGGTGGCCCATCTGCTGATGGGGCATTGGTTGTGGTCCGCTCATGATGATCGCGGGTTGGTTAGGTGAATGCAGTTCCTCCGAGCTCTCGAGACTCTCCACGGGACGAGGGTTCGGGTTCGAGTCGAAGATACTAGAGCTCTTGGGGGTGGGTCCAGTAGGTGTACGTCCGCCGGACTCGCGGTCGACGGAGTACGAGCCGTTCTTGGCGGGAACTACAAATCCGCTGCCCTTGGAGTGTTGAGAGCCGGGCGATCGAGCAGGCGTGCCTTGATTGATGTTGAGCCCAAAGCCGGCTGCGAAAGCTGCTCCAAAATAGCCGTCCTGGCCGTTGTACTGCTGTCGAGGGGAGCGAAGAGGTGGTGGCGACCGAGGTGCGAGACGGGGGGAAGCCGGGTTGCTTGTGGGCCACTCGCCTTCTTCCGCGTTGTAGAAGACGGTGCTGCCGGTGGCCGAGGTTGCGACGGAGAGGGAGCTGTCCGCCCGCTTGACTACGTGTGGCGAGCCAGGCGAAATCAGACCGGGCGAAGGCGGTAACACTCGCTGACCAGGAAGGAGAGGCCGCGAAGGTGGCAGGACTCGCTGACCTGGCAGAAGTGGACGCCTGTCAGCGGTCGGCGGAGGAGAGCGTGCCGTCGGTGGGATCGAACGCTGGTTGGTTGACAAGGCCGGCGCGCGAGACGTGTACGCAAAAGTTGCAGGATAGGTACGCTGTGAGGCCGACTGGGACCGCTGTCCTGACAGCGAGGCGGGTGCGTACGCTCCAGAGTAGAACGAGCTTTGCGATTGGTACGTTGGCTGCGTGGGCGGCGAGGTGGGCTGCAACGGCGGTGATCGCTGTCCAGACAACGACACGGGCGCTCGCGCGTAGGTAGGGTTTCGCGACGAAGGCTGCGTTGGCGGCAGGATGGGCTGCGTCGACGCGGAGCTTGCGGTCCTGAACCAGGACTCGAACGCTCGCAAACTTGATCAAGGGCTGGCGATGCGGTGAAAGGTGATCGTCAGTTGGTAGGCTCTGCCGGCACCGACGAAGTTGATGATGGTGGTCGTCGTCTCGAAGGCAGGGACGGGCTGGGCAAGGTGAGGGACGCGCTCGAAGCTGTGGTGGACGTCCTCGACCTGGTTTCGACAGAGCGGCGACGGCGACGACGGCCGCGGCGGAGGCGCTCGATGATCCTCGGTTCGGGAAGCCAAGCCAAGTGAGCAATACAGTGTGCTCGCCGCTCGGCTCGTCACGGCTGCGGCCTGCGGGCCATACGAGTGTACGCAGTACGACGTTCCTTCCCTCTGCGCCTGTCTGAGACTTGAGACCTTGCGCTGCGACGGGGCAAACTGTGGTGTCTGTGGTGTTGACGAGCTGATGTCCTCGAGGCAGCACCTGCACCTGTGCCCTGGACTCCACCTGGCCAAGCTTGGGCGCTTGAGCTCTCGCTCTTCTGGTACAGCAAACAGCAAAGCCGCTGCGGCGATGCCCGAGCGTCCCAACAACAGCAGGCCAGCTGGCAGCGAGAAAGGGCGTCCGGAGGGCCTTGACTCTTTGATAATCGACCGCACGCTGGCTGTGTTGGCGACCAGGGAGTCGGACGAGCGGTGTGCCACGTATTGCAGAGCTTGTTTCTTCGTGGTGCTATTTGATTGCAGCCTTGCAGCTCTGCGTAAGGGAGCGAGATCACCTGGAGAACAGGTGCCCGGACGGGTGACTGCTGAGGCGTGAAGACGGCAGAAGACTTGCTGGCCCGCAGTGCGAGTGGCGAGCTCCTGCTGATGCAGTGGCACTCAGAATCAGTCAGGTTGACGTGCAGGCCATGCCGCCATGGGGAACGCACACTGCACTCACCCGCCCGTATAGAGCCCACACGGTCGAGGCGGCCGTAATGGAAGACCCAGCGCTCGGTTGCCGCTGCGACTCGTCACTGGCACCGCGCCCGCTTGCCGCTACTGGTCCTTGCGCGGTGAGTCCGCCCGGGGATAGTTCCGCAATCGGTGTCCAGCTCCAATGCTCGCCTGACCCTTGTCTGCTCCCGCTCGTCTGCAGGTACAGTACAACGAGCGCCGGCGCGGGCAGTATAGTTGGAAGCAGCCGTGTAAGCGCGAGCCGTGCCGTCGTCCGCAACAATTGCGAGAGAAGCAGAACAATGCCGTCTTCACTCTTGCGTCGTGGACCCAACAAAGCAAGTCGGGCTCTTGAGACCGAACTTGACAAGGTCCTTAGGATGTACGGGCTGGCACAATGACTGGGCCTTGGAAGTCGGACCCAATCAGGCCGGCGCGAAAGCGTCGGAGTCTGTCGATGAGTGATGTGCGAGTGACGAGTGATGAATCGACGTCCCCGCACCGTCGAGGAGGGCTGGCAGCGCTGCGGCGCAAGCGTCCAGAGCTCTGACACCGAGCCGCCGCGCTTTGGCCGCCTCTGGAGAGTCGACGGATGTCACGAGCGCCCGCTGGGGAAGCCGGGAGAGTTGCCTGCGTCTTTGCAAAGTGCTTGTATGCCAGAGAGACCTCTGCTTTCTTGAATCTTGCAAGACCGTCGCGACACGGCGGAATCCTGGACTACAATTCCAGGTACCCAAGTTGCCTATTCCGATGTGCTGTCCGCGTGTTGGGCCCAGACTCGTTGGGGCCTCCTTGCGCGAGGCCGTGGGCCGTGGATACCTGGAAGTCCTGGATACCGTGGCGGCTATGCTGTGCACAGCAGACCCTCCTGAGTCCTGCCCGAGGTCAACTGGGTAGCGGTTCCTTGTCGAGGCAGCAACCGTTGCACGCCGCAATACGACGCCCAAGAAAACACACAGAGCCCTGCGCGGACGCAACGTAGCCGGGCCGCCCGAAGCCCGAGCCTTGCCTGGCTCACCAGTGCAAGGTGCCGCCGCACTTGCTCTCGATGTGCGTGGGATCGCCTCGGGCGCCCACCGATGTCGTTGTCGTTGTTGCTGCTTCTTGCTCCGTGCGCGCCCAAAGCATGCTCAAGCACGGCCGTCCCGAGCGCGACGGCGACAAGATGTCTGAGCGCGGGCGCGCTGGCGAGAGTTGAGGACGAGCGAGGTGGAAGACCGACGGGTAGGCCCTGTCACGGGCGCCGTGCTTCGTTGCGTGAGATGGGAGGGGTAGGTGCTGGCGTTGACGTGGGGGTGACGTTGGACGTCGTGGACCCTTCCCACCCAGACCCGTGGGAATTGGGGTGCTGTCGTGACCGTCAACACGGAACCACCCTCGGGCGCGTCGACCTTGCGCCCCACGGCGTCGGCGCTGGGCCGCTCGACCTCATCTACCTGATGGTGCTCGACGGGACGCGCCCTAGCCATCACGTCCAAAAGCAGAGCCCGCAGAGTAGGCGGGTTCAGTCTGGCTTCATTACAGCAAGATGGAGGAGTTGCACGTCAACCAGGACAGATGAAGGCAGGGTTCCGACATGGATATGAGAGGAGGAATAACTCAAGCACAGAGCCCAGCGGGATATAGAGTAGATGTGTGCACGCTCAAGCGCCCAGCGCGACGGGTGTGGGTGTGGAAGCCAGGGCGCGGCCGGGTGGAAGAACCAGAGTTGCGACGATCAGGAGTGCGGCAGGGTGACCTCGAGTGGAGTCGGAAAAGGGAGGATGCGAGGAACCGGTATGCAGAGGAAGTCAAAGGACGCGTCGTCCCCTCCTTACAATTGGAGGGAGCGGCCACCGACGCTCGAGGAAAGGTCGTCCTCGTTGTGGTCGCGGAGCCACTTCTGGAGAGCGGGAATGCTGTGGCGTTCGCCGACGGTCTGCTCGATGACCTTGCCGTCCTCCTGGGGGTAGGTCCAGTGCCACGAGCCGTCGGGCTTGAGCGAGCCGTCGCGCGCGTAGATGCTGCGAGCACGGATGTAGGGGTTGAGCTGGAACTGCTTGAGGCGGATCTGCTTGCCGAGGGCGAGACGGCGGTAGTTGAGGTCCTTCGAAGCCGGGTCGCTGTCGTTCCGGGTGTTGATCCAGACGTTGGTGACCTCCTCGAACTTCTGGGTGAGCTCTTGGTGCTCCTTGCGGATGGCGTCGCGGGTGGCGTGGTCCTTGAGCAGGTCGTTCTCCGCCGGAGTGGGCTCGATGTAGTTCCAGTCCCAGTTCATCGTGCCGCCCATACCCTTGCGGAGCTTGGAGAAGGGCACGTAGTCGACGAGCTCGGAGGCCTTGGACGAGAACTTGATCTTGTCACGGACGACGGGGTCAAGCATGGGCTGCAGGATCTGCCAGATGCCCTTGAAGATCCACGGCGCGGCGTGGATGTAGATGCGCTGGAGCGACTCGGGGTAGTAGGCCTCGAGGCACTTGACGAGGAAGAGCACACACTGCCAGTCCATGTTGCGGAGACCGAACCCAGTCATGTCGAAGATGACAATGGCCTTCTCGAAGGGCGGCGTGACGAGGAGACGCGCGTTCTCCATGGCGAGGAGAACGAACTGGAATTGAGGAGAGAGCACAAGTCATGAGCGTCCGACGCGTTTGAGGGCATCCCAACACTCCAACTCACCTGTTGGAGCACCTCGGTCTTCTGGGCAGAGGTGAAGTGGCGGCCGACGTGGATGAAGTAGATGGGGTACTCGCCCGGGGCAGCGGTGTTGCCGCGGATGTACGAGATACCACGGCGGAACTGGTTGAGGAAGCCGGGGACGTCCTTGAGGCCGTCCTCACCCTTCTCAAGGATGCCCTCGATGTCCTTGTCGAGACGGAACTTGAGGGCGGCGGCAAGCATGGCCAGGGCCCGGTCAACGTCCCACTTGCGGGCACGGAGGAAGCGGAGCATGGTCGCATCGGGGTGGTCGAGCTTGGTGAACTCCCAGAAGGCCTTGCGCAGGTACGGGCCACCGTACTTGGTGAGGAATTGGTTCATCTCGCGCATCTCCTCAGCCTTCTTGGCGTCGTCCATGGCGGCGTCGCCCTTGGGCGTGTTCTTCTTGGCCTTGTCGGCGTCGATGGCGACGAAGTCCTCGCTGGCGGGGCCGCCGGCCTTCTGAAGGCGCTCGGACACGTCAACGTTGGAGTTGTAGAGCTCGTGGAAGCGGCGCCACATCTCACGAAGAGCGCGCTGGTGGTCGGGCTCGAGGTTGCCTGGCAGATCGAGCCAAGGAGCCGCCAAAACGACAACAGTCAGTACATGGTACGCGATGGCAGCAGCAGCAGCGGTAGCAGGCGCGTCTCGTCGCTCCTGGGGCCAAGCACGAGGCGCCAGGGCCTGCGCGTGTCTCCAGCTCGACGTGGACGCGTGCGAGGGAGCATGCCAGCGATGGCGGCACCACCACGCGCGGGCCCCAGGAGAACAAGACGCGACTGCAACAAGACACTCACCGTAGTAGCCCTCGGGCACCTGCTCGCCATCGTAGTTGGCCTTGGTGGGGAGGTTGAGAGACGACATGTTGAGAAGCCGTGCAAAGGAAGGAGAGAGGGGGGGTTGGGGGTGGGTGGTGAAAGGGAGGACCTGCTCACTCAGTCAAGTGTGAGGAGGAGGTGGGAATACTCTCGTCGAAGACAGAGAGGGAGCGAGAAGGATAGGAGGGGAGCGGGGGAAGGACGCGTCGTGGAAGCTGATGGGGCTGCTTATAAGGAAGGGGAGGAGGTGGTTGCGAAGGTGCGCGCACCTCGACTGGCGTCGGGAATGGGCGTGAATGAAGCCGCAGAGGGTCGAGGTGGTATCCCCTTCCTCTCCCAGAGTGCCCGCGTCCTTCATCTCCACCACCACCACCTCCTCCGAGCCCGCGCACGCCGCCCTGCCTCCAGCCTGCTGCTCTCAGAGGCCCCGCGGCCCGCGCCTTTGCGCCCGCACGTCCGACCGATCAGCACGGGTCGACCGCTGCCGCCGCATCTTCTGATGATCCACCCCAAGGCCCCCCATGCCCCATGCTGCCTGTCGCCCCCGCCCGCCGCCCTTGGAGGCGGATGCAGAGTGGACCGATGGGCGCACACGCATATACGACGAAGGATTTCGGCAGCGCCGTCCCAGCACTGGCGAGCACGGAGCAGCTGTGCCCGCGGCAGCAAAGGCAAGGCAAGATGGAGCAAGAGCAGCAGTGCGCTGCACTGCTGCCTCGGGCGGGCGGATCAAATGAGACGATGATGCCAATCCAAGACCAAGGCGGCCGAGTGTCCGAACGTGAATGCGCTTGCAAGTCAAAGTCCAAGGACGGCTCGGTGCCCGAGGCTTCACAGTCCCCAGGCCGTCCCAGCCCCGAGCCAGCCAACGCGGCGAACGAAGAAGACAGGGGATGTGTGACTTGGTGAGTGCCGATGGATTCACCTTACACACCTTCTGCATTTGGATCTAACCAAGTCTTCTGTTCCCGTGTCCCTCAGAGAGTGGGCAGGCCCCCCTGCCTGCTTGGGCTAATAGGCCCAGCGGAATTCTGAACAGCAAACGGCGTACAAGTGCCTGCGTAATAGTGGCTCGCATCGTCTCCACACGCCTCATCTGCAACCTCGAGCGGTCGCCGCCACGGTCGCAAGCTTCGCAAGTCCCCAGACTCGCCGGCCCACCTCTGACGTGGCAACCTCGACTTGCCCTCATACACTACTCAGTCACGCCCGACTCACGACGACAAGGGGACAAGGGACCATCTCCTCGACCACGCCGGGGTCGCAGAGACGGATCGCGCCCGCACAGCTCTTTCAACAGGAAGAAGAACGGAGCTGGAAAAGACGAGCACATTTCGCTCTAGCGGACGGCCTGTGCTCTGCGGCAACGAGCAACCAGCAAGGGTCCGCACTCCGCTCAGTGGCCCCACGCGGGGAGGCTGGTGCCTAAAGGCGAAATGGAGTGGGGCAATGGGGCAACGAAAAGGCATCCCAGCGCAGTGGCAGCACAGGCGCAGGCGGGGTGTTCAAGAATTAGCAAAGCGACCGCGCCTCTCGTCCTCTCGGCACACAATCAGCGGTCGTCGTCGTTCGAAAGATGCAGGTGAATACGTGGTGAGAACCTGCGTCGGCTTCTCGCCCCCCTCAGGCCACATCTCACAGCGGAATCGGCAAGGGCAACGGGGCACTTGGCGCTTTCGATGCCTACGTGGCAGCACCATCATCAAAGATAGCAAGTCGGGCCGTCGAATGTGGAATGCGATGCACAACATCAGCTATCGAGTCTCGCGCGAAAAGCACCACGTACAAGGTTCGTTGTCACAAGTCGGCCGTGAAAGCGGGCTTCTCTCGACATGACTCCCACCTGGATTGCTGGCCACTACAGCGAACGGGACGGCCCTACCTACGAGGAGCACCACCCTCGCCGGCCGCCGCAATCAAACCCCAATCCTAACCCCACTTCGGCTCGATGCCGACGCTGCCAATCTGCGGCCCAGTCGACGGTTATTGTGGGGCGAACACGGGGCAAAAGCAGCGCTGTTGGTTGGTGCCGCCACGGGTCACGACTCCGCCAAGCGCAAACGGGAACAACGCAACGCCTCCGCTGTTCTTCCCTGCTCTCATTCACGGCTCCCGAACGAAGCGTGCAGGAGCGCATTCGAACTTTGGACGCCACGCAGCAGCGCCCAGGCGCAGTTGAGACTTGGAACGACGAGGATCCGGGGAAGCTCGAGGCCCAAGACGCAGCCACGACCAATCACCAACGAGAGACCATTGGCTGACTGGGGGGCCGACGAGCATTGCAGCCGGTGCTGAGCCCAATCACCAATGCAAGAGCGATCATCGCCCTCAGGTTTCAAATGGCCGGCAGCTCCAAGTTCCACTCTTGAGTCTTGTAGCCGCGTTCAAGAAGACGGACGTGAACGACGGTGACGTGGCGACGCGACCCGTCGCCCGTGACGACACCATCAACTGAGGTCTGCGGATGCAAAGAATGAGACCACAGGCTACGCGCGGACGTTGGTGTACGCATGTCGCATGTCGGCGGGCGCGGTTCCACACGTCGAGCTTCTAGATACGGGCTTGAACGCAAATTGTCTATCGGCTGAATCGCAGCAAGGGTGGGGAGGAGGCGAGGCAAGACCGTGGGAGGGTATCGTTTCTCGTGCTTGGACTCGACGGACGCTACGACTTGTCAAGGTGACAGAAGGTACGCCGTGTCGACGTCCGTCCCAATAGGTGGCAGTTGACGGCACGCTTCCCTTCCTTCTCAGCTCGTCCATCAGTATCGATCCGCACACGCTCAAGAAAGGAACGTTCAGAAGGACGCGGAATGAGGTGTACATGTACATTGTCCAGCTTGGACGATACAGCGCTTCGCGGACGTGGATCTGATCAAGATTCCCACCGAAGCGTTCACGGCTCCTCCGCGCCTTCCCCGCCAGCTCTGGAGGCGGAGAGCCTCGGAGAGGTCAGCGGGCTGGGCCTCTGGCCGGCGGTCGCGACGCGTGTGCAGCAAGCTCGGGCTATGGGCTATGGCCCTGCATGGGGAGGATGCTTTCCATCCGTCAGCACCCCACCTTTGCGTTCGTCGTCTTCTGATTCATGTTTGACAGGTGGGCCAAGGGACGGGCTGGACGTGGCGGCCCCGCGTACCCGTGCCGTTCGACTGATCACTCCACAAAGCACCGCTCCTCGCGCGCGCGAAAGGCAAAAGCCGTTTCGCAAGCAGGGCACGGCTGCTTCTTGGAATCTTGGTATATAATGTTCAAGCTTCGGGGGCGTGGGAAAGTCGTGCACTAATCTCCGCAACTCCGAGGCCGTGAGAACGCTTCTCTGCTTGTATGGCTGCTTCTTCCCAGGCCGCCTTCTCCCCTTCCTGTCCCCTCTGACGCTCCGGCGGCAGACGCGCGCGCGCAGAAAGGATGGGATGTTGCATTTGCGTTGCGACTGCTGCGAATGGGGATGTCACGACTCGTGCATCGTGGAGCGGGGCATGAAAACGAGACCAGGCGCGCGCGCGTTGCTTCATTCCCAACCCGTCGGCGCGGGCGCGGGCGCGGACGTGGTCGAAGGATCGGCAGCTTGCGCACTGGTGCCTCCCTTGTTCCCCGCCTGCTCCTGAGCGTGGACAGCATCGTCCGTCTTGTCAGCTTGTACGAGGTTCTCAGGCGCGCCCCACCCGCCACGACCCTGACACGCGTCTCCGAGCCGGTCCAGCTCCGCCCATCGTCTTTGTCGCGCGGAGTCGCCGTCCGCGTCCACCGCGTCCGCATCGCGCTGCTCGTTCTCGATGGAGGCGAGCCACTCGGCGGGCTCGGGTCCGTAGTACACCAGGTAGAGGTCGTTGTTCGTCCGCGATGCCGCTGAGCGCCTGCCCTGATGGGTATGCGAACTCTGAGCCGGTCTTGTCGGCGCGCCCGTGCTCGTCGCGTCGTGAGCTCGTGAAAAGAGCGCATCATCGCGAGCGTCCTCGTCGTCCGAGTCCTCATCTCCGTCCTCATCATCCTCCTCATTGCCATCATCGTCACCATCCACAAGGCCGTCGCTCGCCTCCGCTCCGCGGAGCCCACGGCGAGCGTACTTGGCGCCATTTTGATCGTGCTCGCCACCGACTGGGGACTTGCCGGTCGGCGTGGGGAGCAGTCGGAGCTCCCACTTCGCCCCGTCGCTCGCCATCACCGACCGAGGATCGCGGGCGGGTCGTAGCGAGGAAGCGTGCGATGGGTTTGGCGACGATGCGCCAACGGGCGTGATGGACGCCGGACTGTCTTGCGCCTCGGCTTGCAAGTGAGTGCCTCTAGCGGTCTTGTCTCCGTCCCTCTCGGCAGCAGACTCCAGAGCAGCGCCTGCATCGCGTCCGCGGAGCGCCAAGGTCGGTGTAGCCTTTGGCAGCAGACCCAGACTCGACAACAGCCGCGTGATGGAGCCACCTGCTTGGCGCCGCACATTGTCGTCGATGAAGGTTGACCACAGCGGAATGACCGCCTCGACAATGGTGCTCGGCACCGTCTCCTTCGCGCCTGGCCGTTCCGCTTCCGCAATCAGCGTCGCGCGACTGGGTGAGGATCCCAATGCCTCGCCCGAAGCGGCCGGCACGCGAAGCAAAGTTGAGTCGTGCGCGAGCCGGTCCAACAGTGCCTCTACAATCTTGGCTCGCGGTTGTCGTTGAGAAGCACTCGGAGAGTCCGAAGGAGATGGCGCCACGGCTGGAAACTCCGTTTCCCAGAGCAGCTTGTGCTGGACCATGGCAATGGAAGGCGTAGGAGTCAGAGTCACTCCATCCAAGCCGCCCGTGGATGTGAGTAATGAGGCATCTTGGGCCGCTGAGGTTGCTGCAGAGATGGAAGCTGCTGTCGTGTGGACCGCGTCGCCGCCTTGTGTACTGTGCAAGGGCTGCTTGGCGGCGCCATCAATCGGAGCAGGAGCTGCCCCGTCCGGCGTGGACTCTGCTCCTGTGCTACTGAGCCACGGCAGATTCTCCGGCTTGCGGGAGCGAGACACACGACGTGATTGCAGGAGCGATGGCCGACTTGCGATTCGTCCTTCGGCAGTGGCTGCTGTACTAGCTGGCGCCGCGCCATTGTTCAAGCCCGTCAGCGTAGTGGACGCGAATGATTGTAGAGGGCCGACTTCGCTCTCACTGCCGCTGACGACACTTGGCCGTCGGGCCATGCCGTAGTTGACGATGGACTCGATTCCCCCATCGCGTCCACGACCTCCACCACGCGTGTCATCCGACTCCGAGACGCCGTCCGTGTCATGCGTCGCGGTGGTAGACGCAACTAGGCCCGTGCCTGTCCCTCCTAGGCCCACGCTGCCACGAGCAGTGGAGCGCGAGCGCGACCGAGAGTCGCCGGTGGTGCTGCTCGTAGTGCTTGTGCCTGTGAGAGCCTTGCCAAGGCGCTTGAAGACCGCCGTCTGCGAGGCGAATCGGTTCTCGTCATTGGCCCTACGCATCAAGGCCTCGATCTCCGTATCGACGGCATCATCGTCCGCCTCATCCTCTCCGCCGCCTTCTTGGGACACCACATTCGCGAGCCCATCGCCGTGCTTTGTGGTGGTACGGACTCGACCCCCCTTCGGTCGACGCTCTAGATTGAGCACGCCCAACGAGCCAATCTCGACCTCGTAGCCGAAGCGCTCTGCCGCCCGCTCGCACCAGTCACGGAACTCGTGCGTGTCCCACTCGAACTTGTGATCAGGGTGTCGGAATCGGCGATCGGTGCGACCGGTGGGGTCCTCGATGCCAGTCTGTGTCTCGTCTTGTGGGAAGTGTGTGTTGAAGGCGTAGTTGGGTGTGGTCAAAATGAGAAGCCGTGGGCGGTAGCGGCCGAGCAAGATGGGCGCAAACGCGTCGAGAACGGGTTCATGAAGATGCTCGATGCTGGTGGAAAGAAAGTGAAGTCAGCTCCTTCGTACAAGCGTTGCGAGCTGGGTACTCTGTCCGCGTCAACTCACACCTCTGAAGCGACGATGGCGTCGATGCCACGGAAGCGCTCGTTGTAGATCTCCAAGCCTCCTTGGAGGATGGCAGCGCGCAAAGGCACAAAGCGCAGAGGCGCTGCTGCGCTGCTGGAGACCGGTGCATGGCGGCGGCTGCTGCTGCTGCTGACGGCTTGCGACTGCTCGAGATGCGCCGACTCTCGTCTTCGGGTAGCTTGCAGCTTGTCGATGGCTGCCTTGAGATTCTCGCCGTCGAGGTCGAGGCCCTCGAGCCGCTCGAGCAGCAGGCCAGGGCCGACGCGCGTCCAGTGGGAGGCAGGCAGCCGTCGCTCGAGGCGTGGTGGGAACCGATGAAAGGGGAAGGAGTCGGTCTGAAACTCGGGCTGGGCGAGGAGCTGGAGCAAGCGACCGCGCTCGCAGCCGACCTCGAGGACCTCGCGCGCGCGATGCTTGCGGAGCGTGTTGAGGATGAAGCGCTGTCGAGACTCGAAGAGGGGCGGGCGAAAGACGGGCGTCGGCTGGGTCGAGCTCGAGCTGGACTGAAGCGCCGCTGAGGCGCCGACTCCGTGCGGGACGCTGGCGGTGAGACCGACTGCTGCCATGGGCACGCGCTCGGGCTGCGTCTCGTTGAAGGTGGTGGTGGCCATCGTAAGGACGGACACTCGTGCGCGAGTTGGCGCTGGTCAGCCCTGCCTGCGCGTCGTGGCGAGCGGCGGCGCTGTCGGTGTTGTTCTGAGCGCTGCTGCTGGTCGAACAGCTGAAAGGGCCGGCGTGTGCAAGGCGATGGCCAGCCGACAGCTCGCTGTGCTCGCCAGCGAGGAGCGCGTCGGTGCTGGAGATGAAGGAGAGAAGGAGAATGCTGTCGGTGATGAGGTCGTCGTCGTCGTCGTCGTTGAGAAGAATGGTGTGAGAGGGAGATGAGAGGTGCGATGACAGCTCCCTTTCGTCCCTCGCCACCACCACCACCTCCTCCTCCTCCTCAAGCAGACGGCAGCCGCTGCTTCTCAGCTGCCGCAATGCACACGTCGGGCTCCAAGGCGACGGACAAGGCAGACGGCCGCCGTTAGAGGCTCAGACCCGGTCCCAGTCTGGGCAGCGTGCAGTGCCGTCTCGGACAGCTTACAGCCTCGCGCCCACCCACGACTTGGCCGCCATCGATGAGGTCAAGGCTGACCAAGGCCGGAGACGCGGCAATGGCCAAGCTGCCGGGCTGAAAGGCTGGCGTGCCAGACGGCCACAGGCAGCCATGCTCAAGGCAAGTGCCAACGTGGTCCAAGGGCTCTCTTACGCACGCGTCCAGCACGAACGAGGCAAGGGCGAAGACCTTCGCGCAAGGCGCCGCTTCTTCCTTCTTCACGCATCGACGAGTGACAACCGCCGGGCGCCTGGCCGCCATGTCTCGCGTCCATCCAGTCCGAAAGACTCCCCTCCTGGGTGAGTATTGAGCCCGTCATTGTGCTTGAGAATGGTCCCAACGCGTGTCGGCTGAAGTGCAGTCTCTTACCCCACAGCATGACCTCTCCGCTGGACCCATGATTCGCGCCCGACTGGGAGTTGGACCCACGCCGGCGTGACGACGTTGCGTCTGGCCGCCTGGGCCTTCTGGTCTCAGCAGGGGCACCACGCAAGAAGTAGTTCTTGTGTGCTACCGGGCTACCGGCTGTACAGTTACCCTGGCGCTTGCGTGACCGAATACGTTCTTCTGGCAGGACAAGGTGAGCTCCCGTGTTTCTTCTTCCCAGCACGCCAAGCTGAGCGCGCTTCTTTTGCACCCTGCAGCCTCATTGCCAACGCCACTGTCCTTTGCCGTGACATCAGGCAAGGGCATCAAGCACCAGAGCTCTCCATTTCTGTCGTCGGCAAGGTCTTTACGGTGGACGAGACGCGGTGATACCTCGCAAGCTTGCGGCACGGAACGGCCGGCCTCTCGAGCATACGGCGAGGTCAAGCGGCCAAGTCGTCGCTGCTACAACACATTGCAATTCAAGAGCAAGAACCGCTACTCGTCAAGGGCCGGCCATCGCACTGGGACCTTTGGCCAGCACGGTGGGGGAACTGAGCGTCCAACGAGGCTCTCTGTTTGAGATCCACCATCTAGGGTCCATCAGAAGGGCAAAGAAGGAAGCGAACAGCCACCGGCGTGGTGGCGGAGGCCGGCTCAGCTGGCCAACCTGGCGTCAAGACTTGAAGACTGAAGACACCTTCCGACCTATACTCGAGCCTTGAGAGACCTCCTCTCTCTTCGACTTTCGCCCATGGCATTCGACGAGGATGGCTGGACGCACAAGGGTTCCACAAGGTCTTCGCTGTGGCTGAGAACACTCCACAAGACCACGACGAGCGGCTGCGCAGCAAGAAGGCGGGGAACGACATCATACGGCACATCTGGTGGTCAATGTGGCGTCTTTTCGACCCTGGATCCGCAGTCTCCACGCCGAGAGGTCAGAGGCGAGCTCGAATTGCTCGATCCTCGATGGAGGAGAATTTTTTCTCCAGGCTTCAAGTCGACAGTCGACCTGGGCAAGTGGCCAAGTGGGCTGGAGCCCTTGACTCCATCGGTCATCCTGATGGTGATTGCGCACCAGTCTCGGCGAACTTGTTGCATTGCATCGGCGGAACGAAAGAGGGCAAGAGCAAGAGAGGGGCGCCGGGCGAGATGCTGCCTCCAAGGCTTCAAGCGCTTACCGGACCGGTCCCTGTCCGTCGCCTCGACCGGCCAACGCCGATGGGAGCGCGCCTGGCCCCTCGCTCGATCTCAATCTCGGCGCTATCGTGATGGTGAGCAACATGCTTTCTCTGGCGCGCCCAGACCCTCCCTCTCACTGACCTCCTCTGCTGTTTTTACAGGTGGGGGTCCGTTCATCTTCCCACGCTTCGAATCCACGACCCTCCCACGAGTCAGCATGATCCCCCTTGCTCGCCCCTTCGACTGGGATGGGCACGAATCGACCGTGGGGATGTGTTGTACTGGCGTACGGCTTGACATCGCCGTGGTGTGCGGGCCTCAGGACGGGTCCGGATGGGCAAGGACGAATCTCATCCTGGAGGAGACGGGAGACGCGCCATGCCACCCATCGGCCGTCCTGCGCCAGGAGACGACGAGGCGCCCCGCCCGCGTACAGCCGGGGAGGGGGAGGGAGGCAAGCCCAGGGCTCGAGCTCTTTGCCTGGCCGAAATTTTTTGGTTGGGGGGGCTCTGTCTACGGTAGCTGAGGCTTGCTCAGGCGGGCAGGATGGTATGACCGGAAGCGTGGGAGCCGGGCGGGGCGGACCTGGCGGGCGGCATGGTGCCAGGAGGGCGAGAAAGATGAGATGGGTTCGAGTGCGCGCGCCTGAGCGTGTGACTGTTGTGAGATGTGAGATGTATTGGAGCCGTGGGCAACGGCGGCCCTCACACGTCGGCGACCTCGACACTTTCCACCCAGCCTGCACGACGGCCTCCTCAACGACGACGACGACGACGACCATCACCACCTCGACAGCAGCCTGAGCCAGCCAGTCAGCACGACGCACGCTCAGCCTCAGCGACGGGCCAGCAAGCAGCACGCCGTCGACTCCCACGGACGCGCTGCCTGAGCACAGCTCGTGCACCCACGCTGGCTCCTTGGTGACGGGGACCCCTCGCTCGCGCTCGCTTTCTCCTGCTCTCTCTTCCTCGGTCAAGCTTCGCCTCGCCTCCTTCAGCACATATCCGCGTTCCTCGTCCTCGTCCAAGGCATCGAAGCGGTCCCAAGGTTGCAACCTCGGCGTGTTGGACGCTTGCACTCGGGCTCACTGTGCACGGTGAGCCGCCGTGGAGAGGGAGCTCGTGGCAGCCAGGCTCATGCGCTGACCCACCACGCCTCGTCCCCAGCCATACCTGCACGCTGTCAAGGTCTCTGAACGGCCAGCGCCAGCTTTGACAAGCATCGAACCTCGAACTCGTTGTCCTCGGAGTGAGGTCGGCTCTGGCCAGAGGAGCAGCTCACGTACACCACCAACCAACCACCCCTTTTCCCTCCCTCACCCGCCGAGGGAGCCCAGCAGCGCGTCCGCCTCACAGAGACCAACGTCTCTTCTCTTTCACGACCAAGACAACCCCGGCCGCATCATTTTCCGTCCCCTCCGACTGGCGCTGCTCGGGCTACGAACTCGGTGCTCAACCTCCTCCTCCTCCTCCTCCTCCTCGCCGCCCCACGCCTCCTCCCCCTGGTACACGAGCAGGCGCTTGGATATCCTTACGACTGTCGAGCGAGTCCATCAAAGCACCACGGAGCAGCCTCGAGTCCACGGCTGCCCACGCTCCTTGTCCGTCAAGCGCAACTTTCCAAGCGTGTGTCGATAGGCATCACCACATAGACTGCGTTCTCGAGGAGCGAGCTCTCGCGCCTTCGGGACACGCATCTATCCAACCAACCCTACGAGCAAGATGACCATGTCAGCCTCGTCCTTACACCAAGGCGCACTCGCCCTCAGCCAGGTCTCGGCACCTGGCAAGCCGTCCGACTCCAGCGCGCTGTCGACCTCATTCGGCGCAGCTGGCTCTGCCCTCTCGCTCTCGGCCTCGGTCCCGACGTCGATGATCCAGCAGCGCGGCCTTGGCAGCCAGCCCATGTCCAGTGCCATGCCCACAGCGGCGGGTCCCAGAGCTGGCGCAACCCACGGCAACGGCTCGACCCACTCCCACCTCGGTGTCGTCTGCGAAGTCGTCGGCTCGCCGCCCAACGAAGGCGCGGCCATACTGTCTCAGAGCTTGGGCTCGCGCTACAATGGCGGTAACGGCATCAAGCGCACATCGTCCACCCTGACCGCCGAGGACGACGACGAGGTCGGCCTCGAGGGCAACGCTGGCAAGGGCGGGAAAGGCGAGATTCACAAGTGCGAGACGTGCTCCAAGGTGTACCGTCACCCGTCCTGCCTCGTCAAGCACCGCTGGGAGCACACCATTCACTGGCGCGAATCGTCCAAGCTATCGGCCAGCAAGCATCAGACGGTTCAGCTCCTCGAGGCTGCCGCCATCTTGGTCGGTATGGAGTCGCCCGCCCGCTCCCTGCCAGAAGAAAAGGCTCTCTGGCCCGCGGCCGTCAGCCCACCGAGCTCGGGCCTGCTTGGTTCGGACAAGGTCAACTTTGTGAAGCTTATGTCGTCCCGGCCGCCCAAACTCGATCAGTTCGCCCCTGCGGCGAACCAGCAGCAACACGCGACGCAGAAACAACTTGCCAATTCTACTACTTCTAACGACAAGCACGACACGCACGCCATCGCCATGGCGGCCACGTCTCCTCTCTCGACGACTTTGGAACTGAGCCGGTCGGCAAACCAGTTCTCTACCTCCTTCTCCGCCTCTTCCTACGGCTCCAACACGCCCACGTTGCATGCAGGCACGCTGAGCCCTTTGAACGGTCTCGGCAACCTCGCTCTCTCTTCCCCGCCCACGCGCGCCTATGACCCGCGCACGGTGCGCCCCCTCGGCTCGACCGCTCGCCGCCCGAGTTTGTCCAGCACCAAGTCGGGACAGGCTCCGCACCCCAACACGGCCAGCTTCCTCCGCTCCGCCCCGTCCCACTCGTCGGCGTCAAACAACGGCGCCGCCGGTCTGGGTCATCACGGCGCCCGGACGGCCGCTGTCGTCACGGCGAGCACGACGACGGGCCGCGCGTCCAAGAAGGCGGCGAGGGAGGCGTCCTCAATGGCGATGGGGCCGGGCGACGAGGACGCCAATTCGGACGTGCGCGTGCTCCATCTCGACTGGGACGCCGGCGCGCCGCCTCACGATGCCCACGCCCACGCCCACGCCCACGCCCACGCCCACGCCCACGCGCACGAGTATGCGAACGGAGGCGGGGCGGTGCCCAGCGCCGAGCGCACGTCGCTGATGACGGACGAGCTCCTGCGTCGTGCCGCCTCTGCGTCCGGCTCGGGCTCGGGCTCGGGCTCGGGCGCGTCTGTGTCCGGTCCCGGGTCGGGCTCGGGCGACTCCTCGCGCTCGCGCGGTCGGAGCGGCTCGGCGGAGACGGACATCACGAGCGCGGGTGGTGGTGTCGTCGTGGGAGGCGTGGGCTTTGCGTACGGAGGACGCGAGAAGGAGGAGCACGAGGAGGGGGGTGCGGGTGTGGGGGCCGTGGAGGAGGAGGACCTGATGGAGGATGGGAGTGATCGGGGTGCCCGACGTCGTCGTCGCGGTGGGCGGGTGGGCGAGGACGAGGACGATGAGGATCTGGATGAGGAGGAAGATGAGGACGAGGAGGACAGCAGTCGGAGCTTTGGGGACGTGGACGGCATGGATGCCATGGTGAGTCTTCCATTCGTACTTGGCATCGAGCGCAATGAGGCCTTGCTGACCTTTCGTCCCGCTTCTTCAGGAAATGGACAGCGTGGAATGAGCGCTTGGCGTTCGCACTACCCACCTTGCGAACGCGTGGACGTCGAGCTGATGGGCCCCGTGCTCAGGCTCGGCCCTCGATGCATCAGCGCAACCCATCTCCAGTCCATTCAAGCCCTCCTAACCTCAAATCCAAGCCAGCTCCCACTCTCTCTCTCCATCTTCCCCTCTTGCTCTCCTCTCTCTTCTCACTCGGCATCGTCTCAGTCGTACGCCCCCTCGCAAGCCCTCACGCGCCGTCGTCGTTGTCGTCCCCTTTCGCCTATGTATCATGTCTAGCCCCCCTCCCCCTCCCTTCCTCTCCTTCTTCCTCGTTGCCTCTCCCTCCGCTCCCTCCGTCATACGTCCTCTGCCCTCCCTGGGACAATCCTCCGACCGACGTTTTTCCGACCACACCCTCCTACCTACCTACCCACCTACCCACCTCCCTTGCCTTCCCCCTTTCTTCGTCCCACCATGCAAAACCAAAAAAGCAAGATGCAAAAGCAGACCTTGGGAATCGGTGTGCTTGTTGTGCGTGGCTCTGATGGCTCCGACAGTGGCATCAGGCGTGGCTGTGCATGATGAATGCTGTGCTGATTGCATTCAGAGCAGGGCTCGGGAGGGTGAGTTGGCCATGAACAGCGTACAGCCCAGGGGCTCAGTGGTCGTGGGGATCTTCGGGCTTCTGCTCTGGCGGGATGCTGGAGACGGCAGGGCGAGACGAAGCGGTCAGCCTAGCGCCAGGGATGGAAGCCCTGGTCGGAACGATGTCCAACTCACCTGAACGCCGAGTCGACCCGGATGATGGAGACGGAGCACTCGAGTGCGCTCTTCAGACTCCGCACCTTGCTCACCGACGGCTCGAGCACGCCCGCCTTGCGATTATCCCGCACCTCGCCCGCGAGCAGGTCCAGGCCGTAGAAGCGGAGCGCCTTCTTAGGATCGCCCGCGCCCGCCGTCTGCGCGGCGTTGTGGTAGGCCCGCAACTTGGCCACGAGATCCGTCGAGTCCTTGCCCGCGTTGACGGCCAGCTGCTTGGGGATGACCAGGAGGGCCTGGGCAAACTCGGCAATGGCGAGTTGCTCGCGTGAGCCGAGCGTCGTGGCAAAGTTCTCGAGGTAGATGGAGAGGGCCGACTCGACGGCGCCTCCGCCTGGTACGACGGTGCCAGACTCGAGGGTGCGCTTGACGACGCACAGCGAATCGTGCAGCGCGCGCTCCATCTCGTCGAGCATGTAGTCGTTGGCGCCGCGCAGGATGATGGACGAGGACGAGACCGTCTTGGTGCCCTTGACGAGGATGAGCTCGTCATCGGATATCCGCTCCTGGGACACCTCCTCCGCCGAGCCGAGCGCAGAGGCCTCAAAGGTCTCCTCGCCTTCGAGGTTGGCGAGCGAGCTCACCAGTTGGCCGCCCGTCGCCTTGGCGATCCGACGCAAGTCCTCCTTGCGACACCGCCGCACCGCCATTGCGCCCGCCTCGACAAACTCCTTGAGGCAGAGGTCGTCGATGCCCTTGGTCGTCAAGATGACATTGGCGCCCGCCGCGAGGATCTTGCGTACGCGCTCGAGCACAATCTCGCTCTCCCGTGCCCTAATCTTCTCCAGCTGGTCTGGGTCGTCAATGGTGATGTGGACGCCCATGTGCATGCGCTGCTTGTGCAGGTTGATGTCGAGACATGCAATCTTGGCATTCTTGATGCGCGTCTTCATGGCTTGTGAGGCGACGGTGCAGTTGAGCGCGTACCCGTTGACAAAGATGGACTCGCGCGCCGACTTGCCGTGCGCTTTGAGAATGTTGACCGCCTTGACTGGGTACTTGACCTCTCCCCGGCTGTTGATCGACTTGACGGCGAGCATCGCGTCTACTGCCAGCTGTGCAAAGAAGTCGTCGTCGCTGTGGCAAGCAAAGTAATGTCAGTCTTTTGGATTCTGATGCAGGCTGACCGGCACTCACCTTCCGATGACCTTGCTGGCCATGCTCGTCTTTGCGACATTGATCAAGCTGTCCTTGCCGAGCTGCTCGACCTTTGTGGAGAGATGCTCGTTGATGTACTTGACGGCCTCGCGGCAGGCCAACCGGTAGCCGGTGATGATGGTGGTGGGGTGAATCTTGTTCTTGACCAGGTCGTTTGCGCGTCGTAGCAGCTCGGCTGCGATGATGACGACGGAGGTGGTGCCGTCTCCGACCTCCTTGTCCTGCTGCTGGGCGAGCTCGACGAGGATCCGTCCTGCTGGCTGCTCGACCTCAAGGAGCTGCAAGATGGTCGCGCCGTCGTTGGAGATGGTCACATCGCCAATGTCATCGACGAGCATTCTGGGAGCGAGTACAGCGCTCACATCAGCGCTTCTCCCTGACAGCATCTACGCGCGCCTACTCACTTGTCGAGACCGACGGGCCCGAGGCTGCTCTTGACAATGTTGGCAATGGACTGCGCTGCGAGGACATTCTGTGCCCGGATCTCGGCGCCGGACAGCCGCTGCCCGCCCACGAAGAGACCCGACGTGCGCGGGTCGGTGCCGTAGATCGCAGCCATGCTGAGCCGTGCTGTGCTTCCTACCAGGGCGTCCTTGAGGTCGTCGTCGTCGTCGTCGAGGTGATCTTCGCGCCCGTCAGTGCGAAGGTGAGCTTGTCCTCGTCGGAGATTGACACCCTCAGCCAGTCGCCGTCGAGGCCATGGGTATGCTGGACGGTGCGGAAACAGTACCAAGCTCCCTCGCCCCGATGCAACTCACGCTCAGCCCCCATCACCCATCTCGTTGTCGACGATGTCCAAGTCGGCATCGACGGGGTCGGGGATGAGGTCGACGACGACGCGGCCAAGGAGCAGCCGGCATGTCGCAGCGTGAGCCGTCCAGCGCTGGCACGGCCAACGCACCGCCGCCCTCGTTACGGCGCAGTTCCAACCCGAGCACGACGCGCTCATCGCCCCAAGCCGGCGCGAGCTCAGCGGTTCCCGTCGAGGCAGCCCAGAGCCACGCTCAGCGCACTCGCAAGGGAAGCAGTCGGGCGCAGGGTTCCACAGCGGGCGCAGCGGGGCCGTCCTCATCTCCCTCCGCTGGCACAGCAAAACCCAGCTCGATTCGGCGGCGGCAGTCGGCGGTGCCAACGGGATCGAGCTCGACGTCGTCGCCAGTGACGACGGCGACGGCAGCAGGAGCATCAGCGGCGCCAACAAGTCATCCGTGTCCTCAGTGCCGCGATGCGCAGTCCAGCTTCTACTGCGCCCGGTGTCTGTCGGACCAGCTGCGCGCCTATCGATCGCGGGTCAACCGGCTGCGTGCCATCTGCTCAGACGCTCAGGACCGCATCAATGCCATCCTCGGACCCGTGCCAGCATCGCTCGACCCAGCGCACGCCCAAGAAGCCGACACAGCTCCCACGGCAAGACGGAGAAGCTCCGGACTCGGCTCTGCCCATGGCGGTGGGGCGGACCATGGGCTGGCCGCAACCGTCACGTTGCAGCGTCCTCAGCTCGCATCGCACTCGAGCCGTGGCCCGAGCCAGGCGCCAAGCATCAACGACGACCACGACTACGCGTACGCGTCTGTGCTCCCCGACCCGTTCGGAGAGCCAGGCTCAGAGTACTCGTACTCGATCAGTGGCCATTCGTCCTCCACCATTCCCAGTCCATCGACACAGACGTCGTTGCCACCAATCCTCCCTCATCGCTACGGGCAACTGTCCAAGGCATCGCACATCGCACGCACTGCCCGTGCTGAAAGGGCACAGCTCTTGCTCAGACTGCAAGCAGCGCGTGTAAGCCTATCAGAGACTCGACAGCGCGTGGCCGAACTCGACGAGCAGAAGTCCTCAAGGCGGCAGACTCTGGATCGGAGGAGGAGCAATCTCAGCCAGGCCAGGCAGCTCGCAAGCACGGAAGCTCAGAGCGGCGAAGAGCTCACTACCAAAAGCAGCTCAGCTCGGGCTACAGCTAGCGATCGTCAAGATCAGGAGAAGATTGTAAGGCGGCCACTTCGATTCGCGTCAGAGGAGCTGGGCGGCCGGATCCGCAGCACACAGGTTCAGATCAAAATGCTTCAGAAGGAGAATAAAGGCCTGATGGCCGAGCTCAGCAGGTGAGTTAACCGTCGGGAGCTGTGACAGTACTTGATCTGACCCAGTCTCCTGCTTTACACAGGACGAGAGCAATCCTTGCGCGCGAGGCATTTTCCCTCTTCCTCGTCGCGCCGGCCTCCTCGAGCCAAGCAAGCAAGCCATCGAATCGCCTCTCACAGGCCTGGACCGGCTTCGGAAGCTCGCCACTCAACTTCCTTCCCGACAATATGCCGGCTGCGTTCGTCTCTCCGCTTCGACGACCCGGAGTCGATGGCCGTCTCACTACGGCCGGTTTGCGCCCGGCCACGGCGACGACGACGACACCACGATCCTCGGGCGGCGCTACGCCCGCTTCGAGCTCGTCCATCTCCCCGAGCTGGACGATTGTCAACCTGCCCCTTGCCAGTCCCTTGGACGTGCGCAAGTACCCACGGGAGGACATCAATGGGGCCTTGAGCTATACCGCTCTGCTCTTGCAACTGCTGAGCGCGTATCTAGGCATCTTGATGCCGTTCGTCATTGAGAGTCAGGGCGGCCGCAACATCATCATGCCGAACGAGCTTTGGTCGGGGACGGGTGCCAAGTACGTTTGCGCCGTGCGTTACACTCGCCCCTTTTGATCGAGCTGACTTTAGTCTTGCCCTTGCCCTGACAGAAAACACATCATACAACTCAGCGAAGCCGCATACGACGCGCTCAAGACGCTGTCCCTCCCCGGCGCCGACCGCGGCTCCGACCCGACCGGGGCCTCCTCCGCCTTTGGCCTCGGCGCCTCGGCGCTGTCCGTGCTCGAGTCGTTTGTGCAGTTGCCGAGTACGGCGAGGCTTACGGCGATGCTGGGTCCCGTCGGCTTGGACGGCTCGCCGACACAGGCTGGCTCGGCGGCGGCGGGCGCTTCGGCGCTCCTCAGCGGCGGCGAAGGGACAATCAAAGGGTCGGGCACCGGAGCAGGAGCGGGAGCGGGCGACACGGCCGCCGTCGACGAGTACGTCTCCGTCCTTTCGATGCTCTCCTACAACGCAGCCTACCTCGCCCATGTCCAAGGCGTGCGCGTCGACCTCGTCGCGGCCGCTACCAGCCCGCTCGCGCTCCTCGCGCGCGCGATGAGTAGCACCAACAAGACGCTGGGCGTGCGGGCGCATGGGACGTACGCTTCCGAGGTGCATATTCGGAATTTGGGGAGGAATGATATCGAGTGGGGACAGGTGAGGCTTGTGCTGGATCCCTACCGCGGTGGTGGCGGGGCTGGGGGTGGGAGCGGCGGGAGCGCTGGAAGGGAAGGGACGATGGCAAGAGCGAGCAAGGGGACGGCGGCGCCGGCGATGCTCAGCACGGCGGGCCGTGGGCCTTCCTCGGATCGTCGCGCTATGGCGAGGCCTAGTGGGAGCGGCAAGCACGGCTCCAAGGCGGAGGAGCGCGGCGGTAGTGGCGGAGGCGGTGGCGACGATGATTGGGACGTCGTCTGAGGGCGGGCTAGCGTGTCGCTCCCTACCTTCTCTGTGTATCCTTTCCAGCTGTATCTACCTGTACCATTGCACCTTCCCGAACAAGCTGGCGCCCGTCCGTCTGGCAGTCAGAGCATTCCCTCTTGCATTGAGATACGATACGCGCCTGAGAGAGACGGCATCGTCATTGCCCGGCATCGAAGACTTCGGCGTTGCCGCACATGTTCTTGTACTGGGTTACGAGTTGCGTCAGTCCGGGTCAGGCCCGTACCATTAAGAAGCTGTGTTCAGTGCTCACCTCGGACAGGGACATGTTGGCCACGGCGAGATTGGCGCACTGTAAAGAAGCCCATCCAGCGTCAGCTGCCAGCGCTCAAAGACGGTATGGCATAAGATGATGCTCGTGTGTATGTACGCACCACCTCGATGAGCGACCCGGGCGCACACCGCATCGAATCGAGCACCCTCTCGCCCTCGGCGCCCCTCGCGTTGACCTCGAGCACGAGCACGCTCCCGTCCCCGTCCCGCGTGCGCGCATCGGCAATGACGATGCCGCCGTTGGCGTACTTGCCCTTCACTTCTTCGTCCCCGTCCCCGTCCCCCCCGTCGTCGCCCTCCTTGGCGGACGAGGCGGAGGAGGAGGAGAAGAGCGTCGAGAGGGCATGCGAAACGAGGCCCTCCTGCCCCTCCTTCTTCCCGCACTCCACCGCCTTGTCCCCGACGGGATGCAAGCGCGGGGGCACGGGCAGGACCTGGTCCCACAGCCCGCTCTCCTCGGGCGCGACCTCGCCCGAGGTGACTTCCTTGATGTACTCGGTCGAGCGGATCTGGGCGAGCAGCCGGTCGAGTTGGGGTGGGGAGAGCGGGGCGAGGTTGTAGAGCGGGATGGAGAGGTTGGACATGCTGGCTCTCCTTGTCCTTGTCCTTGTCCTTGTGCTTCTGCTCGTTCCTTGGGGGTTGCTTGGGCTGGCCTTGATGATCGAGATGGTGGTAAGGTCGAGCTCGATGCTGGAATCGACGGTGGCGTTGGAAAGGTGCACGGTTGCCTTCGTCCGTGCGCAAGATGCTGATCATGGTGCAGTTAGTCTAGTCTAAGAGCCTCGCTCATGACTCTCCTTCCATCGATGTCAAGGATACCATTTGATTGGACGCGGATCAGACTAGCTACGTGATGAGAGCCGTGAGAGGGGTGTTCAAAGAGCATCAAGGGTGGGGCTTGGCCTCGGGAAAGGAGGTTGCACTTCTAAGGGGAAGGATACGCGTCGGGGCAGGCGCCTTGTCGCGGCTGATGATTGGAACTTGACCGAATCATGCCGTGTACGTCGACGCGCTCACGTTGCCACCGCGGCCCGTCCAGTTGATGTGCACAGGCTGGCCCGCAGGCAGCTTGGCATTCTCCTTGCCCGGCAGGACGAGGAACGTGTGCGCGCCAAAGTAGTCGCGCTGCGCCTGGATCATGTTGGCGGGCAGACGCTCGGTGCGGTAGCCGTCGAAGAAGGCCAGCGCAGTCGAGAAGGCCGGCGTGGGGATACCCCACAGGATGGCCTGGGCAATGACGCGACGCCAGCCGTCCTGGGCGGCGTGGATCGCCTTGTTGAAGAAGTCGTCGAAGAGGAGGTTCTCCAGGTCGGGCTTCTTCCTGAACGCGCTCGTAATGTCCTTGAGGAAGACGGAGCGAATGATGCAGCCACCGCGCCACATGAGCGCAATGGCCGGGTTGTTGAGGCTCCAGTTGTACTCCTTGGCTGCCTCGCGCATGAGCATGAAGCCCTGGGCATAGGAAACAATCTTGCTCGCGTACAGCGCCTGCTCGAGGTCCTTGACAAACTGCGCCTTGTCGCCCTCGAAGGGCTTGGGCGTCGGGCCCGTCAGCGCCTTGGACGCGCGTACACGCTCCTCCTTGAGCGACGAAAGGCAGCGCGCAAAGACGGCCTCGCCGATCAAGGTCACGGGCTGGCCGAGGTCGAGGGCGTTGATTGCGGTCCACTTGCCGGTACCCTTCTGGCCGGCGCTGTCGAGAATCTTGGTGACAAGGGGCTCTCCGTCGTCGTCGTTGTACTTGAGAATGTCGCGCGTGCTGATGGCGGCCAGGAAGGTTCAGAGATGTGTTCATGGTCTGATCGCGGTCGTGAGCACTCACATTTCGATAAGGAACGAGTCGAGGACACCCTTGTTCCACTCTGTGAAAATGTCGGCAATCTCGCCCTCCTTGAGGCCGAGGCCGCGCTTGAGGATGTCACTGTATGGCGGGGAAAGACGCGTCAGTTCTCCGGTGGAAAGGACGCGTCGAGGAGAAGGCAGCACGTACTATGCCTCTGCGATAAGCTGCATGTCGCCATACTCGATACCGTTGTGGACCATCTTGACGTAGTGACCGGCGCCGGTCTGTCCGACCCAGTCACAGCATGGCTCGCCATCAGACTGGGCTGCGGTCTTTTGGAAGATCTCCTTGATCTCTGGCCAGGCGGCGTCGGAGCCACCGGGCATGAGGGAGGGACCGTGACGGGCACCCTCCTCGCCACCGGAGACACCGGAGCCGACGAAGAGGAATCCCTGCTTCTCGAGGGCCTCGCAGCGGCGAATCGAGTCTGGGTAGTGGGAGTTGCCACCGTCGATGATGATGTCACCCTTCTCGAGGTGGGGCACGAGCTGGTCGATGAAGGCATCGACGGCGGAACCAGCCTTGACGAGGAGGATCATCTTGCGGGGCCGCTTGAGCTTCTTGACAAACTCCTCGATGGAGTGTGCGCCAACGACCTTGGTGCCTGGAGGGTAAAGAAGACGGGTGAGCATGGCAAGGAGGCAAGTCGCCGCAGGGATCGAGGAGAATACTGACCCTTTGCCTCGTTGTTGAGGAAGTCGTCCACCTTGGAGGTGGTGCGGTTGTAGGCGCAGACGACGAAGCCCTTGTCGTTCATGTTCAGAATGAGGTTCTGGCCCATAACGGCGAGGCCGATCAGGCCAATGTCAGCACTGCCCCAGCCATTGCCCAGGAGGCACGATAGACAGGACGAGCGCGCACACAGATGGACAGCAAGGTCAGCAACTGACGCGCCCAACGTCCAGCACGCTGCTTTACTCACACTGCCTCGGACATGTTGGCGTGGATGGTGCTGCTGCTGGGTGTCGATCTGGTGAGACTGAGGTGGGCGAGGATCGACGAGAGACGGCTGCGTATCGACGTCGTCGTTGTCGTGGTGATCGATGGGTCTGCTCACTGGCAGGAGCGCGGCGTCCTGTATGAAGGAGCAGGGGAGGATCAGGAGGGGCAGGCGGAGGAGATGGTCGTCGTCGTCGAGGAGGAGGAGGAGGATGACGAGGACGAAGAGGGCATTCATTTGCTGATATGGGCATCGATGCGTATCGCCCACCCACCTCACCGCCGCGCACAGTCCACGATCCCTCACCAGTCACTACCCGAGTTAACGCCGGCTTCTACGCAACTCGGAGTCGCGAGAGTCGTGCACCGTAAGCCGTTCCATGCTGATGCCGTTCTTGTAGCCTGTTCGAACGGATCCCCGAGTTGAGACCTACGAGTAAGGGCCTGACGCGAGCAGCGAGCTCCGCGTTGTACGAGATCCCCCACCCAGCCTGGGCCACACGGAGGACCACGACGCCCCCAAGAAGCCCCCAATCGACCCTGTCCTCGTCGCCGTCATCGTCGTCGGCAGCGGCCAGGCAGAAGGCGCCGTGCAAGAAGGACCCGCGCGCGCGCGCGAGTGCAACACCCACCACCCAGGAGCGGGGTGCCCAAGTCATCCATTGTCAGCCATTGCCCCCATGGACACCTCGACAGCGCAATAGCCAGCCATCCTCCCGGGCCGGCTCAAGAACGACGAACACGCGGCTCTTCTCACTCAGAGGCGCTCGCATCCATACGCGCAGAGTGCGCCCCTATGGCGCCGCGCTCAGCGACGGCGACGCGTCGAGCGGCCATCTCGACCTTGGAGGCCCTCAACGCCAGCCTCGAGCGCCGCTTCCGGAGACACGGTCGATATGTCTCCCGCCATCAGATCAGCGTCCTCCTGCTATGCAGTCTGGTCATCACCTCCCTCTTCTACCCAGCCGTCGGCATCTACTTTTGGTCCTCCAAGGGCGGGCCAGGCGTCACCCGCGGATCGGCAGCGTCCGTATGGCGCAGTCTCTCCACCCCCTTCATCGACAGCTTCATATCCAGCGGACGCAAGCACCACAACTCGATCCGCGACCTGCGCATGATCTGGGACGATGCCAACGACCTCCGCGCCCTCGACGCCAAGGACGCGCGCGCCCTCTTTGGAAGCTCGCCTCAGGCGCCCGACACGTCGATTCACCACCCCCTCTTCCCATACGGAGGTCTGCCCAACCATCAGCATCACCACGCGGACAGCAAGGACGCACAGCACAAGCCATCCGACCCTTCATCGCCGTCGTCTCCCAAGCCAAGAAGGCCATCGTGCCGGTCCGTGCGCGTCGAGCACGTCTTTGTCACCACCGACGATGTTCTCACCGGTCAAGCCCACCGCTTCGGTGTGCTCGAGCCCCGCATCTTGTCCTCCGCGCTACGGCTGCAATCGGCCATCGAGCGTATCCTGCGCGAGCGGGATGCGAGCAAACGGCAGGCGATGGCATCGACTGCCTTCAGGATACCAGAATGTGCGCGCGTGCATCGGATCGAGGACCTCTTTGCGGACATGGAGCCACTGCCAAAGGGTTGCCCAGAGGAGCAAGAAGTACAACGGGTCCAGGTTCGCGACGCGCCTTGCTTAACCCTGTCGCCCAACGACTATTGGTCTGGCGACATGCAGGCCCTCCTCGCCGATGCCACGCCGACACGGACGGTGCTGCAATCGTCGCGGAACACCACGGAACGGACCATCCCTCTACGCATCAGCACGACATTGGCAGGTCGTTGGCATCTCTTCCGCAAGCTCCCACGCGCAGAGCATCTGGCCATGACCTTCTTCTTGGAGGACGAGCATGCGGGTGAGGAGTGTGCTCAACTTGAGGAGCGCACAGCCTCCTCTCAGTGCCTTGCCTCCGGCGGCAGGATCAACTCGAGTCATCGGGCATGGATGCAGATGCTTGCCAATGTGACGGCGGGTCAGGTCACCATCATACCTTCGGAGCACGAGGAAGCCAAAGAGCTCCTTCTACAGGTGAGATGGCCACGCGTCTAATCTGGTCATATCCTTATGCTGACCTTAGCTCTGAACTCTTCACCAGTTCACTCCCGAGAACCCTCGAGCAGGCATACCCGCTAGCAAGCTCCTCCTCCTCGCAGGCTACTTTGGCCTCGCCGCGTACTTGGCCCGCGGTCTCTCCAAGATCCGCAACGTCCATTCGCGCTTCGGGATGATGTTCACCTGCATCACCGAGCTGTGCATCAGTCTCATCACGAGTGTCAGCATTTGCGCGTTGCTCGGCGTCCGACTCACGCTCCTACCATGGTGAGCATCGGGTTTCATAGCTCCGGGATGATTGTAAAACAGGTAGCTGACCCGGGGCCTTCCTTCCATCAGGGAGATCCTACCCTTCGTAATCGCCGTCGTCGGCTCGGAGCACATGTTCAACCTGACAGCCGCCATCGTCGACACGCCCGTCGACCTGCCCGTCGCCTCTCGGGTCGCCATCGGCCTCAGCCAAGCCGGCATTCCGATCCTCATCACCGTCCTCTCGGACGTGCTCCTCCTCGGCACGATGGCAGGCTCGATTGGAGTTCGCGCGGTGCACGAATTCTGCATCTTTGCGATCTGCAGTTTGGTCATCGACTTCTTCATGCAAATGACCTTCTTCGTCACGGTACTCAGCATCGATTTGCAGCGCCTGGAGGTGAGTGGTGTCTTCTCACGGACAGGTCACCAAGCCTCTTACTGACTAGGAAGGGCATTCTCTGCAGTTGGCCGATGTTCTTGCCCAAGGCGGGAGTGTGCCGGCGCCTCCAGCCCTGGTATCGCAACAGAACGGCGTACACCCAGCGTCGTCGACCGCGCTTGCCAAACGTGACGGCGCGGTGACCCAGCGATTCGCACGACGGAGTTCCACCTCATTAAGACGCTCGAGCTCGCTCATCCAAAAGGGCGGCCGAGCTCTGTGGCGCGCCCGGACGGCGCGGACGGCCAGTCTGTCACTTTTGATGGGCCTCATGTTCGGTATCTACCTCTACTACGGCACTGGCTACCCTCAAGCTCCCGACTTTCCGTATCCGGCTCAAGGCTCGGCGCCCCTGATGCCGTCGCCGATGGCCGACGGTGTGGACGGCGCGGTGGCGAGCCATGGCTTTGACCCGCTCGCGCATCTCTCTCCAAGTCCGGAAGAGGCGCAGGCGATCATCCAAAGGCTTCGGATGCCATGGTGGATGTCCTCGCCGTCAGGGCCGTTCTGGCATGCTCTCAATCCCAGGGGCGCACCCAAGGTTCACGTCTTTGTCGAACCATGGACGATTCTCAGTCTTCGATCCGCCCACCCGCACTTCCATGGCCCGACGAGCAAGTCCTTTGCCGTCTGGGCGCTGTTCCGGCCGAGAATTAGGGCCATCATCTGGTTCTTGAAGGTGGTCATCTTGCCCATCACGGGCACGACGACGCTCCTCTTCTTCTTGCTACTGTACCTCCTCAAGGACACCGATCTTCTCGACGCCCAGCGCGGCAAGGACGAGGCGGAGACGGACACGGATCGGAGCGATGACGAGATGGATGCTCGCGATCTGGCGCCTAGCCTCGAGCTGACATACACGGTGGCAAGCTCACGGCATGCCAGCGATATCGTTCTCACCGCCGCAAGCCAGGCCTGGGTCGCTAGCATTGACGCCGATGGCAAGCTATCGTACTGGCGGTATAGCCGTAGCAAGGTCATCTCGCCTACCTCTGTCAAGCACTCTTCGTACGCCGGTGCGGATGGCGCAAGACCTACTGCGCTTGCCATCACCTCTGCTGGCGGACTGGTCACCATTGGTCTCGCCGATGGACGGATATGCTTGGTGGCGCTCAGCACGGGCAAAGTACTGCGCTCGACCTCGCCCAAGGACGAGTCCATCCCACAGCCAAACCTACCCGTCCAGCACATCACAATTCACGATGGCGATGGCGAGCAAGCCAACGTCTTCATCGTGTCGCAATACCGCGACGGATCGGCATGGCGCTGGTCCGTCGACCCCATCGTACCGACTTGCATCGTACCTTCAAGGAGTACATGTCGGTGGCAAGCATTCGACGTCACGATGTGCGCTCCTGCTCTGGACAATGCCGGACATACGGTCCCTCGCCTCTTCGGCTTTGCCTCGTCCGACTCGCAGCTGGAACTCCGAACGTGCAGCGTCGAGCAAGATGACAGCGTCAAGACGTTTAGCTGTGCGCAGACGCAAGGCCGCCTGATACGCTGTGCTGCGCTGGCCCCGCTGACGACGATGCACAAGGGCGGCACCGCTCTACCTCAAGAGGTGCTGAGCCTCATCACGGGTTCCTCGGACGGCATCGTCGACGTGTGGGACCACAACTCGGCCACGCATTTGGGTACCATCGAGCTTGGGCAAGGTCCCATCGTCTCACTCAGGGTCATCGAGGAGCGCGAACGGGGCACGACGCTAGTTTGCGCCTCGATGAGCTCCTCGATCGCCGTGCTCAGGCTTTCGTACGGACCTCTCACGGATGGGACGATTACGGCTTCTGTGTCGCAGAGTAGCGCAGGCGGTTTGCCACCCACGCCGACGACGAGTGGCGTGCATCGAACCCCCGCTGGGATCAAGTATGCCTCGCCGAGCTCGATCGTCGTCCCATCGTCGGCGGCGCTGAGCCTCTCACCAAGCGGCCACAGTCTCAACCTCCCCCCGCCGCCCTTCGAGACCTACCGTCTGAGCGGGCACAACGGCAGCGTCAAGTACCGCCGATCAAGCAGCTACGGCGGCCACGGTCGGAACGGGAGCTACTTTGGCAGCGAGGTCGGGTCGACGTCGCTTTCGAGCTCGGCGCTGGGTGTGCACGATGCGATCGATCCGCTCTCGTCGAGTCCTGGCGAGCCGCCGCTTGCCTTGCCTGTGCTGAGCCCTTCGACGGCGACGGCGGCGGCGGCGGCGTCACAGCCCATCGTGATTCAGGATCTGGGCCGGATCATCAATGAGCGCGGTGTGGTCGAGGTGGTCAAGCAGAGCGTGTTCATTGGCGTGCGGCGCCGTTATGGCTTGTCCTCGCAGTCTTACGGCGGCGGGTCGAGGACACGAAGTATGGACTCAACGTCAAGTGCGAGCGCAAGCACGAGCAACGCGCGCTGGGAGGCTTGGTCGCTCGATACGAGTCGCGGCGCCATCGAGACGCACGACGGCATCATCGACGTTGTCGCGTGCGAGCTCGACCTGGATACGTACGGCGAGGGCCCAATCAAGCTTGGCGGTGTCCTCTCGCGTCTAGCACCGTCAGACGGGCCCAAAGCCTCGTCCTCAGCGGGAACAGGAACGGGTTCGGGCACGGGCACGGCAAGAGACCCGCCATCCACCACCTCCTCTCGTCGTCGCGAGCTCCCACCCGCCTTCTTCCAACGCGGTAGCACGCGCGACCACCTCCCACCCCAACTCGCCGCCGCCTTCGAGCCCGCGCGCTCCTCGAGCGCATGGAACATGCTCTCCTTTACGCGCTTGCACAGCGTCCACGAGCTCGTCACCTCCACGCCCGTCGTGGCGCTCGCATTTGGCAATGTGAGTGCCACGCTCGCGGTGAGGATCTGCGAGCCTTTGGCGCTGTCCTCTCTCGGTTCGGCGGCGGGGAGCAAGAGGGTCAGCGCGCGGCGGAAGCGCAGATGATCTCGCGGTACTCGCGCGACCTTGATTCGACGCGGCGGACAGACATTCATCAGGACGTAGCAGAAGGGCCGCCCTCTTCTCTGGACCTCACTACACTTACCTAGGACTTGTATATAGCAACAGCATCGTCTCCCCTTCAGCTTAGGCACACACACACACACACACACCACTCAACTCTTTGTTCACCTTGTACCAACGCAATGCACCTCAGTCCATACTGCTACCGTGAGAAGGACTGCGATGCTGTGCATTGCGGCAGTTTGCTACCCGTGACTAGGCTCCAGAGGAAGCGGCTATGCGGACGTGAGGAAGCCCTTGAGCGCCAGACCCACATTTTGTACGTCGATGCTGTTGGAGGAAGCCTGTCAGCAAGGCGAGAACTCCAACAGTGCTGTAGCCAGCCAAGGTGCCGTACTCACAGGAAGGAATCATGCCCATGCGGCGCATCAATCTCAAAGTACGTGACCCGCTCATTCCCATTCATCCTCAAGCACTCTGCAATCTCGCGCTGCTGCTCGACGGGGAAGAGGATGTCCGACTGGACGCCGATGATGAGGATGGGCTTGGCGCGCAGGTTGGCCAGGCCGCGGGCGAGGGAGGGGACGTAGGCGTGGGCGGCGTAGGAGGAGAGGGTGGAGATGTGTGGCCGTGGGCGGGTGCGCGTGCGCGTGGGGGGCGATTGTGCGCTGGACGCATCGTCTGTGAGTGGAACCTCGGCGCCGCCGCCCTCGTCCTCCTCTTTAGCCTCAGGGTGATCCGGCCCCCAGATCTCTCGCGCGTTCTTGCGCCGTCTCCGCCGCAGGTCCGCCAGCGCGTGGTCGCTCATGTCGAAGAGGTCCATCGCCTTGCTGATGTAGATGAGCGAGTTGGCGTCGTACTTGAGACAGAAGGACTCGCCTTGGTGGTCGATGTAGGTCTCGATCAGGAAGTCGGGGCATAGCGCTGGGTCGAGCTCGAGGTCGGGACGAGGCTCGTTGGGCGCTACGCCACCGGGCGAAGGCGAAACCGAAGGGCTTGACTCGGCTGGTCTTCGACGTTGTCGGCCGAAGCGCTGCTCCCATTCGGGTCCGGAACGGTAGGTGATGGTGGCGATTTGGCGGGCGAGCTTCATGCCCGTGTGCGGCGGTATCCTGTCTGGCCCGTAGTATGCGCCGCGGTTCCAGTTGGGATCTGACATGAGGACTGTAGAGGCGTTGGTCACCGTCAGCTCCATCAGGTTGAGAAGCTCAGGTCAAGGTTCGACTCACCACTGCGTTGAGCATATCGAAGGGCGATGCTCCCGGGCGCGCTGCGAGCACACCCACTGATGCTGACGATGCGTTCGACCCGGTCCGGGTAGAGATGACCAGCGGCGATGCTCTGCATGCCGCCCATGGAAGAGCCGACGGAAGCGTAGAGCTTGGGGATTCCGAGATGGTCGAGGAGGAGGAACTGGGCGCGGATCATGTCGAAGAGAGACAGGATTGGGAAGCGCGTTGCCCATCGCTCGACGGGGTCTTGCTGTCCAACGGAGGCGGACGCCGAGGCGGCAGGTGTGGTTGAGGATGATGACGGCGCGTCGTTGTCCACGGTGACGGGATAAGGCGACGAGGGACCCGTGCTGCCGTAGCACCCACCGAGCACATTGGTGCAGATGACAAAGAAGCGATTCGTATCGATGGCCTTGCCGGGCCCAATGAAAGCCTGCCACCATCCCGGCTGTGGGTTGGCCTCTGTTGCGGCGGCGTGACTGCTGGCGCTGAGGCCGGTGTGGAGCAGGATGACATTGTCGCGGGCTACGTTGAGGGTGCCCCACGTCTCGTACGCAATGGTGAACCCGGTGGGGAGCAGACCGCCGTAGTCGAGGAGGAAGGGCTCCGTGTAGACAAAGGTGTCGTAGCCGGACACGATGTTGGCATACGCGGGCTCGGGCACGGCGGCGTGGGCGGCGTCGTTGTGCGAGGAGCTGCCCTGGCCGCCCAGTGATGCTCCGGAGGCAGCATCGAGGGCCGGTGCTTGCGCTCGCAGCCGCTCAGCGCGCGCCTCGTTGGCGTCGACGCAGGGGAAGCTGACCGTCTTCGCTATCGACGATGCCGCAGTAGTGGCCTTGGCCCTGACCTCGCCGCCGTCCTCGAGGGCAGCGCGGACAGAGGTCGAGGTGCTCAGCGCTCGATGCACTTGCTGTGGTACACGCGCTCCCTGCTTGATGCCGCGCAACACGGCGCCCACCACGGGCCGCGACATGGACCTTGACCTCGGCGTTGGCCTCGACGGCGGTGTTGTTGTTGCTGGAGGAGATGGCCGTCGGTGGGAAGGACGCCGATCGGCATTGCGGACACCACGTCTTCTCCGGCCGGAAGGCGTCGATGGCGGCATGGCGCACGGGCAAGTCGTGATGCTCCTTCTCACCTCGACGGCGAAGACGCCATCGACAGCATCGTCCATGCCGAGCATCTCGACGACGACGACGACGACGACGACGACGACGACGACGACGACGACGTCGACGACGTGGACGGCGTGAGAGCTTCACAAGCGCATCACACAAGTATCAAGGCGCAACACCATCTCAAGTCATCGGCGGAACACCATCTCAAGGCCATCCTCACCGACCTCAAAAAGCACCCCAACATCCTCCTGCTTAGCATAGTCAAGCATGGTTCAGTGAGTACGTTACTCTCCTCGATGTTGACAGCCCAGCGCTGACGATGTGCCTGTCCTGCAGCGCCGACGCAGCCTCCATCCCAGACGGCGTCAAGACCAAGGCGCAGTTCTATGACCATCTCGCCAGCGGACTCGAGTCGCTCCTCGGCGGTCAGCGCAACTGGGTCTCCAACCTGTCCAACGCGAGCTCCATCATCTACGCCTCCCTGAACCGCTTCCCAGCCTGGGCAGGCGCGTCGGACAAGAGCGAGCCGCCCAAGCCGATCAACTGGGCAGGATTCTACCTGCTCTCGCCCTTCTTCCCAGGGCCGCCACTGCCCGTCAAGCGGCCCACGCTCCTGCTGGGACCCTTCTGCGGGCTGCCGGCCTGTCAGCAGATCCAGAGCGTACCCGGTCGGGGCGTCTGCGCTGATGCGTCGACCAAGCTGCCGCCCCGGGCGCTTCGCGTAGACGACACCGAGGCATATCGTGAGTAGGCTTGAGAGAAGCTCGTGCGCACAGCCCCACCAACGCGATGACCCCTCGTCTTTCACTCCTCCCACAGCCGGCCACATTGCTTGCGACTCTGCGTCCAAGTCGGAGATCGTCGTGCCCTTGGTCGTGTCGCGGTCCAAGCTATCACCCCAGTATCAAGAAGCCCTCGCCCGCGCCTCGGCAACCGGCAACGGCGCCTCCTCTGGCAGCGGCGACGCAGACGCTCTCGCATGGGGTGGACGAGGCGATGGCGACGATATCATCATCGGCGTGCTCGACATCGACTGCGAGGCGCTCAATGGCTTCGACGAGGAGGACGAGCGCGGGCTCACGCGCATCGCGCAGATCGTGTCCGACGCGTGCGACTGGTGACCCGTCCACCTTGCGCTTCTGGACCATCGCCTGCAACATAGACATCTTGCCATTGTACTTCCTACCTCGACCTCGCGCCTTGGGGCCTTTCCGATGCGCCTTCTCGAGCTGACTGCTGAGAAGGTCGTGAGATGGTCCGTGTGTCCCGTGCTCTCAACATGGAGAGAGCACGAAACGTTCTGCGCTCGGTCGCCGATGTTGCTCCTCGCTGTCAAGAGAGGACGACGTCCATCTCCTTATCCTCGTCCTCAGAGGTGCAAAGGACGATGCCGCCGTCATCGCTGTGGAAGCCGCTCTTCCGCTCAGGCACGACCACGCCAGCAACGCAGTCGCCGCCCACGACGTCGCCCAGTCCGCTCGGCCAGCAGCAGCCCATCACCGCCGGTGCGTCGGAGAGCCAAGACGATGTCAACGCGAGCTCGACGGAATCAGCAGCTGGTACGGTCGCCGGTGTCGGTGGCGCCGCGTCCGACTCGTCCTCGCCCCCGCCCACGCCGACGGCCACGACGGGCGGACCGGGCAGCTCGCATCGTGGCGACTGGAGCCGGAGCAGCCAGTCGAGCATGACCCCACGCACGACACCCTCCCACGGACCTTCGTCGGCCGTGAGCCTCAGCAGGAGCATGCAAGACATGTCCCTCGGTGCTGCTGCTTTGCCTCTCGGATCGGTGCCAATGGTCGCAGGCGGTAGCGGCGACACGGAGAGCGTGCGCTCCCTCAGCGCGGATCGCTCCAAAGGTGAGAGCGCGACAACGGGCAGTCAGGACGAGTCCGAAGGTCCGATCGAGCTGCTCATCGAGATGGGTCATGACCCCGAGAGCGCAGCAGCCGCAGCGAGTGCCAATGCGTCCTCGTCGAACTGGAACAGCTCCAACGCGCGCGCCTCGTCCATGCCGGCTTCGTCCGCCGAACATCATGCATTCGGCTCCCTGGGTGCCTCGTCTGGCGGACCGCTGAGCTTGTTGCGCAGAGAACGAGATCGGAGCGTCGACAGTCGAGGAAGCGACAGCACACCTCGCGGTCGGGACCGTGTCATTGCCAGCGGCGGTAGCAGCAGTGCCCTTGCTGTTGAGCGCGAAGGCAGCGTCGTCTCCAAGCCCGTCGTCATTCTCGGCGTCGCGGCCATGGATCGAAAGGCGCGCTCGAAGCCAATGCAAAACATCCTCAACAGGCTCATGGCGCACAAAGATGTCGATATCCAGATCGTCATGTTCGGCGACAAGACGCTCATCGACGAGCCGCCAGAATCGTGGCCCGTCTGCGATGTCCTCATCTCCTTCTTCAGCTCCGGCTTCCCCATCGACAAGGCGATCGCGTATGTCGACCTCCGCAAGCCGATATGTGTCAACGACTTGCGTTGTCAAAAGGTCCTGTGGGACCGGCGCACCGTTCTCGCCATCCTCGACAAATGCGGCGTGCCCACACCGCGCCGTATCGAAGTCGATCGCGACACGGGCCCGGTCTTCGAGTACGAAATTATGCGTGATCTCAAGAAGAGGCTCGGCATCACTTTCAAGCCGCGCTCGACTACACACGAGGTCAGGCTCAAGGACGAAGATACCATCGTCGTCGACGGCAAGGAGATGAAGAAGCCCTTCGTCGAAAAGCCGGTCAGTGGTGAAGATCACAATATACACATATACTTTTCCAAGAAGCAGGGCGGTGGCGGGCGGCGGCTCTTCAGGAAGGTGGGCAATAAGTCGTCGGAATTCGATCCCAACCTCACCGAGCCGCGACTGGACGGAGGCTCGTACATTTACGAGGAGTTCCTTGCTGTCGACAATGCCGAGGACATCAAGGTATACACCATCGGACCGTACTTTGTACACGCTGAGACTCGCAAGTCGCCAGTCGTCGATGGCGTCGTCAAGCGTAACCCGACGGCAAGGAAATTCGCTACATAACCAAGTTGTCGAAGGAGGAGGTCAAGATTGCCACCAGCATCAGCAAAGCATTCAAGCAGAACATTTGCGGGTTCGACTTGCTTCGTGTTGCGGGCAAGTCGTATGTGATTGATGTCAATGGCTGGAGCTTTGTGAAGGGAAATGACTACTACTATGGTGAGTCTCTGTCATGCCCTCGTCTTAGTTGGATGCCAGGCTGACCATCAGTCATTCACAGACCGCTGCGCGGAGATATTGGGCAAGTTCTGCAAGACGCACATCCCGACGCGACCTCAGCCCTTCCCGTCCTCCATGTCGACGAGCGCCTCGGGCCTCGGGCTCGGCGTGGGTGGTGTCGCTGGACGTCCGCCAAGCAGCGCCAGCAACTATCGTCAATTTGGATCGCCCAACGCGCCTCATCACAGCGCTGCCGGCAGTGCAACTGGCACGTTTGGCGAGAAGGAGCCGTCGAGCTGGCAGCTCAAGGCGAATGTCACTGTCTTCCGTCATGGTGATCGCACGCCGAAGCAAAAGGTGAGTGTCCAATCACCTGCTCAGCCTGCCAGGGCTGTCACTCACGCTGTCTTGTCGCAGTTGAAACGGTCGTTTAAGGTCAAAGATCCCTGGACGGCTCCTCTCCTCGCTCTGCTTCAAGGTCGGCGCGAGGAAATCATCCTTCGCGACGGTCTCGAGCTCGTCTCCGACGCAGCGGCCGAAGCGCTCCGCTTGCCTGGCGCGAATAAGGAAGACCTCGAGCTCGTCATCGAGGTCATCAACCGCAAGAAGTCGTTCGATGGGACCAAGGTTCAGATCAAGCCCAGCTTCCAGAAGGATCGTGAGGATGGCGAGCTTGAAAAGGTTCAACTGATCATCAAGTGGGGCGGCGAAGTAAGTGTACAGCTCCCTTACTTGTTTGGTTCACAAGCAGGCTGACATGTTTCCTTTACAGTTCTCTCACGCCGCCAAGTACCAGGCGAAGGACTACGGACTCGCGATGAGGAGGGATATGATGATCATGAACGAGGCAGCATTGCGGAACACGACGGTAAGGAATGCCTGGCGCGCCGGCCCACAGTTACTGGGTTCATATCGCTTCTCTTCGCTATGCAGGTCTACACGAGCTCGGAACGCCGCGTCACAGCAAGTGCAGACCTCTTTACCGCCTCGTTTTTGTCGGATCCCAGCCAGCCTGATGCCGAACCCATCAACATGACCATTGACCGAGCTCTGCTCGACGACAGCAACGCCGCCAAGGAATGGATGGACAAGGTCAAGAAGAGACTCAAGGCTTCCCTCAAACCTGACCCGGAGAATGCGAGCGAGAAGCCCGACTTTTGGCCCGAGGGGCTCGGTAGCCCGTCGCAGTTGGTGGCCAAGGTCGGGCATCTGATCAAGATTCTGAGCGGGTTCGTACGGGCCAACTACGAGCGTTTGGACGTCGACAGGATTCAACGCAAGTGGTGCACGCACGAGACGCCGGCGCTGTTCAGAGAGCGTTGGGAGAAGTGAGTGCTCGGTCCTTTCGCTTTTAGAAGGATTATCACTGACAGTGGTCTTGGACGTGCAGGCTGTTCAATGACTTTGAAGACAGCCCTTACGACCCATCCAGAGTAAGTTGACCACGTCATGCTTTGCTCACGGTGTGCTGGCTGACGAGCTTGTCATGATTCCAGATTAGCGAGCTCTACGATATGCTGTCGCACGATGGCCTGCACAACCGGCCCTTCCTGCTCGCCGTCTTTGCGAACCCAGAAGCAGAGCCAAGCAAGGCACACGATGTGCTTCACGACCTCTACAACCAGGCCTATATCCTGTTTGGCTACATCTGCCCACGGGAGTATGGCATCACGGCCGAGGAAAAGGAGCGTATCGGTCTCTTGACCTCGCTGCCTCTCCTCCAGAGCATCACGGAGAATCTGCGCGCGGCACAAGATACGAAGGGAGCATGCGCGTTCTACTTTACGAAAGAGTCGCACATCCACACGCTGCTCAATCTCGTCCTCGCCTCGGATCTGCCGGTCATCATGGATCGCATGCCGCCGCTGGACTACTTCAGCAGCATCACCTTTGAGGTGTACGAGCGCTCGAGTCACGGTGGGGCTGCGAGCAGCTCGCAAGCGACGCAGAGCCCGCGGCTGTCGCTCATTCACCCTCTCCCCACGGCGTCGGACACGGCGAGCATCACGTCGGAGCAGACGGCCATGACGCAGACGAGCTCGATACGCGCTGCGCCGGAGCGGTCGCTCATCATTTCCGTCAGCGAGGGTGCGCACTCGAGCAACATCCTTTCCATGAGCCTCGACGCGCGCCATGCGCTCGTCCCGCAGCGGCCGCGCCACCTCACGTCGCACGTCGAGTACGAGGAGGCCATGCTCAAGCTCGAGGCGCATGCCAAGCGTGAGGAGCGCATCGAGTGCGATCGCAGGCTCATTGAGGGGCAGACCGTCTTTGGGGGCGTGCCGGTGCCGGATCGCGAGACGATGCGGGTCAAGCCGCGGTCGAACTCGGTCGGATCGTCGGTACGGTCGAGTCAAGGCTTTGGCAAGAGCCATTGAGACGTTGTGTTGGACTGTTCGGATTTGTGCCATCACCCGCTTCTGGTTGTGTAGACTTCAGCCTTTTCTCTGCTTGGCAATGTCCAGTGCCTCTTCCTGTATCGCTCGTGCGGCCTAGAAACCACAGACGTATCGATGTAGAAGCTGGCTGGACGACTTTGCATTGCAAGCAAATGAGATAACGTGAGAAGGAAGCTCATCTCTTGACCCAGCTGTGTCATCAAGGAATGGTAAAGTCAGTCCTCGTCGTGTTCCAAAGAGTTGAGAAGTGAACACTACGTACGTGTATGCCTTCCTGGCCTTGGCCAGACCCGTCTTCTTCCGTTCCACCATGCGCGGGTCGCGCTTCAGCACGCCGTCTGGGAGAATTGGGCAGTCCGGTCAGCATCGAAGCGAGAGACAGGACGCAGAGAGACAAACTGACCTTTGAGAAGCGTGGATCGAATGACCAGAGCTTGATCTCCGTTCTTGTTGTACTCCACAAGCGCCTTGGCCAGACCGTGGGCAATGGCGCCCGCCTGACCGGACGTTCCGCCACCTTGTGTCAGGGCAAACACGTTGTAAGCACCGAGCAGGCCCGTTAGACGGAGTGGCCAGAGCACTTGCTCGCGATGCTGTGCCGAGTTGAAGTGCTCTGCCATCGGCTTGCCGTTGACCAGAACCTGGCCGACGGGTACGGCCGCGTCGGCCTTGACGGGGATGATCCACACCCGCGCGCTGCTCTCCTTCCGTCGACCGCGGGCGTATGCGCGACCGAGAGAGTCGATGTGCGTGGTTGATGTGCTTACGATGGTATCTTGTGCTCCCGCTTGGTCTTCGCCTTCTGTGTCCACCTCGCGGCCGTAGGTGGCCATGATGCGGCTGATGTTCTGCTCGAGTCGGCTGTTGGCGAGATGCTCCTGTACCAGGGGACGATAGCGGGCGAGGATGCCGAGCTTGCCTACGATGCGCCTGTACTGTGCCGCCTTGAGCTTGGAGCTCAGGGCGGACGACATCTCGGAGCGGGAGAGCCACGGGTTGGCTCTTGTCCCGGGCGAGGTAGACTGCACCGCGGCGGGCGGAGGCACGTTGAGCGGGATGATGTACGCCTGTTCGAGCGCGCGCTTGGCCGCGGCTGTGAGATTGTCGAGCTCAAGCAGGATGGAGACGTAGCTCGGTCGGGCGCTGTAGTACGTCGGCAGCCCAGGCTTGAGCCGGCTGGGCAAGAACTGCGACAAGGGCGGCGCGCGAGGACGACCGGCGAGGAGGATCGACTCGCTGACCCCGTCTGAGAAGCTCGACGATGCGCCCGCCGCGCTCGTCGAGGCTGCCGCCCGTCCGCCTGTCCACGCCGCGGTTGAGGCCGAGGAGGGTCCGGCGAGCGCCCAGTCCCGCGCCGCCGCAGCGGGACGGATCGATGGACCAGCCGCGCCGCCGCCCACCGAGCGCAGCGCGGGCCGTGCCACGACGTGTGAGCTGAGCGCTGTCGTTACCGTCCTGCGCAGCACCATGGCGCCCTTCCGTTGTCGATGCGTGGGCGGTTGGTGGTGGCCGTCAGCGACAACATGGCCTGGAAGAAGCGCTGCTGACTGGCCGTCGGTCGAGCCTGGCGCACGTGACGATGTTGGACTCGGCGCGTCTTACGCGTTCGAGGTGGAGGCGCTGGATTATGGACGATGCTCTCGAAGCAACAACACCTGCTGCTACTCCATCTCGAGGACGACCACCATCGCCGTCACAAGCACCGACAGGCAGCAAGCAGCACAACTCGCCAGCAAGACGACGGCCGGCGCTGAGGAGGAGGGACACTGAGAGGGCATATTGCAAAGGTGGCTCAGCCATGCCGGCGCCGCAGAACAACCTCGCCGAGCACCTTCGCAGCCTCGGACCCTCTGGCAGCGGCGCCAGTGGCGGGCGAAGTCTCGGCGGGGGCGGGAGCAACACGGCGCGCCCATCGGCTGTCCCAGGCGGAAGCGCGTCAAGCGCGGCAGCGGTGAGTCTACGAGGAGCACGCTTTGGTCGGCTGGCATTTGACTGACTCACGGCTCTTCGATTTGCAGGCAGCGGCCAAGTTCAGACCAGCTCATGCTGACGCCGTCGCGGCATCGTCTTTCCAGAGGCACTCAAGTGCTGGGAGCATCGCGAGCACGGGCGGCGCGACCACCTCCAAGGAGAAAGCACCACCACCTAAGCCAGCCATACCCGCGCCAGTCGTCCCAGCAAAGAGACCAGCACAACCAGCTTCATCAGACCCGGCACCGCACGGCCCCAGCAGACACGCACCGGAGCCTGCACCGCCAAAAAGCACGCCAGAGTATCCAGTCAGGCTGTCTGGCACGTCAACTTCGTCGCGTGATGGGCCACCGGTCCCGCTACATTCAAGCGGTCAGGCTACAAGAAAAGAACGCACCCCTAGCCAAGAGCGCAACCCGGCCGTTGCCACCGATCAACCATCAGTGTCCGAGCTGAATGCTCGGCTCAACGAGCTGAAGGATCACAGGAGTCACGTTCTCGCGCAACTGGTTGCAATCCTCTCGGGTCCGCATGGAGAGATCGATCTCCAACTACTCGTCGTGCAAAGGACATTCCTCGAAAAGCAAATTGAGGAAACCGAGCTGCTCATCAAGGGTCAGTCAGCTCAAGACGGAACCACACCGGCTGAGGAGCAGCCGCCACGTCAACCTCTTGGCGACGCGACCGTACGGCATGTGGCCAACTCTGACGGCGCCGGCGGCGCCTACCCTCTTTCCGAAGGGAGTAAATCGGTCCTATCATCGCACGCGGAATCGTCAGCAACGGGAGCCTCGCGAATGCGGTTGCAAGAAGAAGCAGAAGAAGAACCTGCTTCGCATGCGACTGCAATTCTGATACAGGACAGCCCTCCAATCAGCCCTGCTTCAAGTCGACAGCTGTCACCCGTCGCCGCCACCAATGGCAACAGTGCTCGGGCGGCGGGCAAACAGCGTGCTGAGGAGCACGACGAAGGCGTTGAGGTGATTGACTTCGGAGAAGACGACTTTGGGATGGATGACTTCGAAGACGACGACTTCGAGGTCGGCGATACCTCAGCTGCCGCTGTGCTGCGGCAGTTCCCGGGCGCAGGTACCATGGGTCAGTCGGACGCTGCCGACATGAGTCACGCTTGGTCCAAAGACCTCTACAATGGTCTACGGTCCACATTCAAGCTCAAAGAGTTCCGACAGAACCAGCTTGAGGCGATGAATGCGACCCTCTCCGGCAAGGACGTCTTCTGCTTGATGCCAACGGGAGGCGGCAAGAGCTTGTGCTACCAGGTACGTTTATCTGCACCCATCGACGCGCAACTCTGGCGCTTGCTGACTGTCCTGTTATCGAACAGCTTCCCGCACTGCTCAACTCTGGCAAGACCAAGGGCGTCACAGTCGTCATATCGCCGCTACTATCTCTCATTCACGACCAAGTAGAGAGCCTGATGGCCAAGGATATTCCAGCACTCGCTCTTACCGGCGAGCAGACCAAGGAGGTCCGGAACTTTGTCATGGCGGAGCTGTGTCAACCCGTCCCGCCGGTCAAGCTGCTCTACGTGACACCCGAGTTCATCACCAGGTCTGGGCACGCTCGCGACATCTTCGGGCTTCTGCATCGACGAAAACAGCTCGCTCGCTTTGTCATCGACGAGGCGCACTGCGTGAGCCAGTGGGGCCACGACTTTCGACCGGACTACAAGGAGTTGGGCAAGCTTCGTCGCGAATGCCCAGGCATTCCGATCATGGCTATGACCGCCACGGCCAACCATCGGGTCCAGACCGATGTTCTCAGCAATCTCGGCATTCAGGGCTGCGTGTTGCTGAACCAGTCGTTCAACCGAGCAAACCTGCACTACGAGGTCCGAGCCAAGCCGAAGGACTGCCTCTCGGACATCGCTGGATTCATCAAGGCTCGTTTCCACGACGACTGCGGCATCATCTACTGCTTGAGTCGACTATCCTGTGAGACTGTCGCTCAAAAGCTGACGGACGTCTACGATGTTCAAGCCCGGCACTACCACGCTGGAATGAGCAAGAAGGAGCGCATGCTGGTACAGCGCAAGTGGCAGCAAGGCGAGTTCAAGGTCATCGTAGCAACAATCGCTTTCGGGATGGGCATCGACAAGGCAGACGTTCGCTACGTCGTCCATCACACCCTACCTGGCTCCCTCGAAGGCTATTACCAAGAGACGGGTCGAGCCGGGCGCGATGGACTGGCTTCCACTTGCGTACTCTACTACGCGTACAAGGACAGCTCCTCTCGCTTGCGGCTCATTGAGAACGGCGAAGGTACCGAAGCTCAGAAGGAACAGTCGCGCACCAACTTGCATCAAGTGATCTCGTACTGCATGAACAAGACGGACTGTCGACGAGCACAAGTCTTACAGTACTTTGGCGAGATCTTCGATCCAGCCGACTGTCACAACAGCTGCGACAACTGTCGCGAGAGCAGCGAGGACAAGAGCGAGCGGCGAATGTTGGATGTCACGGACCTCGCTCAAAGTGTGGTTCGGCTGGTCAAGGACATTGGCAAGTCGGGTCGTGGGCAAGGCGTAACGATGTTACACTGCGTGGACGTATTCCGAGGCATCAGCAAGAAGGCGATCCGGGACCGCGGACACGATGAGTGCTCCGAGTTTGGCAAAGGCGCGAATCTGTCGCGGGGCGATGTCGAGCGACTGTTCCATCGCCTTCTCCTCGAACGGGTGCTCGGCGAGCGTTCCGAGGTGAACGCCATGGGCTTCGCGAACGCGTACATGCAGGTGGGTACGATTCTGGTGCAAGACGAAGACTTCAGGCTCACTAATATCAATATCGTTCCTCGTCACAGCTTGGGCCAGAGGCGAGGGCGTTCCTGCGCGAGGGCAGGAAGCTGTCGATGCAGATTGCCACCGAGTCCGCTCAGGCTGGCTCCTCGACCAGCTCGAGCCGTCGTCAGGCGTTGCCCAGCACCAGGAGGCATGCCCACATGGCCTTGGCCGCTGCGCCGGACCCTGACGACCTCAGACATTTCGACCTGGACGCCGACGGCGGCGATGATGATGACGATGAGGTGGCGGAGCCTGCTGTGACGAGCAAGTCGAGCCGAGCACCCAGAGCATCTCGTACGGCGACAAGGGCGGTCAACAGCGAGGAAGTTGTGGCCAGACCTCCCAAGAGGGCCGCTACAACTCGGAAGAGCTTGGCATCGCTGAATGTCGTGGATTCGGAGGCAGTAGTCAAATGCTTGGAGGGCCTGCGCAAGGTCCGGAGAGAGGTGAGTGGACCACATCACACAGGCTTGTTGAGAGGCTTGCTGAACTGGTCCGCTTTCGATACAGATCGCGGACGAGAATGGCTGTGCCGAGGAGAAATTGGTAGACGATCGCGTGCTGCAAACCTTGGCGAGGGCCATGCCAACGAGTGAGTGAACGGAGCGACTGTCTGTGTTCGTTGTTGTCGCTCACTGTAGCGTTCTGACCACAGGCATGGAGGAGATGGCCGCGATAGACGGCTTTGACGCAGACAAAGCGTGCATCATAGGACCTCAGATGCTGCCCATCTGCTGCAAGTACGCGGCGAGCAAAGGCCAAGCTTCTGGCCCACGAGCGGATCAGGAGCGATTTCTGTCCCAGTTCCGCTACCAAGACGCGGCCCCGGGCTCGTCGCGTCTTGTCTCGTCGCCGTCCACGTCGGTGGCGGGCAAGAGTACCACGACGACGAGGAAGACGGGCTCGAGCTCGTCCAGCACCTCGATCCGGCCTTTGGGTGTCAGTCGAGGTGGAAGTAGTACGGCAGGCGGACCCGGCAAGCGCGCTCGGGCGTTCTGAGGGGCTCCAGGGTCCAAAGTGTCAGACAATGCCGGCTGGCCTTCTCCTTGTACGAAGTCAAATGTATTACAGCGCTCAGAGCCTCAGATGAGACTGCTACCGAGCGAGAAGTCAGTGGTAGTAGTTGAAAACGTGCGGACGTACAATCTCCCACGACTTGTCGACAGCGGCGATGATCTCCGGGTCGAGTGGGCCTGCGTGGGAAGGGAGCAAGTCAGTCCCATGAAGCGGCCAGTCGAAGCTCAGCGTCGAGAACGCACCCTTCTCTAGGTCGATGAGGTTCTGCTCGATGTGCTTCGTAGAGGAGGCGCCGATGATGCTGTCCAAACGTATCAAGCTGAGTGAGAACCTCTCGCGCCAGCACGATTCATGACCGTGGGAACACCCACATACGATCGCCATGCTCAGGACTGAGAATGGAGTGGTGGTTCAACCATCGCAGCGCGATCTCGCTCAGCGTGAGCCCATGCTTCTCGGCGACGGGCTTGAGGGCGCCCACTGCTTCAAAGTAGTGGTCGTTCCAGTACCGCTGGCGGTACATCTTGCCCTGTTGACGGTCCGCGTCGAAGCGCTTGCCCTTGCTGTCGCTGTCCTTGTTCTCGTACGCGCCGGTGGCGAAGCCGCCCGCTGAGCAACGAAGAGCGTTGTCAGTCAGCTTGCTTGAGAAGCAGCGGTCCTAGACGGGCATTCTGGCTCACCGAGAGGGTTGAAGATGAAGAAGGACATGTTCCACTTGCGCAAGACGGGCACGACGAGCTCTTCCTCAATGTTCCGCGTGACGAGGTTGTACACGCCTTGGTACACCGCGGGCATGACCCAGCCCTTGCTCTTGCACAGCTCGCAGATGGTCTCGACCTCGTCGGCGCGGTAGTTGGACAGGCCGAGACGCTTGAACTTGCCCTGCTTGTACGCCTCGTTGAGGGCTTCCAAGGTCTGTAAGAGCGAGGTCAGATCAAGGATTCCAAAGCGCTTGCCAGGTCAAGGGGCTGACTTACCTCTTCGAAGCTCGTCTGACGGTCAGGAGCATGGAGGTAGTAGATGTCCACCGAGTCCATCTGGAGCGCCTTGAGCGACACCTCGAGACACTCCTGGATGTCCTGCTTCGAATGGGTCCACAGCTTGGTGTGCCCCATCGTCGCGCCGCGCGCCGAGGGGTAGATCTTGGTATCGATGCGGAAGCCCTGCTTGGCGGCGCCGAGCTTGGCGAGGTACTCCTCCGTCGTGCCGCCCGCGTACATGCGTGCCGTGTCGATCTCGTCGATGCCGTGCTTCTTGACGATGTCGAGGATGGCCTGGCATGTCTCGAGGTCGTGCACGCGCGCTTGCTCGCGGCCCTCCTCGCCCATCGTCATGGAACCGAATACGACTGAGACTCTGCTCATCTTGGGCGACTGGATATCTGCAGCTTGGATGGGGAGAAAGGGCACGCGTTCAGTGGTGAAAGGGGAGGAGATATCCAGGCCAAGGTGGGCAGGTTGATGTCTGTGCTACGTTTTGTACGATTCGCCACCGCGCTTTGGGCACCACACCCACTCGTACGCCGGCGGCACGTCGTCACTACTCACCGGCTCATCAACGACAAGCGAGCGCGACTCAGCAAATTGCCATTCGGCCCCCCAAAGACGTAGGCGTCGTCGGCCGAGCAGGGCGGCCAATACGAGTCGATCTCGTGTGGACTCGAGGCAGTCGAAGCTCACCAAGGCTCGTTCGAATGCCCAGGGTTACGGTCATGACAGAGTTACGGACATCGAGCTCAAGCCTGGCCGGGGTCCACTTGCGCCTGAAGCGGTTGCTCGTCCGCCATTTCGCCGGCTTGCTGCTGTGCCTCGGCGGGTGGAGGGACCAGCTTGGACGACAGACCCTCGTTGCGGATTGCCCAGCCGTAGCCGCCGCCGGGAGCGCCAGGAACATTGCCAGGGCCATCCCAGTGCACTGCAAGCATCGTGGTCCGTCAGCATCGACGACGATGGCGGCGGCGGCGCCGACGCGGTCAGTGTACTCACACATGGATGCATCGTAGTTGGCAATGAACTCCCAGCCGTCCTCGCGAACGTGGTAGAGGTTCAGGGACTGTTAGGAACGATGTCAGTCAGCTTCAGCCAAGCTACGCGTACGATCTTGGACAAGCTCACGTTACCAGAGTAGGCGTCTGTGGAGGGGGAAAGTTTGGCGGCTGTCAGAGCAAGATCAAGAATCAGGCAAGTCTTTTGGAAGCTCACCTCGGTGTGTGGCCGCATAGATACTCCTCCGGCCGAGCTCTTGAGCCTCCTCGTCCGAGAGATCCCACTTGTAGCCTTGATCCAAGACACCATAGGCAAAGGTCGAACCAGAGCCGACCGAGAAGACGTCACCCTTCAAGCGCTGACCGTCCGAATCGACGTAGAACAACGCCGGTCCCTGCGAGCAGTCACATGATTGCGTGAGCGAGCGTGAAGGACGTTGAGAGGTGATGCTACCACTTACCGTCTTGTCCCATCCGCAGATCATGGTACCCATGGAAAGGCCCATGCCTTTGTAGCCGTATACAATGTTGGCCAGCAACTTGGAGGCTGCGGCGACAGAGATGCGCTCCTTGTGGCGAAGCTCGTGCAGGCGACATTGAATGCCGAGGTACGTCTGTGGAAGGAGAGATGTCAGAGACGAAGCAAGGGAAGGGCGAGATGCGGAAGCTCACCTCCCAGTATTGGCAGTCTGGATACGATTCAGAACCAACAGTGTGAGCGTACTGAGTCCAGAAGCCTGCAGACCACATCAACTCACCTGCAGCGCCACCGGCCATGGTGCCGAGCAAGTATGGGTTGATCTCGATGACCTTCTTGACTGTGCCAGATGCGATGTACCTGAGAGAAGGACCAAGGCGTGAGCACCGAGTAACAAGCTCGTACTTCCAAGAGTCTGAGCTATTCACGATCCTGCCGTGGCTCGCGAATCGACGCAGACGATGATGCCGCCCTTGAAGCGGAAGGCGAGGGTGGTGGTGCCGTGCGCAAGCTTGATGCGCGCAGCAGCGTTGGACGAGTCGACGTCGGTGTACTGGGCGAGGAACGCGCCAGGCTGTCGTGAAGGAGACGGCCACCAGTCAGCATGTCAGAGATCCACAGCAAGGGCTGGCATGGGCACGGCGGCCACTCACATCCGTTCCCGGGATGTCGAACTGGCCTGGACGGCCGAGCGCGTCGGTGAGCTCGGCGGCGTCGTCGAGGAGACGCGCGTTGGCGCCGTACGAGGAGAAGCGGCTGAGCGTTGCGTTCATGTTGAGAGGGGCTGTGCGAGGTTGCCTTGCCTGCTGCCTGGTGGACGTCGTCCTGGTCGTCGTCCTCGCTGTGCTCGACGTCGTCGATGTCGAGGAGGAGGAGGGGAATCGCCCGCGCGCACTGGCCGCGCAAGCCGTCCAGGATCAAGCTCATGCGCGGAGCGTTCCCGGCTGAGGTGGAGGCGGTACTGAATGCTTCTCATCACCATGGCATCTCCCATGACTCTGACATCCCTCGGTAACCACCACCTTCGACACGGCGACACAGCGACATGGCAGCCGCAGCGAGCGAGCGCAAGCTCATCACGATCCAGTCCCATGTCGTCTCTGGCTACGTGGGTGCGTTGCATGCGCACCGCACGCCGCTGCACCTCGAGACGCTGACCCTTCCCACCTTGCTCGCAGGCAACCGCGCGGCGACCTTCCCATTGCAAGTACTGGGTGAGTCGACGCAGCTGGAAGGAGCGCCTGCAGTTCATGCTGACAGCTTGGCTGTCACTTGACAGGGTGGGACGTCGACGTCGTCAACACGGTGCACTTCTCCAACCACACCGGCTACGGGCGATGGGGCGGCCTCCGTTTTGATGCTGCCCACTTGCGCGACTTGTTCGCTGGCTTGAGGAGGAACGGTCTCGTCCGGTACGAGCGCATGCTAACAGGTGAGCTGCTTGCTATGCTCCTCTTCTTACAGTAAAAGCTGACCCAGAGTTGCCCTCAGGATATGTGCCCTCCGCCGAGTCACTACAAGAGATCATCGACTTTATCAAACACATCAAGTCTTCCTCCAACCCGGACCTGATCTACCTGCTTGACCCGGTCATGGGCGACATGGGCCGCGGCATGTACGTCAGCGACAGCGTTGTCCCGCTCTACAAGGAGATGATCCAGTACTCCACCATCGTCTGTCCAAACCAATTCGAAGCCCAGTGAGTTGCACGGCCGTCCTGGTCTCTGTTCAGAGCAACTCACACTTGTATCTCTGCACCTAATCAGAATACTCGCCGAGCAAGATATCACCTCATTGGACTCGCTGTACTCGGTCCTGTGGACGCTACATACCAAGCGCGGCTGTCCCAACGTCGTCATCACTTCCGTCGACCTGAGCGACGAGGACCTACACACCATTGGCGCCGGTCCCAAGCGAGCGAGCGACGGAACGACGATGATGACGCTCGTCGGATCCAGCTACGACACTTCCGTCGAGAGCTCGTCCTCCTCTTCCTCTGCCTCAAGCCCGAGAGAAGCCCTCCGACCGTGGTTCATCCAGTTCCCCGAGGTACCCGGCTACTTTTCCGGCGTGGGCGATACATTCTCCGCCCTCCTCATCGGCCGCTTCGACCCCTCCGCCCATTCAGAAGCGCCCTCTTCCTCCAACCCGGCAGCACCGACCCACGTCGCACGCGCCGCAGAGCTCGCCATCGCGTCTCTGCAAAGCATCTTGTCCAGAAGGCGCGATGCCATCGCCACAGCGCCTCGCATACCGGACGACGAGGCGCTCGAGAATCTCGCCAAGGCAGCCCTGCCCGCCGATGAGGCGTGGCCCTCCGATGCGGAACAGCGAGCCAAGCTGATTGCGGCGCAACGTCGCGTGGAGGAAATGAGGCCTAGGGAGCTCAAGATCATACAGAGCAAGACAGATATAGAGAACCCGCATGTCGTCTATCGTGCAACCAACTTTGCTCGTCGGTAGCCATGAGCAATCCCATGCTACGTGGATGCCGAGCTCGACGGCTCTTGTACAGTCTTTTGGCTCCGGTCCGGGATCTGGTCGGTAGAATGGCCGTGTGAGCACGACGAGAGCAGACCGCACAAGTCTGAGTCCTCGAGCGCTCACCTTGGCTGCCAGCTGGTCAATCAGGCGGAACTGGAAAGGGAACCGGCTTGGGTACAAGAACGGCCGGAGGTCGAAGCCTGTCTCGCAGGAACACGATCAGCGGCGAGGTCAATATTGATACACGGACCGCGGTACTCACGGTTGTCGTCTGGACTGTACGACTCCTGGTAAAGCGAACTGACAGGTGAGTCTTCTGAGCCAGTCATCGCTCTGCCTCGTAAGGACTCTCACAGCATGATAAGACGGCGTGAGCGTCGTCATCTTGTGTCGATTCCGTGCGTACTCGAAGAAGAAGAGCTTGACCTTTTCCGCAATCTGTGAGAGCGACACGGGGGCTGATTAGTCCGTGAACCATCCCTTCCGAGAAGCGTAAGACTACTCACATCCTTGGGGCTATACGCGTCGCCCCAGTCATGAACAAGCTTGGTGAACATCGAGAAGGGTCCGCACTTTGCCACCTTGCGCAGACGACCGAAGATGGACAGCTCATCGTATGTCATGCCCATGTCAGCCTGAGGCAAGAGAGAACAGGTCAGCCTGGCTCACGTCGGCGGTATAGACAAAGCGACTCACCTCGTCCGCTTGCACATACTGCTCCGTGATGGGCTCCAGCTCCGCCGTAGGCACAGCAGTGAGGAACTTCTCCAGCACAGGCAGGTCAAATGCTCGCTGGGCGTAGGCAATAAAGCGCTTCAGGTCCGTCTTGGAGATGCCGCCGATGGGGTTGATGTCGGCCGAGGAGCAGTCGTACTTGGTCAAGTAGCCTCGCAGGCTCTCGTCCACGTTGGCGCTGCCGAGTACAAGGAGACCGCCTGTCTGGCCGCGCACCCAGGGGGTGAGCTGAGCGAACATGTAAGCGAGGAGCATGCGAAGGCGGGCCTGGTCGACGGCAGAACGGGTCAGTGTCGTACCCAACAACGGCTGGTCACATAGGCTCACCTGTATGTTCTGCAGCGCCAGATTCTCGGCGGGTGTACCGCCATGGACCTTGAACCGCGGTGTTTTAGATGTCACACTCGTGAAGAGGGTAGTGATGGCCCGCACAACGATGTCCATATTCAAGTCGATGTGATAGCTGTGAGTCAAGACGAAGTCGTCAATTCATGTAGCTTGGGTAGACTCCGAAGCTTGCTCACCTCCCGATGGCGTCGGCCAGCTCCTTGGCGCGAGAGCGAGTGTCCGCAGACGAGTTCTCAGTGCCCATATAGCAGGTCACAAAGAGGCGACTAGCGATGTCCTGAGGCGAGGAGGGCACCCAGTCCGAATCTTGGCCCAGACCGCAGATGCGTCTGACGTCGTCCAGCACTTGCTTGTTGCGGCCAGGTCTTGAGCTCGTCGCCTGCTTTGATGCAGTCGCCGGAAGATTGTGCCTCGAAGGTTCCTCCTGGCAGGCTTGATGGACGAGTCGGCACATGCTGAAGACAATGACCGAGGTGGCGCACGAGTCGATACCACCCGAGAGGGGGATAAAGTAGCCTTGCGTGCGAGAGCGCCGCAGGTAGTCCCACAGCCAACATGCGGGTCCAAGTCTGAAGGTTCACAAGCGGCGTCAGTATCGGCCAAGTACGACAGATCTCCTCACACGTCACTCACGCAATCTCCTCCTCAGGCTTGTGATAGAAGACTCCGACCGCGTCCGCAAAGTCGCTGGTCATCGGAGCGTGCTCGGCCTCGACATCACCGCCTCCTCGGACACCCAAGATTGTGCCTTCCCCCTTTCCATCTGCGAGGAGCGTACTCCAGTCCTCCTCCTTCTTGCCAAGCTCGAAGGCGACCCGAACGCGGGGGTAGCCGCGGCCGCCGTTGATGCTCGTGTTTCCGAACTGAGACTGCATGCCACGGCTCTTGGAGCTCCGAGCAGCGCGTACCTCGTCCAGATCGATGGTGGCGGTGACGACTTGGACGTCATCTAGCGAGAACTGTGTGCCTTGGGCGATGATGGACCCGTTCAAGGCGATGAGTGGGCAGCCATCGTAATACAATCGGTCACCGTCGCAGCCTTGCTGATTGGCGTACAGATACGCTCCGCCCAGCTGAAACAGAGCTCGAATAACGATCAGCAATTGCTATGGAGTGAAGTACGCTCTTTGCGTGCTCACTTTGAGGGTGGCCTCTTTGATGAGCTCGACGCGCCTGTAAAGCTTGCGAAGTTCGTGGTGACTTGCGCTCGAGTTGATGAAGATCTCCACACCGTCTAGACCCATAGATATGTGAGGACTGTCATGGGGAGGGGCGGTCAGTCAGAGGCCATAACGGTCTCTCGGACTGCTCGATGCTAACCTATTCGGGGTGAACAGCTCTTCGCACAGCTCGACGCCGATTACCGTATCGACCGTCGCCAGCACGGCGTCGCCGAAGGGCACGATGTCTTGGCCGGTGATTTCGCGTACCATGCGGGGAAGTGCAAAGTCGTCCGTCTCGCCCTTCCGAGCCCATGGCGTAAAGTATCGGAGCTCTCGGTAGTTGCCATCGTTGGCCATCCACATCTTTGGCCTGATGAACAGAATCTTGGAGTCGAGGACCAAAACGCGGCAATTGTACAAGCTTGAGCGATGCTGTACAGGCCTGTCGAAGGGAGATTGAAGTCAGTGCCAGGTATTGCGAGCAGCCTGGTCAATGTACTCACATCCCAATGTCGCAAATGATGCCATGAGTAGCATCGCTCTTCAGAATCTCGCAGAGCACCTGCCAGGAGTGAAGCTCTGTGTCGCCCTCTAGGAAATGGTCGAAGCACTGTGGGTAGCAGGACATCGTGAGCGAGAGGTCTGAGCTGGACTTGGAAGTCACTCACGCCGTATCCACTGAGGAGGATCAGGAAGGGTCATTCGATTGACGAGTAGGCAGCGAACACATGAGCTCGGTGCATACGAACTGGCACGATCCATCGACACTCACGGCACTTCGAGCTCAGGGCCGACTCTCAAGCGGGCTCCTCGCTCCCTGGCAATGCGAATGGACTCCAAGATGCGGTCGCGGTTGCCATCGAAGTCGAGGGCCCACTGATTGAGCGAGCAAGTGGCGATCGTGCTGGATCCTCATAGTCGACGAGGTACGAATGTCAGCGCCGCGACCAGGCTCCAAGCTCAAGGGCAAGTACGACACTCACACTGGGTGACCCATACTGGCGACACGGCCGTGGCCTCAGAGGCTGCCGACGACGAGATTGACGCCGTCCAGGTCGAAGTTGGCATCCAAAAGGACGTGCTTGAGCCGTGTCGAGGTCGAGCTTCGATGGAGTCGCCCGATGACTCCAAGCACTTTCCAAAAGCGCTCCGGTACACCGAGACGCTTTCCATCGGAGCCGTTGGCAGCCCAGCTTTGGTGACCCTCGCCAAGGCCGTCGTCGCAGGTCTAGACGTCGTCCCCGACCACGTCCTCGACCTCCTCGACCTCGACCTCCAGCTTCAACCTCGTCTCGCCTTCCAATACTCCAAGCTCGACTTTGAATCGGTTCGCTGCCTCACACGCCACCTGGACATCAATCCGCCCCGCCCGCTCCGCCCTCACCGACGCCCGCCGCTGATCTCTCATCAAGATGCTCTCCCCTCTTCGAGCCCTCTCGACGGGCGCCGCCGCCGCGGTGCTTGGTACCTCGCTCCTACTGGCCGGCTCCGCGCAGGCTCAGAACGTCGTCGACCTCGTCGGCACCTGGAGCAGCGGTGCGGGCAATGTCGTTACTGGTCTGGTGAGTGTCATCGCCTGCGAAGGAGGGGCCTGCGGGGAGGATGAGCTTCAGGCGGGCAGGGTCAGGCGGTCAGGACAGAGATGAGATGGATGGAACGCGCCTCGCGCAGGCCCGGCCCGTGCTCCAGACCGCTCTCACTGAGGACGTGACGCTGACGGTCCTGTCCTTTGCTTCCCTCACGCCAGCAATTCTTCAACCCTACCAACAACTCGTTCATCCCGCCCAAGACGGCCGGGCGGTCCTATAGCTTCACGTCGGATGGCCACTGGGAGCAAGCCATCTTCCAGTACATCCCAAATCGTGAGCGTCCTTCTGCGTAGTCTACTACGAACGTTTCTTGGACTGACCGACGACTGTGACGGTCCCCTTGAATCTCTGTTACAGCGGCCAAGCCCAACTGTGTCACGGCGCAGTTGATCTGGCAGCACGGCACGTTCACGCGCAACTCGAACGGCAGTCTGTCCCTCACACCCTTTGCGGGCGATGGCCACCAGCAGATCAAGTCGATGTGCGGCGAGGTCTCCCAGTTCGTTCAGTACTACGAGCAGTGAGTGGGCAATGATACCCCGAGTGGCGAGAGGATTCGCGCAGCTGATCCATTCTTCTGCCTTGTCCGCAGGCCTGAGCTCATCTCCAAGTGGTCGACGTCGCTCGTGCGGCATTACGGTTCGCCTGCGTACGCGCTGCAACTGTACGCGTGGGACGGGACACCAGTCCCGGTGCTGTACCAGGTCTACAACCCGCCCCAGATGCTGCCCACTCAACAGCTTCACCAGCAGGTGCGTTGGATGAGCCCATCGTGTCTGTGTACCTTCTTGTCACTCACCACCCTCACTTGTTGATCTTGCAGGTCATTGGCAAGCCTTACAAGAAGTAGAGTGGCTGCGCTTCGTGCTCCTTGCTATCCTAGTCGTTCTCGTACATCAGCCCGTCTCCTCTCCTCGGCCGGGGGCATCGAACCGGCCCTCGAACGGACAGTCCTCTCTCCCTCGCATACCTTGTCTCCTCGTCGTATGGACCTGCTGCCACGCATCCTTTCACGCCGCCTTGCGTTGCGCGACGCCTTGGTTGGCGCACTTCCTTGCCTTGTATACTCTCTCTCCCCCTCTTCTTCATGGACATGCTTCGACATTGCTGGCCTTGCTGCGCCTTCCCTGTACGACCGTTCCTACAAGGCGACCGTTATAGCAGCATCGATGCTGAAGGGAGCGTCTGGGTCAGACTTGTGAGCATGAATAGGAGCTCGAGGAGTGTTGGGCCGAGGTGGGAGGCTGCGCGTCTGGCCCGGCTGGACCGAGCTCCGGGGCGCCACTGACTGCATGCGCTGATGCGCACGAGGAAAGAAGACTGCTGAGCGAGGAAAGAGGGTCAAGGCGCGTGCCAGCCATGGATGGCAGCGACGAGGCCGGGCTGGACAGCGACGAGGACCGTCTCGACGACGACGACCATCCCAGCCAGCACAGCGAAGAGCAACGCAAGGCAGCGAGCATCGACAACAGCGCAGACAACGACGACGGTGCTGTTGAGGATCGACAGCGGCGCTCACCACAACCAACACGCCGGGCTCGAGACCAACACCGTCCTGGACAACGACGACCACCATCACCTTCAGTGCTGGACCGAGCACCGTCACCTCCACGGCATTGCTCAGCACCTCGTTCGCAGCCTCCATTCAGCGCACCGACTCGGGCTGAACAGTCCAACGCGACGACCAGAGGTTCATACCACCACGGCCTGGGCACGTGTACAAGACCGCTCAACATGCCGACAACAGCAGGCACGCTGAGGGCACGCAGCCTCGCCGTGGCTTCTGACGCCCTGCTCAGCGCAGCGCGCGTGCGCATGGCCAGTGCCGTCTTGCAAGGTGAGTGTTCTGAGGTTCGTATGTACGAGCAGCGCAAGTCAGCGCTGACCTTTCACTTCGTCGCCAGGTTCCTCTTCCTCAAGCTTGACGCAGAGAGACGTGCTCCATCTCTTCACCTCGCCACCGACGACTGCCCGCTCCGCGGCGTGCTCGGCGCGCCGAGCGGTACACACTGTTTCGCTACGGAGGCCACCAAAGCCCACCTTTGCGCCGCTGGCTCTCGTCCGCCTCTACAGCACCGGTCTGCAAGAGGACAGCTCTCGAAAGTCGTCCTCGGGCGACGTGCCACCGCCATCGACCAGCGCGCGCCGCTCGGGTGCTAGCGCCTCGTCGGCTGAACGATCCAGTGAGCAGCCAAGTCGACCCAATCCCTCGACGCCGTACCAGCAGGCCGGTGAACCGCCGCGCGCACCTGCCTCGCCGGCGGCCAAGAGCGAGAGTCAGACGACGGCTGCGTCCGCTGCTGCGACCGCCTCTACAGAAAAGTCGCAAACGCAGTCCACAAGTGACGAGAAAGCCGCGCTCACAAAGGCGGACGCCGCCAAGGCAGGCAAACAGTCTGGCACTGAGGTCTCCTCAAAGGACCAGGACGCAGACAAGGACAAGGGCCCCAAGCCCAACCTTCCTGCACGCGTCTGGCACAAGGTCAAGGAGGAAGCGCAACACTACTGGCACGGATCAAAGTTGCTCGCCAAGGAGGTGTCCATCTCGGCGCGTTTGCTCCGGAGGCTGATGTTGGGTTACAACTTGACGCGTCGCGAGCATCGGCAGGTGAGTCAGACGATGCCCTCCAGGTTGTGCATGGCTTATGAGGTGCTAATTCTCGGTTCTTGACCCATACAGCTACGACGTACGATGGGAGACCTTCTACGGCTGATCCCATTCGTGCCCTTCATCATCATTCCAGCCGGCGAGCTATTGCTGCCACTGGCCATCAAGATCTTCCCCAACATGCTCCCGAGTACCTTCGAGAGCAAGTTCGCAGTCGTGAGTGAACTCGTCGCCCATTTGACCAGGTCTTTCACGGCGCTGAACGCGCTCTTTGACTTTACAGGAGGAGAAGAGGCGCAGGTTAATCAAGGTGCGCTTGGAGATGGCCAAGTTCCTGCAGGAGACCATTCGTCAAGGCGGCCTGAACCCTACGGACAAGATCAGAACCTCGTCCGAGTTCAAAGAGTTCTTCCGCAAGGTGAGTCGTCATTCAAGAGGTCGCAAGGGTCATGTCTTGCTGACTTGTTGAGGACGATACTGCAGGTCCGATCCACTGGAGAGAAACCGTCATCTGAGGATGTGGTGAAGGTGGCGAGGCTCTTTGACGACGAGCTCACTCTCGACAACCTGTCCCGACCTCAGCTGGTCAGCATCTGCCGATACATGCAGATCAACGCCTTCGGCACGGACAACTACTTGCGATTCCAAATCCGACACAAGCTCAACCAGATCAAGCAGGACGACATGGTCATTCGCATGGAAGGCATCGACAAGCTCTCATATCAAGAGGTCTGCAGCGCCTGCCAAAGTCGCGGCATTCAGACGCAGGGTGTGGAAGAGGACGTTCTGCGTTCCGAATTGGAGCAGTGGATCGATCTACACACCCGGCAAAAGATCAGTGGAACCTTGCTGATCTTGAGCAAGGCCTTCAACTACGTGGCACAACGGGACCTAGACGAGGGCCGGAGCAGCCACATCCAATCATTGGAGATCACCCTCAGTAGCCTGCCCGACAACTTGCTCAACGAGGCTGAGCTGCAGGTCAACCAAGAGTCGGCCACAAACAAGCAACGGCTCGAGGTCCTGCAACAACAGGAGGAGCTCATCGAGGACGAGGCGGAGCAAGAGCAAGAGGAGCGGGAGGCGCGCGAGCTCGAGAAGGAGCGCAAGAAGGCGTCGGAGGAGCTTCGGATTGCCAGAGAGGCCGAGGACGCCAAGGCGCTCCTGCCTCGCGACGAGACGAACCCCGACGCGGCGCAGGACGATGTGCGGATGACTAACGAGCAGTTGCACGAGCTCGGCGAAGCCCTCAGCATCCTCTCTGCCAAGTCGGCCGTGCTCAAGGAGCGCGAAGAGCTCGATGCCATCTACCGCGAAGCCAAATTCGACTCGACGTCCAACTCGGGCCTCGCCAAGCGCCTGCGCTCCCTCTTTGAGAAGATTGACCGCCAGATCGAGGACTACGACCGCGATGTCGGCTCGAGGATGAACCTCATCGAGGCGAGCTCGACGGGCAAGATTAGTGTCGATGATCTCGAGCAGGCCTTGAGGCTGATCAAGCATCGCCCTCCTGATGAGGTGCTCGAGAAGCTCGTGGACAGTGAGTTCTCCCCTTCTGCTCCGAGTGTGGTCACGATCGACTTGAGTACTCACGCATGTACTGTACCCTTTCCCACAGAGCTCGACGTCGACCACGACGGCCTCATCCCGCTCGACCACGTCATTGAGCTTGCGCGCGAGGAGACGGGCCTGGGCATCATGCGGGACGACGACGGGGCGCGGGACATCAAGGAGCAAGGAAAGAAGCTGCGTGGGAATGTCAAGCCGGAGCCTCAGAAGCCGAAGAAGGAGGACATTGTCGAGTAGAACGCCTTGCCCGCTGGTGGCTCGTTCCACCGCTCGATCACCGCTCTCGCTCTCGAACCGTCATAGAATCTGTCTAGTGTAGTGAACTTGGGCTTCACGTCGTGCGCTAGGCGGGCGTGCCTTACCTATCCTATCCCCCACTCTCGTTGAACAGCTTCGTGTACACATGCCCGCTGCGAGCGCCTTGGCTCCCGGAACAATCCTCCTCGCTCTCCTTGCTTTCCTCTCTCGTGGTCACTGATCGAACCAAGAGGTTACGATGGGGATGGCTGGTATGGATTGAAGCCGATGATGGACAGAGCTCTATGACACATTGTATATGACGAGGATGGGGCGAAGGGGAAGCAAGCAGCGAAGGCATCGCTGGAGCCCCAAGTCGCAGACCAGGGGTAGGGATTACGAAAGCTTGGAAGGGAGGTCCATGGAGCCGGTCATGACGACGCAGCGGCCGTCTTGGGCTTGCGCGACCACAGCAGCGCACCCACGCGCCCACCGTTCGCCATGGCTGTGCTGTTCGCCTTGAGCTCGCCGTGCTTGACGATGGTGTAGCACTGCCCTGGGACGACGTAGGACTGCGCCTTGGGGTGGATCTGTGCGGTCGCGGCTCCTGACGCTGGTGCCGAGGCGGGCGACTTGCCCTTGCCGTTGTCGAGGGGCGAGAGCGCAGGCTCGTCGGTGGGCGTGCCCTGCGTCTCGTCCTCCGAGGCCGAGGAGTCGGCCTCCGAAAGCTCGGGTGTCCTCGCGTTGCTTTCTGCAGCCTCGAGCTGGTCCTTGGCAAGCTGGTACCCGCCATCGAGCACGCCGACGCGCATCATCGAGAGAAGGTTGTGCGCCGCGTTGGAGTGGTCGTAGATGCCGCCCTGGAAGGCCGTCGTGGCGTCCTTGCCAATCTTGCCCTGGAGCAGGTGCCGGCCGCCCGGATGCTGGTCCATGAAGGAGCCGACGTCGTGGATGAAACCCGAGACGACGATGAGCGGGCGCGTCTTGGCCTCGGCCTGGTAGTCGGCCCACGAGATGACGGGCAGGTGGTTCGCCGAGGTGGGCCAGGCAATGTCGGTAGACTCCTGGTGGAGCTTCTGGAGCTGCATCGCGAGACGGCCCTTGCGAACCTCGTTGTCGGGGAAGACGTGCAGGTGCGAGGCAAGACCGAGGAAGGCCATGGCGGAGATGAACCACTTGGTCGGGTCGTACTGGTACCACCGCGTCGCGTTCCGGTAGTCCATCGGGAACTGGTGGTGGAAATTGTGGTAGCCCTCGCCAACAGTCACCAACGCCGTGATGAAGTGGTCCCGCGGAGTCATCTTGTTGTCGAACGAGGCCTCGCCGAGCCAGTGCGCGAGCGAGTTGACGCAGAAGGTCGAGTGGTGCACAAAGACGAGGCGTGCGACCGCGGCGTAGAAGAAGCCACCGCGCCAGTCGTTCCACCCAAGCCCGGCCACGACGGTCGGGAAGATGAAGCCCATGATGAGAATGAGCGGCAGGTAGAAGCGGTGCTGGAACTTGATGACGGGGTTCTTGCGCAGATCGCTAATGTCGGCGACACCAGGCTTGCGACGCGGCTTGACGATCATCCAGCCAATGTGCGACCAGAAGAGACCGTTGTGCGCGCCGTAGGGGTCGAGGTCGGTGTCGGTGTAGCGGTGGTGGGCGCGGTGGCCGCGGGCCCACCAGTGAATGGAGCCCTCGACGGCACCGGTGCCCATGAACGCGAGGAAGTATTGAAGAGGGAGCGAAGCCTTGTACGCTCGGTGTGCCCACAACCTATGGTAGCCAGCGGTGATACTGTGTGGCAAGATCGGGGGCAGGTCAGACACGGGTGCTGGTGCGGTGTGCGAAGAGAGGCATGTACTCACCCAAGGCCAGTGAGGAAGTAGTACACGACCGACCAGGCAAAGGTCTTGGCCTGGAGCGGCGTGGTGAGGATGCCATAGAGCGCGAGGAGAGGCGTCGTGGTGAGGACAATCGTCGAGACCCATTGGATCTCGTTCAGGATGTTGGTCCACTTGATGGGTGGCAAGTCGTCCGGCTTGGACAGCATGCGCTGAATGTAGTTGTCAGCGAGGCCCTCATCGGCGTGGGCACCCTTGCCACCGGCCGCGCGAGCCGACTTGGCGGTGGACTGCTTCTTGACGTGGGTGCTCTCGTCCTCCGTCTGAGGCGGAGTCGGGATCGAAGATCGTGGGTCTGCGAACGACATCGTGTTGACCGTGCTGATAGTCCGGTGTCGACGATGAAGGAGGTTGACCGGGGTGTTGGAGGGTAGGTGGATCCGCGAGTGAGGAAGGAAGTGAAGATATGAACCTGTTTATATACTCGCCCCACTGAGAAGGTTGGGGGGCGAGGGGGGCAACACCGGGAAGGGGGGGCCCACCCGCCAGGAAAGGACCGGCTGCTGAAAGAATGAGACGGGCGTGAGCGTTGGGAAGGCTGAGATGAAGCACACAGGCGTGCCATCCGCCTATCACAGACGAGTGGCGCAGTCGCGTCGAGCAAAGACCAGAGACGTCCCAATCCCAAAGCGCGCGCGCACCCGCATGCCTGCACTTGCTCGTGGCTCGACCACCCACTCACGCGACTCGATTGGTGGGGATCGCTCGGTCCCCCTGCGCAGCGAGCTGCGTGCACGCTTCGACCACACCCTGCCGCCTGCCGGTCAAATGGCTGGCCGACACCCACACACCTGAAAGAAAGTCGATCAGGTTCGCCGAGCTCACGGCGCCGTGACAGTCGGTGGCAAAGGCCAGCCCCCAGCCAAGCGCCATTCATCTTGATGCTTGATACCGGGATCCTTGACTGCGTTGGGGAAGGCCAAGGGCTCAATCCACGGCCTTCCGGCTGTGCGCGCGCTCACGGTCTCGACTGCTGACTCGCGCTGACGGGCGATGGGGTGGCGTGGAAGCCCCTGACTTCCGAGCAGCAGGGCGACCGCAACGTGACGCTGAGCTGCTGATCACGGCGCGCCGCCTCGGGCCTCGACGCCTTGACCGCGGCGCCGCCCGCTCGTCGTGTTGAGCAGCTGGGATTTGTTGGGGGAGAGCTCGAGCTCAGTTCATTCGTCATGAGTGGCGAGTGGCGACTGTGGTCGGATGAGCTTTACCGGGCGGCCAAATCATTCATGTGATTGAATGTGCGTCGTGTTAACGTTGAGGCCGCGCAGATGAACCGACGCTGGAACCGACACGCGCACGTCCGCCGTCTTGGTGTTGGGACTTGGGTGGGGAGCCGCCCGCAGAGCCGCACGCCTAGAGAGCGCAGGCGGCAGGACGCAGACCGTCATCACAGCGTCGATCACCTTCCAAAGTAGCCGCCGAGTGATGTTCAAGATTCACTGGGGTCTGGGCGGCATGCTGATACGCGCCGGCGCTCGGACCGCGAATCGTTGTCGTCGTGACCCGTCTGTTGGTGTACTCGTAGTCTGTAGGTCGTTAATACTTGCTCATGTGACATGTCCAGACGTCGTGACGGTCGGTGGCAACCTCGGCTTGGCCGTCCGGGGCACACCGAGAGGTCACCTGGTCTCAGTCAAGTGCCGGTCTCATTATGACGGTGCGTCCTCGAGCCTTGACGTCCAAAGTGTTGAGAGTCGACCTTGGCGGGTTCGTCTGGCTGAGAGTCGAGCGCCGGTCTACCTTGGAAGCCGGCTGCCGGCGGCCCCAGGGTGGTGGGTTGTGATGTGGTCGCATCGTTGGGACGCTCAGTCCTGTGGTGGCAAATTGATGAGGATGTCAGTACCATTCATGCCCTTCAACGACTTGGAAAGCGTGTCAACTAACCCATAGTTTGATGAGGCCGTCCCACGAGCCGGTAACAATCTTGGACTGTAACAAGGGCGGACGCCAAGGTCAATCACTTTGCTGAACACGGTGACATGTATTGGAGTGTACTCACCGTCTCATGTGGCAACCACTCGTGCGCAATGACCACCTCCTTGTGCGCTCGAAGCCGCTTGAGAAGCCGACACGACTTCCAGTCCCAGAAGACGAGGTTGCCGTCGCCGTCGCCCGAGGAGACAAACTTGCCGTCGGGACTGAAGCCGACCTGGCACGCGTAGCCGGCAATGGTGTGGCCCTTGAAGACCTTCTTGCGATTCTGCTTGAATGTGTCTGCGCCATAAATGAGGACTTGGTTGTCCAGCGACTGGCATCCGAGCCACTTCTCTGTGAAGGGTCTCATGAGTCAGATCCAGGTCAAGAGCACCAATGCCTAGCTCTACTTACTGTTCGGATGTAGCGTCACAGCCGGGATGGAGTGCATCGTCGGATCGGCCACGTACTTGATGACGACGGGGATGTCAAAGTCCCACGCCCGCAGCGTCTTGTCGTCCGACGTCGAAACGAAGCGGCGGTTCTCATCCACAAAGGTGAGCGTGTTGACCGCGCCCAGATGCTGGTCGTACTCTTGCACAAGCTCGCCCGTATTCGAGTCGTACTGTGAACGTCGGCATCTGTGTCTGAGTACCATGGAATGTTTCGAACAGCCTCAAAGGAACTCACCTGAACAATCTTCTTGTTTGCGGTACCAGCCAGGAAAATGTGTTGCTTGTCCTCGTCTGGGTGGAATTTGACACAGTTCGGCACCGACCCATTCGAAAAGGTGCGAATGCACTGGCCCGTCTCCGTGTCCCACATCTTGATCTGCTTGTCGTACCCGGCTGAGAGGAATCGTCGGCCATCGTTGGAGAATGTGACATCCTTGACAGCGCGTGTGTGGCCCATAAACGTTCGAAGGCACTTGCCATCGTGATAAACGTCCCATAGCTAAAAGACCAAAGAGTCACGTCATCCCAAGTTGATCTGTAGCCTGTGCAGAACACGATGGAGCTCACCTTGACCTTGGTATCTGTGCTCGAGCTGAGCAAAAGGTGTCCGCTCTTGGGAAACAATCGTAGCGCCGTGATGGCCTTTGTGTGCCCGCTGAAGGTATGGACACACGCCTTGGGAATGAAGCAGTCTTGTGTACCCGCCTCCCCGTGCAAATTGGTATCGACATCGGTCGGGATGTGCATGTAGGTCCTCCCTTGATAGTCGTACATCGACTTGCCTGTCAAGCACCAACATGAGCCAAGGTGAGTCGCCATCCATGAGAAGGCCCAGACGACGTGGAGGAGATACTCACCATGAAAGATGCTCTTCTCCTGACCACCCGCCTCGTCGCGCTTGCGCTTCTCCTGCATCGCCTCGGCCTCCCTCTGGCGCTTGGCACTCTGCTCCTCGGCGGCCCGGATCTCCGCCTCGCTCGGACCGGCCCCATCAGGAATGGCAACGGGCTCCGAGTCCCAGTCGGCCCAAGGGCCGAGGTAGGCCCCCTCGCCGTCGACAACTTCGACGTCGCCGGCATGTTTGCGCTTCTTGCGAAGTTGTCTGGCTGCCGCGCGGCCTTCGGCGCCACCGCCTCGTCTGTCGAGCGCCGTCGCGCCGCCGTGCTGCGCCGCCGCGCTCACGTCGCCCACCCACGCCGAGGAGGAGGACGTCGACGCGCCGCCTCCACCCGCGTACGCATCAGGGTTATGCGTATACCCATGCTGCTCAAACGTCCGGTGCTGATTCTTGAAGTCGAATTCGGACATGGCCGCCTCGTCGACGTGTCCGCTGACGAGGTTTTGCGAGGCGCCCAGCTTGCGGGTGGAGAAGGGGTTGTGCGGGCCTTGGAGGGGCGCGGACATGTCTTCGTAGCGCAGGTTGACGTGCATCTCGGTGTCAGTCGGACGCATGAGCAGCGCGGAGCTTGCTTCGTTCTGGGTGAGGTAAGGGGTTCAAGGTCAGCCTGGGTGCTCTCGAGAGTACAGGTACTCGTATGGGCCGACGGACCGTACGTACCTCAACGACAAAGTCCCCCGCCGGTACGAGCGACGAGACAGACTGCGGCACGACCTTGCTCGAGGCCACGGCAGCAGAGGGGCCAGCGCTTTGTACGCCCTTGAGCCCAAACGCGTCGGATGGGTCCGGAGCATCCTCGTCCCCATCGCCAGCCGCGCCAACGCCGTCGCCGCCGGCGCCGCGCCCCGAAGCAAGACGAGAGGGTCCCGCCACCCCGGAGCCGGAGCCGCGTCGTCCTCGCTGTCAGAACCGTACGTCTGGAGCGCGTTCATCGGTGGTAGGAGTGCCGTCCGCGGTGACGAGCCTGGGATGATGGTTGTCCTCAGGAGCGCGGAGCGAGGGCCGAAGCGCGAGGGCAATGTTTTGAATCAGGCTGGCTTCTGTTGCGATGTGGGTGGGCCTGCTCTCCATCGTCCACCGCTTCGCTCATCCTTTACCCTCACTATGGAAGCAGCAACAACAGACGGAGGATCAAGCAGGCCACTCAGATTGGCAAGGCCAGGACACGAGAGAGCGTGTGTGTGCGTGTGCGCATTCACCTGAGCACAGGGAGGCGCGCGCTGAATGGAGGGACTTGGGCCAAGGATGGACTGAGAAGGTGAAGGAGGGAGAGACGGCTGGAGGATGAACGTTTGGAGGCCGGGGGACAAGGAGCGTATGGGCGGCATGCGGGCCTTTGAGGGAAGCGAGGCCCGAGCCGATTGGGGGACAGAGAGCGAGAGATGTGCTTGATGTACCTCTTGGAAACGTGGCGGGAGGGAAAGTTCTTGCCGGTGACTGTGATCGGCCTCCAGTCGAGGCCATGGCGAGGAGACGAGGGCCGTGGTAACACCTTGATGGCGAAGAAGGCACTGCTGTGCCCTAGCCAGCAAGGGAGGGGCCAAGAGGAAGGGTCGATGGGACAGGTTCGCTGTCCGGCCGGCCGTCGCGTGTTCTGAGCTTGTCGCTCCCCCGGAGGTCCAAGAACGAACAACCGTCTCGTCCTGCGAGCCGGATCAAGGCTCAGAAACGTGGCATGGCCCTGCTTGGACGGCGACCTGGTCTTGCGCCGAGGCCGGAGCGAATGATGAGCTTGTACAGTGATGATTGTCGAGTGTAGTGAAGGGCGCTTCGATGTCATGTTCGTATTCGAGTTGATGGAGTCCGACGTCGAGCTCAGTGCGCCACCGGTCCGGCGCTGACTCCGCCGTAGATGTCATCCTCATGACCGGCGCCCTCATGCTTGAGCATATGCTCGCCCGCACCAAGATCGCCATCCACAAGCGTGCCCGTCGCTTCCGACGGAGCTGGCCCATGCTCGGAGTACGCCGGCCCCGCCCCAGGACCGTACGCTCGCTCGACAGGTACGCCTTGGCTCGTAGGCATCATCTGCGGCGGGTAGGTATTGCCTGTGTACGTGACCGGACCCTGAGAAGGCGAGGGTGCGGGCGACTTGGTGCTTGCGCTGAGTCCGCGCTGGACGGTGGCTGCAAAGATGGGCGTGTTGATCGGCGGAGGTGGCGAGGTCACAGTTCCTGGCATGCCTCCGTTGGCTGGCCATCCGTAGTAAGCGGCCGGTCCTTGCGTCGGCGAGGCGTGCGTGTAGGGATCGACGTTGCCTCCAGGTCCGTTGTAGTACGGCGGCTGCGGTTCGTATGCATATTCCTGGATGCCGCCGTTCTGATAATGCTGGCCGGACGGGTCCAGCCATTGCTGCGATGCATTGCCACCGTCGACCGGGTAGGTTTGGTAGACCTGCCCGACGCTCTCGCCGTGGACATATTCCAGCTGTGCACCCGCTGCGCCGTACTGATCGTTCTTCTCGATGCCCCGGTGATCCGATCCCGTTCGAGCATGATGGCCATCTGGACCAAAGACAGCGTCCGCAGAGTTTTCCGAAGGCCCGTGGTCATGGTCAAATGCCAACGCCCAGTCGACCTCCTTTTTGCGAGTCTGGCGCCGTCGGACGGGGATGAGGATGAGCCAGATGAGGACAATGACACCGGCGAGACCTCCTGCGATCGCACCGATGATGACACCTAGCAAAGCAAAGCAGAAGGTCAGATAAGCCATCCTTCTGGGAGCCTTGGTCGTACATTGAATCACTCACCAATGCCAGCCTGAGCGATTAGAAGGACAGGGAAGCAACAAGGTCAGTACCACAACCTCCCTTTGCTATGAGATGAGATTCGGACTCACCCCGCCGCCATCACTGGAGCTCGTGGTCGAGGTCGACGGGTCGATGGGCGTGGGAGTCGGAGTACTAGGGACCGTCGTGATGATTTGCGTAACGATGGGAGCCGGCGTGCTGGAATTGGTCGCGTTGGGCGCCGGGGCCGCGGTGGTCGCATTCTTCGTCGAGGTCGCGTTGGATGCCGGCTGCGTGTGGTTGGCGGCCTGTGTCGTGTTCGTTGGCACCGTCGTGTTCGTCGCAGGGGTGGTTGTATTCTGTGCTGGCGTAGTCGCATTGGCTGCGGGCGTCGGACTAGGCTCAGGATTGGTGGAAGGAGTTCCAGGATCAGTGCCAGCTCCCGCGCCACCAGAAGGGGGAGGGAGATCAGGAAAGTAGCCGCCTCCAGAGGGATCGGTGCCCGTGCCGGTACCGCCAGGCGTGGTGGTAGAGCCGCCCGGGTTGGTTGGTTCCAAGCCTCCAGCACCAGTACCGGTACCCGTACCCCCGGTTCCGGTGCCAGGGTTTGAGCCAGTGCCGGTGCCACCACCCTTGCTTGACCCGGAGCCCGAGCCGCCCGTGCCGGGCGTGGTGCCCGGGTTCGTCTTGGACCCGCCAGACGGCGGGGTCGAGGGCCTGTTGTGGGTCTCTGGCGGCGGCATGGTGCCCAAGAGTGGGTTGCGCGGCGAGAGGTGAATCATCTCCTTGAGCAGGTCGTGCGTCCGGCGACGACGGATGGAGGAGTTGAGCGGTTGTTGGCCCATTCTGCGTTGTGACCCAGCCGTGTCGAGGACGGTGGTGATGGAAAGGCGAATGGTGGGGGGGTTGGTGTGCGATGGGATGCGAGGAAGGTGTGGCAAGGCGAGACGAGGAGCAGGAGATGGTGGACGTCGCCCTGAAGAGCGGAGTCGAGTTGTCGACCCACCGAGCACTCATCCTGGCCAGCGACGAGATGAGATCCGGCCAAGTGAGGTCGGACGCCTCCTGTGCGCGGACGTGGCGGTGGGCCGAGGTGTCTGCTTCGCCGCGGCCGAGACCAGATGAAGTGGGAGACAAGAATGGACTCACTCTGTGATTGTTGCAGACGGTGGTGGTGAGCTTGTTGTTGTTGGAGTTGGAGATGCGGATGTCGTCGCCTCATGAGCGGTCGTTGTGGGTGGTGGACCTGACGGACTGGGATAAGGCGCGGCCGGTGTCGCTGACGGTGCCGACGACGCTGATGACGACGACGACGACGAGAGTGATGGGATGAGCGGGAGCTTTGTGTCGGCACGTCGAGTGGCCATGATGGCTGCTCGTTGTGGGCGAGGTGTCCTGTGAGGAAGAGGCATCGCAGAGAGGGAAGGGAATGAGGGAGGATGAGGATTGGGAGAAAGCTGGATGAGAAAAGTCAGCCAGATTGCCACGGCCGTGCCATCATAAGGGTCTTGAGGGCATCCCCTTGGCGGCCCATGCTGCCTGCTGAGCGAGACCTTGGGTCAGCCGTGGTACATACAGCAGAGAGAGCAGCGTGAGAACTCACCCTTGACGACGAGGACATTCGGGGGCCGGCTGTAAGGAGAGCCAGGGTCCACCTGAGACGGAGACGCAGGGTGACGAGCACGGCACTCGGCCCTCGACAGCGACAGCGACAGCCCTTGGGCCCATGGGCGGGGGCTGTTGCCGCACTGGCAACCGGCGCCCAGTTTGGTAAGGCGTCGCGCTGGCCGCTTTGGATGGGCGTCGACATCGAGGAATGTGGGCATGGCGAGGCCCCAGGAGCGCGTCGTCGTCGTCGTCTCCTGCTGTCCCTCGATCGCGACGGGGGCATGCTTCCTCCTGCTCAGGACACGGCAGCCAGGGGACGCTGGCGGGTTGCGAGTGAGGAGCGTGAGCCATACGATGGCCTGGCCCCCTTCCTTGATGGTGGGTGAAGGGGAAAGGGGTGTAGCACAGTGTCCGTGCAGGGACACGGCGGTGCCAACCTCGCTTCCGACGACGTCGAGGGCCGCGTCGACGTCGAGGAGGCAGCCGTTCGGGCGCAGGAACGGATCACAGCCAGGAACGGACGGGGGGCATCACGTGTGGTATTCGCTCGTCAGCGGGCGAGACGAGCACATCACCGCCTTGCTTCGTTGCTGATCACCACGACGACGGTGACGGATGGCGTCGTTGATGAGCTCCAAGGCATCAACCATCAACCACCACCAACGACGCCGGCCGCTGCTTCGGATTCCGGAGTGTCGGTGTGGCCGACCACGGCGCGGGTTTCGCGCGTTCGGCTGTGGTGCCATCGAATCGCGCCATCCCCTCGCCAGGATGAGCGACGCCCACGCGAGTGCCGCGAGTCGCGACTCGGAGAACTGGCCGACTCCCTCGCTCATCACTCGCTGCTCATTTCCCGTTGCCGCGCGGGGCAGGACACGCTGACCGTTTATATACTCCCTCCTCCTCCTCATCTTCCTTCCCCCTCTGCATTCCCTCACAGTACGCACACAGGAGGAGCACCCGTCCGCACTCTGCCCCCTCCTCACGATGGCACCCAGCACCGACGTGGCCTTGCGCCGCGCCGCCAACGCAGACGAGTCGACACGCGGACGCACGATGAGGAGAACGTCGGACGGGTTGCGCACGCGCCGGACCCACTTCACCATCAACCCAGCCGCCATGCCGCCGCCCGCGTCCAAGCAAGGCAGCGGTGCGCCATCCACAACGTCGAGCCCCGTCACCCCCGTCGCGCCAACGCCCCAGTCGGGTCGATATGCCTTCGCCGTGCCCGCGCCGGACTACACCGAGGACCTCGGCATGCTCGCAGCCTCCGTCGCAGCCTCCTTCGCCGCGTCTTCCTCGTCGTCGTCGGCGGCGGCAGCGGCGGCAAGCGCAGCCGTCACAGCGCAGGCAACGGCCGCGGCCGTCTCCAACGCCCTCGCCACCCTCGGCTTCGAGGCACCAACGCGAAACGCAACCTTTGACACCCTCCTCCCGATCATGTCCAGCTTGCCCGAGGACTACGCGCCCGCGTTCGACGAGCAGCGCGACGCCTCCCTCCAGGCCGACACGGCCAAGCTCGCGCTCGACTACATCATGCTCGACCACGGCAACACACGGCTGCCCTACACCAACGCACGCTTGCCCACCATCGACGACGGCTCCTTCCAGCTCTGGACCGTCTTGCAGGACTTCAGACCCATCACCGAGGACTACGCGGCCGGATATCTCGACACCACGGCACCCGCAGCAACAGGAGCGACAGCGGCACCGCACCCACTACCACAAGGCACCCCCTCCGACGCCCTCCCACCCGCCCAATGCCCCGCCTTCGCCTCCGCCCGCTCCGCCAAAGCACGCGCAGCCATCGACACCGTCTCCCGCGTCTTCAACTGGGCCACCCTGCCCGACCTCGCCCTCGACCTCGCCCAGACCTGGTACGGCGTCGCCTTCCGCTCCGCCCGGCGCGAAGGCAGCGAGAGCACGCGCTTTTACGAGGCCGACCGGCGCGCGCACGAGGAGGCCGTCGACAGCGGCGGGCTGCTCATGTACTGGTACGGCGCCCCGCACCCCGTCACGGGCGAGAACCTGGCCACGTGCATCTGGACCTCGCGCGAGGACGCCGTCAAGGCGTCCAAGCTGCCCACCCACGCCGAGGCGGCGGCGCACAGCATCCCCGCCTTTCGGGTGTACGACCTCACGCGCTACGCCGTCCGCAAGCTTCGCGGGCAGGCCAAGCTCGTCATTGATGCCTGGACCGAGGACGACGAGGAGTAATACATCAACCCTTTCACTGCAGGGACGCGTATGACACGTCTCGGGTACCAAGACCCTGCTACGCAACCTACATCGACCCTCCCTGGACAATCATCGCGCCATTCTCATCCCCTCCTGCATCTCTTGTACACCTAGTCACACGTACTCAGCATCAATCCATCCCCTTGCATCTTGTCCCCTCTTCCAGCTCGGATCATGTCCCCCAAGCTCAGCGGCGAGGAGCGCTCGTTGGCAATACAGCATTTCCATTCATTCATGCATTCATCAAAAGCCGCACCAACGTGGCGGGAAGACTCCAAAAGTCTTCATCCACGCCCAGTAGAACAGAAAGAAACCCCTTAACGCGTCGATCGGCAACGAACGAGATCGAGGGCGAAGCGCCCAGATCTTGAACCCAGCCGGTCAACAATGACCAGACAACAACCTTGGCAGTAAGTATCTTGAGGGGAAGGCGGAGGGGGAAGCGCGACGTGTGGTGGAAGAGTCGTAACGTTGCAAGAATCGTAAGCCGTGGGGGGAGGGTGGGAGGACTTGAGGAGTTGAGGAGACGAGACGTCGAGACGTCGTAATGTACAATGCGCCCGCACCGTCCATGTCGACAGCCTGGCGCAGGTATACGAGTGGAGCCGCGGCACGGCAACGCTGCCTTGGCCCAGCCCTAGCAAGGGCTTGATCAGATCTGGTACCGGAAATTCTCGAGGTTCTCGAGGATGACCTTGCCTTCGCGGGCCGGGCGGTTCCGGTGGGCGTGGTACATCGCCAGCGCGATGCTGCCGACGACGGTCACGATCTGGGCGCCGATGGTGAACCTGAAGAGAGACCAGAGGCACGAGTCAGCTCATCGATGCATCAGAACGAAGGACTCGAGGGTGTGGACGCACCAGATACCGAGGCGGTAGCCCGTGCTGGCGTCCTTGTTCCTGAAGACGACGGCGCTGAGAATACCACCGACGCCGCCCATGGCGACCGTGATCGCCGACGTGTAAGCACGCTTGCTCTGCTGGCGAATGTTGACCTGCGAGTGGCTGATGATCGCGGGCACATTGGCGTTGCTGAGATCGTGACAACGAAGAAAGACGTCAGCACAACCGTCCCTTCTCATAAGGAATGTAGCGCAGTCCCGGTCGCGCACTCACCAGCCAGCCACGCCAAGGAACACGCCAAAATAGCGGACGTCGTTGTTCTTGCAGAAGCCGACGAGGGAGAGGCCAATGGCGAGGAGGATCGAGTTGAAGATGATCGTCGGCGAGCGGTAGCCAGTCCGGTCGGCCACGTACGCGCCAGCGAGGGCGATGGGGGCTAGAGGTGCAGATATGTTAGCATGCTCACTTCCCAGCGCAGTCGGACCGGGAGAGACTCACCGACGGTGGCGTAGGGAGGGATAAAGTACGCGTACAGCTTGACGCCCGAGTAGCCAAAGGAGGCAAGGATGGGAGGAAGGAAGAAGCTGAATGCGTAGCTGCCGAGCTATTGTAGGAGGCCAAGAATCAGTGTATGCTCTCAAAGACACGTTGACAGTGCGGGCACAAGTCGACTCACCGTGGCGCACATGAAGAAGAGCGCGTAAGCCCAAAGCTTCCAGTCGAGCGCGTACTTGCCGAGCTTGGCCAGGGTCAGCGCGTCAGGCTTGGAATCGGCGCGTTCGGCCTCGATGCGGGCGAGGACGAACTCCTTCTCCTCGGGCTTGAGGAAGCTGGCCTTGTGAGGGAAGTCGACGATGAGGAACCACGCTGCGATGCCGATCACGCACGTCAGGATTCCCTCAACAACGAAGATGGCCCTGTAGACGTCATCGAATTGGTTAGCGTCAGGCTCTGCTTCATCAAGCGCGACGCTACAGTACTTACCGCCAGCCGCTGAGACCGTAGGGACCGCCGAGCTTCGAGAGACCGTATGCAACAATGGCAGAGAAGCCAGAGGCGACGACGGCGAGGAGGTAGAACCAGGTGAGACGGACCTGGACCTCGGTACGAAGGTACCAGCAACTGAGCAAATAAGCAGCACCCGGGAAGAGGGCGGCTTCGAAGACACCGAGGACAGCGCGCAGCGCCGTGAGCTGAACCCAGTCCTTGACGAAGCCCATGCCAATCTGAGAGCAGAAGTATTGTCAGAGATCTGGAGCTTTGCCAGAACGAAGCGCGGAGTCATCATGAACTCACCATGACGAAGCCCCAAAGGAGGACGGCGCTACCAAGCCATCGTGCCGCGCCGAAGCGCTTGAGGCCGATCTGGGACGCGATTTCGAGGGCGATGTAGGTCGGGAAAAAGGCAATGACAGCGATGTTGTACCGGTTCTCGATGTTGAGGCGGAGCTCGCGGGTCATGCCAGCGGCGGCGGCGAGGGAGATGTTCTGTTAGACGGGCAAGGAGTCAGATTCTGCGTGTCAGATGATTGCCTCCTGTCGCGCACTCACCGTCCGATCAATCAGGGAGATCATGTACGCGAGGGCCAAGATGGGCACGAGGCGGAAGTCGATGCGCCGCTTGGTGTTGCGCACAAACTCGGCGTCGTACCTGTTGGAAATGTCGCCCTGCGCAACGCCAGTGTGGTCCAGAGAGCCTGAGCCTGACTCGGTGTCGGCATTGTTGAGCACGGGAACGTGAGCGTGTTGTGGCTCCTTCTCCGCGACGTCCTTGTCGGTGACCTCTGTCACCTGGCGCTCCAAGGTGGACATAGTGGCGAGTGCGAAGTTGGCGCTGGTGGGCGGGATTGGAAGAAGAGGGAGGAAAGGGAGGGCGAGGAGAACCCAAGGCAGGCAACTGAGGGGGCAGGAGGTGAACCTAGGGACTGGATAGTGAGCCAGGGAGAATATCAGGCCCTTTTATCAGGATTTGAAGCGCCACCTCGACCAAGCCTCGACTCGAACCTAGAAGCCGACCGCGTTGCAGGGGACAGACGCTCGGTGCTTGCTGTCTGCTCACACCAGCTGCGGGCTGCCTGGTGAATCCGGAACATCACTTGCCCTGCAGTGCGTACTGTACAGTACTACTTCCCCGCGCCTGTAACAAGGAACGAGCCGTCAGCGTGGCGCCCTGGCAACGACCCTTGCTGAGAATGATACGCACCTGGCGAGAGAAAGACCGCGCCGAAGGGCTGAGAAGTGAGAGGCCGTCAAGCGGAGGGAAGGGGTGCAAGGACTGTCCGAAGCGCAAGAGCCTCCAGTATGGACGATTGGGGATGGCTCGGCGTCCAGTCTGGAAACATTCGAGCATCGGACTCACTCACTGACCGTCGGTGGTGGAACTCATGCACGCATGCATACCAGAGTCGAATTCTAAACGCTTTGAGGGCGTTGCGCCTTGAAGAGCACGTCCGGAGCATAAGGAGTCGTCACAAGACCTCCTTGTCCTTGCTGAAGTTGTGGTGCTGAGAAGCCGCATCGAGGCAAAGCGTCGTCTTCGACCTGCCGTCCGATGGCAGTGCGGGCGGAGAAGGATCCCAACCCAACAACTTGACGCCAGGCTTCACAGCGTCGACGCCCGTTCTCGCGGCGGCTCGCCCGTTGGTACTGGGTACCTAGTCGCAGGCCGGTCCGCACCTTGATGTCGTCTTGGCGTTCCATCTAGCGCTGACATTTGGATCTTGTCGTGCATCCAAGGGCCCAATGCAGCACGAGCCGCAAACCCTGTGTGATGTCGCTCAGCACAGCACCAAGCCGCGGTCGATCCCAACCTATTCCGTGCGGCAGTCCGCCGGGCGCTGGGTTCGTGCTCGGAAACCGCTGTGCTTTGCCTCAACGCCGGCACTCGGAACCGCGGCTCAGGCGCTTTGCCTCGCTCAGCGCTCAGGCGGCTGAGGTCGCCAGGCACAAGAGTGGGACTGCCCTTCGTCCGTTCGTTTGTCGATGTGTGCCGCGCTGCCACTGAATCGCCCCACAATCTGAGGTGGCCAACTTGTCGCCCGGTCGTCGTCAACGACAAAGGCAACCGTCTTGACCGATTGAACCCCTCGACGCGTCGCGCCAGGGTTACTCCTTCCACAATGTCGTGGTCGACGGCGGGTGCCCGGTCGACAAGTGGATGGCGCGACGGGTCCTTGACGCCGTTGTCCAGGGGCCACGAGACTATGGTCCGGAGAGCCAAGTCCCGCTTGAACCATCCGCGTCGTTGAGCTTCGATCCAACCCCGCCCTTTGCTGGGGCACGGGCACTTGCTTCGCCCACCAGGAGGACGAGGTCGAGTTGCGCACATTTGTCCGCCTCCTTCATCATGGAGTGAGACTTGATCCAGCCCGTTCACCGAGACAACCCCGCAAGGACCGCTTAATCAAGGAGGCCAAGGCGGAAGTCGCGGGGGTGGGGAAGCCTGGGGAATGGGGACCCCAACCTGGGGATGAGATGGGGACAATCAACGACTGTTGAGTGTTGACCTTCTCATTGCGGAGATCCTTATGAACTCACTCTGTCCTCGGCGCGCCAGGCTTGGCAGTCGGCGTGGAAGGTACGGCCCAAGACTGAGTGGTGCCGGACTCGATGAGCGTTCCCTGGGAGTCGTGACGCCGCCAGTGCTTGCCAGCCCAAGATCAGGGTGTGGTCCACGATGTTGGAGCACCATGACTTGCTCTGACATCGTTGAGCATCTCTGAAATGTCGTTCGGGGTGCCCTGAGGCATCGCTTTGCTTGTGCTTATGCAGCCATGCTCGCTGCCGCGGCACTTCGTATCGGAGCACAGCGGCGCGACATGTGTCATTTGCCGGCCTATGGTCAGAGCGCCAGGCATCGACGGGTGAGCACCGAGAGGTGGTTTCGATGAGTGGCGCGGTCGTCAATCTCCACAGCCGTCGGCTTTCACAGCACGCCGATCTCCGGCTCTTGCGTAGATGGTCGTAGCCGGATGTGTAGCGCGTCGAGCTTGGCTTGGAGGGAAGAAGTCGAGACGGGTGTTGCAAGTGGTGTTTGCGCGCCCGGCCCCGACTTCGGCGTGGGCACGGGTGTCGTTCATGATCTTGTGGATATCGTTGCTTGTCGTTATCAGTCATCGCTGTTGTCATTACAGCTTTGTCGTCACTCTAGGGTTGACCAGCGCCGCTCTGGGTTGCTGGCGTCGTAGCTGGAGGAATATCTGGCCGTGCATCGTCATGCGTCTGCTCGTAGGGATGCCCACGCTCGGCCCACATCGCTTGACGCTCTGCAGCGAGCTCGATTGCCCATCGTCGTACGATGGGCTGGGTAGGTTGAGGAGACGATCGTATTGAGTGACACCCCCATGGTATTCTGATGCCGGCGCTGATGGACTCACATGACTGATTTGTCCAATGGCCCCACGGAAGAACGGCTGCAAGTCCTTGATGTTGTACTCTGCAAGACAGCAACATGTAAGACAACATTTCAGAGATTGCCTCTAGACCTTGTCATGGTGCTTGGCCGAGAGCAGGTCCAGGTACTCACCGCGCTCGTACTCCACAGCTTGCAAGCACAGCTCGAATCGGTCCAGGTCTTTGACCAGCAGCGCCTCCGGAGACGAACGGTCTTCGTACTCGCGCCAGAGTGCTTCGATGCGTTGCCCAGCGCGGCTGCCTCCGAGAAGGTCGAAGGTGAGATACTCGATCGCCTCGGCTTCGCGACGCGTCTTCTCCTGCTTGTTGACGTTGTCGCGAGGTGTCAGGTCGCCGACTTCTGCCTCCGCCATGTCATGAATAAGAGCGAGCATGACACACTTGCCGACGTCGAGGCCAGAGTCATCCGAAGCGCAGAGCATGGCAAGCACGCCCATGCGATACATGTGGTCCGCGATCCTACAAATCAAGAGTGTCGTCAGTCTTGCTCACGAGCTCAAGCGTGCTCAGGCGTGCTTCTGGACTCACGACTCTGGTCGCTCGACTCTGTGATGGTACCAGCCGGTGCGCTTGTTCGTCTGGGCAATACACGTTTCTGGTCAGCCCAGAGGAGTTCATCTTGGACAATCTTTGATTGGCTCACCTTCAACATGCCAATCCTGTGCATGAACTTGAGGACGCCGCCTGCTTGATTATCTGCATCGACAAAGTCGTGGGACTTGGAGCTCGACCCAGTCGTGCCTGACGGAAGGGTAGTATTCGAAGGAAGCGGCGGAACTTCGAACAGCGGTAGGGGTTGCGGTGCATCCTCCTCCGTCTCTTTCAAGCGGTCTCCTGAGCTGGTAGGCCCTGGAGGCGCTTGGTATGGGCTCGCCAAGAGCTTCTGTCGCCTCTCCGAATCTTGTGGCGCAAGGAAAGGTACGCGTTGCTTTCCCGTACTCGATGCCAGAGCTGTTTGGCCTGAGCTGGCATCTGCCCCGGCGCAATGCGGTCCTGCATCGACAGGTTTGGAATGTGTGAGCGGATCGAATCCTATGGCGATGGGTACGTCGGGCGACGATACCGCATTGTCGTCATCCTGGATGGTGGCGAGGTGATTGATGCTGCCACGGCCCAGTCGAGCCGTGGACAGGTTGCCTATTGCCTTCATGTACGAAGGAACGAGCAGCTTCTCGTTGTACGGCAATGACGTCTTGGCTTCTCGGTCGATCTCGTCGGCGCGGCTTTGAAAGCTGGGTTGTCGAGACGGGATGTTAACCGCGCCTGGCACGTCGCTCGGAGGCTGACTTGGATCCGCAGGTGTATGTAGCCCTCCTCTTCTGATAGCTTGAGAGGGCGCCGGGCCCGCAGGCACAGATCGGGACAAATCAGCTGTCCCGCCCGTTGCAGAGCTACTTTCGCTGCCCTCTTGACTTCCTGATGGATGCACATTATAATGAGCTCGAACTCGACAAGGAGAGAAGACGTTTAAGAGCCTGCAAGGACTTACTTCGTCGTTGCCACGCCGCCCAACGCTTGTTGTCTTCGTCGCTAAGCGCGTACTTGGTACTTTTGCGCGTGGCCTGCCACATATGTCGATGCGACGGCACAATGGCGCCAATGATTTGGTTAAGTCCCTGCTCAGTGCTTGCAGATGGCCGTCGCATTCGGGCTGGACGGCTGGGAAGCGCCTCGATCTGATCCTGCGCCGTTGACCGCAGATTCCAAGCAGTGTAAGAGCCGAACTGCGAGGTGCTCAGGGGTACGGCCGTTTGGCTCGCTCCTTCGTATATGGGCCGACCGATGGACTCGCCAGCTGAAGGAGGCGAAGGCGGCACTGCCGGATCTTCATGGTGGTAATCAGCCTTGAGCTCGGCAAGACGCGGACCATCCCACTGAGAGGTTTCGTCGGTGGCCTGTTGGCGCATGAACTGCGAGAATGACCCTGCGATCCGCATGGACGAGGACAGCGCTGAGGCGCTTTCAGCGTCTCGCGAGGAAGCGCGAAGGCTACTCCCTCCGATACCGATAGCTTGAGCGCTTGACGCATTTGGTCGACTGACGTCTTCGGATAGCATGCGTGCAGCCTCTTCTAGTGTCGGAGGCTGAAAGTCGTCGTCCTTGCCATGCACTCCTTGGACGCCATCAGCCATATCCTCTTCAAGCTGAAAGGTCGTGTCTGTGATGGATTGAGCAAGGCTGGTCAGTGCTAGTGCTTACACGGACCCGAGTAAAGATAGTCACCTTCAAGATCGTCGCTTGGCGATGACGGCCCAGCTTCAAGTGCTTCGTCAAGCTCAAAGTCGTCGTCCGAAGATGAGCGTGTGTCGGTGGCCTCCGGCGGAATGTCGGTAGCTGTTCCTTCACCAGCTTCTTCTCTCTCGTCTGCCTCGTGGTTCTCCTCAGCGAATGCGACCCGTTTCTGCTTGGGTCTACTGGTCGAGTCGCTGCTTCCGCTTGTCGGCGACAGGTGCTTGTTCAGGTTCGAGCTGCTCGAGCTTGCGCGTTGTCTGACAGCGGGCTTCAAAGGATGAGTCTGGTCCAACGGCATGGGCCGGTTGGAAGGCTTGACGGAGAGCGTATGGTCGTCGCTGATCGTGCCAGTGACTACTTGGACATCCGCAGGCGTCGTGATGGCCGTCGTCGGCTCTGCCTTTGAGCTCGGCGTGGCGGGAGTAGGCACGGCCATGGTAATGAACCAGCGTGTCCTTGTCGACTTCCTTTGTGAACCCGCGTGGAATAAGGCGGCGACGGTGCTGAGTGATGAGCAGCAAGCGCCGCTTGCTGGCCACTCGGTCGCCGTGAGAAGCGCTGAAAGAGCAACTCAATTCGCTCTGATGGTGCCTTGGTCAGATGAGTCCTCTGCGAAGGTCGAGAGCGGCAGCTTGGGAAGGTGGTGGTCGCGCGGCAGCTGCTCCGAGCTCGAGTTTCGGACCTCCAAAGTCGAATCGACCTAGAGCACTGTTGCCGGGCAGCGTCGCATCATTCCAAGGGAACCGAACCGCCTTTCGAAAGCGCGAATCGACGGGGATGGATTCGTATACACAGAGAGACTGGTCGAAGTGCACAGAGTCAAGAAGGAAGCTGGTCTACAAGTACAGGCGACGAAGAGTGGGAAGGCAGTCGCTATTGCTCTGCTTGCGCGAACAGCGTCCGCGACGTTTCCAGGCAGGAGTTGATCTCCCACACCATTGGCGTGACGCTGGAGAGGAGGCAAGCATGTCAGGAACAAGCTGAACGCGGCCAGGCACGCCCGTGATGCGGCACTCACCCTTCCCAGATTTCGCTGAGCGCCGCAAGAGAGTCTCGTGCTTGCTGTACCCGGTTCCAAATCTGTTGCAGCGAAGGTGACGAGAACGAGCCGTCGGTGGACATGCCCGCCAACTGCAGGAGTGGCTCGTTGTTCGTCGCCTTGGGTCCAGATTGGCCGTGTCCCTGCTCGCCGTCACCGTCTTCATCGTCGTCTTCTGCCGCATCTTCGACGCCGCGAGACATGGCGAGCATGAGGAGCACATAGCTTATCAGAACGAATCTGTGGATGGTCGAGAACTGTGAGTCCAACCAGATATGCACTTGTCAAAACGCACATGAACTCACGAGCAAGCATTGAATGGGTTCGGTTCCAGTCTCTTGTTCGATGCGATCTCCAGCAAGCGTATGCTGGCTCGGACACAGCGACTCAGAGAGTGCTGCGCTGAGAATGGTCCGCCGGTGAACAGCCTCTTCTTGACCTTACGCGCGCCAGCTTTTGAGCTTGCGCTCGACTCGGACCTTGCAGCATCGTGTATATGTTGCGCTTGATCCGTGGGCTGGCGCGTCGACTTGCTCAGTGCGGTGGCGAACGCGTCAGTCGGATTGTCGTCGAAGCTCTGCGTCATCCAAGAGAACGGATTGAAGATGTCGCCAAGGGTAGTGTCCTCTTCCGGCTTGACTGTCGAAGCATGGGTCGCGTTTGCGTCGCTCGCCTGGCCCGCAAGCTCGGTGAGGTATGTACTTGGCACGGGCTCACGACAAGCTGGCGCCGCATCACCTTTGTTGGGGTTGAGGAAGCAGAGCTTGCGCTCAAACACCTGCAAGGAGGGGTCAAACTTTGAGTAAGCTGAGGTATCGAGGGAAAAGCTGTTGATGAATCAGCACTTACAGATGCTCCTTTGAAGGCTTGACCGATGTGCAAGGTCAAGGACGATGTGTAAAGTTGTATGGCCGCACTTGTATGCAAATAGGCGATCAACGCGTCTTCGGCGTGCTCCACCGACGTAGGTAGGCCCGCGAATGCCTCCACCTGCCGTCCGTTGCGTACAGCAGAGAGACACGACTCCTGCATCTCGATCTGCTCCTCCAACTGATGGTCCAACTCCAGCATGCTGTTGAAGAGGCTGTTTCGCGAGGCTTCCGAGGGAGGTGCGCCTGAGGAGCCGGCTTGTCCGGTCAGCGGCGATCCTACGCTGAATGACTGCAGCGAGATGGGGGTATGGGGAGCTCGGGAGCTCATCGGCGAGGAGACCGCCTTCGGAGATGCTTCCTGTGCTTCGTCCGAGTCGATGCTGTTCAAATTCGAGAGGGCGATGACGCGTTCTTGAACAGCCAGCAGTGTCTGCAAGGATCTGATGTTTGAGATCCACGCCGTCGGATCTGCGCACTGAGGCATCTCGCAGGTAATGCGAGGATCATCGGCCCGCAGCGTTGACGTGTTGCCGGTGTTGTATGCCGACCAAAGGATCTGGAGAGCGCGCATGAGAGTCAGCAAAATGGCCAAGAGCACTCCCTACATCAAATGGACTCACGAAGCTCCAGACAGTCCACCAGCACCGTTTCTTCATCTCGTAAACCTCGCTCTCCGGTAGCTTAACATCGCCGAAGTAAGTCTCTGATGTTGCGGCGCCCTGATTGAGAGAGGAGCTTCGAAGTCGATGCAGGCCTTCGGCCATCGCCAGACCGAGGGCTTGGTCAGCCTTCAAGCGTGCCTTGACTGTGCGACCGTGGCCGTACTGGAACGAGAGAACGATGCTCAGCAACTCAGTAATGACCCTCACCCCTGATAAATACTCACATCGAAGATAGTCAAGACACACAGCGCTTGAATGACCTCCAACGCAACCTTGCCTTTGGCGTCTCCGTCTGCGCTCTCCACAGCTCGATCGACGGCCTCGTTCGCCAGCTTCTCAAAGTGGGTCGTGATTGTTCTGACGCGGCTTTTCTTGGCTTCGTCTCCAAAATTGAGCCCTCCAGCCAGTCGGTCGTGCAGGGGATTGGCCGGCTGGATCTCGTGGCGCAACAAGGGTAGCAGTGCTTGCAGAGCCAGCAGGAAAGGAGATTGTGGGTCCCATAACGATGTGAGGGCGTCGATGTAGACCGGTGACGGAAGGACCGGAAGGAAGCGATGCAGGTACTTGTAGTAGTCTGGAGTGGGCGAGAAGTCAGCTCAATTCATCCTGCTCAGTAGACAGCTTCATACGCACCCTCAAGCAAGGTCCTCGTATCCGTCGTGGGGATCAAGGAGGTTTCGGACCAGCCTGATTTCAGGACTGAAGAGGTGTGCCCGGATCCTGTCTGCGCGGGACTTGCTTGCACCTTGCCGTCAGCAGCAGCTGGCTCGGTGGCCAGTTTGGACACAGCATTGTCTCCAGTGAGATCAGCTCCTGTCGGAGGGTAAACGCTCGCCATGACAGCATCCGGCAGGGCCTGTGGCCAAGCGGCTAATGCTGCTCCTCCGTCCGCACCTAAGGAGAAGGTATTGCCAGCCCCAACGTCGAACGTACCGGCGAGCTGTCCGTGGGGTCGATTGTTGGCGCTCGGAGCTTGAGGAGGTGCTTGTGGCCGCTCAGATAGAGAAGTATCTGCCGGTCGGCCGGCAGGAAAGATGGTGCTGAAGTCTTGCATGTTCGGAATGTGACTGATGTTGGTTGGGATGCGGACGGTGTGAGGAAGCTCAGAGAGCATGGCGAGGTGCCGCAAGTGGTTCTCGAGCACTTCTGGATTGGCCAGTTTCTTGGGCTTGGGCTTGCCACCCCGACGCGAGACGGTGTAGATGCAGTCGTCCACCTTTTCGCGTGCGATACACGTAGCGCACGGCTGTTTGCCGTCACATCGAGACTTGCGACTTCTGCAAAAGGTACAAGCAGCCTACAACGACATTCCACAGGGACGATCAGTCTAAATAGAGAGCGTGAAATGTGCAGCAGCGCGAGGTACAACTCACCTTGACCGGAGCCGCGATCGGAGCCTTGGCTGCCTTCTCTCTCTGTTCCGCCGTTGAAGCCTTACTTCGGACTGGACCGCTCGAGGCGTCCTTTTGCTCGTCGTCCGTGTCGTCCGACTTGTAATGTGAGTGCTGACCAGGAGCTGGTGTTGGACCTGAAGGTCCTGTCGTTTGGGACGAGCCCCCGTAGGAATGCATCCCCTGTCCATTGGCGTGTATGAATGCGCCCATGGGTTGTGCAGACGCGGATGTCGATCCCAGAAAAGGCGTGCCGTACATCTGGCCCTGCTGGGAGGCGCCCAGAGTGCTGTCGGCGGGGCCGCCGAAGTAGCCTGTCATGCCTTGGAGAAGCGGTGCGTTCTGGAAGTCTTGAAAGTATGGCTGACCCTGGCCGCCGGGCATCATTGGCGCTTCCGCAGTGGTCCACGACCCGCCTCCGCCCTGTTGGAAGAAGTTGAGGGGGAATCCATTCTGATTGGAGGAGGCCGCGCCGTTCGAGTAGGCGGATTGAGGGTTGCTGCCGGAGTTCATGCTGCCGGTGTAGGTGCCCCTCCAATCAGGACCGCAATCGGCTCGTCCAGCGCTTCCTGCCACACTGACTGACCCGCCCTAGTACACGTAGGCGTGCACAATCTTGAAGTGTAGCCGCCCGAATGAGAAGACGGGGTTACCGATACGGCTGGGACAGCTCCACGACGAAGCCCGGCCAGGTGGCGAACACGCGTAAGCAGATTGGGACGGACCGGCTGACCGATCCGATAGCTGCGACAGTCAGTGCAGGGCGCTATCCGCTGTGAAGCGCTTGTCTTGGGTGGGTTGCGCTGCTGCTGTGAGAGGGTGTAGCTGCTCTTGATGCTGAGGACGCGGCGTGTGATGGTGGTGGTTGCTATCAGGATCCAGCGTCTGGTCCGCGCCAGGGAAGTCAGGCATGTGGTCACCCCCAGGCGGGCCACAGCGTCGGTCCGTCGTCACTTGGCCTTGCTCCACACTGGGGGCAGTGGGGACGGAGCCAGCGACACCACGTGCCGCCTCGACGCGTCTGGCTCGGGCACGCGTTCGATGTGGAGGCCCCAGAGGCGAGAACAACACTCGACCTGGATGAGATCAACACCAACACGGCTTCCCGTCCTTCCCTCTGACGACCACGACCACCATCGCTACCCGTGCAGCCTGGCCATCATCACACTGCCGCACCAGCTTGCACACCGGAAGCAGAGGAATGACTGGGCGCACATCGCCCCTCGGCGACCTCAACAACCTCAACCTCGGTGGCCGCGGAGGGTACGGCGCAGGTTCAACATCTCCCATCAAGAGCGGCGGAGGCGCCCTTGCCAGCGCAGCAGGCACACGTAGGACGGGAGTACTCAGCGACAAGCGCGAGCATGACGATGTCATTCCTGGAGGGGGCCTCAATGCCTCTGACGTCCGCATCACCAAGGACTTTGATGGGCCAGTCGACGCGCTCCGAAAGAGCCGTGGGCCCAATGCAGCGCTAGTACGTATCACGGCGCATCGGAATGTACCTGGTGGCTGCGCGCTGACATGTGCTGCTCTTTCCCAGCGCGGTGATCGGTTCATCGCCCAACGTGAGCTGTCAAGGTCAACGGGAGTCACCGCTATGCCTCTTCGAGACGAGGCCGGTGGCGAAAGACTCTTCGGACATCAAGGCTTGAACACCTCCACTGGTGATGCTAGCGGCTCAGACCATACCGGAACTCAGAGCAGCATTCACAGCGTCAATGCGATCCCCACGGATCTTAGTGGAGGCAAGACGGATCTCGCAGACGCCTGCCAGCTCGATATGCAGTTGCGCATACACTCGTTCACGCCGGCGGCGCCCTTGTCATCCACCGCTGCGGCGGGTCAAGAAGCTCGTAGTCGGTACGCTGCTTCTCGACCAAAGGCGGCCACCACGGCAGCGTTACCAACGACGCTCACAGCCGGTGGACGTCGTCGCATCAACACGGCACCCGAGAAGATTCTTGATGCTCCTGGCATGCTGAGCGACTACTACCGCAACCTGCTCCACTGGTCAAGCCGCAACATGCTCGCAATTGCGCTCGGGCCGGCGGTGTGGGTCTGGAACGCTGAAACGGGAGACGTCGACATGTTATGCAGCCTTGACGATCACGAAGAGCGTGTCGGAGGCGGCTCGGACATCAGCTCCCTGCGCTGGGACGAGACAGGGTCCATCCTTGCCGTTGGTGGCGAACGTGGACACGTCCAGCTTTGGGACATAGACAGCGGCACGCGACAGCGGACGCTCAAGCCGACTCCGCCTGACGGTGTGGACCACGGCGACGGCGTGGGTGCCAACGCAGCAGCCTGGAGCATCGACGGAACGCTGAACGTAGGATTCGAGAGCGGCCTCATCCGCGAGTACGACGTGCGGCAGCGGGACGCGGTGACAAGGAGCCGAGCCAAGGCACATACCTCGCAGGTGTGTGGCCTCGAGTGGCGCGCCGATGGCCAGCTGCTTGCCAGCGGCGGCAATGACAATGTAGTCAAGGTTTGGGATCGTCGCTCGGCCAGCTTCATGTTCCGCAAGGACAACCACAACTCTGCCGTGAAGGTGAGTATCATCTTCTTGCTTTGAACACGTGTCGTTTCGGACTGATACGAAGCTGTGCTTGTACGCAGGCGCTGTCATGGTGCCCTTGGAATAGTGCCATGCTGGCGAGCGGCGGTGGCAACCAAGATCGATGCATTCACTTCTGGAATGTGACTCAAGGCTCTCGCACGCACACCATCCACACCGAGGGCCAGGTGTCCTCGCTGAACTGGTCGAGGGAGTACCGCGAGATTGTGGCGACCAACACTGCCCTGGACGACCCCGCCATTGGCGGATTTATCGACATCTACGCCCACCCGAGCTGCACCAAGGTGGGCGAGATCAAGTCGGCCCACGAAGTCAAGATTCTGCATGCCAGCCTCAGCCCGGACGGCCAGACGCTGGCGACGGTCGGGGTGGACGAGAGCCTCAAGTTCTGGAAGGTGTTTGAGAAGCGCGAGGACGGCGCTGCGGCAGCGGGACCCAAGGCCGGTGGTGGTGGAGCCGTCAAGACAGCGAGCTCGGTGGGTCGTATGCTGCGATGAACTCATCATCGTCTCCTCGGTCCCAGCGCTCTTGCTGGAGACAACGAGACCACGACGACATCCCTTTCACGATCTCGCCTTGAAGATGGCGCCCTCGAGGGGGCAGCTCAGTAATTCATTCACTCACAGTTGTTCCTTATCCGCTCGACATCAAGCCGGCGGCATTCAACCGCCCGTGTTCGCTCCCAGACTCAAGAACCAAGCAACGAGCATCTCCACGACTCCAACGAGAGCTACGACATGTCGAATGGCGGACTCGCCTTCGATGAGATCGGTCGGTGTCCAACGTCAAGTTTGGCGGCGCGTCGAGCTGCACTTTCGATGTTGGCGTGCTCGAGGACTGCGGCCGAAGCGAGGTATGGCGAAATTTGGTCCCAGCATCGTGTTGCCAGCCATACGCAGCAAACCGACGATGCTGATTTGCACCTTTGACACCTTCGACTGTCGAGACGGGCAAGGCAACGGACACTGGCTCCTCAGCTGATCCTGATTGCTGGACAGCGACGATGCTCAGATGGTGAAAGTCGCATCGGAGAGGGGGTCTGTCTGCAATGCGACAGCCTTGATTGGTCGAGGCGGGGGCGGATCGGAAGCGATGGGTTTACCCACTCAGCACCAACAGCTCCAGATTCATCTTCCACGACGACGTCCACCATCATCTTCTTCACCGACGTCGACACATCAAGTCCATAAGAGCGACGACACGAGCAACGCAACAGTCGGGCGCACCTTCGACTTCTCTTCTACCTGAGCCGCTTCTCAGAGCATCGCACTTAGACGCCTTCACCTTTGCCACCGACTTGAACGGTGAGTATCCTCCCTAAACGGCAGCATGACTTCCTACCAGGAGCCTCACTGACCAGGCCCTCATCCTCGTTTGTCCCCAGGTTCGCATTACTGACTGAGCAGGAGTCAGTCAGGACCTCCTCTCCTCCGAAGGTGAGTGCTGAGCGCTGAGTGTCCAAGGCGCTGCGCTTCATGCTTGCCGCCTGCTCATCACCTAAACCCTTCGACAGACTAGCACACTCAACGACTGAACAAACGAGCCGAGGAAGCAGGCAGAAGACAACATGGCCTGCCCCGTCAACTCGCCCGCTTTCCACGCCCTCATCTTCCTCATCGGTCTCATCATCGTCCTCGGGCGGTACGTCAAGGGCGCCGAGGTGAGCCCTGCATCGCCTGCGGGCGCGCTGCCGCTCCTGTTGGCGGTCGCGAGGTCACCTAGCTCGGGGCTATGAGTCTACGAACCTTTTGATCCGGATCAGCAAGCGTGAGGGCTCATCAAGACTCTCTGGCGGTCTGTGCAACAGGCCTTACGGGACGGCGCAAAGGCTGCTTCTGACGAGGAACAGAGCCCGACCTTGTACAACACGCATCTCAGCTGGTCATGAGCTCCTGCCTTTGACCGCTCTCACTCTCTTCTCGACATGGTACTACATCCTTCCTTTCGGATGTTTGCATTGCGATGTGTGACGCTCAGGATGATATTTGCTTTGGCGCGTCTTCGAGCTTGGGATCTTGCCACACCGCGTACACCAGGGGCGGGCCCTACAAGCAAGACCCGGGAGAGTTCGTAAGCTACCTGAAGTGCGATGAGGACGTCGCGCGCTTCTAGGAAGGGACGGAGAAGACACTCACGTTCTCATCATCCTCCGTCTGGAGTCGGATCCTAGACCTGCTCTCGCTCACACTAGGCGTGTTGACGTACCGGCCCAACACCTCGATGAGCTCGACGGGCACGTCGTACTCGAAGGCGAGCCGCTCCATGTCGGCTCGTGAGGTGCAGTCCTTGCGCTCGTCTAGCAGGGTGGCGATCGTGGAGGGCGAGAGGCGGAGAGGGGCGGCGCTTGTGCTTGTTGGATTGGGTTGGGACGATGCTGAAGTATATGGATCTGCGTCCGCCGCGCCGAAGAGGCCGTCCTCTTGTTGCGCATCCTTCGCACGCGCCGCGAGGATCTTGTACATGCTGTTCTGCTGAGGACCCACAAAGCACGAAGCGCGTCAAGTCTTGAGGTGTGCACTCCTGCCAAAGTAAGAGAGTAATAATGACGGGCTCACCTGCTCATTGCGCCTCGCGTCCAGCGGCGAGTTGGGATGCTCAACAGCTACAGGGCCCAGCCTCTGCAGATTCTGGAGCAGCGTAGGGTCGCCCGCGTCCTCAAGAATCTCTGCGTACAGCCTCGGCTGCGTCGTCAGCAAGGTGTCTAGGAATGACGGGGGAGATGGAGGCTCACCTTTCGTCTTGATCTCGCTCGCGCTCCGACGGTCATATCCATACGCTTTGGGTCCCACGCCTTCGCTCAGCTGGTGCGCTTGGAACGCAGCAGCGTTGCTCGCGCGCTCATCTGGTCTGCGTGCGGCTGGCGATCCTGCCGGCGGAGAGGAGGGGTCCGCTAACCTGCCTCGATTCGCAGATGCTGCTCCTGCCGCCGCTGAGGGGGCGCCGCCGCCGCCGCCGCCTGACGGCTTGATCTGAGAGGTGACCGTCTGCGCAAGCTTGCGCCCGGTCGGCTTGGACGATGAGGAGCCCATGCTGATGTATCTGCCGTGAAGTGATGGTTGCCTTCAAGGAATTGGAGTCAGGTCGAGGGAGATCATCACCTCAGCGATGTGCTCGGGCGCTCGTTCGAACGCTCCGAAGTCGGTCCTACACCGCTTGGCGCGTCCTTCCCAACGGGCTAGCAGGTCGCGCAATGAAGCAGGCATAGGACGTAGGACAGGTATCTGTCCTTGTGCGCGATGGCTGCCTTTGTAGTCCTATGGAGAGGAGATCAAGCGCGAGCGACAACGATGCCTCAAGATTGCATTAAGTCAAGACTCGAGCTCTTGCACGTCATCGGTCAATAGCGGCCAGTGGAAGATCGATACCTTCGGTCTTCGTCGTAGTCACGGTCCCTGTGAGATATACAGAGGGTCAGAAAGAGGACCGAGAAGCTTCAGAGAGCCGCGGGAAACGAGACGGTTCCTACTCACCGTGTATCTCTTGAGTCTCTTCGATCTCGATCCCGGCGATCTCGCTCCCGGTCGTAGTCTCCTCGGTCATACCCTCCTCCAGAAGGTAGCGGCCCTGTTGGCCGTCCAACGCCCGGGGCGCGGTAGTCACCTCCGTACGCGCCACTGCTGCCGTTCATTCCTGGGGGTGTCGGCCCAGGCGCAGCGTATCCCCCTGCCATGGGCCGGAATCCATTCGTGGGCGGCCCCGAGTTCCCGCCCGTTCCGGGCAGAGGGTGGAAGGGTCCTCCTGCCATGGGTCGGAAGCCGTTCGTGGGCGGCGCTGCGAACCCTGTCCGTGCCGTTTGTGCTGCTGAGGGAGGTTGCTGTGCCGGGACGATGCCTGGCTTGGCAAACTCGCCCCTCTGCCTCTTCTCCTCGTTCTCAGAGATGAGTTGCCTCAGCTTGAGATAACCAAGATGCATCTGTAGATGACGAATAGGAACGTGAGCAAGTTCAGGACAAGGATCTGAGGACCCCATGGGAAGAACGAGACTCACCTTGCCTCCGAAATGGTCTGCCAATCGCCTGTCCGAATCGAGGATGGACAGGTACGCGCCGCACACGTCGCACACCCGCAACTTCTGATGCCCACTTGCGCCACTGTTCTCGTTGAGGATCTGAAGCTCCTTCTGCTTGCCTGCCTTCTCCTCCTTGAGCGCCTCCGCCTTGGCAAGCTCGGCCAACGATGCCTCGACCTCGCCGGCCTCACCCAACCGCTCCACCTCCGCCATGGCTGCCTGCTCGGCCGTCTCGATCTCGCTGATCTCGCGCATCAGGTTGGAGAACTTGGCCATCTCCTCGGGCGTCTGCTCCAGTCTGCGCTTGTTGGCGTTGATCTTGCGGTCGATGTCGGCAATGAAGGTGCGGATGTTCTGGTCGTACTCGAGCTCGAACTGCGGATAGCGTTCGCCGCGCTCGAGAGCGGCCTTGTACTCGTCCTTCAGCCGGGCTTGATGCGATCGCGGACATGGGCCGAGGTCGACTTTCTGTATACGAGGACAGCACCGTTGTGAGCACCTCAGCTGGGAGCTATGGAGCTGCCGGTTCCAGACAGGCACACTCACCGTATTTGAGAAGAGATCATGGGGACACACGGCGCACAAGAAGTTGCGGCAGACCTTGGGATCTGTGAAGTGCAGGTTGGACTGTGCCGTGCCCATGGCTGGCGAGCGCAGAGAAGACATCAGCGAACGAGGACGGAACGAGGACGAGGGTCTCAGTGCGAAGGGGTGACACACTCACCCTCGGGGCCCATGAGCTTCTCGAGCATCATGCGCTGCACCTCTGCCTTGCGACCCATCTTGGGCAGACTTGCGCACCCGCAGGCTTGTGGTGTTGCTGAGGCTGAGGCTGTCTGCGGTGTGGTCGTGAGCAGAGATGGTCGTACGGTTGCAGGATGTGATGCGAAGCTCGCGCCTGGGAGAGGCGGAGCTCGGCCGAGGTGGGAAGGGAGATCTGGGGACGTGCTCGCGCCTTGGCCACCATCGTCCCTACCCTCTCGCTGTCCTCAACAACGACGTCGACCCTCGTCGCCTTGGACAGACAGCCAGAATACGCGGGCACGAGCATGGCAGTCTCGTTCGAGCATGGCAAGCACGTCGCCTTCTGGCTGCGATGTCTGCGCATGCTGCCTCAGCCATACACATCAGGCGACACGCAACGGTGAGCACCATGCTCATTCTCATCGTCCGTGGCCGCCTTGTGCTCAACTGGCTGACGTGAATGTCTTGCCAGGATGACGCTGGGCTACTTCTGCCTAGGCGCGCTCGATCTCCTCGGTGTCGTCGAGTCCAAGTTGCCAGAAGAGGAGCGCCGGGAGCTCGTTGACTGGATTTACGCGCAACAAGTCCGTGGGTACTCTTGCTCTTCGACTGGTCATCGAGGCTGCAATGCTGATGCTCCCTTATCTCCTCAGCTGAAGAGCATGGCGGCGGATTCCGTGGCTCGCCCTCTGCCGGCCCTTCCAAGTTGAAAGAGGTGAGCTCCAAAGCGCGCACGGTGTGGACAAGGCTGACCCTCCTTTGTATGTCCCAGACACGCCACATTACGATGTGTTACAACGCGATCCAGAACCTTGCTATCCTGAGGGATGACTTCTCTCGTCTCAATCAAGGAGACCTGTTGCTGTTCATCAGCTCCTGCCAACATCCAGACGGAAGGTGAGTCTGATACCCGTCGTCAGAGTATGGCATGTCCAATCAGCTCACTATTCTTTCGTCTGCCTTCCCAGCTTCTCGCCGGGCCCGGGTCAGAGTGAGCGCGACGCGCGCTTCGTGTACTGCGCCTTCGCACTGTGCGACATGCTGGATACCTGGGAAGTCATCAACAAGACCGCAGCAGTCGACTTCCTATTACGAAGCAGGGTGAGTCCGTCCCTAGCACGGTCAAGTGGCGCCTTTGCTCATTCTGGCTTTGGGCTTTCAGAACTACGACGGCGGCTTTGGACAAGGGCCTGGTCAGGAGTCGCAGGGTGAGCCCTCGCCAAGTGCCATGATACCCATGGACTGCTAACCAGTTGTCTTGTCTGGCCCTGACAGGTGGATCGACGTACTGTGCCATAGCCTCCCTGGCGCTGGCCGGCCAACTGAACGACTTGCCAGCTCGCGAACGCACGATCGACTGGCTAGTATCGCGGCAACAGAGTGGCAGCGGCTTCAACGGCCGACCGGAGAAGGCGACAGATACTTGCTATTCCTTCTGGTGCGGCGCAGCTTTGGCAGTGAGTGTAAGCTGGCCTCTTCCTCGACCTCTCTGGTGGCCACCACCCGAGCTGAACTCGAACTCTCCCCTCCCCTCCACAGATCCTAGAGAAGCACGAACTGATCGACTCGGACTCGGATGTGCGGTGGTTGCTGAGCGCCCAGACGCGAATGGGTGGGATGGGCAAGACGCCCGACGATGTTACCGACGTGATGCATTCGTACCTCGGTCATGCGGCCTTGGCGCTCCATCTACCCGCACTCAAGGGGCAGAGACAGGAAGGGTCGGAGGGCCAAGTTCGGCTAGAGGGACTGCAGAAGCTGGAGCCTCGATGGAACCTGTCCTTAGCTTCTGCCGACTGGCTGCGAAATCATGTATGACTCTGGCCACCGTGACCGACGTCTGAGACGATGAGCAAGCAGACATGACATTGTACAAGGACCTCATGAGGACGCCAGTTCTCCTCTCTCCTCCTCCTTACCCAGCCGCTGCTGTACACTCCACTTCTTGTACTGATTCGCCGTCATTCCCTGTGGGCCTGGGTTCTTCTTGTAGGTGGCGGTACCGATGCGGATGTCGGTGGCGATGCGCGGTGCGCCCATGGCGTGTACGGCGCGATGGCATTCGTGAATGGCCTTCGTGACGAGGTGCCAGGGCCCTTCGAGCTCGGTACCGTAGCCTCTCAGCTGCGATGAAGGAGAACCGGTCAGCAAGGGCAGTGGGAGCAGGAGGGGGTTTGACAATGGCTCACCTCGTAATCAAGGCCTTGAGGCCGGAATGACTCGAGGACGCGCTGGCACTCTGCAATGTACTTGCCCACCGAGGGGTCTGCTGTTCCCATGGGTATCACTGTGCGTATGGGTACATATGAAGCCGTCAGCCGTGACGTTGAGGTGGTGAGGCAACGGGGACTTGGAGGATGCTTACGACAGAAGTCGGCGACGGCGAAGAGCTCGTCGGGCGGCGGCAAGGCTTGCACGCTCGCTGGCGTTGCTGATGAGGAGGACGATGGCCCTGCGTCAGCCATGGCTCAGGTCGCCTTTGAGATGCTTGGGTGCTCCTTGAGATAAGGGAACGATGTCGTCGTGGTCGTGGTCGTCGGTGAGCTCGTCGTCCTCGTCGCCTCTCCGTCTTCGTCCAGCACACCATCTCATCAGACCCATGGCTTGAACCCAGCCAGCGCTCTCAATGGCATCGTCCTCGTTCTCATCCGCAGGCGCCCAACCAAGGGTGGCTGTCCTCGTCGCGGGAGGCGTCGTCCTCGTCGTCTCTCTCACGTTCATTGTGGTGAGGGAGTCTCGTATGGCACACCTTCCCCAGCAGGAGGCACTCGCGTGACTCGCTCTTTATTCGCCGACGTCTGGGGGGCTCACCTTCTTGAGCTCGACCGGGTCAGCATCATCCCTTCGACCACCACCATCACCTTCCACGGACAGGTCCTTCTGCAAAGCAGGTGAGCTGGCAGTGCTCTGCGATGACCCTGAAGATCGCCTCGCTGACTCTTTCCAAGTCGTGGTGTTGATCTCCTCGTACCCAGCCCCGTCCTCACCAAAGACAGCGGATACCATGTCCGAGCTCGGCCTGTCACAGACGCCCATTGCAACCTCGGCACCAGCGCAAGCTGCTGGTCCCAGTGGGTCCGCTGCCACCGCTGGTAGTGGTATCGCCGGTTCGTCGGCAGCAGGCCAAGCTCGCCCAGTGAGTGCCATCACGGAGCAATGCTCTTTGGCCCATCTCCCTGCTCAAACCCATCCTTGTGCTCTAACAGTGGATCGTACAAAAGTACGGCGGTACCTCTGTGGGCAAGTTCCTGCCTGCCATCGCCCAGTCCATCGCACCGTGAGTGAGATTGCATCTACCGCTGTTGTGGCCGCCAGAAGCTTCACAACCTTGCCGTGTCGCTTCCAGATCCTATCTCGCCGACAACAGGCTCATCATCGTCTGCTCGGCGCGCTCCGGCCAGACCAAGGCGCTCGGCACCACCAATCTCCTGCTGCAGGCCGCAGCTCAGGCACTGGAGGCAGACGAGTCTCGGAATGGCTCACCTTCCAGGAGAGAGAGTTTCCGAGCCCGCGGAAGCTCAAGTGGGTCCGAGGGACATGGCCTCGGCGGACGCTTGTTCATAAGCAGTGGCTCCGCAAGATCAAACGGTCTCGACACGTCCGTCTCCAGCTTGAGCCTCACCGACTCGCCTGGGGTTGCCGCTGTGGCAGACAACTCTGGTGACATCGTCTCGCCTGCCAAGTCCAGTTCCGGCTTCCATCTGACGATCGACCGGATACTCAGCGACCATCTCGCAGCGGCTCGCAAGGCCATCACACGCTCCCCTGAGCTCCTCAATCAAGTCGTCGCCGCCATCGAAGAGGATTGCGCTCGCCTACGCGACTTCCTCTCCGCCGCTCAGATCATTGAAGAGATCTCGCCAAAGTCCAAAGACATCATTATCGGCGCCGGCGAGCGTCTTTCGTGTCGCATCGTTGTCGGTGCCCTCCGCGATCATGGCATCGACGCCGAGCTCGTCACACTCGACAACATTGTCGACAACTCCTTCTTCGAGGGGCCTGAAGCGGTACTCGATCCCTCTAGCAAGTTGGGGGCGCACGAGGGCTCCCTCGATCAGAGCTTCTACGACCTGCTCTCGCGCCGCCTTGGCGAACGGTTGAGACAATGCAAGGGTGTGCCCGTCGTCACGGGCTACTTTGGCAACGTGCCAGGCTCACTTCTCACCCAGATCGGCCGCGGCTATACCGACCTTTGCGCAGCTCTATGTGCCGTCGGTGTCTCAGCCCAAGAACTCCAGATTTGGAAGGAGGTCGACGGCGTCTTCACGGCCGACCCACGCAAGGTACCCACGGCGCGTTTGATTCCAAGTATCACCCCGGAGGAGGCCGCCGAGCTGACGTATTACGGCTCGGAGGTCATCCACCCCTTCACGATGGAGCAGGCCATCAAGAAACGCATCCCTATTCGCATCAAGAACGTCGAGAACCCCACAGGCAGTGGCACGGTCATCTTCCCGGACGTTCAAGGTGGTGTCGATGGAATCGAGGCGGAGCTCATGCTGGGTGGCCGATTGCAGCAGCCACAGACGCCTTCCGTGAGCGGTTCCAACACCCCCTGGGGTGTGCCCAGTATGCTCAATCCGACGGACGGAAGCCCTGCCATTGGTGGTGTGGCACCGTTGGCGAACGGCGCATCGCTCGTACGACGCGTGCCGACGGCCGTGACGATCAAGGACAATGTGCTCGTGCTCAATGTGGCCTCCAATCGCAAGACGATCTCGCACGCCTTCTTCTCGCGCATCTTTGGCACGCTCGACCGCTATGGCGTTGTCGTCGACCTCATCTCAACGTCAGAGGTCCACGTCAGTATGGCAATTGCAAGTTCGTCGCTCCGTCCGCGTACGCTCGAGCGCGTCAAGTCGGAACTCGACAAGGTCGGCACGGTCTCGGTCTTGCGCGACATGGCAATTCTCTCCCTTGTCGGCTCGCACATGCGGCACATGATCGGCGTGGCGGGCAAGATGTTCGCCACCCTTGGCGAGGGCAACGTCAACATCGAGATGATTAGCCAAGGTGCGAACGAGATCAATATCTCGTGCGTGATTCATGAGAAGACGGCCCTCAAGGCACTCAACTTGATCCACTACTCCGTGCTTGAGGTGAGTGCACGCGTTGGCTGTGAGGGCCACACAGAGAAGCTGACGATTGGGCATGGCTGGGCTGACAGATGTCATGACTCTTTATTCTCCTCGCTCCTTGTCGGGCTTCGACATCTTGGGATCTCGTCACGGAATGCAACGCATCTCACGGAACTGGACTCTACAACAACGGTGGTGGGGACTCTCTCTAACCCTGATCCTCTTGACCTCTCTCCTCTTGTACAGGTCTCGCCTAAGCCTTCCAAGATGGAAGGCGGCAACTTTGGCCGCTCGTTTTTCTAACCCGCCAGTTCCGCTCACCGTCTCTTGGCCCACCGTCGGGCTAGCGGTCTCCCTGCCCGACCTCCAGCGACCTTCACAATCCCCAGCAGCACGGCCAGTCATTGTCTTCCAACAAGACCCTCAGCACGCTTTGCAAAACCCCTTCAACATAGACCTAGACCGCAACTTCACCTCGCCACGCCACGCCGCTGTATCTACCTACCTTCGTCTCCAACTGACGAGCGCGTTCAGGGAGCCCGGGAGCTTCCGCCCTCCCTCTCGATCACCTGTCTTGCTCTGTTCGATGGGCCAGACTGTGTACTGGTATCTATTCTCACTGCTCCCTTTGAACGACGCGAGGGCATGACACTGGTCCTTTGACTGACCAATGTCGCGCCTGAGAAGCTGGTGAGCTAGCTTCGGTAGTCGCCGTTGATCTGGGTGTGAAGTACAAGGGGTCAGTCAGCGCTCGGTCCGGGCTGGTTCGTAGTCACCTCAAAAGCCCAACTCACAGCGACGTACTCCTTGCTGAAATCGCAAGTCCAATACGTAGCCGACTCCCTCGCCCCGCTCTGACCCGCGCTGCCGCCCTTGAGATCAACCTCAATGACGATATCCTCCAGCGCAAGCAACGCGCCCGCCTCGTCCTCGTCCACCTTTTGCGGTACGCCGTTGTCGAGGACAAGGAGCGGCTTGAATGTCGAAGAGGAGGGTGCGGACGTGGGCGGCAGGAAGCGGACGGTCACCAGGGCGGGGTCGATCTGCCAGCGCCGTGTGGCGGTGTGTCCCTCTGGCGTGGCTGCTGGGAGCTTGGTGTATCCTACGGCGCAGAGGATGCGACCCCAGTTGGCATCGCCGCCATGCAGGGCGCACTTGACGAGAGCCGAGGTGGAGATGGACGAGGCGATCGCGTGGGCGTGCTCGTATGTTGGTGCGTTCTTTGAGATAGAAAGGATATGAGCTCGTGAACCCAAGCAAGGCAAAGCCACGGAAATTGATATGGACACGTACCTTGACAGTGATCTCGACAAACTTCTCCGCTCCCTCTCCGTCGCGCACGACCAGGTGGCTGAGCTCCGTGCAAAAGTCCGTCAGGACGTCGCGGAACTTGGCGTACTCCTCCGGGTGCGTCTCCGCCGAGATCTCCTCGCCCGCTTTGAGAGCCGAGCTGCCTACACCACTCGACGGCGCCTGGCCATTTGCGAGAGCAATGATGGTATCATTTGTGCTCATGTCGCCGTCAACGCTGATGCAGTTGAATGAGCGGCTGACAGCGTGCTCGAGGGCGGACTGGAGTGCTGACGGGCTGATAGGCGCGTCTGTGGCCACAAGACCGAGCAATGTTGCATGCAAGCCGCCGCTTGCCGTACCGGGACCTGCCATGTTTGGGTGAATCATACCCGCGCCCTGAAGGGAAGGAAAGGTTAGCGATGCGCCTTTGTGATAATGCTCGCCGCGATGCTCACCTTATCAATGCCGACGATGCCACATTTCCTACCCGCGAGCTCGAATGACCGCGCGCGGAGCTTGGGAAAGGTGTCCGTCGTCATGAACGCACGAGCGACCTCATGCCACGCTTCTGGGCTGTTGCTGAGAATGTTGGCAGCGGTGAGGTGAGGCAGAGCTTTCCGAATCGTGGGCATTGGGAGCGGCACGCCGATCACGCCAGTGGAGAGGACGAGGGTGTGGTCCGCGTTAGCGGCAGCAAGCGCTTCACTTGAGGGCTGACCCTGCGTGCTTCCCGAGCTGGGTCCCAGCAAGGCCGACACGATCTTGGCGCACTCAATCGTATCTCGCAGACCGGCCTCGCCAGTCACGGCGTTGGCACAGCCGCTGTTGGTGATGATGGCTTTCGCGCGCGCGCCTTGTGCGCTCGCCTGACCCTTGAGGAGCGCCTTGGACGAGTGAATGACGGGCGCAGCCTTGAAGACGTTCTTCGTGAACGTCGCTGCCGCCGCTGCGGGCTCCTTCTTTGCCGACACGACCAGCGCGAGGTCCGGCTTGGGGTTGGACTGCGTCTTGGTCGCCGCACCCGGTGCGGTGAGCTTGGGCGAGATGGCAGCCTTGACGCCGGCATATGTGGCCGAGACGACGAAGCCGCGCGGCAGATGGGCAGCATCGACCGGGCTCACAAAGCGGTCTGCCTTGGACGTGGAGGCAGCGGTGCTCCTCCATGCCGTCGAGGTTGATAAGGACGCCGTGCGCACCATTGACGACGTCGCGGCCAAGCGCCCGCGCGCCATGGCGCGACCGAGGCTTCCGACGGAGACGACGCTGAGCATATTGACAGTCTGTGAAGCTACCCAAGCGCTGACTGGAGGTTGACGAAGGGCCTGAGGACGCCTGAGGGTGGTGGTGGTTGAGCAGAAGGAGATCCGTTGCCCTGTGCGAGTCACTTGTGTCGAGGTGGTGGTGCATCGGGCTGTTCGAAGATCTTCGCCACCTTGCACGTCCTCGTCCTTCCTCTCGACCACGACCATCCTCACCGCGTTGTCACGGATTCAAGCCAGGCTCAACAGCGCAGCGGCAGACGGCTCACAGGACGAGCTCACGGCTGTAGCGCGCTGGAAGCGCGACGAACTGGACGGCGGGCGAGCCAGACCAGCCGCGCCCTGAGGCAGGCTTCAGCGGTGCCGACGAGGCGACAAGAGGCCGTACAGGGCAGGAGACCATGACCCGAGACGCCTTCACCGAGGCGCTCATCCCGGATGTTGTCGCCAGAGCGGACGTGGACAAGTCTGGGTATCCGACCTTCTCCAACTGCCCCTTCTTCTACGACCGTGTCGGCGGCGATGCGCTGGCCGTCGTTCAAGATGCTGCCCGCGCAAGGCCACACTCGACGCAGCGGGTAGCCTACTACTTTCCCAAGGGCGTGGGCGACTATCACTACGGAGAGCGGCATCCCATGAAGCCTGCGCGGCTCACGCTCACCAACCGGCTCGTGATGGGATACGGGTTGCACAAGTACATGGACGTGTACACACCTCGGACAGCTACCCGCGCCGAGTTGGAGGCATTCCATGACTCGGATTACATCGACTTTCTCAGCACCGTCACACCTACCACGCCCCTCTCGTCCGCCTTCAACCGTTTCAACTTCGCCGACGATTGCCCAGTGTTCGACGGCATGTACGACTTCTGCTGCTCTTACTCGGGCGCTTCTCTCGCCGGTGCGCGAAAGCTCACCGCTGGCGCGACGGACATCGCCATCAACTGGTCTGGAGGTCTACATCATGCAAAGAAGAGCGAGGCCAGCGGCTTCTGCTACATCAACGACATAGTGCTCGCGATTCTTGAGCTCCTCAAGTACCACCCGCGCGTCTTGTACATAGACATCGATATCCACCACGGCGACGGAGTCCAAGAAGCCTTCTACAACTCGAACCGCGTCCTCACAGTCTCATTTCACAAGTACGGCAACGACTTCTTCCCCTGCACCGGCGCGCTGACGGAGATTGGCACCGGACTGGGCAAGCACTTCTCTTTGAATGTGCCGCTACAGGACGGCATCGATGATGCCTCATACGTTTGGCTCTTCAAAAGCGTCATGGAACCGACCATTACGACCTTCCGACCACAGTCCATCGTGCTCCAGTGTGGTGCCGACTCGCTCGGCAACGACAGACTCGGATGCTTCAACCTGAGCGTCGCTGCGCACGGCGAATGCGTTCGATTCATCAAGGACTTCGGCTTGCCGCTCCTCGTGCTCGGCGGAGGCGGATACACCATTCGCAATGTGGCTCGCTGTTGGACGTACGAGACGGCTGTGCTCACTGGCTGCAATGTGCCAGATACCCTTCCCTCAACACCATACGACGACTTCTTTGAGCCGGGGCGAAGGCTACACCAGCCACTCAGCAATGGCAGCGGCTCCAACGGCAATGGTCTCAGCCATCCAGGTGGCCGCAACCTCGAGAACCAGAACTCCAAGGCAAGCCTGGAGCGGATACGGATCGCCATTCTGGAGCAGCTGCGATATCTCCACGGCGCCCCGAGCGTGCAGATGAACGAGCTTCCTCCTGATCTCGGCGGCAGCTGGATGGAGGCGGAGGAGAGCGGCAAGGGCACCACGGACTCCAATGTCGACGAGCGTCCCGGCATCTGGGCGCGCTTGGGTCCAGACGGGCGCGAGTGAATGAGCATCAGCTCCAGCACCACGTCCAACCAGTGCCTCGCGGCGCTCTCTCTTGCCCGTTTGCTACCGTCGCCAAAGAGTGGACGGCCCAAAGGGCTCGCGACACCGTGTCGACATGATATCCACGCTGGCGCCGGCGATCTCCCGCTCACGGTCGAGCCACGCGCAGTCAACTTCTTCGAGACGTCCATCAGCATTCACTACGATAGTGGACGGGCGACCAGAGTGCTCTACGAGCGGATCAGCGCGTCTAGGTCGGTGTCACAAGGCAATCTCGTCCGCTTGAACCGCTCTCAACATGGTGAGATGCCTCGCGATCTAGGCACCCATTCCCCATCGTCTTGGCTGACTTCTATCTCCAAACAGTCCGACCGCGCACAATCTACTGAACAGTCTGGCGTCGCAGCCGGTACTCGCGACGAAGCAAACGAGGGTCCCGGCTCGAATGCCTCGAGTGGGGCGCCCTCTACGAACGAAAGTCAGCCCGCGACAGAGAACGGCCCAGACGAGGAGAGCGATGGCCCACCGGAAGAAGGCGATGCGGTCAAGATTCCTGGCAGCCTCTCGGGCCTACGCGAGCGCAAGGAGCTGGACCGCGCCCGGCTTGGGATGGAGCAGCCTCCTGGCGGGCGCAAGGGCGACTACAGGTTGCCGTATCAGCCGGCGCGTTCGGCCGACTCTTGAAGGCAAGGATCCCTCTTCGCCTGAACAGATCAGACGAGCTGTTGTGCAACGTCTTTGCCAACCCTGTACTTGTACGGATGAATGGGTGTCTTTCACCTCGACCACTCGCGTGCGGGCGTAGCTCCAGCTTCGGCGTTGTTATGAGATGAGGCCGCCAGGTTGAGGATCTCCATCATATCTCACGGCACGACGACGTTTGGACGCGCCTGGTTGGAACTTGGATAGCCGCCGCGACTCGCGCCGGCGCTCGCCTGGACGCCTCTTGTCAGCCCAGCGGCGGCGGTCCGTCGGCATAGTGTTGGATCAAAGAGCTTTGTGAGCTCGCGCAGTGTGTCGCGTCCCACGGCCGACAGGTGGATCCGCGCCGCCGATTTGCTTCCACCGCGCCATATTCCACACCTCCACGGATCCTCGACTGCTCGATGATCTGCTCTCTCTTGTGCTGCAAGCTGGTACTGAGACGGCTTGGAGAAGCCGGTGCCTGCAGCGCTGATCGCCCCCGCCATCGTCAAAGAGTGAGAGCAGGAAAGCGATCGCTCTCCTTGCCGCTTCGTTCCCGCTGCCGCCGCGGTTGCGAGAGGGGAGGGCAGCGAGAGCTACGGCTGTAGCCAGTGAATGTATGGGTGCTTGGCTTGATGAGGACTGAGGAGAATTGAATGAGGGAGATGGAGGGGCCTGTCGAGACTGCAGAGGAGGGCGAGGTGCCATGTCGTGGTGGTAGGGAGGTCGATGCACTCCATAATCCTTGCCAACGTCGGGCCTCGTCTCCATCGTCCACGCCGTCCATCTCAACGTCCAGCTCGGCGGCCTCAACGCCGTTCGCAGAGCGGGATACGCCAGACGGACCTCGAGGAGGGAAGCCCCCAGCTGACGCGAAGGTGCATCGTCGCCTCGAACGACGCCCGCGGAGCCGGGGAAAGCGGAGGAGAGGTCCCTCCCCCACGCTTACCACCTCCCCTCACTCGCACTGACCCACCTCGACCTCGTCGTCGACTACCACCACCACGACCACGGCCTTTGTCACGCACGGCGCCGTCCTCGTCGCCGCGCTCGAGTCGAGGCATCCAGCAGCGCATTCAAGTTCAGCATTCGAGCGACCGTCGGCGCCAGCGTCTCTGGTGTTCGCGGGACGGGCACGAGGACGTACAGCACGGCCCACCCTTATCCATCTCAGGAAGCGGACCAGCTTAGCACATCGCACCATCGTCTAGCACGCCTGCCGACCTCCAATCGCCCTGTTCATCAAGCGCACATTGGATCGTACTCGTGCTCGTATCTCGTTCGACTGAAATCGTCGGCGACTGCTCGCGACTCGCGTTCATCTCACAGACCGAGCACGACTGGCGACTTATTACCCGGTTGCGGACCTCATCTCCAAGTCAGCCGTCGGTCCTTCATTCTTCGCCTTCGTCCTGCGAAAACGATTCCTTCTAAGTTATTCAAGGCGCCTGGCGGACGGTGACGTCCTCAAAAGCTCGTTCGGTTTTGGACTTCATCTTGTATCAAAGCCCCTCCATCTTCCACGGTCGTCAGCGTCCGCATCTTCCACCTCGCCTTCGGCCAGTACTACTCTTGCTACTAGGCACCTCCTCGCCATAGGCACAATTCTTCGCTCCTTCGTATCTCACCGACCCTCTTTTCCACCGCTCGGTCACTCTTTCAAGCGTCTCGACAACATGGTCCCCATGCCAAGGCTGCGCCCTGCGCGGGCCAGCGATTGGACACGACAGCCCGCCAAGTACAGCATGCTCGTCATCGCCTTTCTCTTCCTCATCGGCTCGGCGGAGGCATCCTCGCTGCGCTCTCTGAGCAGCATCGTCTTCACCAAGCTCGCTGATCTGGTGCGGCCGCCCGAGCTTCGGCAGGAAGGCAGCTCGCCGTACCTCGAGTCACTCAGCTCGTCCAGCGAGGGTTCCTCCGACTCGTTCGGCATGGGCTGGAAGACGATCAAGACACCCGTCGTCAGACTCTACGACGGCTCCATCAACCAGCCAGGCTTCGCCATCGTGCCTACGGGAGCAGACGGCAAGAGCCAGAACCCCGGGTCCAACGCCAATGCGACGTCCATCTTCTTCCCTAACCCCAAGGCAAGGGCAGAGCCTGAGCGTCAGGAAAGGGCAGGCCAATACCCCTGGCCAAGCACGTTCAAGCCTTTGAACCCGCCTAGTATACCTCTCGTCGTCAAGGGACCATGTGAGTCTCTCGGACTTCCTTTTCAGCCAGGCCAGCAGCGTCCAGATTGTCGCTGACCCTGACCTCGATGACATACACAGACCTCAACGCATGGTTGCCGTCAGGCTCGCTCACCTCGGCGACACCGCCTAACAAGGAGGGAAATGGGGGCTATCTCGCGGGCCAGTACCCAGCATTCTGGACAAGCGGCAAGGGCGCCGACGGAGAATTTCGCCTTGGCACCCATGGCTATATCAGGTGCGTCAACTCGAGTGTTCCTATGGCGCACACTCGTGGTGCTCATTTCTCATCTCCGCAGAGTTGACGGCGTCACATATCAATGGATGGGCGACGGCTTCGGCAACATTGTGCGGGCAGGCAAGAATGCCAACCAACTCAGCTTCGAGTACACGGCGACACGCTCTATCTTCAAGTTTGAGGCCGATGGTGTTTACTTCAAGGTGACGTTTATGACACCTGTCACGCCAGATGACCTCCTCCGACAAAGTGAGCACGGACTCATGATGGTCGCTTCCATGTGACTTTACTGACACCCAACATTCTGCTCAGGTCTGCCTCTGAGCTACATGTACTTTGAGCTCGATCAACTGAGCGCCACGTTCCGAAAGGTGCAACTCTACGTCGATCTCGATGAGCGCTGGGTGGTGAGTCTCTGTGATTCTTCACGCGATTGGGAGTGCCGGAGCTGATAGACCATATTTCTCGCAGACTGGCCACGACTATGACTTTGCGAACTACCCGTACAACCTCGACTTTGGCGACTACAAGAATACGTCTCAGTTTTTTGTGACGCGGAACAAGCAAGAGCCTCTTACTGAGTACCGTCAGCGTGCAGAATGGGGCTCCTTGTCCTTCGCCATGCGCAACCACCCGGGCATGTCGTCGATCAACCAGAACAACATCTATGCTCAGATACAGTTCATCAACAATGGCTCCCTCACCAACGAGCATTACGGCATCGGCGGGCCAGACAACTCCTTCGCCTTCGCTGTGGACTTCACCGTGCCCAAGTCGCCTCGCAACGTCGTGTTCTCGATCGGACACTTCCGCATACCGTGAGCGAGCTTGCCCAGTGTAAATCCTCGCCCTTGGACTGACAACATGTCCTCCTTCTCAAAGATATGTGTCTTACATCAAGGCTTCCAATCCAGGCAGCAGATCGTCCGCGAACTACAAGCAGCTTCGGTACGGGTACTGGCAGAGCAAGATGCCCGTCCTCGCCGACGCTGTCGTCTTCTTCTTGAACGACTTTGAGTCGGCCCTGAAGGGCGCGATTGCGTTCGACAAGAAGATCGAGGACGATAGCAAGGCTGCCATGGGTGGCGGGTCTACCGGCGAGTGAGTGTTGCTTCGTTCATCGTTGTTAGAGCTCATACTCATCCCAAATGCGAACCGATTCTTCAGCGCATACGCCGCGATCACAGCGCTCTCAGTGCGACAGGCTCTGGCAACTGTCGAGATTACGTTGGCCAAGAACAAGGCTGGCGAGTTCGATCAAGACGCGACATTTGACTCGACAAACAGCAGTTCGGTATATATGTTCCTCAAGGAAATATCGTCCAACGGAGACATGCAGACGGTCGATGTCATTCATCCCTTCTATCTCATACTCTCGTCCCTCGGATCACAACCTCGGCTCTTGCGCAACATGCTGGAGCCCATCTTCGAATACTCTCGCAGCGGCCTATACCCGAACAAGTGGTGCGTCCACGACCTTGGCGTCTACCCGCGGGCCTTCGGCCGCAACGACGGTCAAGACGAGCCCATGGTGAGTGACGTTCCTTCCTTTCCTCATGTGCGCGTGTATGCTGACGTCGTGAACTGTCTCCAGCCGGTTGAGGAGAGTGGCAACATGGCTATCATGGTCCTGCACTGGGCCCAGCTTGTCGGCAAGAAGGAGGCGGTGCCATACCTCAAAGAGCGATTTGCCATCCTCGAGCAGTGGGTCAGCTTCCTCATCGAGGACTCGCTCATCCCGGTCGCGCAGCTGAGCACGGATGACTTTGCCGGTGAGTTCAGCCAAGATTCTTCGAATTGCTCGATGGCTCGACTCAGACTTGACTGCGAAATCACAGGATCGGCCTCGAACCAGACGAACCTGGCTCTCAAGGGTATCATCGGCATTGCAGCGATGGCTAAGATAGCAGAGATGGTCGGCGAGTCGGGCGACGCTGCGCTATATCGCAACATCAGCCAGAACTACATCTCGGCCTGGCAATACCTTGCCTTGTCCAAGGACAAGACGCACACCAAGCTCGTCTACCAACAGGATGAATCGTGGGGCACGCTGTACAACCTCTTCTCGGACAGGCTCCTCAACCTCAACCTGGTTCCCAAGTCGATCTACGACATCCAGGACAAGCACTACCCGAAGGTGGCAAACAAGTATGGTGTGCCATTAGACAGTCGTGTGGGTGCTACTCCTTCCGCATGACGTTGCGAGCTTCCATCTGACATGCCGCTGGCTCTCCCTCAGCATACCTGGACCAAGAGCGACTGGGCGCTCTTCGCAGCCGCCTCGGCAACGTCCGACTTCACTCGGAACCTGATCGTCAAGTCTGTGCACAGTGAGTGTCCCGCTTGACGAGGATGGCCATCGAAAGCTGGGTCTGACCGGTCCCCTTGCTCCCAGAATTCATCTCCAGCGGACGAACCGACGTACCGTTCAGTGACCTGTACGAGACGGTGCAGGGCGACACGCCCAAGTATCCATGTGAGCAGAGTGGCCAGCGTCGACATAACCCTCGCGCCTGCCCCTGACTCTCTCCTCTGGCTCGACAGACGACCCGACGGTCAACTTCCTCGCCCGACCCGTCGTCGGCGGCCACTTTGCCCCGCTCGCCCTGCGCGCGGCCGACGAGGCGAACGGCGTGACGACGTACCAGTACGGCCCGGAGCCGACCAAGACGAGCTACACGGACAAGGAGCTCAACAAGCTTATCAAGGACTCGGTGGCGGCGCAGAAAAAGCTGTCGTCGTATGGCAAGCGGGATCTGGCTGCTCATCGGCGATCGGCTGTTCGGCGGAGTCGACAAGGGCTGCAGGAATTGTCATGAGGGGGCCGGGCTTTGGCTTGGCACGGTGTAGTGTTGCTCTGGTTCGGTGAGCGTAGCTTTGCACCAGCAGCATCCCAATCGACTTGAACATCTCTCAGGCATTCACAATGCGTGCAGGGTCCTGCCTCGTGGCCGGGCGAGCAGATCATAGCGCCACAAATCAGGACGCTTGAATAAGTTCAAGCAAGAGTCTGGTGGGTGCGATTGCCAAGGGACGTGGGATTGTCAAAGGGCGGAATGCTTTCGTTCCAGACGCCAACTTGATCCTATTGACTGAGAGCGGTTCTTGCTGCAATCTAAGCAGCGCCGGCGATGCCGGGGGCCGAGCCTTGGCCAGAGGGCACGTCGCCCTTGACGCCCGCGGTCGCAGCGAAAGCCTGCTCAAAGTCGGCCTTGATGTCCTCAATGTACTCAATGCCGACGGAGACGCGGATGAGGTCCTTGGTCACGCCCGACGCGAGCTGCTCCTCGTCCGAGAGCTGCTGGTGCGTTGTGCTCGCCGGGTGGATGATGAGCGTCTTGGCGTCGCCCACGTTGGCCAGGTTGGAGGCGAGCTTGAGCGCGTCGACAAAGGCGGAGCCGGCCGCGGCGTCGCCCTTGATGCCGAAGGAGAGCACGCCGCCAAAGCCGCGCTTGAGGTACTTCTTGGCCACCTCGTGCGTCGGGTGCGAGGCCAGGCCCGGGTAAGAAACCCACGACACGCGCGGGTTGGCCTCGAGCCACTGCGCGAGGGCGAGCGCATTGTCGGCGTGTCGCTGGGCGCGGAGCGAGAGCGTCTCGAGGCCCTGGATGAGCTGGAAGGCGCCGAACGGGTTGAGGGCCGGGCCGAGGTCACGGAGGAGGACGACGCGGACGTAGATGGCGAAGGTGATGGCGCCAAAGGTCTCCCAGAACTTGAGGCCGTGGTAGCCCTCCGAGGGCTCGGTGAACTGTGGGAACTTGCCAGACTTGGCCCAGTCGAACTCTGTGAATCACGACGCGTCGTCAATAGGCCGATCTCACATGATACGCTGAAACGACGCGGCGTACTCACTGCCCGAGTCAACAACGACACCGGCAATGGTGGTGCCGTGGCCGCCGATCCACTGTCAACGATTCGACGCGTCAGCACGTTGTTCAAGCACGCTGAAGGCTTTGCCAAGCTCACCTTGGTGGCGGAGTGGACGACAATGTCCGCGCCGTGGTCGATCGGCCTTACGAAATAGCCTGAGAAGTACCAAGATCGTCAGTACGTGCTGGTAGACCTGTGAGAACGCGTCGTGATACTCACCGCCAGCGCCGAAGGTCTGGTGGCAAAAGAAGACGTATCAAGGTAAAGAGGGTCAGCTTATGGGAAGCCAAAGGCTATGAGAGATGCGAGCTCACGTTGTCGACACTGTGAAAGTCCAAATCATCGTCAGTGATCTACACGGTCAAGATAGGGTTTGAGAACGCGTGTACTCACACCAAGGGGATGTTGTTGTCGTGTGCAACCTTGGCAATGGCCTGTCAAAGCAAGGAGCGCTCAGTAAGGGTTGTCAGACGCGTCGCGAGCGTGGCAAACTCACCTCGATGTCGAGGACCGAGTACTTGGGGTTGGCGATGCTCTCGATGTAGATCGCCTTGGTCTTAGAGTCGATCTGGAGACCATGTCGCGTGTTAGAAAGGGACGCTTTGAGGTGTAGGACGCGTTTTAAGGGCGTGGCTTCCACTCACGGCCTTGGCAAAGTCCTCGGGCTTGAGGCCCTGGACAAACTTGGTGGTGACGCCCCAGCGCGGGAAGAGGACCTTGAGCTGGTTGTAGGTGCCACCATAGAGGAAGGAGGAGGCGACAATGTTGTCGCCGTTGCCTGCGAGGGAGAGGAGGGCGAGCGCCTGGGCGGACTGGCCCGAGGCGGCGGCGACGGCGGCGACACCGCCCTCGAGGGCGGCGACGCGCTTCTCGAAGACGTCGTTGGTCGGGTTCATGAGACGCGAGTAGCTGTGAAAGGGGACACAACGTGTCAGCCGGGGGGCGGGGCTTGGCTTGGCTGGGGCGAGACTCACATGTTGCCAAAGGCGCGGAGGCCGAAGAGATCAGCGCCATGGGCCGAGTTGTTGAACACGAACGAGCTGCGAAGCGTGGAAGAAGGAGGGTCAGCGCTGGCTGTGTCGAGAGCAGGCGATCCTAGACCACGCCTCGTCCCCTCAAGCCTGGGCTCGGGACTGAACGGCACTCACGTCGAGGCGAAGATGGGGACGGCGCGGGCGTTGGAGCCTGGGTCGGGCTCCTGGCCGGCGTGGAGCTGTCGTCGTCGTCGTCCAAGCAGGGATCAAGGCAGGCTGGTCAGCGTCGTGTCCTCTGGCTGCTGCGCGGACAAGGAGAGACGGCGCTGCTCACCTGGAGGGTGTCAAAGTTGGAGGCCATGGCGGGGAGTGCAGACGGGCGTCGTGAGGGCGAGCGTGGTACGGTAGGCAGGGGGTGGGATGGTCGCAGCCAGGGAGGACGGGGAGGAGCGACGTGGTATATATACCGTCCCTGCCCGCCCGCGAGGCCGGCCGCCGTCCCTGCGCACGTCTTTTGCCCTGCCTCGTCCTCATCACCCGCTCAGCAGCCAGCCGCCGTCGCCGCGCAGAGAACGTGAGCAGGCAGCCAGACTGGCAGGCAGGCAGGAGGGCAGACGGGTCGATGGCCCAAGCTCGCCCGCCCTTCTTCGCGACACCCACGGCGCTATCCGAAGAGGGAATGAGCTGCCATTGCAGCCAACGATGGCGTGCTCACTCCTCGCCTCTGGCTACTGGATCTGCCTTCGGCGAATACACTACGCACTCGTGACTTGCTGGCCACGTGGCATATTGTATTGGTATGAATGGAGGGTATCCGTGTCCGCTTCTATACACGTATCCTTCTATAGCAATGCTGCCAACCCCCCTCGACGTGCCCACTGGCCCCTACCACAACAGCTTGCCAACACGACCGCCCCCGCCCTGCCGTCGCGCCGTCCGATTCACAATCAGATCCGCATCCTTGACCACCCGGTACGCCTGTCCGGGCGTCACGTACGACTGCGCGGCGGGGTGCACCATCAGATGCTCGACCGTCATCAGCGCGAGCGGCCGGGTCGGCGGCGCTGATCGCATCGTGTCAATGTTGTTGTACTTGGCCACGGCCCCGGCCGAGCTTCTTGCTGGCGACGCGTTTTGATAACCCAGCATCGCGTCCACCTCGTCCTCCTCCTCCCTCTCCGCGCTCAAGTCATCCCAGCCTCTTGAATCCTGTCCCTCGTACGCCTGCCCCGCCTTGAGATCGACCAACGACGGCGCAAGCAACGCATGCTCCTTCGCAAGCTGGTACCCGCCATCCAGCACCCCGACGCGCATCATCGAAAGCAGATTGTGCGCCGCATTCGAGTGGTCGTACACCCCACCCTGAAACGCCGTCGTCGCGTCCTTGCCAATCTTGCCCTCGAGCAGGTGCCGCCCGCCCGGGTGCTGGTCCAGGAACGAGCCGACGTCGTGGATGAAGCCCGAGACGACGATGAGCAGGCGCGTCTTGGCCTCGGCCTGGAAGTCGGCCCACGAGATGACGGGCAGGTGGTTCGCCGATGTGGGCCAGGCAATGTCGGTAGACTCCTCGTGGAGCTTCTGGAGCTGCATCGCGAGACGGCCCTTGCGAACCTCGTTGTCGGGGAAGACGTGCAGGTGCGAGGCCAGACCGACAAGGGACATGGCGGCGATGAACCACTTGGTCGGGTCGTACTGGTACCACCGCGTCGCGTTCCGGTAGTCCATCGGGAACTGGTGGTGGAAGTTGTGGTAGCCCTCGCCCACAGTCACGAGCGCCGTGATGAAGTGGTCCCGCGGCGTCATCTTGTTGTCGAACGAAGCCTCGCCGAGCCAGTGCGCGAGCGAGTTGACGCAAAAGGTCGAGTGGTGCACGCATACCAGACGCGCCACCGAAGCGTAGAAGAACCCGCCCCTCCAATCGCCCCAACCCAACCCCGCCACGAGCGTCGGGAAGGCAAAGCCCATGAAGAGGAGCAAGGGCACATAGAGCCGATGCTGCGCCGCCACGATGCGGTTCGAGCGCAGGTCGCTAATGTCCGCCACGCCCGGCTTGCGACGCGGCTTGATCATCATCCAGCCCAGGTGCGACCACAGCAGGCCGTGATGCGCCCCGTACGGGTCCAGATCGGTGTCGGTGTAGCGGTGATGGGCGCGGTGGCCGCGTGCCCACCATTGAATCGAGCCTTGGACGGCGCCCGTGCCGAGGAGCGCAAGCACGCATTGAAGGGGTGCCGTTGCGCGATAGGCACGATGAGCCCATAGGCGATGGTAGCCCGCTGTGATCCTGTCAAGTAACAGGCTGGTCAGCAACGACGCGCGCCCGTCGCCTCCCACCCTCCCCAGCATTGCACTCACCCAAGCTCGGTCAAGAAGTAGTAGACCGCCGCCCACACCGCCGTCGCCCCCCTCAACGGCGTCGTCCACGCGCCATACGCCCACAACAGCGGCGTGAGCGTGAGCACAAGGCTCGAGATCCACTGCATCTCGCTGAGCACATTCTTGAGCGCAAAAGGCGCGCGGTCGGGCGGACGCGCGAGGACGCGCGAGACGTAGTCGTCTGCGATGCCGTCGTCTGCGAAGGCGGGCCTGTAGAGCTTGGGGCCTTGGTCGCTGCCGTTCTTTCCCTCGGCCTCCGCCGCCGTCGCCGCGGCGAGGGATGAATGTGCCGGAGCGCCAGCGCCTGTACTCGCCTGCATCACCGCGTCCTGCGAGGTGGGGGAGAGGGCCGAGAGTAATGGGACGGTGGAGAGGGATAGGGATCAGCAAAGCAGTCAGCGCTAGCAAAGGAGGGGGGGGCACTCACCTTGCAACCCATTCGAAGGGCGGTCCCTCGTCTTATACGCGTCCAGCCTCTACCGAAGCGGGATCATACCTCATCGCGGGCGACATCCTGGACGCAGGCGCCCGCCATCGACGACGGCGCTGAGCTCAGCGTTGCAGGACGTGCAGCCAGCCGGGCATCGTGGGTGACTGGCCCCGGCCTCTTCCTCGCGTTGCTCCTTTGCTGCGGTAATCAATTGGAACGTTCGCCATGGGTGGCAGATGGACTGATGGAGGGCGTGCAGCTCGAATCTCGATCCGACGATCTGGACGGGCGCCCGGGACGTGCGAGGCGCTATCCAGCACTGTGGCTTGCGCACGTAGTATCGGTACGATGGCGGTACTGCTTTTCGAAGATAACCATGGCGTTCCGACGTCTCCAAAGTCGTCCCGGGACCTCGAGCTCCTCGAGGCGGCCGCTCGGGACGCTCTCGACGAGGGCCACGGCGGCTATGCCTGATTAGGAGCTTCGCGGTCGGTTCCTTGTAGCTAGAGCGTCTCCGTCCTGTGCGCGCTTTGTACGATGAATGCCAGCCTGGGACGCTTTCTCGATGGTCTGCGTACTGAGTGAGATTGAGACCAGCCAGTCCTACTCTCCTGCGGCCCTCCAAAGTCGATTGCGCCAGGGCTACCGTGTATAGGCTCTCGAAAGTCCTAGACCTTGGCTTGAGGGGCTCGCACAGGCAGTGGGTAGCTAGTGGTGCGCTTGCCTTCATGAGCTAAGCTCGTTACTCTACCTATACAAGAACTCGAAGGCTTGCCTTTGCACACGGTCGTCCCTGCTGCTCTTGCTGTAGTCTTGTTGATGCCTGATTGCGAGTCGGAAGATAACGCAGCTTCCATTGCGCAAGGGGTGGACGAGGGAACCCCTGTGGCCGTTCGAAAGGGGGTGGGTATGCTGATGGCCAAGCTCAAGCGCTGTCGCTCATGGATGTCGGGCGTGCTTGCTACGCACTTGCGCCTTGGCATCCGACGCTGGATATCGCGCGGAAGGTCGGCCGGCGATGCTATTGCATCTGTTCCTCCTCCTCCTCGGGCTCAGCTTCGCCCTGTACTTGACGCCCAGCCGCTATGAATCTGGAATGATGGATGGCAAGGTGGGTCAGCCAAGCACCGCGTAGCATTCACGGTACGGCGCGCGACTCACAAGGCAGCCTGATTCGCCCCCAAGGAGCGCAAGAACTGCGCATCCTGCGCCGCAATCTCGACCTGGTTGTGGATACTGCCCAGGGTGAGCGCGATGGCGTTGAGGCGCGCGGCGAGGTGGGCGTAGTGTCGCTCTTTGGCGGCGTGGATGTGTTGGCCTGGCACGGAGGACATCGTGGTGCGGCTTGAGATGGGAGTTGCTGATGCCTTGGGCGTCGTGCGCGTCCTTGAGCTCGTCCTCGTCGTCGTGGTCGTCCACGTCGACCAGCTCGAGCTCGAGATCAACACCAGCGGCGGCACTCGGCGCGTCGCGCTCCGTGTTGGTGTCCTGAGTCAGCGCCAGCGGTTCGGCTTACCGGCGCGGCGAGCCGTCGATAGCGAGGTCCGGCTCGCCCATATCCTCTCGGTCAGAAGCCCATCGCTCTCGAGGTGGCGGACGACCACCACTGTCGAGTAGTCACCCTCGCGCAAGTCTCCCTTACCCGCCATGCTCTCACCTCTTCGGTCTTCAGTCACCCGCGCAGCGGCGTCGTCCGCCTCGTCCTGCCTCCGTATCGAGGCGCGGCCACTCGCGCGCGAGGCGGCGGCAACACTCGCGCCTCAGCAGCAGCAGCTCAAGGAGCAACGGCGGTCTTATGCGAACCCGACCTCGCCAGCCAAGATGGCCACAGTCGTCGACGTAGAGAAGCCCAATGTCAGCGCTGGTCGGGGGAGCTCGCTGGGCAGTGGCAAGGGTGAGTTGATCCAGAGGTGCGAGCTGAGGCAGTTATCGATGTGCTTACCCTCGTCCGCCACTCCAGTGCTCAACGATATGCTCACCACGATGCCCAAGATTGGCTCGGCGCAGCGGCCCATCTATCTCGATGCGCAGGCAACGACGCCGCTGGATCCTCGTGTCCTGGACGCCATGATGCCATACATGACCAACCAGTACGGCAACCCACATTCGCGCACACATGCTTACGGCTGGGAGTCCGAGTCAGCCGTCGAAGAGGCACGTTCCCACATCGCAGCGCTCATCAATGCCGATCCCAAGGAGATCATCTTCACCTCGGGCGCCACCGAGTCGAACAACATGTCTCTCAAGGGCGTTGCGCGCTTCTACAAGGGCAAGAAGAATCACATCATCACCACGCAGACGGAACACAAGTGCGTCCTTGACTCATGCCGACGGCTGAGCGAGGAAGGCTTCGAGATCACATATCTGCCCGTCCAATCGAGCGGTCTCATCGACCTCAAGGAGCTCGAGGCGGCGCTCCGGCCTACAACAGCTATTGTCTCCATCATGACGGTCAACAACGAGATCGGCGTCATCCAACCTATCAGGGAAATCGGCGAGCTTCTTCGAACCAAGGGCGCCGAGATTGGAGGTGGCAAAAGCAGCAAGCCCTTCTTCCACACTGACGCCGCGCAGGCGGTGGGCAAGATTGACCTCGACGTCAACGAGCTCGGCATCGACCTGATGAGTCTCTCGAGCCACAAGTTCTACGGGCCCAAGGGTATCGGCGCCTGCTACGTCCGGAGACGACCGCGCGTCCGTCTTGAGCCCATCATCAACGGCGGCGGACAAGAGCGAGGACTGCGGAGCGGCACGCTGGCACCTGCTTTGGTCGTCGGCATGGGTGAGGCGGCGAGGCTGGCAAAGCAAGAGATGGCGGTGAGTATTCTTCCCCTTCTCATCTGGCGACTTCGAGGAGGTGGCGGCCGTGCCTGGGACGAAATCCTGCTTCACATCAATCTTCTCGCCTTGCACATTGTGCGGGTTCTCGGCGAGAGAGACTCGAATTGGTCTCTAGGACGACTGTGCAGGGGTGCGGAGGCACGGTGGCGGTTTGGAATGTTGCCCTCATGCTCGTGATGCTGGACTTAGTTGACTGAAATTTCCGGCATTCCAGTACGACCACGCACACATCAGTCGGTTGTCGAAGCGGCTCACGGACAAGGTCACATCGCAAATGACCCACGTGCTCTTCAACGGCGACCCTAACCGACGCTACCCTGGCTGCACCAACCTGACCTTCCAGTACGTCGAGGGCGAGTCGCTACTCATGGCGCTCAAGGACGTCGCCCTCTCCTCCGGCTCGGCATGCACCTCGGCTTCGCTTGAGCCAAGCTACGTCCTTCGCGCACTAGGGCTGGACGACGAGAATGCGCACTCCAGTCTACGGTTCGGCATTGGCCGGTTCACGACCGAGGAGGAGGTCGACTATGTGTGCGACAAGATTGTGAAGGTTGTGACCAAGCTGCGCGACATGTCGCCGCTTTGGGAGATGTGAGTCGCCCCTTCTGATCACCTCCTCTCAGCATCGTCACTGACGTTTTGTTCGCGTCGATTCGTCGCCTCTCGCGCGCAGGGTTCAAGAGGTGAGCATAGGTGTGCCTGAGCGATTGAATCCCGACGCGTCACTGATCTCCGCTTGGACCATCTACAGGGCATCGACCTCAACACCATTCAATGGTCTGGGTGACGTTCTCGTCCTGCACTTATTATCGAGCTGTTTGCCACTCGTGCAATCGGTCAGAACCGCATCATTATGCGCGTGGTGAGGATCGCCGCTTGATGCTCAGGCGCAGGGGCTTGGGGCGTGGTGGCGATCGTCCTGATCAGGACAGCCTGGCTGGCAAGCGGGCCCCCGCATCGTGCTTGGTTGACCTACCTTCCTCCCTACATGACTTGCCAGCAGACCCAGCCTGACGACGACGACCACCATTCTCCTCGCGCACCTCCCGTCAAGGTACACGTTCTCGCCCAGCCCAACACCGCGCTCGTATCACACATCGTCTAGACTCTGCCCGAGATGAGCAGCATGCCCGAGACCGCCAAGATGCCGGGCCACGTCCCGGCCAGCACGGCGCAGCCCCCCGGCTCGTCGCTCGAGAGCAGCACCATCCCGCCGCGCGGCCCGCACGAGAGCTACGAGGGCACCGAGCCGCGCATGTCCACCTCGGTCGGTGGCGGGCCCATGAGCGGCGCCAGCGCTCCGCACGATCCGCCCATGCCCCGCTACCGCCGCCGCTTCGCCGGCAACGCCAACCCTGCGCCGTTGGGCCTGCTCAGCTTTGCACTCCTGTGGTGGAACTTTGGCCTCATCCTCATCCGCACACGCGGCATCGGCCCGGTCGGCGTCGCCAACGGCATCATTCCCTTGGCCCTCAGCTTGGGCTTTGTGATGATGCTGGCGGGTATTGGGTGCTTCTTCCGGCCTACCAGCAACACGTGGGGGGTCACCTTCCACCTGCTCTACGGCGCCTTCTGGGTCTCGCTCGCCCTGTTCTGGGTGCCGTTCTTCAACGTGCTTGCGCTCGACGGCAGCTTCCTCAACTCGCTCGGCGTCTTCTACTCGAGCTGGTGAGTTGTTCCCCTTCGACTCGGGCTTGCTGAATCTCACAGCTGACGATCTTCTCCCTTCCAGGCTGATCATCTCCGTTCTCTTTACCATCTCGACGATGGGTACCAGCCTGATCGTCTTCTCGATGTTCTGCGTGCTTGGTGAGCTTCAGTCCTCCACTGCGCTGTCGCCTGCTCTGACCTCCTTGCTGCGCCTCCTCGCAGACCTCGTCTACCTGCTCCTGATGGTCACGGCCTTCACCACGGGCACCGCCAGCGCTCTCCAGAAGGCAGCTGGCGCGTTCAGCATCCTGGTTTCCGCCCTGGCCGCGTACGCCGGTCTGAGCGCGCTCATGACCCAGGATATCGGCCCTTTGAGCCTGCCCACCTTTGAGCTCGGCCGCAAGGAAGACTAGACCGACCCGAGCCCCGTCAAGACGTCAATCTTGTAGCCAGCGTCTCTCGCCTCATCCGCTGCCTCAATCCATCCTTGCTCTGATGATCTGATTCGTAGGAGAACGCAACAAAAAGGAACGAGCCGCGACCAAAAGCTAGGGTTTGGCCCCGGCGAGGATCGAACTCGCGACCATTGCGTTTCACAAAAGCGGTAACGCTATAAGCACAACTAGCTACCCACTGCCTACACGGGGCCAGAGCAGTTTGGCTCTAGGGCTTGCAATAGGTTATGAGCAGTAGGATTGGCGTTGGGAGGGCTAGGGAGGATTGGGTTAGCTGGTCTGAGATCCACTCCGTACGCAAATTATGGAGAAGACAGCCATGCTAGCACGCATCTTTGGAGAGCGTGCACAGGATGGAGACGATCTAGCTACAAGGGACCGACCGCGAGGATGCTCATCAAGAATAGCCGCCGTGGCCCTCTTCGAGCGCGTCCCGAGCGGCCGCCTCGAGGAGCTCGAGGTCCCATACCTCGCCGCCGACAAAGTCGCGCGTCAGCTCTGAGCTCAGGGCCTCAATCTCGGCCGCGAGCAAGGCGAGCGAGTGGTCGCTGAGGAGGAGAGGAATAGAGGGGTCAAGCCGGTCAGCGGGGACGTTGTCTGTACGTACGCGTACAGAGCCATGCTCACCTGCCACGGTTCTCCAGCCATTCGCGGACGGGCCGGACCCACACCTCGGCATAGCGATGCATGACCGCGTCCTCCGCGTTGGCCAGCCGGTCCTCCATAAAGGCCAGCGCCGTCAGCGTAGGCTTGAGCCCCGCCCGAAGGAGCACCAGCACGTCGTCCCGGACCTTGTCGCACAGCGCCCAGGACCGATGGAGCGGGAAGGTCAAGGCGCGGCGGTAGGAGGCACCCAAGATGGAAAGGGGCGTATCGAGCGCGGGCTCGTCGCGCATCGCGGGGAGCTTGCCCCGGCCTCCCGGCCCGCCACCCACACGCTCAGCACCGCTCCCGCCGCCAACCGATTGGGACCCGGCCCCACCACCGTTCGAGCCGTATTCGAGCCCGCCTGGCCCAAGGCCCGAGACGGACAGGGCCGAGGCGCGACGCGGAGCTGACAAGGAGCCCGAGAGGGAGCTTGACAATGCGGGCGAGCCGAGGATACCGGCCGCGCCTGGTGGTGGCGATCCGACGGCGTCCGATGAGCCTGGACGTCGGCCAATTGCGGCTTGGTGGATGTGAGAGGGCAAGGCCCCACCCGCGCTGGCGACAGACGCGCCGTTGCTCCCGTACAACATCGGCATGGTTGGCGGACTGGTCGCTGCCGCACCACCACCGCCGTGGGAGACGGACGCTTCCGGGGAGGCACCGCGAAGAGTTGGGGTCCCAATCGCTGCAGCTGCGGCGTTGCTGAACAGGGCACCCTCGAGCGGTTGGTGCGGGAACGAACCGCCGCTGAGGCTCGACACGGGGCTCACGGCCCGTGGCAAGCCGCCGATCATCCCCAGCTCGCCTGACGGGGGAGAGACGAGGCCGCCGCTTCCAGCGCCCGCTAGACTGCCTGCTGGCGAGGTAGTCCGAAGCATCGCAGGCGAGGCGGGTTCGATGGGACACTGAGCTACCAAGCTGCGGCAAAGCACGCTCAGCGTCCACTCCGATTCGACGTTGTGTTCGCCTTGCGTCGTCCGCCAGTCGTAGCAGTAGGCGAAGAGGAACTGGAGCGCCGCGAGGTGGGCCTCGCGCGACGTCTTGTCGAAGGGAGAAGGTGGCGTAAAGGACTCGTCGCCTTCCCGTGGTGCAGCGAGCGCCTTGGCCGCCGCCGAAGGCTCCAGCCGCTGTTCCGGCTCCCAGGCAAGGATCTCCGCCACCTCGCCAAACTCGTCTACGTATCCGTCCAAATAGCGGCCCTCGTCCCACTTCTCCTCCTCGCGCATCTTGGCAAGCTGGCGTCGCTTGTTCCACGCCACCCGCCGCGCATCTTGCTGGAGCTCGTGAACCTTGGAGCGTACGTGCAAGGGAGGCGCGGCGCCGCTGGCGCTTTCGACCGTGCTTGTTGTACTGGACGCGCTGGAAACGGGCGTAGAGCTTGACAAAGCTGCGGGCGGCATGAAGGGCCCGGTGAATGCCGCTCGAAAGCCGTAGGGATACATCTTGCCCGGAGAGGGAGAGGATGGGACGTGCGCTACAGCCGTCAGGCCGTCGGCACCGCCGGAGACGTCGCTGTCTCCGACACCGTTGAGATCATCGTCTTGGGTAGTCGACAGTGCTGAGGATCTGGTGCTTGCCTCCGCTGCAAAGTCCAGAGGGATGAGTAGGCCGACTTGACAGTCTCGCCAGTGGTACTCACAGGACTCTTGGCCATGAGAAAAGTGGGAGGGAAAGCCGTGACGATCGCCGCCGAGCGTCGTCTCTTCCCCGGGGTCAGGATGAGGGGTGATTGACCCTGCGCTCGCCGACGCTCATTCTCATTCTTGAGACCCAGCGCGATCAGCTCATCGGCCGCTTGGCGGACCTCAGGATCCTCGCTGGGCTGTGTGTCGGGGAATGTGCCCGATACTGGGGCCATGGGTGAGAGAGATGGTAGCGCGGGCGAGATGGAGCCCACGCTGCTTCCCTGTCCGGCTCCGGCGGCCCCCAGAGCTGCGACCTGAGGACTGATGTAGCCGCTCCTGTCCTTGGACGGGCCGAAGGGACTGACTGGCGTGGCCGCGCCCGTGGCGAGTAGCTCGGGAAAGAAGGGAATGTCCGGGTGAATCGAGGGCTGGAGGAGGATCAAGTCGGGGATGTGAACTCCTGGCTGGCTCTTGCGCAAGGTGACGACGAGGGCGCTCGTGGCCGGGTCGCGGACGAGTACGGGCGAGTGTACTGGCATGGGCAGGAAGAGGGGCAGATAGTACGACTGCGTGCCCATCTTCGGGCAGGTGAAGCCGAAGATCTGACCGTCTGCGACTACCGTCGGCTGCGAGTTGGGCTGGAAAGGAAGAGGCGACGGTGAACATCATAGTCAGATAGACACTGCGCACGACAAGGTGACTTACGGGAGCGAGTGGACAGTGTATGCGGACCTGGATCGTGTGGTCATCTTGGCTGAGATTGTAGGACGGCACGGTGGTGTTGCCGCCGGGCGAGGCAGCCATGTTGAGCTCGTCGAAACGAGTGCGCACCGGCGTGGGCCGCGTCCAGGCTCGTCAGCTACAAGAGGAGAGATGGCTCTGCGCGCCCAAAGAGAGAGAGAGAGAGAGAGAGAGAGCCATTGTTCAGCGAGGGTGTTCTCGACGTGGAAGCGAGCGGCAGTGGGATCCCACGCACCTATTCGCGCTTGACGCTGTACGATGCGAGCACGGCGGCCACCTCGGTGCGCGCGACGGCTAGCGCTCGCCTTGATGACCGCCCTCAGCGCGGCTGTCGATGGCCACCAGGACGAGGAGGAATGGCAAGTCAGCGACGCGTACGGCGTACGATATGTCTGTGCGCGTGCGCATGGCTCACCTGGCCGTGGTCCTCGTTGTCCGCCCCCGTCAGCACGGCACGCGTTGCTGCTCGCTCGCGCCTGGCGCTCGTTGCCAGCTTGTCAATGACCGATGTGCCTGCCTGCGTGCGTGACCGTGACGACGGGAGCCTGGGTTGTGGTCGAGGTCCTCGTGGACAAGACGAGGTGGGGTGGCATGACATCCTCATGCCGTCGCTGCCAGTGCCGATCCCACCCAATCCCCGGTGGCCACCTCATCATCATCATCAACGGGCGGGGCGGATGAGGAGGAGGAGGACCACCACCACCTCCGTCATCATCATCCTCATCAACAGCGGGCAGCCCACCCACCTGCGGCCTCATCACGCGCAGCCAGGGAGCGCATCTCGGCCAAGGTGGTACGGGTACGAGGACGCATTCTAGACGCGGCCCAGTTCGGGAAGCGCTGGGACCGACGACAACAACACGTCGCGGACAACGTCCCTAGCAGTGGGAGGAGTCACGACCCCTCAAGGTCATCCTGCCCTTCTCCCGCCTTGAAACGGTGCTCTGGCCGAGGGGCCGTGTCTGCGTGTGGGTCCCTCGTGACATTGCACACGCGCCCGTCTTCAGAGTATCTCATCATGCCCGCCTCCAATCCTCTGCAGCCGCAGCAGATCCAACACGCGTCCGGTCTCAAGCGACCCAGAGACGACGGCGCTGACAGTGCGCAGGATGGTGTGGGATCAAGTCGGCACGCGCCCCAGCCTAGGAGGTCCCTCGAGGACACGGGTCCGGGTCATGCGATCCAATCGCATGGCGATGGTGGCGGGCCAAGCAAGGTAGCTTCCACGTCGGTCGCGCCGCAAGCAGACGGCTATGGCGATGGAGAACTCGACGAGCCCGTAGAGCTCAGCGCGGCCGACTATGACCCGCTCATGGACGCCGACCGGCACAAGAGGGAACAGCCTCAGAACATCCTCGGCATATCACCATCCCGGAAGGTGGCAAATGATGCAAAGGCAACGGCAGACCCAGGGCCGAATGGGGCTCCCGATGAGGAAGACGAGTGGGAGGAGGTCGAGGTGGATGACGAGGACGATATCGACGACATGTTCGCCATCGCGGACGAGACACCCAAGAAGAAGGTCATCAGGAGACGCAAGACTACGGCCGCTTCAACATCAGCCTCTGGACCGTCGTCAGGCAAGCTCGGGGGAGCCGCCCAGGTCGCGTCCACCATGAAGCACGACCACGACGATCCCGAAGGATACTATCGCGTCATCCTCGGTGAGAGGATAGGCGATGGCGGGCGATACCTCGTCTTTGCCAACCTGGGCAAGGGCATGTTCTCCTCCGTCGTGAGAGCCAAGGACTCGCACCACGGTGACCGCGAGGTGGCTATCAAGATCGTACGCAGCCAGGAGACGATGTGAGTGACGTGCTTGATACACCGACATGCGACATTCAGCGCTGACATGTTCTCTAAACTGTGCAGGTACAAGGCTGGGCTGAAAGAAATCAGCATTCTGAACAAGCTCAGGAGTATGGACCCGGAGGACAAGCGGCATCTCGTCCAGCTTGAGGGCCACTTCGTGTATCGTGGCCATCTGTGCATGGTCTTTGAGTCGCTGAGGTATGTATGGAAGCTTGGTGTTCACAGCACCACGGTCGTCTAACGGATTCCTTGCTCCTTCAGCATGAACCTGCGAGAGGTCATCAAGCGCTTCGGCAAGGATATCGGCCTCAACATCCGCGCCGTCCGCACATACGCGTATCAGCTCTTCCTCGCCCTCGCCCTGATGAAGAAGGCAAACATCATGCACGCCGACATCAAGCCGGACAATATCCTGGTGAACAATGCCAAGACGCACGTCAAGCTCTGTGATTTGGGATCGGCGAGCGATGTGAGCGAGGGCGAGATCACGCCGTACCTTGTCAGTCGGTTCTATCGTGCGCCTGAGATTAGTGAGTGGGCCGTGTCGTTCGTTATAACTTTCCCTTGCTATGCTGACGTGCGCCTCACCCTGCCCCTCCCCAGTCCTCGGCCTGCCCTACGACACAGCCCTCGACACCTGGTCGGTAGGCTGCACGCTCTTCGAGCTCTACACAGGCAAGATCCTCTTCCCCGGCCGGTCGAACAACCACATGCTCCTGCTCATCCAAGAGGCGCGCGGCAAGCTGACGACCAAGATGATCCGGAAGAGCAAGTTTGCGGAGCAGCATTTCGATGAGACGAATGCGTTTTTGAGCTTTGAGAAGGATAGGACGACGGGTCAGGTGAGTCTGTAGCTTGGCAAGATGAGCCTTTCATACGTCTCTTACTCATTCCTTTCCTTCTCGCTGTGAACCAGGACATCATCCGCCGCGTCGTGCTCAACAAGCCCGTGGAAGACCTGCGCACCCGCGTCCTCCCGCCCCACGTCGCCAAGCAGATGGGCGCGGCCGAGCTCAAGATGACGCAGCACTTTGTCGACCTGCTCTCTCGGACGCTTGAGCTGGACCCGGCGAGGAGGATCAGTCCGAAGGAGGCGCTGATGCATCCCTTCTTGGTGCAGTCGTGAGCTGTCGTAGGATACGCGGAGGGGTGGGGGGCCAGAATGCAATAGAGAGGTAGAGACGCTCGGGTTTGCACATCATTGCGCGCGATGAAGGCCACAAGGGGGATGAGAGAGACACAGAGTAAGGCGAAGGAGGTGTGTATTGACGTATCTAGACGAGTCACATATGGAGCGCACTAGGAAAGGAAGAAGCGGACGGACATACGTCGCCACCCGACCCCATCTACTCTCTAGAGATCAAGCGCCTTCCGCCCCTCCTTGTCCAACCCAGCCTCCAGCTCGCGCAAGCGAATCGCCACCGCCTCCGCGTGCGCATCGAGCCCCTCGCACCGCGCCAGATGGACGACGTGCGGCCCGAGGGCGCGCAGGCCGTCGGCGCTGAGGGACTGCGAGGTGATGTGCTTCTCGAATGTGGAGGTGGATACGCCCGAGTACTGGCGCGCAAAGCCGTACGTCGGGAGGGTGTGGTTCGTGCCTGAGGCGTAGTCTCCGCAGCTGTGACGGGGAGGGCCCATGGAGGTTAGTGATGGTGTGTAAGAAGCTAAGAAGGGGCATGGGAGAGGCAGGGACTCACCTCTCGGGACTCCACGGCCCCACAAAGACACTGCCCGCATTCGCCACGTCCTTGACGAGCGCCTCGGCATCCCGCACCTGGAGGATGAGATGCTCGGGCGCATACTCGTTGCTCCACCGAATGGCCTCCTCGCGCGTCGGGACCAGCACCGTGACGCTCTTCTCGATGGCCTTGCGAATGACGCCGCACCGCGGCAGCGCGCGCGCCTGCTTGTCCACCTCGGCCTCGATGGCGGCGAGCCGGGCGGGGGAGAGGGCAATGCCCACCAGCACCACCTGCGAGTCCGGCCCGTGCTCGGCCTGCGAGAGCAGATCGGCCGCTACGAAGCTGGGCGGCGCGTGCTCGTCGGCAATGACGAGCACCTCGGACGGGCCCGCGGGCATGTCGATGGATACCTGCGCGCTGACCTCGTTCTGGACGCACATCTTGGCCGCCGTCACGAACTGGTTGCCCGGCCCTGCAATCTTGTCCACCTTGGGCACCGAGGCCGTGCCGTACGCGAGGGCGGCGACGGCCTGCGCCCCGCCTGCCAGGAGGACGCACGACGCCTTGACGAGCGAGGCGACGTAGAGCACTTCGGGCGCGACGGAGCCGTCGGGCCGGGGCGGCGTCGCGATCACAATCGTGGGACAGCCGGCCACCTGGGCGGGGATGCCGAGCATGAGCGCGGTAGAGGGCAGCACGGCCGTCCCGCCGGGGACGTACAGGCCGACGCGCTGGATGGGGCGCGAGAAGCGCCGGCACAGGATACCGGGCATCGTCTCCATCTCCAACACGGCCTCCTCCTCCACGCCCTCGCTCCGCGCCGCGGCATCGCCGACCGCCGTAGTGGACGCGGCCAGACCCGCCTCCTTCGCGGACCGGTTCCCAGCCGTGACCTTTTGCGCCTTGTGGAACGCATAAATGTTCTTGTACGCGACATTGATCGCCTCGCGCACCTCGGGCTTCATCCCCGCCAGCCGCTCCGGCGTGTCAAACGGCGGCAACATGGTCACCTTGCCATCCTTGAGTTCCGCACGGTCAAACTTGCGCGTCAGCTCGATGAGCGCCTCGTCGCCGCGCGCCTTGACGTCGGCCAGGATGGGCTGGACGATGGAAAGGATGGAGGACGAGCCAATGGCAGGACGCTGCTGGAGCTTGGTCCGCTCCTCGGGCGAGAGCTTGTCTGCGACATATGAGGTAATCTTGATGGGTGCACTGTCGTCCACCTCCTGTGCCGCCGGAGCCTGCGTCGCTGGCGCCTTGACAGGGGCCGCCGCGGCTGAGCCATTGGCGGCTGCCGCCTTCTCGACGGGGGCAGGGGCGATAAAGGCCGCCTTGGCATCTCCCTTCCTCCTGCTGACCTTGCGCGCCTTGGCATCGAGACTGCGCTCAATGTCCTCGAGCCCAACACCGGCTCGGACGCAGCGGACGAGGGCAAAGTAGATGAGGTCGGCCGCCTCGAAGGCGACATGCTCCGGCTCGGTATCCTTGGCCTCGATGAGCTCGGCCGTCTCCTCGCGCAGCTTGGCGGCGAGCAAGTCGGGCTCGTTGAAGAGACGCTGGGTGTAGCTGCCCTCGGGAGCGTCCTGGGCCCGGGCAAGCAGGGTCTCTTCGAGCTTGGCAAGGCCGTGACGCGGGCCAAAGCAGCTGGTGCGCGTCTTGGCGAGGTGGCAAAAGCCGGTGCCCTGGCGCTGCCGGACAGTGATTTCGACGGCGTCCGAGTCGCAGTCGACGCGTACGCGTACGACTTGCTGTGTGGCGCCCGAGGTGGCGCCCTTGCGCCAGAGGCCCCGTGAGCGAGACTGGTAGGTTGCGTCTCCGGTCACGATGGAGGCGCGGAGGCTTGCTAGGGATGAGTAGACGAGGCCGAGGGAGGACGCCGAGGGTGCTGCGACGACGATGGTGGGGAAGAGGCCATCGGGGCGGTCCGAGGTGAGTGGGCTGAAGAGCGCCGATACGAAGTCGAGCGTCGAACCATTGGCCCCTGTTGATGGCTCCTCCTCTGCGATGCTGAGGGTGGAGTATGGCACTGCGAGGGTTGCGAGCTGTGAGGCAATGAGCTTGACGTCGTCGACTGAGGGCGTGCTTGTGGTTGAGGTGGCGATGTAGACTGGCTTGCCCGTGTTCTTGACGTTGAGCAAGGCAGTGTACTGGCTGATGATCTGGCTCGTCTGTGCGTCTGCGAGGGCGAGGGAGTCTGGCAGGGTGATGTACACGCCTGCGATGCCGTCTGCGAGTTCTGCGACGGGTACGGCCGTGCTGGGGGTGACGCTGAGGACGATGCGGTCCGGTGGGAGGCCCAGCTCGGTGATGAGCGTGTCGGGGCTGTCGGTGAGGAGGGCACGTGCGCCGCTGTTGAGGAGCGTCGTGGCCGATGCTGGATCGATGGCTGCGCCTGCTGGCAGCTGCACAAGGTACGACGGCGACGCTGCTGGCGACGACGACGACGACGACGACGCTGTTGCGGTGAGCGCTGCGGCTGCGAGGTCGAGTGGGACGACGACGGGCGTGGCGGTGCGTCCAATGGCTGCCCACAGCGAGGATGTCGCTGAGGGGAGCGTGTCCCCCGTGCTGAGGACAGGCAGCAGTGCCGTGGTGCTGAGTGCCATCCTGGCTGCGATGGCTCGACGTCGAGATGATGGTCGTCGTCCTCATCGTTCTTCGCGCCCTCCTCATCGTTGGAGTCGTTCATCCCGAGTCACCGACCTTGATTAGGTAACTCATCTCGGCACACCGGGCCGATGTTAATCCCCATCGATCCGTACCGCCCGCGCTCAGACGATCCGTTCCTCGTCATCGACCACCACCTCCTCCTCCTCCCATCTCATCATCAACATACAGACAGCCTCTCAGGATGTCCTCCTTACACAACCCACGCGCACACGGCGCAGGACCCAGCACAGGCAGCGCAACAGCAGCGCCCACCTCGGGCAGCCGCACGCTCACCATCGCCCCCACGCCCGCCCACGAAGCAGGAGCGGAACCCGCACCCGCCATCCTACGCCTACGCGGCACCGCAACGCCCCCGCCCCAAGAGCAGACGGACGAGCGCGCGCAAGGACAGCCAGAGGGCGGGCGGGCGCGCAGACACGTAGTCTGGGCCGAGAGTGCCGTCGATAACGAGCACATGGGCAAGAAGAGCAGCAAGAGTAAGTGGCGTGGATCCCAAGTCTACCACCGACCTCGATGGCTGACCCTCTGCGCTCTCTCTTGATGATGTGCTACAGTCTGCTGCATCTACCACAAACCGCGCGCATTCGACGAGTCGGACAGCGACGAGTCCTCCTCCTCCAGTGGCAGTGACGACGGCTCGGACGACGAAAGCGCCAGCGCCAGTGACTCGTCCAACCCGGACTCGGACTCGGCGCCCTCCCTCTCGCCACCCGACTCGGACACCGAAGAAGGAGGGGAAGGCGGTGGAGGAGACGGGTGCGGACACGCGCACCATCACCATCACTCGCACAAGCCGCCGGTGCAGTTCCCCTTCAAGCATGGCAAGCACCCCAACGCCAAAGCCAAGGCCAAGGCCAAGTCCAAGTCCAAGGCCGAGGACAAGGCGGCGGAGGGAGCGGGGGCGGGGGCGGGGGCTAGCAAGGATGGCAAGAAGAGGAGACGCACCGGCGCGGCGGGGGGTGGGCGGTCCAAGGGTGGCCGTGGCAGTCGCACCCAGACGATTACCGTGACCGAGCCGGCGCAGGATGTGGAATCAGGGGACGACGAGGTGGACGAGGACGAGGACGAGACGGAGAGACGGCCGCGCAAGCCGAACAAGTACGAGCGCGGGCCGTCCTAGTCGTCATCGGCCCTTCCCTACTTTCTTGCTCATGAACGACTCATACTCACGCTCTGACGAGTCCAGCATACTGTACTTGTAACCCCGCCATTCCATAATTGACGAAGCAGGCCCAGCTCGCTCGTATTCACGACGCTCATGACCCTTCCTAGCACCTGGCCTGCGCTATGTACCTTGCTTGCGTGGAGAGAGAGTATCCCATTTCACCCAGCATCGCCCATCTCCGCATCGCTTTCTTCTCCCTCCTCCTCGTCCTCCTCGCCCTCCTCGAGATCCTCCTCCATGATGGCCTCCTGCTCCTCCATCCCTCCTGCCCCCGTCGCCCCACCCTCCCCTGCAGGTTCAGGTTCAGGTTCAGGCTCCGAAACCAACAAGGCCTCCACATCCTCGCCCCCGACGCGCGTCTTCCAGTCATAGCGCACCCCATTCTCGTCCGTCGCGGCGGCGAGGTGGAACCATGTCCTGAGCGCGCGGAGGGCGGCGCGGTCGTGCGCTTTTTGGAGGTTGTGGAGGTGGGTGGCGTGGGCGGGGGTTAGGGTTGTGGGTGGTGGGACGGGGGGATTGGTGGTGTCCGCTTTCTCTTTGGTGGCTGGTGGGGGTGGGACGAGGTCCGGGAGGAGGTGGGGGAGGGCGGCGCGGAGGACGGCGGCGTGCTCGGACGCTACCGTGTCGTCCGGGCGGGTGCGGAGGAGGTTGTAGAGGTAGTTGAGATGCTGGCCGATGGCGGCTGGGTCCTCGGCCGGTGCTGGTGCCGGCGCTGTTGGCGCTGGGGCCGCCGTGCTGGTCTCTCCTCCCGGTGCCGTCATGCTTGCCTTGCTGGCCGTCCCGTTCGCATGGCTCGCCGCCGCAGCGGCCGAGGAAGACGAGAGGAGCATGCCTGGGAGCGGTTCGAAAGGATGGACGACGAGGAAGGGCAGCTTGTTGCCCACGCGCTCCGAGCTCCCATTCGCACTTGCACTTGCATTTGCACTTGCACCTGCACCCTGCGCCGCCGTCCTCGCTGTCGCTCTGGAAGCCGTGGCGAGGTCGGAGAAGCGCAGCGTGTGCACGCTGGCGGGGAGCTGGTACGGCTTGGCGCGGATGGCGTCCCTGGCCTCGTTGGGTGCGTCTGCGTGCTGGGGCGAGAAGAGGTTGGCGGTGAGGGCCTCGCGCCGGAGGGCTGCCTCGAGGGCGTTGAGCTGGGAGGAGTACAAGGTGGTTTGGGGCGAGGTGAGGGAGGAGGTGAGGAAGACGAGGTGGGAGAGCAGGCCGGAGAGGCGGGAGAGGAGCTGGGGCCTGTGTGTGAGGGAGAGTCAGCGCATCCTCGTCCATGCCGAGGACGCCTGGGATGCTCACCAGTGCATGACGATGCCGTCGCCGCCCATGAGGAGCTCGGCGTGGAGCTCGTCGAGGCTGGTGAGCAGCTGCCAGCTGCGCTTCTGGAGGGACACGAGCTGGTCGAGGGGGATCCATGCCCGCGCCAGCGCAGTGCTGCCTGCACCATTGCCACTGCTGCTGCTGCTGCTGCTGCTGTTGCCTGCGGTGTGCGCGTTGGCTGTCCGTCGTGACATCGTTGATGGTGGTGGTGGTGAAGGTGCAAGGTGGCATCGGCATGCGTCACGCTCCTTCGCCTCCTCGCCACGACGACCACCTCCCTCCTCCTCGTCGTCAAGGTCGACACCACGCCAGGCCAATGGCATCGTCTTCGCGCTCAGCGGGCGGTGCGCCCACCGGCCACAGCCACGGCCATGGCCGCCGCCCGAGCTCGTCCATGGCGCGCGATCACGTCGCCGCCGCCGTCAGCGGTGCCTTCACCGACGCCCTCGCCTCGACACGCGCCTACCTGCACCCCTTCGCAGCAGCCGCGGCCAGCACGACGGCATCCACGGCCACCGTCGCAGCCGCAGCCGTCACCTCCTTCACCACGGGCGGTGGCGGCGGCGCGCACGGCAACGGCGGTGCGGGCACCCACGTCGACCCCGGCAGCCTCCAGCAGGAGCACACCCGCATCCTCGCCGACGTCGCGCCCCACCTCCTCCGTCCGCGCATCCTCAACGCCGCCATCGCCGCGGGTGCCGCCGAGCGCGCAGGCCTCGGCACCGCCGGCACAGGCGCAGCCTCGCGCACCTTCACCTCGCGCGCCCTCCTCGCCGCCCCGACGCAGCTCAGCCTCGCCCACCCGGCTCGCTCCCTCGCCAAGATCAGCGCCGCCATCCGACACGGGCCCGTCACCTCCACCCAGCTCCGCGTCCTCGAGTCCGCCGACCAGATCTTGACCGCCTTGAGTGCGTCCCAGCACCTCGCGGCAGGGGCAGCGGTCAGCGCGGGGAGTGGCAGTAATCACCAAGACACCATCACAGCGCTGGGCGGCGCCGTAGGCCTGCTCGAAGATCCCGCCGCCTCCCTCGGCCTCGTAGACGACGACGGACCAGGCGGCATCGCATCCCAAGTGTCCCTCCTCGACGGCTTCAACGCGACCCTGCCATCAGCCTTACAGGGCCGCACCCGCCGCCGCAAGGCGCGCGCCTCCCACCGGCCCCCCATGGGCCTCAAAGCCATGGGCGACCACGCACGCGGCTTGCTCACCGACAGCACCGCGTCGGCCTCCGACCCTACCGCCGCCACCGCCACCGCGGCCGAGGCATCGACCTTTGAAACCAAGGAGGCTCGCAAGGCGCGCAAAGCCGCACGCGGAGCCAGTCTCGGCAAGGACGCGTCGGCCCCTCTTACCGCGCCCGAGCTCGAGGCCCAGGTGGAAGAGATCCGGCAGGACAAGGAGCGGCTCAATGTCCGAAGGGTGCGTCTTTGCTTCCATCTTTTGTATGGCGATCTGACGTGACGAGGCTGATCTTTCCGTTGCTGTCCCTCTACTTCAGATGCTCCTCACGGCAGAGATCACCGAGGTCGATTCCAAGATTGCGGCCCTAGAAGCGGTCCGGAACGACCTGCACCGCGGCCTCGTCGGCATGCGCGAGGAGGAGCTCGAGCTCGACGAAGAGCTGGCGGGCGTGTCGGAGCTGCTCGAGATTCAGAGACTGAGGAGCGCCATGCCGGGCGGCGAGAAGGCTTCGCTTTCGGCTGGTGCCGGTACGGGTGCGGGGGCATCCGCGTCGGCGTCCGGTTCGATGGCGATGAACACGGGGTCGACGAGGCGGAGACGGGGTACGTCTTCGCTCTCAAAGGCATACATGTTGCAGTTACTTACGCCTGCTCTCCTCTGGATCTTCCATCAGGGCCGCTCTTCCTGCCGTCCGAGCACGACGACCTACCCCCTCACGTGGCCTTCATGACGCTCCAGCCCTCGACGCTCTCCTCCTCCTCCTCGCTCCTCTCCGCCACGTCCTCGGCGGGACCCATCACGGCGCTCGACTTCTCGGAACCGTACGGCACCCTCGTCTCCGCCTCGGCCGCCACAGACGGCGCGGTGCGCGTCTGGGACCTGAGCACGGGCGAGGAAGTCGGACGATTGCGCGGGCACGGGTCCGGCTCACGCTCCCGCTCCGCCTTGTCGGCATCGGCATCGGGAGCATCAGCGCGCGCAGGCGGCGCAGACGACTACCCCGCCTCCGACCCCGCCGTCTCGCGCGCCGTGGTGAAAGCGCTCCAGGTCGAGGACGCGCTGTGCGTCACGGGCGGGGCGGACGCGTGTGTGCGCGTGTGGGATCTGCGGAGGGTCGAGGAGCATGAGGTCCGCTTGAGGATTTGGGCGGAGCAGGGCTCTTCGGGTGGTGGGTCGGAGCGGGCGGGCATTCGGCAGGGCCAGCTGGGCGCTTCGGCTTCGGCTTCGGGCGGCGGCGGCGCCGACAACGTCGTCGTCGAAGGCGAGGACGGCGTCCTCGTCGAAGCCCCCGACCCGATGGACGAGTTCGAGCCGTGCGTGAGCGTGCTCGAGGGACACAGCAAGGCAGTCACCGCCCTCTACTTTGACGACAACTGTCTCGTCACGGGCGCGTCGGACAAGACGCTCCGCCAGTGGGACCTCAACACGGGCCAGTGCGTGCTCACGATGGATATCCTGTGGGCCATCTCGAACCCTTCCTCGGCGCAGGCGCTGTCGGGCGTCGATCCGGGCCCGGCGAGCTTTGGCGGTGGTGGCATGGGGGGTGGTGGCGGACTGGAGCCGGGTAGTGCGATGGGCAGCTCGAGTCTCCTCTCGCCTGCTGCGTCGCCCCGCTTCGGCAGGTCCTCGCTCGGCCCTGGCAATGCAGGGCTGGACGACCTCACCATGTCCATGTCGACCCTCTCCGCCGGCACGGGTGGCGGGAGCGGAGGCGCCGGCGGTGGCGGCGGTGCCAACTGGACGGGCGCCTTCTCGTACCCGACCCCTCCGTACGCCGACGGCTCGTGGGAGATGTACACCGACTTTGTGGGTCCCGGCGCGCTCCAATTCTGGGGGTACGCGCTCGCGAGTGGGAGTGGGGACGGGGCGGTGCGGATGTGGGATAGTGAGTACTTCTCTGATGGCCTTCTGTCCTTCCTTTTGCTGAGAGTCGAGGGCTGATGTTTGCTTGGGACGTCTTTGACAGTGCGGACGGGCCAGGCGCACCGGACGTTGCTGGGCCACACGGCGCCCGTGACGTGTCTCCAGTTTGACGAGACGCACATCATCTCGGGCAGCTTGGACAAGTCGATCCGGGTGAGTGCCTCTCACTCGCACGCGCCCCTCCCCCAGCCTCTACTTAACCCCCGTCTTCCTGGCACCTTGCACCTTGCAGATCTGGGACCTGCGCATGGGCACCATCTCGAGCACAATCAAGTACGACTACCCCGTCACCGCCCTCCAATTCGACACGCGCAAAATCGTAGCGGCGGCGGGGGAAAATGCGCTCCGGGTGTACAACCGGACGACGATGCAGACGAGCGCGCTGGCGACGAATGGGCACTGGGCGCCTGTGGAGCGGGTGCGGTATATGGATCGATATGCGGTGTCGGGTGGGAAGGATAGTGTGATCAAGGTGTGGGCGCTTTGAGGGGCCGCCCCGGGGGTGCGGGTTGGGGGTGTTATACACGTACACGTACATGTACATGTACACGTGTACGCCTTTTTCCCACGGAGGCTGCTCTCTCCTTCGTCCATTCTACAATCTCGCACGCTCGTACACAGACGCTCCCTTTGCTAACGCGGCGCACATTCGTTGGAGCGGTGGAGATGGCTCCTTAGTGGCTGTCATTGGGGAAGAGAAGATATGCTGGGTATGGAGGAGGGTATCGACTAGGTAGGTATACGAATGGAAGTTCCGTTTGCGACATGGTAACGGGGAGATCACGCCCGGCGCCGCTCCTTCTTGCGCCGCGCCTCGTCGAGCGCCTTGGGCCCGTCCTTGACCTCGTCAAAGCGGTAGATGCCCCAATCGAGGAGGAGGGTGCGCTTGACGGTGCGCGGGATGTGCTTGTAGAGGGCGGGCGGGATGGGGATGAGGAGGGAGACGCGCTCCCGGAAGGCCTTGTAGCGCAGCCAGGGGTCGTGCTCCCTCTGATCCTTGTACGGCGGCAGGCCCTCCGTCTCGCCTTCCTCGGCGTCGGGCCCGTGGGAGGCGAGGAAGGCGCGTTTCTGTGTCGGCTTCTCGGCTGTGGGCACGCCGCTGAGGAACATGAGGATGAGGAAGGTGAAGAGGGGCGAGACGACGGTGCCGAGGAGGGCAGAGCGGCTGGAGGGCGCGAGGGGCGTTGGGCGGTCGGTGGCGGGCGAGATGGCGAGGAGGTATATGCCCAGCCAGCACTGTGGAGACTCTGACGCGTTAGTACTAGACTGGTACCTTGAGAAGGGGCGCGGAGAGGTTACTCACCAGGATCTCGCCAAAGTAGTTGGGCCTGCGCGACCACGCCCAAGGTCCAATGTCAATGATGGCGCCCTTGGGATGGCGGTGTCCTCCCATCTTCCAGTCGTACTTGAGGAAGTCGGCCGATGCCTCGGTGAGGAAGCCGATGACCCAGAGGATGATGCCGACGATGTCCTTGGAGGTGCCAAAGGGGACGTTGCCACCGCCGTCGGCGGAGGACGAGATGGCGGGGCTGTTGAGCACAATGACGGGGAGGGAGACGACCCAGCACCAGAGCCACTGCGCCGTCCAGAACTGTGACAGCGCGAGAAGGTGAGCTATGAGGTACCAGCCAGAGGACAGAGTCGTACTCACGCCGGCGAGGGAGACAATCTTGCCTCTCATGTCGTCGAAGCGCGCGTCGCCGCCCATCCTGGCGATGCGGAATGCCTGGAAGCCGCCGAGGCGCACCGCCCAGAGGAGGACAAAGACGAGGACGACGATCTGGCGGGCGTAGTGCGTCTGGCCGAGGCCAAAGGTGAGGAGGGCGAGGAGGGCGAACGTGACGGCGGACCAGGCATCCTGGATGATGTCCGTCTGGAGCGAGAAGGCGATGGCGAAGCCGACCAGCTGGAAGGCGAGCGCGACGAGGACGGTGATGCCGAGGTAGAAGTCGTCGAGCACGTGGTGCACCATCTTGCGCAGCGGCGGCCAGGACGAGCACGACGACGGCGAGGTTGAAGGTGGTGGTGGTGGTAACAAGTACGAGGAGGAGGAGGAGGTGGTGGTAGTGGCAAGGCCCCCCGATCGACGAGCACCACGCCGATGGAGCGCGTCATCAGCAGCAGCATGCTGACCAACACCACGACGACCTTCCTTGGCAGCGGCCTCCTCCGCGCGGAGGTCGACGACGACGGCGCTGAGGACGGCGAGCACGGCGAGCATCTCGACGAGGTCCGTTCATGCTGCATCGCGCACTGCTCACTGCCATTCGTCGTCAAGGAGGAGGAAGCGCACCACGGCCAGCATTCATATCCATCATCACCACAACATCAAGGACAACGACCCTGACGAGGCGGGCAAGGATCCACTGCACCGCGTACAGCATGAGCCCAGCAGGGAGCAAGCGCACCGTCGACGAGGAGGAGGAGCACTCGCTCGATCCCACCCTCGCCGAGCACCCCGACGCGACCGAGGACGAGATGGACCCGCCCAGGCTCAAGAAGCAGCGCACCACCAAGACGACGCCGCCCAGCTCGGGCCCAGCAGACGGCAGCGGGGTCGACTACTCGGACCTGCCCACCTCGATGCCCGAGTACGGCAGGGGCAACAGCGAGATGAACCCCAGGCGCAGCTCGAGCAGCACGCCCTTGCAACAGATTCGCGCCCAGCTCGACAGGCAGAAGACGAAGCCAAGGAGCGGCCACAATGTCCTCTTCTGGATGAGGAACCGCGACCTCCGCATCGAAGACAACCGCGCCCTCGCAGAGGCAGCCGCCGTGCCAGGCAGGAAGCATCTCGTCGTCCTCCACGTCCTCAGCCCAGCCGACCTCAAGGCGCACGACCGCAGCCCGCGCAGGATCGACTTCACCCTGCGCAACCTCCGGCTCATCGAGGCACAGCTCGCCAAGCTCAACATTCCCCTCGTCGTCCTCAATCACCCAGGACCACGAACCAAGGTCGCCCAGACCGTTGTCGACCTCGCCACCGAGTGGGACTGCTCGGCCATCTTTGGCAACCTCGAGTACGAAGTCGACGAGCTCTGGCGGGACGCCGCCGTCATCGAGCTGGCCAACAAGAAGGACATTCACGTCTCCTACCTCGACGACGCGTACATTGTGCCGCCAGGCAAGATCTCGTCCAAGCAGGACAAGCCGTACTCGGTCTTCTCGCCCTTCAGCCGCGCTTGGGTCGACTACCTGTCCAAGAATCTCGATCTCTTGCAAGAGTATCCCAAGCCAGAGGCGAACAAGGACGCCATTCACAAGGACGCGTCGCTTGGCAAGCTGTTCAAGCCAGACGAGAAGAAGGGCTACGGCATCCCCAAGGCGGTCAAGGACTTTGAATGCGTCGACGCAGAGCACATGGAACATCTCTGGCCCGCCGGTTACCCAGCCGCCAAGAAGGTGTTGCACAACTTTATCAACGGCAAGGCAGGCGTCCCCTCCCTCGACGGACCCGCCACCGCCGACGACATCGAGCAAGTCGGCGCCAAGGCCAAGAACAGCCGGCTGAACACCTACACAACGGGACGCAACCTCCTCGGCGAGCTCGGTACAAGCCATATCAGCCCCTACCTCGCCGCGGGCGTCATCTCGGCGCGCGAGTGTCTCCGCGCCGCCAAGGAGGTGACCAACCACAAGCTGTCCATCGGCCGCGACTCCGGTCCAGCGATGTGGGGCACCGAGATGGTCTTTCGCGACTTCTATGCCCACGTCTTGGCCGCCTGGCCGCGCGTGTGCATGGGGCGCGCCTTCATCCTCAAGTATGAGAATGTGGTCTGGGAGACGGACCAGGAGACGCTCGCGGCTTGGAAGGAGGGGAGGACGGGCTATCCGATTGTGGACGCGGCGCAGCGGCAGTGTCTCAAGCAGGGGTACTGCCATAATCGCAGTCGTATGGTGAGCATTGGCGTTCCTTCCTGCGTTGGCTGGCGTGGGCTAATGATCGTCCACGTCCTCAGATCACGGCCATGTTCCTTACCAAGGTGAGTCCGCAACGTCTGGTCTACTCTCCTGTCATCCTATCTAACTGACAACGGGCATCTGGCACACAGCACCTCCTCCACGACTGGCGCGAAGGCGAGCGCTTCTTCATGCAAAACTTTATAGACGGCGACTTTGCCTCCAACAATGGCGGCTGGCAGTGGTCCGCCTCGACGGGGACGGATCCTCAGCCTGTGAGTGCCGAGTCCATGTCGCTCAATTCTACAAAAGGGGAAGCTTACCAAGTACTCTGCTTGACGCTTTGGATCTCCTTCTCCGCCTTGGGACGGCAGTACTTCCGGTACGTCTCGACCCTCGCCGCCGCCTCGTTTGCTTCGTCAGCTGACTTGATGTGCTCCCTCCCACGCAACCAGGATCTTCAACCCCATCTCGCAGTCGGAAAAGTCAGACCCGACAGGGGCCTACATCCGGCACTGGGTCCCCGAGCTCAAGGTGCGTCCTTTCATCCTCGCGTGGCGGGTCCGGTCCTGAAGGTACCTCGTACTGACTCCATCTCGGACCTACTCGTACGACAGAACATCAAAGGCTCAGCGATCCACGACCCGTTCAACAGGCTCGACAAGGCCGCCTTCCGCAAGCTTGGCTACCCGGAGCCGATCGTGGAGCACAAGGCGGCGAGGGAGCGGGCGTTGAGGCGGTTCAAGGAGCCTGGGACCAAGTAGGGTACGAGTACGTTTGGGGGGCGAGGTCGAGATGGATACGCAGGAAGGCTATCAGCTTTAGAGGTCCTGACTCCTGACTCGAATGGCGGCGCGCAATGCCTCCGCTCTTGCTTTGCTACACGCTCTGATCCTTGACTCGATGGAGGAGCTGTCCTCCTTATAGGCACTCAACCAATCAATAGCTGCACGGAGCACAGTAGGAAATGGTACAATTTATATCAGAAGCAGACGAGCGCGGAGGCGGGCCGAGACGGGAAGATGGGGAGATCGCGAGCGGGAGGCTCGTACGCGGGCTTCTTCCGTACAAGTTGTACGTACATAGAAAGGCGCGGCAGGGCCAGCTCGTCCTCAGGAAGGTCGTGCCGTCGCTGGCGCCGCCGCCGCCGCCGCCGCCACCGCGGCATTCCGACTCTGCACCTCCCTCAACCGCTCCAACCGCGCCTCGTCCAGCTCGCCCGCGCGCACCCACGTCTCGATGCTCAGCTTGGGTTCGCTCCGCGAGAGGGCTAGGAGCCTGTGGGGAGGAGAGGAAGGGAAACAGGGTCAGTTAGTCGGTCGGTCGGTCGGTCGGTCGGTCCGTCATCGGCTCCTCAGCCTGCCCGGGCTGAGCGTGGAAGGGCGGGAGAGGGGAAGGGTTCCTACACTCACCGAGCAATGCTCATTCGTCGTAGGAGGTCCTCCTGCGTAGCTAGCGCCGTCTCCGTCCCTGCCCCGGTACCTGTCCCAGACACTCCCTCCGCTTTCGACTTGACCCCACCATCCTTCCCGCTCTTCTCGGCCGCCGCCGCCGCGGCGACGGACCGCTTGCGCGCCTCGACAAAGTCGGCCGAGATGCGCTCCGCGACGCCGTCGCGCTCGTCAATCGTAAACGGCGCGTGCCGCGCTTGGAAGAGGAACAGCCGGTACAGCCTCAGCGTGTCCTGGGCGAGGTCGGGCAGCGGAGCCGCTTCCACTGCCTCCTCCTCCTTGTCTTCTCCGGGCGTTTGGGAGTCGCCCGGGAGGCGAAGAGGCAGATGCACATCGACGGGCAAGAAGCTCTTCCCCGCCGAGAGCACGAGCACCCTCAGCTCGGCCTCGAACGAGAAGCGGTGGAACGGGTACTCGTACTCGAGCACATGGGTGCGCAGCACACCCGACAGCGCCTGGACGTTGCGGACGCCCCGCTCGTTCAGCCGGCCGCCGTCGCCGAGGCCGAGCTCGTCGACGAGGACGACGGTGCCTTTGGGCAGCTGGAGTCGGCCCGCTTGGAGCGATTCGCCCGCTGCGTCTCCTTGAGAACCGGATCCGGCGCGCGGCGCAAAGGTGACCTCTTTTGAATTGAGATGCGCCAGCGCCAGCGATTGGTCGACCACGGCTGGGAGGAGGTTCCGCAAGGCCCGTCGGAGCTTGGGCAAGGGTGGCGAGGGGATCGCTGTCGGTGCCTGATCCTTTTCCTTGCTTGAGGACGCGCTCCGCGTCGTCGTCGCCTCAGGGATGTTGAACAGGTTGAGCGAGAGCCCGCCAATACCGGGCGCCACCGCCCCACCCGCTCCCGCTCCTGCCGACCCATTTGCGTCCTCCTTGCCACGCGAGTGCACACGCGCAAGGAGCGCCAACAGCAAGAACTCAGCCGCGAGCGCATCGCCGTCCAGCGCGTCGGTCAAGTAGCGAAGCAGACCGGCCCGGATCTCGGGCGCCGAGGCGAGGCCGGAGAGCGAGGGCGTGCGCGCCTCTGTCAGCGCTTGTGGGATGGTCGAGGGCGGGAGAGGGTTGAAGAAGAGGACGTGAAGGCACGGTCCGTGGAACGTCGTGTCGGAAGACCCTGGCGCACCGCCGCTTCGTGCCTGGCCACCCGTCGCTCCCGTAGAGGCTGACGGTGGCACCGCAGCGAAACCGAGGTCAGCCCAATCATCCGCGGCCGCGCGGAACGGCGTGCTTTCGAGGATGCCGATAGCCTCGATGACCTGCGTCACCTGCAGCGAGGACGACGCGCCGTCGACGTCGTAGAACTTGAGCAGGCCCGCGACGTGTCGCTCCTCGGGGATGGGACTCTTGGAGCTGAACGGGTTGCTGCCCGAGGTTCCCGGAGCGGGTAGGGCTACGGCGCTCGATGAGGCGGGTGAGGAGGAGGCCGAAAAGACGTCGTCGTGCACGTTGACATCGCCGTACGCGCGTCGAGCCCATGCCGTTTCGCCGGGTACGCTGACAGCGTACATGACGGTGCGCTCGCGCAGGCCCTCGTTCTCGCGCCGTCGCTGGGCTCGCCTCTTGTCGGCGCTCGAGCTGCCGCTCGATGACCCGCCCGCGTCGGGCCCGTCTGCACCACTGGCGCCGGCACCAGCTGCTGCGGCAGTCGGGAGACTGAACTCAAGACCAAAGGCGCTGTACGTGGCCGAGGTTGGACCGAGCGATGCGGTCGAGTTGGCAGGCGAGACGTCTTCGTCGAGCTGGTAGGACTGGTAGACCTCGGAGGCGAAACCCGTGTCTTGGATCATGCACCGCCAGCGCACCAGCTTGGCCTCGGTCTGCGGCGCTGAGCTGGCGTGCTCCAGCAGGGTTGGGAGCGAGTCGGGGGTCAATGCCGAGATCTGCGCCAGAGAGTAAGGTCTATCAGCTCAGAGGCGAGCCCTGGGATCAGCTGGGCGAGCGAGCTCACCTTGGCTGTGCGGTCCTGGTCGTGGAAGAGGGAGCGAAAGTGCTCGACGACGTCGCTGTCCGTGGCCGACGACGACGTGGCCTCGGGCCGTGTCTGCTCATCGCGTCGCTCTGAAGGGGTGCGAGCGTGGCAAGGTCATTAAGGAAGGATACCTCGACGCTCGCGCTGGACCGCACACTCACTGATGATGGAGTGGATCACGTCGTACGGCTGCTCGAGCGCGTGGGCAAACTCCGTCTTGGTCGGCACCATGTCAGGCGATGGCTGAACGAGTTGGAAGGAGGCGTCTCGGTGGTGATGGTGGTGGTGGTCCGCGTCCAAGTGCGGGAGCTCACCAACCCAACACCTTTAAGAAGACCAACACCCGAACCCGGACGCGGACGCGCCCGCCGGCGAACGCGACGCGACGCGTTTCACACCATCACGCCTTGCCACCAGTCCTGACAGGTCCTCAGCTCGTCTCCTCTTCTCAAGACTGGCTACAGTCACAGCAACACCTCGGGAAGTCCTGCTAGAGTATAGGAATGCATGCTCACAGGCAGCGCTGCAGCGAGCCAAGCGCAGGGTAACCTCGAAGTACTTCCTTGCTCAACGCCGTCTGGCTAAGAGTCTATACAACATCGACCCGGGACGCGTGCAAGGCGAATGCTGGTGTGATCCACGCTCCGCTGTAGCAGGCGTCGTGACAGGGCGACGAGTAAAGCGGTGCCATGAGGAAGAGAACTTCAGAGGTAAGCATCGACAACTGACCCCATCCCGGACCGCGGCCAAAGCACTCACCAACCACACTGCGCCCCCGCCCAATCATAGCTGCCCAACTTGCCCTTGCACCGCGCACCGGGACACTCGATCCGCCCGCGCGTCTCGCCCAGATCGAGGAAGGACGACATCCACGGCTGTGGCTCGATAAAGTGCGAACTACATGCCTTCGAGGCGAAGGTGGCCACTGGGGGAGCTGGGGCTGGCACTGGCGCGGGGCGGCCTTGGGAGGCTGTTGTGTTGGAGGCGGCTGCGCCGGCGCCGAGTCGGAGGGCGGCGAGGTGCGGTGGGAGGCGCGCTGAGAGGCTGGCGGCCGTTTGTATCGTAGGTTGAGGTGCGGAAGGTGCAGGTGGTTGGACATCGCTCGAAGTAGGACCTTCTCTTGATGAGTCGGCTCGAGTCTCTAGAGCCGCCACCGGCTGATCCGTCGCCGTCGCCTCCTCCCCATGGCCTTGCTCTGCGCCGTCGCTTCCATCAGCTCGGACCGCGTCATGAGCAGCAGCAGGTGGTGCCATCTTGGAAGGCACGACGGCCCACCGAGGATCCCGTTTCCGCGGTTCAAATGCAATCTGACCGGGGCCTGGCTTGTGCTGGATGATGTCCTCCGGCGTCGAGATCAGGCTGCGACCGCAGAGACGGCAGCGCAGGTTTCTCGTTGGCTTCCGCGGGCCTACGCGTGGGATGGTGGCCATCGTGATGGGAGAACGATGTGGTGGTAAGGTCGATGATCGCCAGTCCCAGCCTGCGCTCAAGTCGACGCCACCGTCGGCCAGAGTTGGCCAGCCCGCCCCCTTATCAACCTCGAAGACGTATCCGAATGGCATTACAAAGAGAGGATGAGTACAAGTGGACTACAGAAGTGGGCAAAGATGAGCAGGCGTACGTGACGAGCAGCCTCCGGAGGCGCTCAGACGAAGGAGTAAAGTAGGATTCGAGATGCGCTTCCGTTTGAGGCTCAGACGAGAACGTCCAGCAGTTCGTCAAGGAAGTAGACCAGGCCGGCGAGCACGCCAAGGCCGAGGAAGAGGGTCAGACTGATCTGCAGGCCTGAGAAGCGCTGAACTGACTTGAGACCAGTCGGCTGCTGTGCCCTCCGTACGCCCGCGCCCGTGGCACTGGCAGGGGTCGTCGTAGTGCTCGTCGAGGTACTCGGAGCCGGCGTCGTTGTGTTAGATGGAGCCAGCGTCGTTGTCGTCGTTCTCGACGAGATCACGACTGTCGGCACGCCCGTCGTGATGGGCGTGAAGCGCGTCAGCGACTTGGACGTCGTCTGGGTCGGCTTGAAGATGGTGTAAGAGGTACCCTCCCCTCCGCCAGGCAAGGGGTACGTCGAGCCGGGGGCAAACGTCGTTGGCGGGTATGGCAGGCCCCCGATGGTGCACAGCGCTGGGTTCGTGATGCCAACGCGCTTGTTCCAGGGCCAGAGCCGTCGCGAGTCTGCTACGGGGCAGTTGGGCAGGCCGGACGGGTTGGGTTCGGCGACGCCGACAGCGAAAGCTGCTGATGACAGCGCCAGAAGGCACACGACCTGGCAAGAGAACAGCGTCAGCATTCTCGTGATGGGCACCCGCCGTGCTTAGAGCTCACCAGGAAGACGAGCTTGCAGGATCCAGTTGAGGCGAGCATGTTGCTGGTTCCGAGAAGAGATTGATGACTGTCCGGGACTTGTCCAAGGCTGAACCTGGGTATCCTTGGAACCGCTTGACTTGTATGCGTACCGCCGAAGAACGAGCCCAGCTCGGAGCCGATTGCGATCCTGTCGAGGTTGAGGCTGAGGTCGAGACGCGAGATGGCTCCCTCGAAGATGGTGGTAGGGTTGAAAGATCCCCGCGGGCGCTGGCAAGCGAGTTCGAGGTGGGGGTCGAGGGTCGATCGTCGATTCGTTACGCAATGATTGCCGCAGTGGGATCGACCTCACCCACTCCTTTCGGTCGCCAGCCACGGCCAACGATGCGGACGACGCCCATCATCTCTCGACAACGAGGTCCAAGTACGACGTTCCAGTAGCAGCTCTGAACAAGGCGCGCGCCCAACGATGCCTGGACGACGGTCGTACTCGAGCGATGGCTTGGACATCGAGAACGCGGCGCTCATCCTCCACCAGCTCGAAGTCGACTCCAAGGGCCGACCCATCATCTCCAGCACACCCGCCGCAGGTGCAACGAGTGCATCGGCGCTACCTTCAACGAGCTCGGCGTCAGCTCGCCAGCAGTACGACGATGACGAGGATGACGGCGTCGACCCGTCCTCATCTCGCAAGTCGGCGGGCACCAAGGCTAGCGGCGCTGCCTCGGGTGACCCTGAGAAGCTCGACAAGACGGGTAGGCCAGAGTGGCTCGACGACGTGCTCACCAACCCGTCTCGGCGCTCACGTCGTCTGCGCTACGCTATTATAGCCGCGCTACTCCTTTTGGCCGGTGGCAGCTTCTGGTTCGCGTTTGGCAGCGGCAAGCACTACTACACGCTGTGGACTGGCAAGCATCTCCACGATGCTGACAAGTTCCCCCAGGATGTCGGATACCCTGGCCCCACTCAGACGGGCAGTCCGCCGGATTTGGCAGACGAGAGCAAGCAGACATGGGCGCCCAAGCAAGGAGCGTCGCCCATTCAGACCGCGATTCCGTCCCTTCCTTCCGACTTCAACGCGTACAAGCACATGGGCCCCTTGTCTCCCTATTCGGCCTCGGACGGCTTTGGCGTGGACGACGCCAAGTACCGTGACGTTCCCGATGGTCTCAGTGCTGAGAACAGCTGCATCGTCGACCAGGTGCACATTCTGCATCGTCATGGGGCGCGGTACCCGACTACGGACGCGCCACCGCAAGCCCTCGCCAACTTCCTCTCGTCGCTCCCGTCCAAGTCGGTCACCTTCAAGGGGCCGCTCGCCTTCCTGTCTTCATGGAAGTACCGTCTTGGCGCCGAGCTTCTTACTCCAGTCGGACGCGGCCAGCTCTACGACTCGGGCGTGAGCGCGGCCATTCGATACTCGCAGCTAGTCCAATCTGATCTGGCGCGCAAGCAGAAGATTGTCGTCCGCACCGGATCTCAGTTCCGGATCATCGACTCCAGCGTGGCGTGGCTCTCGGGCTTCTTTGGACCTCAGTGGAGGAACTATGTCAATCTGGAGATCCAGATTGAGGCGCCTGGCTTCAACTCCACCATCTCGCCTTGGTTCGCGTGTCCGAATGGCGGCAAGGCGGCGCAGCGCGGGTTCAAGGCGTCCAAAGACTGGATCCAGCAAGCCTTTACGGCGACTGGTGAGCGGCTGAGCCAACACGTCGAAGGCACCCAAATTGTAAGTACATACTCTCGCTACTGCCGGAAGATGTAACAGCCAGGCTGATCATTGCTCCATGACCTACCGAAGAATGCCACGATGGTGTACGCGGCGGTGAGTGGGAACGCCTCATATCAATCTGGCGACTAGTGTTGACGCCAAGTTGTCTCTTTTCAGATGCAAACGTGCTCGTACGAGACTGTGGCATTCGGACGGAGTGACTTCTGCAATCTCTTTACCAAGGACGAATGGCTAGCTTACGAATGTGAGATTCCTGTCTCAGCGACACCAGAGCTTGGAATGGCTGACACATGTTCTGCCTACAGATGCGTGGGATCTCCAATTCTACGGCTCATATGGGCCGGGCAGTCCGGCTGGCCGTGCTCAGGGTGTGGGCTACTGGAACGAGGTTCGTCTTGCGAGGTTGAATGCGCTCAAGATGTCAGGATACTCACACCTTTGCGCCCCCTCTCAGCTGTTCCCGCGCCTGACGCGCACGCCTTGGAACCCAGCCACTCAGTCGACGGAGAACGCCACCTTGGCCGCGGATCCGGTCACGTTCCCCATTGATCAGCGCGCGTACGTTGACTTTGCCCATGACACCAGTACGTCTGCCCCGTCTGCCTTCCTGTCTCTCCTGAGCATAGCTGAGCTTCCCACTTTCCTCTTTAGCCATCACGGGAGTGCTTGCCGCCCTCGGCCTGCCCGACTTTGCCAAGCCGCTCGACCCGACCAAGATGGACGCGAACCGGGCGTACCAGAGCACGCGGATCGTGCCCTTCGCAGCGCGTATGACCCTCGAAGTGCTCAACTGCACCGCGCCCCTCGAGTCCAGCTCGACCACGTCGTCCTCCACAACCAAGGCGAGCGGAGCGCGCTACGTCCGTCTCCTGCTCAACGACGCCATCGTACCCCTCGGCCAGCTCGAGGCGTGCGAGCGCCGGCCGGACGGGCTGTGCTCGTTTGACAAGTTTGTGGCGAGCCAGGCGCGGCGGAATGAGGAGGCTGACTTTGTGCGCAACTGCACGGATCCGGGTTGGAAGCCTTGATGTCCATGGGCCTCGCGAGCTTTGACTCGTGCTTATGTGGGTGTGTGTCTTACCACCTCGCCTTTCTCTTGCTGTACGAACAATCGCGATGTAGTTCACAAATGTCACGGTTCTCCTCAATCGCTCCGTTGCTCTCTCGAAGCTGTCATGTATTGGCGTCGCAAACCCCCCTTGGGAGCTTAAAAGGTGACAACCTTGCGCGGCGGTCCCCTGGCCGCGGCCTGAGCGGCCGTATTGGCAGGCGTCTTGGCCTTGCTCCTCCTCACGACCGCAGCCGCCGGCACCGCACCCCCACTCTCATCCTCCAAAAGGCCAGCCACGACCGCCCCACTCTTCTCCTCCTCGCCATCCAACTTGGCAACGGGACAATCCCGCGCGCGATGCCTGACCGACTTGCACACGGCGCACGCGGCGCCGCCGCGCGGGAAGACGCCGCGGTGGGCGTTTTGCGGGCATGTGGAGGCGAGGTGGCCGCGTTGGCTGCATACGAAGCAGGTTGCGTAGGGGAGGTCCTCGGTCTCGGTTTCCCTTTCGTCTTCGTCCTCGTTGGAGTCGGCGTCGGAAGTGCCTTCGGTGGTACGGCGCCGTTGGCGACGCCGGGAGGGGCAGCGGGAGAGGGTGTGGGCTGTGGAGCCGCACTTGAAGCAGATGCCGACTACGTCCTTGCCCTTCGTCCCACTTGCAGGACCCGAGGAAGACGAGGCAGCACCCCCCGCATGGCCGTCCGCATCTTCGTCGACGTTTGCATTGAGGGCGTTGGGACAGTCTTTGGCGGAGTGGCCGGTGGCGCGGCATGCGAAGCAGGTGAGCGAGGCTTGACGCTCGGCGATGCGCTTCTCGCGCCGGGCGCTGGATCTGGCCTCTGTCTTGGCTCGTCGTTCTGAAGTGTGGTAGTAGGTATGGTTAGGTTCAGGCCTATGAAGAAGAAGGGCAAGAGGATACGTACCTGCCTCCATGACTTTCCAGGGGTTCGGCTTGACGCCCTGGTCATTATCCTGCCCACTCGCGTCCACCTTGCCACTCTGCCCCTTGCCACCCTGCCGCCTCTCGAGCTTTCGCTGCTGATACGCAGCGAGCCCGACCTCCCCACCCTCGGAGGTGACCTGCCGCTCCAGCTGGGCCATCTCACGAAGAAGCGTCTTGCGCTTGTCCTCGTTTTTGGCCTTCTTGGCTTTGAGCTTGAGGAGCTTGACTCGCTTCAGTTTGGCCTCGGTCGTGAGCAGTAATTTGGGCGCAGGTGGCGCGTTTGAGGAGGAAGGATTCTCTGTGCGTTGACGCTTGGAAGGGTTGTCCTTGTCCTGGTCAGGAGGGTCGTCGTCGTCGTTGCCACCGTCTTGCGCGGTCGCGGGTCGCTTCTTAGCGTGGACCTCGTCGAAGAGGGATGTTGAGCTCTTTGCCGCTGCTGGCTTGCGCCCTTCGAGCTTTGTATACCGTGTCATCGGGAAGAACACACGAGCTCGTTGACAAGGTGGTGGTCCTCATCCAGACATCAAACAGATGAAGGGACGGCGATGAGCTTTTTTGGGAGCTGGCTTCGAGTCGGAGCGACTAGATAGCGGCTATCATGGCGTGCTTGCCGATGTACCCTGACCCTGCTCTCCCCTCTCGACCTTCTTGACGGCGAGGACAACAACGACGGCGAGGACGACGAGGCGCAAGCTGATGGCGGATGCGATGGCGACGGACAGCAGCGGCAGAGGCAGCAGCGACGGCAGCAGCAAGTCGGAGTACCTGACGGGCATTGCGCTGCTCCTCGTCGTCGTGCTGCTCTGGACGGCGTCCAACTTCCTCACCAACACGGTGCTCACCCACGGCTACGACAAGCCCTTTGCAGTCACCTTCGCCAACACGTCGTCCTTTGCCCTCTATCTCATCCCCTTCCTGTGCGTGCCCGGCGCAAGGAGGAGGGCACGAAGGAGGGGCAGCCAGGAAGCGGTGGCTGAGGCTCAGGCCGAGGCCGACGACGCCGTCAGCTCGCCCGGGGCCAGCGCATGGTACATCAAGCTCGGCTTTGTCCTCCCCGAGCGCAGCGCATCCTCAACCAGGTGAGTAGCGCGTGCGGAGGAGCACCTCGAAATGGCCATGGTTGACGCCCCCCTCATGGCATCGCAGCACGGCGTCCACGTCCCACAACGACGTCGAAGAGCGAGCAGGCCTCCTCGCCAACGCAGCCCCAACCCACCTCGCACCCACACCCAGCACCCGCGAGCGCGTCTCACAACAGGGCGTCGATCTGGCCGCTTCCGTAGACAGCCTACGACCCCGCTCCATACGGCCGCATCTCGACCATGCCGCACAGCCATCATCCCGGCCCTCGTCCATCGACGGACGGAGACCGCGCGGGACCCTCGTGCACGTAGCCAGCTTTCGCGACTTGATCGCGCCTTCCAGCTCTGCCTCCGCAGCGGCAGCGGCTGCGTCTGGACAGGCCAATGCTCGTGTAGTAGGATCCACGGCCGTGGTTCTGCCACCACTTACCATACGCGAGACGGCCGTCCTGGCGGCGCAGTTCACCCTCGTCTGGTTCGTCGCCAACTGGTCCCTCAACGCCGGCCTCGGCCTGACGAGCGTGGCGAGCGGGACAACTCTCAGCAGTGCCAGTGGTGAGTCTCATCATTACTACGCCCACATCGCGCTGGTCTTTACCTTCTCACAATTGTCTCGGCAACAGGCTTCTTCACCCTCGCTCTCGGCGCCCTCTTTGGCGTGGAGCGCTTCACCTTTGCCAAGCTCGGCGCCGTCACCATCAGCTTTGTCGGCGTCGTCCTCGTCACCCGTGCCGACTCTGTCGCCACGACGGCCGCCGTCTCGGGATCGGAGGTGCCCTCTGCCAACGGTGTGTTGGCGCGGACCATGGCCACGGCGCTCGATGCGCCCCTCAATGCGTCCTTGGGCGATCTACTCGCCATCGTCTCCGCCTTCTGTACGTACGACTATGCCCACACCGTCGTCGGCTCAATCTGCCCTGACCTTTCCGACTCTCCCTTCCAGCCTACGCCGTCTACGTGACGCTCCTCAAGCTCAAGATCGGCTCCGAGGACCGCATCTCCATGCCCCTCTTCTTCGGCCTCGTGGGCGCCATCAATGTTCTGTGTCTGTGGCCGCTGGGCGTCGTGCTCCATCTCGCGGGGTGGGAGCGCTTCGAGTGGCCGCGAGACGGGCTTACCTGGGCCGGGGTAGGGGTGAACATGGCTATCACCTTCATATCGTGAGTTTCTCTATCATCTCTTCGGAAGAGGCGCCCGGCCATTGTGGCTGATGTCCTTGCCTCACAGAGACTTTGCCTACCTGCTCGCCATGCTCAAGTCCAGCCCGCTCGTCGCGACCGTCGGCCTGTCGCTCACCATCCCGCTCGCGCTGGCCGGGGACGTCGCGCGCGGCTCCCACTCGGGCGGCTGGTGGGGCAGCGTCGGCAGCTTGATGGTCTTGGTGAGTTGTGCCTTCGTACGCGTGTTGTCCCCGTGTTGGAAGGCGCGAGCTCATGAGCTTCTTCGCTGTTGTGGCGCTCGTCGCGTACAGTTCTCGTTCGTAGCTATCGGCTTTGCGGACCTCGAGAGGGCGGAGCCGGCTGCCGGGACGGCTGGGAACCTAGGAAGGATACCGGACGTTGGAGATGGCGAGGAGGACGAGGTGGAACGAGGGAGGAGGCGAGAGTAGAGTCGTTGTTGCTTTGGTCGGGTTAGCATCGGTAGAAGCATAGATGCCTTGGCCGTCTTCGGCCCTTGGACTGAGCAATTCATCGAGCCAAGAAAACAGTATCTAGCGGTGAGGACGAGCTGTAGCATTGCGAGATCGAGCTAGACATGCTGGCTATACGAGCGATCCATCGAGGTCGAAGTATCTTCATTGAGCCATCATCAGGAAGGGTACAAGACCTCAATCGAAGGCGCCCTCCCGCCCCTCAGCGCGGTCCTTTCTCCTCTGCGCGATCCACGCCGCCTTGCAATCGCGATAGTTCTGGAATGCCTCTGCGCACTGCGTCGTGTCGCGCCAGCCGGGCCGCGCGAAGGATGGGAGGTAAGGTCAGCATCATCCCAAGGCCAAGAGGGTACGTCGCGCCCTGCCTGACTCCCGTCCCTCACTCACCTTGGACCGATCAAACGAGTTCCTCTCCATACACGCCATGCTCGCGCGCGCCGCATGTGCACACGGATCGGTGTGCTTCGAGGGCGTCTTGCCGCCCATGACCTTGATAAAGTCTTGCGGTTGGGACGGGTCGAGGTGCGCGTCGGCTGCGCCGGGTTGGTCGGCTTTGCGCTTCAGCTTGGGGAGGGAGCTCATTCCTTGGCTTAGAGGGCCGGCGTTGGCCTGGCTAAGGCAGACGATTGAAGGGGTGCTCCTTGGGCGTTGTTGGTGAGCGTGAGGTGGTCGTCGTTGTCGAGGAGAAGGAGGACGATGGTGTGGACGAGGTAGATTTTGCCACCGACCTCGCCAAGTCGATTGAGCTCTGGCCACCTTTCACCACGCACACGGCAAGGACAGCCTCGACCTCGACGACGTCCACAACGCCAATGCCATTCATTCCACAACGCGCGCACGCGTACGTGTCCATCACGACAGTCGGAGGGGCTTCAAGAGCACCGAGAGGCCCTCAGAACCATTCCGCATCGTACTTGATGACCTTGGCGCCCTTCGCCTCGAGCTCGCTCTCGACCTTGGCCGAGATCTCCTCGGCGGTAGGCGTGCCCTCCTCGCCCTCCTCCATCGTCGCGTGCGCCCCACTGAGAAGCACGACCTCAAAGCCCTCCGCCAGCGCCGCCTCACTGGCAGCCTGGACGCACATCTCGCTCTGCAAGCCCGCGACGAGGAGCCGGCCCACGCCCGCCCCTTGCAACGTGGCCTCCAGGTCCGGGTTCTCCTGGAAGACGTTCTTGACCGTCTTGTGGTACACCTCCTCCTTCTCTTGCCCCTCCCCCTCCCCCTGGGCCACGAGGGGAGGGAAGCGGAGCTCCCAGCCCGGCTTGCCGTACGCGTCAATATCCGCCTCGTCCTTGGAGTGGTGCTGGACGTGGAAGACGGGAATCTTGGCCTCGCGCGCGCGCTTCAGGACGGCCTCGGCGGCGGGCAGGAACGTCTTCTGGACACGCTCGGGAACGTGCCAGCCTCCCGGGGTGGAGAGCATGTTCTCCTGCGCAGAGATCAGAGGAGAGGAATGAGCTTGGAGGCTACGGCAGTAGAGGTAGCGAGGAACTCACCTGGATGTCGATGAACAGCAGCGCCGTCTTCTTCTGAGCCATGGCTGTTCTATAGCGGCCGAGGATGAGAGTACAGGTGGTGGTAAGGTAGGAGCACACGATGCCTAAGGTCACCACCCTATAAGTATTGTATCAGGGGCATGCCGCGGTGTCCACTGACTGGACCGTGCACCCTGGCAATCATTTGACAGGCTGCATCTTGACCTCGGGTATCTCTCCCTCGGATGCAAACGCGTTCGCGTCGCGTCGTGTCCAAGGCAGCATGGCACGCCGTCAAGGGCAAGGAAGTCAAGGGCAAGCTTCCACTGAGGGCGAATGAGCTGGCACGAGATTGGATAGCGTTGAAGTGAGTGGCAAGAGCATAATCACAGCGAGGGTATGGATGAGCTGCTCATCATGGAGAGTGGAAAGGAGCGGACGAGGATGGCCTCCTCCTTGGACTGGTATACCGATGATGGCCTGACTGAAGACGACGCAGCGCGGGCCATCACAGCTCTTCCGTCGTGTCCGCCTGGGCACCGGACTCATCTCCCACATGCCCTCCTTCCCCGCCGTCCTCCTCATCAGCGTCCTCCATCGCCCGGTTCGCCTCGTCCAGAATCTCCTGCAACGTCTTGCGGCGCTCCTTCTTGATCGCCGCGTCCTGAGCAGAGTCGCTCTTGCTCGTGCTCACGCTGGTGTCCGCGTCGGGACCGGCGGAGATCGTGCTCGAGTTGCCCACGTCCGCGTCCGAAGGCTCGGGACGCTTGCCCTCGAGCGCAGCCTCAGCGGCCGCATGCTCCGCAGCAGCATCAAACACGACCTCGTCCTCTTGCTTTGCGTCTTCCGCCTTGGGCTGGCCCGTCGTAGCAGATGACACGTCGGCAGCCTCCGCAGCCTCGTTCACATGATCGCCACGGAGCACGGCGTCGACTTCCTCAGCTTGGGGAGGAAGCGCCTCTCGACGCTGCGAGGCTTCGTCTTCGGTGGCAGATGCATTGGTGCTCGCGTCTGCAGCAGGCGCTGGCTCGGTGGTGTCGGCCGCGCCCAGAAAGGACTGCTCCGCTGGCGTGTCCTTGCTAGCATCCTCCTTGTCCTCGACGTCGATCAGTGCCTCCTGTGTAATGTTTCCACCTTGCGACTCGGCCAAGGACGCGTCGACGTCAAGATGCAGCGAAGTAGAGGAGTCCGGGATGTCCAGAACATCGTCTGACTCTTGCTCCGCCGGCTCTGCAGTGTTCGTGTCGATTTGTGGCTCCGGTGCCGCTTCAGCTGCCTCCGTAGGCGACCCTTCCTCTCCAGCAACGCTCGCCGTAGCTTCGACTGCCGGCTCCTCCTTCTCGGTCGCTTCGCCAGCGTCTTCAATTGGAACCTCTACGACCTTGGCCTCCTCCTGAACTTCCTTCGGCTCCTCATCGTCAACCAGGGCGGCTGCCTCTTGCAAGGCGGGCTCAGCTTGAGCCTCGCCCTCCTCCTTTGCGGGCTTGTCATCGGCAGGGAGCGTCGCAGTGTCCGCTGAGGCCTCGCCCTGAGGCTCAGGCTCCGCCTCCTTCGTCTCTTCGTGCTCGACTGGAGCTGGTACCGACTCAGTCTCCTCCGTCGGCTGGGCAGCTTGCTGGGACGCGCCATTGGTGGGCTCCTCGCCCTCCTTCGAGGCCGCACCTGTGGGACCTTGCTCGGCGGGGGGTTGAGAACTGGCTGCCTCCGGGTCTGCCTGGTTCTCCGAAGAAGACTCGTTTTCTGACTTGGCCGCAGACAGCACAGCTGCGCCACCAGCAGCGGCCGTAGCCACAGCGGCACCAGCAGCCGCGCTCTTGGCTACTGCACTTCCGCTGACCGTCGAACCGCGCGAGCTCTTGGACGCGGCCGTCGATGGCGCTCGAGGGGCCGAAGTGCCAGCGCCAGGTCCAGCTCCCGGCCCAACACGCGTCGTGCTCGGACGAACAGGCGCTTTGGTCGGTGCACCGGTTCGAGGACGCGCCGTTGCTGTCGGAGCAGTCGCGCGCGAAGACGAGGTTGGACCCGTGCGCGTAGCTGACCCGGCTCGAGCTCCCGTCGTTGCCGAGCTTGCGCTGGTCGAAGGTTTTGCTGACGATACACGCGCTGAAGTCGAGAGGGCCGGAGCTCGCGGAGTGGTCGTGCTTCCGGTTGGAGTGGGTCGAGCCGTGCGAGATGGAGCCGTGGCTGACGAAGCCGTGGCGCGAGCGTTTGCACTTTCGGCAGTAGGCTTCGCTCCGGTAGCAGATGTGCCAGTACGGGAGGCCCCAACCGTGCTGATTGGACGCGTTCGGCTTGCAGGCGTCGCAGTTGAGCCCGGCTTGCTCGTTGCTGAGGTGGAACGCGCTGTCGCCGTGGGCCGAGCTGCGGACCCTGTCGTGGTACCTCCTGCTGCTGCAGTCGAGGGTGCGCGCCTGGCTGCCACGCTCGCCGTTGCCGCTGAGGGAAGCGCTGTCCGTGACGTGGTCGAAGCAGCGGGACGGGTGGTGGTGGCAGTGGGACGGCTCCCGGCTGTCGTCGTGGACGCTCGAGAGCTTGCTCCCGCCACCGTACGGGTCGGAGCCGCGGTGGCAGATGCACGTCCAGCGGTGACAGCCGGCCTCGTCGATGTTCCAGGTCCAGCGGTAGCCGCTGCTCGTCCAGCACCAGGAGCAGGACGTGCTCCAGGTGCAGCCGCCTTGGCCGTACTGGTACTGGTAGCACCAGTAGCGCGGGAGCGCGCTGGGGCCGCCGGCGGGGCCGCCGGCGGGGCCGCCGTCATTGAAGCGCGCTTGCTGGCCACAGCAGCCTTGTCTGACTTGGTAGCAGCTGCAGATTTGGGCTTGGCCTCGGGCTCTGCCTCAGTTGGTGCGGCATTGGCATCAAGCTTCTGGAAAATGAAACGGACGGGAGGTATATGAGAAGCGCGAGTCCGTCAGAGTGGGATGTTGTTGTTGCACCCGCTGCGCGCGTACAAGGGAAGCACACTCACCGCTTCCTTGAGAGGTGCCGAGGGCGACGTGGACGGCGCTGTAGGCTCCTGAGTGTCCTCGACTCCGTTGCTACCACAGTGCCGGTCCAAGGTGCGCGGCCCTGGTTGGGGGCTGTCAGCGCCTGGCAGACCGATGGGCCCCGTCCGCGGCGAGAACGAGCGTGGTAGACCATCGATCGACTCGCGCGGCCGTCCGCCGTCGATGGAGGAGCGCGCGTAGGACAGGTTCTTCTGTGCCTCCTTCTCCTCGGCCGCCTTGAGCCGCTCGACGTCGTCCTGCTTCTGGAACTGCTGGATCAGCGACGACACCTTGATCGTCTGGGACTCGTCTGGGAGTGGCATCGCGGCTTCAGGTGCTTGTCCCTCGTATCCGTCTGGGTGTATGCCTTGAGCTCGAGATCGATGAGGACGTCGTGATGGTGGTCAAGTAGATGGAATCCCAACCCCCCACGTCGACGAGATGACCACGCGAAGGCGGACCGTGCGAGAATGTCGGTATAGCTACGGTGCCGGTTTCCGAACACTACCATGGCATTCCGACGTCGCCACCGCTCTCCTGGACCCTGACATCCTTCTCCTTGACCACCACCATCGTCGTAGAGGTCAAGGCGATCGCAATGGGGAGGACATGGGGGCGCAGCGCTCTCGCAGCACTGACAGTGGCCGTCGCATCGGCCGTCATGGTGAGCAGCACCGCCTTGGAAGAGCGTCCCGTTCAGCATCTGGATTGACCTTCGTCCCCACCTCACAGGCCCTGATGATGCCGCTCCTGGCACCCTCGCTGTTTATTACAGAAGCCCAGGCGAAGCAGGTCCAGGCCTTCTTCAGCAACGCAGCTCAGCATACAGATGGTCGCCCCACCCACACCAACAACTGGGCGGTGCTCGTGGGCACAAGTCGATTCTGGTTCAACTACCGGGTATGTTGCCTTTCGCGCAGAGGGCACCTATGGGATGTTGCTAAGCTGGCTTGCTGTCCCCCAGCATCTATCCAACACCCTGGGCATGTATCGTACCGTCAAGCGCCTCGGCATCCCAGACTCGAACATCATCCTCATGCTCGCCGATGACGCAGCATGCAATCATCGGAACAAATTCCCGGGCAACGTATGGGCATCGTCCTCTCGTACCCTCGACTTGTATGGACAGGACGTCGAGGTGGACTACCGGGACACCGAGGTCACCGTGGAGACCTTCATTCGGGTACTCACAGGTGAGCATTCGATCGTTTGGTAGACCAGGGCAGGCCTGACAATGTCTGTTTCGTCTCGTCCTCAGGCCGCCTACCGCCGCACACGCCCAAGTCCAAGCGGCTCGAGTCAGACTCCAGGTCCAACGTCTTCATCTACATGACTGGCCACGGCGGTGACGAGTTCCTCAAGTTCCAAGACAACGAAGAGATCTCCGCCTTTGACTTGGGTACGTGCTTACCTGTGGCAGTCCCTTCTCTTCGTCATGCTCACCAGACCGTTCCCTTTCCTCGACACCACAGCGGACGCGATCGAGCAAATGTGGGAGAAGAGGAGATACAACGAGCTCCTCTTCATGATCGACACATGCCAAGCCAACACGATGTACAGCAAGATCTACAGCCCCAATGTGCTCGCGACGGGAAGCAGTGCCAAGGACCAGAACTCGTACTCGGTGAGTCTACCCCTCCAGCACCCTCGCCGTGGCCTCAGTCTGAGTAAGGCACTGATCTGTTCTTCCTTGCAAAGCACCACTCCGACATGGACCTGGGCGTAGCGATCATTGACCGGTTCACGAACCACGTCCTCAACTTTATGGAGCACGTCAACAAGACGAGCGAGACGACGATGCAGGACCTCGTACGTACATCGCTCCTGCACGCCTCCTTGAAGTGGACTCATCTGACTCCTCCTCCTTACACGCCGAACCGTGGCCAGTTCAACACGTATGACTTCTCCATCTTCGGCTCCGACGCAGGCGTACGCACCGACCTCCTCAGGCCTGGGCGCTCACCGCGCGAGATGCGCATCACCGACTTCTTTGGAGGCGTCGCGCAGGTCGAGCTCACACGTACATCGGGCGATGAGCTGGACGGGCGGGCGCGGGCGTTAGCTGGGGCGGGCGGGTTTGAGCTCACTCTCTAAGCCGTCCCAGGTTACGGGTAATGGATAGTCAACTTCAACCGTTTCAGACGCCTGGAGAACGACAAAGCAGCATGATTCGTGACAAGTAGCGGAACAAAGACTCTATAGCAAGTGTCAGGGAGATCGAGGTCGAAAGGAAACCGAGCTCAGGACTGCTGCGTGAGGTACGCCTTCCAGCACGCCTGCTCCACAGCCGCACGCGGCGCCTCATGTCCCGTCCAGAGCGCGAACTGCTCGCAGCCCTGCTCGATGAGGATCGACAGGCCCGGCACGCCCGTCCAGCGCTTCTTCCCGTTGGACCGAGCAGAGGTGTCGGCTTGGTTCGCCTCCTTGACCAGCTGGAGGAGGGGGGTGAGTGCAGGCTTGTCTACAGTTTGACATGAATACGATCGCGTTCAGTAATATTGTTCAGGAGTTGCCCAAGGCGTAATGGGGAGAGACTCACAGGACATGTCGATGACCACGCCACCAGCCGGGTTAGCGAGGATGCTCCTCGGCAGCACCACGCCCGCCTCCTTGGCGCCCTCGCTCCCCTCCACCGCCGTACCCTCAGCAGGCACATTGCTCACAATGACTGAAGGCTGCACTCCACCACCCAGCCCCTCCAAGCTGTCCACGACGGTGACGCCCCACTCGGCGGGACACTCCTTGGCGAGCTTCTGCGCGTTCGCAAGCGTCCGGTTGAAGAGCAGCACCGTCCGCGCACCGAGCTTGTGCATCGCGTACAGCGCCGCCCGCGCCGACCCGCCCGCCCCAATCACCAGCGCACTGAAGCCGACCGACTCGGATTGGGTCGGGGATAGGTGGCGCTCGCTCAAAGCCTTGATCGCGAGCCAGTCCGTGTTCTGGCCTTCGAGGACGACGCTGCCGTCTTCGGCGCGGTAGCGCGGGATGACGGTGTTGACGGCCCCCAAGGCGCGGGCGTGTTCGCTGATGGTGTCGAGCTTGTCCATGATGGCCAGCTTGTGCGGAATGGTGACGCTCAAGCCGCCAAAGTCGGGCGAGCGGATGAAGGCCTCGACGTCGGCATCGACACTGGGCGTCTCAAGCCGGGTGTACTGATGTGGCAGTCCGAGAAGCTGGAAGCCGGTATTGTGCAACAGCGGGCTGAGCGAGTGTGCGATCGGTTGGCCCAGGAGCGCGAAGCGGCGAGCAGGCAACTTGCCTACGCTCTGCAATGCTTGTTGAGTCTGCACGAAGGTGAGTCCACCGCCGTTGGGACCATCCGAGTCCGAGGAAGTAGCGGCGATGGGCGTCAAGACGACGTTGAGCACCCGGGACAGCCCGCCAAGCTCGCCGACGTTGTACGCAACCAGCGGGCGACGCGACTCAGCAGGCAACTGCCCCACTTTGGCGCGGAAGGCCTCGACCGCAAAGTTGTCCTCGAACGTTGTGGCCGTCCCAACGAGCCGAACAATGTCACCGAAGCGCGCCGCAAGGTCATATCTGTTCAGCGCCTCGGGCCCGCTCCACGCCGCCTTGGACTGGGTGTCGTACAGAGAGGCAAGGATGAGCGAGTATCCCCGGTGCTCGCGCACGCTCTTGAGCCGATCCGCCGACCATCGCACCTCGAGGTCGACGTACTCGACGGCATGCCGCAGACCGAGCTTGATGAGCTCAAAGTACTCCTCCTCCTTGTCGTCCGGGAAGAGGCCGCCCTGGCTCCTTGAGCGGACCGTGTAGATGATGGGCAGAGTGGTCGACTGGCGCAGGGCCGCCAGCTGTGTGGCGACGTAGGACGCCGGCGGGATGTTGCCGTCCTTGGCGACCTTGCCGTCGGGACTGAGCAGGTCCACTCGCAGCTCGATCGCGTCCGCGCCTTGCGAGGAGCGCTCCAGATCAGGCAGCACAGATGCCACATCGGCCACCTTGAGCTCGAGCGCGTACGACCGCTTCTCCGGGCTGGCTGATGTCCGTGCCAAGCGTCGGCCGTCTGTGTGCGGCACGCCCACGTCGACGCGGTGCTTGTCCACGCCGGCGATGAAGCGGAAGAAGCGAGAAACCTCAGCTTGCAGACCCGGCTCGCGCACGGTGCTGGCGTCCTCGGGCAAGGTGACCGGCTCGTCGTCCGAATGGTGACCGTTAGGCAGGCCATTGGGCAGCTTGGCCTTCGTCGCAGCGCGAGGACCATAACTAACAAGCTCAAAGCTCGAGCACTCGTAGAACCACGGCTGCCGTCGCTCGAACACGTCCCGCACCGACTCGCCGTACGCAGGCCGATCGCTGCCCTCGAGGAAGGAGACGATCTCATCGGTATCCCGAATCACGTACACCATGGGCCCATGCCGTGCCGCATACTCGCGCAGCAACGCCCTGCACTCGGGCGTCTCAACCACGCCGCCGCCCAATGAAATGAGATGGCCCTTGGCCTGCTTGTCCATCATCTCGCGCAGCACCTCGAGCTCGACGTTGCGGAACGCGGGCCAGCCGTGCTTCTTGACGTAGGCCGTGAGGTAGTTGAGCCCGTCCGTACTCTCGCCGCCCGCCTCAATCTCCTTCTTCACGCGCTCATTGATCACGACGTCCGCGTCCACAAAGGGCCGACGGAGAGCGGCAGCGCCAAACGAGCCGAGGTACGTCTTGCCCGACGCGCGCATGCCGATGCAGAAGATGGTCGCGTCCTCAGCGTAGCGCAGAGGCGTCAGGCTCTTGCTAAGCTTGCTGAGCTGCGACGAGGGCGGCACCGCGCCGATCTTGGCGTCCTCGCTCTGCCCAGCAGGCGCAGAGGCATGCGACGGTTCCGCGCCGTGCACCTTGACGCCGAGCCGGCGCTCGAGGTCGTCCCACCAGTTCGGCCACGTCTTCTCGACGCAGCGCTTCTCTTCGATGAGCACGCCGCGCTCGCCTTCCGTGGACGGCGCGCCTTTGGGCGTGGCCACGGCCAAGATGCTGAAAGCCATCGCGACGCGGTGGTCGTCGTAGCAGTAGATACCGCCCACCTTGTCCGCAGGCAAGAGCGAAGCGGGAGCCGTGCCCCACACCTCCATGCCGTCCTCAAACTCGTCCGTCTTGACGCCAAACTTGGCCAGCTGGTCGCGCATCGCCGTGATGCGATTGCACTCCTTGACGCGCTGGTTCGCAATGCCCGTGATACGCGTCGACGTCGCGCCGTTCGCGCTGGGCAAAGGAGCGGCGGCGAGGAGTACGGCGGCGGTAAGGAAGGCGTCCGTCATCGTCTCCATATCGACCTCGCCGAGCTGGCGGAGCTGGCCAGGAGTGGGGCCCTTGACCTTGGTCTGGGTGGCAGTCTGCTCGACGATGCAGCCCATAGGCTTGAGCACCTCCACGGCAAAGCGTGCGTCGCCTTGTAGGGAAGCTGAGCCGATGCCCTCGAGCGTGCACTCCGTGCCCGTAATGGCAGCGAAGGCGAGCGGGTAGGTCGCACTGCTTGCGTCGCTCTCAATGAGATAGCTGCCCACGCCACTCGCGTCGACATTCGGAGGCTTGTACGTGCCGCGCGGGATCCGATACGCAGCGCGCACGTTCGTGTCCTCGCTCGGAGGCAGCTTCTCGACGTGGACGCCAAAGTCGCGCATCATGGCGATCGTCATGTCGATGTAGAGCTGACTGATCACCTGCGAGCCCACGAGCTCGAGGATGACGTCCTCGCCGGACGCGTACGGCGCGCAGAGCAGGATGGACGACACGTACTGAGACGAGATGCTGGCTGACAGTGTCATCTTGCCGCCTTTGAGGCCCGCACCCGTCGACGCATCGGGCTGAATTCGGAGCGGGAGGCACCCATCGTTGCCAAGGTACTTGATGTTCACGCCATTGGCGCGGAGCGCGTCGACAAGTGGACCGATGGGACGTTCCTTCATACGCGCGTTGCCCGTGATGACAGCCTCGACTTGCGACGAGGCGTCGGCTCCAGCACTCTCCTTGCCAAGGAGGCACAGCACGCCCGTCATGAACCGAGCCGCCGTACCCGCGTTCTGGAGGTAGATCTCTTTCTTGGGCACGCTGAGCTGACCGCCTTTGCCATGCACCGTCAAGACAGTCTGGCCTCCAAGCTCCTCCCAGTCGAATCGCGCGGCGTTGAGCGCGTCCTCGTCGGAGAGCGCAGCCATCATCACGCTCGTGTCGTCCGAGTGGAGCAGATTGCTGAGACGCGTCGTGCCCTGCGCCAGGGCGGCAAGGACGAGCGCGCGGTTGGAAATAGACTTGCTACCGGGCGTCGTGAGAGTGACGCTCTGCGAAGCAATGTCCTGTAGTGCCGGCGGCTGGACGCGCACGCCCTCGGCAAGGATGCGACGGATCGAGTCGTCTTCGACCGCGCTTGCGCGCTCCTCGGCCGTCTTGCCGATGCGCGAGAGCAGCACAATCTTCTTGATGTTGCCCTCGTTCTTCTTGTCGACGCGCATGATGTCCAGAAGCGTCTCGGGATCACAGCGCTGTGCCTGCGGAAGACGCGTGATGCGCGGGTCCTTCATTGTCGTGGGCAAGTTGTACGACTTGAGCACGCGCGTCAGTCGACCGACGGCGACCTGGCTGAGACCGACGAGGAGGCGTGAGAGCTCAGCCTCGAGAATCATGCCGATGCTGATGCACTCTCCGTGCAGGATGTGCGGCGTGAGGACCGCCTCGATGGCGTGTCCGATCGAGTGTCCAAAGTTGACCAGGTTTCGCAGGCCCGTCTCCTTCTCGTCGATGGTGACAATGTGCGCCTTGACGCCCACGCTGCCTCGGATTACATCGAGAAGGAGGGTTTGAGGCAAGGTACGCGTGTCGAGCGTCCGGCCCTGCGCTGGTGGCGGGTTGGGAGGAAACGGGCCCAGGACGGCCGCCTTGATGGCTGCCGCCGAGGACTCCAGCTTGACGAAGTCATCTGCATCCCAAATCGCGGCCGTCTGTCACATGGAGCACGAGGAAGGCATCAGAACGCGTCTGCTGTAGGTCTATCTTGACTCTGATACTCACCTTGACAACCTCGGCCATGCCGTTGCTAAACTCTCGCTCGGGCAAGGTGAGCAAGGAGGCCGCATCGATAAAGATGAAGCGCGGCTGATGGAACGCGCCGACGAGGTTCTTGCCATGGGGCGTGTCGATGGCCGTCTTGCCGCCGACGGACGAGTCGACCATGGCGAGCAAGGTGGTGGGGACCTGAATAAAGGTGACGCCGCGCATAAAGGTGGCGGCTACGAAGCCGATGAGGTCGCCAATGACGCCGCCGCCGAGGGCGATGATGGTCGCATCGCGCACGACTCGATTCTCGAGCAGCCAGTCCTCGAGTGCGGCCTTGGTCTCGCGGCTCTTGCTCGTCTCGCCCGGCGCGATGACCTTGGTGAGCAGCCGGGGCGGGGTGGGCGAGGTGGAGAGCGCAAAGGCGGCGCGGAAGGCGTCCTCGAGCTCGGCGAGGTGCAGGTTGGCAATGTTGGTGTCGGTGAAGATGACAAAGGCGGAGCAGTTGGGCAGCGCCGCCACCGTCGTCTTGGCGATGTGCTCCTTGAGGTGGAAGCCGAGGTGAATGGACGAGGTGAGGCAGCGGAGCGTGTGGATATCACACCCGCTCCGCTCGTCCCTCTTGGCGGGCGCATGGTAGTCGGCCACCTTTTGGCCCCCAGACGCGGCGGCCGTCGCCATGTTCGCTGTCGAGCTTCGCAGAGCGTCTCAGAGAGAGAAGCGCGTACGAGCCTTGCTGTTCGAGGTACGTGTGTTGGGGGTGTTGGTGTTGAGGATGGAGAACAACACCGTTGCGCGTGGAGCACGAGCAGCTCAACGACGTGCACAGGGGAAGGCGAACAACGGCGGGGGCGCGCGCGGGCGTGTAGCGCACACTCCTCTCTGCTCTTGTACCCTCGCGCTTGATGAGGGCGGCGCTGTTGATAGTGCTGATGGTGGTGGTAGCAATGGTGGTCCTCCTCCCTTCTTCTCAAAGGCTTCCGACGTCAGAAGTTCCGCATGCTTTCGTGACTCCACCAGTCCACCTGCGAAGAGGCGCCGCGATACGCCGACTGGTGCTCGGATGGGCGGGCGCTTGGGCCCCGCAAAGCAGCGCTTGCTGGGTGCTGGAGCTCGCGGTTCAGCTTCGCGGGCGTACGAAACTCGAGATCGAGTTCGAATTCAGAGACGTAACTCATCCTGCCTCACTCTCTCTCTGTGCTCGAGGCCGTTTCGAACTCTCGGTAGGGAGCGCCTCAGCAGCAGATCTCAACGGCCTCGTCCTCTTGACAGCCGGCGGCTCACTTGAATGAGTGAGGGCTTGGACCCGCAAGCACGGAGCCCGCCCGGCGCGCTGGACCTTGGGGAGGAGCAGCGCGTGTTGGATACTGTAGTATGCCTGCAGTTCGTTCTGTTGTACAATGCTGAGTTGTGCCGTTCTTGCAAAGAGAGCCCCGTCATGCTCCACCCGCTGGGACCGCCGCCGCCGTCGTCGTCGCCGTCTCAACTGCTCCTGCTCCTGAAGTCGTTGGCGCTGGCCTTGACGTCGGACCCTCCCCAACCATCTCAATCTTGGCCCGCTTCCCTCCCGCCCCAAAGACCTCGTTCCACCGGCGCTCGTACGCATTCCGCGCCACCGCGTGGCCACCCTGACCGCGACCTTGCCCTTGAGAAGCCGTCGCTGACACCGAGTCATCAACATGCATCGGAATGCTGAGCGTCGACCCGGCCGCATTGGAGATGTACCGGAACATCGGCTTGGGCGCACGCTTGCTCTCCGCCTGCATCTCCTTCGTCACCCCGACCACGCGCCGGCCCGACGCCGTCTGCGTCTCGTGCGCGGGCGCGGGCGCGTCGCCGTCGCCGCCCTCCGCGCCTAGCTTGGTCCGGGAGCGCGCCACTTGCTTCTTGAGCAGTCGGTTGATCGTCTAATGGGAAATCGACACGAGGAAGCTCAGTATGGCAAGCAAAGCAAGGGTGCTCGATGAACACACCTCCGTCTTGTCGTCCTCCAGCTTCTTCTCCGTCTGATTTCTCCTCCGACGCGCCATCTCGGACCGTCGCAAGGCCTGCTCGGCCTCGGTCAACTGCTTCTTCTTCGAGTCAGGTCCTGCGAATGCCAGCGAGGGATGAGTTCATTGGGTCAGCTTGGCCGTGTAGGAGTGATGCACTCACGGAGCGGTAGCTCGACAAGGTCAGCGGCTAGGCTGTGGTCTTGCTTGGCCATCTGCCGCGCCGTTGTCCGGCTGTAGGAGAGCTCCGGGTCGATGTTGCTGAAGTCCTCGCTGCTGTCGCTCTCCTCCTCGGCTTCGAGGTCGCCCTCGCCAGCAGCCTGCGCCTCGTCGACGGCGTCCTCGAGCTCATCGCGTTCTCCATCGAACTCTGTAAAGCAGGCCATCGTGGGGTCAGTCAGCCGAACCGCAGGCGTGAGTGAGAGAAGGGACGAGGAGACATACCTGCTGCCTTGCGCTTGTATGGTCTCTTCCCAGACGCAGGCGGTCGGCCTCGCGCCCGACCCTCCGTGCGCGACGCCGCCCCTCCTCGTCCCCTGCTGGCCTTCTTCCCGCCTTGACCTCGGCTTGCACGATTGGGCTCGCCGTCGGCGCTCCCATTGGCAGCGGTGGCAGCACCCTTGGTCCCGAGCTTGACCTTGATTTTGAGCGGGGTTCTTGTGCGCACCGCCTTGGACGTCGGCTCGAGTCCTGTGGGGGGAGCTCCATTACTGCGTGCGTCGACGCTGGTGTCTTGCTGTTGGGTTGGCGCTGAGCCTCTCGTTGCACGCGCTGGACCCGAGGTCGTCTTGATAGCCGGTGTCGTCGTAGCGGCAGGGTCGGCGCTGGGATCAAAGTCGGCGTCGTCCTCGTCAACTTCATTGTCCTCGTCGTCGGAGGACGACATGTACTCGATCTCCTCCTCGTCTTCGTCTGCTAGATCATCCTCGTCGGCTGGCTCGTCGTCCTCGAGATCGTCGTCATCCTCGCCCTCCGCGTCGTCGTCGCCCTCTGCGTCTTGATCGACATCTTCGTCCGCTTCTTCTGCGTCGTCATCGTCTCCCTCCGCGTCTATGTCTTCGTCGTCGAGGTCACTGACGTCCTCGTCCTCGTCGTCTTCTTCGCTGAGACTGGAGCCGCCGTCGCCGTTGGCAGCGCTGGCGTTGTTGGCGGTGGGAGCCGACGCTGACGCGGCACTGTCATCGACGGCCATGCGCTCGTCCGACTGGCTGCTGGGTACGACTGTGGTATGCGCAGGGCGAGGCTGGGCGGCCGGTTCGGCCATCGTCGAGGTCGGCGGCGGCGTCGTCGTCCTTGGTTTGCCTGGGGGTGCACACCCGCAGGGAAAGCTGTGACGGCGAGCGTCTCTAGCGTGGGCGAGTCTGGCGTCGTCGTGGTGGTGGGGCAGCGTTGTGCTCGCCGTCGACGCGCGGCGTGGAGCGCATCGGAGGCGGCGGTGAGCTCTGCGCTGGGGGCCGCGGGCGAGTCGTGGGGGTGGGCGCGCTGGACGGGCGAGGGCTCCGAGCGGGCGGGCGTTGCGGCTTGCCAGCTTGCAGAGGGCGTGCGTGTCGGTGCTCGGGTCGCCTTCCTCCTTCGTTGGCATCCTCTTTGACAGCATTCACAACACGTCGTCCATAGATGAGAAGGAGCACAGGCAACAGATAGCATCGCATTCAGAGCTGTACGACCGCCAGGTGGGGCGCACGCTGTGGGAGAATGACAGAGCGAGCACCCCAAAGAGCGATCACGAGAGTCTGCTCTGGACCACGAGCCCCACCGCCGGACCCATGCCCCGCAGAGCGCTGGCCCGACGACGAGGAGCCGCAAGCGCGACGGGCAGCGCCATGCCCTTGTCAGGGTGGCACGACGCCCCGCCGTCCTTGGAAGGAAGAGCTTAGAGCAGGCGGCCTGGTCGTGACTTTGTTAAACAATGGCGGTCGTCTCGAGGAACAGGAAGCGGCCCACAGCTGGCCTCCCATACGAGTACGCAACCACACACGTGATGCCAACGCCCTCATCACCGGCTTCCTTCCACGCGCGAGCAGCCGGAGTGTGGAGACGCGAGACTGGGGAGCCCCGAGCTCGAGCTCCCACACCCGGTGGAGTGACCGAATGGGCGATCTCGCAACTGGCAGGCGGCCGAGGGCGTCGACCTCGTCCCCACCACCACCTCGTCCTCGGCATCCCTCAACGTCGTCCTCCTCAGCTCGCCTGCTTCGGACTGCCCTCCGCGCCTCCTACACAGGGTGCACAGCCAGCCAGCCAGCCAGCCAGCGTGCGCCAGTCGCACCGAGTACAAGGGTGAGCACACGCGCTCGGCCATCATCCCCTGGCTACACGGGAAGCTCACGAGTTCAGCGACTTGACAGACCCAGCCTCGGACGGCCTTGTGCTAGAGCCCGGACGCGTCTCCTCTCGCTCTCTGCTGCACGGAGTACCAGAGCGGTATATATACACACACGATGGCACAAGAACCCCTCACCCCTTTGGCAACGCGCTCGCAGGAGCCCTCGGCGGTGAGCCGTCTTGTTCAATTCAGCTCAGGTTGGCAGTCAAGTACTGACGATACCCATTACCTTCCTCAGGCATCTTCTCCAGCGCCGTCGTCTACCCTCTGGACACGTACGTTGGTCCCATTCGAGCCCTTGGCCTGCGCTTACCAGTACCAAGCTGACCTCCTACACTTTCCCTTCCTCACAGCGTCAAGACAAGGATCCAAGCCGGCGTCCAAGATGAGAGCCAGAGCGGAGCGGTCAAGAAGCTGCCCGGCACGAGCAAGCCACTACCACGCGACACGGGCCTCTTCAGCGGCGTCATCAAGATTGCGCGCTCGCCCGAGGGCGTCCAGGACCTGTACAAGGGCTTTGCCGCCAACATGGTCAACACCTTCTCCACCCAGTTTGCCTACTTTTACTGGTACGCCGTCGTCCGCACCCTCTACATTGACCGCATCCTACCCAGCACGGCTCCGACCAAGGGCGGCGCGGCGGTCGCGGCAAAACCGTCGACGGCGGCCGAGTTGCTGTTGGGCGCCGTCGCGGGCGCGCTGGCGCAGATCTTCACCATCCCCGTCAGCGTGATTGCGACGCGGCAACAGATTGGGTCGTCGTCGAGCTCCAAGAAGGCGGTGGGATCAGCGGGCTCAGCAGGAGGAGGAGGCGGCGGCGGTGGTGATGCGCGGTCGCAGGCCATTGCGAGGACCCGCGCCGCCGCCCTGGCGCGTCGAGGCGACGACGACTCCTTCCTCGGCGTCGCGCGCGACATCTACAAGCAAGACGGCCTCACGGGCTTCTGGCGCGGCCTCAAGCCGAGCCTGGTGCTCACCGTCAACCCGGCAATCACCTACGGCGTCTTTGAGCGGATCAAGACGATCCTCCTCGCCGCCTCCATCGACGGCAAGATGTCGCCCGCCAAGTCGTTCCTCGTCGGCGCGCTCAGCAAGACGCTCGCCACCATTGTCACCTTTCCGTACATCCTCTCCAAGATCAGGCTGCAGGCGCGCAACACGCCGTACAAGTCGGCGTTCGACGTGCTGGGCTCCATCCTGCGCGAGCGCGGGATTGGCGGGTGGTACCAGGGCATGCAGGCGCAGATTATCAAGGCGGTGCTCTCGCAGGCGCTCCTCTTCTATTTCCGCGATTACTTTGAGCTGTGGACGCGCCAGCTGATGCGGGCGGGCAAGAAGACGGCCGTCGTGGGCGGCGTCAAGGCTTGATTTTCCCCTCCTGGAACGGGACGGCCGAAGGAGGGAGGGGCGGGCGAGTCATTCGGGGACGGGCTCAAGCCGGGCCAGGCCAAGTCAAAGTCAAGTCTTGCTCCGTCTCCAGGACGATCTTGGACACACACCTATATTTCGAGAGCGAGGACACCTCAAGCCAAGGCGACTCTCTCCCACCCCACCACCCCACCACCCCGCCAACCGCGCCTCGTCTCGCTCGCGGTCCTTCTCTCTACTACACTCTATACTCTGCACTCTGCACTCTCGACTTCCTCCCCTCGGTACCACGGCTCTCTTCCTCTCTCCCTCCCTCTCGCCGCATGTTCCTGTCCAAGTCTTTTCCCCATTCGCGCCCTCCTCCTCCCTCTCCCTCTCCCACTCCTACTTAACTTCTACTCGCCTCGCCTCGCCTCGAACGGAAATCGTTGAGAAAAAGAGAATGCACAGATAGATCGCGCCCCCTTATCCCCTGCCCCCTGCCCTGCCCTGCCCTGCCCTGCCTCTGATCTCCATTCCTTTCCCCGCGCAGGTGTTCCGTCCCGCCACGGCCTGCCATGCCCTGCCTGCCCATCCTGTCCCTTCCCATGACGAACTGGTTCGGTCGGTCCCGACTTGCCGAGGTATTGTACGCCGCCGTCCTCCGTCCTCCTTCCTCCGTCCTCCGTCGCTCCTCCGCCCGTGCTGAACTTGGGCCCTCGGGGCTGCAGCTTGTCCTTGTCGCTTCTTTCTTCGCCTGCTGGAGCTGCTCGTCCTGCGTTGCTCGTCCTGCGTTGCTTGCCTTGCCTTGCTTGCCTTGCCTTGCCGTGCTTGCCGTGCTTGCGTTGCTTGCGGTGCTTGCTTGCTTGCCTGCTTTGCTCGGTGCTTGCACTGCTTGCCCCTCCTTTGCGTAGCTCGTATGGCCGCCGCGAGCCTCGCGACGCGTTCAGAACGTGGTTGTTGCTTGACGGGGTCGGAAGGGAGGTTGGAGAGGTGGGGCTCGCTGCTTGCGCGATGCGCTTGCCTTGCCTTCCGTTACTGAGAGGGTTGGGAAATGGGGGAGGAAAAGGGGAATAGGGAGAGGCCTTGCGAATAAGTTGAAGGGGAGTGACCTTGGAGTGATGGGGGATCGTCCACCGCGCGCTGCTGGATTAGCTTGGGGCCGTCGTGCTGTGTGTAGGGAATGTGCGTGTCTTGCCTGGCTGGCCTGGCCTGGCCTGCTTGATGGGATGGATTCATGTCGAAGGCGTAATGCCGTGGCCGTTTGCTCCCCCTGCTGCCGCCGCTTCGGAGGACGAAGCGCGGGTCGTAGGGGAAGAGGAAGAGGATGCGGCCGCGGCCGCCTCAGCAACAGCGGTGCGCAAGTGCTCCTGCTCCTTGGCGGCAATGTCCCTCTTCCTGATCCGCCTGCGAATCTTGGCCTCGATTTCCTCGATGCGCTCTCGCTCCTCGAGCCGCTCCGAGTAGTACTGTGCGGACTGGAGGAGGATGACTCCTACGAGGGCGACGGCGAGGATGGCGTGGGAGGATGCGATTTCGCGGAGGGCGAGGAAGACGCGGTCGGTGCCGGACAAGGGGGAGGGAGTGGGTGTGCCCGTGTTGGTGAGGCTGGGCCAGGTCAGGGGCAGGGCGCGGAGGTCTGGAGAGAATGGCAGTAGTGTGAGAGCATGGCCCGTCTCTTGAATGGAAGGGCGGACTCACTGATGAGGATGTTGTTGTAGTACACGATGCCGACGGATCCAAAGAGGAACAGGGAGGCGCCGTCGAAGAGCCAGTTGGACTCCCTGCCGCCGAGGGCCTTGAGCAGGGTGACGGTGGATCCGAGGACGCCGGCTGCGTAGAGGATGGCTGCGTGTGGGAGCGAGTCGAGGACGGGGAGGAGGGAGGCCGAGTAGTAGGTGAAGGCGCGCTGGAGGCTGGTCGGTGTGATGGGAGCCTGCCAGACGAGAAGATGGTCGGCGGTCCAGTGCATGGCGAGGGTGCCGAGCAGGAAGGATGTCGATCCGATGACGAGGGCGGTTGCGGGCCCGCCCATGGCTGGTCGGTGGTGCGCTGTGGGGGACTGAGGGGCTACGGTTGAGGTCGCTGTCGGGGGCGATGAGGATGAGCTCGGCGGGGTTGGGGATGGGGAGGGCGGAGGGCCGCGAGGATGGCGCGTGCGTATGGGCATGGACCGACGTCAGCACGGAGGGGACGTCGTTGCGCAACGCTTGTGTTCGTATCTTAGAGAGCCGATGGGCGGGCGGCGGGCGCTGCCTGGTGCGGGTGTGTGTGCGAGCAGCTGTGGGATGCAGGCCAAGGCGACGAGCGGACACGGACACGGACACGGAGGTGGGAGGAGCACGCCATGGACCACCACGTCGTCGCTCTGCCTCGCCCAGCACCCACCTCTCCTCCAGGACAACGCAGCGCGCCAAGCGGGGCGGTAGCATTGCACGGCCTGGGCCGGCGTCCCCTCTCCTCAGTGTGAGCATCGCCCTCCTCGTCCTTACCACCGCCCTCACCATCCTCACCCTCACCCTCGCCATCAGCAGCAGCAGCGTGTCCATCCATCGCCCACGCAACAAGACAGCCATGAACCCCATCAGCATCTTCCCTCCGCCCACCCGCGCCCTGTCCAGGCAGAACACCAAGTCGAACCAGCCTCCCTCGGGCCTCGCCCGCCTGCACACCACCACGGCAGCCGAAAGCCATCACCAACACCACGCCGCCTCCACCTCGGCAGGCCCTGCCTCAGCAGCATCAGCCACCTCGTCCTCCGCAGGCGGGCCCGTCCACGGACGAACCAGGTCCTTTGGCGCAGGAAACGCTGCCGCCGCCATCTGGTCCTCCCTCACCAGCACCGACTCGTCCCATGCCACCTCGTCGTCGTCCTCAGCAGCAGCGGCCAAGTCCGGCCCGGCTCAGTCTGGCACAACCGCAGCAGCGGCAGGACCAGCAGGACCAGGTGTCGTCCCCACCGCAGGCTCAGCAGCAGGAGCGCCAGCAGCAGCAGTGACAACGTCGCCCTCCGTCATGAGCGGTCGCAAGCTCATCAAGAAGCGCACCGCGTCAGCACACATCGTACCCACCTTGGCCAACTCGTCAGCCGACTCGGCGCAGAGCCCGGCCTCATCGACCAAGACGGCCACCTTCTCCACCATGGGTGGGAGCGCCGCCGCCTTCTCGCCCGCAGCCTTCATGGCCGACAGCCTGTATCGGTCCTCCCACCCCAACAGCGCGTCTCAGAGCCTCAGCAGCAACAGCAGTGCCACCCTCGCTCCATCACCCATCTCGGCGCCCATTCAAAAGCGAAAACCCACACCCGACATCCCGCACAAGCTGCCCCAGACCATCTTCTTTGACCGTCTCCGCCCGACCGAGGTCGTCGCCGCTCATCGGCTCGAGGTTCAGCTCTACCCCGAAGAGGACGCCGCCACCTTGGACAAGCTCAGGTGAGTGACCAATCACGCGTCTGCCAGCGTTCACCGCGGACGCGCCCATTCCGTGCTCCTGGCCGTTGGCTTCCTGATGTCATACGGCCACTTACCCTCAACCCTCGTTTCGTGCCTTTCATCGCCCACAGATATCGGCAAGCGGCCGCGCCCCATCTGTTCCTAGGCGCCTTCCTCCCCGGCACCGTCGGCAAGTCTGGCAAGGGCGACAGCAAGGATTCATCGCACCAAGGAGGCGGCGCGAACAGCGGAGGGGGTGCTGGCGGCGGAGGTGGTGGCAACGCGTCCCACGCGCTGCCACCGCGCACGCTCATCGGCTTCATCACCGGCACCGCCGCACCCGCACTCACGCTGCGCTCCATGTCGACTCATTCCAACGCCAAGGACGCCCGACTGGTCTGCATTCACTCCGTCGCCGTGGCGCCCGAGTACCAGCGCAAAGGCTTGGCCGTCCGCATGCTGCGCGAGTACATTGGTCGTCTCATGCGTGCGGAAATGGGCCCGCGCGACGCTCGTCTCGCTGCCATGGCCGAGGCCAAGGCCAATGCCGAGGCTGCCGCAGCCGCGGCCGCAACGGGTCAAGCAAAGGACGCGTCGGCCGCGACCAAGGCGCCCGTCGCCTTCGAGGATGACGACCTCATCGGCGACGAGGACGACGAGGCCGAGATGGAGAACGAGCGCTCGGGCGATCGGCAGAGTCGCAAGCGCGGGTACGAGGCCATGGCGCTCCTCGCGCACGAGGAGATCATCCCGCTCTATCAAAAGGCCGGGTTCCGCGTCCAGGGCCTGTCGCACATCAACTATGGCAGTGGCGATTGGTACGAGATGCGGCGCGACATTGTCCCTCGGAGCGCGATGCGCAGGGATGATAGTGATGAAGAGGACGAGGAGGACAAGGAAGATGACGATGGGGAGGCCGCGGCGCGTGCCACGGCGGCGAGCGGCGCGGCGAACGCTATCCACAAGGCGGTGCCTTCGGTCCGGGAGCCCGCGCCTAGATCGACAGGAACCACGGGGGAGACGACGCCGAGCGCTGAGATCACGCCCAAGCCCACGGTACATCAAAGCGAGGATGCGGCTCCAGCGGGGTCGGACACCAGCGCTGGTGGCGATGCGGACGCCAGTCACAGCCAGGACGATAGCGAGGACAGCGGGCCTGGAGGCGTGAGCGCATCGCCGACAAGCTTTAGCCTGCCGGCTGCCAAGCTGAATCCTCAAGCCTTGCTGGCCGCCCTGACGGGTGGCTCTCTTGGGTCCCCGGACGCGACAAGCAAGGGCACCTCCAACGACAAGGGCACTTCGTCCAGCTCGACCGTGATCGGATCGCCACCGCAAGCACCGCCGCGGAACCCAGGCGTCCCCTTCTCGACGGTGCTCGGCCAGGCACTGGCAGGCAAGACGGCGTCCGAAGACCCGCGCTCCACGCTCGAGGCGCGTCTCGTCGACCGCGAGGAAGACACGAACTTGGCCGACCTGTACTGCCCGCGCGAGGCGTGCAACTGCCTCCTCCTGCGCGCCGGGCTGGGCGTGTGGAAGGCGCGCGAGCTGGGCCCGCTGAGCGCGCCGGCGCTGCAGAGCACGAGTGGGAGCTTGCCTGCCAACTCGCCTGCGCCGCCGCTCAATGGTGTCGTCGCGCCGCCGCCGCCTCGGCCGAGTGCGGATCAGCTCCATACGAGTCCGCTGCTCTTCGCCACGGGCGGGGGCGGCCAGCAACATCCCTTCCAGCAGCAACAACAGCAGCAGCAGCAGCCTTCCAAGGTGACGATGCAGGGTGCCGCGTCGCTCCGAGACTTTTGGAGCGTGCCGAGTCCCTTTGTCTTTGACAATGTTTCGTTCTCCAAGGACGTGCAGTGGCCGCCCCAGCTGAGCGGCTCGACGGGCGCCGCGGGACGGGCGGGTGGCGCGCCCGCCGCCACCACCACGTCGTCGACGACGACGACGAAGAGGGGCCCGCATTCAGGGTTCAAGTCGCCCCTGAACCGTGGTCGGTCCAACTCGAGCTCGTTATTGAGCAGTCCGGGCAGTCCGGGGGTTGGCGAGAAGGCTGGGCCGGCGCAGGTGCAGACGCAGACGCACGGCCAAGGTCAGCCGAGCTCGACGCCCGGCTCGCCTGGTGTGGGCGCGCGTGAGCGCTCGCAATCTGCCTCGGCTTCCATGGTGCTTGGTGGGACCGGCGCTGGGAACGGGAGCGGCGATGACGAGGAGCAGCGAAGGCAGCGCGCCCTCTTCGCTCAGGGCGTCGAGGCGTCTGCTCCGAGCGCGTCGATCGCGCCCGAGGAGGCATCATCGTCAGCGCCTGGGACGGGCGCGTCGACGCCCCCTTCGTTCAGGGCAGGCGGTAGCAATAACAACAGTAGTAGCGGCGGTGGCGGCAGCAAGATGGGCGGTCTCAAGCTGACGATTGGCAAGCGCAAGACGTCGCTTCTCGTCCCCACCCTCGGCTCGGCGGGGCAGGAGGCCGAGTCGGCGAATGGCAATAGGAGTGGGAGTGGGGCTGGTGCCTCAGCTTCGTCGAGCGCGGTGGGCTCGACGAACGGACCCGCTACGGCGCCCGCAGGCGCAGGGCCAAGTGGCGCCTCGTCCCTCCTCTCGCCCGCTGCGATCACGGCGCCGCCCTCGAGCGGCGCGGCGAGCCCGGGCTCGTGGGCGGCCAATGTGGCGACGACGGGCAAGAAGGGCCTGGCGGCCGCCTTGGGACGGGGTGGGCGGAAGGATAAGGACAAGCCGGGTCATGGGCAGGGTCAGGGAGGCGAGGGTCATCTGAGCCCTATGGCCGGCTCGGGCGCGGGCTCGGGCGCGAGTACGGGTGCGTCGACGCCGAATGCGAGTGCGAGTGCGGGCGGCTACGGCGGTGGTGGTGGTGGTGGGCCCTCGTCGACGATTCTGGGTTCGAGCATCGTGAGTGGGCCCGGCGCCTTGACGGGCTCAGGCCCCGAGGGCCAGGGCCAGGGCCATCAAGGCGGGACGCAAAAGGGCGGCGGGCCAGGAGGCAACCCCCCTCCGCGCCGTGTGAGCGGGTACGGCATCGATCCGCACGCGTACCCATTCAACACGTCGTCGGCGCTCCACTCGGGGTCGTGGCACTTGCCCGGTCACGCCACCAACACCAACAACCCTTCCTCCTCCTCCTCCTCGTCGGCGTCGGCTGGGGCGGGGACGGGCGACACGGGCGATACAGGCGGCGGCGGCGGGGGCCCCAAGCTGACGATCAAGTACCTGCTGTGCCCCGAGTGCGACTGCGGCCCGCTCGGCTACGTTGTCATTTCGGACGAGATGAAGGGCGGTGGGCTGGCGCGGGCGGTTGCTGCCTCGCAGGGCGGGCGGGACGAGGTGGGGGGTCAAGGTGGCGAAGGGGGTGCGGTGGCGAAGCGCAAGATGGAGTACTTGCTCGCGGCTGATCGGGTGCGGTATCGATTCAAGGCTTCGGGCTGAGGGCGAGAGAAGCACGCATTCCAAGGCCGACCTTGTCGACTTGGCGGGGAGGCCGACACGCTGGGCGCTGTCACACGGCTTCCAACTTGCGAGACCGGGCCTTCCCTCCTCACTCATCAAACATAGATTACGAACGACGACCGACCCACGTCTCAAGACGACGGCAATGGGTCCAAGAATGAAGACTTACGAAGCTACGATCAAGAATGTACGAGTACGAGTTCGAATACACGAGCCCCTCCCCGACCCGGCCGACTTACTACCTACCTTTTCAAACCGAAGCCATCCCGTCTTGGACTCGGTTCCCTTCTCGCGCGCGCGCGCCCCCGGTGCTCCTCGCCTGCTTCGACTCGCCGTACGCAGTCCGTCCGCGGCGTGCGAAGAGGGAGCCGTGCGCCCGCGGCCGGAGGGAGTTGCGTTGTGTTTACTACCGTACATTGACACGATCTCCGATGCGGCGACTCGCTCTCTGTCCTGGTTACGTGGCCAGGCTGTGTCTGTGGCTGTGTGGCAAGGAGATCAGAGGAAGGAACTCCGCCCCGGGAGTAGATGGATTGTTTGTAAGGCGGATCTCATCTGGCCGCCGCTTCCGAAGGCGAGTGCATTCATTGCTGGATGAGATGAGGTGAAGGTGCTTCCACGTCCCCAGCACCACGACGACGACGACGGGGATGAGGACGACGACGACGACGACGCAGGAGCGCTGAGCCCTCCCTTGACAAGAGCACCCGCAGTGGGAAGCAAGCCCGCCCGCCCGCTCGTCCCACCCTCCCTTCCTCGACACCATGGGCGCGTCTGCAACACTGCCGCTGCCGCTGCTGCTCAGCATCGCCCTCGCCCTGCTCATCGTCTCCGTGAGTGTCCGACTGCACTGCGCTGGCAGCGACATCGCGCTGACAGACAACGTGTACAATGTCCTCCACAGCTGTACCCGCTCCTCGTCCTCCTCAGCCCGCACCCACGCGCAGCCCTCCCCTCCGAACACACCTTCCTCTACGTCGCCAGCCACCCCAACACCGACGGCGGCGGCGATGCTGAAGAAGACGAGGACGAAGAGCCCAAGGCCCAACGAGGCAACCTCCCCTCCCTCACCACCCAGCCCCACAACGCCGACGTCCAGCTGAGCATCATCATCCCCGCCTACAACGAGGAGGGGCGCCTGCCCGGTATGCTCACCGAGACGGTCGACTATTTGGAGCGGTTGCGCGCGGCGCGTCGGCCGCTTGCCTCTCCGTCGCCTTCGCCGTCCGCGCCGTCGTCCCCGGCGCAGCACGCGCGCGGCTCGAATGGCACGGCTAATGGCGTTGCGAACCAGAACAAGCAGCAGGAGGCGGACAGAGGGGAAGAGGACGGGGAAGCAGGGACGGGCATCACGCTCGCACAAGCCCTCCAAACGCCCCTCTCCTCGTACGAGATTCTCATCGTCGATGACGGTTCGCGCGATGGGACGGTGGGCGTTGCGCTCTCGCTTGCGCGCAAGCTTGGTCTCGCGGGGGGCGATGGCGATGGCGAGGCCGGTGGGGCGGGTGGCAAGGCAGGAGCTGAGCCAGGGGCCAAGGGAGCGAGTAGGCAGGTACGCGTCGTCAAGCTGGAGAAGAATCGAGGCAAGGGCGGGGCGGTTCGACATGTGAGCTATTTGATCTGCCTTCCCATTCTACCCAGAACTGTACGTGAACTGACTGACCTTGTCTTCCTACTTACTCTCCCACACACACAGGGCGTCCTCCACGCCCGCGGCGCGCTCATCCTCTTCGCCGACGCCGACGGCGCGACGCGCTTTGCCGACTTGGGCGACCTCTGCGTCGAGTTGGACCGGATCCGGACGCCGGCGGGGCATGGCATCGTCTGTGGCAGTCGGGCGCATCTGGTCGGCAGCGAGGCCGTCGTCAAGGTGAGAGCCTCTCTGAAGTCGCGTCGTTCAAGGCTTGAATTGGGCTGACGTTGATCCATACGCCTACAGCGCTCGTTCATACGCAACTTGCTCATGCACAGCTTCCACCTCTTCCTCTCCCTCCTCCTCCGACCGCCCTCACCAGCACGGCTCCTCGCCGCCTGGCGCCGCCACCGCCAGCGCCGGCAACCAGCCCCCTCCTCCCAAGCAAGCAGCCCTCAGAAGCCCGCATCCTCCCCAACAAGACCCACCAAGCCCACCAAGCCCACCAAGCCCACCAAGCCCACCCAGCCCGAGATCCGCGACACCCAATGCGGCTTCAAGCTCTTCACCCGCCCCTCCGCCGCGCACATCTTCCCGCTCGCGCACCTCGACCGCTGGATCTTCGACGTCGAGCTCCTCCTGCTGGCCGAGATGGCGAGCGAGCGGACGGTACGGAGCGGGGCGGGGGAGGTGGTTAGATTTGGGGGTACGCTCGGGCAGCGGACGGCGCTCGTCGCGTCTTCCTCTCCGCAGGGCAAGGACAAGCAAGGCGGCGCAAAAGCGACAAACGGGCACGCCTCCCACACCGACTCCAACGAACACCAAGCAGCCGAGTCAAAAGGAGAAGACGAAGCGCAAGACGTCCTCCTCCGCCTCCCGCTCCCCATCGCCGAGATCCCGGTGCACTGGGCAGAAGTGGACGGGTCCAAGATTGAGCTCCTGCGCGACTCGATCGGGATGGCGCTCGACTTGCTCGTGCTCAGGGCCAATTATGCCTTGGGCCGGTGGGCGCGGCCTGGGGTTGTGCCCGTCGCGTGAGGGGGGAGGGGAGGGGACGCGTGAAGGGGCCCTTGGCCTATCTCGCTTTGTGCTATACTGGCCCTCCGTCCCCTCTTCTTGCCACCTGCCCACCCTGAGGCTTGAGGCCCGCCTGACCGCCCGGACGGGGCCTCGAGACGCGGTCGGGATCCAAACCTAGTCAATAGTGATCGTGCTACATCCATTGCAATCTCCTACTGCGCCGACAATTGCGAGGCTGGGGGGGGGAGCGTCCTGGAACGGGCTGCCTTGCCTAGCAAGCATGATAGATAGAGCGAGGATGGAATGGGGAGGCGGTAGGCTCCGATCAGATACGCACGTTGCCAATGTCGGCAATGCCCCATCGACTGCCAGGCGCAGGGAGGAAGAGAAAGAGGGGAAGGCGTCAGCTACTCGTACGCTTGCTCGCCACCAGCAATGCGAAGCCCATCAACTCACCCAACAGCCTGCATCGCCCGCCCATCCCCAGCCCGGATCTCCTCATCCCTCAACACAGCCCCCAACATCTCCCAAGGATCCTTGCACCCGCCATACCGCAACACGCCCGTCTTGAACTGCTCCCCCGCCCCGCGATCGAGCGGCTGCCGCGCAAAGAGCGTCGCCCACACCTGCGACGCAATGGCGCGGTCAAAGAGGTACGAGTAGTACGTCGCGCCGTACCCGAACAGATGCCCAAACTGCGTCTGCCAGCTCACGCTCGCGCCCTCGTCCTCGGGCGGGGGCAAGGGCAGGCTCCCGATCGAGCGCGTCAGGCGGGACAGCTGCGCCGACGAGTCGAAGGAGGGCGACGCGGACGCGGGCGAGTGGTAGAGCTGGTCCAGGCTCGCGAGGAGGATCTGGTGCTGCGTGTCGAGCGAGTCGAGGGCGCGCGCGGCCTTGACGTGCGCTGCGAGGTGCTCGTACGGGAGGGGCGCGTCGGTCGAGTGGTGCCGTGCCACGAGCTCGACGACGGGTGGCGAGGCCAGAAAGTGCTCCATCAGGATCGAGGGAAGCTCGACAAAGTCGGTGGCGCAACGTGTGCCAGACACATTGTGATACTCCGTCCGACCAACCATCGCTGCAAAGGGTTGTCAGACACGCTCAGCCTTCGACAATCAATGAAGGAAACGGAGGGAATCACTCACAGTGCATGGCATGCCCCATCTCATGGAACAGCGTCTCCACCTCGGCCCAGTTCAGCAGACTGGGCCCGCCCTTGACCGTCGGCCTTGAAAAGTCGCAAAGCAGCACGACCATCGGGATCTGATACCTGCCTTCGTCCGTCCACGTCGCCTCAACAGTAGGCACCTCGAGCGGCTCCACCTGCGCTGCATGCTCCCGCGCATCGAGCGCCTGCCCGCTCTCAAGCCGTCCATACACAAAGTCGCCTTCCACATCGTCCTTGTCCGTCCGCCGCGAACACCGCACCGTGTAATGCGCCGCGCTCGGCGGCTTGCCCGGCCGCGAGAACAAGTCCGCATAGATGGTACCCACGACGCGATCCGCACCCAACCCGTTGCTCTCCTCCACGACCTCCAACTTGTGCACGTCCGGGGACCACACCTCGCCTTCGCGGATGGGCGCGGCGCGGAGCCGGATGCCGTAGATGCGTGAGAAGAGGCGCGAGAGGCCTGCAAAGACGCTCCCGACGCTGAAGTAGGACGAGATGGGCAGGGGGGGCGCCGTCAAGACCTCCTGCCTCATGTACTGTTCCGCATAGAATTCCCGGTCCCATGCGTAGAAGGGCGGTCGCAGAGTGGAGCCGAGGTGTCGTTGCTTCACTCTTCTCAGCGCGTCCAATATGGACTCGGCACGAGGTTGGTGATGCCTTGCCAGAGTGGACAGGAACTCTGCGACGTGCTCTGGCCGTCTTGCCATCTTGTCCGCAAGAGTCATCTCGGCGTACGACGACTTTCCAGTCAAGTGCGCAAGCTCTGTTCGTGCCTTGAGCAACCTTTCGAGGGTCGAGACTTGCTCTCGACTCCCGCTATTGGCCGCCAAATACGCCGCCTTTCTCGCCCGTTCGTCAGGGGACAGTCGCGCCACTGCCTGCAGCTCCCAGCTGTCCGCGGGTACGACGAGCGTCATCTCGTTGTCATGGTTCTTGAATGTCCGGCACGCCTTGCGCAGCGCAATCACGACCGTTTGAGGTGTCCCGTCCAGCCAGTTGAGGGGAATCAGAGCGGGCTGGCGCATGTCCGCGCTGCCTGCAGACCCATTTCCGCCTTCGGAAAGGAAGGACCGGCCGAGAACGAGGATTTCGTCGGAGAGCTGGACGAAGCGACCGCGCGACTCGTCCGGAAGATGTATTCCTGAGCGCTCAAAGTCGCGCAGGAAGACGTTGGCGACGGCAAGCTCCTCGGAGGACATGCGTGCCTTGAGAGCGTCATCTTCGAGCACTTGGGATAGGCACGTGTAGAGACCTTGATGCGTATTGAGGACGTTCATGTACCCGCACAGGTACTCATACGCGTCGTTGGCCGCACGCACCCATTCAGGAGCCGGATGAGCGTTGCGCACGAGCTCGGCGCAGTCGATGACTGTGCAGAGCAGGTTGGAGAGCCGGTCGAGGTTGCGCACGACCTTGGCCATCTCCTCGGGTCCGTTGTGAGGCGCGTTGACGATGCGATGTACGAGGAGCTGTGCGCGTAGATGCGTCCTGCGCGCAACGTCCAGGAACCCATCTGGCGTAGAGAGCGAGGAGGAGAGGAACAGGCCCGCGGGTGCCAACGCTGTCGTTGGGCTCCTCTTCTTGGTCGAGATGGACACGCTGGGTATGTCGAACAGTGCTCTAAGCTCGCGTGCTTCAGCTTCGACGATGGCTGTGCTTGAGCGGAAGAGGGGCGGCGCTGCAAAGCGTCCAGATACGCGCGCGCCAGGACTGAGTGCCGACAGAGGCGGTGCTTGAGTTGGCCGTGGTGGGGGAGGTGGTGAAGTGGCGAGCGCATCTCCAGCGGGCCTATGGAGTGAGTCGGCATGGATCCTGCGCTCGTTCTGAGGCACCTCTGCTGACGAGGCATAGCGCCTATACGGCGGCCGATGGCCTGCACACGCCGCCGCCGCTACCTGTGAGCCCGAGGCAGCCCATGTCGATGAGGACGTCGAGGCAAAGGCATCGCCATGTCTTGCCGACGCGGAGAGCACGCCGAAAGCGCGGCTGCGAGAGGCCATCAGTCGAGAACGGACGAGGAGGACGTCAGCCTTGCCAATGTCTGGGCCGTCGCTGGCCTTGACGAGACCGAGGAGCTTGAGAGGGTGGTGGTGGTCAGCGTTAGGAAGATCAAGGGCCCTGTCAAGGTCACCTCGACCTCGTCGGCGACCTCCGCTTTTCTCGGCCACTCCGCATGCTTACGAAACGGCCAGGGTACAGCCGAGATAGTGGGAAAGATGGCCCTCCCCGCTAGCTACCATTCAATTCAACTGCTTCCCGTTCCAGTCCTGAACGGTAGAGAGATGGCCACGCTTAAGGGAGATGCGGTGGGATTGACACGACATGCTGCACGGACTTTTTGAGACTAGGTTTGGCAAAAGACGTAGCTAACTTGCATGTTTGTACGCCTAGAGCTTGCCGGCGTTGATGCCTTGCGCAGACAGCTTCTGCTTGAGCTTGTCCCGGACGCGGTCAAGGAACTCGAACGTACTGTCGGGCAAGGAGATTCGTCAGCACGAAGTCGGGCTGGTGCCAGAGTTACGGGAGCCACTCACAGGACATAGTGCTCCCTCTTCATGCCCTTGCCGTGGATCGCCAGTGCCAGATCCTTGGTCATTACGCCGTCTTGGTCAATGAGCTCCACACACGCCGACTCGAGCTCGCGAGCAAACGTCTGTAGCTCCTTGTTCTGGTCCAGCTTGCCACGGAACAACAGCGCGCGCGTCCACTGCATCAGAGTCCAAGAGCGGTCAGTACTTCCATCCCAAACAGCATGCGAGCGTCGAGAGACTCACAGCATAGATCGACGCGACTGAGTTGGTCGAGGTTTCCCTCCCCTTCTGGTGTTCGCGGTAGTGACGCGTCACCGTCCCGTGCGCCGCCTCCGACTCGAGGATGAGCCCGTCCGGCGTCAGCAGCTCCGAGGTCATCATGCCGAGCGAGCCAAAGCCTTGCGCGACAATGTCCGACTGGACATCACCGTCTGTCAAGCGTTTCAGAACCCTAGATAAGCACCCTAGCCAGCCGTGACGCGTCGCAGGACCACTCACCGTAGTTCTTGCACGCCCACACAAAGCCACCATCTCCCTTGATCGCTTGCGCGACCATGTCGTCGATCAGCCGGTGCTCGTACCACAGGCCCGCAGCCTCAAAGTCCTTCTTGTACTCCTTCTCGTAAATGGCTTGGAAGACGTCCTTGAACTTGCCATCGTACGCCTTGAGGATGGTGTTCTTGGTGCTTAGGTAGAGGGGCATCTTCTTCTCGAGCGCAATCTTGAACGACGCGTGCGCAAAGCCTGTAATTGACTCACTGTAGGGGGAGCAAGGTCAGCGAGCTGTCCTGACGTCAAGGAGAGAGTCAAGGCAGGGAGACATGCTCACGTGGTGTTGTACATGCCCATCGCGACACCACCGCCTTCAGGGAAGGTGAAGACGTCCCACGTCTGTGGCTTGGACCCGTCCTCGGGCGTGTAGGTCATGGTGAACTTGCCCTTGCCCGGTGCGACAAAGTTCTGGCAGCGGTATTGGTCACCGAACGCGTGTCGGCCGATGCAGATGGGCTTGGTCCAGCCGGGGACGGGGCGAGGGATCTTGTTGAGGACGATGGGCTCGCGGAAGACGGTGCCGCCGAGAATGTTACGAATGGTGCCGTTGGGAGAGAGCCACATCTTCTTGAGGTTGAACTCCTGGACGCGGGCCTCGTCTGGTGTGATGGTTGCGCACTTGGCGGCGACCTGGTACTTCTTGGTTGCCTCCGCGGCGTCTACGGTCACTTGATCATCAGTCTAGGATACGATTCAGATGCGGTGTGAGCTTTGTGCGCGTTCGGCAAGGGGCCTGTTGCACAAGCGTGACGTACAGCGTCGCGGTTCTCGATGGACAGGTCGTAGTACTTGAGGTCGATGTCGAGGAAGGGCAGAATGAGCTGGCGAGACAGATAGAGATCAAGGTGCGCATCAGCACACGATACAGTAAGCATACCGAGGCCAGCGAGCTCACCTCCTCCCTGATCTTCTTCCAGATGATGCGCTGTAAGGGTACCAGGCTTTGTGATTAGCCTACGTTGGACACTGACCCTCGAGCCGATTCAGACTCACCGTCATCTCGTCGCCGTCCATCTCGACGACGGGGTTCTTGACCTTGATCTTATGCGCGGCCATGGTGGAAGCGGCGCGGAGCGAGAAGCGCAGGGTAGTGGAAGCCGAGCTGGGTGCCAAGCTGAAGGCAGAGGCGGCCGGGTTGGTGATGGCTCTGGCGGCAAAGAGGGTTCGGGCCGAGGTCGAGAGCGCGGCGGGCATGATACCGCGGCGGAGGGCGAGGCGGATGAGGACGCCGTGGCCTTATATACTCGGGCTGGTGGTGGTGAGACGCTACGGCTGCTTGCTGGGAGGGAGCTGACGCTGATGCTGCTGCTGGTGATGGCGGACGACACCGAAGCGGCACGACAGAGACCAGGAAATGAAGCGAAGTGGAGAGATCGAAGGCAGGGCAACGAGAGGGCAGGGTCCTCTCCCCCACCCCACCCATCACCCAACAAGCCGTACCACCACTCTTTTTTTCTCGCAGTCTTCTTTCTTCTGCCCCCCTCGGCCACCCGGAAGCCGACGCGTCGCAGCGTCAGACAGCGCCCGCCTTGCCGAGAGCGCAGGTCGGCCCAAGTACAACAGCCAGTCTTGAGCTCGGCGAGGTCGGCGATGGGGAGGACGAGGATGCGGACAAGGAGGAGGAGGAGGAGGTTGCTCCGTCTCGAGCTCGAAGGGCATGACTTGCTGGAGGTCCAAGGGTCAGCTCGTCCATCAACTTGACCACCAGCATCCCCGTGGACGGCTTGGTGAGCATCCCACCGGTCATTGCCAGCTTGAGGAGGAGGCCTACGTGCTGACCCTCCTGGCCGACTCTCACACATTTCTCATACCCACACCGACTGAGGACGTAACCCGTGGGCGTCATGCTCCAGAGGCAGTCGCAGGTGGGCGATTCCATGGCCTCAAGGGCAGGAAGAGGCCTGCTTGGAATGAGTATGACTAGGCGTATAAGCACCAAGTCGCAAGCTGATCTGAAGCCTCTCTCCTACAGTCCATGGTGCCCTCGCTCTGATAGGACAGGCGCCGCCCTCGACCAAGCTCACACGCCGGCGCTTCAGGACCATGCAGTCCAGGTCCGGCTTTGACCTGACCAGCATGGGTCCCGAGTGGTGCAAGCTGGAACGTCCTGTATTACACCGCGGCGACGTTCTGGCGCCTGTGCGCCCGTCAACATCTCGACGTCAAGAGCCTGGCTCCTAGCAAGTCCAACAAGACGCCATTCGACAAGTGATCAACGAGCGCCATCCCCTCTCACCGCCATGACATCGGTCTGTCCTCAAGCTCGGTCTCCTTGGTCTTTGGTCAAGGATCAGCGCCTCTGTGGAGCGGCTGTGCAAGCGCGGACAAGGCTCAAGAGGCAAGAGTCAAGAGTCAAGACTCAAGACCCCACAATCGACGTTCACAAGGATAGAGCTCCGCTCAGACGACTGGCTCATCAACATCTTTGGCGGCAGTACGACGTCACATACTGACGCTGAAGCTGGACGGGGCAACCAGGTGGACAAGAGAAGTGCGCTCCGACATCAACACAAGGCCGATGGCCAGGAGGTGGTCTGCCAGAAGCCCAGCAGGCTCTGACAGCCTGCCGCTTTCTGGCCTCACGTCCAGCGATGCTCACACGGCACACCGGCTGGCCGCAAGCGCACAGCTCTACGCTGGCGCGGTCGTACACTGCACAGCCCACTCACAAAGTCACAAGGGCCAAGCGGCCAAGCCCACAAGATCACAAGTGCCAGACACTGGACTGCATCTGGCGACTGCTAGTCTGCTACCCTCTGACGCGGACATCCGCATACAATCCGCACGGGTGGCCCGCGCCAAAGGCACCAGTCGTCAGTGATCTGACCCTCGCAACCGCGAGTTGCAGGAGCAAGAGGTGGCCACTGGCCAGCGAGGGCGCAAACATAGATCGTGACGGCATCGGAAGACGGTCCATCTCGCTCGCAATCTCAGGTACGCACCCCAGGACCCAGGTCATCGCGCCTGCCGCCTTTGAGGCACGGTTGGAGGCTCATAGCTGTGCATGGTCGAACAGGAATGGCGACGAAGACAGTATAAAACCCATCACTGCCTCCCCTCTTTCCCTCCAACACAAAGCACGATCCTCGATCTCTCATACGAAGCCGTCAAGTATTGCAACATCATGAAGTTCACCGGCACCACTGCTGTTCTCGCGCTCGCGGCCTGCGTCGCTGCGGACCCTATTGCCCGCCCCACTGCGGCCCCTGCCCGCCGTCAGAGTGAGTCTTTCATTGATCCAGGGTCTGTGCTGAAGTACGAGCTCAACAGAGACCTGCCCTTGACAGGCGACTTCATTCCCCCGGACCTTGACAACCTTGGCCCGGCCCAGCTCAGCTCGCGTAAGTAGACATGCCAAGTCGACGCGTACTTCCGAGCCCTTGGTCTAACACGGGCCGTGCCGTGCTTCTACAGTCCTTTCCGGTGCGCTCTCGGGTCTCTCTGCCGCCTCGTCAGCTCTGGGCGAGCAGCAGTTCGAGTCGCAGAAGTCGGAAATCGAGTCCGCCTTCTCGGGCGCGTTCGACGCCCTCTCCTCGATCGGCCAGACGGGCAGCGAGATCGCCACGAGCGTCGCTTCCGAGATCTCGTCGGCCATCTCGTCGGTCTCGTCCGAGTTCTCGACGGACGCAAGCTCGTTCTCGACGGCCTTCTCGTCGCAGCTCTCGTCGCTGAGCTCGTTGAGCACGCTGACCTCGCTTACCAGCTTGCTGCCTACGACTACGTCGACCGGGAACACCGGTGCCGCTGCTTCGGGCCCGTCCTTCGCGCTCGACCTGCCCTTCTCGATCGCGTTCACGGGTGTGGCTGGCCTCCTCGCCGCCATCGCCATCCTCTGAGCGACGTCGAACCTCGTGGCTTGAGCTATGGACTCTTATATCCAACTTGTCCTTTGACCCATCTACGGAATAGCATTCTCTACCATCGCTGGCCCTTGCACCATAATGGCGCCGTCGAAATGAGGCGTGACGATCTCGTTCTCCCTCAGATCTGTGCGTCCCAGCACGCCTCTCCACCTGCCGAACGAGCTTCGTGCCGAATCGGCTTCCAACGTGCCGCTTCCCTTCCTTCACACCCTTCCACCACCATCAAAGGGTCGCAACTTGGCAGGAATTCGCTCACGATGAACGTGCTCGCGAGCTGCTCCGCGCTCGTCGTCGTCGCCGCCTCGCTCGTAGCCGCTGAGCCGGCCCCGCGAGGCACGCCAGCGCCTTTGATGCGCCGTCAAGGTGAGCTCCATCTGATATCGTCCAGGACGAGGGACACCCTTGCTCACGGCTTTGGCCCCGTCTTGCCATGCGCCTACAGCGCTGCCTGTCGACTTTGGCCAGTTCACCTCCTTCACGGACAACAAGCAGCTGAGCTCTTGTGAGTAGTCGTCCCCTTGCCGATCGAGTAGCGGTTGCGAAATCCATGACTTACCTCCATCCCTGCCCGCCCATGGACGTGCGCTTCTGGACGCAGACTACGCCCAAGCAACCTCGGCGCTGAGCGAGGCCGCCTCCGCAGGCCTACCCTCGTCCATCGTCCAATCGCAGCGCTCGTCCCTCGACTCCGTCTTCTCCTCGGCGTACGCCGCCATCTCGAAGAGCGGCACGGCCGGCGGCGGTGCTGGGCCCACCGCTACGTCGGGCGGTGGCAGCGGTGGGGGAAGCAGTGGTGCGAAGCCGGTGCATGGACGGCTGGACTTGCCCGTCTCGCTCGCGCTGACAGGCGCGGCGGGCATGCTGGCTGCCATCCTCGTGCTCTGAGGCGCATGGGCACTCGTAGATGTCGGCCCTTACGCTGGCCTACCCGAAGTTGGCCGGCCAGCAAAGGCGTATGGCTTTACTACTTGGACAATTCTGCTGTCTTTCGTTCTCCGTCCCTTTCTTGCACTCCTTTTGGACCAGCTTTGTGTACCCTTTACAATCCAGCTCGCCGGACGAGCGCGAATCGAAGTCCAGCAGGACTTCCGGCCTTCGTCGTCGCGTCTGCTCGCCGGTGGAGTGAAACAGTTGGCCGCCAAGCTGTTGAAGAGGGCATGCTTGCACTGAAAGGTCGATATACTCGAGCAGAGCATTGAGAGGGTGACTAGGGCGAGTGGACCGAGAGGCGAGCTCGCTGGCGAGAAGCCATTGAGGTCGCATAAGAGGGTAAGATACAGGTCGAAGCCGTCAAGCGAAGAGGGTCGCCTTGTGCGATGAGGACGGCGAGCGCATTGGCAGCAGGCGATGTCGAGGATCGTTGGCAGCTCGTGTGGCGATCACGGGCAACCGACTGTGGCTAGTCCTGGAGTGGCCGGCACCCAGAACAACGAGGCTGAACCGCGACCTGGAAAGGTGACACTTCATAAGCACTGTGGCACCGCTTACATCGTCCGAATCACTCACAGGCCGCCAGTTCCGCTCCCATCCTGGTCTTTCCGCGTGCTCAGAGGATGATGCACTTCTTCTGGCCCTGGTTCTGCCGCCGCCTCCTCCACCGCGGCTTGAACGCCTCCTTGAGCGCCGCATCGAAGACCTCACGGACGCCGCGGTTGTACTTGGAGCTGCACTCGACGTACCGCGCAGCTCCAATCTCGCGCGCGACCGCCGCGCCTTGCTCGGCGGAGATCGGTCGTGTGCCTTGTGCGGCTAGCATGGCAATCGAATGCGGGTCCTCGCGCAAGTCCGTCTTGGTCCCGACGAGAAGGATGGGCACGCCTTCGCAAAAGTGGTTGACCTCGGGGTACCACTTGTCTTGAACGTTCGCCAGGCTGACTGGATAGTCGATGGCGAAGCAGATGAGGAGGACGTCCGTCTCTGGATAGCTGAGCGGTCGGAGACGGTCGTATTCTTCCTGGCCAGCCGTGTCCCATAGCGCGAGCTCGACAATCTTGCCTTGATATTGGACCTTGGGCACCTTTTAGGGAGCACATGCAGAGGGGGAAGAAGCGTGAGCAGCTCTGAGCGCATAGCTGCGCGCTTCCAGACTCACATAGTTCTCGAAGACGGTGGGGACATAATCCTCAGGGAATCTTTGCTCGCTGTAAACGATGAGCAGGCAGGTCTTGCCGCAGCCACCATCGCCAACGACAACGAGCTAGGCCACAAGCAGAAGAGGACATACTCTTCAGCATGCGTCTGGTAGCTCCTCAGCTTGCCACCAACTCTGCTCACCTTCTTCTTTGCGTCGATATGTTGATAGTCAGCCATGATGATGAGCAAAAGGCCGGGAGCCGGCGCCGAGTTGCGAGAGGTATCCTTGATGCGCTGCCGCGGTACAACGTCGTACTGGAAGACACTTGATCTGTTTGCGAGCGTCCGTATGCCGTCGTCGAGGTTGTGGATGCCCCTCCTGAGCGTAGATGAGCGTCCGCTGTCAGAGTGTTGGTCTTCGCCGGAGGTGTTGTTGTTGGAGCTCGCGCCCGGCGCGTCCGCAACGCGTCCCCAACCTCCTCACGTGGGGACCTCCGCCGCGACAATAACATCGGCTTGCGCACAGCCCACCCCCCGATGTCATCTTTGGGACTGGCGATGACCTCGCCCTGTCAGAGCCTGGGTCGATGTCGAGGACGACCATCATCTCTGACCGACATTCTGTTCTGCGATACGACATGAGCCACGCTTACAGCTACGGACATCACGGCGCCGGCGGGCACGGGGGCGGCCCCGGTCAGGGCGGCTACGGGGGCCAGGGTCAAGGCGGTTATGGCGGTCAAGGTCAAGGCGGCTACGGCGGTGGTGGCGGAGGGTACGGTGGTCCTCCCGGCGGCGGTGCTCCCGGAGGAGGCGCGGGTGGCTATCCTCCTCCCCAGTCACACCGTCCTCAGGTGTACAACAAGCACACTGGACCTCCGTGAGTGGACTGCCTTGACGTCGATAGGCCTGCACATCGGAGCTGACCTTTACATGCCTCTGTCTGAATGGCCCGGGACAGGCCTGGCGCAAACCAGCAGCTCTGGGGCTGGTTCGTGGCTGTGGACCGTGACGGCAGTGGCAACATCTCGCCTGTCGAGCTGCAACAAGCGCTCGTGAATGGGGACTGGTCTCCCTTTGACGTGAGTGAGCTCTCGTCAGCATCCTTCTGGCCATAACTCTGACATTCCTTGCTTCTGCGCACAGCTGGACACCGTGAAGATGCTCAGTAAGTGCGACAGTGGCTCGCCGGGTCGATTATCATTAATAGACCTCCTTGCGTCTCTACAGTGGCCATCTTTGACGTCGATCGAAGTGGACACATCACCTTCCAGGAGTTCGAAGGTCTGTGGAAGTACGTCCAGGACTGGCAAGGCGTCTTCCGTCACTTTGACCAAGACCGCTCAGGCTCCATTGACCAAGGGGAGCTTCACAACGCCCTACGCAACTTTGGCTACAATCTCAACCCGCGCTTGCTCCAAATGCTCGTCGCCAAGTACAGTGAGTGCCTTTCCCTTCCCCTACCGAGGAATGTCTCCACATCCTTCACGCTGGATTCGCCATTGAGCGCTCCAACATCCCGCCTTGGCGCGCTCAACATCGACGTCGAAACATTGCAGTTAACCCCGACACTGCATCCGGCTCAGCAGGCAGTCTCCAGCCCGCTCCGGGCCGAGGCGGCGCTCCCGGCATCACCTTTGACGTGAGTAGAGTCAGTGCGGATTTGTTGTGAAGAACGTGTACTGACGACTGTCCAAACGCGCTGTCTCTCTCTCACCTTGCCACTTGCCATCAGCGGTAAGCTCACTTCAGAAGAGGGCTGTCACAAACACAGCCTCCTCATAAGCTAACCCGTCCAACTTCATCCACAGCTTTGTCCGGTGTTGCGTCACGCTCAAGACGCTCACGGAGTCGTTCCAGCGTTTCGACACCCAGCGCACGGGCTGGGCTCACATGTCGTATGACAGCTTCATGGTGCGTAACGCGTTGCCCTTGACGCGGGCGGTATGTGCCGATCTGTCAAGCTGACATATCTGCCTTGCCAATGCAGGAGACATGCCTAGCGGCGCCCTAAAGACGTTGTCCTCTGGGCTCACATGATATTTCTGATGCTCATGTCCTGCGCTCGCCTCGCGACAATACGCCAGACCAGCGGCGATTCCTTCAACGATGCCTCACTCGTTCCAGCCTTCCGCACTGCTCACTAGTATGCTCATTGACTGACCAACGGGCTCATATGGATTGCGCGTCGCGTAGAGCTATCAATACGGCATCGAGGGCGGTACGTTCGAGTTCTTTGACGGGACTGCCGCCTTCAGTAGTAGTAGTAGCCGCCACCTCCGCTGCTGCTGCCGTCGTCGCACTGAGCAAAGGTGCTCGACGACTGCGAGACGTGGTATACGGTGGCGCAGTAGACGCCGTTGCCCGTGTAGACGACGCGGTCCTGTGAACGGGTCAAAAGAAGTAAGTCACGGTCATTACAGGGAAACTAGGCCGCGTGGAGATACGTACGGGACCGGGCGAGACGTAGTTGCTCTTCGTCGAGTAGTACGGGCCGTTGTGCACGCTGCAAGGCAGAAAGAGCGTCAGACGGGGCTATGATCGACGACGAGGATGGTTTAATGCTCACAGAGGGAACTCGTAGTAGGGTCCAGAACCGCTGCACTCGAGGTTGATGTTCTCCTCAGGGTAGTCGTAGTACTGTGAATCATTGGGGATAGGTCAGCTCATATGCCCCCTTCTGAACAGACACCGGCCACGCACCTGATGAGGGTAGTTGTCAGGGTAGGTGCCCTTGGCCGCGTCGCTGACAGCGGCGTTGATGGCCGTCGAGATCTCGCTCGAGGTGTAGGTGCGCCCGCCACAGTTCGTAGACGATGGCACGCCCGTGGCGGCCAGGACGGCCGAGGCGAAGCTAGCGACGGCAATGAGGGAGGAGATGATCTGCATCTTGAAAGAGACTAGGGAGAGACTGGGTAGTGGAACGCTTGACTAGTCATCCGTCAGCATATTCAAAGCGTTCCTTTTGTAGGCTCCAGGATCTTCGCCACCCAGAGCCATCGCGGCGCGCTTCACCTTTGGGACCTAGCCACCGCAACGCTCCTGTTCAATGGGTAGCGCGAGTACGCTATTAGCCGGGGTCATGACTCGGTACGAGGTTGTGCAGACGAGGAAGAGGACGTACCTGAACGTGGACCGCGCCATCGTGTCCGACAGCTAGTCAGGCGGAAGTACCCTGTCCCTGGGGTCGCCGGCGGGTGGGAGGTGTCGGCCATCTGCTTGGAGCACGTTGTCGCGCGCTCATTCGGGCGCAAGGCCATGGACGAGTTCGAACTCGCAGATCTCAATGGTGTACGACTAGCGAGGTGCAAACCTCGTCCGCTTAGCCGGCGGGACGCGGCCGTGGCGCCGCGGAGGCGAATCGAGTCGCCCGCGTGTGGTGGCGAGATCTGAGCCTGACTGTCCCCAGAGGTTGAGCACACGGGCAAGTCCTTGCACAGATACCACTCGGGCGTTGCATTGAATGCCAGATGGAGGCCCTCAGCTCCGTTCGTCTGAACTCTGAGGTCGCGCCCCGGCCTCCCTGCGCCTTGGCCGAGCCGCCGGCTTGTTCGTCGTCGTGTATCGGTGATCCCGAGAGCACGGAACCCAGCCCTTGCCCACCGGTCAGAGGGGCTCCCTCGTCAAGGTCATGCTCTGCGTACACAGTCCAGGGGTCAGCGCGTGCTTGACAACGAGCGCTTCTAGAGCTCCAGAACGCATCGTATGGACACTCACATGTACCGGCATGGCATATGGTGGCCGTCGGGGAGATGAACGGGAGTTGAGCCCAGCCTTATTATGGACCAGTAGCGACCCGCTTTTGGAAAGTGCTTTCCAATCCCTAAGCCAACCCGTCGCCTTGGCATCGCCGGCGCCAGTTCTAGCAGCATCATCAGCATGACCATCATCATCCACACGGTCGACCTCAGCACCGCCTCTATCCTCGACATCAAGACAGGCGCCGCCCGGTGTCAAGCCATCTACGCCCTTTGAAGCATCGCGTCTACGCGCTGCGGCATCAAGTCTGCCCTTGCGTCGCCTCCAATTCGCGTGATCAATTCCAACGGAGGATACCACCACCAACACAGCCTCAGCACCCCTTGTCACTTCCCTTCGACATGCGCACTCAAGTCCAAAGAACATGCGCCGCCGCTGCGCTCCTGTTCGTTGTAGCCGCGCTCCAGGTGGCCGCCCAGCAAGCGGGTGACATCGCAACATCGACCGATGCATCGTGAGTCTCAACGCGTAGCGACATAGCCCGTTTCAGCCAGTCATGCTGAGTCCCCTATCTCAAACTTTGACAGAGGCAACCTCTACACAGCTACTGTCGCTGCGGATGGTACTGTGCCCGTATTGTGAGTCATGGCCTCGACGATGTCCGACTTGTGACAAGCTTAGGTCGTTGTCACAGCATCCCCTGACCAACCTCATCTCATACTTTCGTAATCCTCCTACAGCACTCCTGCCGACGTTCAACCTATTGGCGTGAGTAGTGCATAAGTCCGGAATTGGCAAGTCAATGATGCGATGGCTGACGACATCGTCGCTCCTACCTGCTACGATTCGACAGGCGGCCGGCGGCGGTGGCGGCGTACCCACAACGCACCCTACACTACAATCCATCTCAGGTTACAACCCGCCCAACTTCCCACCCATCCCGACCCCAGCACCCACGCCAGGCACCATCGTCTCGCCCGCGGACATACCCGGCTACACGCAGGCTGAGAACGGTCAGGGAACGGGCCAGGGTCAATCGGGCGCCGCGGCCGCATTCGTTCGACCGATGGGTGCCAGCTCACTGGCTGATAAGCTGCCCATCGCGCTCTCGGCAATGGCGGTGATGTTGGGCGGCGCCGTCGTCCTGCTATGATCCGCGGAGGACGCTTGTCGAGGGTGCGATGCCTCACCGGCATCGCAAACTCAACCTTGGACAGTCTGGACGGAAACCAAGCCCCGATGGACCCACCACTTTGCGTGTGGGATCAGCGAGGTTGGCGATACCTTTGGAGCAACGACGTGACTCAATCTTCTCTCCGAATGGGCTGCGACCAGGCTGCGAGGCAAGCTCATCCATGGCCAGTAGCGTACGCTCAAGGCTTGATGATTTGATCGCTGCAGTCGTCCCACGCATGGGCTTCAGGTCGATCCCTCTCATCTTCAAGCCCTTGCCCGTCCCTGCCCTGACGTGGTCCACACTTTCTTCTCGAGCCTCTCCGGCATGCTCATATCTGTCTCGCACGTCACAGTCCCCTTCTCGATGTTGTCTTCAGGAACAATACCTTCCATGATAGTACGTCCGAGGCAGGGGCCAGCTTCCAGCCGTATGGTACGCTCAGCGAGGTACCAGCCGCGACAGGGCTGAACAGTGTGTGTGCTGGCGTGGTGTGGATTCGAAGCTTGCTGAGCGAGCTCAGCGTAGAGAGTAGCATGGGTACAATGACCGGGACCAGGCCGAGCGGAGGACGCCTGAGTCGTCGGCCGGGGGCATAGAGGGTGAATCGTGCTGAATGGGAACCTCTTGCTGCCTTCCTCCGGCAGCGTTGCCCATGATCAGAAAACCAAGAGAGTCCAAAGTCTTGACGGGACTCCTTTACTTCTTGGCGTTGGCCTCCTCCTCCGCCTTCTGCAGATGGCGTCGCGACACGATGAGAGAGGGGAGACAGTGTCAGTAGACTGGTCGTGCGAAAGTGTGGAACGATTGAGACGGGAGATCAAGAAGGCCGCGGGTTGGCAGAGCTGCTTCGGAAAGGGACTGGCCGGTGCCCAGGCTGCCCGACACCAGGGGAAGTCAAGGCCGTCATGCCAGCTGGGCCACGCAGAACACTTGTCTGCGGAGCAAGCTCGCAGAGCTACCCTTAGACCCTCGTCTTCGATGCGTTTTGCCACCCCATCCGTGCAGCGCTGTCCTTCGAACTGGGCTTTGCTTCCCCTAGGACAGCAAGCGCCCACCACAAAGGATGTCCCCAGCCAGCCTGGGTGCAAGCCTACCGAGGCCGTACCCGCTTCCCGCCTGCATCTCCCGTGTTCTGGACGGTCTAAACTCACCTTGGCTGCACGAAGGGCACGAGCGCCCTCGGCACGGTGCTTGGCGCGGACGTCGCGGAGGGTGCGGAAGGCGTTCGCCTCCTTCTCCTCTGCGGTGATCGCCCGAGATGCCTCGACGACGGGGGCACGAGCGGGGAGAGGGAATGCAGCGGCGACGTTCCGGGTCGTCTCGGTGCTGGAAAGGTCGACCTTCTGCAAAGAGGGAAGGATTCGAACCGAATCATCAGCTCCCTGCACGTCTCGCACAGCCATCCGCAGGCAGAGGAATGTGATGCCCGCGCTCTGGATCCACTACTCACCTTGCCCTTCTTGCTGCGAGCAGGGATGACAACGATGCGTGCCCGGTATGCCTTGATCCGCTCCACGTTGAGCTTGAGGCTCTCCTCCGACTTGTTCCGCCGGCGGTGGTCAACGGGGATGCCAATCGCGCGAGCCTGCTTCTTGCCGAGGCCGGCCGCCTTGACCTCCTCGATGGTGAAGCCCTTGCCCTCGCGCAACTTGGTGTTGTACTTGAGCGTCGGGCATCGCACAGCGGGACGGAGCGCCTTGGTGGGCTTCAGGCCGAGCGAGGCCGCCTTGGCCGCGCGAGCATCGCGTCTGCGCTTCTTGGCTCCGGGCTGGTCAAACCAGACCTTGACCCGCCGCTGCCAATCCTTGCGGAAGTGGTTGTTGTGAAGGACGTTGTTGTGTCGGAAACCCATCTTCGAATTTTCGCCTCTCTACGCTGACGAGCTTGAGGGACTTGGTGAGATCGTCGGTCGGAAAGTAGAACGAGGACCTAGTTCGACGACGCCTTGGTGCTTGATGCTGGTCGTTGAACGGAAAGACGAGGTCCTAGCTTGAGGAGGACTTCGGGGTCGAGCAGCTCGTCGAGGACGGTGGTGAGGCCGGGAAGGTGGGTGATCAGAAGAGGGGAAGGAGGGGGTGGGAAAGAAGTGGAGAAGCCAAGTTTCCCACGCCCCTACGGCCCGACCTCGAGGACACCTCCACATTCGACACCATCCGACCTCGAGACCAACACCTCGCGCACGCGCACCAAGACAACAAGCGCGTCAAGACGTCGTCGTCTGGACGGTGTTGGACGCGAACACGCACTGCAAGCAGCCATGACCTCGGTGGTGTCTGCCATCGCCGACGCCGTACCCGCCGGCATCGCGGCCGTCAAGTCGTCGGTCGCGGGGGGCCCGTCCCGCAAAGCAGAGCGCTCGAGCATCTCGCTCACTGCGCCGACAGCGAACAACATTGGCCAGGTGCGTATCTTGTACTCAGGCGCGCTACACGGAGCCCCATGGAGACTGATCTGGGATGTCTGCCTCGCAGGTACGAAAGCTCAACAGCGTCCTCTTCCCGGTCCGGTACAGTGACAAGTGGTACAAGGACATTCTGAAGCCGGACAACCTCGAGCTCAGCAGAATCGGTATGTGTCTCGTTCTTAGCATGGTGGCAAGTTGCTGATGTGCGCGCATCATGCTATACAGGTCTATACAATGATATCCCCGTCGGCGTCCTAGCGGCGCGGTACGAACAAGCCCACCCCGCCCATGCTCCCGAGGTCGGCGGCGTGAACATCTACCTGATGATTCTCGGCGTCCTCGCGCCCTACCGACGGCGCGGCCTCGCTTCGGCGTTGCTCAAGCATCTGCTCGCCGTTGTCCGGCCGGGTGGAGAAACCCCTGAGATCGGCGGGGCGGACGTGGTCGTTCCGTTCCCTGGCGAGTCGAGCGCTCCTCAGCCGGCGAGCGAACTTCCGCCGCCGGCGACACCAACCTCGGCGCGCACACCCTCGTCCAGCTCAACATCAGCTTCGGACACCACCTCAAAGGACGGCAAGGCGAACGGAAGCAAGGGCGGTAAGGCGGCGCTCCCTGCCTCCTCTTCCACATCAAGTATCAGCAACTCGAGAGCGACGAGCCCACCACCCGCAAAGCGATTCCATTACCGCGTCCAAGCCATTTATCTCCACGTCCAAACGTCCAATGGCGAGGCGCGCGCCTTTTACGAGTCGCACGGCTTTGTGGTTGCGCGCGAGATCAAGGAGTACTACCGCAAGGGCGTCGAGCCGCAGTCGGCTTGGCTGCTCGAGCTGCGGGCGTGACTGCGCGACGGACGATACCGGGTTTAGACGGGCGATGAACTTCTCGAGCAACTCGAATACATGTACTTCTACTCAGCACGATGATGGCCTGTCGCTCGAGCGCAGCGCCAAGGGAGGAGGCCTGCCGTGAGTAGTCCAGCATGGCCGTCGGGAGCGAGGCAAGCGCCACGTCCTCGACCCGGCAAGGGGCTTCTTACTCACCAGGGCGAGAGATCCCACTTATGAACTCATGGCCTGAAACCGGGCTCGTTCCTGCTATCGGCTGAAGACTCTACAAGTATAGCTGACACGGCCCTTCAGTTTCGGCACGAGCGGCACCGGGCAGGGATACTCGTCAGGGTCAGAAAGGGGCCATGACCTTGGTGTGGTATGCTAGGTGGCGGCAAGTCGGGTTCCTTTATGCATAAGCGTGGGCGGTGTCGCTTAGCTTCGGGTCGTACACCCACAACAACGTCGACAACGACGACGTCCACCACCCTTGAGCACCCAACGCCCCCACCGCAACCCTGCGCCAGCGTACCTTCTCAGTGAGTCAGACGCGTGGACCCCTCTTGAAGCCAGTGCCGCGCGTACCGTTCGTTCGCCAGGCGGCGAGGTCGATCGTTTCAACCTCGCCTCCTCACGGACTCCCGTCCCTACTCACGACGTCCAGTCCTGTAGGCAAACTTTCATCATCAGCTGAACAGCTCTCTGAACGAGCGCTGAAGGCAAGGTCCTTACGCTGACGGCCCCTTGCCATCCATTGTACTCGTCCATCCCTTAGTTCACCCAGTTGGCCGAGCCGTCCGGATTGCTACAAGGGCAGGATGACATCAAGGTGGACCAAGATCATCACCATCGTGCTGGTGGGTTGCTCTTCTGTCCTCGCCAGCCCATCACCGATCCGGACGCCAGCACACGAGGCCTATCTGCACAGAAGGGACACGGCGTCGGTCGATGTGGGCGACCAAGGCACGTTTGTCGGTAATGTCGTTGGTGACCAAGTCCAATTCTACGGTATCCCCTTCGCACAACCCCCTCAACGCTTCCGGGCCGCCGAGGCTGTCGAGGCGTATAGCGGCAGGGCGTCTCGAGATGCGACCCAGACAGGCCATGTTTGTTGGCAGAACGCGTACGGGTACAAGCCGCCGGTGCTCGACGAGGATTGTCTCGTGTTGAACGTGTACAAACCTCTCACCGCGACCGCTTCGTCCAAGCTGCCAGTCATGCTCTGGGTGAGTATACAAGTCAGCTCTTGCTTGACAGGACTGAATCTGACCGCCTCATCTCGCGCATTCCCATGCTCATGTACAGATCCACGGAGGCGGTTGGCAGATTGGGTCCAGTATCCTGACCTCGAACAACGCCACCAACCTCGTCGACGCCGCCATTCTCTCCAACCAGCCCATCATTTTCGTCGCGATTCAATATAGGCTCGGCGCTTTCGGCTTCCTCGGCGGGCAAGAGGTGGCCAATGCTTCCAAGGCGGGAGACTTCGACTTGAACGTCGGCCTGTCGGATCAACGGCTCGCCCTCCAATGGGTTCAAAAATACATCTCGTACTTCGGAGGCGACCAGAAGCGCGTCACCGCCTTCGGGCAGTCGGCTGGCGCGGCCAGCGTCAGTGCCCAAATGATTGCAAATGGTGGCAAGCTCAACGGGCTCTTCACGGGCGCCATCATGCAAAGCGGTAGCGCTGCCAACTATCCCCGATTCTACCCAGACGCTCAGCGGCCACAACAGGTGTATTCGGACTTGTTGGACGCAAGCAACTGTACGAACCTCAGTTGCCTAGAAGCGCTGGACGCTGTCGACCTCAATACGGCACAGGGCAAGGTCATCAGCAAGTGGGTGTCGCCTTTCGTCCCGGTGATCGACCCGGTCTTCTACGCTTTGCCACCAAGTTTCGCATTTGCAGCCGGCGCGGTCGCGGACATCCCCTTCATCGCCGGAACAGTACTGGACGATGGCACCTTCATCAGGAGTGCCAGGAACGTTTCCAACTCGGACGACTTTGCCAGCTTCCTCTCGCTACAATTCGGCAACCGAACTGGGTTCGGCGTCGACCTGCTTGAGCAGTTATACCCAGCCGACCCGGCGCAAGGGTGCCCCTTCCGCACCGACCTGTTCGGCGTGCCTGCTTCGGACCCTCTTTACAGCGCCCAGTACAAGCGGACGGCTGCGGTCGTCAATGATCTCCTGTTCCTCAGTGCGAAGCGGATGCAACTGTACGGCACAGTTCTCAACACCAAGACAAAGAGCAAGGCCTGGAGCTACCTGTTCGCCCAACGAAGTGCCGGCAATGTGGCCGGCACAGGCATCACCCACGGCTCAGACGTAGCCTACGTCTTTGCGCGGCCGCCGACCTCCGCCACAGCTCCTCCAGACGACGGGGACGAGCTGCTTGCGGTGGCAAAGACATCAACGCAAGAGTCAATTGACATGTTCGCTCAACCGACGGACATCAACCTGACGTCGCAAATGATGGTCGCTTCCTGGCTCGCATTTGCCTACAATCGCGATCCCAATGTTGACGGCGTGCCCAACTGGCCAGCATACGATATGGACTCGATGGCGTCCATGCAGTGGCAAGGTTCGAACACGACGGTGATCAAGGACGACTTCCGCAAGCTTCAGACGGACGCCTTCTTGGCCAACCCGCTGACTTGGTGGATCTGAGTATCACTCTTCTTTCAAGAACGTCTCAAGGATCGCATACGAAGACCTATTCGACTTCAAGACTTTAATGCGCCCGTCTCGCTGGTCGAGCATGGTCAATACATGCCCTTCTGCTCTTTGCCGAAAAGAGCCAGCTCAGAGTGGGCTTCCTGCCTTGCCAACCAGAATAACGACATGAAGTAACTGTCACGACGGCGGTCGCCGGCAACGTGGACACGAAGCGAAGAGCTCCTCTGCTCGTTCTCAAGAACTAGGAGCCATGTCGTTGGTGGCAACTATTCCAACCCCCAACACCGAGGTCGCCGACGGAGGAACCGACGGCGCTGCGGACCTAAAACAAGCCGACGTACGTCGACATCACTCCGCCGCTGGCGTTGTGGCGACGACCAATGCTTCAGGCCTGCGAGATGGGATCATAAGTCTTTGGCCACAACTCCCAAAGGAGGATCCTGAGCATCGTGGAGGCCGCCATCGCCGAGGGCCCCAGGCATCAACCCCTTCATTGGTGGGTACTGGGGTCGGGTGGCAAGCCAGCCGTGGCCGCTCGCCATGAGGCCTCGTGATTCCCTCATTGTCCCATCCCCGAAGCCCAGCTCGGGAGCGCGAGCATCCGCTGGTCCGCTTACCAGCAACCAACCAATCGCCAACTATCCAAGACCCAGGGGATCAACGATAAAGCGTTTCGTCGCCATGTCGGGCGGATGCTCTGCGTGCGCGGGGGGCAGACCAGGTCCAATTCGAGTGCGTCATGCCGCCAAGGTGGCTCACCGGCTGGCCTAAGGCTCTCAAGCGCTCCAGAGGGCACACGCTCTGAGCTTGTTCGCCTCTCTAGTTCGGTTCGCCGGATATGGACAAGACAAAGACAACAGCAAGCGGAGGTCTGGCCTGCCTCAGGCAGGCAGACTGGCTGGCTGACGGAGCCATGATCGAGGTCAACTGGTGAGCTTGCTCGTTGTTGCCCTTGAGTGTCCACGAAGTGGCTAATGAGATGGACATCCTTTGTGGATCCCCGACGCCCTCGACGAAGGCCTTCCCTCAACATCTTATACAGTCCGAAAACGTGTGTGTCCTTCTCTGCTACCATCACCATCAGAACCTCACTCAAGCATACCAACAACAAGCACCTCGCACTCTCTCTCATTCTCGCAAGCACAAGCGGCTCGAATAGCTGGTCTATCCACAACAACGTCCTCCCAACCCGTCAAGTTTCATCTTCAACCTAGACCAGTCAGCATGATCGCAGCCGCCGCTTCCACCGCCGCCCGCCGCTCCTCCTCGTCGGCGTCGTCGGCAACCGCTGCGTTGGCCACCTTCCGGCGCAGTGTGCACACCTCCAATGTGGCAGCCGCCACGCCGTCCGCGCCCGCCGGTGGCGCCTCGTCGCCGCTTTCCAGCTCGGCCTCGTCCACCCTGGGCTCGCGGCGTGGGTCCAACGCGGCGGTCGACGCTGCGGCTGCCTCGTCCGCTTCGGACAAGTTCTTTGTCGAGGGGGATCGGATCTTCTCCAAGTCGCGGTACGTCTGTCTGCTCCCCTTCGTTGATGGGAAGCATGTGAAGCTGACAAGGGATCTTCTCTGCGCTTGATTGCTTCTTGACAGCCGCTACTCGAGCCCCATCTCGGCCGTCAAGTCCTTCCAGCCGCTCTCGAGCCAACAGCAATGAGCGCGCGATCCCTCAAGTCAAGAATCAGTGTCCAGCAGTCCTGTTCTCCTGACAAGTGCGGTCCTTTCGTTGCGTGTCTTTACCCAGAGCTCAGCTCCGCCGATCGGACCCGCCGCTAGGTCAAAGTTGAATGCAAACGCTTCACTTTGATCTCTGTACACTGCCTGCCTACTTGTCTGACTCGATCTCCAGACAGCCTGTGAACTGAAGTTGCACATCCCCTTTGGCATGAGCTTGAGAGCGGCCTGGTCGGCGAGGTCATGGGCCAGATCGAGGTGGCGTTTGCTTCGCTGCCATGGTCATGTTGGACGATTCCCGGCAGCCCTCCTCCCTTCATACACGGATGGGACGCGGTATTCTTGGACGAGGGCCTCGCCTTCCCCTTCAACGATCAACACAATGGTGGAACGGAAGTGTTGTCATTGCAGCGTATAGCACTAGGCTGGCCATTCTAAACCTTGGTCGCCCGGTAGAACGATGCGTACATGTTGACATTGTCCGTGGGCCGGCCCGTCTCGCGGATGTGGACGGGCTCGACCTGGAAGCCGGCCTTCTCGAATCGCTGGCTGTACCACGGCCGCTTGCCCGCCGAACGGTAGAAGACGACGCCGCCAGGCTTGATGACGCGGTAGAGCTCGACGACCTCGCGGTCGAGGTCGCTGATGCTCTTGTCCGAGTCCTTGCGCGCCGCCTTGACGTCGGGGAGCGGCTGCGTCTTGGGTCTGAGGAGTGGGAGACGCTGCGGTCAGATTCAATCCTGTCAAGCGAGAGGTGGGGTATGACTACTCACACAGGGTCAAACCAGTCCATATGGTCCATGAGGATGGCATGCGAAAGGCTGCCATCCTGCATGCCCCGCAGCACGTTCACAATCGAGTCGGTGTGTAGCCTGAACGCCTCAAGGGCTTGAGCCGCGTCCTTCTTGAGGCGTTGAAAAGCCTCCTTCTTGAGATAGAGTGGGCACGAGTCGTGCGTGTACTTGTGCTGCAGGCAGAGCTGGTAGTGATAGTTGTTGTTCTTGATCAGCGACCGGCTCGGGATGCTGTCGAGCGTGTCGATTGCAAACTGCTCGACGGAGACGCCCTCGTCCAGGAAGACGTTCATCTGGTTGATCGGGACACCGAGCGCATTCCAAAGGAAGGCAGGGTTGGAGAGGAAGAAGCGGATGATGTGCTTGTTGATGAGCGTGCTGCGAAGACGCGTGTCCCAGATCTTCTGTTGCTCCTCGACCGTGTCGGCGTTGCACATCCGGTCCACGTCCTTGCGGACGCCCGCAATGGCGAAAGCGTACTTGGCGAGCCGGAGAGCGTGGCCAGAGTAGCCGCGGAAGTAGAATGCCTTGTCGAACGAGGACGTGTTGAGGCGCCAGAACTGGTAGGCGTGGGACGACAGGTAGGGCGAAATCTTCTCGTCGAGGAGCTCGCGGAAGTTCTCGCACTTGCCGTCACCGAACATACGCCAAAAGTCCTCGTACTCGAGGGCGACAATCGAAGCGAGCTTGAGCTCGAGCAGGTGGCCTTGGCACGGGTTCATGTCGACGGCGTGAATGCGCTTGGGCTGAACCGCAGCGGCGTAGTGCAGAGCATTGTCGCCGGCCGAGGTGATGCAGAGGATCGAGTCTTCCGGGCCGAGGTTGATGTGCTCAATGTCGACGTAGGGGTCCTCCCAGGTGAAGCCGTAGATCCAGGTGCGGAACATGTCGGAGAACTGGTTGTCGACGAAGGGCAGGCGCCACTGACGCGATTGGTAGTGGAACGAGCTCTTGGGGAACGACGCGACCTGGTCGATGCGGAATGCCTTGTCAGAGCCCGTGTCGGACCAGACGCCATCGGAGCCACGGCGACGGAGACCCGTCGAATCGGCGCTTCGGATCGAGTGCGAGCTCGACGTGCCGTTGTCGGAACCCTTGCTGTCCTGGAGCATGTGCGCGAAGGAGATTTCGGGGAACGACGGCGGGCAGACGATGCGGTTACCAGCCTCGATCTCGAAGGCGGCCACGGCCGCGCTGGTGTCGCGCTGGCGCGAGCAACCGATCCAGATGTAGTAAGGACTGCATGAAGACGCGTCGAAGTCAGCAACGCCCTGTGACATTCTTTGTGAGCTTACTCACATTCGAACGATGAAGGGGAGGATGAAGTTGTTGCGGCCGTTGTAGCACTTGATTGTGCCAAACTTGTACTCGAGATAGTCTGCGAGGACAAGACGCGTCAGAATTGAAGGCTGATGATCTCTGACACGTGTCCTACTCACCACGGCGGGCCGGGTGAAGCTCGATGTGGTCGAGGGAGAACCACTGGCTCCAGAAGAGGCGGCTGAGCCAGCCGCATTGGCGGCTGGTGTCGCCACCGACGGCGGGGGCCTTGTCACGGGGCGTCGATGCGGCGGAGACGTAAAAGTCGACCACACCAAAGATGCCGGTATCCGGGTCGAGGAAGTCGTTGATTCGGTCGAGAATCGCGTAGAAGGGGGGCATCTGAGAGTGCACAGAAGTGTGAGCATGACCTTCCGACTCGTTTCAAGAAAGGCGTATCGGCTCACCATCGAGATGGAGTAGCTGCAAGTGAACAGGTCGACCTTGCGGTCCTCAGGCAAGCCAGGAAGGGTGAACTCCTGAGCGTCTTGGCACAGAATCTGGATGTTGGTGAGGCCGAGGGCGGCGAATCGCTCGCGAGCGACCTTGAGGAGAGGCTCGCAGAGGTCGATAAGATAGATCGCGGAGAGCTCCTCGAGAGGGAAGTACTTGGACATCTGCTCGATGTTCCAGCCTGCCATGTATTCGAGAGCGTCAGCCTGTCTGTGCCGGAGCACGGGCGCGTCAGGAGAGCTGTACTCACCCGTACCGCCGCCAAGGTCGACCCAGACGAGGGGCTTGCCGGGGTTGTTACGCTGCATTTCGCGGAGCTGGGCAGCGCACAGCCTGTGAGATACGCAGACCGCGTCAGCATGGGAAAGAGAGCACTCCTATGCGCGCGCGCACTCACTTGAGCATCGTCTTGCGGCCGCGCAAGAGACCGGTGCGCGTAGAGTCGTAGACATGCTGTTTGGCATAGAAACGCGTCAGAACCAGAGATCCTCTCGGACCAGCCACTCTTGCACCACTCACAGCCTGGTTCTGGTAGAAGCGGTCCAGGCGCTCCGACTGATTGGCGACCTTGCCGATGGGCTGGAGGAAGCAGTTCCACGCAAAGGTGACGGCGGTGCGGAAGGCCTTGTTCGTCTTGAACAGGACAAAGGTGACCAGGGAGAGAAGCAGGGCGGCGGTGAGCGGACGCAGCGCGGCGCCGAGGGTGGCCTCGGCGCTGTGCCAGTGGGCTTGCGTGCTGGCAAAGACGGCGGACATGGTGGTGGATGAGCGGCAGGTGCGCTATCTGTTGAGGAAGAGGGTGGAGTCCGGGCGAGCGCGAGGACGGGGATGGGAGAGACGGCAGGAACTCGCTCCGTTGAAGAGCCAGCACCGCTCAGCGTCTGGAACGGGCTTCCAACGGGGTGGAAGGCGAGGTCTTGATGCTGGTGGTCGATCAGGAGGACAGGGTACGGGACGGGGTGGGGCTGGACATGAGAAGCCCTGGCCCGCCTTCTTGTATGAAGAGCCCGAAGCGCATCAGGTGGGGGACCTCGCTCCTTCGAGCAGCTCAACACCGCCCCGCCCACGTCGGCATCACACGCGAATCGTCTCCCCTGGGCAGCCTGCTCGCGCGACCACCTGTAGCACGATTCCATGGCCTCCGTTCGCTCCCAGGGGAAGGCCAAAGCTGGCTGAGATCCAAGTGTTGGACTCGAGAACGTGCGCACAGGCGCTTGGGACATCGCCCTCTAATCCCAGGTTGTCCATCTCGCCAGCAGCGCCAGCGCCAGACGGCGGCGGCGGCGGCCGCGCACTCAGCAGCCAAAGGGCAAAGAAGCTCGGCGCGCCCCTGCGTATTCTCTCTGCCGAACAAGGGAAGAAGTAGGCAAGCTCGTCAGCTGCCTTGCTGCTGCAAGCGCTATCAAGGAGAACGTGGGCAGCGGCGGGGTCCTGCGGCCTGCCACAACGCGGCCGAGGCGCTCCCTCACTGCCAGGAGCTGCTGCCCCCTCGGCAAGGGTTCTGTTGCCCACACGACCAGCGCCTCGCTCCTGGCCTGCCAAAGACGCCGCCCAAGACGAGCACGTGCACCGGGCCGACGTACCGATGTCGAGGCGACTTCGCGCCGAGGTGGCCTTCCTTAACAGCCCCGAAGCTGAGCCTGTAGAACCGGTTGTTTGCGTAGAGCTGAACGCTCAACTAGAGGGCAAAGTGGCCAAGGCTCAAGGCGAGTAGCAGGCCAGTGAATGCATTGGAAGGTGAGAGATGCGATCAAGGTGCTTCATGGTGCGCATGGGAGGTCGAGGGGACGCCAACATCTGCCAGCCTTGACGTCGGTGGATCTGGACGAACGAGGTGGTCGCTAGGACGAGTAGGTGCACTCAGATGTTGAGCTTGGTTCGGCGCCAGTGTCTCCGGTGCTTGTTGTACTGGATCTTGCAGTCCGTCTTCATCCGGAACCAGTGAGGGATGGGCCTGCGAATAGGAGACAAAGTTGATCAGCTCCATGGTGTCGGAACGTCGTGAGCGAGTCGGATGGGAGGGCCGCAGAGGTGCTTTGCCTGTCGCAGCACAAGTGACGACGGAGGCACGCTGTCCGACGACGAGCGCGTCCGCGCAGCGTAATCGTGCTCGTCTTCGACAGGTCCTCGTCCTCCAGGCTTTCCAAGCCTTCCGAACGTTCCTTGACCTTGCCCAAGCATATTCTCGACATCCTGGCCAGCTCCAGGTAGCCACCGTCCAGTTGCGCCGGTCCGTCGCGGACTGTCCGAACGTTTTTGGCATCGATGTTCCTACGACCCCGCTGCGAGCCAAGGCCGTCCCCGCTTCGAACCCAACGTCGAATCCGCTTGGAACCGACGGTCTGTTGGACACGACTGCGCCAGGAGCATAGCCCTGCGCGCATGTCTCTGCCCTTGACGATCCTAGGACACCCTCCAGAGAGTCCGCGTCCCGACAAGCAAGCGGGCACCGGACCATGTTGGCCCGCATCGTCTCCCCTCCTACACAAACGCTTTCGCGCCTCCAGGACACCCTTGAACGCCAAAGTACTTACCGGTTCTGGCGAGAGGCCTTGGCCAGCTTGACCTGAGCACATCAAGGAGGAGAGCGTCAGTAATCCTTGGTCTGTCAATCCGATTTAGATAGATGAGCAGCTGCTCACCTTGGTGCGGAAGGTCTTTTGGGACGGCTGGAGAGGTTCAAAACGAGCGCGCACAAGTCAGCACGCGTAGCTCCAATCTCGAGCCCGAAGGGCTGGCTTCGGGACGCACCATTCTGCTTGCTGGATGCCGAGGTCAATGAGTACGATGGTGGATGTGCTGTAGATGGAAGTTGTGCCAGGATGAGTGAGTGTTGAACGAAGTGGAGGCGAGTCGCGATCGAGGGGTCCCAAATCTTCCCAGCATATCGATCGATCGCCTCCAGCCTCCACCTCGAATCGTGTCCTCCCTTCACCACCTCCCGCTGGCTTCTTCGACATTCACGTCCACCAGCTTCAGGGGTATCCACGCCGTCAAGCCAGTCCTCAAGATGCCTGCCCAAACCACAGTGTACGTCGCTGATGCGAACAATAGCTCAGATCGATGCCTGGATTCTGACATGGCCTCCTGCGTTCACAGTAAGGCGCCCGCTCGGTCCGACGTCCTCGTCCCCGAGACGCTCCTCAAGAAGCGCAAGACGGACGCCAAGGCCCGGGAGGCGCGGGCGCTGACTCTGGCTGAGAAGCGCAAGGTGAGTTTCCCTCCTCAACTTCGTCTTGGTGCTGGAAGGTCGTCGGCGCGATCAGAGGTTCCGGAGCTCGACCTGGGCGGGTTGGAACCTACACGCTCGTGTTCATGGCCGGAGGCCAGTACCACCTTGGGACCTTGGGATGGCCACACGCTACCGGTGCGCACACGCGCAAGATGCACAACACATCATCCAACTGCAGGGCTAGTCCGCAAGACGATGCTGCCGCAAAATTAACCATCTTTCGGGTCTGAGCGGTGCGCATCGCGGACGGGCGGCAATGGGCGTCCCAGAGGTCCTCAGCGGTTCGCGACCTTGGAGTGGCTGGCTTGCGTTGGACGCTATTCCGTTCCGCAGCGACTCATGTTGCGCAGCCCTCCAAGCTCCTCACGCCGACGACCTTCCCGTTTCCAATGTTGGAGATCTGGCAGACGCTAACCTTCGCCCGTTGCCCATTGTCCAGGCCACCAAGTCCAAGCGCCAGATCATCTTCAAGCGCGCGGAGCAGTACGTGAAGGAGTACCGGCAGCGGGAGCGTGAGGAGATCCGCCTCCGCCGGTTGGCCAAGTCCAAGGGCGAGTACTACGTCCCGGCCGAGCCCAAGGTTGTTTTCGTCATTCGCCTGCGCGGTATCTGCAACATTGCGCCCAAGCCTCGCAAGATCCTTCAACTTCTCCGCCTGCTCCAGATCAACAACGGCACCTTTGTCAAGGTCACCAAGGCGACCTCGGAGATGCTTCAATTGGTCGAGCCCTATGTCACTTACGGCGAGCCCAACCTCAAGTCCGTTCGCGAGCTCATCTACAAGCGTGGCTACGCCAAGGTGAACAAGCAGCGCATCCCTATTACCGACAACTCCATCATCGAGCAGGAGCTCGGCCAATACGGCATCATCTCCATCGAGGACCTCGTCCACGAGATTGCCACCGTCGGCCCTCACTTCAAGCAGGCCAACCAGTTCCTTGCACCCTTCCACCTCTCCTCACCCAACGGCGGTTTCCGTCAACGCAAGTTCAAGCACTTCATTGAGGGCGGCGACGTTGGCAAGCGGGACCAAGCGATCAACGCGCTCATCCGCAAGATGAACTAGATGCCCTCTTCATGAGACTCTACATGCCGACCTCTTGCTCTCCGGTGCGGCGATTCCGCCGGCTCTCCTCACACAGGCCCTTGACCTGTTCAGTGCACACAGCTTCATGGTCAATCCCATCTCCATTCTCAGCTCGAACCCGAGCAGGACGACAGTTTGCCACCGGCCGAGACTCCAGGAGGTTCTGGCGCCCTTGGCGTTGCAGTCCCTGCTCCCGAACGCTCCTGAAGCACCGTGACTCATTCTGCGTTCGCGCTGCGCTCCCGCCGTCACACAGCGCAGTCATCTGTAAGCTACAGCTGGGAAGTTGATGACTCCAGGAGGTTAAGCATGAACCACGGGAGTGCTTGGCCGGCGAGTGTGGTTAGAAAGCTCGTCGGCCGGGGTCCGGAGATAGAGTCATGGATGTGGAGGCGTGCGAAATTCGCTGTCTCCTTCAAAAGAGCGCCGACGCGGCTTCCACCACCTCGTCGACCTCCATCACTGCGTCCTTCTCATCGTCAAGGACACCTTCACCAAGACTGCAAGACCTTTGCGGAGCTCGGTGCAGACGACTCTGAAAGTATCTCGTATCGCAAGATTGTACTGACGACCTCGTCCGAAAGGAACTAGCCAAGATGGTGAGCTTCGAACGATGAATAGATGGGCTCCCAGACTGTCGCTGATGGCACTCGTACTTGCTCCTGTGTGTGCGTCTCTCTAGGGACGTCGCCCGGCTCGCTGCTACCGCTACTGTGAGTTCAAAATGCTGTCTTGGAGCCGCCGGTGCTGTGCGAAGGTGCGGTGGAGAGGCGGCCGAGGTCGGCGGATTGTTGGGCTGGACGAACAACTTGCCACCCAGCTCGAGGTGGACGACGGCATGGATTCTGGCTCTTAGCACCGAAGCGCAGCTTTGGGAGCGTAGCGCAATGGTGCTGGTCATGGCGCTTGTGACATCCTGTAGCCAAGGGCTTCAAGCGGCGGCGGCGGCGAGCTCCATGAGCGGACGGAAGATCCAGAGGGATACGTTCACTGACCCCCACCTTTCTCGACTCACAGGCAAGAACAAGCCGTTCCCCAAGTCGCGCTACAACCGTGGTGTGCCCGACCCCAAGATCCGTATCTACGATCTGGGTCGCAAGAGGGCCTCCGTTGACGAGTTCCCCTTCTGCGCACACATGGTGTGCGACGAGCACCAGCAGATCACTTCGGAGGCGCTCGAGGCTGCCCGTATCTGTGCCAACAAGTACATCACCAAGACTTCCGGCAAGGACTCCTTCCACCTTCGTGTCCGCGTGCACCCGTGAGTTGCGGTGCTTCCCAGTTCTCTGTTGTGAAGTTTGCTGACCCGTCTATGATCGATGTCCCTACAGCTTCCACGTGAATATACTCGCTCGCACACGTTCATGCACTGCAGTTGCTGACCCTGCCTCTTACTCATTCAGGTCATTCGCATCAACAAGATGCTTTCCTGCGCTGGAGCCGATCGACTCCAAACCGGTATGCGTGGTGCTTGGTGAGTTGCGTCCTGTGATGAAGTCTACGAGATTGAGTGCAGTTCTGACTCGCTTGCGCTCACAGGGGCAAGCCTTACGACACCGTCGCTCGTGTCGACATTGGCCAGATCCTCATGTCGGTGCGGTGCAAGGACTCGAACAAGGCAGTTGTGCTCGAGGCTCTCCGCCGTGCGCGTTACAAGTTCGCCGGTCGCCAAAAGCTCATCATCTCCAAGAAGTGGGGCTTCACCAACATGGACCGTGCCTCTTTCCAGGCCGCTCGTGGCGATGACCGTGTGCTCAAGGACGGTGCCTACGTGAGTAGTGATGTCTTTCCTCAGTTCCACGCAGACTCGTTCCCGCTGACTTCCACTTGTTCGTGACCACCAGCTTCAATACCGCAACACCCGCGGTCCGCTCCTCCAGAACCTCCAGTTGCAACAGCGCATCGCCAACCAGGCCTGAACACTCGGCGTTGTTCTGGGCTTGCCATCGCCCCATTCCCTGTTCCCCTGATCGCTGTACACCCTCTCCCCCTCCCTCTCCCATGCACTCCATGACCTCGTTGTCGTTGCAAGCTTACTGAGAGAAGCTGGTCGTGCTAGCGGGCTCCCAGACTCCCAGAGCTGTTCGATTACAACTCTTAGACGCTGTAGATCTGCTTTGTCAGAGCTGTTTACGCTCCAGCCCTCTCGGCCGTCGGTTGGGACGCGCCGGTGGAAAGAGAGCTCGCGCCGCCCGCCGCGGTGTTGTGCTGTCGATCTGAGGTCGACCGCACTTCATCTCCCCGAGACCGTCCTCCAATGATGACTGAACTCGTAAGTCGTCCATGTCGACGACTACCATCAACACCCAGCACTGCTCGATATAGGCCCCCGTCCCTTTCACCAAGCGCCTCAGGTGGCAGCGCAATGGCGATTGCAAACGGCAACATCGACGCAGGGCTGCCCTTGGATGCCAAGTGGGCCGCCGCCGGCCCGCACCCTTCCAACATGCATTCGACGTCGACGACACCGCGATTCCTCTCGACGGACAGCTCCAATGGCTCCTACTCGCCAGACGAGAATGACTCGGAGACGACGGCCCCGCCGAGTCTGACGACGGGATCTACGATGCCTTCCGAGGACAGCTTCGAGGAGAAGGACGCGGGCGTTAGTCACGCTCCCAAGGCGCCGCATCTTGGAGCCGGCGAGGATGCGGGCGATGATGGCAACCTCCTCAAGGTAGATTCCTTGGCCCCCACTGACTATAGGATCTCTTACTGAGGGCCTTCGCTGACGCGAGTCCCTTCTCTCCTTTAGCATTCCGAATTTGGTTGTGATGCCAACCCAGAGTATCGCTATACCTCCCAGCACATCGTTGGTCATCCTCTGCCAAAGCCAGACGAGGAGGAGCCGAGCTATGCGATCGTTCTCATGACCTACGTGAGCTACATCGTCCTCATTGCCATCGGCCATCTCCGCGACTACTTCGGCAAGAAGCTGTTCCCCAAGAGCTACAAGCATCTGATGCAGAGCAATGGCTATGCCGCGCTCAACTCGGACTTCGACTCCTTCTACACTCGCCGGCTCAAGATGCGGCTCGACGACTGCTTCTCAAGGCCTGTCACGGGTGTTTGCGGTCGCACTGTTATGTGCCTGGATCGTACTACGGACGACTACAATCAGACGTTCCGCCTTACCGGCACCAAGACACGCGCTCTCAACATTAGCGGTTACAACTATCTCGGCTTTGCACAGTCCCAAGGAGGCTGTGCTGACAACGTCGAGGAGGTGCTGAAGCGTTACGGTGTCAGCTCGTTCGGAAGCCGCCTGGGTTCGGGACATTTGGACCTTCAAAGCCAAACCGAGAAGCTCGTCGCGCGCTTCATGGGTACCGAAGACGCGATGGTCGTCAGCATGGGCTTTGCTACCAACAGCACGAGCATCCCGGCTATCGCGAGCCCAGGGACGCTCATCATCTCGGACGAGTACAATCACTCGTCCATTCGGTTCGGCGCGCGATTGAGTCGCGCTCACATTCGCCAGTACAAGCACAACAACATGAAGCAGCTTGAGTCCCTTCTACGCGAGTGCATCAGTCAAGGCATGCCTCGCACCCATCGGCCCTGGAAGAAGATTCTCGTCATCGTCGAAGGCTTGTACTCGATGGAGGGAACGTTTATCAACCTGCCAGAGATCATGCGGCTGAAGAGGAAATACAAGGTGAGTCGCACCTAGCTTGCCTTATTCACGCCGTGCTTTCAACGCTCACCGGTACTCTGTCCATTCACAGTTCTACCTGTACATTGACGAGGCTCATTCCGTGGGCGCAATTGGCCCTCGCGGACGCGGCGTGTGCGACTACTTCGGCGTTGACCCACGCAAGGTTGACATTTTGATGGGCACCTTCACCAAGTCATTCGGCGCGGCCGGCGGCTACATTGCGGGCAACAAGAGCGTGATCGATCGCATTCGGCTGCTCAACCACTCCAACGTCTACGGCGAGACGTTGTCGCCACCTGTGCTCACCCAGATCGTCACCTCGATGGCATCGATCATGGGTGTCGGCAACAACCCTGAAGAGGCGGCCCTCCTTCCGGACTGGATCGACCTACCAAGGCCACTCGCTGATGGTTCAGAAGGTCTTGAGCGTCTGAGGCGGCTGGCCTTCAACTCTAGATATCTCAGCACGGGATTGCGCAAGCTAGGATTCATCGTGTTCGGACACCGCGACTCGCCTATCGGTGAGTCGACTCCTCTACCTTACCTCTGCGAGCCCTAGTGCTGATGAGCATCCTCTTTGCAGTTCCATTGCTGATCTACCTCCCCGGCAAGATGGGCTCCTTCTCTCGAATGATGCTGGATCGCAGCTTGTCACTACCTCCCGACGAGCGGCTTGTCAGGGAGGAGAAGGACCTCTCCGAACAAGAGCGTTCAGCATTAGAAGATCCTGCATCGCCATGGTCCCTCTCCGGTCGCGCTCGCCCACCCATCGTCGTCGTCGTGGTCGCATACCCCGCCACACCGCTCATCTCGTCCCGCGTACGCTTCTGTGTGAGCGCGGCGCACACCAAGCGGGACATCGACGACGTGCTTGTCGCCTGTGACGAGGTCGGCACACTATTGGACCTCAAGTACCAGAACGGCGGGCCTGGCGGTCGATGGACGATTGACCAAGTTCTGGCGCGCTCCACTGAGCTCGTAGCTTGGGACGGCAAGACTCCGATTTGAGCACATCGACTAGGCGTTGGAGGCGACTGGCCATGACCATCGCCACTTATACAGAAAGCGGCCACGGGCAACGCTTTGCCTGCGTCGGCTCGCCACTCTAGATGCTCGCGCCTCCACGACGTCGCCTTATATGGACTCAGTCGTACATGGCATTCTTTCCATTCTTCCTGTGCATGATGGGCACCTTGATGTTTTAGTCCTACCCAGACTCCTGGCTCTTTCTATTGCACGTCCTTAGACGCTCTCCCGTCGTGATACTCGCCACCTCGGCCTGTTCAGCTCTCATCATTTCAGCACCTTCCCGAGATGCATACCACGCATGTTATGATCATCCATCGCTGGCCGGAGGAGTTGCAGGGAGAGCTGCGTTGCGTGTTGTTGGTATGGTACAGGGCAAGAAGCTGACGGCCGGTCCTCGCATGACAAACGTCGACAAGTGCGTCTTGAAGGGAGCGAGCGGTATCGGTCCTCGCCGACGAAGATCAGCGCCGAATGCCTTGCCCACGAGGGGCGCCTCGGCCTCGTCTGTTTTGAGCTGTAACACGGAAAGAATGAGAGTCAGCGACAGTCGATTGCTTGGGGTTTTGAAGGAGGAAGGACAGTTGCAAGCTTACCCCTCATGATGGTTGCGCGTCCACGAGCACTGCCGATACCTCTGCCCTTCATCGCATTAGGACCGACGCGCTTGAACATGGGCGCTTGTTGGAGCATGTCCGGCACAATGATGAACCTGCGAATGGATGACCTCGCGGCGTGGGTAAGAGCATGCCACGCCTAGCCTGGTGGATGAATCGCGTACGTACCGGATCATGGTGCCGCGGATGTACACGCTGTCGAGCTGAGACTGCTTGCCATCGCGCGCGGTCATCTGGACCTCCTTCATCGACACATTCAAGTTGTCCTCGGCTGGTCAAGGCCAACGAGGCAAAGGCAGGTTCAAGGAGATAGACAGTCAGCTCACGAAGACAGCACGAGTCGGCGCCAAGCGCTGGCCATAATGTCCAAGCCATTGTGAATGCTCACCATCAAAGAGCTTGCCCCTGTACGTCTCGCCGCCCTTGAGCTCGACGGTGATGATGTGCCCCAGGGCCTCGTGCAACAGCTTGACGGGAATGCCAATCGACATGGCGGCAGCGTCGTTAGCGTCGGCAAGATCAAGGGACTCTGAGCGTCGACGGCCTGGATGGTTGCTCCGGCGTCCTCTGCTTGCGTCTTGCTCGCTGCTTGCGCGTCGTCCGTAAGATGCCCTTTGCGCTGCTGCCGGTTGTCCGTCGTGCTCGTACGATGCTGCTCGTCGTAGGTCTTCTCGTCCTCGACGTCGGGGAACGGCTGGAGCGTCGAGCGAGGGTCGCTGAGGCATACACGACCGGCCCGGTCTTGCCGGTGAGCTCGCCCCGACTCGCGGCTTGCGCACAGGCACTCTGGGTCCACATCAACCTCGTCGAGCTCGCCGCGCGTACACATCTTCCTGACCTCGACGTCGACCACACAGCGGACCTCGAAGAGCTCGCAAGGCCGGCGCAACACTCAGAACTGGTATAGGTAGCCCTTGCGTACAGCCCAGATCAGCCGCCATGTCCCGCTCGTACGACCGCGGTGAGTGCTGGTGCTGCGGACACGAACTCAGCAGGGATGCGTTGTACTGACCTACTCCCCCTCCGCCGTGCGCGCGCTACTCAGCCCTCACCGTCTTCTCTCCTGATGGTGAGTAGTGTCCGCAGGTCTGCGCGAGGCCCACGCTGAATTCTGACCTCATCACTGACCCGGACACGTCCCTACCCAGGTCACCTGTAAGCAGTTGGAAAGGAAATCAAAGGTGGCACGAACATAGAACTGACTTTCCATGCGTGCTTCTCGCTGTACTTGTTTCCCACAGCTTCCAGGTGCGTGCCAGTTTCAAGCATGTCGCGCAGCGCTCCTCAGAGCTCCGTGTCCTGACATACTCTTGAACCTCCTCTAGGTCGACTATGCCCAAGAAGCCGTGCGCAAAGGTACCTGCGCTGTAGCCGTCAAGGGCGCCGACGTCGTCATTCTCGGCGTGGAGAAGAAGTCAGTCCTCCAGCTCCAAGATCCGCGCACGATTCGCAAGACGGCCATGCTGGACGACCACATCTGTCTCGCGTTCGCCGGGCTCAATGCCGACGCGCGTGTGCTGATTGACAAGGCGCGAGTCGAGTGCCAGACGCACAGGCTCACCATGGAGGATGCGATCACGGTCGAGAACATCACAAGGCACATCGGTGGCATTCAGCAAGTGAGTACAGGCAAAGGAGTTGTCATTGGGCAGCATCGGCCTAGGACTCGGATTTGACCATCTCTGTGTGCATCTTTGCAGCGTTACACACAGTCCGGTGGTGTACGCCCTTTCGGTATCTCTACGCTCATCGTTGGCTTTGATGCCAATGACCCCAAGCCCAAGCTGTATCAGACTGAGCCCTCAGGCATTTACACGGCCTGGAAGGTGAGTCTGCCTTCTCTGATGATAGAGGGCTTTAGCACTGAAGTCATCGTGCTCCAATCAGGCCACGGCGATTGGCAGATCGTCCAAGACGGTGCGCGAGTTCCTGGTGAAGAACTACAAGGACACGATGACGAAGGAGCAAACTGTCAAGCTCACCATCAAGAGCTTGTTGGAGGTCGTTCAGACAGGTGCAAAGAGTATGTTGCGGAAAGCTTCGTAGGCTACGATGTGAGCATCACTGACCATGTGTTGACGCTTACAGACATCGAGATCGCGTTGATGGAGGGCCACGGCAAGGTCCGAGTGAGTATCTGTTGATTGAAGTTCACGCTGTGCTCACAGTGTTTGGCTAACAACACTTGTTCACAGAACCTCGAGCTTTCAGAGATCGAGGCGATCGTCAAAGAGATCGAGACGGAGAAGGAGGCCGAGGCCGAGCGCAGACGGAATCGTATCGCTCTCACGGCCGGTGCCGAGGCGAGCATGTCCGGCCTTGCTGGACCTGGCGCGGGCTCGTCATGATCGTTCCCCTCTGCTTTTTCCATGCGTGGAAAAGCTGAATTCACTGTGCATTCCCTGACGATACTGGTTGATGCACAGAGCAGATGACGTTTCAAAGGCTGATGAGTCGATGGTAGTACATGGCTCCTGGCTCCGAGGCGCGGCAGAGACTTGCTCACAACGATCTATATACAGTCGCTTGCAGACAAGGGATCGTTCATTGGGCCTCGTCAACGGCGGCGATGAGACGCTCCAAGCTGCGGTATCCTCGTTCGACATGCTCAGCTGGGACCGAGTCGTGGCGCTCGTGCATGGAGTCGGCAAAGACCTCGACGCTCCAAGGACCGCGGTAGCCGATCGCCTTGACGGTTCGCACAAAGTCGAGGATGGGCAGGAAGGCCCCGCGCTCGACCTCGAGCGGGAAGAGGCGGTGCGAGCGAGACCAAATCATCCTTGACGGGCGTGGCTCGTCCTCGTTGGGCGAGGGCCGGAGCGGTCGAGGCATGCGCTGCGCATCGGCAATCTGCAAGAAGAAGATCTTGTCCGCCTCGAGCTCGGCGCTCATGGCGCGGATCGACTCCCGCAGGGCCTCGTGCGCGCGGGCCTCGGGCTGGGCGATGCCTGTGGGCGAGCAGGGGTCTGCCCACTCGCGAGCGACCGTGTTGAAGGAGTCGAGGACGATGCCGACTTGTGGGTGGGAGGCGGCGCGGACGACGGCCCAGGCGGTGCGCCAGACGTCGACGTGGGTGCCCCAACTGAGGGCCTCGTAGCCAATCTTGATCGATTGGCGGGCTGGGATGCGTCTGCTTGTAAAGGATGGCGAGGACGGCTGTCGATACGCTCCGAGTGGAACCGCTGATGTTTGCGCAGGACCGGTTGGCTCGGCCTGCGTTGCCACTTGGGCACCGTAGCTTGCACCGCCCACGGAGAAGGACGAGCCGCGCGAGATGGGCGGGCTGAGTGGCGCGGTGAGACGAGGGTGCCGGAACGAGCTCGTAAGCGATGGGTCTCCGTCTGCCACGGCCCGCGTCATCATCTCGATGGGATCGACCATGCCACGCTTGCGCCAGGACATGATGGCCTCAAGAGGCGACCATGCCTGCGCCCGCTCCGCCAGCTCGGCCAAGTCGGCTCCGGCACGCTCGCTGTACACGCCAGCATCGACGAGCCGTTCCGCAGGCTGGCAGTTGGAGCAGATGAACATCATGTCCGTTCCGAGGGCATGCATGACCTCGAACCGGCTGACTGCACGACGACGGGCCTCGACCCGGTCGTCTTCGTTTGCCCAGCCTTCAAAGTCGCGAAGCGGTTGAAGCGAGGCCACTTGGAGACCGAGCGACTTGCACAGATGGCCTAGATAGGTCGCGGCCGCCACCTCGCGGTGGAGCTCAGCGGCCGTGCATCGACCAAAGGCGTTGTAGGTCACCACTGTCTCGTCCTCGGCGAAGGAACGCTCGGGCGAGAGAGGCGGAGTGACGACGTGGGCTCGATCGTAGAATTTGGTGAACTCTTCGCTCTGAACAAAGGCGGTGAGGTCGTCTTGGAAGAGTTCGACGAAGTGGAAGCCTGTCAAGCAAAGGTTGTCTTCAGCGCCAGTCACTGACTTCATGACCAACGATACCCACCTTTGCGAGCGGTGAGTTCCAGCTTGCGTACAAGGGAGTGCCCACCGAGCGTGCTCGACCCTGCTGAGAGTGAGAACAAGCAGAGTGGCGGCTGATCGGTTGCGGTAGTGCTCATGTTGATACTGGCTCGGACTGGACGTTGCCTTGTCTGAAGGACAGCTCTTGAAGCTGGCAGAGGAAATCGATGACCGCTTGACGATGAGCAGGCAGGAGGGAGCGACGTCCAAGCAAGGATCCATGATCCGCGGCGGGCGCAGTCGAGGTTCTTATCGAAAAAGTGACCGGCACCGCTGAAGCTGAATAGTCGGGGGTACATTCTGTTGCCGGCCCATCACTGCTTGCTAGCCGTTAGACGCGCGTCTCCTGGATCTCGGAAGGGAAGCCTCAAGCCAGGCAGGCGCGGGAATCACTGACGACGCCGAGCCTTGCAGGAGGGCCAATCTGCGTAGAGGACAAGGACCCAGTGAGTCGGAAGCGTGCGCTCGTCGGCTCGGACATCGGACGCACCCCTTCGCCTACGCGGCTAGACAGCTTCGCTGGCGGCACCGACTGCCTAGTCCCGGAGCTTCTCTGTCGACGTCGTCCTGGACGGCGCCCACCGACCCTCTGATGGGCAAGTCGACGACTGAAGAGAGGCGAGGCCATTTTTCCGCGTGGGCTTGTCGGATACGGTTCGTATTTCCCATGTCGTGGCGCTAGATGCAGCGGACATAGGCGTCCTTGCCATTCGAACTCGACCCGGCGTCCTGCGTTCCCACGTCCCGACGGAATGCTCACGAGCGTCTCGCGCCCACTGGGCCAATCGGCTTGGGCGAGATCCCGCCTTGAAGTCGGTCTGGACCACCGCGTTTCGATCCAGGAATGGTCGCTGTGTGGTGGGATAAAGACGAGCGGGCGGGTAGGCTTCCGATCCTCCCTTTCGGTGCCAGCTGGATCGTGCCGAGGCAAGGTAGCGCGGGCTTGCAATGTCGTGGACGCTCTTGGTCGCCGTCGTAGTTTGCCAGGCTGCCGTAATCCGTAAGAGAACCGAAGACGTGGCCGCGCTTCGCACCATCGACGTCGGCCCGCCGTGAGCCAGTCCCAGGGTCCGTCATCCGCGACGCTAACGTCGACTTGGCTTTGCAACGATTGGACGGAAGTCCAATGTCGTGGCGCCACAACCGTAGCCGTTGCTGGGCCTCACAGCCTCACCGCTCGGCCCTTCCTCGCCGACGAGCTGGCCGCCGAGGGTGCAATGCTTCCGTCCTTCTCCTGGCCGACGCGCGGCGAGAGACGTCGAAGCTCTTGATGTATACGACCGGCCATGTAAACGTCGTACGTGCCGGGCACGACATCCCAAGGTTCCCCATCCAGAACGCCGTCGTTCGGGCGGAGCTAGACCGTGGCTGGCGGCTGCATAAGCTTTAAACTAGAGCGCCATCGTCGCCATCCTTCTACGTTTATTGTTGACCTCGGCTCGTCGGGCGTCGGGTGCAAAGTGGGTCGATCCATGTTTCGAAAAATCACGACCTCGGCCCATTGCACCTCCGCCGCGGGCACTCGTGCATCGTGCGGGCTTATGCTTCGTTGTTCGCAAGTCGGCCAAAAGGGGGTTCGGGCATGTCTTGACTGTCTCGGTGTCTTGGGCGCCGAGGTCGACCGCGTCCAGAAAGCCTTGCCTCAGATGGCGAAGCGCTAAGCAGCGATGGACCACCTTATGGTGGTGGTAGTTAGACAATGGCGAGGTGGGACAAAGACGATGTCCGATTGAAGGAAGGTCAGAAACGAACCAGCTCGACGCAGGAACGAGCTGTGGAAAGGGGACACACAGGACAACTTTGGCAGATGGCGAACGAAGTCGACAGCTTGCGCTTCAGTAGACCTATAGATGATGATTGTTATCAGCAACAATCCTCTGGGCACCATTCCATAGACGGGACTCACTTCAAGCACGTAGCGCTCCTCCTCCTTGAGCAGCTCCATCTTCTCCTCCGCCTGCGCCTTCGACAGACCCTTGCGCTGCAGAGCACCCACAAGCTCGGCGTGGATGTCCGGCACCGGCCACGTCGGTCCGCAGAGGTAGAAGAAGCCCTTCTTGGCCTCCTCGACCGAACCGAGCAAGGCCTCATCCAGCACAATGGCCGCCTGACCCCCCGCCGCCCCGAGCCGATCGAGCTCAGGAGCAAGGTAGCTGGCAAGCAGCTGGCTGTCCTGTCGGATCTTGTCCTGGATGTACACCTTTTGGCGCTGGTCTCGCGAGAATGCCAGACCCATCTTGGTCAGCACGCCGTCGTGCAGGTACGCCTCGAGCTCTTCGCCGTACAGGTACTCGGACGCGCGGTAGCGCGAGCCAAAGTAGTAGACGAGCGGGCCGACGTCCTCGCCCTGCTCGCGCTGGAGCGCGCGGGCTTGGAGGAAGGCGCGGAACGGAGCCGCACCCGTACCGAGACCGGCCATGATGATCGGCTGCGAGGCCAGCGGCGGCAGCTTCATCACACTCGGCTTGAGCGAGACGGTGACAAGTGCGCCCGGACGCAGGTTGGCGAGGTACCGAGTGCACTGACCGTAGCGAGGCGAGCCCGACGGCGTGGTCCAGTCGACCGTGACGATGAGCAGGTGCACGCTATCGCCCACCGCAGCCTGGGCGCTGGCAATCGAGTAGTGCCGCGGCTTGATCGACTCCACCTCGAGAAGAAGGCGGTCGAGTGGCAGGCGCGCCGAAGGGAACATGCGCAGCACGTCGGCGTACGTGACCGTCTCGATCTCCGACAGCTTTTTGAACGTGCTCGAGCCTTCAGCAGACGAGATGAAGCGCAGCCAACGAGCCTCGTCCTTGTTCTTCGCCAGCTTGGACAGCTCTTCGTAGAAGCGCTTCGGCGGCTTGCCAAAGATGTCCAGGCGCTGCTGGAGCAGCTGGAACACCGTCAAGGACTCGTACTTCGTCGGGTCGGTGAGCGATGGCACGCTGACGATCTCGTCGGCATCGTAGCCGCTCTCGTTGATAAAGTGCTGGACCTCATCGGCATCGTTCCAGCCGTGGACACCGAGCGCCTCGCCAACCTCGTACTTGAGGTCGGTGCCCGCCGTGCTGAGCTCCATGTGGAACACGTTGCGGTCGTAGTCGACAGGCGTGAGCCGGCGGTTCTCCGTCACCTTGACCACCCAGTTCTTCTCGGGCAGGTCGGGACGAAGGGCGCCCGTCTCAAGGCCGTACGCCTCTGGAAACATGGCTTGCCAAGCTGGCAGCGCCCACGTGGCTCTGGCGGGCACATTCTCAACCTTGACGGCCTCTGCATCCCTGTTCGGGCCAAAGCCGGTGAAGCGGAGCTGGCGCAGGCGGGGAGCAAGCGCAGCCTGAGCCTCACGCTCGGCCTCCGTAGCTGGCTCGGCCTTGGCCCATGCCGCGTCCGAGTATCCGCACAGCTTGATGGAACGCTCCACAAGAGGAATGAGTCCATCGAGACCGGCATCACCGAGTGGCGCTGCACCGAGGATGCGGCGCAAGAATGCCACGAGGGCAGTGCCACTGGTGCCAAGGTGGAGACGAAGGAACGCAGCAAGCAGGACCACGCTGGCGACCTCGGGCAGCGTCTGTGCCTTGGCCTTGGCCGCGCCTCCGCCGAGCTCGCCGAGCTTCTCAGCGATAGTGGCCGCATCAAGAAGGTACACGCGAGCCTTGCGGCCAGTAAGCATGCGGCGGTCCTCGACGCGCAACTTGGCCTCGAACTCAGCTGGCGTCCAGCCGGGCGTGTTGACGAGGACAACGCCTCCGGGGCGAAGAGTCGAGAAGATGTCGTAAGCCTTGAGAGTAACGTCAGGCTCGGACACGACCAGGACGCTTGACTGAGCATCCTCGGCAGCCAGCTGCAATGGCACATCTGCTCCTGCTCCTGGGCTCGAGAAGAGCACGTCAGAACGTACAACACCGCCAGCGGCTGCGAAGCTGTCGTAGCGCTGGAGGAGGCGAGCCTCAATGTTGGTGAAGGAGCCGCGCTCGCGGAATGTGCGAGCGACAAGCGGACCTAGGTACGCCGTAGCCGATGAGCTAGGGTCCGTGTCGATGAAGGTGGCGAGCTTGCCGCCCTTGATGGCGGTCACCACATCGACGGACTGAGAGGCTGACTGGGCGACTTGGTCAGCCGAGAGAGGGCCCGAATTGGCCGAGCTGCCCGACAGCTGACGGAGGATGGCAGCCCAAGCACCGCTGCCAAGCTGAGTCGAAGCGCGGAGTGACAGGGGGAACACGCTAGGCGACTTGACCTCCTTGGTGAAGAGGCGGCGGTTGAGCACCGAGGCGAAGACCTCATCGAAGAGGAGACCTCCAGCCCAGCCCGACAGATGCGACTCGTCGAGCACATGCAGGAGCTCGACCGAAGCTGGAACAGCGGCGATAAATGCCTCGTCTGACCAAGGACGGAGCACACGAACGGACAGGATGCCGAGATCTGCGACGTTGATGGCACCAAACACGGCCTTGACGGCGGCGGAGCGGTCCGAGTTGGGCACGACGAGCAGCACACGAGGCGAAGCTGGACCCACGTAGTCAAAGTGGCCGAGACCCTTGGCGTAGAGCGCGTCGGTGACGTGCGTGACGGCACGAGTCGATGCCGCGGCCGACTTCTGGAGCGCATCGGCGGGCACCTTGAGGGGCGCGACCTCGCGAGCGGCATAGGCGCCCTCAAAGATGTGAATGGTGTGCTCGGCAGCCGGCGAAGCTGAGTAGATGGCCGCCGTCGTCAACACGGCCTCCTCACGCGACGAGGACAGGACGATGTTGAAGTCCGCCGAGCCAAGGTCGAGGGCCGAGGTGGCGGCCAAGACAGAGGCATAGTCGTTCGTGATGGTCAGGGAGCCGTCTGCGACGTTCTGGCTCGCGCTCGAGACTTGCAGGACGAGACGCGGCTGCGTGGGCGAGCTTGGCTCGATGGACGCCAGCGCGGGCGACATTGAGAGCAGACCGTCGACGTTGGTCAGAGCCGTGACGACGGTGTCGTTGCCATCAGCGTGTGCAGCACCGGTTGCCTTGCTGCTGTGTGCGGCCAGGTAGCCAGCGATGGCTGTGGCTGCTCCCGTCCGGATCTGCAGCTTGCCAAAGACCTTGGGACGGCCGGTCACCCAGCCCTTGGCCTCGGCGGTGGCAGCCTCCTTCTCCGTCCAGGTGCCGAAGCCGCCGGTGTTGGTCTCCGACTCGTAGACGAAGATGGTGTTGCTGTTGTTGTACGCGACCTTCTCAATCGCAGTCAGCGCCGTCGATGGCGTGCCACTGGCGCCGTCCGGCAGTCCGACGAGCCAGGCGGGAGCGGCGCCGGTCTGCAGAGCCGGGATGTGGGCGAGCGATGAGAGGTCGGCGCGGGTGTCGAGAATCTTGGCCCGGTTCTGGAGCGCGGGCTCTGGCTCGACGCCGCTCTGAAGAGGCGAGGCGACGGGCTCACCGAGAGCGCTGAGGGCCATCTTGGCAGACGGTCCCGTCCCGTTCAGCACGGCACCGGCCGTGTCGTTCGGCTTGGAGATCTGGGCGGCTGGGCCGGGGCCCTTGGCCGCGGCGGGGTCGAGCTGCTCGACGGCGCCGACGGGGGTGTCGTCCGCCTCCTTCTTGCTGTGTGCGCGGTGGACTTTGGTGCGGTGCGACTTGGATACCTTGGTGGCAGGGGCGAGTGCGCCGCGGCTGAGAGCGTAGGCGGAGCCGATGCCGAGCGCGAGACCGCCAGCAAATACGCTGGCCTGCGCCAGAACGGAGCCCTGCGAAGCAGACATCGTGTCACGTCGAGGTTGGCTTCGAGCTGATCGTCGCCGTCGTCGTCGAGGTCGAGGAGGTCGAGGACGATGAGGAGGAGAAGGTGCTGAGGCAGGAAGAAATCGCCGGTCGCCGTGGCGCCACCGGGTCCAGGCCCTGAATTGGAGGCATCACCGGCCCGACGGGCCGACCACCTTCCCGGCTACTTGCACCCTCGACGTCGGCTACTGATTGGACCTGGCCGTGCGCAAGATGGACGCGCTCGAGCCTCAACCGCCTCGAGCTCATCCACTGGCAGCCCGTCGCCGTCGTCAAGAACAGGAGCTGACCCGGCATCGTACGGGCATCGAAGACATGAGCATCACACGTCTGGGCGTCGTTGGCGCCGGCCAGATGGGCCTCGGCATCGCCTACGTCGCCGCCGTCAAGGCCCAGGTCCCCCAGGTACTCGTCTGCGATGCCTCGCCAGCCGCGCTGAGCAAGGGCGTCTCCTTCTTTGAAAAGCTCCTCGCCAAGGACGTGTCCAAGGGCAAGATGAGCCAGGACCAAGCCGACGCAGCGCGCGCCCGGTTGCTGCCCGTGCCCAAGCTGGCTTCCTTTGCTCAGCACGAGCACGGCCCGCCGCAGATGGTCATCGAGGTAAGTCTCGAGCTCGTCATGGCCATGCGCTCAAAGCGTCCCACTGAGTCCATGCTCTCACGCTCGCAGGCAGCCACCGAGAATCTCAACATCAAGCTGTCCATCTTCCGCGAGCTCGCAACGCAGCTGCCCCTGTCCACCATCTTTGCAACCAACACGTCCTCCATCTCCGTCACCAAGATTGCAGCCGCAGCCGTCAAGGAGGGCGCCGCGCCTGACTCGGAAGACGCCAGACTAGGGCCTACTAGGGTGTGTTTGAATGTCTCCTCGTCGCGGTCACCTTCGGAACTGACAAGGCCCTTCTCATCTTGCACAGTCTCTCGGTCTGCACTTCTTCAACCCGTGAGCATACTGAAAGCAGACGCTTCCGTGCGCAGAGAAGGCTCACATTTGCTCTACGTATCTGCCTGATGTTGTACAGCGTCCCAGGTGCGTAGTGTGTGGCAAGCTCGGTATGGGAAGACTACGACAATTGACGGACGTCTTGTCACTCCCAGTCATGTCCCTCGTCGAGCTCATCCCCGCCATCCAAACATCATCGGACGTCGTTGCACGCGCCCGCTCCTTCGCCGAGGCGTGTGGAAAGACGGTGACGACGAGCAAGGACACCCCCGGCTTTGTGAGCAACAAGCTCCTGATGCCCTTCATCAATGAGGCCGTCCTCGCCCTCGAACAGGGCATCGCGAGCAAGGAGGACATCGACACCACCCTCAAGCTCGGCATGGGACACCCAATGTGAGGCAATCGCATTCTTGAATCATAGGCCTTGGCGCTCACCCTTCTGAGTGACTCTTACAGGGGCCCGCTCACTCTCGCCGACTTTATCGGACTGTAAGTGACTCACTCCCAAGGTCGTGACACCTGCACAGACTAACCTTTCCTGGAGATCGTCCTGACAGAGACACTTGCCTGGCCATCATGGAGGTTCTTCGTGAGCATCAGCCGAGCATCGTCTGCCTCGCTCACGACATTGACTGACTACTATCCCGCGCCGCTTACAGAACGCGAAACTGGCGACTCCAAGTATCGGCCCGCCGTGCTCCTTGGCGTAAGTATTCCGCTGGCCCAAACGCAGGCATCTTGAGCTATCAGTTGACCCTCGATTTGGCTGTATCCAGAGGATGGTCGATGCAGGCTGGCTGGGAAAGAAGACGGGCAAGGTACGTACGCGATGATGCAGAACGTTCCATGCTTGAGCTCACCATCCTGAGCACTGCCTCACAGGGCTTTTACGAGTACCCGTGATCCGAATGCAAGCACTGGGCGGCTCGAGCATTCTTGTCGATGTCAAGGAGAGAACTGCTAGCAGCACGGTTGACCCATGTAGGAGAGGAGAGAGATGGTACATCAGGCGGGCGGGCTCAATCAGTTGAAGGAGGGAATAAAGTCCTGGATCCGATCTGGCAAAGGCAAGCGGATTCAAGGTCAACGCGGCACACTCGAGCGACGTCGCGAAGTGTACAGGTACTCACCCCGAGCATTCTGAGCGATGCACTCGGCACACCATACGATGGACCGAATCTCCTGCTCCTTGAGCTTGAGCCAGGAGTAGAAGATGGTATACTGGAACTGGTTAATGGACACGATTCGGTTCACTGCACAACGAGGAGAGTCAGCCATGCATGCTTCCAGCGGCTACGGCTGTCCTGAGCCGGAAAGAGATGCTCACAGGAAGCTTCGAGCTTGAACATCTTGTCCTCCAACAGATCTGCGCTCGCCTCTCCAGCAGCGGCCCCTCCACTTCCTCCAAAATCGAAGAAGCCGCGGTACTCTGGGACACCGTCTGTGACCGACTTGACTTGGTCGAGCTCGTCCGCCTTGGCCAGTACGTTGTTGCCGGCAGGGAACAGGCGGCCAATGGTGGGGAAGAGGCGCGCACGCTCCTCCTTGGAAAGAGAGGTGCCGAAGGAGTTGATGGTGATGTTGATCGTCCGCCGATCGGCCTCAAAGGCCAGCAGCATGCCCATATTCTCAGCTGTCGAGCCGCCGAGGCTCTGACAGAAGGCGTAGAAGTCCTCGAGGTAGGCCTTGTAGAGGGTGTTTCGGATGATCTCAATGTTGAGGTCGTCCAGGTCTGCGGCGGAGAGGCAGTTGCGGAAGTACGGCGCCAGGGGCGTCTCGACGAGCACAGAGTGATACAGCTCCTCGACGGTCGTGGCTACGCAGAGCGCCGGCATGGTGTCGAACACGCCGAGTGGGTGGCATCGCTCCAGCAGCTCGTGCGTGTCGCGCTCGTGAAGCGTGCCCGTGATGAGCAGGATCACGTTGTCGATCATGTACGAGTATGTGAGGTAGTCGAGGAACTTGTTGAGCGGGTAGAGCGCATTGGAACGCAGGTAGTCGAACTCTTGGACGAGCTTGCGGGTCGCCTTCTCGGCGATGGTCGATGTCGAAAGCGGCGACGGCTCGTTCGCGAGGAAGTTGCCGTAGTCCGTCGCTGAGAGCTGCATTCTGAAGTCCTCCAGCGTCTCACATTGCGTCAGGGCTTGGTACTGCGCAGGACCGAGCAGGCCGGCGCGGTAGCCGCGCACGATGCCCTCGACGAAGCCGTTGTTGATGTTGTAGGAGATGAGCTCGGACATGTTGCTCGGGGTAGAGACTGGGTCTTCGCAGCTAAACTTGCGCTAGAACGAGGTAGCAGGAGCAGATATCGGCGCTGCAGAGGAGCTCTAAGAGGTCGACAGCCGACTTGCGCTGGACGTGCGCCGTGAGGGTGAGGTAAGGCTGCTCCTGAGAACAGGAGGGTGACCGCAAGGGGTCAGTGAGATGCCTCGCTGGAGCGCCCGGACGGAGCTCACCTGGACGAGCACAGCAGCTGGCAGAGAGCTTGACCGCTGCTAGAGGTCGTCGGTGCTGGCAAGCTTGAACACCTTGACGTTGTGTCCGTCGTGCTTGAGCAAGAGGCGCGCGCGAGGAGCAGGTGGTGGTTGTCGTCCAGGTCGACGTGCGCGATGGTCAGTGCCACTTCAAAAGGAGGCCGCCACATCACAACTTGACTCTTCCAACTCCAAGACCCTCTTGAGCTCCTCCTGCCTCTCGACGTCCATCAACCTACCCTCCTCTTCGTACATTCTCACTCGGCCCCTCGTCAGACCGTCGCTAGGAACTGCGAGCTGAAGCCACAGCATGCCGTCCTCGAGCCACCGGCGCTCGGCCTCCCCAGCGGCGCGTAGGTCAAGAGACGATGACCCAGCCCGCGAGCGGGATCGACATCACTCCCGCCGCGAAGAGAGGGATGACGACGAGCGTGAGCGGAGCAAGTCCAAGAGCCATCGGCGAAGGCATCGCGATGAGGAAGAGGACGAGGACGATGTCGGTCCTCCTCTGCCACCCGGCGCTGGTGACGGGAGCGAGGATGAGATCCATCCTCGCGTCTATGAGCTCGGCGCGTCGCCAATCACCACGGACGACTACTTCGTCAAGGCATCCGAGTTCAAGCATTGGCTGAGGACATCGAGATCCAAGTACCTCGACGAGCTGAGCTCTTCCGAGGCGCGGCGTTACTTTGGCAAGTTTGTCAGAAGATGGAACGGTGGCGAACTGGAAGGTGAGTCAACCTCCTCTCACCTTGGTTGGCATCCCTCTAGATCGCTGATGTGTGCTTCCCTGCTCACAGATGCGTACTACAAGGGCCAGGTTCGCACAGCTGGAAGCTCTTCAGCCTCTCAAACACGTCACAAGTGGAAGTTTGCATCTAGCAAACTGACAAGGGAGGAACAAGACCTGCTCGACACGACTCGGGACAACGTGGTACGTCTGAAGGTCTAGCCTCGAAGATGGAGACGATGCTGACGAATCATCATTCCTTCAGGACACGCTTACCAATGCCAACTCTCGGGGAGCGATCGAAGCTCGTGAGGCTGAACGACGACTCGGCAAAGGCAAGCGTTTGCCCGAGCGGGGTGGCGAGGCCACGCGAGAGCCTGGTCTTCAAGATCGTGGAGAGGGCACGTCGGCGAATGCTGGGGCGCAAGATGCTGGGTGGTCGAGCTCGCGTCGGAACGTCTCGTCCTCAGACCTCAGGTACGAGCGAGAGGAGCAGGCCGAGCTCGAACGAAGGAAGCGGCAGCAAGATCGTCGACGAGAGCGGCAGGACCTCAAGGACGAGGTGGAAGAGCTGGCTCCTCGTGCAACGGGCCGCGATGCCGTCTACGAGCGAAAACGCGACGCTCGAGAGTCCAATCGTGCTTTCGCGAACCGCAAGGACGGCGACGACGGCTTCGATCTCGATGAGAGCGTCGTCCTCGGCGGTCGTGGCGGGGACGATTATCGCACGGCTCTCGCAGAGCGCGACAAAGCCGCTGCCAGAGCCAAGGAGCGGAGCGAGCACCGTCGCGCGGACAGGCAAGCAGACAGTAACGAGCGATTCTCGGCGATGAAGCAGAAGGACGAAGCCAATATGGCTATGCTCAAGGCTCTTGCTGCCCAGCGATTCGGGGCCAGCTGAACGGATTTGGTCCGACAGAGCACAGCTCCAATGGACCAGGTCAGCTCAGTCTGCGCCCTCGTACACCCTGCGAAGGAGTGCTCCGCATTCTGTAATGTCAGCTTGACCCGTGCTACGTGCAGTCGACTGGGCTTGCTGTTCAGGCCAGGGAGTGGTGGCGAGGTCATGGTGAGACCCTGTTCAAGGCGTCTGGAAACTCGGTCTGGAGTCTGAGTGACGCTGCTCGGCGCGAGGCGCTGCTGCCGCTGTGAGCGTCCGCAGCGGCATGAATCACGCTGCCAGAGCTGCCCGCGACCTCGTTGGCGACGTCCATCTCATCAGCTACCGCGACTCACTGGCAAGGCTCCCCTTTACAAGTACGAGTCCTGGTGCGAACCATCCAGGCCGACGAGCGGACGGCGGCGTCCTTGCAAGTCTTTCAGGACTTCGTGGCCTCGCCGCGAGCACCCAGGTGAGTGGCCGGTCACGCGTTTGCCTTGGACGGACGCGCTCTGCCTGCGCTGTCGCCGAGTACACGCGCTCACGTATCCTTGTACCTGCGCGCCATGTCCGCTCTCATAGGTTGCATCCTGCTCAGCAGTCTCTCAAGTGTCCTTCAACCTCGGCCGCCCAGCATGAATCGGCTTTGAGCAAGTCCAGCTTTACCTCGAGCGGCACACTGCCTTCCTTTGTTACACACGACGACGACGACATCCAGTTCTAAGGTCCAACACCGGCCAGGCGTCCTTCTTGCGACCAGACGTCCAAGAGCTGGGCCTTACACGATGGTACTTCCTCCAGCGCACCGCACAACCACCATCCCTGCCACGGAGGCTTGGGACGACGACGAAGACTTTGACTTCAGCGCCGATGATGGCATCGGTGGCAAAGGCGGCCTCGTCCGGCACGACTCCAGCAATCCGCTGACCTTGAGACGCCCCGCCAGCTTTGTTTCCGACGTCGACATTGACGAGGATGTGGGTGACGCGGGCGCCGCCTACTCAGGCAGTAGTGGCGACCATCATCGACAAGGGATGGCATCGACGTGTGGCTACGAAAGCAGCCGTACGAGTCGAAGCGGAATGAGCAGCAGCGCTCATACCTACAGGTCGACGGATCTCACCGATCCCGAAAGCTCTCCAACGACGTCTTTACAGCAGCACGACAACGCCACCCGAACCAAGTCGGTCAGAACGGGCCTCTCTCCAGAACGGCCATACGGTGCCACTCTCCCAATTTCCGCCTCACCGACCTCACTATCGAATCCTTTGGCGCTCGGTCACCATCATGACGATGCAAAGGCAGAGGTCAACGACGCGGCATCCTCGGAACATGAGCTCGACTTCGAACTAGGCGACGGGGTACAGCAACTGCACTTGGCCCCGTCCACACTTCGGCAACGACCCAGCTCCGAAGTTTGGGATGCGGACGCAGGAAAGGTTGTCAGCGCGGCCGAGGATCAGTCCAATTTACGCTCCAGCCCTTCGCCAAGTCAGAAGTCGCTCGCGGAAAGCGATGTTGATGGGGCGATGGGTGACGACGAAGGCGCGGCTGCGGAACCAATCGAAGAGGGCTTAGACCTGCCGGACAGCATCTTCGGCAAGACAAATGTCGATTCTATCAACGAGTCGCCATCAGCCAGACTACGGGCGATCCTTGACGCTCGTTTGCGAGGCCAGCAGACTCCTATTGAGTCCAAGGAGGGGCAGAACGACAAGCCGGTGAACACGATCGAACGATTAGCAGCGGGCGCACTTGACTTTGATGCGGACACCGACGTGGTCACTGGCTTGGTCATTACGGACGACTTGGATCTCTCGCCTAGTCGACTCGCTGCGAAAAGCCTCAGTTACAAGACTCGACGAAGCATCGGAGGTTCTGGAAGTGCATCTGCGCACACCGTTCCGCGGTCTCAACAGTCCTCAGAGCGTCAGCGTCCAAGCGGTAGCAACGCTCGTACTTGGGGTGGTCCCAACTCACCGCTTCCCACCGTCATCCTGACCAACTCCAGCCCAGCCTCGCATGACAAAACCGGCTCGGTTCACCGCTCTCCACCTCGCGCGCTGTCTTCGTACAGTCATGCTCCTGGAGCTGGCCCTCGGTCCAATCTCCAAGGGCAGTCATGGCGTGGAAGCGATGCCCGGAGTGTTAGCCCCTCTCGGAGAGGATCGTCCTTCGGTGGCTCAACTCTTGGTGGGAAGTCGCCAGCGCTGCTTACCCCAGATGCTGTCTTGTCATCGCCGGGCGTGACCCCAACACTTGCTCAACAGCAGCAACGGAACCGAACACTCGGTCGCAAGCGGTCTATGCCAGTGCTCACGGACTCTGGCAGCGCAACTCAGCCGCAGACTCCCGCATCATCCGCTCTCACTGTCGCCAACGCCAGTGCTACGGGCGGTACGCATGCGCTGTCAAGGCTCATGGCGTCCACTGCATCGTCTCGAGCTCGCGAAGCCGAGACGGCGGCTCGACTCGCCGCGCGGGCGTCCCCGGAAGCCGAATCTCAGAGGATTGCTAGCAGCTCGCCCGTCAGCAGCCCTGTGGGTCTCCCGTCATCGTCGCGCTTCCCACCGTCAAGACCAAGCACTCCCGTGAACGGGGCGGTGCGGTATACGTTGAGCACAAGCGCCTCTCGGGCGCGTCGGCTGGGTGCTGGCACTGCATCGGCTGAAGCTGATCCTGATCGGCGAGGCTCTGCCAGCTCGTCGCGGCCTGGCTCTTCGGGTGGTCGCGCAACGCCGAGCATGTTCTCAGCCATCACGGCGTCGGCTGCGGCGGCCAAAGATGCAGCGAGGGTCATGCGACGTCCAGCTCGGAGCCGGAACTACGGGACCGGCCACGAGCTAGACGGGTTCGACGATTTGCCCACAAATCAGGAGGTAGAGAGTCGCTTCCGGCGGCATCCTCTCCGCCATCCACCGGCAGTCGGTGGGGACGAAACTCTCAAGATTCGACCACGAGATCTTCCCAACCTTCTCACTTCGCTCCGAGAAGGCTCTGGTACGGTAAAGGGTAGCACCGGCGTGGTCTACGGTGCCGGCAATGCTGCAGGTGGACCCTCTTCTCAGCGCTCAATCACACGCGCAAGTGCTGCCACACCCAGTTCCGGCGCCGGGAGCAACGATAGCACGATCAAGAAACGCGGTCAAAAGAGTACGGCGAAGAAACAGCAGAAGCCCACTCTCATCCGGAACTTGGGGGGCAACGCAGCCTCCCGTTCTCGGACTGTTGGCGACATGCGGTGGAATCCAGCGCTGCAGCGATGGGAGGGGAATGAGGCGGTACTACGGGCTTTCGACAACGTCGTGAACAGCAGCACTCGGCCGGCGCTCATATCGCCGCTGGCGGCACCATCGCTGGGAGCTGTACTGTCCACAAGCTCGACTCTGTTCGTCCAGCCCTCGCATGCCAGTGAGGCACCCAAAGGCGGCGTATCCTCGACAAGCCAATTTGCGACAAGTAGAGCAGGTGCTCCCAGCCTCAACCATACCGCGTCAACTCCCAACACGAGTGACAGCTTTGGGCCGCCAAGCACGCCCCAAGGCACCAGAATAGTCGGCGATATGATGTTCGATCCTGTGCGGATGTGCTGGCTTAGCATGGCCGGCACTGAGGAACCTGACGTGTTCGCCGGGCTCGGCGACGACGATGATGATCAAGGGGAGCGATCAAGTGGCGGAGAACGCGAGAGGCTCTCCTCACTCGGCCGGCCGAGGAGGAACAGTGGCCACACGGCTGGTGAAGGATGGTCCAGCGGCTGGGGCGGCTTTAGCGGGCGCGAAGGCAGGAGCAGCACGGCCCCAACAACGGATGAAGAGGACGAGATGAGCAAGAGCGTAGGCTGTTCGGATTCTGGACTCCTGCAAACGTCGACATTGGCGACATCGGCAAACCCATACCTCGAGCCCCCAACGCCGGCCATCTCGCATCTGCATTCGGGCTCAAGCGCGCAGCACACTGATGGCTCGGGTCAGCATCTGTTGGCTCAGCAGCAGACGCTAACGGCTCGCCGGATCAAGTCGGCAGATCTGCTTCGCAATCTCGGAGGTCGACTGGAGCCTGCTCCGCATTCCAAGTCTTCCGACACTCCGTCTTCACCCAAGATGGGCGCTGATCTGACGAAGGACGAGGACGATGAGCTCCACAAGCTCTGCGTCGCGGCCGAGGCGAGGCATCGGAAGGAGGTGCGAGGTTTCCTACCCAAGGGCGCCACCACATCACCCGGGTCGAAGACGAGATCTGCCAAGTCGAGTGCGGACGTCGGCGGCGGTCAAACAGAGTTCGACTCTCGTTCGCACCTCTACCTGCTTCAGCGCCTGGCACGAGAAGCTGGTCGTTGAAGCTGAGCTGAGATCTTGACAAGCACGCCACCATGCCGACTGCGATCGTCGTCCGATGCCGAGTCGCCGTCAGGACGCCTTAGCTTCCCACCTCTTGACTTTTGGTTGCGACCTAGGTGAGTATATCGGCTTGTGAGCGTACCACCAGCAGCTGCCTTTGCTAAACAAGCTGTTCCTTTCAGACCGATGTGTTTCTATTATCGACAAGGGCTATGGCCGACCCGTCCGCCTCTCGCACGCAAGCGATACCACGAGCCCTTCTCAAGTCGAATTTGTTCGACTGCCTTCGCCACTTTCCCGTGTACCTATACTCACGACGCCTCTTGGCACTTCCCCTCGTCCGGACTGTCGACCTTATCCCCTCCCCCCCCCCCCCCCCCCCTTTGACGACGTTGCTGCGGTCGGAAGCGGTGGAGGAAACACTCTCGCCGCCTCGACCCATAGCACACTGACGATTCTGATTCACACTACCACTCTCGACCTTGCGACGACCTCTCGTATTTTCTGCTGCAATCTTACGACATGTCTGATGAGCTTGATGGCGCTGAAAAGCGTCTACTCTGGTCCAAGAAAGGCGTTGGATTGGCGTTGATGTCGGGATGGTCGTGATCCAAGGCCGGCACCGACATAGGATCGTTCGGACGCTGGCCTGTACAAGATGCGGTACTTGCAACGCAGCGACACGCCCCGACCTGACGCCATGCTAACGAGGACAGAAGAAGTGTGTGAGAACGATGCCTTGCTTGACAAGTGGGCTTGGAAGGACTCACCTGGCGGGGAGCCATGCTGACTATGAGACCTTGCAAACGACCTCGCCCTCGAGTCCTTGCCTGATGGCGTCCCGAATCTCCCACCACCCGTTCTTGCCGCAGTATACTATGCCAATTTCACCCAGTTTGAGCGGCGGCACGGCCTTGGCTCTCCTGCCCGTGCAGAGACTGAGGAGTTCAAAGGTGTTGAAGTAGAGCTTGCGGGCGGGTCTGCTGACGGTAATCATACGCTCGAGCACCGGCCTGTCCGTCTCGTCGTACTTGAGATCGACCCAGAGCCTGCGCATTGTCAGCGGCGCCGTCCGCCACGAGGCTGGCGAGGGGCCCGCGACGACGCCGCGTGTGATGTTGTGGATGAAGCCGTGCTGGAGGAGGATGGAGGTCATGGCGAGCGCGTCCGTCGTGTCGGGGAGCGGCACGCTGCGTATCCTTGCGCGCGCCGCATTTTGGAGATGCGCGCAGATCCTCGGTGCGCTTATCATGTTGCTCCTTGCCTTCTGACCGTCCCCGTTGCGTGGTGATGGTGGTGGTCGACAGCATGGGAGCGAAAGTTGACGATGTCGAGGTCGACTTTCATGATGGGGAGCTCGAATCGCCGAGCAAAGGGTACCACAAACGCCGGGTGGCAAACATTCCAACTCTCGTAACCATGGCCTCCTTCTCCCGGACGACGACATCGACGACACTGCCAGCCATTGGGAAGATCGCAGCGCCAGCAGTCATGCGTACGATGAGCGCCGCGACGGCGCCGTGAAGCGGGCGATCCATGGACGCGCTGCTCCTCAAAGCGAGGCGAATTGCCATCGAGGCTCGTCAATGCCCAGCACCTTGTCAGCAACAGACACATTCACGCGCCCTATGAACGGCAGCCAGAGACATGCTGACCTTCAAGGTCAGCCAGTGGCGCACGCCGCGCCAACAGCTCCAGCGAAGCGCGCCGTGCTGCCTTTCGAAATCGTCCTCGAGGTGGTGCGCGTCCTCCAAGCGCAATGTCTCAGCGGGGACGCCGCCGCCGAGCGCGCGCTCATCGCCTTTGCGCAGACGAACAAGACGATGAGGGAGTGGGCACTGGACGCGCTGTATCGCGTTCTCATCCTACCCAGACACGTTCGCGAGTTCCGCAAGTTCTACCATCGACAGCGCACTTCATATCAGCCCTTCGTCTGTGCGGGCTACACGAGGGCCCTCTTCTGTGGCCTCGACGATGTGAGTCGCTGAGTTCCCTTAGAACGTCTATGGTATGGAGCTGACAGTCCCTTGTCGGTTGTAGGTGTCGCGCCTCACAGCCATGACGTGCGTATTGACGTGCTTGTACAGGTCGTTTGCCAGGGTTGATTGACAAAGCCGGACCCGTTTACAGAGCGGGTTGGGAGTCCGAGCTGATGCGACTTCTTCACTATGCTGGACCCCATCTCGAGTATCTCTCTCTCTGGAATGCCGAGAGTCGGGTCATCCTACGCGATCCCATCCAGGTCAAGGGACAGCGCACCGCCGGCGCTCTTCAGCCAGCCCTTCAGCTCGACGAGCCAAGCTTGGACGACGTCGACTTCCCCATCTCTCAGCAACCAATACGGGCAACAGGCAAGCAAGTCGCCCGGTCCGACGCAACGGAAGAGGACAGCGACGAAGATCCTCTACCCAACATTGCCGACCTGCCCGGCTGGCTGCGCGCCGAGTACGAGCGTCTGCCGCTTCGCGAGTTTTACAAGCGTCACAAGGCACACGTCGCCTTTCGTCACAAGTCGTCCGACATCCTCATGGTTCAACAGCGGCGGCGGGGATGTCGTCCACGCGTATTGTCGATGGTCATCTCGTTTCCATTCTACGAGAACGAGGCGGAGAGCGCATTCCCGCGTATGACGATCTGGAGCAGGGTTGAAGAGCTCGATTTGTAAGTACCGCTATTTCAGAATGAGAGCGAGACGATCCGCTGATCATCCGTCTACTTGACAGTCATGTGCCTGTCACCAAAGACGTGGCTGCTGTATTGAAGCTCACCTCGCTCTTGCATCGATCGCCGCTCAAGAGATTACGCATCTCCTCCCAACACGCGTCCATAGCACTCGCCCTCCCTCCCTTCAAACGAACACATGGCCACGAAGGCAACCCTTCAAGCAATCGCAACAATATCAAGCTTCCCAATCTCGCAAGCGGCCTAGGGCGCATCTGTGCCTCCTGCGTCCTCTTCGACCTCGTCCTGGCCGAGTTTCAGGGCCACCACGCCCAACGCGCCGAGCTGGACCGTCTCCAAGCCGTGCTCGAGGCGGCGGTGCTGAGCTCGATGGAGGACGACCCGGCGCGGATGGGGATGCTCGTGCCTGATGCGGAGCTTTGGAGGCTTGCTGATGCGCATCTTGGCGGCGGTGGTGGCGGCTCGTCGTCTACAGCGCAGGGGCTAGCTACTTCTGGGCCTGCTGTGCGAGCTGGTAGTCTCGCGTCGACACTAGGGGCAGGGTTAAGGCTTGACAACCATGCGGATAGGTCTCCTGACCTGGGCTCGACTCCACCCGACGAGGCGGGTATCTCTGCTTTGCCACCGTGGGCTCGGCTCCCATCCTACAGCTCCTCTGACTCGTTGCCGAACACAGCGACAGAGCACGATGCATTCCCAGGGACGGTCGAACGGGTACGAGTCCGGATCCTGCAGCGCGGTCAAGATGTCCACGGCAAGCTCCGCCACCGTCTCCAAGACTTTCGTGAGCGCGCCCAGTTCCGCGGGCCGGGGACGTGGGCTGCCATGGGCGTTTGGGATGAATGATAGAATGCTTTCATATTGAATCTAATTGCGCATGTCGCGCGGCTGTACAAAGGATGCTTGGCGCGGTCGTAGGCGCGAAATGTGATCAGGAGGTTCTCCTTCCTTCTCCTTGAGAAAGCCCTGGTCCCGACAGGTAGCCTGGTCCCGATAGGTTGGCTAGGCCCGATAGGAAGCCCATTCACTCGTCGTCGTACTGGAATTTGATCGAGTGCACAGCCTGGTCGATCTCGCCACCCCGGTAGCTGCCGCGCTTCTTCTTGTTCTTCTCCTTGGTAAAGCCTTTGCCCCGCGTGACGATGAGGTCGGCGGACGCTTTGGCGCCCCAGTCTGTTGCTGCGCCGCCCTGTGAGGATGGCGAACGAGATTCACGTTCAGTATCGACCACGACGGCGTGCTAGGGATGTGACATTGTGAGAGGGGCCAAGCTCACCTTGGCATCGTAGCTCATATCCTTCAGTCGCTCGTCCGCAAAGGTGACTTCCTCCGCCTTGACGCGCTGGAATCGCTGGGGCGGCGTCTTGGTCGTCGTCGGCGTGCCATGGACGTCCTTCTTGGGTAGTGAGGAAGGACCGGCTGGGCCGCCTGTTGTCTGAGTGCCGTGTCCGTTGACTGAGCTCGAGGCTGAGCCATTCCGTGCGGGCGTGCTGTGCTTCGCTGCATTCGCGCCTGATGATGATGATGGTGGAGGAGCGGCCGTCGCGCTCGCCGCTGATCCATTTGCCACCTTCTTGACTGGTGTCGCGTCCGCCAGACGCTGCCGCTTCGCGGGTGGCGCGTCATCATCTTCATCCGACGAGTCTTCGTCTGAATCGCTGCTTGAGTCGTCGGAGGAGGAAGAAGACGAATCTTCCTCTGACGACGACGCTGATTCTGAAGACGACTCGCTTGATGAGGACGAAGAGGAGGACGGCTTCGCCTCTGCCATGCTCACATCCCGATCCGATTCCGAGTCTGACTCCGAGTCCGACGAGCTCTCTTCGTCCGAAGAGGACGAGGCGTCGGACGACGAGCTCTCGTCTTCAGAAGAGGAAGAGTCCGAGCCAGACTCGTCCTGAGTGGCGGGGGTGGTTTCCGCCTTGACCGCTGCCTTGGGCTTGACGATGGCCGGCCCACCTGGCTGAGCCTCGACCTGGAGCTTTGGCCGCTTGCTCGGCGGCTCGTCGTCCGGGCCGTCTGAGTGGTCGCTGCTCTCGTCATCAGAAGACGAGGAGTCCGACTCGGAGCTCGAGCTTGAGGAGTCGCTATCTTCCCCGGAGGTGGAGGACGATGAGTCCTTGGATGATGAAGCTGGTACCTTTCCAGGCTGGCTTGGAACTGGCGCGTTGATGGCCGGAGCCGCTGCGGCGGGCACTGCCTTCGTCTTAACCTTGGCCTTCGCCGCCTGCGTTGACTTGGCGGCCTTCTCCTCATCCTCCGACTCGGACGATGTGTCCTCGTCTGAATCCTCTGAGCTGTCCTCCTCTGAACTCTGCCCCTCTGAGCTCTCTTCCTCCGACGAGCTCACCTCCTCTGAGCTCTCTTCTTCCGAGCTCTCCTCTGACGAGCTCTCCTCCTCCGAGCTGTCCTCGGACGAAGACGAGTCCTCTTGCTTCGCCGTCTTCTTCTTCTTCGACTTCGAAGCCTCCTTCAGAGCCGGCGGAGCCGGCGTGGGCGCCTTGACGGGCTTCTTGGCCAGCAGGCTACTTGTAATCTTGCTGCTCGCCGACTTGGCGGCTGCGCTCGCTCTGGCCAGCACGCTGCTGCCGCCCTCTGACTTGGACTTGGGCTTCTTGGACGCCTTGGTGTCAATGGGTGTCGTACCGCCGTTAGGCAAAGCGTCGACATCGGCGTCGGCTTCCTTCTTGACCTTGACCTTGGCCGCCTTCTTGCTGCTACTGCCACTGCCACCTCCCTCCGCAGCGCGCGCTTTGTCCTTGTCTGCCTTGGCCATCTTCGTTGCCTCTGCGCCGTCTGAATGATGGAGGTTAGCGAGGAGCAGGTTGGCGGACGTCAAGCTCGAAGGTCTCCCAAAATTTCCAGGAAGGAGCCGAGGTGGAGCTGGGCCCGATGGACGCGCTCACGTGGTCGACCTGCTGCTCCTCATCATCATTGCCGACCTCGACCTCGACCTCGACGTCGTCCACAGCGTCGCCAACGTCGACCTCGAGGCTCTCGTACCCAGTCTTCCCATGCCCGGGCCGCAAAGAGGGGCAAGGCAGAGGCAAAGGCAAAGGCAACGATGCCGCGCGAGGGCCCACCGCCCGACCTCGACCCGAACGCGACGCCCTCGCCCATCTACTCGTCGCCCATTGGGAGCGCCGTCGCGCCCCGCAAGCGGAAGCGGCATCGCGAGGAGCAGGTCGAGCATGCGTATGAGATCCAGCGGGTGCGTAGTGCCTCGTCTCGTTCCTAGTGTACTGGGGGTGTCTTGCTGAGCATGCCTCTCCTCGTCTCTCGTGGACGGTAGGACGCTGCGATTCGAGGGGCGGCGATCTGGACCTTTATTGGCGGGACGACGACGGCCATGGCCCACTTTCTCTTCCCCGGCTTCCGCGTAGGTTCCTGGAGAGCGCACGCGCGTATGGGCGAGGGTGTGAGCTGACGTCTCGGGTTCACGATCTACAGAGACAGACACTCGCATTCAAGGCCTTCCTCGTCTCGGGCGGTACGTCCTTCCCACCTTGTCACCCCCTCTCCCCCTCTCCAGCCAGAATGCCAGCTCATATCCCTATCCTCATACCTCTGCCCACAGCCACCATCTTCGGCCTCGTCGTAGGCGCCGACACGACCCTCCTCGCGCACGAATCCTCCCAGCGATCCGAGGAGCACGCCATTCGGAACCGCGCCCGGCTCGAGCTCGGCCGGCGCGGGATCGTGGCGAGCGAGCGCGAGATTGAGCGGTGGAAGGAGGAGGTGAGGAGGGAGTATTGGGCGAGGGTCGATAGGGAGGCGGCGGCGGGGGCGGCAGGGGCGGAGGAGGAGAAGGAGAAGGAGGCAGGAGGGGTGACGAGCACGTAAGCGCGAAGATGACGGACACTCGACTGTATACCTTCCAACAGAAGATTAATAGACAACGCTCTCAACGGTCCTCTTCGGCACTGAGATCATCCAGCCACGGCCACGCGAACAAAGCACGGCCTCAGCGAGGGTACGTACGAATGTCCATTGCTCGGTGCGAGGTGGCGACAAAAGCGCCCGTTTTGAGGAGCGTATGTACACATGAGGGATGCGAACACATCGTGGAGGAAGGGGGGACGTGGCGCCAAGCCGAGTCAGACCCCGGCCCTCGTACTGGAGCGAGGACCGTTTGGGGAGAGAGGAAGGAGGTACAATCCCGAAGAATCAAGCGACGCGAACGCTTGCACGACTCAGAAGAGGGCAACGGCCGCGCCGGCGACGAGGGCAGCCACGACGGCCGCCGGCCCCACCAAGGCGCCCGCGCCTCTGAGACCCGGCGCCGCCGCGCTACTGCCAAAGAAGCCACCAGACCCTCCGCCAGAGTTGCCGCCACCCGAGTTGCCACCGCCCGAGCCGCTCGAAGGCTGCGTCTGCAGGCTGACCGTCGTCGAGGGCCCCATGCCGCTCACCACGCTCGGGTCCGGCAGGCCCGACCCGCCCGAGAGGCCCGTCGGGCTCGAGTTGCCCGGCTGGGTGGGCAGCAGGCTCGGCACCGTCGTGGTGGGCGCCAGCGTCGTGGGCGCCGGCTGCTGGCCCGACCCCCCGATTGGCGAGGCCGTGTTGGCGGCGCCGCTGGGGATGGGGAGCAGCTGTGCCTCTCCATTCTTGAGGCGCGCAAAGCCGACGGCCGGCGGGCTGTACCGATACGCCGAGTAGACGTTTTTGAGGAAGGTATCGCCCACGATGAACTGCGGTGCGCCCTGGCCGAGGTTCTCCTCGAAGAGGGAGCCGACGCAGTATCCCTGCCCGACGGGCCCAAAGTTGAAGTCTTGCGGGTTGACGTCGTACGTGGTGCCGTCAAAGGTGAAGGAGAGCCGGACGGTAGCGTCGCACGGGTAGACGTAGAAGCCGCTCTCGATGGGCTGCGAGTTGGGGATGAGCTCGTAGAAGGCGGCGATGAGGTTGGGCGGGCCTGCGATGAGCGTCGTGCCCGTGTCGATGACGGCGTACGAGCCCCGGGTCTGCGCGGTGCGGCCTTGCAAGGAGACGGACTGGAGCGCAATGGCCCAGTACCCTGCGCGCTGGATGAACGAGTTGGGCACCGTGTGCCAGGTGATCTCGCCGTCAAACTGGTCGCGGTCGATCTCGCCGAGGGTGAAGACGCCACCGGGGTTCAGGGGCAGGTCGGAGGTGTACAGGTTGTCGGCGTCGTTGTTGCGGGCGAGCTGGAAGGAGAAGACTTGGTCCTGTACGTTGCCACCTTCGACGACGGCCTGCCAGAACGGCGTGGCGCCCGTGGTGGACAAGCTCTGGGAAATGAGAAGTTGTACGAGAGATGGGAATCGGGTCAGCTCATCTTGACTGGAGTGGCGGATCGGAGCGACGATCATGGGCAGGCAGCTACGCTCACCTTCCAAGCGAGGCCCATGAGGCCGCTGATGGGCGGGTTGAGGACGTCGTTGACCTGGGTGGCCAGCGCAAACGTCGAGTTCATGACTGTGGGAAGGGAATGACGATCAGCTGAGCTTGTCAAGACAAGGCAATGGGAGAGAATGGAGAGAACATACCGGTGTAGCCAGCATAGGAGACGGTGTCGGCGGCGAGCAAGCCCGACGCGTCGCCCTTGCCGTACTGGATCGACCAGGGCGTGCTGGACCGGACGAGGGTCGAGGACGCGTTCTCGTCAAAGGGGATGGCGCCCTGGCAGGCCGAGCTGGTGCACTCGCTGTCGGCGACCCAGAAGTCGGACGAGCCCGTGTCGAGGGAGATGTCGAGCAGCTGGGGCGGGGTGCCGACGGCGACTTGGCCAAAGTAGAAGGAGTCGGGGCCGTAGCCCACGATGCCGACGGTGCCGCGCTTGTCCTTGTCCTGGGAGGAGGGGGCGGTGGCCTTGCCGTAGCGGTTGCGAATCTTTTGGCGCTGTCGCATGGCCTCTTGGATCACCTGGCCTGGGGTGCGATCGGGGGTGGGTGTGCGGCGGTAGAGGGGCATGGAGAAGCCCTTTCCGGAGGCCGTCCTGCGCACGAGCGGGGTGGCGATGTTGCCGCTTGCAGTGCTGGCATCGTCTCTTGGTGCTACTGCTGCTGCTGCTGTGCCAATGGCGGCGAGGAGGAAGGGTGTTGCGATGCGCATGCCGAGGATGAGGACGATGTACACGACGAAGAAGAAGACGAAGGTCGAAGGTGCGATAAATAGTTGAGCGCGTGCGATGGCTGCGGACCAGGACGGCGTCGAGGCGGGCGAGCTCGTTGTCGTCGAGGAGGAGGAGGTGGTGGTGGTGGTGAGGAAGAGGAGGCAGTGGCAAGTGGACCACGCCTTCCTCGTTCATCATCGTACGTCCCCCACAGCACTCCCCAGTCCCCCCTCCTCGACCCACACGCTTGGCGCCGAGGACGTGCTGTGATCAGCGCGTGCACCCGCCTGCGTACGGGCGCAAGCGTGCAGCCCAGGATTCAGCAAGGGCCCAGCGGAAGCACCACCCGGCCACCTTGGCATCGGCACCGGCCATACTGGCAAGATCGGGCCCCGACGGCACGGAGACGCCAACGTTGGCTGGGCACGATGGATACGGTAGTGCTGTCCATACCTCAGTCTCAACGGCGACGACGAGGAGGAGTGAGATGCCAGCCAAGGAGCCCCGTCCTGCTTGTGAATAGATAGATAGTGAGACGATCAGATGAGCCCATCGTCCAGCAGCGCCTGGAAGTACAGCGCCGTCTCCATCAGGCCATCGTACAGCGACCACCGCGGCTCCCAGCCCAGCAACGCCCGCGCGCGCGTAATCTCGGGACACCGCATCTTGGGATCATCCAGCGGCAGCGGCCGGAACTCGATCGCGAGCGGCGGTTCATCCTCGTCGTCTTCCTCCCCGTCCTCGTCGACGTCTTCTTCTCCGGCCGCGTCGGGTGGCTGCTCGAGCCCGAGCCTCGAAGAAGCACCCCCCAGACTCGGCAACATCGAGTCCGCAGCCAGATCCAGTCGCTCGTCCGGAGACGCAGGGCCCGCAGCCGGCTGCACCAGCGGTGTCGTATCCGTCTCCGTCTCGGCCGCCGCCGTTGCCGCCGCCGCCAGGGGGACCTTCATCGTCGACGGCGTCATCTCAGACCGCGCCGCCTGGCTTGACGACGAACCCGTCGAGGGTCCGACGGGACGACGCGAGGCACCAGCCGCCGCCGCCGCCGCCGACGTCTTGAGAGCTTGCAGTCGATCCGCCAGCGCGTCCGCCGTACCGCTCTGCAATCCCGTCGGCAGGGCAGCACGCTCCACGCCCTCCAACCCGCTCCCAGCCCGTCCTCGGCGTGGTCCTCGTCGGCGGCGCCGCAGCTCCCGCACTACGTCTTGCACGACTTGGACGAGCTCCAGCATCGTAAACTCGTTGGGGTTGCCCAGGTTGACCGGACTGTGCACGTCCACCGCCGTCGCAGTCGCCGACGCCGTCGCCACCGAGTCCGCACCCGCTGCTTGCCGATTGAGCGCCAGCCCCGTCGGCTCGCGATTCATGAGCGCAATCAACCCGTCCACGAGGTCCGAGATGTACATGAACGACCGCGTCTGCCTCCCGTCCCCAAACACGCTCAGCGCCTCCCCCTTGAGCGCCTGCAGCAATAAGGTGGACACCACCCGCCCATCCTGCGGGCTCAGGTTGGGGCCGTACGTGTTGAAGATGCGCGCCACGCGCACATCGACGCCGTCCTGGTGGTACGCGTACGTCAGCGTCTCCGCGACGCGCTTGCCCTCGTCGTAGCACGACCGCCACCCCGTCGTGTGCACATGGCCCGCGTAGTCCTCGCGCTGCGGGTGCACCTGCGGATCGCCGTACACCTCCGACGTGCTCGCCAGCAGGAACCGCGCGCGGGTGCGCTTGGCGAGTCCGAGCATGTTCAGCGTGCCTTGGAAACACGTCTTGAGCGTCTTGACCTCGTTGCGCTGGTAGTCTTTCGGTGAAGCCGGGCAGGCGAGGTGGTAGATCTGGTCGACCTCGACCAGCAGCGGGTTGACCACGTCGTGCCGTAACAGCTCAAAGTTGGGATGTCCTGCTCATTTGCCACGTTGTTATCAGTGCCAAGGTCTGAATGGCACTACCTCTGCATCTCACGCACCTGTCCATGTGGAAAGATTCATCTTGGAGCCCGTGAAGAAGTTGTCCATCACGAGCACCTCGTGCCCTTCCATCATCAGCCGGTCGACCAGATGGCTTCCGACGAACCCGGCTCTGGCAAAGAAACAGCGTCAGAGCACCTTCTCATATCGGTGTGAGAGCAGAGATGGACTCACCCGCCCGTGACCAAGATCCGCAACTGCTCCCCGAACGGCAGCACCTTGGTCTGAGGGTACGCCCTGCCGATCCTAGCGATAGCAGGGCTCGCGCTCACGTCCGAGCCGCCTCTGGCTCGCCTCATGACCGCATTCATGGCCCAGGGACTCTGTGAGCCCGCCGAGACGACGTCGAAGGGCAGATCGAGCGTGTCGGCGCGTGAGGACCGGTACGAGCCCGTGTGCGACGACTCGGAGAGCGCCTCGTTGATGAGGGGCGAGTGCGAGGACGAGTGGGTGCCCGTCCTTGTGCCTGCACTGCCGCCGCCGCCGCTCCCGCCGCCACCGCCGCGCGACCGGGCTGGAGGACCGTGGGTATGGTGGAAGTCGTTCATCGAGGACGAAGACGAGCCCGCCCCGCCGGCGTCGCCGCTACTACGAAAGGGCGAGGGCGCGCCACCGCGCCGATGGGAGAGCTGGCTACTCGTGCTCCCCACCCGCCGCAGACGGGGGCTCTCGTGGGTGAAGGCGGCCGGCCGCGCCGTCCCGCGCTGTGCATTGACAATGCGCTGCTCCGCCGCGCGCGACACCGCCTTGGAGTCGGCGCCGAGGTGTGGGGGGCCCGGGGTAGATATGATGCTGACCCCGCCTCGAGCTGATGCTCGTGCGCGCAGGGAGCCTGCGCTGCTAGATGTCGATATGGAGCGAGTGTGCGAGCGCATGGACGGGCCTGCTTCCCTGCTGGCCTCAGGACGAGCGGTGGACTCCATGGCCTTGTCCGCGTCGGCGGCGGCGACACCGTCACCGTGCTCGGGAGCAAGACTGGCACCGGCGCTGTGGACGCCATGTCCGGCTGCTGATGAGCTTCGCTGTGGCACCGCGGGCTTTGACATGATGAGGCCCTTGTCGGGGGTACGAGTACGAGTACGACGTCAGAGGAGGAGGAGGGGCCCGTCTTCGGATCGGAGGCGGCGATCCCTGAAGCGCGTACGACGAGCTTGCCGGCTGCAGGCATTCCCCCCAACGAGGGAAGAGGTCGACCTTGGCGGGCGTGGGTGACTGAATGGTCCAGTCGAGCTAGCGGCGCGACACGGCAGAGGCAGTGGTAGCACGGGTAGTAATAACGATAGCCCGTCATCGCCGGTGCATCATGGAAGCAGCGCAGCGGCCAGCATGTCCCGCCGTGCGCACCGTGGGGACGAGCGCGATGAGACGGAGCTGCCTGGGCTGCGAGGAGTGGGCTGTCAGTACGAGTATGCTGGTCGACAGTGTATGGACGACGGGGTGAGGGCGCCCCGTGCCCGGCAAGGCCAGAGCTGCCGGTGAGCTCACACGACGGCTCATCTCACGCACCTCATCATCGCCAGTCACCACCACCGTCGTCCGCAGCGCTCACGAGTCACGACGCCCACCATCTCGCCATCGACCACACGAGTACGCACGCGGGAGCAGCGCACCCTGCACGCCCGCACCTCTCCCCCCAGGCAGAGCCAGCGGCATCGATCGCAGGCCCCACCGGCTCAGTACCCTGCTGAGGTCCTCGCCCTGCTCGACTGCAAGAAGTCGTCGTCGCCATCGCCACCATGTTCACAGGCATCGGTATGTCAGGCTTCTCTCTGCGCTCCTCTTGTACTTCTACTGATGCGCATGAGCTCCCTCGCAGTCGAGCTCCTGGCTCCCGTCATCGCCGTCGAGCCTCTGGACACGACCAAGGCAGGCGGCGGGGGATACTCTCTCACGCTGGGTGATTGTGCCAGCATCTTGGACGACTGCCACATTGGGGATAGCATCGCCGTCAATGGTACGTCCAGCGCAGCTCTCCAGTACCATGCTCGTGGCGCCAGCTGAGACCACGTCGTTCCCTGTACAGGCACCTGCTTGACCGTGACAGAATTCGACGTCAGCGCCAAGGGCGGCTTCTTCAAGGTCGGCATCGCGCCCGAGACGCTCAAGAAGACCAACTTGGGCTTGCTCAAGGTCGGGCACAAGGTCAACTGTGAGCGCGCCATGTCTGCGCATACACGGTTCGGTGGGCACGTCGTTCAGGTGAGCTCCGGAAGCAATGCCAGCTTTGGGGGACGTCCTCAGCTCAGCTGAACTCGTTCTCGTTCCCAGGGCCACGTCGACACGACGGCCATCATTCGCTCCGTCGTGCCCAACGGCAACGCGCTCACCCTCACCCTCAGACTGAGCTACCAGCCCGACGACCTCCCGTTGCCCTCGACCCTCTCGCCCTATCTCATTCCCAAGGGCTACGTCACCCTCGACGGCGCATCGCTAACCCTCATCGACGTCTCCCCACCCGAGGGCGGCGCGCTTCAAGATCACCCAGGCGAGACGACGGAGGAGGCCGGCGGCGTGCGCACGCCCCAACGGGAGACGGTCGAGTTCAGCGTCATGCTCATCAAGCACACGCAGGAGGTCATTGGCCTGAGCAAGAAGATGCCCGGCGCGTCGGTCAATGTCGAGCTGGACATGGTCGGCAAGTACGTCTATCGGGCGGTGGCCATTGCCAATTTGGACAATGGCAAGGGCGGCTCGGGGCAGGGGACATCGAGCCCACAGACGACGGTGGAAGGGTACAAGGCGCGGATGACGGCCGGCTCCTCATAGTACGAGTGGGCCATGGCTCGCCCGCGCCCTCCTCTTTATTCTCGTATCAGCTCTCAGGCAGGCCCCTCGATGCCACGTCAAGCTCGCATATCGCCACCCACCCTCGCGATCCTTCCCACGCGCAATCCCGTTCTCGTCCTTTGCAAGTACCCACCTCGTAATCTTGATCTCCCCCATCCTCGATCTGGTTCCTTAATCCTTTGTCAGGGGGGAACGGAAACAGTCGCAGGTCATCGATTGCCGGCGAGATAGTTGCGCATCACGGTGGCACCCAGCTGGCCAGAGCGCAGTACTGGGGACAGGTAGGAGCGTCAGCGTCGCGCCGAGAGCAAGTCAATACCCAGAGCCTACTCACATCTCCTCTCGCTGTCGTCAAGTCCCGCCAGGAACTCGATCATTTCGGGACTGAGGGCGCTCTCCCTGGCCACGCCGCTGCCACTGAGAGCGTCCAGCCTCGATGCGCCGCTGCCTGGGCCGGCGCCCTCGGCGCCTCCTGTGGCTCCCGCAAGCGAGGAGAGGGATTGGGCCTGCTCGTAGACTTGGGGTAAGCGCGCCGAGTAGGTCTGTAAGGGGTCCGAGCACCCATGAGCTTGAGCCCCTCACATACACACACACACACACACACATATACGCCCGCGCATCAAGACTCACCTTGTAGATAAGATCAATGAGCTCCGAGTCGTCCATCCTGAGCGAGCCCAGGCCCGACAATGTCGCAGATCAGTTCCAAGGGTCTGATGCCACTCGCGCCGCGGATCGGAGCCCACTCACATGGATCCCATTCGGGACGCGAAAGCGTACCAGCTCGGGTGCAGGTTCCTCAGGTTGACGGAGCGCGGGTTGGCGTCGAGCGCGCCGCGGACGCGGGCGTTGTACTGCTTGGGGACGTGGAGGAAGACCTTGCCTCTGTCACACGAGTCGGGGGAAAGGGCAGGTCAGCGCGCGGACAGCGCCGGCTCATCCTGGAGAAGCGACACTCACCGTACCGCGAGATACTCTGCGAGCCAGAACGGCAGATCTACGCGCGAGTTGGCCTTGATCTGGAGATGGGCCAAGCACACATTGGTCAGTCTCCATGCTCGCGAGCGGCAGGCCAGTCCAAGCTCACATTCTTCTGGCCATCGCTCTGGAGATGGCCGAGCCCGGGCACGTCGTGGAAGAAGGTGCACTGGAGCTTCTGGCCGTCGATGAGGATCTCTGCTGGGTCCCAGTACGCCATTGTGCGCCCTGCTCTTGGAAGACGGTGGTGGGGGAGGTGTTGGATACGACGCGCTCGCGACGAGGACGAGGTGTTGGTCTCGCCGGCGCGCGCGTTGGGGCTCGTCCAGGTACGAAATCGTTGCGCAATGCTGGACGTGCTCAGCCTGGACATGCAGGGTGTGGAGGGTGGAGGGGAGGGGGGCAGCAGGGAGGTATAAAGAGGGCGCGGCCCTTCGCCCATCCCGCCTGCACCCCTTCATACTTACCTTGCGGTCGCGTGTGGCGCTCACGCATGCCACCGTGCGCCGCTCCCTTCCAACATTGCACAGCGATCCTCAGTGGGAGGGAGCGGTGGTGATACGGCTCTGTCGTACCACGCCGTCCCATCTTTCTCCTGGCGCTCGCGCCCTTCGGGGCGGGGGCGCCTACCCTCTTTGGCCCAGGAGAGTTCTAGCGGGGAGGGGCAATTTATCTACTAAGTAACACCACGATGACGCTCAGGCCCGCCGTGTGAGAAGCAACGTCGACGGCGAGGACTATCCATCTTCCTGATCACCATCTCCCACAGCAGCCCAGCAAGGATGAGCGGCTACGAGCTCCACCAGAAGCTGCGCACCAAGGCAGTCCGCCTGCTCAAGAAGAAGGACTACGCCCAGGCCGTCTCCGTCCTGCACACCGGCGCGCTCGACCTCCTCCGCCAGAAGGAGCAGGGCTCGGGATGCGACCTCGCCGTGTACATGATTGACGTCTACGAGCAGAGCGACGCTCAGACTGACGACGTCACGCGCGGTGAGCATGGCCTTCTTCCTGGTCCTCTCCTTCTGCGACTGGAGGACATGAGCTGACTCATTGTACACCGCCACAGGCCGCGTCGTCGAGATCCTTGACCTTACCGCCCCGGACTTCTGGAGGAAGAAGTTCATCGACGCGGCGCTCAGGTATGTACACTCACTCTACGCCTGCGGTTAGCCGTATCCTGTTCCCGCTGATGTGCTTCTCCTGCTCCTCTCCTTAGATGGTCGGCCAAGGCTTCCGGTCAGGCCGGAGGCGATCCAGCGCTGCGTGTCGCCATTGCCAAGCTGTATGCGCGAGGCGAGTATGCATGTCAAGGGATCACTTAGTAGAGACTTGGTGCTGACACCTGTGCCACCGATCGCAGAGAGCTCCTTCCTTACCGCTGAGCCCCACTTCATCGCAGGGTGTCTCAAGGACAGCGCGCCAAATGCTGACGCCAGCGTGGCAGACGTCTCCATCCCGGCCGCTCTGGCTGAGCTCGAGGTCAACTGGCTCAGCCAGCACGCAGAGCAGGCGGCAGCACAGCAGGGCGAGACGCGTAGCAAGGCAGTCATCGAACGTCTCGAAGCCGGCAAGCTCGCTCTGCGGGCCTTCCTGCCGTGAGCCTCCTTTTAGACGTGGCTCGAATTGATTTTGTCACTGACTAGGAAGAGTGCCCTCACCAGACTCCTCGCTCAGCGCGCGCTGGCCGCCTCTCAGTCCTTCCTTTCGAACTATATCCAGCTCGTGACGAAGCAGAACAGCAACCTGCTCATTCCCGTCCAGCCCAATCCGAAGCCCTACGCGCCGCAGCCCGCGCTGACCAACATCCCCTCGGCGCTGCCCACGTTGCAAATCTACGTGACCTCGAACCCAGATCTCAACTTTGCCCAGATTGCTCTCGGACTGGCGGCGCAGGCCGCGGGCTACAAGATCGGCAGGAGAGGACCAGTCTCTGCCGAGCTGCGCAACGCATGGATCATCGCCGTTCGGCAGTATCAGAAGGAGGCCAACGATTACTTTGAGGAGGAGGAGTATGTGGGCGATGTGAGTGTACCTGCTGGTGTTGCCGTCACGCTGCCTTTGATAGCTGACCTTGTTACGGCGTTCACAGGCCCTGACCATCATCTCGAGCGTCTACTTCGACATGGCTCCGCCTCGTCCCCAGGGCAACATGCTGCAAGACATGATGTCCTCCCTGCTAGGCGGTGGCGGCGCCGCGCCGAAGCCTACCACACTTACGCTCAAGGCAGCCAAGGCGCCCGTCCTGCCCAAGGTCGAGAAGGCGGCGGAGGCGGCGCCGGCATCCTCAGCGCCGGCCGCGCCTCTTGATGAGGAGGAGCTGGACTGAGCGCGGGGCCTCTATCTGTCATATAGCGACACTTGCTCGCCAAAGCGTCTTGGAAGAATGTTTCTTTCCATTTCATCGAGGGACGGTCTGGTCAAGGGAGGCACCGTCTACATCTTCATCGGGCTCAATCTCGATCGCATGCCCGCCCTTGCCGTCGCTGTACTTGAAGCCACGCCGCACCTGTCCGCCCTTGGCGGCGACCATCTCCTCGACCGTCCTGGGCTCATCGGCCGTCTCTGTGAACCAGCCGAGGTGGTCGGCGATGAGATGTCTGAGAGTTCCAGGGGGGGGGGCATTGGAACGTCAGTCCTTCGAGGCTAAGCTGGACACGTCGAGGCGTGGAGCGGGACACGCACCTGTTCTCACAGCTTGGACACTGGACGATGACAATGCCGCGCGTGTACGCCTGCTTGCTGAACTCGTGCGTGGACCGATGGCCGCAGTCGGTCACGGTGCAAGTGAAGGTGAGGGAGAGACGCGGCTTGATCTCTGCCAGTGGCTTGGAGTCCGGCGCCGTGCCGTCCGTAGAGCGGGCAAGAGCGGAGGGTGGGCTGGCCACGCTGCTTGCGCTCTCGTCCTGCTGCCTTCTTGTCAGGACGCTGGAGGAGAATGGTCGTAATGACCTTGCGGCGTGGAAGACATCTTGGTACGAGGTGGCAACGAGGTGGACCCGCGCTGCGACTGGACGCCCGGCCAGCGCTGGGACGAGGTGGCGGTGGCAGCCTGCGTTCGCGCCGCGGACGGCGTGCGCGGCCAGGCGAGAGGCAGAGGTGAGCGCTGTCCTTGACATCCTCGGGGCGGGTGACGGTGTGATTTGGGGACGAGGTGGTGGTGGTAAGTGAGATGTGGTCGGGACCGAGTTGGCTCGAGCACTTGACTTCTTCCCACTTCGACATCGTCGCTCCACAACCTGCTTCCCGACCACCACCACCAGCAGCATCGTCGACGGCGGGCGGGTCAACATGGCGGCCAACAGCACGAACAAGCTGGCCTTCCTCTCGATGGAGGCCCCCGCGGGCTACGTCGCCGGCATGGGCCGCGGCGCGAGTGGGTTCACCACCCGCTCAGACATCGGTCCCGCCCGCGAGGGCCTCAGCGACGCCAGGAAACGAGGCGACGACGACGAGCAGCTCGACGAGGCCGACCCGGACCAGTTCCAAGACCCGGAGAACGAGACGGGCCTGTTCGCGGGCACCGTGTACGAGCGCGACGACGAGGAGGCCGACGCCATCTGGGACGGCGTCGACAGGCAGATGGCGGAGCGGCGGCGCAAGAAGCGCGAGGCGAGGGAACAGGCGGAGCGCGAGGAGATGCTCGCCAAACGCCCCAAGATCCAAGCGCAGTTCGCCGACCTCAAGCGCGGGCTTACGAGCATCTCCGAGTCCGAGTGGGAGGCGCTGCCGGAGGCTCAGAACCTGACGGGCAAGCGGCGCAAGGCGGCCGAGAAGCGTGAGGCGAGGGATACGCGCGGCTTCCAGGTGCCGGACAGCATCTTGCTCGGCGCGCGCGACAAGAATGCCGTCGAGACGTCGCTCAGCGAGGAGCAGATGCAGGAGGGGGGGAGCTCAAGCTCAATAGGCGATCTGGTCGGCGGCACGGTGACCTCCTTGACCGAGATTGGCGAGGCGCGGAACAAGATCTTTGAGCATCAGCTCGATCGCGCGTCCTCCTCCTCGGCGGCGGCGTCGGGCCTGGCGTCTACCATTGATCCCAAGGGCTACCTGACCGAGCTCTCCTCGGTCGCCATCAAGTCCAATGCGGAGATTGGCGACATCAAGAAGGCGCGCAGCCTGATGGAGTCCGTCATCAAGACGAACCCCAAGCATGCCCCCGGTTGGATCGCACTGGCGCGGTTGGAGGAGCACGCGGGCAAGATGGCGGTAGCGCGCAAGGTGATCGCTCAAGGGTGCGAGCAATGTCCCAAGTCGGAAGACATCTGGCTAGAGAATGCCCGCCTGAACACCAACGACAATGCCAAGATTGTCCTCGCCAAGGCAGTCCAACATCTTTCGCAGAGCGTCAACATCTGGCTCAAGGCGACGGAGCTCGAGTCGGACCCGGAATCCAAGAAGCGGGTGCTTCGGAAGAGTCTTGAATACATCCCCGACTCGGTCAAGCTATGGAAGGAGCTCGTCAACCTTCAAGATAGCCATGAAGACGCGCGTATTCTCTTGGCCGGCGCGGTGGAAGCCATCCCGGCCAGTGTCGAGCTCTGGCTGGCCCTAGCACGCCTGTCGAGTCCCAAGGAGGCCACTGGTGTGCTCAACAAGGCGCGCAAGACGATTCCGACCTCGCACGAGATCTGGATCGCGGCGCTGCGCCTGATGGAGCAGTCGGGCGAAGCCGAGTCTCGACTCAACGTGACGATGAAGCGCGCCGTCGAGTCGCTGAGGAAGAATGGGGCGGTGCTCTCGCGCGAGCAATGGTTGCGGGAGGCGGAGCAGGTGGAGAAGGAGGGCAGTCCGCTCACGTGTGCGGCCATCGTCAAGGCTACGGTGCATCTCGACATTGAGGAGGAGGACAGGAAGACGGTGTGGGTGGAGGACGCCCAGGCTGCGCTGGAGAAGGGCTTTGTGGAGACGGCGCGCGCCATCCTCGCGCATACCCTCGAAGAGTTCCCGGACCGACAGAGCATATGGCGTCAAGCGGCCGATCTGGAGAAGGCGCATGGGACAAGAGAGACGCTCGAGGCGGTGCTGGAGAAGGCGGTCACGTTCTGTCCCAAGGCGGAGGTGCTGTGGCTCATGTACGCCAAGGAGAAGTGGAGCCACAGGGACGTGGACGGTGCCAGACAGGTGCTCGCGCGTGCCTTTGAGCGCAACCTCGGCTCGGAAGAGATCTCGCTGGCGGCGAGCAAGCTCGAGGCGGAGAATGGGCAGAAGGAGGCGGCTCAGAGGCTGCTGGAGGTGGCCCGGAGCGAGGTGGGCTCGGCGCGGGTGTGGATGAAGAGCGCCGTGTTCGAGCGGAACGAGGGCCGGCCGGAGGCTGCGCTGCGACTGGTCGAGGAGGCGCTGGTCAAGTTTCCGAATTCGCCCAAGCTGCACATGATGAAGGGCCAGCTGCTGGAGGAGACGGTGAGCAAGGAGGGGGGTGCCAACATTCGTGCGGCGCGGGAGGCGTATGCGCGCGGGGTCAAGGCGTGTCCGGCGTCGACTGCGCTGTGGCTGCTGAGCTCGCGGCTTGAGGAGCGTGCTGGGGTCACGATTCGTGCGCGTGCGCTGTTGGAGAAGGCGCGCTCGCTCAACCCGCGCAACGAGGAGCTGTGGGCGGAGAGCGTGCAAGTGGAGGAGCGCTCTGACAGCGCGGCGCAGGCCAAGGTGCTGCTGAATCGCGGGCTGCAAGAGTGCCCGACGAGCGGCGTGCTGTGGTCGATCTCGATCGTTGCGGAGCCCAAGACGACGCGCAAGGGCCGATCGGCCGATGCGCTCAAGAAGACGGGCGACAATGCGGAGGTGATTAACGTCGTGGCCCGAGGCTTCTGGGAGGACCGCAAGATTGACATGGCGCGCAAGTGGTTTGACCGCGCGACGAAGGCGGACGCGGACTGGGGCGATGGGTGGGCGTGGTGGCGCAAGTTTGAGCGCGAGTACGGCTCGGCGGAGACGGTGGAGCAGGTGACGGTGCGGACGGAGAAGGCGGAGCCGCGCCATGGGCGGCTGTGGCAGGCGGTGCGCAAGGACCCGGCGCACGGTGCGTGGACCTTGCGCCAGGTGCTCGACGAGGTCGAGAGGCGGCTGCGATGAGGGCGGGCGGTGCCATGTATACAATATGTGCATACGAGACACGTCGCGTCGCGTGGCGGAGTGGGGAAGCGTGACACATGGTTATCTAATCTTGATAGCATCTGCCCGTGGTGCGGAGGTGAGCGCCGCGTCCAAGGCGGTGGCGGGTCTCCTTCTCGACGTCCATCACCGCCGTGGCCACGACTGGGACCTCGTCACCACGACGACGACGACGACGGCGAGGCAGAGAGAGAGACACCATGTCGCGCGTGCGTGGGCCGACCTCGGCGCTGACCGAGTTCCTGCGAGGTCAGTCTGGCTTCCCTGCGTGGCCATCACTCCAGGCTGACGGCCCGCTTCCCTGTGCCCACAGAGCGCGGCATCAACCACGCCAGCCTCGCCCGCTTCCGCCGCAACGCAGAGCGCCAGGACGCCGCCACGCAGTCGGCCCTCGATGCCATCCACGCCGGCGACGTCGACACCGCAGACGCGGCCCTCGCCGCCGTCATGCAGGCCGACGAGCGGGCCAGCGCTGCCCACGGCGAGCGGAGCAGCTCAGCAGCGCGCACACCGCGTGCAGCGGCCTCAGCATCGCCCTCGCGCTCGGCCAACCGGCCCGCCTCGGCGCGTCGACGCTCCCGCAACTCGATCGCGTACGCGGAAGAGGACGGCACCGACGAAGAAGAGGCAGTCGAACAGGAGGAGGTCCTCGCCTCTGCTGCTGCCTCGCGCACTCGCGCCTCGACCTCCTCCTCACGCTCCAACGGGAAGAGGACAGCAACGGCAGTACAGGCGGAGGCGGAGGCGAGCGCCAGCAAGAACAAGAAGCACAAGAAGAAACCCGGCGGACACGACGACGACGACGACGATGCCGATTTCCTCGATGGGGCCAACGGGCCGGTGGCGGGCAGCTCACGCTCCAACCACTCGTACGCCGGCCGCACGCCTGGCAAGATTGACTACTGTGCTGGCTGCAAGCGCAAGTTTACCATCACCGTGTACACGTGAGTAGCCAGCCCGCCGTGCATCGCTCATACGATATTGATCGTACTCTGCTTGTGGCTCGTCCAGCAAGGTGACGGACCAGGGCGCATACTGCCACATTTGCAAGTCTCCCAACGACGCGGCCGCCGCGCCAGCTCCCAAGCCCAAGAAGAAACGCATCACCGCAGCCGAGAAGCGCCAGCAGGCCATCGAGGATCTCAAGACCAAGATCCCGTCCCTCCAGAGCATGTGCATCTCCATCGTGAGCGATCACATCGAGGACGTCGAGGCATTGGGTGACATTGGTCCGCACAACGTGGAGGCTATCAGCAAGGTGAGCCTCAATCAGGTCCGTGTTGAGGGCGATTAGATTCTAATTGTTTCGTCTTACAGGCCATTGCTCGCAGTCGCAGCTTGAACCCGAACACGGTCAAGCTGTTCTTGATGCCAGGCTCGTCCGAGCTTGCGCTCTATGATTGCAGTCGTGAGTGATGAACGGTGCACCTGTCGATACTTGCACGGGCTGATCCCATCTCTTGCACAGAGCTTGACGGAGATGCACTGGCGTCGTTCGCCACGTTCGCGCCAGACCTGGAAGCGATCAACCTGCAAATGTGCGGACGACTGGTCGACTCGGCCCTGGACGCGTGGGGCACCAAGCTCAAGAAGCTCCGCTCCCTCGAGCTCTTCGGCCCCTACCTCGTGCGCGTCGAGGCCTGGCACCGCTTCTTCGACAACGTAGGCCCGCGACTCCGCTCCTTCAAGATCCGCGAGACGCCGCGCTTCGACCTCTCGTGCGTCGAGAAGATGGTCGAGGCGTGCCCGAACCTTACCGAGCTCGGGCTGGCGCAGATTGGCAAGCTGGACGGCAGGATGCTCGGTCCGCTCGCGGCGTACTCGCATCTGACCTATCTCGACATTTCGGACCCGGGCGTGTCGGGCCCGGGCATCATGGCCGAGTCGCTCAAGGACGAGAGCGTGATTCAGCTCTTGAGCCAGGTCGGGGCCACGCTGCAGACGCTCCATCTCTCGGGCAACACGGCGCTGACGGACGAGGTGGTGACGAAGGGCATTGCGCCGTACTGCAAGTCGCTCTTCAACCTGGCCTGCTCCGGCTGCGAGGCGATTACGGGCGCGGCCTTTGTACAGCTTTGGAAAGAAGGCTCGACGTCCAGCAGCGGGGAGGCGACTCACGCCAACGGATCGCAACGCAAGCGCGGCCGTCCCTCAAAGACAAGCCAGCCCGACTCCTCAGGCTCAGGATCCGGCACCACCCAACTCAACGGCGGCGTGCCCAAGAGCGCCCCCCTGAAGCGCATCGACCTAAGCCGCGCCCTCCTTGTCGACGACGCCGCCCTCGAAGCGCTCATGCACCACTCGGGCCCCTCGCTCGAGCACATCAACCTCAACTCGGTCGACCTCCTCACCGAGCGCGGGCTCGCCGCCTTGGCGCGGCACGCCCGCAACGTGGTCACGCTCGATCTGTCCTTCTGCCGCGCGGTGGACGACTCGCTTCTGGTGGACTTGATGACGATTCCGACGTTGGAGCGCGTGCTCGTTTGGGGGTGCAATCGGGTGGTGAGTTGAACCCTTTTACCCTTTGCCATCTGCCCTGCCGTACGTCGCGATGTGTCCTGGGCAACCTGTGCGCTGACCATCTTTTGAGATGTCTACAGTCGGACCTGATCAGCCACCCTCGCGTTGCGATAGTCGGCAAGGAGCGCAGCGTGCTGTTTTGATGACGACGAGGGTCGCGGCTGCGCGATTGCATTGCGTGCTTGCCCCCCTTCCTCATCAGACTGTTCCCCGTTTGAGCTCGCGCTCTGTAGTCTTCCTTCCACACGTCCGCAACGACGTTCTGTAGACTTGTTCATCGATGTCTTCCATTCGCATGGGTATCTTGGGACGGAAAGGGAGCAAAGTACAATGGGAAGCAGCGCGGCTTCATAGCCCCTCCGAGCCCGGCCCGCCAAACAGCTCGTACAACGAGCGCACCGTCTCGTCCAGAACGTCCTCCATGCGCCGATACTCAACCCCAAGCACCTCCCTCGACCGCGTCGTATCCATCCTAAACGCGCCCGGTAAGCGAGAGATGCGATCGACGTCCCTCACCGTGGGCAGGGACGCGGCGCGCGCTGAGTCCGGGTCCGGGTCCGGGTCCAGCCGGAGGGCGGCGTCGATGACCATGGCGAGGTCGAAGGCGCCGTTGGCGATGAGGAAGCGGCCGCTGACGGCGTCTCCTTGAGAGAGGAGGGCGCGTTCGAAGGCGAGACGGTGGGCGAGGGCGAGGGCGCGCACGTCGGCTGCGACGGGGAAGCCCCACGGTGGCAATTCTCGATCTCGCCGTTGCTGTTGCCGTTGCTGTCCTTGTGAGTTGGGCCGGGCGGAGGGGGAGAGGATGGCCCATATGCGCGCGAGGGAGTCGTCCAGGTCGCTTGGCGTCCGAATGCCGTGGATGGGTGGACCGAGGGTTAGGGCGGCGCAGAGGGAGGCGAGGTGGAGCTTCTTCCTCCTCCTCCCTTGGCCCCTTCCATTCGTGTCTTCGTCGCCTGCGACGTGTGGTGATGAGGATGAGGAGGCGGAGGAGGAGACGAGGTCGTTGGCCGCTTGTTCGGCGAGCTTCTTGCTAACTGCGTACGCGTAGCCTTCGGGTGGGAGGGAGACGTCGCTCCCAGCGCCGCCGCCGCCGCCGCCGCCGCCGCCGCCGCCGCCGCCGCCGCCGCTAGCCTCGCCCGCCCTTGTGCCCCTTGTTGAGAGATGCCGCGTCGCGTCCTCGTACGTGGCGCGATTCCAATCCGACTCGGTATACACGCGCGGCGCCGGTTCCGGGCAGGGCGCCCCGTCTTCAAAGGAGAAGACGGCCCCGAGCGAAGAGGTGAGGATGAGCGTGGAGACCGTATCGCTGGCGAGACAGGCGCATACGACGTTCTTGGTGCCTTCGATCGCGGGACGGAGGACCGTTTGTTCCGGGTCGAGGGAGGGGTCCATGATGCATGGCGAGGCGGTGTGGAGGACGACCTCGACGCCCTTGACGGCCTCGGTGAAGTCGCCATCGACGAGATCCTCGACAATGACGGCGTCGAACTTGTCCTTGTACGGTTGAAAGGCGGGCTGGGCCAGGAGATGGTCAAACTTGGCTTGGGAGCGGACGGCGCCGCGAACGCGGTAGCCGTGCTTCAAGAGCTCGAGGGCAACGTGTGCGCCGATGAAGCCCTGCCCATTCGACAAGCAGGGTCAGCGCCTTGCCGACATCGCCAGAAGGACGTTTGCGATGCTCACCGTTGGACCGGTGACGAGCACCGGTGCCTTTGTAACCGGTGCCATCGTTCACGGCGTCGAGCCAGCGTCTGCAGGATGGATAGGGCCTGAACAGAAGGGGTGAGGGAGCGGTCAAAGAAACATTAGCAGAGGACGACCGCGCCGGGAAGGAGCAGAGAGCATGGTCCTTATGAACGTCCTCATCCCAGCTTGACCTCGTCAGGGATTGAGGCGCCTCAAGGCCCGCGCCGAGAGAGTCAGAGTCAGAGAGCACGGCAATCTGCTCTGCTGGGTGCTGAGCCGTCTGCGTACGCCTGTACTGATGGGTGGGCCCGGGTAGATACCCAGGCTGAGCTGACTGAGGAGAGGTCCCATGTTGATGACGCATCGACGAGGGCACTCGGCGCGGTCCTGTCATGGGTATCCCTCTCGTTCTGTACGGCCCCCGCCGTCGGCCGTCTCCCGCTCGCCCAGCGCCGCTTCCTCGCCCATACTGCCTTGTCCGCCGTCCGCCAGCGCGTTGGACGGCGCCAGGTGTGCCGACAAGGGGAGCGTCTGGGCGTGCGCGCCTGGGTTGAGGCGTCGATGCTCTCTCTGACGTCCCGTCTGGGAGCGGAACCGCCTGCGCGTCCCTTCTGTGACCTTGTCCACTGGCCAGGCGTGGCGACGCGTGCAGGCGGTGGCCTACACAGACCGAGATGGCATGGGTGCTGGGTGAGCCGTCGAGATGGTCGTGGTTGGACGGATCGATGCAGTGGTGGCAAGGTGGCCTGATCTCCCTTCCCCTTCACACCGTACCACGGCCATCAACCTCACAGCGCGCTAGCCCGCCGTGCTCACTAGGTGTTTGCTACAAACAGCTCCGGCCACTATGCCGCCCAGGCGGCGCTAACCAGAGCTCTCAGCCTGAGAGATCTCTGGCGTTAGGATTAAGTGAGATGGACGCGTCGCGTCGCGAAGGCACACGCGCGCTTGCCTGTCCCGTCTGCCTTCTTTGAAACGAGCAGCACTTGCTTGCAAGGTATAGGGCAGAGGCGCGGGTGCCAGAGAAGCGCAATGATGTCTAGAGGGTGGAGGAATCACTTGTCCTTGGCCTGCTCCTCGTACAGCTGTCCCAACGCGTCCTTGAAGAGCTCCTCCACGCTCGCGTACTCGAGCCCGAGCACCTCCTTGGACCGGCTCGCGTCCAGCCTGAACAGCTTGGGGTTGCTCTCGATCCGGTCCGACTCCTTGGGCTCGGGCGTCTGCTTGGCTTGCTCGGGGTAGTGCTTGCGCGCGACGTCGACGACTTGGGCCCAGTCGTAGGGACCGTTGTAGATGAGGAAGCGGCCCGCGGCATTCTTCTCAAAGGCGAGACGGTGCGCCGCTGCGAGGGTACGGACGTCGGCGACGGCTGGGAAGGCGGTCGGCGGGAGCTCCTTGCCCACCTTGCCCGAAGCGACGCCCCAGAGTTGGCCCAGGGACTCGTTGAGGTCGTCCAGCTTGGCCACGGCGTGCACGAAGGGCCCGATGACCATGGGCGGGCACAGCGTCGAGACGGTAATGTCCTTGCCCGACTCCTTGACGAGGTCAAACGCGGCGCGCTCGGCCAGGCCTTTGGACGCGCAGTAGGCGAAGCCGGGCGCGTCCGACTTGGCCGCGTCCTCATAGGTGGCCCGGTTCCAGTCCTTCTCGGTGTACGTGCGCGGCGCAGGCTCGGCGAATGGCAGGCCGTCGTCCATGGACAACACCGACGCGAAGGACGAGGTGACGACAATGTTCTTGACCGTGTCCGTCTTGATGGCAGCGCCCACGACGTTCTTGGTGCCGTCGATCGCTGGCTTGAGGAAGGTCTCTTCCGGGTTCTTCGTCTCCAGCGAGAAGGGCGACGCGGTGTGGACTACGACCTCGACGCTCTTGACGGCCTCGGTGAAGTCGCCACTGACAAGATCCTCCACGATGACGGCATCAAACTTGTCCTTGTAAGGCTCGAAGGCGGGCTGAGCAAGCAGCTGGTCAAACTTCTTCTGCGAGCGGACTGTGCCGCGAACGCGGTACCCGTTCTTGAGCAACTCGAGCGCGACATGGGCGCCGATGAAGCCCTGGACAAGACACGGACCATGGTCAACGCCTTGCCCACAGAGTCAGATAGACATTGGTGCTACTCACCGTGGGGCCAGTGACGAGGACGGGGGCCGAGGTTGAGGGTGCCATGGTGTGCAACTGGTATCTATGACAGGGTTTGAGAGGGAGGATGTCTTGGACTAGGAGCGTCAATCACGTCGCCGTTATATACGCATCGAGGCCGTCCTACGCCCCGCTGAGGGCCTCCATGTCACCGATACGTCCGAGAGCGACATCATTGGCACCGCTGGACTGCGCCAGTCTTTCGAATGGAGCGAATGGACGTCGTCAACGTCGTCGTGATGGCGATCACTGTGGTGGTAATTCGTGAACCGGCGAACGAAGCGGCGTCAGTACCTCCACTTTCAGAAGACGCGCCGGCGACGGTGACGTCTTTGACTTATGGCCTGTTTCGAAGAGCAGCCCGTGGCCGGACAGAGCTGGAGACAATTCGAGTACGAGGCACAGAGAGCATCTGTAATGTCCGCAGTGCACAGAGAAGACGAGACCGCCAGCCATTCGGTACGGCATCGGGAAAGGCACGCGTAGAGGAGGGTGTCAGCTCCAGCCCCTCGAGAAGAAGCGCTTCCCGACGCGCTACGCACCACAACTTGGAGCCCGTAATCATGTCGCGCAGACTCTTGGGATCCAGCACGCTGTCCGGGTACGGCAGCCACGCGCCCGCCGTCTGCCATGCGCCGCCATCGACGACAATCTTGGTACCCGTAATGTACGAAGCAGCCGGAGAGAACAGGTACACGGCCGCATTCGCAATGTCGTCCTTCTCGCCCACGCGTTGCATCGGGATCGTCATTGCCATGGCCTCCTGCGTGCCCTTCGGTGCCAGTCGCTCGAGCCCTTCTGTCCCAGCAATAGGGCCAGGCGCAATCGTGTTCGACCGAATGCCCCAGGGGCCGAATTCTGGAGGGAAACAGAGACTCAGTTCGTGTAACCTCGAGCTTGCTTGATCACTCGAGCTTACCGATGGCAGCCGTGGCAGAGAGCGAATCGATGGCAGCCTTCGCAGCCGAAGCAGGCGCTTGCCAGGCCAGGCCATAGTAATGCAACGTCGCCGAGATGTGAATGTACGAACCGCTGAGAAAGAACCGGTCATCAGTCACAGTCCGGACCTTCACTGCCGTCCTAGTATGCTCACTGGGTCTTCTTGAGCTCCTGGAGCGTGGCTTTGATGGTGTTGTATGTGCCAATCACGTCGATCTCTTGCACTGTACGGAATCTGTGAGGCTTAGGACCGTCAGCACTGTCATGGGCGGTCCGTCCAATTGCACGAGTACTCACCCATTCGAGGAGACGCCTTCAATCGGCGCCATGAAGTTGCCAGCTGCGCCGGCGATGACAAAGTCGATCCGACCATATGTCTCCACCGTCTACAAGCAGGGCCAAATAATCAGTCCCCAAGTACTCTAGCAAGGAGTCCCGTCCTTCGCTCACCTTGCGGACCGCAGCCTCAAGGTCCTCCAGCTTGCGCACGTCGCCAGGCGTCGCGATGCACTTGCGGCCCGAGACCGTCTTCTCCAGCTCCTTGGCGGCGGCGCTGAGCCGGTCGGCCTTGCGGCCCACGATGGCTGCGTCTGCGCCGTGCTTCATCATGCTCTCGACAATCTTGTAGCCTGCCATTCGGGTTGCAGGTGGGCGTCTTCAGTGCTCGACGTCTCAACTCAAGCCTGCTTGGTGTGACTTACAGATAACAGAGCCGCCGCCCGTGCAGAAGAGGACCTTGCCCTTGAAGATGTCATCCTGTCAGAGCGAGGAGCTGTCAGAACAGAGATCGTAGACAACAGCAGGGCCTCCTAGTTGTCCCTACCTTGAAGATGTCCGTGGAGGGCACGGCGGTGAGGACCACTGGGTCAGCCATAATGATACAATCTGGAATGGGCACGGCGTTACGAAGTCAGCAATGGGCGTCCTCGTCAGCCTGTCCTCGACCGCTCCTGAGCATTGCGCTGAAGCCAACACGGGCCGGGCGTCTGCGCCAGAATTTGTACTCACAAGTCAATTAGGAGGGCAGGCGGGTATGATAGACGAACAGGGGGCGAGGAGGAGATGGTGGACGTCGTCCGCCAGGCTGGACTGCTCGAAGTACGGGAGGTTGCTGGGTCCATCACCCGCTCCTCCGGCTCGGCTTCCTCCTGGAAGCCGGTAAGCTTGGCTCGCTCGACACCATTCCGCCTCGGCACGTGTGGACGACGATGATCTTCTCATTCATGGCTTCGCGGACTCGTGGACAGTGACCACCACCATCACCACGACGCCCTCGGCCTACCGACACGCCGCCGCGCACACGAAAGCCATGTCGACGTCTTCAGCCTCGGCCTCGGAGGCCCAGCCCGCCTCCCTACCCATCGTCAAGCGCCAGCTCGTCGTCTTCGACTTTGACTGGTCGCTCGCGGACCAAGACACGGACCGATGGGTGCACGAATGTCTCGCGCCTGAGCTGAGGCGCAAGCAAAAGGCGCTCAAGGGCACGATGGACGGTATGGATCTGTTGTGAGTGCTTGTCTTTTCTTTGGGCCTTGTTCTGTTGTCCGATTCATATGCCTTATGTTCGCGGTATGGGACATACAGTGCGTCGCTCTTGGTTGACCTCCATGCCAAGGGCGTGACCCCCGAACAGATCAAGGACTCGATGCGCAAGATGCCCTTCGTGAGCATGGACCTGTGATTCAGATCCTGCCTCCGTCACTGACAGTAGATATCTGGCCCTACCCAGCACCCGGCCATGGTTCGCGGCGTCAAGGATCTCAAGTCGGACAAGCAGACCGAGACCGTCTTCTTCCTCCTGTCCAACTCCAACACGATCTACATCGACACCATCCTCGACGTGAGTCTTTCCAGCGCTTGAGCATATCAGCGCGCCGCGCGCTGACCATATCTGACACTCCATGTACGTTCCCGACGACACAGCACCAAGGCCTCCAACCGCCCCATTTCGACCTCTTCTCCGAAATCGTGACCAACCCAGCCGAGTTCGAGCCCTCAGGCCTGCTCCGGCTCCGAAGACGCGTCGACCCCTCGGGCCCGCAGCACAACTGCCGCGTAGGGTGTGGCGCCAACATGTGCAAAGGCGAGGAGCTGGACGCCTTTCTCGAGCGACATGGCGGACGCGCCTCGTTTGAGCGCATCGTCTACGTGGGCGACGGGGGGAATGATTACTGCCCCGTCACGCGCCTAGGCAAGGACGACTATGCCTTTGTGCGTCGGTTCAGGGGGCTCGAGAAGCGCATTGCGACGGAGGGGAATGTCAAGGCGACAGTGTGGAAGTGGGCCGGCGCGTGGGAGGTCGAGGGCCTGCTTGGCCACCTCCGAGGAGTATAGAGACGGTGCCTATCACATATAGAAGTCTTTAAGGGCTGATTACGAACGAGCTTGACGCGCGGCAGCATGTCGGTGCACACACGTAGGCTGATTATGGCGGCGAGTCGATAAAGATAGGAGGTAAAGAGACGCGGACGAGCGAGACTGGAGAATGATTGTCAGAAACGGTCAAAGACCGTTACAGAGATGGCGATCCTTGCGATAGAACGACTCCAGATGTCCGAGTGTTGCTATGTTGTTGCTGGAAGGAGTGTGGGAGTGTGGGATGGTTTGAAGACACCGGACGGAGGGTCTACTCATCCTCGTCTGGGATCTCCTTGGCCTGACGCGCGTGAAGCTCAATGATGTCCGCCGCAACGCGCGTCCCGCCAGCCTGAGTCGTCCTCAAATGCCACCGGTTGCAGTTCCGCTTAAACTTGTTGTAGTCCCGCAACAGCTCATCGAGCTTGGCCATAATGTCCTCGCGCACGAGACGCGGGCTCGTATCGGACGTGACGCCGATGTCGTGGGCGCGCACGTAGGCTGCAATGTCGTGTGTCTCGCCCCATTGGGAGAGGACGAACTGGGGCAGGCCGTAGGAGAGGGCTTCGTTGAAACTGTTGCCGCCACCGTGATGGACGGTCACCTTGACCGCGGGGTGCTCGAGCACTGTCTGAATAGAAGGCAGCCAGCTCTCGCGTCGGATGAATGCCGGTAGCTCCGATGCCGGCGGGATAGGCTGTACGTCCGTCCCCAAGGCCGGCACCTTGAGCAAAGCGCGCAGGGCCGGGTTCGCGTCGTGCAGGTCGCCTAGGGCCAGAACGAGTTGCTCGTACTCCTCGGCGGTATAGTAGAAGATGGAGCCCATGTTGATGTAGATGACCTCGCCGCCGTCCTTCTGAACGCCATCAAGCCAGTCCTTGACGGGGTCAGCCTCTTCTGATGGGGCCGCCGATGAAGCAGCCTTTTGAGCTTCCTCCGCCGCCTTGCCACCGAGCAATGCCGCCGCCTCGTTTGCTTGCCGCGCAAAGTCGATGCCCTCCGTTTGGGCGGAGCGGATGGGAGGGTAGCAAGGCCCGACGAAGAACACGTCGGGGTGGTATGCCTCGGGAGGGTAGAGATCCAGTCCTGCGACGTTGAAGGAGATGGCCGCGACGTTCTCCTTGACGGTACCCGCGACGGGAGTCATGAATGAGTCGCACACAATGTCGACAGGCTCGAGACCGAGCACATCTTTGCGGAAAGCGCGGCGCTCCTTGGGCCATGGGTGGGTGAGGCACCAGCGCAACCACCACGCGATGAAGCCGAGGTTGTTCCAGACCATGCGGAAGCCTCTTCGCGAGGCTGGGCTACCGTCTGCGCCGCAGAGAGGGAGTGGGTACTTGAGCGGGGAGACGTCCTTGGCGACAGCACAGGCTGCGCCGGGACTTGAGATGATGTAGTGTTGCTTGGACAGCCGCACGCCATCGACGGCAAAGGGCGAGAAGTTGTCGACGATGATCATGTCCGGCCGGACCTCGTTGCAGACGTCGCGGACGCGGAAGCAAGTGTCACGGTAGTTGTCTCCGCCGGGTTCGGTGTGCTCGCAGACGAGGTTGAGGTAGGAGACGAGCTTGCCTGGCGCATGGCGAGCACGAGAGTGGAAGAGTTCTGGGTTCTGGTGAGCCAGGACGGTGAGGTCGTCGACGGCGGCGCCGGAGCCACAGCCGTGGAAGTGGATCTTGTCGGGCACGCCGGCGGCTGTGCCAATCTTGCGTACGCGGCCGGCAAGGCGGTCTCCTGTGCAGACGTGAACCTCGTGTCCGCGTAGCAGGAGTTCGTGTGCGATGGACATGAGGTTGCTGCCAGACCGGGACACAGGGAGGGAGGTGGGTCAATTCGGAGCATCTTGGCCAGGCGGGGGTGCGCATTCCACTCACTTGATCTGGCCATGGGCCGGGTTGGAGACGAAGAGGAATTTCATGGTGACCAGCCAGTCAGCCAGGCAGCACGAGGACGGGGAGCACGAGGTGGTCGTCGTCGTCCAGGTGGCCGGACCTTCGCTTCCAGGCGTGGAGAGCATCGGACGGACGGCGATTCCACTCGCCCGCTCAACCACCGACCCGCCATTGCCGTACGCATCGAGGGCCCATCGGAAGAAGGCAACCTCGACCTCGACGGCGACGAGCTCGACGACGACGACGTCCAACTCGACATCGGTGGTGAGCCGCGGTCTCGTCATGGCAAGCCTTCGGTTCGGCAGTGCGCTCGCAAGGGCGTGCACACGTCAAGCAGCGCCCATGACAGCCTTCGCTGCTGCCAGCACGGGTAGGATCCTCGCTGCCTCATCGACGACGGCCCTGGGCCTGGCCAGCATGCGTATGGCATCGTCCTGGTCACCAACACCACCGATGCTCCAGGCGGCGCCATGGGACTCGGCATCGAGAAGAAGGTCTGGTCCGGGTCCCTCATCCCCATCAGCATCAAGCCCGGACGCGTCGGCCGCATCATCGTCTACAAGGTCAGAATCCATAGGGGACAAGGCAGCCGCCTTCCTCGACCGATTGCTCGACGTCGATTTTGCAGAACGGCGCAGCTTTGGGTCCAGCCTCGGCACGCCTTACTCTGGTCGCTCGATCCAGGTCCAGAACGGCGATGTCTCGAGGGCATACCGGACCATGATGGCCGTCTTGCGCCGTGACGATATCCGCACCGAACTTCGCCGACAAGAGCGGTACGAAAAGCCCAATCAAGAGCGCCGTCGGAAGCGCTCAGAGCGGCATCGAAGGCGGTTCGCGGACTTGGTCAGGAAGAGGGTACAGCTGGTGTGTATCTTCGATCTTGACGACGGCGTGGCTCTGACCTGGACTGACAACCACGCTCTCCTCTCTTTCAGGTCATGGCGCTTCGAAAGCAGAACGCTTGATCTCTCGCTGGCCTGTAGCAATGCATTGTGCTTATCCTTCACTGCTCGCTGCTGAACCTGAGGCTGCTGTAGCGAGAGAATGACATTCCGTAAGGGTAAGAGATCAGAGTAAGGAAGTCGGTATGCCATAGGCAGGCTCCTTCTCGCCCACGACCATCACCTCAAACCTAACCACCCGGCACAGGCGCACAGGATGTCGGCCGCCGCTTCCATCACTCACTACGCGTCCAGTCCGCGCACCGTGTACCGCGCCATCCTGCGCGAGCTTCGCAAGTCGGTACGTACGCCCGAGAATGTGTGGTCGTTTAGGACGCAATGGCTCCCAAGCTGACCCTACCTTCGTGCTCGCTCAGGCGCCACCTTCCTCATCGTCCACAAGCGCGACAGGCTCTTCGTTGCGCGCAACAGGCGCCGGATCGAGTAGTGCAGACGTAATCGCCTCGGCGCAGGCTCAGCTCGCGGCGCGCTCGTCCGCGGCATCAGCCCAAGCTCCCCAAGCTGGGTCGAGGTCCTTGCCGTCCTTCCTTGCAAGTCCCGTTCTGCCCTTCGTCCGGCATGCGCTGAGGAGCGCGCCATCGGAGGAGGAGGCGAGGAGCAAGGCGCGCGAGCTGGCGGAGGTGGAGCTGTTCATTCGTAGCAAGCGCATTCACAGCGTGAGTTCTTGTCTTGGGATCTGGCGGGACCTGTCTGTGGCTCATTCAGTCCTCTTTCCACCCTCCCTCCTACTTCCTTGCTCTATATTCATGACCCTTCCGGCTACGTGAACAGGAGCTGCTCATCAGGTGCGTCCGAGCAGGCCAGAGCTCGCTCTTACGCCCTTCCCGCTGACGAATGGGCCCGCTTCCCCTTCACTTGGCAGATATAACCCCACCCACGGCATGACGGAGCAAGAACGAGTCCGGGCCACAGCCCGACGCGTCGGACTCGACGTTCCCGTGGAGTACGACGAAGGCGGCGGTCAGCCTGGCGCCGAGGCTTCGGGGAGCGCGGACGCCTCCTCTTCAGATGGCAGCTCGAGGAGGACGGGCTACACGGGACCGTTGCCACCGCCTCGCTTTGACGACTGAAGATGGATCCTTGTTTGCGTAGGGGCACTTCTACCATGAAACACCTAGCACAGCAGCGCTCAACTGATGCTTATGATCCATCGGCGATGCTGGGCTGGACCCTCCCCGAGCTCATCCTCAACCTCGCCGTGCTCGAGTTGGTATTAAGCAGATGGTGAAGGTGACCAGCGCGAGGTACACACGTGATCTAGTCGGAGCGTTCTATAAGTACCATCCCACCGCCGCGTCATTGGGAGGCGCTCGACGATGCGCTCGAGCCGCTCGACGACGAGCAGCAGCACATTCATCTCGACATTGAAGCACCTGAGGTATCGCAGACGATGTCCTTCGTGAGTCTATGTACCCTCGTGCGCTGTCATGGCTGGCGCTGACCCTTCCATGGCCTTCATCCTCATGCCTGCCAGTTCGGCGGCGGCGATCCCTTCGGCGGGTCCTCCAACCCCTTTGGAGGCGCAGGCGGCAGCGGCGGCCTCCTCGGTATGGGCCTCAGCAGCCTCATCGACCGCAGACTAGGCGGCGGCGCGCCGCCCTCGGCGTACTCCGACTATCTCAAGGCGTACAGCATGGCGATGCTGCCCCAGAAGGAGCGAGCGAATGTCAGCTATGGTGGCAAGATTATCATGCCTGCCTCGGCGCTGGGTCAGCTCAGTGAGTCGCGCTGCTCTCGCGCGACGCTTAGAGGTATCTTGCTGACGTACTGGGCTCTGTCTGAACGCTTTTCTGGCTCCATTATCTCAAACAGCGCAATTCGAGATTCCCTCGCCGTGGATCTTTGAGCTGAACAACATCAGCCAGGACCACAGGCGTACGCACGCCGGTGTGCTCGAGTTCATCGCCGAGGAGGGGAACGTACATCTGCCTGCTTGGGTGAGTTGCGTTATGAATGTATAGAAAAAGACGGAGGTTGACGCGATTACTACGCCTGCAGATGATGCGTTCCCTGAACCTGAACGAGGGCGACCCCATTCGAATCGTAGGCAAGCAGCTCCCCAAGGGCAAGCTCGTCAAGTTCCAGGCCCAAACGGTCGACTTTCTAGAAATCAGCGATCACCGGGCGGTGCTCGAGCAGGCGATGCGAAACTACTCGACGCTGACGCCGGGGGATATCATCGAGATCAGCTACAACTGCTTGACGTTTGAGCTGCTCGTGATGGAGGTCGTCCCCGAGGCGGACGGCATTGTCATCATAGAGACAGATCTAGAGGTACGTTGACTAACGGCTCGAGCTTTGGCGCGTGCTTCTTTTGAGTCGAAACTGACCCGGTCTTGCTCTGACGAACAGGTCGACTTTGCGGCGCCAAAGGGCTACGTCGAGCCGGCGCCTCAACCCAGAGCGCCACCACCAAGCATGGCGTCCAAGCTCAAGATCGAGACGTCCAAGACGGAGTCGATTTCAGGCAGCTCTACGCCCGGCGCGGGTGGTGCAGGAGCAGGGGCAGGCAGTGGGACGCCCGGTCGACGAGGGAGCAACGTCGTTGGGGAGGGCGTGGCGGCGTTCCGAGGGGCCGGTCAGAGCTTGAGTGGCAAGAAGAGCAAGGGCAAGAAGGAGCGGCAGATAGAGGCGCTTGATCCGCACAGTTTGGTCCGGAGAACAGAGTGAGTGAACGACTTGCCTTCTGGCTGCCTTGACTACGTACCCATTGCGCTGACCGCCCCCCGTCGAATCACAGCATACCGCGAATCATCACATCAGACACACAGCTCGGCGAAGTTCGCGTGCCCGCGGCGCTCAACCTGCCCTTCGGTCGGCTCTTCTTCGGATACGACGTACAGCCAGCCGAGACACCTGAACAGCGCGCAGAGCGGGAGAAGAAGGAGGCGGAGGCCAAGAAGCCCTTCGGAGGGAGTGGCGGTAAGACGCTCTCGGGACGGCCGGTGCCGCCGGCTTGAGGAGTCCCAAGCTCTTGCCCATCAGTACAAAGCCCCACTCCGAATGAGGTTTTTGCCACCAGCATAGTCGTCTTTCCTTGTATACCAGCTTCAACGTACCTCACACGCGAGAGATCCATCATCTTCTGCCATGCGCACAAGCAGGCTGCGCTGCGGAGCATGGCGCTGCCTAAAGCTCTGACCCATCCATGATAGCATTGAACGTAGCATCACAAGACGTGAGCGCTGCGGACTGTGGCTACGCTGCACCATCCTAAAGCATGGCCATCTCCTGCGCATGCTGAGCGAGCAACTCAGCCGGATCCTCCCCCTCCCCAGCCCAGGATAACCCATCCCCGCCCCTCCGACGCATCGCCAGCAGCCGATCCCGAATCTCCCTGCGCTCCGCAGCCGAGAGCGAGTCGTCCTCGTTGGCTTCCTCCTCGAGGGAGCGGAGCATGCGGAGGAAGCTGCTCTGAGGCTTGGCGGAGCCTGCGCTGCGAGGGGCTAGACGGCGGCCGCGAGAGGGCGGCGAGGTGGTCAGGTCGCGTGCCGAGGAGTTGTCGTGCGGACCGCTCGAGGTGGTCGCCTTGATGGCCGAGCTCAAGGCAGGACCGCCATGGTCGTCGTCCAAGGGAGCGCTCACCGTCCTCGCGCGCGCACGACCGCCGCCGCCTTCATCCTGCCCCTGCCCCGGCCCCGGCCCCGGCCCGGCCCGCGAGTACTCGTGCAGAATCGACCCCGGCGACGCCCCAAAGAAGCGACCGAGCTTCTGCGCCCTCAAGGCCCGCTGTCGGCGCACCTCGTGCTCGGCACTGATCGCATCGCGCGGACTGGGAGGCGGGGACGACCCCGTGCCGAGCGTGGACAGACTTGGCGCGGTGCTGAGCTGACTGAGATGGGAGACGGCTGAGGCGCGCCGGCTGTCCGAGATGGCGTCTTGACCGTCTTGGTCGTTACCTTCGTCGGCCGGAGAGGACGAGGCTGAAGAGGGGCCGCCAGCCCTGGTGTGGTACAGAGACGAGCGCGTGAGTGACCGCCGCGACGACGACGCGCCAGCCTTGACCTCGGATACCGTCGCTCCACGCTGAGACGCTGCTGAGTCAAGGCCTGCGTACGGGAGCAGGTCCCAAGGCGCGGCTTGCAAAGGCGTGATTGTGCCAGCATCGTCCGCATCAATTGACCTTTGGAGCTGATGGACATGATGTCCTTGGGCCGCCTCGAGGGTCAATCGTGGCGACTCCTTGACTCCGTGCCGTCGAGACTGTCTATCGACAAGATCAGACGAGATCCCAGACCAGGTTGGTGATTGTATCGAGTGGCGTCTGAAATGTCCGGGCATTTCAGGCGACTTTGGCAAGCGTTGTCGCTCATTGACCTGAGTCGAGTTCGCAACGACCGTAGAAGTGCGCGTGGAAGGCGTCCTTGGCTGTCTTGTCGAGGGAGGAACTGAATGGCTGGGCGTGTTCGAATCGTCATCGTCCTCCTCGAGCGCGTTCATCATCTCGTTGAGCAACGGCACGTCATTGTCGAGCAAGTACTCGAGACTGTCCAGAGACTGCCTGTACGCGCTACGAAACGAGCCGGGCGAGGAAACGATGCTGGTCTCGTACGGCAGCGGCTTCCTTGAAGTGGACCCTGACATTGTCGGTACGTTCACAATCAGACCGGCGAGTGCAGCCTGCACCGCAGACGCATTCTTGCCTGGGTCATGATGGTCGTGAAGGACACCAGATCCCAGGTGGTCCGCAAAACGTGGTGTGACCGGCGCCGAGTTTGAATGTGGTCGTGCAGCGGTGCCAGCGGCGAAGAGGACATGCGGCGGTGCCTCGCCGAAGACGCGCTCCAACTTGTTCGCCCGCCTGACGTTGGCAAGTCGCTCCCTTGGTGAGAGCGCGTTCAGCCTGCCTGTAGGTGTTGAAGGGTTGTCTTCCGAACTGTTTGGGCCTGCTGGGGATGACCCAGCCCGCTGCTTACCCGTAAAGGTCGAGAAGCCTGTCCTGGACAGGTCCAGAGCCTCGGGCCGAAGACGCTTGTATGTTGCCGCCTTGTTAGTGAAGCCTGGCCCCTCAACGCCCGAAGAATGGGAGCTAGGCCCTGGGCTCGTCCCGGTAGTACCAAAGTGAAGACCACCAGACGGGCTCGCACCGCTTGAGGACGGGTGCCCGAGCTTGATGAAGCGACCGGCCACCTTGGCCATTCTGTTTTTGACCTCCTCCGGACCCGAGCCGTGCAACGTCGACCCAAGCCCAGAAGTGGCAGAGCCCGACGCGATCGCCAGGTCGTTGAGGAAGTCTGTCTGGTTCTTCGGCGCTGTCGTAGGAATCATTCGGTCGTTGTACGAGCGTTCAACTTTTAGCGGCCGCGACGAGACACCACTTGGGGACGTCGATGGGTTGACCAACTCGGTCGGCACGACCACGCCGAGCCACCGCGTCATCTTGGCCAATCGGCGCCGGCGCTCTTCTCGCTCTTGAGCTTGAACCCGACGCTCAAAGGCGGCCTCGTCAATGGAGGAGCGAGTGCTGTCCGCGAGTGTGGACAGTGTCCTCGTCGTCCGTATCGATTCCAACGACCTCCTGGTTGGCAGCGAAGGCAATTCTGGCTGACGCGGCGAGGGGAAGACGGGTGCCTCTTGGGCTCCAGCCCTGCCGCCTCGTTCGAAGTGCTTGTCGAATCGGTCCCCATCGACGAGCACCTCGCCTCCGAGCATATAGGCAAGCTTGTGCGTTCGCCGAACTTGTACGCGCCGCTCGCTCTGCCGCAGCCTATTCGTCGTTTCGAGTCGCGGAAGGGCGGGCTCGCTGTCTATTGACGAGCTGTTCGTCGTGCTGTCCGCGGCATGGAGGGCCCCTGGCGCGCTCATCGGTCCATCTGTCATTGAACGGGTTGCGAAGGAGATCCGAGTCGAGATGGGCGGAGGGGGAGCCGCGCGCTGTTCATCGAGCGGGATCCCTCGTCGTCTTGGCCTCCTCCTTCGTGTATGTGTACGGTGTGCGCTGACCGTCGTAAGAGGGTCCCGGCCGTCCACGGCGAGCCTATTGCGCGCAACATCGTTCATAGAGCGACGGGTCTTGAGCCTTGCGCTTGCGCTCGTTCCTACCTCACTGAGGTGTTCCGTGAAGTCGCCCTCGTCGTAGTCAAAGTCGCTGTCGTCCTCGTATTCGTAGGCAGACCTCGGCTCGCTACCTGCGTCGGTCATGACACCGCCGCTCCGCCCGCCATAGTAGAGCAGGCTCGAGTCTTGCGAGGAGCTTTGGCCTGCTGCGAGGGCGGTGCGGCCCAATCGGACAGGGTTGCTGCTCGTTGATGAGGTACCGGCGAAGGATAAGGTGGACGCTGCCCACATCGAGGAGCTCGCCCTTGACGCTGGCGCACTCATTGGAGGTGCACTGCTCGCGTCTGGCGCCGGCGGCCGCATCCTCGTCGATGCCCGCGCTCGTCTAGACGGGAACAGCCCTTCGCCTTTGTCGACCCTGGCGATGGTGGTGGCCTTGAGGAAGGCCTACGTCCAAGGGCGACAGCACCTCCTCGCCTTGTGATTGCCCGCCGGCCAACGGGCCGCTGTGCTCGTATGTCTCGTCGACACCTCATCGCCCGAATGACCGTCGCCCGCTCAGGTCCGTCCAAGGCTGGCGGCCGCATGGAGAGCAGGCACGTCGTCGCCATACTCGGTCCACGGCTCCATGCTCAAGTGAGGTAACTTGATCGTTGGCACCCCCTTCGAGGGCGGCGGCGGCGGGGGTCAGTGCGCGACAGGCGACACCTTACGGGCCACGGCATTCACACAAGGATGAGCTCATTCGGCAAATCGCACCCGGTCAAGCGGTCACCGTCGACGCCCAGGCAATCTCGGAGAACCCACGGCGCTGTAAGTGAAGGGGACGGAGTCGGCGCCGACGACTGAGAAGGGGCTGGCCGAAGCAAGAGCAACGGCGCGGACGGCAGAAGGACTGTCTCATCGCCGTGCCCACGCATCCTTCCCACCTGGGAACCAGCATCTCGACGCCCCGAGGGCGCGGCGCAAGGGCAGGAAGAGCGATGTCAAAGTCGAATGGTCGATAGTGCGTACAGACAGACGCGGGTGCCAGCCATGACCATGGTCACAGCGCACGACTCCGCGGCCATAGCCGGCTTGGATGTGGCGGACGTGTGACAGGCACATCCCTCGACGCCCGGAGATGACCCGCGGCTCGGGGCGTGTGGCGTGGCGAGAGTCAAGGCGGCAACCCACATCGGTGGTGTTGAATACACGCGAGGGGGGCGAGAGGGCGAATCAGATCGTGATAAGTCGAAGAAGCGTCGAGGGGCGAGACTGGGATCGAATCGAGTCGAATGTCCGAAGGCTTGAGCCACACGATGTAGGTCAAGCCGTCTGAGAAGCTGGCGGCGACAAGGCTTCCTCACGAGCTTGGCCGGGGCACCTCGTTGGACAGCGTCGAGTGCGGTCGCGCTCCAGCTTGGCTGGCGAACAGCGTCGTTGGCTTGGCCCTGAGGAAGAATGAGATCGTAAGTCGCGTCGACCACAGAGCCACGGCTCGCATAACCAGGCACTTACTTTGAAAAGTGCTTCTTCTTCACAAGATTCAGCTTCGACGTGCACGGCGACACCATCTTGTCCGTGGGCGAGTTGAAGTTCTGCGCGACGGCAGCACGAGCGGCAAGCGGAGCAATGGCCTATTGGATGGAGACGTGTTCTCTGTCAGCCAGATGTTGAAGCTCGGTCCGGAAGGCAAACGTACCTTCTTGTGGCCCTCCTCCTCCGTGACAGTCGAGATCAAGCCGTCACCTGCCCGCCTTCGCACCACGACGAGACTCTGCAGTGCCGTCACAGCGTCCGACGTGCTCTGATCGGGCAGCGCCGGCATGGCGTGGTCCAGTACGAGCGTCGAGCTTGAGAGCACCTCTGGTGTCGTCAGGATGCGCTGTTGAAGCTGCTTCGTAGGGTTGCGCTGTAGCAATCAGACATGGTCAGCGCAGAGTTCAGAAAGCGGAAGACTCAAGCGTATTCCTTACTTCTGCGAAATGAGCGACAAGCTCTTGTACTCCGTTCACGCCCTTGGCGACGGAGCCGTCTGGACGAGTGTAGGTCACATCCTCTGCGAACACGGACCACGTCGACTCGCTTGGCTCAGCCGTCCAGATCTGAGATGCGAGCAGAAGTGCGGTGAGTGATGGCTATAAGCCTGTACTGATATCGGACCGATGCTCACCTCGAAGAGGGCCTTGATGATAGGGAGCTCGTCCTCCCGCGGCTCTCGTTCCGGCAGCGCCATGCTGTGCTCTGGCAAGAGGCCGACTGCGTTGTACTTGGTGTTGGAGAGGTGCAACATGATGAGCTGGGCTTTTGAAAGCGTCCTTCACACTTGAAGCTGGTTGATATGGAGCGCAGCGAGGAATGCTGGTCTGCGCAACAGAGAACGTGTGTCAACGCAGTGCCGTCCTTATGAAGAGAATCGGTCTAGTACACACCTGGGCGGTGTCAGATCTCTGAGCTCGTGGCGATGCTGGACGGTATGGAGCTGAGACAGGCGTAGAAGTTGATGGCCGTGTCGTCGTCGTCGGTCAGGGATGGTCGTCGCCTTGAGCTGGACACCAATTGGAGAGGCTCGAGCTCAACGTCGCTCGACTTGGGCACAAGGAAGGGCCGCGATACCGCTGCGTTGGCACGCTGCGCTGGGTGGTGGGATGCTGGGAGCGGGCGGGGTGCGTGTATGGTCAGCGGCGAGGTCGTTGTCGGCGAGGTGGAAGATGAGCAGCAGAGGGTCCGTGAGAGCAACACGCCAACGGTGCCCGAGTGGGCTGAGAGAGAGAACAACACCTCCACTTGCCTCGCCGAGATCAACACTGGGACGCGTCCAGTCCAGGTCGACGCGTTCCCCCTCACGTGCGCACAACATCGACCGCACGCACGGCTCACCTCAGCTCGGCTGAGAGCAACACCAAGGTCGTCATGAACCGCGCCGTCGCCGTGCTCGAGGACGAGAACCACGACGTCCCCCCGTAAGGTCGACCGCTGGAGCATCGTCGCGCCCATCATGCTCGTCAAGATCAAGACGCTGACCGGCAAGGGTGAGTTGCGCAAGCCCTGGCCAAGGTGCCGTACAGTCTAGCACCTGATACGAGCTTGCTGACCATCGTCCTCGCCCTGGTCCCGGCTCGCGCAGAGATCGAGCTCGACATTGAGCCATCGGACAAGGTGAGCGCAAGACGTCCCTGTCCTTGCCGAGCGGCCCTTCGAGCTGAACTGATATGCTGTCCCTGCGCAGATCTCCCGCATCAAGGAGCGCGTGGAGGAGAAGGAGGGCATCCCACCTTCCCAGCAACGGCTCGTCTTTGGAGGCAAGGCAATGTGAGTTCAGCCGTGCGCCGTCTTTGGTCTGAATGTGACAATGCGCTGACGACGGTCCCTGGCTCCACGTCGACCACCGGCCCTGCGCCTTGTCGCTGATTCACTCCGCCCGTCGCCACCGCACAGGCAAGACGAGAAGACGGCCACCGAGCTAGGCTTGTCAGGCGGCTCCGTATTGCATGTGAGTGGTTACACTTCCAGCTGCGAAAGGCCGGGATCGACGCTGATAGCACTCTACGACCCCGTCAGCTCGTCGTGGCCCTCCGTGGCGGCTCGCTATGAGCTCGATAGATTCCCAGAGACGTCGACTGGCCTGTGCCTTCACCTCCAACCCCTTGCAATCTACGCTCGGCAGTCATCGCTATGACACATAGCTGAGATCGTCTCAGGGGCTCAAGATCTGGTCACTGGTGTCATTGCCCTGAGATCTGCCGCCTTCGGAAGGCCACGGTGGATGTAGAGGAGCCTGTCTGGCCACCCTGCGACGCGAGCGACGTAACAAAAGGTCAGCTTTACGAGTCCGCGACGTCTCGCGTTCCTGCTGCTTCGAGCTTACAAAAGTGAAAGTGGGCGCCGGGACCATTTTCTCGACATCGAAGGCCTCTGAGGTAGAGCAAGCAAATGAGCACGTCAATCAGTTGCCCTCGTCCAGGCTTTCGACACCACACAGGCGAGGAACGTACCCTTGTCCGAGTCCGCGAAGCGTCTGACCAGCTCGTCGCTTGTAAAGTTGCAGGAGGTGATGAGGAAGATGCCGGTTGGTCTTGTCAATCTTGCCACGGCTCTGGTGTATAGGTCGACCGGGAGCTCGCCATTGATGGGTTGGGAAGACAATGCGATCTGGAATGAGCGTCAGAAGCTTCAGAGCCATAGATCGAGCGATGCGCCATTGAGAAGCCCATGACTCACTGCATCGAGCTGTTGGAGAGCAGCAAAGAGCGGGACGTAGGGTCAGTCATGATGCGTGGCGCAAGACCCGGCCCTCTGTACTCACCGTGCCCTTGTCACACACAATGCCCCACCGAAGGTCACCCGCGAGCCTGTCCACGGCCTCAGCGTCCATCAAGTCGCCACGCTCGAACCGAATCTCTTCAGCGCCGTCGCCCTTCTCCTTGCCGATGCCCTGAGCGAGCGATACCGAAGCAGGACTGTAGTCCACCCCGAGCATGGCGCCAGGCTCCACCTCTACGTCTGGCGACTCGTGCAGCGCAAAGAGGAGATGGCCGTTGCCCATGCCCAGGTCGAGGACGGCCTGTGGGCCCGAGAGGAGATCTGGTGCGATGTGTCCTTCCTCGATGGCGCGTTCGAGATACTGGACCATGCGGTCGACGGTTTCTTCGCCGAACCTGTTCAGCATCATGACAAGCGGACGTCAGCGGGTGGAGCCATAGGGAACCTGACGGACTGGCAGACGTACCAGACCTCGCCCTCGTCGCGGTGTTCTTGCCAATTGCTCAGCTCGCGTCTGGGAAAGTAGCGCGACTTGGTGAGCTCCCCATTCGATGGGGGAGAATGTGGAAGGAGACTCACTCGTAGACTTGATCCCAGTGCGCCTTGGTCCCCAGCCTGGACTCGGGCAGCGCGTCCGCTGCGCCAGACGCTGCGCTGCCCTGGGCGCTCATTGCGGGTTGTATAGCGAGTCCTTGAGGTGTTGTGCGGTTCGTCGTGGTCAGGAAGATGGGCCTCGCGGGAAGGGACGGCGGTGGCGACGATGTCGTTCGCCACGGCGAGAAGAATCGACCTTCGAGCGAACCACGACCACCTCGAGGCTGTCCACATCAACCATGCGCCCGCCAAGGAGGACGCCATACCTGCGCTCGCCCGCGACCGAGCTCAGGGAGGTGCACGACCTCCTCTACTCACCAAGGACAGAGGACAAGCGCGCCGGCCTGAACCGTGTCGCGCTCTGGCTCAATCGCTCGTCTTGTCCTTACGCCGTCGAGAACACGGCTGCCATTATCGAGGCTCTCCTTCTTGAGCAGGCGGCGGGCTCGCGCTCGGAGAGCATGGCCAGTCGACTGTGTCTCAACATGGCCATCGTGCGGTGCGTATTCTCGTATTCGGTCAAGTAGGCAGGGAGTCCGCGGCTGATGGTATCCCGTCTCTGTCCTGGCAGCTTCGTCAATTCCCTCGTCGACTCCCATCAGACGGGCATGTTCGCAGTCCCAGTCAAGACGATTGCAATGCGCGTCGGCCTGCCGCTCTGGCTCGTCGAGCTGCGGCATGCGGGTACGCATGATGAGCTGCCCTCGCTCGAGGCGCTCCGAACAGCCAGTAAGCTGGTAAGTAATCTCGAAGGCCTCCTCCCTGAGTCTTCTCTTGGCCTGCCTGACCAGGCTCTGGCTCGTACACAGGCTCTACAATGGCTCGATGCGAACTTCTGGCGTCCCTCCATCGCCGAGACCCAGAGAACGGCAGCGCCAGCAGAAGCGCCGCCCACGCCCATGGAAGAAGAACAAGAGGAGGAAGAGACAAACCTGCTCGAAGGCTTCCCCGAACCGACCAAGTCGACCGGCTTCGAGAGCGTGCTCGATGCGATGCGACGGAGAATCGAGGAGGCGGAACGGCTCAAGCGGGACGGCGCTGGGGGCAACCTTAACACGAGATCGAAAGACGATGCTCAAGAAGGCATGACATCTGGGCTCACGGCAGGCTGGAGGATAGCCGGCCCTGACTGGGTGCCAACTCCAATAGGGATGCTCAACGGCAAGGTGCCTGAGCTAGACTTGTAATTGTCGAGCAATCTGGAAATGGTGCTCTCCAATGTCCCTTCCGCGTTCGGTCTGAGCAAAAGTGGCATTGCGGATGAGGTATGGAAGGAAGACATCATACGTCGCCCTTGAGCGAGCTGCGACCTGCTCGCAAGATCTCGTCGACGGCCAGCAGATTTGTGGCGATGACAGAACTGGTAAGGCAACTGGTCAGCTCAACCTTTGAAGGTACCGAAGAGGGCTCCGCCTACTCACCAGCTGTGGATCATGTGCCTCTTCACCCTGTAATTGTCCCACACGCCCTCGCCAACCACGTCCATCGGCTCGCCCGTCTTGAGGTCAAGGCCGACAACATGTCCCTCGCCCTGCTCGTCCTGCAGATTCACAATCGCATCTTGCACGTCAAACCCGCCGTTGGCAGCCAACGTCTTGGGCAAGATGAGCAACGCGTCTGCGAAGGCTTGGACGCCGAGCTTGGCCCGGCCCTTGGCTGCTTTGGCCGTCTCGTTGACCAGGTGGGCTGCTGCGGCAATCTCGAAGGCGCCACCGCCGGGAATGAGCGAGTTGTCCTCGAGCGCGTTCTTGACGCTCCGGAGACCGTCACGGACCGCGTCTTGGATCTGCGCGATGGTGTGCGAGTTGGGACCTGTTCACGAGAGTGACGGTGAGCGCTTGCACGAGAAGACGGTAGACTAAAAGACTCACCCTTAATCAAGATGGTGACACTCTTGGGATCTCTTGTCTCCTCCACGAATGTGAACTTCTCCTCCCCGAGCGTGTGCTCGTATACGAGCCCCGCGTAGCCAAGCACGTCCGGCGAAAGGTCATCGACCGAGTTCTGAGAGACGCCACCGCAGCAAAGTTGGAGTCGTTCCATGTTCCTGCGCTTGGCGCGTCGCAAGGCAAGAATACCGTTCTTGGCGAGCACGTCGAGCGAGAGAGGGTCGATGCCCTTCTGATTGAAGATGACGAAGCCCTTGGGCTTCTCGTTCGAGCCCTCTGTTGGCGCGTCGCATACCGCCTTCTTGAGCTCCACAATCTTCTTGAGTTTTGCGTCTACGAAACGGCGCTCCGACTCGACGAGCTTCTCCCGCTGCTCGGCTGACGAGTAGAAGAAGCCCGAGTTGATCTCGCTGGGAATGGAAACAAGCGCTAAGCGTCACAGCCACAAGCTCGCATATGCTGAAGATCCGACTTACGTCTTCTCGTACTCCAAGCTCACGTTCAGTGTGAGCACGTACGCGTTCTCCACCCTCTTGGGCATGTCCGCATGCCGTCCGCCGTGGTCGAGGACAAGACCGCGCACAAGTTGCGTGTCCGTCTCCGTCTTGTGCTGCATCTTCATGATCTCAACCATGTGCAGGTCGATTGCATCCTTGACTTCCCACTCATTCACTGCCTCCGAGCTGCCGTCGGCCTTGGGCGCAGGCACGTCGACCTTGCTAGAGGTTGTTGGTCGGATTGCCAGCACGGCATCGACAATGTCCGATGCGAGCTGAACCGCGAGCTTTGGGTGGAGCTTGGTGGCAAGAGATGTGTGCGCGACCTTGACCAGGAGAGCACGGTCAAGAGATGGGGTTTGCTTGAAGTCTTCGAGAAACTGTAAGACATCAGGGTGTCAGCTACCTAGCCACCTTCAACAGAGCCCTGGCTGCACTCACCTTGAGCGTGGCTGCCTTTGCAATCTCGAAGCCCTCTGAGATAACACGCGGGTGGACACCCTCACCGATGTAGCGGTCCGCCTGCTTGAGCAGTTCACCCACGAGAAGCACGACGGACGTGGTTCCATCGCCGCACTGCTCGTCCTGAGCCACCGCCGTACGCGCAATCATGGCCGCCGTCGGGTTGGTGATCTGCATCTCTGACAGGAGCACCTTGCCGTCCTTGGTCATGCGCAGACTTCCGCTGCCGTCCACAAGGAGCTTGAGCTGGCCGCGCGGGCCATAGCTCGGCTTGAGCACGCCCGCCAGACCGACTGCGCCGGCCGTGTTGACCTGCAGCGCCTGCGCTCGGCGCACCGACTCTGCGCGTCCGTTCAAGAGCTCGACGGCCGACATCCTGGCGTGGTTGCGGGTGCGCTCGTTGAGGGTTGCGATGGTGAACGTCGTCCAGAAGAAGCGGGTGACCGAGCGCGGTGGTGGTGAGCTCGAAGGTCGAAGACTTTGGCCAGCCTCGACGATGGCTCCGTCCTCACGTGATGGATATCGCGACGCGCCGGCGTATCGCGCGCCGGAGAACAACACTGGCCTCGACATCAACACGGGCGGCAGCTGGAGGACCACCACCACCACAACATCGACGCCAGCGAGTTTGGATATTCACCATGGAGTTCGAGCTACCCTTGGCACCACAAGAGGCCGTCAGCGCACTGGCATTCAGCGGGCCCAACCCCAGCGGCGAAGGAGCGGAGCGCTTGCTCGTCGCAAGCTGGGATAAGGTGAGCGGTACCCTGCTCTTGCTCGTTGACTTGTTGGACTGACCAGCGCTCCTGGTCCTACAGACGGTGGCTCTATACGACATCAAAGACGCGCGAACATCTGAGGACGCTCAGCGTATCCAAATATGGGAGCACGAAGGCCCAGTTCTGGACGTGTGCTGGTTGAACCCCGACCTGGCTGCCAGCGCCAGCGCTGATAGGAGAGTCAGACTGTGAGTAGCCTAGAAGGCAATGTTTCCTGCACGCCGAGTAAGGCATGCTTATCATTCTCTCCACAGACTGGATCTGAAGTCAGGGAGCAGCACGATCATCGGCAAGCATGATGGACCTGTGACCAAGATCCGATACAGCCAAGAGACAAGTGAGTCTATCTGCGCCGAACTTGTCTTGATGCAGTGCTGAGCAGATGCTGTCTTCAGAGCTACTCATCACCAGCGGTATGGACTGCACCATCAAGATCTGGGACCCTTCGAGCCACCGCCTACTCCGGACCATTCATGCTCTGGAACAGGTGCTCGCGATGGACGTCACTACACCATCTTCAAAGCCAACAGCCAAGGTCGACGCAACGCCGCGACTTGTCGTGGGCATGACCAACCGTCGCGTCGACATCTATGACCTGTCCAAGTGGGAGCGCGCAGCCGCCAAGGAGCACGCAGGTCAGGAAACGACGGAGGAGGAGTGGGCGCCGGAGGACAGCAGGGATAGTAGTCTCAAGTTCCAGATCAAGGACGTGAAGTGTCTACCCGATGGTAGAGGTGAGTCCACATCCTCAGCTTTCACTCGCCGATAGCGAAGCGCTGATTCATTCCTTCTTGGCATCTCCAGGCTTCGCCACCTCCTCCGTCGAAGGCCGTGTCTCGGTCGACTTCTTCGACCCCTCCGACGCAGTCCAAGCGAAGAAGTACGCCTTCAAGTGCCATCGCCAGCTCGGCGCAGATGGGGTCAACACCGCCTACCCAGTCAGCGCGCTCGCCTTTCACCCGACCCATGGCTCCTTCATGACCTTTGGCGGCGATGCGATGGCCAACGTGTGGGACCCGCAGGGCAAGAGGCGGATCAGGGTCTACCCCAAGTTCGCGGCCCCGCTCAGCGCCGCGGCGTTCAGTGCGGACGGAGCGTGGCTGGCTGTGGCTAGTGGAGCGGAGAGTCTGGAGGAGGATGGGCATGGTGGTGTGCGCGTTGTGCCTCACCCCGTGGCAGTCCATGTACGCCGAGTTGGCGATGAGACCAAGGTGAGTTGTCTCGCCAGCTGTCTTGATGCTGGCCTGTTCCCTGTCGCTGATGTCGACCGTCTGCACACTCACAGATCAAGGCGAGCAAAGCTCGTAAAGGCTGACCTGGCCCATGCGCCGTCTCGACTTGGATCTCCTCATCGCCGTCAAGCGGCCCCCTCGCAATGTATTCTGCACAGTCGGATCGAGAGCTGGGAACAGGGGCAAAGGGACTGCATTATGCTAAGCAGGGTACAGTACGAGAGCATACAAGAATACAGGGAAGGGAAGGGGCGCTGATGAAGCGCCAATCATTCCCACTCATCAGCAACAAAGCCAAGACCATCGTCGTCCTGCATGTTGCCGCGCACCATGCGCCGGTACTCGGCCGCCGTATCGGTCGTCTCGCCACCGTCCGTCGTCGCGCCGTCCGTCTCGGCGCCGGAGCTGGGTCCGGCCGTGGCTGTGCTGCTCCGGCGGGAGCGGGAGGATGCGTGTGTGCGTGCGCCGCCCTTCTTGTTGTGCTTGTTCTTGTTCTTGGAGGAGCGGGAGCTCGAGGTGGATCGGGTACCCGCGATGGGCAGGTCGTCGACTTCGCCGGATTCGTAGATGGTGGTGGCGCCCAGCTGGAGCGCGCGTCGGCCGTGCCCGCCTTCCCCTCCGTCGTCATCTTCCTCATCGTCTTCATCGTCATCGGTCTCGTCCTCCTCTTCATCTTCGTTCTCCGTCGCTGGCCCACGCTTGTCACGGCGCTGCGACTGCGAGCCCTGACCGCGCCCGCCTTTCGCCTTCTGCGGCGCGACGGACGCGGGCTTCTGATCGAAGAGCTGGTTCAGGACGTCGTAGTTGAGCCTGCGGGAGAAGGCCTTGTGCTGCCGCATCATCTTCTGCGTGGCCTCTGCGGCTGTACGCGCCATGGGCGTAGAGGAGTCGCGCGGTTTCCGGACGCGAGGCTGTCGAGGCCAGGGTACCCGTCAGCTTCACCCTCAACTCCCTGCTAAGGACAACACGTCCGACTCACCTCACGCTTGGCGACCGGCATGCCCGACTTCTCCATCAGCTCAATCTTGAGCTGCTTGTCCAGCTCGCGCTCGAGATAATCGCGATTGAACTCGATCCACACCCGCTCCTTCGCCTTGACTTCCGCATCCGTGTTGATGTACAGGTCGAGCTCCTCCTCGTCTAAGCCGATGAGCTCGTCTCCGGGCATGATGGGCGCGCTGGTGCTGCGCTTGCGCACGCGTTGGGCGTAGATACGTTCTGGGTCTTGTTCTTCATCGGAGGAGGAGTCTGCGATGGAGTCATGATCGTCGCCGTGGCCATTCTGAGCTCCGGCCCTTGGGCCTGCTTCTTCGCTACCGGCACGTTCAGTCGCTGCGACGCCGTCATTCGCGGACTCTGAACCTTCTCCTTGAGCTGGCCCGGTTTTGGACGCCTCTTTCCCAGCTTGGCCCTGGCCTGATCGCTCTTGCGATGATCCTGCTTCGGCTGGTCTGAGTCGAGGGTCGATATCCGCCATCGAGATCGCCTGACTTGAGGACGCCGCCGCAGATGGCAGTGCCCTTGCCCTCGCAATACGCGCTGCCTCCTCAGCCTCAAGCTCCTCCGCCGTCTGTCGTAGTTCGGGTCCATGCAGTAGCGCCGCGACATCAGCCTCGGCGAGACGATCAAACTCGGCCTCAGTCTCGATACGTCGAAGTCGCTCCTGCGCTTGCTCTGGTGTCTCGGGCGCGTCTAAGGCTGCCGCACCGTTTCTGGACCGATCGCGTTGATCGTCCTCATCGTCATCGTCATGCTCAGCGTCTTCATCGTCGGCGTCCCCGTCGGCATCGGCGTCACCGCTGGCAGCCGCAGCGCCATTGGCGACCTTTGCCTTGCCCTTCTTCGTGACCCTGCGCTTGCGGACACCAGCATCGTTGCCCTCGCCTCCCTCGCCCTCGTCCGCATCAAGAGGTCCCTTGGCAAGCAATGACTCGACCTTGCGCTTCTTCCTCCGTTCGGCTTCGACCGGTTCATAGAAGGCTGGCGGGTCTTGGGCGTTCTCGAGCCACATGGTCCGAAAATCAGCGACAGAGAGCTTGCTGGACTCCGTCTTGGCAAACTCGTCGAGGCGCTTGCGCAGCGTGACGTCGGCAATGCGCGCGACTTGGACGACTTCGGCGATGGAGCGTCGGAAGTGGTTCATGCGCGCGGCGAGGATGAGGGCGGCTGCGCAGATTCCGGCGGGTCGACGGCCTTCGACCATCCAGTCGGCGCTGAAGCGCTTGATGAGCCGCAGGGCGTCGGCGGTCACCTTGGGTGCCTCGTCGCCAAAGTCGAGCATGATGGCGAATCGCTGGATGTAGATGGAGGGGTCGACGATGGTCGAGCCGCCGCCTTCTGAGCCGCGGGGTGGCTTCATGTGGATCATGCGGGTGAGCTTGAGGTAGCTTCGGCCTAAGGTAAAGACATTCTCCTGTGGGTTGGAAGGGGAGACTCAGTGATGGGACCCATGAGCGAACGAAGTACAAGAGTGCTCACCCCTATTGAGTCGGCAAAGTCGATGAGCATGAGCGGTCGGTTCTCATATCGACAGGCCAGGTAGAGACACGATGCAATGGTGATGTCCGACTTGCGCCCGAGGACAAAGTTGGAGGGGTCGGCGTGCTCGCGTAACCACTCGCCGCCGCCGACCATGGCGAGGGTGAAGATGCGGTGGGCCATGAGGATGACATTCTCGCTGAGATTCCAGAGATTGGCCATTCGTCGAATGCTCTGCAGGGCTGAAGACAGCAAGAGGAAGCGCTTGTCAGCGGGCACTCAGTCACGGCTTTGAGCACGAGATGCTCACCGTTGGAGAGGGTCTGTTGGCGTGACTCGCCCGCGCTGCTGCCACGGAATCCACCAGGCCCCGAGATGCGTGCACCGGCTGCGTACAGACGACGATGACCATCAGCATCGAGTCCAGGTCAAGGATGCGCCCCGGCCAGTCACTCACCCTGGTCGGCGCCGACGTAGCTGCCCTGGACCGTGGCCGCGCCGGACGACGTCTCTCCAAAGGTGACCTCGGACACGATCTGGGACTGCTCGAGCACGCACCCGCACGCCGCGCACGCCACCGTGTCGTTGTCCTGGACGATGCTGGTGGAGCCGCACGCGCGGCACTGCGCTCGCCCGACCATGCTGGGCTCGAGGAAAGGGGGGCCAAAGGGGTGGGAGAGGGTCGTCGTTGACCTCGTCCTCGTCGTTGACGATGGGGATGCGCCCAAGTCTTGGAGCCGCTCCCAAACTCCCAAGGTGTCGGCATAGGGCGGCCGAGGAGGGTAGCTACTCGCGACACGGAGTCGACGAGCACGCCTCAAGCGCCGGCGTCACGGGCGGGCGCCTGGCCTCGAGCCCACGACGATCCGATGCGGCCACTGCTGCTCCTTCTCACCTCCCACCACGACCCCGACGCAACGCAAGGCAAGGACGGAGAAGGGCGCCATGAGCGAGAGCAGCGCAGCCAAGGAAGCAGAGCTCGCCGCCGCCGAGGTCGCAGCCATCCTCGCAGCCGCACCCGGCACCGGCGCAACCAACACGGCCAAGAACCACTCCGGGCCCGCTGGATCCAACGAGGCAGGACGGGATCGAGACGAGGAGGAAGAGGAGGAGGATGAAGACGAGGACGACGAGGATGAAGATGTCGACATGGAGGACGAGACCGGGAACGGCAACGCAAGCGCGGGGGAAGATACCGCAGGCCACAACCCGGGCACAAGCGGCGGCGGCACGCGCCCAACCCGCTCGTCCTCCTCCCTCAGCTCCGGCTCGCTCTCCAACCTGAGCTCGCCAACACCAAGCTCCGTCTCGCTACCCGACGAGGACGAGGGCGGTCCCACGCCTCGGCCCGCCGCGGCGGATGAGGACGGCTCGGGCTCGGACGGTGGGCTGGACGACGATGACAGTGGCAGCTCTGACATCTCTGATCTGGACGAGGGCCGTAATGGCAGACCCACCGCAGAAGAGGCCGATGAGGAGGAAGGAGAGGAGGAGCAGGAGGAGGAAGCGACGCGCGCTGATGCTGCGGCAAGGTCACCCGCTTCCGGTCAGGGCTCGGACGACGGCAGCGAAGGCTCGGACGAGGAGGACGAAGGTGCGAGGGTCAACGGCATCTCCTCCGAAGCTGCTGCCAACGCGGACAGAGAAGGGGCCACTGGCGATGCTGTGCCTGGTGTCGAAGGCGCAGCCGCCTCCGACTCGTCCGACCTGGGTTCGCCCGAGTCTGTCGCCGAGACGGAACCTCTGCCCTTTGAAGACTCCCAACAGCAAGGCGCCGACGACGCGCCCTTGGCAGAGGACGAGGAAGAAGAGCAAGTCAATGAGGAGTCGACGCCCACGACGGCGGCCATGGCCGGTGCGACGAAGGAGGACCGGGAGGAGGTGGCCGCCGCCACGCCGCAAGAGGCTATGGAGGCGCTGACCCGGATCGAGATCCAGTTCGCCATGTTGCGAGATCGACTCTACGTCGAGCGCATGGAGGAGGTATGCCGTGAGACGGAGATGGTCCTAGAAGGTGAGTCAGTCCTCCAGCCCTTTGACTTACCCATCAGTAAGCTGACGCATTCGAGTCTTGGTCCCAGGTACGCACCCGGAGCTCATACGCTTCACGAGGGCCATCGACCAACTTCGAGAACGACGATTACGGCTGCTTGATCTCGAGCTCGAGAAGCAGGTGGGCCACTATGAACAGGTGGCAGAAGGCGAGGAGCAAGTCATTTGGAACTCGTATCGAGTACGTCGTACTCTCAGCCTTCGTCAGAAACCAGAGTCATGATGCTGACCTGTGCTTGCTTGCCGACACAGTACCAAGCTGCCGAGCTACGAACGAGCATGATGGACAAGACGGCACGCAAGCGACGCCGTCTGGAGCGGGAGAAGCGTCTGATCGACGTGCCCAGGCCGGCGAGAAGGCATCAGACCTTTGAGACGGAGCTCGTGCCCAATCCAGAGCGGCAGTACTCGGCCGCGCTCCGGGCGAGGAGACGCGAGATTGCGATTGCAGACGCGTCGGCGGCGGTGGAGGCTGTCAACGCTACCGATCCGGAGGCGGCTCGTCGGACGGCCGATGTGATTAGGCAGTTGCAGGAGAGTGCGGCGGATGAGGATGCGCATGACTATGTGGCATACCCCGAGGTCAAGGGGCTCGAGGAGGGCGAGCTGTGGTCGGATCTGGATCGGATGGGTGTGAGTACCATCCCCTGGACGAGGACACGCTGGGCTGTACTGACACTCACTCGTCGCAGATCCTTCCGTACAATGGCGCACCGGCGCTCCAGCCGTACTACTCGCCCGAGGAGCTTGCAGGTCCCAACGCGGCTGCTGGCCCCAGTACGGCACCGCTGGGTGGGGCCGAGGGGTACTATCCACCTCCCGCGGGCCATGCCCTCGGCCTGGACACGCCCGAGGACGCCATGGCGCTGGGACCCGCACCCGCTCCGGGCCGGGCCCACGGAGGATATGCCGCACAACACGGCATAGTCCCTCCCTCGTACGCCGCTGCCTCGGCAGGAGGGCCACTCTACCCGGCGGCCGCGGAGGCTGTGGACGGACACGGCGACCTTGCTGGCTATCGACCTGTGCCTGCGGATGCGTGGCTTGGGCATGATGGGGTGATGGTGCCCTTTGAGCGTGGGCCGAGGAGCGGGGCTGGGCCTGGTCCTGGGCCTGGGACGGGACAAGGCCATGGGCGGTCGAGGGGGCGGCCTCCTTCGCCTCGCTCTGCGGCGGGTGGTACCGGTGGCGGTGGTGCACGTGGACGAGGTGGTGTTGGGCCTGGGTCAGCTTTCTGGGCAGGTGGCGGTGGTGGTGGCCATCAGCAGGGACGGCAGGCGGCTCCTCCGGCGGATCTGATGATGGCTGGCCATGCTGGCTGGTGATTCTTCTCACTGCAATGGGACGACGTGGTCATCCTGTGGACGCCCACGCCTCGTCGGAGGCAGGATCGACGGCCACGGGGTACATACGACAACGAGTACTCGTACGATTATCGGAGCGAGAAGGAAGGCGATATCGCCCGATCCATGCTGGGTGGCCCGAGCGCGCGCCTCTCATCGTGCTACTCATGATGAAGGCTGCCTGCCTTGCTTATCATTTACTTCCACCACTCACCTCGCCAAGAAGGGTATATAACCAGCACGGCGCAGGGATGACCACCGCCATGGAGCCCCCACCCCCACTGGGCGTAGTCTCTGCCACAGCCGCTCAGCGCGTACTTTCCCACGATGAAGGTAGACAAGATGACGGGGGAGGCCATCCCCACCGTCATCTCCATCGACCCACACAGGCCCGCCGTCGGACAGGCCGGCATCATGAACCGCTGGCACCCCGACATCCCAGACGTCGTCACCGTCAAGCCGGGCGACATCTTCAAGGTCGAGAGCCACGAGTGGACCGGCGGGCAGGTCAAGAACACCGACGATGCCGACGACATCAAGGTGAGCCCTAAGCATAAGGGACGACAGTAGCCCAAGCTGACACGCGCCTCCCCCTTCCTCACCGCCAGAACATCGATTTGAGCGGGTGCCACTACCTCTCCGGCCCCATCGGCGTCGAGGGCGCCCAGCCCGGCGACCTCCTCGTCGTCGACATCCTCGACATCCAGCCCTTCGCAAGCATGCCCTGGGCCTACACCGGCATCTTTGAACGCACCAACGGCGGCGGCCTCTTCGCGACCGACTTTGACAGCAAGGCTGCCAAGGCCATCTGGGATCTGCAGGGCATCTATGCCAGCTCGCGGCATATCCCCGGTGTGCGCTTTGCCGGCATTGTGCATCCCGGCCAGTTGGGTGAGTTTTGGTCCATCAAACCGAGGCGGGGGACTCTAGGAAGCTGACGTCCTTGTTCCCTCCTCCTCCTCTACCTTCCCTTCTCGTACCGACAACGCGCGTCGTCCGTCCGCGCGACGTGCCTACGCCTACGACTACAGGCGTCAAGCCCTCGCCCGAGCTCCTCGCCAAATGGAACGAGCGCGAAGGCGGCCTCATCGCAGCGCACGCCGAGGCCGTCCCGCCCGTGGCCTACCCGCCCATGGCACGCGGCGCCTACGTCGGCCAGGACCTCCTCGACGACGTGCGCGCCAAGATTTATGCCGAGGGCGCGCGTACGATTCCTGGACGCGGTGAGTGGGCGCTTATCCTTCCCTTCATAAGGTAAGGGGGCTGACCTGCTTCTTTCCTTGCCCGACACGCGTCACAGAGAATGGAGCGAACGTCGATATCAAGTAAGGCTCCCTTCTCCCCCTGCTCTCTACTTCGTTCCTCGCCACTCACGCACCTTTCCCAACCCGCCACGCAGGAACCTGAGCCGCGGCTCGCGCTGCTACTTCCCCGTCTTCATGCCCAACGCAGGCCTCACGATCGGCGACCTCCACTTCAGCCAAGGCGACGGCGAGATGTCGTTTTGCGGCGCGGCCGAATTCGCAGGCATCACCACCCTCTCCGTGCACCTCATCAAGGACGGCGTGCGCAAGCTGACGGGCGCGGGCGGGGGGCCGACGATGCCCTTCTTTGTGCCGTCGCCCATTGATCCGGTGTATTCGCAGCAGCTTGTGTTTGAGGGCATTGGGGTCGATTTGCATGGGGATGGGGCGCAGAAGAATATGGATGCTACGCTGGCGTGAGTCTTTGTTGACGTCATCGAGGACATGGACGTCTTTGCTGACGCCCTGCTCTGCTCTGCTTTCCATTGCTTTGCTGGACCTGGCCGACGCGCCGCCGATCCAGCTTCAAGGTACGTTCCTGCCCTTCCTGCCCTCTCACGTGTCGCGTTTCCGGCGTGACTAAACCCCGTTCCTACATGGACTTACAGACGGCAGCGCGCAACGCCATCGCTTACCTCCAAAAGCTGGGCTACACCCGCGAGCAGGCATGTGAGTCGCTCTCGACGACCGGGACGATGGACGCAGGGCTGACCGCTGACCACCCACCCTCTTTGGACCCCGTTCGTTTGGCACCAGATCTGCTCCTCTCCGCCGCGCCCGTCGAGGCCAAGATTGGCGCCGTTGTCGAGTGAGTAGCAGCCCGGCTCCCTTCCTTGTATTGGTGGGGGTGCTGCGCGGGCTGACTTTGATCATTCTGTTCCATTCTTATTTCTTACCCTTCCCTCCCACCTTTTGGACCCCCCTCTACCCCCGTACCCCGCCCCTCCCGTCCCTACGCCCCCACGCCCCCGCCAAACAGCTCACCAAACGCGTGCGTAACCCTCGGCCTGCCCCTCGGCATCTTTGAGCGCTCCATCCTGCCCGGGCCCGATGGCGAGGTCGAGACGCGCGATATGGGCCAGTGCGCGGTGCGGAGTGATGGGGTTGTTTGAGGGGTGTTTACTCCAGGGGCGAGGAGTAGGGAGAAGGGAGGGGGAGAGAGTTGAGGCGAGGGCTTCAAGAAGAACGTGCTGTGAGGCGGTCCTGTGGACGAGATCGCGTTCCTGGAGTATGAATCTAAGCCTTTGTAGCTTGCCTGCCGAGTCGGGACAGATGGATACTGGATAGGATGAGCCAGGAAGGCTTGTACAGCGCTTTCATCGATCCCAGACTCAAGACAGACCCCACCCAAGCCCCCTGGCCATTCACTCCTTGATCCCCGGCCCCAGCGCAAAGCTCGCCTCCGTCGCCTCCCTCACCTCCGCCAACGACACGCCCGGCATGAGCTCAACAAGCACGAGCCCATCCCCGCCCACCCACCCCTTCTCCCGATCGACATCAAAGACGGCGAGCTCGGTAATGATGCGCGAGACGCACCGCGTGCCCGTCAGGGGGAGGGTGGGGCGGGGCACAATTTTGGAGCGCCCGGATTTGTCGGTGTGGTCGGTTAGGACGATGACTTTTGTGGATTGCGGGGAGGAGACGAGGTCCATGGCGCCGCCCATGCCCTGTTTGTGTACCGTACGTGTTCGTCAATCGTCAGCGGCGTGTGAGCTTACTCAAGCAAGGGGAGGAGGAGTGGGGAGTGAAGGGGACTCACCTTCATCAGCTTGCCCGGGATCATGTAATTGGCCAAGTCGCCCGCAGCGGACACCTGCAACGCGCCCAGCATGGTCACGTCCACATGCCCGCCGCGAATCATCCCAAAGCTCTCGGACGAATCAAACGTCGCCCCGCCCGGGCGGAGCGTGATCGTCTCCTTGCCCGCGTTCACGAGGTCCGGGTCGACCTCGTCCTCGTTCGAGGGGTAAGGGCCGACGCCGAGGATGCCGTTTTCGGAATGGAGGACGACGTCGATGTGGGCGGGGAGGTAGGAGGGTACGAGGGTGGGCATGCCCACCCCCAGATTGACATAGTCGCCATTCTGGAGCTCGCGGGCAGCGCGGGCGCAGATGCGCTCCCTCCTCGCGCGGGCGTCGTCCCTGCTCGGCGGGACGGCTGACACGCCTGCGGACGTTTCTTCGGCCTTCTTGTCCTGGGCGAGGGCGAGGACTTCGACGTGCTTGGGCTCGGTGGCGCGGACGATGCGGTTGACGAAGATGGAGGGGAGGTGGACGTGGTTCGGGTCGAGGGTGCCTGTCGGGACGATCTCCTCTGCCTGTCAATCAACCCCAAAGGTCAGGGTACGGCCACTGCAATTCGCGTGCTGGGTAAGAAGAGAAGAATGCTCACCTCGATGATGGTCAGCTTTGCATTCTTGGCAAAGACGGGCCCAAAGTTGGAGGCGCCGTACCTGGAAATGCAAACGGCAGTTAGTAAGACGCGTCCATCTTCGCACGATGAGGGGAAGGGCAGACTGACTTGAAGATGCAGTTACCCATCTCGTCGGCCTTCCATGCGTGGACGATGGCGACGTCTCCGTGGATGGCCTCCTCGAGGATGTACCCGCGTCCGTTGAACTCGCGCGACTCGCGACCGGGCTGCGTCTCGGCTGGCTTGAGAGGCTCGTCCTTGGAGGCGCGTGGGTGGTAGCGCGTGATGAGGGAGCCTTCCTGGACGAGGGTGCCGTACCCGGTGGGGGTGTAGAATGCAGGGATACCGAATGCGCCTGCTCGGCATCGTTCTACGATGGATCCCTGAGGTGTGAGCTGGAGGGCGACTTCTCCGTTGAAGTACTGCTGTTCGAATGCCTTGTTGGAGCCGATGAAGGAGGAGATCATCTTGCCGATCTGGCGCGTGTTGAGGAGCTTCCCGAGACCCCTGTCGCCTGAGCCTGCATTGTTGGATACGCAGGTGAGGTTGGTGATGTCCTTGTTGCGTGCGATGGCTGCGATGAGCGTGTCGGGGGTGCCGCAGAGACCGAATCCGGAGGAGAGGACGACGGCGCCTGGCTTGATGTCGCGCACGGCGTCGTCTGCCGAGTCGTACACCTTGGACATCTTGGGTGGGCTCCCCGTGATGATGGACCGTGTCTGTCGTGGCCATGGCATTGGCGTGAGGCAGCCCGCTCCTGGGCGAGCTATGCGTGCTGTGAACATGCGCATCATCGTCGCTGACGGGGCGAGCGGGTGAAGGTGGTGGTGGTGGTTGAGGAGGAGGACGACGAGGACGAGGCCGTCGTTGTTTATATACTTGCCCAACTCGCCTATACGAAGTACGATGATCCATGCGGAGGGCGCGATGGGTGTGGGGGACACAGGATAATCGGATATCACGGCGCCGCTCCAACCGCCGGCGGATCCGTTCCTCCCGCCTTGTCGAGTCCGAGTAGATGTCCTCCTCCTCCTCCTCCTCCTCCTTCTCGACGACGACGACGAGGAGGATGGCGAGCGACGAGGTGGAGAGGCAGCTCGCACTGACGCTGCGGTGGGCGCACGCCTTCACGCTGACGCGCCTGGTGGGCGACCAGCTCGACGGCCTCCGCGCGCGCGTGCTCAGCCTGGCCCGCTTCTTCGCGCTGCCCATCGCGGGCCACACGCCCGACGGCCTCGCCGATGCCATCCAGCACGATGCCGAGCTCAGGACCGCCGCAGGGATGGGGCTGCTCGGCCCACTGCTCGACAACTGGGCGCTCGGGATGGCCATCGCCGCCATCGCACCCTGCTTAGCACGCCAAGACGGCAAGGACGACGACGACGACGACGCTACGCTCGCACGACTGCACCATCTTCGCCATCGCATTCGCACCGCCTGCCGCGCCCACCCACGCAGCCTCGCCGTCAACGCACTCCCCTTCATCTACGACGACGGGGATGCGTGCAACGTCCTGCTGCCTTCCACGTTCCCATACACAGCCTCAGCCTCAGCACAACGCGCCGCCTTCCCATCGCCCGACGAGCCCCACCCACGCCCCTGGTACGAGCGCACTCCCTCACACAAGCCCATCGACTGGACCCCCGTCTTTGACCACATCTGCCAGCTCAAGAGCGCCAATGGGTGTCTGAGCGGAGACCCCGCCTGGGACGACGCACTCCCACCACTCAGCTCCAAGAACAGGAAGCGCGGACAGGAGCGCTGGGACTGGAGACTCATGCACGCCATCGAAACCTGCGTCGCCAACTGGGGTCAGTCCTTTACTTCCTTTCACTGTCACAGTCTCACAGACTGAGCCTCTCTTGATGATCACAGAGAGCCACGAGAAGGAGCTCATCCAGAGCGACATTGGCGCACCCACCGTCAAGATGCTCGCCCTCTGCGACCAAAAGACGATCTACACCCTCACCACCGACCTCATCACCGCATTCGACAAGGCTGCCTCGCCAGCTTTCACACTGGCCACCATCTTCAAGCCCTTCATTCCGCAAGGTCCCGTTCAGTCCTTCGACGATGACGAGTGGCAGGCCCAAAAGGTGCTCTTCTTGCAGCTGTACGGGACGAGTACCGACTTCTTGGTGCCCGCCATCGAGAAGGACAAGCCGTTGTCCACATCTTCAATCGCCACCACATCGTCGTCCTCCTCGGCGGGTACACGTACGCCCTCCAAGACGGACGGGACGGCGGCCGAGTTGGAAGCGCTCTTACATGGCACAACGACGATCCAGCTCGACGCCCACCCCTTCACCACCCAAGCGGGCACAGCAGCCAAGCAGAAGAACGCCGCCCCGCTAGAAAGGGACTTCGAGCACGCCCTCGCCCTCGCGCGCGCCGCGCAGACGAGCAGGGACAAGGCGCGCACGGCGACGTGTCTGCCTGCGCTGGGGGTCGTGTTTCGGAATGAGGTCATGGGTGCGCTCAAGGTGCAGGCGCGCGGGGCGTTTGGGCGCGCGACTTCGGAGGGTGCTCCTCCGTCTTCTTCTGGGACCAAGGACGGGAACGAGGTGGACAACAAGGAGGAAGAGGAGGAGAAGCAGAGCAGGAAGGAGTCGGACCTGCATCACGCCATGGCAATCTGGACCACCCTCCACGCCCAACTCTCCCGCGAGGCGCAGGCGGACCTCCACGTCGGTCACTTGAGGGCCAGGGCGAATGCGGAGGCGGCCGCGGCTGCGGGCCCGGAAGGGGAGGCAGCGCTCGAGTGGGGGTGGAGTCGCGGGGTGGGCAATGGGTGGGATATCTCCGTGAGGGATGGGTGGATACCTTCTCCCTCCTCCCATGCTTCCTTGGATGGCAAGCCGGGCTCAGTCGACGACGACAACGAGGAGCGCGACGTGAGCGCGGCCCAGCGCGCGGCGCAGTGGTTGGAGAATGAGGCGGGCTGGCTTCACGGCGTGCTTGTGGATCCGGGCTTGTCGCTCAACGTCGCGGCTGCGTTGCTCAAGCTTGGGGAGCTCTCGGTGCGTACGGTTGGCGACGAGGACGGCGAGGGCAGCGTGGGAAGGTCCGGGCAGAGCTACGATGACGAGACGGACGAGAAATGGGAGAGGACGGAGGAGGAGAAGAGGATGAAGGAGGTGGTGAGCGCTACCACGAGTGCGCTTGCCCTGCTCGCTCAACAGCGCCCTCAGCCTCCTCGCCCCAGTCAAGGCCACAGCAACGGCCACGGCCAGGGCTCCGACAAAGAGAACAACAAGGACAAGAAGGGCCCCTTCTCCATCCCACCCTCCACAAGCCCAGCTGAGGTACTCGACACCTACACCTTCTGGATCGGCGGTGGCGCCGCCTTTGCGCTCTGGGCCCACCACCACCAGCACCGAGGCCATTCAAGCGACCACCAAGCCGGGCAGATCGAGGACAGGTACCTGATGGGCGCGGGCTACGCGGTCGGGTGCGAGAGGGCCGTGCGGGCGCTGTGGAGGGCGCGCAGGCTTGTTCGGCTTCGGGCTGGTGAGGGGTGCTCGCTGCTTGGGAAGGGGGCGACGGGGAGGAAGGGCAAGGAGAGGGAGAGGAGGGAGGTGAGGAAGAGGAAGAGGCGGTGCTGCGGTCGTGGGAGGAGAACGGGGACGATGAGCCGGTACCCGACCTCCTGCTCCTCCCATCATCAGCTCATACGTCTTCCTCGCCCTCGGATCTGAATCACGCGGCACAGCAACAACAACAACAACAACGGAGACGGCGGCAAGAACGGCGCGAGGCGGCCAAGAAGCGACGCGTCGAGATGCGCCAGGCGCGCGGACGCGTCTTGCGGGCGTTGGCGCGGAGCTTGGGCGGGCAGCTTGGTCTTCCCACCGAGGACGAAAGCTGTGCTGGGGAGGTGGGGGAGGACGCGGGCACGGGCACGACGAGGACAGAAGGCATCGAGTCCAACACAGCAACGCCCACGCCCACGATGCCGGACAACAACCTCCGCCCCGCCCTCCTTGCCCCCGGCTCCCAGACGCGGACCCTCCCAGCGTGGGAGGCCCTCGTGTGGAAGGCGCTCGTGCGGCGCGGGCGGGCGCGCGGGCGGCTTTTGCGTCTTCGGCTTCTTGAGGACAGGGATGAGGACGAGGACGAGGAGGGGGCGGGGGCGGGGGCGGGGGCGGGGGAGGAGAGGGAGCAGAGGGAGGAGAGGGAGGAGAGGAAGAGGGACGTAGAGGAGTTGGCGCGTCTGGCGCGACGAGGTACGTACATACGTACATACATACGTGGCCCTCTGTAAAGTTGACCCATCCTCCTGCTGCCCCCGCTCCCCTGCTCTGCTCTGCAGACCTCGAGCAAGCCCTCGCGCTAAACTCGGAGCCTCGCGCGCAGGACGTGCCGCGCGCCGAGCTGCGGGCGCTGGAAGGGGTTGTGGGGAGGCTCTGCCTTGGAGGGGGGCGGGCGGGGGCAGGACCTGGTTCGCAGGGATGAAGGATTGGAGGCTTGAGGCTTGAGGGTGGGAAGATGGAAGGGCAAGGCAGACGTCACTCGTCAGCACATCCAACGAGCAAAGCAACGCGTGCCCACTCACGAGTCCCTGCTGTGGCTCCAACGAAATAGAAGCCCAGTCCAGTCCAGTCCAGTCCAGTCCAGTCCAGTCCAGCGCCGCGGTACGAGTCCGAGTGCGAGTCCGAGTGCGAAGCAGTACTGCACTACATTGATCCCGAAGGCAAGGGGCACAAAGAACGAGCAGAAGTATCCAACCACCTCCCTCTCTCCCCTCCCTTCTCTCCCTCTCCTCATTCGACCCATCCCTCCACCCCTCCATCAATCAATCATCAGCAAACAACCCAGGGACGAGCTCATCCAGGCCCAAACCAGGCAAGCCCGCCCGCCTCCTGCGCACGCGCCGGCTCGCGAGCCAGGAGAGGAAGGAGAGGACGCTGAGCATCGAGAGGGCGCGGAGGAGGATGGCGACGAGGAGGGCGCGGCGGACTGCCGAGCTTTGGGTGTTGGAGTTGGGTGGGTGGGGTGCGGTTGAGATGGCGTCAGCTTGGGCGTGCAGAAACGAAGCGAAGGAGGGGGTGGGGGACAGGGGTTCAAGGGAGGGAAGGATACGTACTAGAACGCGCCGAGCGCCATACCGCTCCAGTTGACCCTCCGCTCGAGGCCCGTGCCGAGGCCGCGCTCCCATGCGCGGACGATCTTGCGGTAGCGGTAGCCGAACACCCAGATCCAGCTGGACACAGCCCCGGAACGAAGAAGAAAGGGCAGAGGAAGGGCAAAGGAAGGGCAAAGGAAGGAGGACCGTCAGCTCGGGCTCTTGCCCTCTACGCCCCAACAAGCAGAGGCAGCGAGGCGAGGCGAGGCGAGGGAACCACTCACAAATTCACATCCGGATAGCTAAACCTTGGGAACACACTCGTCATGCTCGGTGCGAGCGCCCTCGCATGCGGCGGCGGCGTGAGATGGAGCTCGTCCTTGAGCCGCGCGAGCCATGCGGACGAGGTGCCGCGCGGGTCGGCGCGGAGGCGGGTTAGGGCCGCTTGGAGCATTTGGGCGGTGGTGTGCAGGGCGGCGGAGGCGGCTGAGACGGCTGAGACGGCTGAGACGGCGGTGGGGCGGGCTGATGTCGAGCTGAAGGATGAGGATGGGGGATTTGTGGAGGACGACTGGGGAGGGGCAAAGGGGTCCAAGAAGGCCGACGTGGAAGACGTCGTCGCGCTCGTACTGGGCAGCGCGTGGACGCCGATCCCTGCGCCCGCGCCCGCTCCGGCGCCTTCGGCCTGGAGAGGCGGCGCAATGCCTGGTGTGCGTACTCCGAGCGCGTCGGTGGACCCTTCTTGAGGAGGGCCTTCGCCAGGCACGACGAGCGTGGACATGTGCGAGAGCAGATCTCTGTGTGTCGTCGTGGCGCCCTTCGGTCAGTCCACAACATTGTAGGGGAGGAAGAAGGGATGAACTCACAGCGTCATGCCGAGAGTGAGACCCCACAGCCTCAGCTCCGCCTTGGCCGGCGCGTCGGCGCCAATGAGGAACTGCGAAGTCGCGTTCGAGTAGCGCTCGCCGGGCGGGTAGCGCTCTTTGCCCTGCTCCTCGAGCTCGCCCTCCAGGTTGGCGGTGGCGATGGGCTGATTGGGGAGGAGCACGCATCGAAAGTCCATCTTGCCTACCAGGGCTCGGAGCACCCAGCGCACGGCTGGCGACTTGGGTGCGAGACGGGACGCAATGTCGACGGAGGTCAAGCCCCAGCGTGGTCGGGGCGTGTAGAGCAGCTTGAGCGGGATCCAATGCGCCGAGGAGACTTCCGACGGCTGCAGATCCGGCAGAGGGCTGAAAGGGCTGGTCTGAAGGAAGACGTATGGGCTGAGGACCATGAGAAGTCGCTTGCCCAGACTGGTGGTAATCTCCCGATCGTCGAGCTGGCCGAGGGAGACAAATTCGGGTTCGGCGAGATCGATGCCGACTTCCTCCCACGTCTCGCGCATGGCGGTGTAGAGGCCATTCTCGTCCGAGGGCTCGGCGCGTCCGCCTGGGAAGGCGACGTGTGCGGACCACGAGTCGCCTGTGCGGGAGGCGCGCTTGATGTAGAGGAGCTCGGGGGTGCCGCGCTGTACCCATGGCTTGGCGAAGAAGGACTCGAGCTGTTCGGTGACGGTGGGGGGAGCGCGTGGCTGTTGTTGGAGTGCCGTGCTGGCCGATGCTGATGACGACTGTGCTGGACCGAGGGAAGCCTGTGAGAGATGGACGAGGGACGCGTCGGGAGCTGGTGCGGCGGACGATGCGGAAGCTGTGCTTTGGCCGAGGACCTCGGAGGCGGCGATCTGGACGGCGCTCTGGTCGAGGGCATTGCTGTCGTTGCTGTCCTGCTCTGGCTGCGAGGAGGGTTGCTGCTGGGATGGCTCGCCGTCGACGTCGCTTCCGCTTGCGCTGTCGTGGGTCGAGTCTGCCTGGTTGAGGCTGGCCTGGAACTCGTCTGCGAGCCAGCCTTCGTCCTGTGGTGCTGGCTTGACGCGCACGAGGATGGCGACGGAGGCGCGCCGTGGCTGTGTCGGAGGCGAGGCAATGGTGCGGGGCCGCGTGGTTGCGATGCGGTGGAGAGCGTGTTGGAGTCGGGGCAGCAGCGAGGCCAGGCTGCCGTCCTCCGTCGTCGTCGTCGCTCCTCCGCCTGCTGCTGCCTCCCTGCTTGACATGGACGCCATTCTGGCAGCGCTTCCTCTGCTGCTTGAGCTGCTCGTTGACGAGGCGCGGTGTGGTTGCGACCAGTGCGCGGTGAGGGTGAAGGAAGTGAGCCTGGGTGCGGCCAGGGCTCCTCGTGCTGTGGCTGCCGCGCTCACTGTCGCTGCTGCCAGCGCCGTCCTCAGCGCCTTCGTCTTCGTCGTCGTCGTTGCTGCCGTTGTCCGCGTTGAGCACCGAGGAGGATGGTGAGGATGGTGGTGGTGGTCGTCCAGAAGGAGTGGGTGGGACCATCATGCTCATCTGGCTACCGCAACACCGTGTTGCAGGAATGCCCCACCCACTACGATGAGCATTGACCCCCTCCTCGTCCTGGCTGAGGACCACCACCACCACCATCACCGTCCTCATCCTCACCAACATCGACATTGACGACGATGCCAGCTGGGCTGCTCGACGTGCCCGCGAGTGTGCTGCTCAACGGCGTGCTCACCCACCTCGGCCCGCGGGATCTCGTCCAGCTCGGACGCACCTGCCAGTACGCCCACTCGCTCACCGACACCGACCTCGTCTGGGCCCGCCGGCTCGCCACCGACTTCCACTTCCCCCTCGACTCGTCGGCGCGCCCGCAGCATCTCGGCGGCGGCGGCGGGGCGCGCGCAGGATGGAAGACAATCTACGCCAGGCTCAGCCGGCCGCACGGCTTCGTCTGGGGCGAGGCCAGCCACTCGCGGCTCGGCCTCGCCAGCCAGCGCTTCCCCGACGAGGTCCACGACATGGTCCGCTTCGCACGCGGCGGCTTCCCCTTCCCTGTGCCCCTCAGCGACCTCGCATCGCCACGCGCGCTGGCCAGTGGCCGCGGCGCGCACATCGGCCCCACCGTACAGCTCCACTCCACCGGCTGGGCCTTCCACGCCCTCACCGCGTCCGGACACGTCCTCATCTGGGGCACCCTCGACGGCGAGGTCTACTTCTACTCGCGCGACGGCGACGACGACGACGACGAAACCGTCCTGCGCAGCCTCCGGCATCCCGGGTACGCCGTCAGGAGGCCCACCGTCCTGCCCATCCCGCCCCGTCTGCGCATCGTACAACTCGGGTCTGCCCGCAAGCACGCCGTCGCACTGGCCCGCGTTCGCGCCGCCGACGAGCACGACGCGTACGAGCGCGCGAGGGAGCTTTCCTCTTCCTCCTCGTCTCACGCTGCCAAGTCAGCCACCGCTTCCTCCTCCTCGTCCGCCGTCGACTTGGCCAAGGCGGTCATCCTCGAGTGGCAAGCCTGGGGCGACGTCCTTCGCATCGACCCAAGCGCATTCGACGACCTGCCCTTCACGGGGCCAGGTGCTCCGTCAAGCCATCTCTACGACTCAGCCGATGTCGTTCAAGTCGAGGCGGGCTGGGAGTTCTCAGCCGTGCTCCTGCACCGCCATCGACACGCCTCATCAACCTCAACAAGGACACAAGGCGCAGCAAGGAAGACCGTCTCCGACGTCGTTTGCTGGCTCACAAGCTGGTCAGCCGCGGCGCAGCGTCAGCCCGGCGGCGGTCGCTCGCTCAATCGAGAGCAAGATGAGGTGGAAGCGGCAACGTCCGCCCTGCCCTCCATCTCGCCCGTCGTCGTCCAGTTGCCGCCTCTTCCGCCCCCTCCGCCAGGTCTGCTGACGCGTCTCCGCGTCGAGCGCGAGCAGCTGCGCAGGGCACAGAGCGCAGGAGCGTCGGTCGACCCGGCGAGCTCGGCACTGGAAGATTACATTGCCTCCTCCCAAGCGCGCAGGACTCGACCCGTCGACGCGTCACGTGGCAAGGGGCCGAGGTTCGGCAAGGAGGAAGAGGAAGAAGAGGAGCAACTCATCACCAAGATCGCAGCCGGCACCTCCTTCCTCCTCGCCCTCACCTCGACCGGGCTCGTCTACCGGCTCGACCTCCTCCGCGGCCGGCCCGTCTCGCCCACCACCACCCTCGAGGCCCTCCGCGCGCGCGCAGCCGCCGAGGAGGAGGGCACGTTTGATGAAGGGGCCGAGACGGTGCGCGAGGCGGAGCGCTTTCGGCGCGCGCTGTATGCCGCGTGGGCGAGTGGGAGGGAGGAGGAGGGGTGGGAGCTGCTCGAGGCGTTTTGTGTGCCTGCTGTGATTGGGCGGTGTGGGCCGTTCCGGCGTTCGTCGTCATCTTCCACCTCTGAAGCGGCGGCGGCGTCGGCTTCGTCGGAGGCTGCTTCTGGTTTGGAAGGGGCAGGCGGGCACGAGAAGGAGGAGGGAGCAAGCGCGAGCGCGAGCGCGAGCAAGGCCAACGCGCTGAGCGGCTACGTGGACGCCTCGATCCGGATCAGCCACATCTCGGCGCATTTCCGCAACTTTGCCGTGTACAGCGTCGGCGCGGCGTCCGAGCTGGGCATCGGCGGTGCTGGGCAGGCGGGTGGATCTCGTGCTGGCAAGTCGATCGTGCTACTTGGCGATGAGGGCTCGACGATGTTCCCTGAAGGCATTCGGCGGCGAACGGCGACGCGAAGGGCGGCCAGTGCTGCCCCCGCCCCAGGAGCCGCCGGGGCAAACGACGTCGAGGACAACGACGACGACGAACCACCGCTCGTACAGCCCAAGATCATCCCCGCCCTCCAAGCGCGCTCCATCATCAAGGTCGTCCACGGCGACTGGCACGCGGGCGCGCTCGACGCGCAGGGCCGTGTCCTCGCGTGGGGCCAGTGGGCGCAGGGCGCGCTGGGCGTTTGGGATGCGTTGCCGGTGCGGCAGCCTGCGGGGGTGGCGGGGGGACGGCGGGGTGGTGCGGGTCCTCCGTTTTTCGGGGTGGGGAGGATGCGATTGGGGCTCGCGGTGGGCGCGGGGTGGTGGGGCCGGCGTGGGGGTGCTCCTGCTCCCGCTCCTGCTTCTCCTGGGCAGGAGGAGGAGGACCAAGATCAAGAAGAAACCCAGAACGAGGACGACACGGCCGACGACGACGACGCACCACCCGCACCCGCACCCGCACCCGCACAAACACAAGAAGATGCAGCAGCGCGTCTCGCCCGCCGCGCTGCGCTCCGCGAGATCCCGGCGCACGTGGCTGACCCGCTCGAGGTGCGCTTCGAGGATTGTTTTGAAGAAGCGAGCACGGCGACGAAGGGGGCAGCGAAGCGCAAGAAGATGTTCGTGTTTGACCTTGCCATGTCTGGTGAGTTTGTCCTGGAAGTGCGAAGAGGAGGTTCGAGCGCGACTCATCTCTTCTCTCTCCCGTGCTGGCCGATACAGGGGCCCAGTCTGGGGCGCTTGCTGTCGAGGTGGACGCCGACGACGACGAGGGCGAGGGTGGTGAGCCGCAGGGTGGGACGGCCGTCGAGCAAGTGAGTGCGTATGCTACCCTGCCTCTCATGCCCACCCTACCTGGAGGCACAGGCGACTGACCCTACCAACGACTTGTGGAACAACCAGGCACAAGCTCGGCGTCCGCGACCGCGACCGCGTCCGCGTCTCACGCTGACGAGCCACCCCAGCCGCGTATCCGGGGGCACAACGGCGCCAACCCACCACCAGCAGCAGCAGCAAACCCCCAACGGCGCATCCGGACGGACCCCGTCGGCGGGACGGGCCTCCCTGGCCTTGGCAGGCGGCGGCCCGTCATTCGTGGGGGGCCGCGGCGCGAGTGAGGGCTCGGTGGGTGGGGAGGGAGAGGAGGAAGAGGCGAGAGAGGGGGAGGGGCAAGAAGAGGGAGAGCCCCCGTGGGCGGCTCGCGCGGCGCTCGCGCGGTCGCCTGTGTATGGGCGTGCGCCTACGTCGGTATGGGCGACTCGGACGCGGTCGCGGTCGGGCTCGAGGCGGCCTACCCCACCTTCTCGTACCGCGTCCATGCCGGGCGCGGGTGGAGGGCTTCGAAGGCCCCGCGGCGGTGCCATTGGCGACGTGAACCAAGACGAAGGCGAAGAGAGGCCCCTCACCCCCGCCGAGCTCGAGCGCCTCGGCCGCCTCGTCGTCCTCCTCAGCCTCGTCCTGGGCCTTCTGGGCGGGTTTGGCGTGCTGGGCGGGTGGGAGGCTCTCTTTCTTGGTCCGCTTCCTCTTCCTTCCGGCGGTGGTGCGGGAGAGGAGGCAGGGGCAGGGACGGCAGGGGCAGGGATGGGGGGGATGGCGACGCGCACGGAAAGGATGCTTAGCTGGCCGTTCAACTTGGTGTACTTCGTCCCCTTGCTCGTCCCCCTTACGCTGTACGTCGTCATTGCGCGCTGGACGGGGGAGAAGCTCTTTCGGCACTCGTGAGTGACCACGAGGGCCTGCGTGGTGCTTCCCTCCCCTTCCCTCCCTCCCTTCACGCACGGCACGTCTTTACGCACTCGTTGTTCTGTGTCTTCAGATTCATCTGTAGAATACATCATCTTCGCTTCTAGATGTCATTGCATGGCCTGCTCGCGGGCCCGCACCACGTCCCTCTCAGTCCCATTCCTCGTACGAGTATCCTCGCCCTCCTCGCCCTCGCGCTCAAAAGAGGACGGCGGCCCTCGAACCGCACCGACGCGCTCCCGGATGAGAGCCTCGGCGCGCTCGCAGACGGCTTCGTGGGAGCCTACGCCGTCAAGGGTGAGGATGTGGGGCTCGGTGGAGGGGTGGGGCTCTTCGAGTGTCTGCGGGCGTGGGTGGGTGGGTGAGTGTCTTGCCTTGGGCCTTATCAAAGTGTTTATCAGACACAGAGGGAGGGGAAGGAGGGGAAAGAGGGACGCACCTCGAGCTGGGAGCGCAGCATGTCCTTCTTCATAAAGTGCGCCTTGCGCTCCTCCATGCGTCTGTACAGCTCGTCGCGCGAGACGCGGATGTAGAGGAAGTATACCTCCAGCTTGGGATGCCCCGCTTCTTCCGAGGTGGTCGTGCTCGGTGGTGATGGTGGTGAGTCGGCTTGGGAAAAGGCGGTGCAGCTTGATGGGGCGCGGAGGAGGTCGCGGTAGGTGCGCTTGAGGGCGGAGCACGCTATCAAGCATGCTCGGCGTGGTCTTGCCATCCTCCTCGTCGGGGTCGGAGAGGTCGTCGCTTCGCCGTCTTGACCTGGATCCCGTCCGGCCCTTGCTGAACCTGCGCTTGAGGGTTGGGTGGGCTTGAGGTGGTGCTCAGGATCGGCGTCCGGCTGCGTACTCGTCTCGAGCACCTCGGCCATCTTGCGTACCGCCTCATCGTGGTCCTCTGCCTCTTGCGAGGGCCCTTCCTCGCCATCGCCCAGACGTCGAGCTTGACCTCCTTGAGCGTTGCTGGCACGAAGCTGGTGCGCGCGCTCGTCCTCGGCTTGGACGACGGTGTCGCTCACTCCGCTTGGGTGAGAGATGAGCTCGTAAGCTGCCTGTCGGATGCGCAGGAGCCAGGGCAGACGATCGTCGTCGGTGAGTGGCTGGCCTGCCGACATCTTGGCAATGTTGTGGGCTGGGTGCAGGTCGTCGCCGTCTACGAAGGGCTGTAGGTATTACATGACGCTAAGCCACGCTGAGCATGCCAGGGCCAGAAGCGTACTCACTATGCTGAGCTGTTTGCCGAGGCTGATGCCGAGGGTGCTCTTGCCCGTGCCGCTGGTGCCCTTTGGATCACGATCAATGGCAAGGTGAGCACGTCGTACTGGGCGAGCGTATAGATGCTGGTATTCACCATGATGACGATGAGGACGCCAGGCTCATTGCTGGCATCTCTGTTGCTGCTCCTACGTTCCATGTTGAGCTCTTGAACGACTTGGACAAGTTCGAAGGGTGGAAGGACATGGTGGTAAGGAGGAGGAAGGCACCCAGGGCCGTGGGAGGAGGGGATATACGATCGAGTGGCCCGATCCAACAAACAATCGGAGCAGTGATATTCTCCGATGCGGCTAGCCGTTCCGCCGGCTCGGGGTAATGAATGATGCCCTTCGGCATCGTCCTGGATGCCGACCACCACCATCGCCATCACCTTCACCATCCTCAGCACCGGCGAGCGCGTCGACGGAGGCAGCGCGCGCAAGGGTGAAGAAAGCCAGGGGCCCCAGCACGTGGACATGAGCGACGAACGCAGGCCAACGCACGCCAGCTCGACCTCGTCCCACCTCAGCCTCACCGACGTCGGGGCCGCACTGACCTGGGCAGACAAGGGCGGTGGTGCAGATGGTGACGAGGTCCATGCGCTGGTCGAGAGCCCAACGGCATCGCTGTCGGGTCACTCGTCCTCAACGCACTCGGTGAGCGCGACGGCGGGGCGCGATGGGCGACGGGTTGCGCCGGTGGGATCTTCCTCAGCACGCAGAGGCAAGGACGAGGACGACGATGCCTTCACCGCCTCGTCCGACTCGGACGACGGCGGCGCCCTCTCCGCCTTCCTCGCCTCGGAGGGCATCAGCATCGACGACGACGGGGTCGCATCCAGCCTGGGTGTGCGCACCCACTCCACCCTGACACCTTCGCAAGCCGAGGCAGCACCCATGTCAAGACACCTCAGCCTGCGCACCTCGACCCTCGGCGCACGCATAGCAAGACAGTATCCTCGACAGGAGCAGCAGCTGCGTGCGCTGGGAGCAAGAGCGCTCGAGTCGGTAGCCAGCAGGTCCGCCTTCCTCTCGCGGTCCATGTCGGCACGCTCGCCCACCAGCTCAGCAGCGAGCTCCCGACCCAGCTCAGGCGGCGGCGGCACCAGCACACCTGGCAGCACGCACCTGGGTTCACTAAGAAGCAGGTTCGGTCCAGGCCTCGTCGAGCACTTTCCAGATGCGACCCACGTCAATCGTCGCGCACCTGCCTTCTCGCCGCCCCGCTCGGCGTACGCCAAGAGCGAATTTGTCGACTTTGACGTCTGCGGGCCCACCGTCGTCACTGCAACGCATGACGGCAAGGTCAAGGTCTACCAATTGCCAGCTTCGTCGGCGGCCAGCACCTCTTCTTACTCGGTAGCAAGTTCGGCCCAGCACTCTCAACAACATGGCAAACCTACAGACGGGGCGGAGAAGGTGTGCGAGATTGAGATCCGGGCGGCCAAGAACGGCGTAGAAGGCAGTGGGTCCAAGGAGAAGATTACCGCAATCGCCTTCCGATGTCCCGCGCCCTCTGCAGCGCATCAGGCAGTCGATACAAGGCAGGCCATGGATCGCTGCGTATGGGTGGCCACCAAAGAGGGCGCCATCTACGAGGTGGACGTCAAGGCCATGCGCGTAGTGGACAGCAAGACGACGCTGCATTCCGAGGCCATCGTGTTGCTCGATCGAGTCGGCGACAAGATGATTGCGCTTGACGAGGGCGGCAAGATCAGTACGTGGGTGGCGCCATCGGCTCCTCAACCATCTTCGTCCAGTGAGAGTCGGTCGGACGCGGAGGCGGCTGGATCAGAGCTACGACCTGGTGTGACGCTGCAGACCAAGCCGTCGACCCAGCGCATCGTTCTTGACAAGCACGCATGTCCGCTCCTCCTCGGCGACCAGCTCTGGATCTGCTCCGGCCCTCACTCGGCACATCACCACGACAGCAAAGGCGCAAGCGGTGCTCAAGCGAACGGTAGCGGATCAAATGGACGCTCTCCCACCCTCGGCGGAGCCACTTCGACCGGTCTACGGATATCGATCTACAACCCTCCCTTCACAGAAGGCCGCAACTTTAGCGCCACCTCAAGACCCGTCAGTCTGCCGCGGGACATGGCAGCCTCCGCGTCGGTCGGCCCCGTCTGCACAGGCGCCATCATCCCCGCGCGGCCCGACCTCGTCTATCTCGGCCACGAGTCGGGCCACATCACCGTCTGGTCCAACGCCGTCTGCATCGGGATCCAGCATCTCGGCCGCCATGCCGTCGTCGCCATGACGGGCGTGGTGCGCTTCCTCTGGGTCGGCACGCGCGCTGGGGCGATCTGCGTGTATGATCCCGATACGGAGACGGCGCCCAACTGGCGCTTGCTCAAGAAGTGGAATGCGCACAAGGAGGCCGTGTTCAAGATGAGTGTGGATTGTGCGCTTGGTGCGGATGGTGCGCCGCTCCTTCAGGTGGGCAGTGCGGGCGAGGATGGGGCGGTGCACTTTTGGGACGGGACGCTCCAGGTGGACTGGCTCGACAAGGCACTGCTCTGCCGCGAGGCCGAGTTCTGCTCCTTCCGCACGCTGCACTGCTTCGTCCTCACCTTCAACCTCGACGCGGCCTGCCCCTCCGACCTGGACAGGATGGAAAACGACGGCAGCCCAGCCGCCCCCGAGAACGCCACCTTTCTCGAGTCGCTCATCAAGACCGCTACGCACGGCACGCCCACCGAGCCTCCCGCCGACATCCTCGTCTTTGGCCTCCAAGAGCTCATCGACCTCCAAAAAAAGAGTCTGACAGCCAAGACGCTCCTCCTCGGCAAGCGCCGCTTCGCCGACGACATGGGGGCGAAAATCTCTTCCAATTATCGGCACTGGCACGATGCGCTCACGCGCGCCGTGCACGCCTTCGCCCCGCCGACGACGGAGTACAAGTGCATCGCGTCCGACTCGCTCGTGGGCCTCTTCACCCTCGTCTTTGTGCGCAGTGCCGAGGTGGGCCACATTCGCGATGCGGCGACAGGCGTCAGTCGGGTCGGGCTGGGCGGGCGCTATGGGAACAAGGGTGCGATTGCGACGCGCTTCGTGGTCGATGATACGAGCGTGTGCTTTATCAATTGCCATCTGAGTGCTGGGCAGCGGGCGGTCAGGAGGAGGAACGAGGACGTGGCTGATGTGAGTCTTGGGTCCGTGCTGACGTGCAATGTGGACCGAGTCATTCTAACTGTCTGTCTGATCTATCTCCTTCCCTCTGCAGATCCTGGAGGACCCAGATGTATTCGAGCAGACTGTCGAGCGCACAGATGCCTTCGTGCCAGGCGCAGACGGCAGCATGGTCCTCGATCACACCCTGTGCTTCCTCAGTGGTGATCTGAACTGTGAGTAGACGGAGTCGAGCCCAGTCAGCCGTCGCTCTAGACCCTTTGCTGACACGGCCCTCTTCACCATTAACAGACCGAATCGAAGGCACGCGCGAAGACACCATCGCCCGCCTCGAAGCCGGCGACCTCTCCACCCTCCTCGCCCTCGACCAGCTCCGCACCCAAATGCGCACCGACCCCACCTTCCGCCTGCGCTACTTTACCGAAGCGGCCACGCCCGCCTTTGCGCCGACGTACAAGTATGACAAGTTTTCGGCTGCGCCGGGGACGTGGGATTCGAGTGCGAAGCAGCGGGCGCCGGCTTGGTGCGATCGGGTGCTTTGGAGGGAGCAGGGGGCCGATTGGTCGAGGGAGAGGATGAAGTGGGCTCCTCGATCCCAGTCGGATCGTCGGTCGGCTTGTTTTGGGTCGGGGACGACCTCGACGACGACGGTGTTCCAAGAACGCCAGGACGGATCTCTTGATCAGGACGGATCGGCAGATACCACGCCTACCCACGCCGCCTTCTCATCAACGGTACCCGACCACATGAAGCCGGGACCCGGCTCAGGCCCCGCAGACGGACAAGGCCACGTCCGCGCCCTCTCCTACAAGCGCTGGGAGCCCACCATCTCCGATCACCGCCCCGTCAGTGCCCTGTTCGCCATCCAGGTGCGCCGCATCGACCCGGTTCGGAAGGCTGCGGTGCTCAGCCAGCTCAAGGGGGAGTGGGTGGACGTCGAGGCGGACATGTTGCGCGTCGTCAAGAGTGCTTGGTGGGCCTGAGCATGTAAGCCTTCTGGATCCATGCTGGATGGAGCCGCCTACCTTTGGTTCTGGACTTTATAGAGAATCATATACCCTTACTCCCATTCACGACCTCTCCGCTCGTTTGATCGTTGCAATCGATAGGCCCACGAATGGGAAAGCCCGTCGAGTTTGTGGGTTGCAGTACGAGGTACGAGCGACTAGCCGACGAAGCGGAACGAGTCGGACTGGATGAACCACCTCGCCGTCCTCCTCAAGGCAGGAGCCGTCCCGCTCCCACCGCTCCCACCTCCGCCGCCGCCGCCCGAGGCAGGCCCCTGCACCCTCCCGCGCTCCTCCACAACCCTCACCCCACCCATCTCCTCCCCCGCCGCCCCCGCCCCATCAATCAATACGAAGCACTGACTAAAAGCGCGCGGGAGGGCCATCATCGCCAGCGGACTTGCGCCTGCCGTCGAGCCTGCTGCCGAGTTGGGCTCGTTGGGCGTGGGCAGGGCGGCGGCTGGTGTGTGGTGCTGGACTAGGCCCGAGACGGTGACGAGGATGGAGCGGAGGGAGGGGATGCCTTTGTTTGATGGAATGTGGACATGGGTTTCAATGGAAGGTGGACGGATGGGAAAGGTATGGGGAGGAAGAGAGTGAGACGGTCAGCCGTGTTGAGGGTGGAAAGAGCGCCAAGAAGAAGGGTCCGGGAACGGGAGGGAAGGTAGCTAGAATAGAAGGGATGTATGCTCTACATACTGCCCCTCGTCTCCGTCTTCCAACCTCAACAGCGCCCAATCAGACGCCACCAAGGAAGGAAAGAGGACCAGAGCGTACGTGGGCCTGAGCGCTCGGTCGGGGCCCTTGAATCGAGCAGCGACTGGGCCGGGCTGCCTTCGAGAGAAGGGCGCTCGGCCCGGTACGGGAAGTGAGGTTGTTCTGGGCCCTTTGACCGTGGCAGTCTCTCCACGAATTGCCAGCGCGAGGCTGACCGCAAAGAGACTGCGCTCGGACGTATCGTATGGTGAGGGCCTCCAAGGGACGTGAAGAGAGGGGGGAAGAGGGTGGGAAGGGGAAAGCGGACAAGGAGAAAGGAAGACTCACCATCAGCGCCGACCCCCCATCCGACGGGATGCGCATCGAACGTCGCAACCTCATGCTTCGACCCAGGCATACCCGCCAACAGCGCCGCCAGTCCCCCACCTCCGCCGCCCTGCTCGACCGGAGCCGCAGCCGCACCCGTCGAGAGCGTCCCATTCGACGCGTCGCCCTCCTTGGCCGAGACGGGATTGCCGTTCCACACAATGCTGGCGGTGGGCGAGTACAGGAGCGGAAGCAGCCTCGCGCGGTTGGGCGAGTCGGTCGCGGCGTAGTAGGCGCTGACGAAGACTTCGGCGGCCTTGGTGCTGAAGGCTACGAGCTCGCGGTCGGTTGGGGGCAGTGCTTGGGGCGGCTGCTGGGGTGCGCCTGCTGGTTGTTGCTGGTGGTGGGTTGGGTCGAGGAAGGTCGCCATGTCGCGCTCTTGTGGATGCCGCTTCTTCGCCTCGTCGATTCAGCTTGCACCGCCTGATGATCTTCCTGCTCGATGGCCTTGACGGCGCCGTCTTCGATGAGACGGGTCAGTGGATGCTCCGTGGTGGTGGTGGTCAAGAAGAACGAAGCTCCATCCCGGTCGAGGTGGCAAAACTCCCGTTGGCGGCGGATCTCCGTGGATCTTTCCCACACTCTTCCGTTCCATAAACGTCCTTTCGACCTCGCTGTATCTGTTCTCCTTGATGCTTCCACGAGAATGGCAGGATAGGGCAATAAGATGAAGTGTAAAGAGCGTACAGCTAAGCGGGACGATGGCCAGCCGACGAGTGGGCTGAAAAGCGTTGCACTTCAGTGCTCGTGCTCGTGGTGATGCTGATGTTGATGTTGGTGAGCATCGTGCGCGTGCCCATTCCCAGTATCGCCATGTCCATGAGCGTGAGCGTGCCCGTGCTCATGCCCGTGTCCGTGATGATGTCCATGCCCATGTGAATGACCATGCCCGCCCACGACCCGCGCCTGAGTAGGCGACACCTCCGCCGACGTCGTCCCCGACCCTTCACTCCTCATCGAAGCCGTCCGCTTCGGCGTCCCGTCCTTGGCACCCCCCAACGCCGCCGGTACACCCTCGCCCAGGCCGTACGCGGGCGAGGCGAGCGAGACGCGAGGCTCGGGGCGGTAAGGCAGGAGTGTCGTCGTTGGGCTGTGATGGTTGAAGTAGGACACGGGGCTCGCCCCTCCGCTCGTTTGGGACGATGTCCTGGATAGGTTGACCGGGCTGAGCGAGGCCGGGTTCCCAGATGGTGATGGGTTAGGGTTGGACAGCTCCAGCTGTACCGTCACGCGTTCCAGCCCGCCGATGCGCGACTTGAGGAATCTCTCGACCGTGCGGGCGAGTCGCTCCGGGTCGACGAGCGTCGCCAGCTCGCCGCCTTTGCCCAAGTTGTGCACGGGCGAATGAGGCAGGTGGCCTGACACGGGCGTGATGTTCGCGTTGCTCCGATCCGCATCTGCCAGGTAGCACGTTTGGACTTGTATCCTCTGCAAAGCAGTAGGGGCCAGAGGTCAGTCAAGCTTCATCCTTGCGCCGCAGCGAAGAGTGCAGACTCACAATTGTGCCGACAAAGCTCTCCGCGTCCTTCGGCCAGAAGCGCGGACTGGCATAGGACGCCACTCCTTCAATATGCTCCAGCTGACAGGGAGGGTGGAAGCTGCGTCAGAAGAAATCCTCTACTCATGTACGCCCTTAATGGAGACACTCACCTCGGCCAAAGCACTCAACACCTCCTTCTCCTTGTCCTCGCCCAAGTCAAGGACCAATATCCTCCCCGCGTCCAGCACGAGGGGGATCACGCTGCCCACAATCATTACCGCGATGAAGAGGGACGCAATAGGGTCAAACCCTGTCCAGCCGTAGTACTCGATCAGCAGCGTGCTGATGATGACTCCGACCGAACCGAGCGTGTCTGCCATGACGTGCTGTAAGCCGGGCATCGAAGCTGTAAGCATGAAGAAGCCAATGCGTTCGCAGAAGGATCCAAGATGCAAGCTCACCAAATAGACGCCCATCATGTTATGCGAGTGACCATGGTCGTGGCCGTGGTGATGGTGATGCCCATGGCCGTGATCGTGTCCATGGCCGTGGCCGTGGCTGTGGCCATGATGGTGATGATGATGTCCGCCCATCGCAAACATGCCAAACAGGTTGACGAGCAACCCCATCCCGCTCACGATGAGCAGCTGCGTCGTGTTGTGCATCACGGGCGGCTCGATGATGCGCTGCACCGCCTCGAAGACGATGAAGACGCTGATGAGGATGAGGAAGACGCCGTTCGCAAAGCCGGAGAGGGTCTCGACGCGCGAGTAGCCATACGTGAACTGGCTGTCCGTCTTCCAGTTCGCCATGACGCTCGCGAAGAGGCCCATCCCGATCGCGGCGCAGTCGAAGAACATGTGGATCGCGTCGCTGATCAAGCCGAGCGAGTTGGTCCACACGCCCCAAGCGAGCTGGACGCCCATGAAGGCCAAATTGAGGCAGAGGAACTGGAAGATCTTGCGCGAGTCCGGCGAGGCGAGAATCGTGTTGATGTGCCTCCTCGAGGCTGCGAGGAACATGCGCGCCGAGCGTCCAAAGCCTGCGAGGACGGCTGCGTCTGCGTTGCGATCGATGCCGCGCAGGTCGCTGTCCCTGTGCGAGTGAGTGCGCTGGAAGGAGATGCCGCCGTTGAACTCGGGCGCGTGATTCAAGATGCCGCGCAATCCTGATGGACCCGAGAGAAGGATCGTCAGATCGAGAAGCCTCATTTTCCGATCGTTCGAACATTCGTCTTGGACTCACCTAGCCCGACCAGCGCGCCTACGACCATCGTTGCGAAACTTGTCGGCACGCCGAAGCCCACAAAGCCGACGAGCATGCACGCCACCACGGCGAGTGGCCACCCGTGCTGCACGCAAGTCTTGATGGACGCGTGCGCCTGTAGTGTGGTGGCCATGAGCGGGTCGAGAACGACGGCGCCCAGCGCGATGAGGACGTAGGCGGCGAGATGACCCCCGACGAGGCCTGATGCGTTCCATGAGGGAGTGAGTGATCCGAGCGAGGGCAGCATCGGTTGTCCCTGCGAGTCAATACAGGCAAGGTCAGCTCTCTGTGCACGCGTCGCGACGATTGGCGAATGAGATGAAGTGGACTGCTGCATACTCACCAGAGCCGAGCCCAGCATGCCGATGGGGACCGTGATCGCGGCCGCTGCGACGGTAGCGAGCACCATGGCGCGCCTCCTTCCCCCCGTCTCGTGCGAGGCGACGACCATGGCGCGCTCCTTCTCGATGGTGAGAAGCGCATACAGCACGAGGAGGAGGTGCCCGACGAGGACGCCCATGGGAGACGCGCTCACGTCCGGGAAACCCTTCTCGCGCTGTTCATTGAGCGCCGACGCGGCGCGCAGGTACGAAGGCGGCGCGAGGCCCGCGGGCCTGGCAAACTTGAGCGACTTGGGTACGTCGTCGAGCTCGTCGTCAAAGTCAAAGTCGGCGGGGAAGGAGGAGTGTCGTGCGAGGAAGGAGGAGGTGATGTCGGACGGACCTGAGGCGACGGAGGCGAGGAAGGAGATGCAGATGGCGAAGAGGATGCTGTAGCCTGCAAAGGAGCGTCCTGGCTTGGAGCGCACCAAGTCGGCGGCCCAGATGTCGCAGTACTGGGTGAATATGAGGACGCTGTGGTAGGCGATGAGTACAACAGGTGAGCGCGTGGAAACTTGACTGAAGCTCCAACGACGAGACGACTCACTTTGTCGCTGGTACGTGGCTCAATGCCATGATCCAGAGCAGGGTATGGACAAAGACGATGGCACCGAGGATGCCGATGCGCCTGGGGAGGTTCTGCAGGTGCGGGTCCATGCGCTTAACGATGGCTGCCCACTGCCAGATGCGGAACCAGACGGCCTGGACGATGGCGGCGATGAAGAGGGCCGCCGTCGTGATCGCCCACGAGCTCGCCGCTGCCTTGTGCAGGCCCGTACTGTCGGACGAGGCGAGGCCGATGCCGTGCGCGGCCTCCGAGTGGCCGGTGAGCAGCCAGTGCCGTGCGAGGAGCGCGGCGGAGGCGAGGATCGTCTTGGTGAGGAGCAGGCCGAGGAGGAGGTCGACGGGGATCCTGTTGCGGCCGAGCGCGTTGGCGCTGCTGTAGATGGCATCGAGCTTGACGGTGCCCCGAGTGCGCGGGTCCGAGGCCGAGGCCATCGCCGCCGTCGCCGTCCTTGATGATGTTGCGATCCCTGCCTGCCTTGTCTGTGCGCACGTCTCCGTCCTGGGACCTCGAGGGTATCGAGCGATGCGCTGGACACGGCACACACCTTGAGCGCTTGCTGGAAGCCCCGCCGTGCGCTGCCTGAGGCTCGCGATGGAATGCGTTGGCGGTGAGGTTGGTGAATGGGCGTCGTCCTCGTCGTGTCCTCGTAGCGTGTAACGGCTGCGAAGGTCCCCCCAGGTGCGACCAACGTGCTGACCGAGCGTGGGAAGATGAGCCTCCCATGTCGGTATGCGGCGGGCATTGCTCGCTTCTTCCAGCCAGCCTCGCCGACGATGAGGAGGGCATCCTTGTCGATGACCACCACCACCACCGACGGTCACCAGCGTACGGAAGACAAGGACATCGCACCGATGGCATCAAGAATGGCCTGCCGACGCGCCCTCGCGGGACCCGTTGCATCAGCGGCAGCGGGAGCAGCATCAGCCTTCGTCCCGCGCGGCCCAGCCTCATCATCAGCATCAGTCGCGGCAGCGGCACTGGCATCGAGCGCATCCTCATCGCGATCAGCCTTCTTGCTCCCAAGGACATCCTCCTCGCAGCCATCCCGCCTCGCCCTCGAGGAGAGACTGCGCAGGGAAGAGCGCGCTTTCCGGGCTATCGATCGCACCGAGCAGAGGCTGCGCTCCCAGGCCCAGTCGACATTGACACCGACGTCGCCAGACCTCAGCACCTTGCTCACCCGCCTCGACCTCACAAGCGCACAGCCGGCTTCCTCATCGTCGACAGCACCAACACTTCCAGAAGCACAAGCACGAGCACAAGTAGAAGCATCAGCACCAACACCAACACCAACACCCTCCTCACCCTCACCCGCCCCCGTCCACCTAGACAGCGTCAAGCGCAAGCGCCGCAAGAAGATGCGCAAGCACAAGCTCCGCAAGCTGCGCAAGCTGCAGCGCTCGGAGCGGCAGCGGCTCAAGAAGTAGTTCTGTGCGGGTGCGGTTGGGGCGCAGAGGACGCGTCGTTGGAGTCTAGGCCTTGTGGACGCGTCGTTGAAGGCTCATACCTTGCCCTGGAGGGATGTCCGCCTGGCTGTCCTTCTCATCGCATTGAACTGTTGCAATACACCCCGAATCAATCAAACTGCATGTTCAAGCACATCCCTCGTTTGCCTACACACGCTCGAGAAAGAGAATGGCATGGGGACGGACGATCAAAGGCTGACAAGGTGTACATTTCTGCTTGCTCAATACTGTGTGACGTGACGACGATGACTTGGGGGGGTTGACGGCCGAATCTGTGTTGACTGTTGCTCTGGCAGTCGAACCGGGCCCGAATGCGAGGGAGCGCGTGTGCTCAGGGTTTTGATATACATCTTGGTTGTGTGTATGGGGAGAACTTGACTTGGGGGAGGTGCATGCGTGCTGGAGAGAATCGATTGGAGAGTCGGGCGGTGGACCGAATGGTGGCATAGGCGGACGGGCTCATCGTCGACCAGCCGACGAGTGCCCGTACCGCACCCCCGACGGCCGCTTCGTCGCCCGCCGGTACGCCATCATGAACTCGAGGCCTTCCTCCGAAGGAATACGCGACCTGCCGTCATCGTGCCCATTCTTTTCGTCGTCGTCGTCGTCGTCATCGGCCTCCTTGTGGACCGAGCCGTTCGCAGGCTCGTCCGCGGCACTGGGCGGCGCCCGACCATTCGGGCCCGCACTACTGCCAGGGCGCTTGGAAGCTGTAGGAGTCTCCCTCTTCGACGAAGCGCGAGCCGAGCCATTGATCCGCGCCTCGTCCTCGTCTTCGTCCTCCTCGGTATCGGGAGCCGGAACGACGGCACCACGAACGCGCGCCACGGCCTCGCTCTTGACGGCGCGACTCGCGCCGTGAGTACTCGTCCCGACATCGCCACAAGCCTGTCGCTTGAGCGCCCGCACGGTGCGATCTTCCTCGACGAGGTCATGATCCTGCTCTTCAGCGGGCGACGGGCGCTTCTTCGTCGCAGCCGTGGCCGAAGTCGTGGGATTGGCCAAGGGTGTAGCCGATGTGGAAGCTGCTCGAGAGTGCCGGTCAAAGTACGGCGAGGTCGTCGGTCCCGGTCCACCTACACCGACGTGCTCAATGGGAATAGGCATCTGCCCTCGCTGTCGGCCACGGGCAGAAGCAGGCGCGTCGCGAGCGGGTCCCGAAATGGGGGTGGTCACGAAGTCGGCTCGCATCCCGGCAGGCAGCATGCCAGCGGTGGCTCGGCGAGAGCGGGTCTGCGACGTCCGGTCGAGCGAGCTTGACGATGGGAGGTGGCCAGCAGAAACGCCGTCGAGCGAGTGACGCTTCGTCGTCGGCTTGAGCGCAGATGGCCGATCCACGGGCCTCAGCTGGACGCCGTGCGTGCCATTCCCTTCTTCCATTGGCTCATTTCCTGGTACAGCTCGGCGATTCATGCGGCCGGTTTTGTCCTCGAGAGAGTCCAGGCCGATGAGGCGCGCTGGCATGATATCTGGGAGCTCGTCCTCGTCGTCGTCATCCTCCTCATCCGCCTCGGCTCCTGGGTCCGCAGTGCCGTTCTCACCAACGGGTGAAAGTGGCAGTGCGGCAGCAAACAGCTCGCCCCGTGGTCGAGGGGCGGCGAAGCCATCCGTCTGGAAGCTTGACAGCCTCGAGTCAGGGTTCTTGACGGCGGCTGAGGATCGTCGCGCTGAGAGTGGAGTTGACATCATCTCCTTGAGCGCAGCCTTTCCGAAGGGTCGGCCCGTACCACCATTGAGGCTGCTTGACGGCGAGCTGGCCGTAAGCGCTCGAAGAGCTTCAGGAGAAGGCTCCAAAGAACCCTGTGGCGACCGTCCGCAGCGTGGTCGCGTGCTCTTCAGGGGCGGGAGGTCATCGTCACTTGCCGCCAAGTCGTGCAGGATTGTCGGAGCTTCGGCACGTCGACGAACCGAAGGCGAGTCGTCCTCGATAACGATGACCTCCTTGGTCTTCTCGGCGCCGAGCAGCCGCTCGAGCCTGTATGGGCCTGGAACAAGGAAGCCCGCCTCCAGCTTGATTGCTTGTCGAATGTACGCGCTCGCGTCGATACCGGTGATGGAGGCGCGGCGAAGCTCGGCTTCGATGGCGCATTCTACGCGCGTGTACTCCGCCTCCAGTTCCTCACGTAGGTATGGCTGCAAAGGATACGACACCGGCAGTGAGTACATCTGTGAGTGGTTGGGTTATGCAGAAGTGACCGAACACCCACGCGAAGGAGTTCCTCCAGCGCTCTGCAATTCGCCTCGCCCTTCAATCCAAGCGCCAACTCGTCAGGTGGCGTGTCCTCGATGGTGCTGAAAGGGCCGGCACGCTGGCCCGCCTTGACACCTCCACGCGTCTCGCCGTCCGACTCGGAGCCAATGACGGCAAAGTCTTCTGTAAAGCTGGGCCGAGTTCTCTTGCGTGCGACCGTTGGTGTTGATCGTTTCGCGGGGTCGAGAAAGAGAGTCGTCCAGGCGTTCAAGTCGCCTGCGCCGCTCACTACAGCCGCGCCGAGGTAGTGAGACGCGCTCTTGTGTGAGAGCTCGAATTTCATCTGTGATACGGTACCTTCAGAGCGTCAAAAGGGAGCACGATGTGTGCCGAAAGGCCTAATTCAGATGCTCACCAAGCGCGTCCAACCGGACTGGTTCGACCAGGGATCTCGCCGCATGATCTCCACGGTCGCCTTGCGAGCGAGAAAGAGCAGATCAAGCAGCCGACTGGCACAGATCTCGCGCTGTCGAGGCGTAAAGGCCCAGATGGCTGCATCGTGCAGAGCCTTGCGCCTGCGCTTGTCAGCGAGGAGCGTATACGCGATGGCTACTTGGAGAGCATTTTGAGGGATGTCGATGGAGGCCGGCGCAGGAGGAGCTGAGCCAGCACTCGCTGCTCCTCCTACTTGAGCAGGCGCACCGATCAAGGTATGCTCCTTGTCTGCAGGGACCCGCTTTCGCGTCCGGCCCTTCCACAATTTGACCCGCAACTCGAGCGCCTCGGACCCAATCCCGACCGCAAAGTGCTCATGGCCCCAATACGCGCGATGAGGCGCGACGTTCTCCTTGGCACAGTGGAAGATGCGCAGGGCAAACTTGTTCAGGCTCGTAGGGGTGTCGCTGATCGAGCTGTCGATGATGGGATCGACGAGGGGCGTTTGTTGGAGCTTGTCGGACGCGGCTCGCGCTAGGACCGTGGAGCACTTCTTGGTGATTGCCTTGAGCGCGGCGTGGGAGGCGGTGGTCAGAGGCACGGGCATGGCGGCGCGCGGAGCGGTGACGACGCGAGTGCGCGTCTGGCGCGTCGAAGCGGCGGCCATGCTGCGGGCGGTCTCCGTCGACACCGACACCGACACCGACGCTGGCAGCTTGGAGGAGGTGCTCAATGGTTGGTGTCAGCGCCTTGGAACGGCTGCCGCGGGAGGCGCGCGCGCCCCTGGCTTGCAGCGCTTCTTGACCCTCGCCGCCTCCGCCGCCACCTCCGAGCTGCTTGCCTTGCTTTGGCCAGCGAGAGGACGCGTCTCTAAGGCGAGGATGAACAGCTCATCATGGGCAGAGACGAGGAAATGGTGGTCAGGGTCCTCGACCTTGCGCCCGAGCGCAGGCATCGTCCATCGGGCGAGGCTCTGGGCCTCAATCGCCGGTGTTTACATCTCTCAAGCGCCGACTGCCATGCTTCTGACTGTCACGTCTTCTACGAGTACCTCGAGCGCGTCGATGGTCATATTGCGCGTAGACAAGTACAAGGACGACAGGTACAGGCCTTTCCAGAGGCAGGAGAGGAGCTACGCCAGCCAGCCTGTCTACTCGATGACTTGTGCCTCGTAGTCCGTCTTGGGCTTCTTGGCCGATCCAACCCCACCGCCCTGCTCCTCCTGACTGCCATCGCCAGCCTTGCGCTTGCCGCCACCACTCCCACTCGGACCAGCACTGGCCGTCCCCGTCGCCGCCTGCTTCGCAATCGTCGTCTTGGCGCTCGCAAGCTCCTTGCGGTAGTAGTCCTCAAACGCGCGCGCTTGAGCGAGCACCGCCTCGTTCGCAGCATTGAACTTGTAGCAGTTGTCAAGCATCAGCTGGAGATCCGCCTCGATCTGCGCCACGCTCTCGTACCGGTCCGCTTGGAGGTTGCTCGCAATCGTCGACAGGTCCCGGGCGTCGGCCTTGTTGATCACTTGGAAGTAGGTCGAAATGTTGAGCGCGACCGGGTCGACCGGGTGAAGGAACAGGATGCCGACGGGGACGCTCTTGAGGCGGCTCAGCAGACTCTGCATCGCCCGCTTCTCGTGAAACTCGAGTCGAGGAACCAAAGCTTTGGCCCACTCGTGTCGCCACGCAGTCTCCATCTTGTCCGCATGCTGGTACGGCAGCGAGCCCGGCGGGTTGAATTGCCGGCAGTTGGCCCAGATCAGCTCCATGTCGGACGCGAACTCGTCCATGGACCCGTACGAGCCCGACTCGAGCTTCTTCTCCATCGTACCGAGGTCCATCGGGCTCTTGATCTCGTCGTAGTACCTGCAGGAATCATCAACCAAAGTCAGCCCAAGCGCGGGTGCGTACAACAAAGGCGGCCACTCACGTCGGCACGCCATCAAGCACAGGGTCGACCGGACGGAGGAAGAAGACGGCCTCGGGCAGCTTCTTGAGCACTTGCAAGATGGCCCGACATCGCTTCACGTGCAACGGCACACCGACAGCTGTACCAACGGGGTCCGTAAGCGCAGCCTTGGCTACAGGATGAGTGGGCGTCTTGGGCTTGGCGACCTTGGGGGGCTTGACGGGTGTTGATGGGCCCGATGGCGCCGGGGCTTGCGGGTAGAAGCTCTGTGCCGGCGTCGCAGTCTGCGCCGATGTCGACGGTACCACGTCCGCAGAGGCTGACGTCGTCGGCTGCAGAGCTCGTTCGGGCGTCGCGGTCTGAGACTCCGACGTAGATGCACGCGCCTTGAGCTTGATCTTTATCGCTGGCTTCGCTGGCTTGGCCTCCGTCGCTGGCGCTGGCGCTGTTGCTTGGGCGGCCGGCGCCGGCTCGTGGTCGTCCTCGATCACGATGGGAGCCGCCGCCGAGTTGACGGCCGTGGGAGCAGGCTGGGCCGGAGCCTTGGGCGGGGCGTCCACTGCATCGTCCGCGCCGGTAAGGTCGATGTGAATCCTCTGCCGCGCCTTGGCCTGCTCAAGCGTGTTCGTGATCCGATTCCACTGCGTCTTGAACATCTTCTCAAACTTGAGCGCCTCCTGATGCACGAGCATCTTGGGGTTCGGCGTAAATGTGAGCGCGTTGGAGATGATCAGCTCAAAGTCGGCCTTGAACTCGAAGCGGTCCTTGTACAGGCCCGCGTCGAGCTTGTTCGACATCGTGCTGAGGTCCATCGGCCGCTTGATGACCGCAAAGTAGTTTGGCGCCCTGTCGCGAACAGGGTCGACTGGATTGAGGAACAGTGTCGCATGCTTGCTCTCCCGCAGCTTCTTGAGGCAGTTTCGACACGCTGTCAGATCGGCCTTCTCCATACCAGATGCTTGCTCCGGCGCGAGCGGCTTTGGCCTCTTCAGCTTGAGCTTCTTCGGCGACGCCGTAGCCTCGCCGGCAGGGTTGGCAGGAAGGTCCAAGATGGATGCCTCGGCGCTCTTCCGCGGCGCGAGTGTGAGCTTGATTTGACGCGCTGAAGACAGACAAAGAGATCGTCAGCCTCTCCATCGATATTCCTGCGTAAGCAGAAGCACTCACGAGCAGTGACATCTGCCTTCTGGAACGACTCGCGGTTCGGCAGATCCGGCACCTCGATGAACGGATGGCGCTCCTTCTCCGCCCTACCGCCCTGTGTCTGCGACATCGACGGCAACTTGACCCGGACCGAAGTCTTGGACTGGAACGGCAAGTCCTTCTCATCCGCAGGCTTGAACAGCATCTCGGCAGCCTTGATGAGCGCCCAGCGCACCTCTGCATCGGGAACGGGAGCGAGCAGGGCACCCAGGAATCCCTCCCTGACCGCCGCCGAGCGGCCGATCTCCCGCCGGAGGGTCCGGAAGTTGGACTCCGTCTGCGCCTTGTACTCCTTCTGCGCCTGGAGTTCCGCAGCCAGCTTGACAGCCTCCCGCTCCTCGGCATCGCCCTCCTCCTCGAGTGGGAGCTGGGGCAGACACTCGGTGGCATCGCCGAACTCGCCACAGGCCAGCTCGACGGCGAGCGCTTCGCAGATACCCCGCGCCAGTGCCCTTCGAAGCGACCGACTTGGGTCGGCCCTCAGCACCCCGAAGACGTACGGCGTCACAATCTTGTGATGCAAGCCCTTGAGAAGGAGGAGCGCTGCGAACGCCGCTTGTCGAACCCGCGTGGCCTGACCCTGCTCGGTGTAGTTCAGGAAGAGCTGCAGATCGACGGGAAGCAGGTTGGAGAGCATCATGCTCGAGAACCACTCCATGCAGGCGGTCGTGACCACCGAGTGGTAGCTGGAGATCAAGACGTCCAGCTCGCGCAGACGCTCGACCTCGTTCAGCGCCTCGATGAGCAACAGCTCCTCGCCCACCGCATCCGGGTCCTCCTCTGCCTTGAAGAAGCGTCGATGAACCGGGCTTTCGATGGGCACAAAGGCATTGGCGAGGGCATTGACGATGCTGGCGACGAAGTGGTCATCGGAGTAGCGATTCGTGGAGTTGTCATTGTACCGAAGCAGGTTGATGAGGAAGTGCTTGACGGGCGGTAGGGTGCGTCCGTATGGGCTCCGCACGCGACTGATGGCATTGATGATTGCGCGCTGTATGAAGTAGTCGGGTAGGTTGGAAAAGTCGTTGGCCTTGGGGATGGACGGCACCGCCAGTGGCTCGTTCTCGGGCGCGTACCGGTCGTAGCAGTACTTGAATCGGTACAGCTGGAGGAGCAGGAACAGGCCCAAGTACTGGAACTGTGGTACCGCACAGTTGACCAGCGCGTAGGCCGCCTCCATTCGCACTCGGTAGAAGTACTTGTCGACCAAGACTGTCCGAGTCAGGACGGTGGCCGTGATGGGGCTGGGCATATGGGCGAGAGCCGCAATGGCGCTCACCTGCGCCACCACGTCCCGATCGCGCTCGAGCTGAGAGTGCCACATGTAGTCGGACTGGTCAAAGTGCACTTGACAGATCCACTCAAAGTCGGCATCGAGTCGGATCCATTCGTACGGCGCGTTGGCTTGAATGAGGTCGTCCTCCTCGGTCCAGTCGGCCACCTTCCACCTGCGCCGCTCGCGCTCGTCTTCGAAAGGCGCGTAGAAGCCGAACCCTAAATCGACCGGGCCATCGCTGGCGTCGGCGTTCGCAGCGTCATCTTCACCGTTGGCCTTGGCTGCCTTTCCGGCAGACCTTCGATCTTGTGCGCCTCCATCCTCTTGTTTTGACTCGGCGAGAGCCGTTGCAGTCCGTTTCGCCCCTGGAGCCGTCTTGCGACGCGTGCGGCGACCTTTGGTATTGAAGGGCACGTCGAATTTGGTGACCTCCTTCTTGAGGTCGAGCACATGCTCGTATGGAGTACCATCGGCCTCGTGGACCCGTACTGTAAATTGGCCTTCGAACAGCTTGACGGGATTCGAGTATAGACTGTCATCAGGTCGTGCTTGTGCGAATTGTAGGCGGGCGAGTCTTGTCGAATCTGCATCTCAATGACGAGACGCTTGCGATTGAGCGAGGCCGTCAGAGCGAAGCGCGGACACCCCGAGCCGTAGATCCACTGCTCTCCGAAAGCGCGCAAGTCCGCGCCGCTGACCTTGCGGCACGTGCGCAAGAAGGAGCTCGTACTGATGGCGTTGTTGACGAGCTCACCGGTCAGAGCTTGAAGGAAGATCTTGGGTATGACTCGACCTAGACCTAAAGAAGCGCCCATCTTGCAGAGCCTCCGATCGAGTAGGTAGAGAACCAACGGTCCCTTGAGGTTCAGGAACGGTTGGAACTGCTCGTCTGGTGGCTCCGTCAGGCCCGGCTGGTAGAGCGGTGGCATACCGACGTCCCACATTGCACACTGATCGCAGTCCTTCTTCAACCGGAATCGATACTCGTTGTTGCCCAAAAGGCGCCGGAGGAAGAGCGCGGTGATGTAGCTCGCTAGACTTGAAGTGAGCCAGCAGTCGGCATACCACTTCGGGATGATATTGATCCCGACCCATTGGGTTGCGATGGAGTTGGCGATGATGTGGCGCGTCTCGTAGGCTTGATCAATGACAGTGGCGGGATGCAGCAACGCGTCGCTGTACAGGGATAGTGAGGACCCCGCGTGAACGTCCTTGAGAGGCTCATGCACAAAGACGAGCTTGTACGAGCCGAATGGGTAGGAGCCAAAGTCTCTTGAGAAGTAGTCGAGTGCTTGACGAGCAAAGGAGACGGAGTTGACCAACTCCTGCTCGCGTCCTGGCAAGCAGAAGGCGACGAGGTCCAGGTGGTTCGAGTGGCCTGCCCCTCCGTTGGCATCAGCTTCTGCAGAGACGGCAGCTGTCGCCGCCGCGCTGGAGCTCGTTGAGCTTGTTGGCAAGATGTGCCGCGAGAATGGGCCGGCGGCAAAGGCGAGATGCTGTACCGAGGTTGGCACCGTCTGGGCGAATGTAAAGCGCGTCCTGGACGAGTTGCTCGGGTGCACGGCTTCCTCGACGAGGTCGCCTGTGCAGATGACCGTAACGAGACCATTGCTACCTAGTGACCGTGCTGCGTCCTCCTTTTTAGATTTGGGATCTTGTGTGGACGAGGTGCCGATGCGAGTGGGCACGGTGAAGGAGAGCTCCCAAGTGCACCGCTCCCAGAGGCTGTCTACGCAAGGGACCCAGCATCGAGCCCAGTCTCCACAAGTGGCCTCTGTATAGACGTGGTCGACCATGGCTGGGGTGCTCCTTGCTCCCATTGTGGTTCCCGAGCGCCGTCCGCCAGAGCTGCCTGTGACCAGCGTGCTCGAGCCGGTGCTCAAGGACTCCTCGCCGCGAACGAAGCGCAGAGCCTCGGTGATGTTGGCGAGGGTGTAGTGGATCCGGACCGTGATGGGCGCATACTCGACTGGGCCTGGTGCGCCTGCGACCTGCTGGATGGGCTCTGGGCGCACGTCGGCGGGGAGGAGGATGCTGAGCTCGCCGCCGTTGCCTTCCGATGCTGCGACGTAGAGCTTGCGCTTGAGCTCGGGATATCGATGGACATCGGCTGGGTCGGACAGGGTGAGGTCCTTGAGCAGGTCGCGGTACGAGTAGTCGGCCGGCCGGCCCTGTACGCTGACATGGGTGATGCTGAGCTGGCGGGCGTGCAGATGGATGGTGCGCAGGTGCTCGTCGCTGGGGACGAGCTGGAGCTCGGTGAACCCGGCGGCGGAGGCGTGGGCCAGGCTGAGCTCGAGGTCGACGCGCTGGTGGGCGAGCGTGAAGCCGCGCACCACCGTCGTCGTTGCGCGCGACATCTCTGCCGCGTCCTTGCACGCGTTGCCCGCCTTGCTGGCCGTCGAGGTGGCCGTCGTCGTCAACGAGGTCGAGGGCATCGTCGAGGCGCCCGCGCGCGATTCCTGGACGGCTCCCTGGTCGGCTCCTACTCATCTTGTCGACCCTACTTGGCGCTCGGCCGAGGTGGGTACGACGATGAGGTGGAAGCCGTCCCCACCCCAGCGAGGGAGCGCGAAGATCCGTGCTCCTCACCACCATCACTGGCAACCACGGGCGGTGCTCTGACAGCAGAGACCACACCACAAGGGACGCGCGATGTTCAGCCGCGCCTTCGTCTTCACGGCCGCGCTGCTCAGCGCCGGCCTCGTGCTGCTCGCGTCGCTGCCACAGCCCGTGACGGCCGTCCGACAGGTGAGAGCATTTTACTGTCTGCCATGGCCACACCTCCCCAGGCTGACCCCGTCCTCGTCCTCGTCTGGGTCGGCAGCATGACTTCAAGCAGTGCAAGGACAGCAGCTTCTGTCGCAGGCTCAGGCGCCTGTCCGACTACGCCAAGGAGCACACCCTGCCCGACGGCCAGGGCTTCGTCTCGCCCTACTACGTCAACTGGCTCAACTTCAACGGCCGCGACGCCTCGGTCAGGCTCCCCGTCTTCTCCCACCTGCACCCACAGGTCAAGCTCGAGATGGTCATCTATCTCCACGACGATGGCAGCGCACGCGTCACCGTCGACGAGACCCTCGACACGTACAAGAACCTGAGGAGGTACAACGAGTCGAGCAAGTGGGCCTTTGAGCAGCCGCCCAAGCCCGCTCCCATGGGCTCCGTCTCCGTCATCGACGGTGCCGAGTCCACCCTGATCAGGTGAGCCTCTTTGATCTCGCCGAAAGGCTGCCGAGGTAGATGAGCTGATCGCCGACTCCCCTCGCACTCCAACAGGTACGGGCCCAACTTCCAATTCCAGCTCGAGCTCGTCCGTGAACCTCTGCGCCTCATCTTCAAGCGAAGCGGCGTCACCCAACTCGTCCTCAACGAACGCGGTCTCCTCCACATCGAGCACTTCCGGCTTAAGCCCGACCCGTTCCCGACCCCCAAGACGCCCGAGGCAGAGGGCGGCCTCGACGACGACTTTGCCACTCAGAAAGTCTTCCTCAACCGCAAGCAGACCTTCCTCGGAGCTGGTCAACTCAACGGGACGGCCCACGCCTGGGCTGGCTTTGAGCAAGAGGACGAGGGCGAGTGGGAAGAGACCTGGGCCGGGCGGACGGACACCAAGCCGCGCGGGCCCGAGGCCATCTCGCTCGACGTCACCTTTGTCGGGTACGACCACGTCTTTGGCATCCCCGAGCACGCGTCGCCCCTCTCCCTCCGCGAGACCCGCGGCCGCAAGGAGGGCGACTACAAGGAGCCCTACCGGCTGATGAACACCGACGTCTTCGAGTACGAGCACGACTCGCCCATGTCGCTCTACGGCTCGTCGCCCATCATGCACGCGCAGAGCGTCCACTCGAGCGTGTCGGTACTGTGGCTCAACGGCGCCGAGACGTGGGTCGACATCGAGAAGGCGCCCAGCACCCACGAGGCCATCCAGCCGGGCGAGGGCGGGAGCTCGGGCGTGGACACGCACACGCACTGGTTCAGCGAGAGCGGCATACTCGACGTCGTGGTCTACCTCGGTCCGAGCGCGGAGCAGAACTTGAAGGTCTTTACCCACCACGTCGGCCGCACGGCCCTGCCGCAATTCTTTGCGCTCGGCTATCACCAGTGCCGGTGGAACTACCTCTCCGTCGAGGATGTGCTGACGGTCAACAAGAAGTTTGACGAGGAGGACGTGAGTACGATCAGTCTCTGTTCAGCATTGTGCTGCTGTTGACCGTCTCTGTCACCCTGTAGATTCCCATGGACGTGATGTGGCTCGACATTGAGTATTCCAAGGACCACATGTACGGAGTCTGGGAGGAGGGCAACTTCCCTGATCCCGAGCGCATGGTCTCTGAGCTCGATGCGAGCGGGCGCAAGGTGAGCAGGCATGACTTGGCTGGGTGATGCATATCAAGACTGACCTGGCTGTGCCTTTACTATACACAGCTTGTCATTATTCTGGACCCGCACATGAAGCGGACGAACGACTACTACCTGTACAAGGAAGGCAAGAAGCTCGACGTGTTCGTCAAGGACAAGGACGGCAAGGACGACTACGAGGGCTGGTGCTGGTCCGGCAGCGCGAGCTGGATCGACTTTTTCAACCCCAAGGCGATCGAGTGGTGGGCGTCGCAGTTCAACCTGCTGGGCAAGAAGCTGCGTGCCAATGCGCGCAACGTCTTTGTGTGGAACGACATGAACGAGCCCTCGGTGTTCAACGGGCCCGAGATCACGTCGCCCAAGGATGTGCTCCACCACGGCGGGCACGAGCACCGGCATCTGCACAACATCAACGGGGTGACGATGCAGAATGCGACGGCGCTCGGGCTGCGCCTGCGCGAGAAGCCCAGTCGGAGGCCGTTTGTGCTTGCGCGCGCGTGGTGGCTGGGCTCGCAGAAGTACGGGGCGACGTGGACGGGCGACAATTTGGGGACGTGGGAGCACTTGGCGGTGAGCGTGCCCATGATTCTGGCCAACAATGTGGGCGGCATGTCGTTCACCGGTGGTGAGTTTGTTGATCCCTCCCCTCCTTGGGTGTCTGGAGTTTTCTCTTCTGACGCGCTTGGGTTGATTCGCAGCCGACATTGGCGGCTTCTTTGGCAACCCGAGCCCGGAGATGCTCGTGCGGTGGTACCAAGCGGGCATCTTTGAGCCCTTCTTCCGCGCGCACGCGCACATCGACACGAAGCGGCGGGAGCCGTACCTGCTCGAGGAGCCGCTGCGGAGCGCGGTGCGGGATCTGATCAAGTTGCGGTACAAGCTGTTGCCGGTTTGGTATACTGCGTTCAAGGAGGCCAACTACAATGGCATGCCCGTGCTGCGGTGAGTGGTCGACGTGCCGAGGAGGGAGAAGGGGAGGGGAGGGCTGACCAGTTGGAATGCTGTGCGATAGACCGCAATATCTGATGTTCCCGGGGGACAAGAACGGGTTTGCGATTGACGACCAGTACTACATTGGCGACTCGGGCCTGCTGGTCAAGCCAGCGGTGACGGCGGATGCCAAGTCGGTCGACTTCTATCTGGCCGAGGAGCAGCCGTACTACCACTACTTTTCGCACCACGTCTACTACGGCGCGGAGGGGGCAAGCGTGTCACGGTCGATGCGCCACTCACGGCCGAGGTGCCGCTGCTGGTGCGGGGCGGGTCGATTGTGCCGATGCGGGAGCGGACGCGGCGGGCGTCGGAGCTGGGCTGGCGCGATCCGATCACGGTCGTGGTGGCGCTGAACAAGCCCGATATGGACGTGGCGGCGGGCGGGCAGGTGCGTGCGCTGGGGATGCTGTACCTGGATGATGGGCAGACGTACGAGTACGAGCGGGGCCAGTTCTCGTGGCGCCGGTTTGTGGTGACGGAGGAGCCCGAGGGGCGGGTGGTGCTGTCGAATGTGGATGAGTACACGGTGCGGGGCTTGAATGAGGACATGGCGGCTGCGACGGCGGGCGTGGCGGGCGGCGGCGGCGGCGATCCTGCGCTGGCGGCGCGGCTGGCGGAGTACGACCCGTCGAACAATGCGTTTGCGGCGTCGATTGAGTCGGTCGCGGTGGACAAGGTCGTCTTCCTCGGGCTGGAGCGGGCGCCGGGGCAGATGCACGTCGATGGGCGGTCGCTCGAGTTTGCGTACACGGCGGGCAAGAGCGGCACGCCGTCGCGCGGGAAGAGTGGGACGGCGTCGCGGCTGGTGGTGAAGCAGCCTGGACTGCGGCTGATTGATGCGTGGCAGATGGTGCTCGACTATTAGGTGGCCTTACTGTAGGACGTGCTCTTCCTCTTCTGTCTTCTCTCTCTTCCCTCTCTCGTTCCTTGTCTCTATCTCTTTTTGTGTGATTGAGGGATGGGACCAGCTACTGTCGACGCTGGATGACTGCCCGTCGCCGAGGTGTTGATGGACGAGGAGGATGCTATGGAAAGAATGAGCGTGGGAATGGCCGTTTGTTTGCTGGTCGATTCCCACGGTGCTGTTGAGACGCCACGAGGGCCGGCTGTGGAGGAGGAGGACGACGACGACGAAGAGGAGGAAGCACGACATGGCTGGTTGCGATGGCGCGATGCCCACGATGCCGGGGGCGATGCTTACACACGAGAGTGGCCCACACGACGATGCCATGACGGGCACGTTTGTCTTCGCTCTCGTGTGGGAGACGATGGCGTCACGGCGCACGTTGCAGCAACGCACGCGGCTGGCAAGGAGGCCGAGGCCGTCGATGTCAGGATGCGGTTAAGAAGACGAGGGCGTGGCTGACGGCGTTGCTCCCCTGCCCGCCCCCCCCCCCCCCCCCCCCCCCACCGCAGACACCTTGCGACACGATGCCCTCGTCGGTGCTCGACATCCCGCCGTGGCAGCCGCCCAAGGAGACGGCGCGCCAGGACCTCGCCTGGGCCGAGCTCCGGACGCTCGACCTCGGCCAGGTCACCGGCAACGACTTCACCCACGTGCCCCAGCACGTCGTCGACGACATCGGCGACGCCCTCCACCGCGACGGCTTCATCTACGCCGAGAACCACGGCCTCGCCTGGGACCACGTCCTCCGCCAGTTTGCCATCGGGCAGCACGCCTTCCACGCCGTCTCCCAGGCGGACAAGATCCGGCACCGCGCCCGCATCGTCGAGGACGGCTCCTTCCACGGCTACAAGCCGCGCGAGCTCTGGACCAACAACGGCGTCAAGGACCGCATCGAGCACTTCAACATCCAGTCGCCCTACCTCGACGAGGAGTCCTTCAAGCAGAGCTTCCCCGCCGCCATCCACCCCTTCTACCCCGAGATCGCAGCCTTTGCCCGCTACAACCACGGCGTCATCATCCGCAAGATCCTCACCGTCCTCTCCCGCGTCCTCCAGCTGCCGCCCGACTACCTCTGGAACCTCGCACGCGACCCGGAAAAGAAGGGCGTCGATCTCCTCCGATACGCCATGTACCACGCACCCGACCCCGAGGACGACCGCGCCCTCGGCGGCGTCCGCCTCCAGGGCCACACCGACTTCAACATGGTCTCGCTCCTCTGGTCCCAGCCCATCACCTCCCTCGAGGTCCTCATGCCCGACAACGTCTGGCGCCTCGTCAAGCACCGCGACAATGCCCTCGTCATCAACATCGGCGACGCCCTCCACTTCAAGTCCGGCGGCTACCTCAAGCCCACCATCCACCGCGTCGTCGCCCCGCCCGACGACCAGGCACACTACGAGCGCAACTCCATCTTCTACTTTGCCCTCTTCAACGCAGACGTGCCCCTCACCACCATCGACGAGTCCCCCGTCGTGCGCGAGTCCGCAAACAAGTTCAACTTCTGGGAGGAGCACCGCGCCAAGGGCCTGCCCATCCCCACCCAGGGCCAGTGGGAGGCCCTCCGCACAGCCGCCTACGGACAGGGCCTCGCCAAGAAGGGCGACGACGGCCACGAGCGCGAGACGATTGCGGGCGCCACCGTCGTGCATTACAATGGCGAGACGGTCCAGCAGCAGAAGCAAAAGTCGCAGCAGCAGCAGCAGCAGCAAAAGCAACAGCAGCAGCAGCAGGCGCCGGCACTCTCGCCGTCCGTTACGGCCTCGGCATGAGCATTTACAACGCGCGCGACGCGTCTAGCTCTTCTTCCAAAGGTCGACTTCCTCCTCCTCGGCGTCGCTTTCTGCTCGCGCGCGCGACGCGATGCGACGCGACGCGGGAATGTGAATCTCCTTCCCGCCTCAAGGCCCAAGCTTCTCACATCAAGCAGACAGTCGGTTCCCGCGTCCCTCCTCCCCAACCCGGCCCGGCCCGGGTGCGACGCGTCGCCTCGCGTCGCCTTGCGTCCCGCGTCCTCAAGCACGCGCGCCGCCCCTCCCATCACACGCCCGCCTCGAAAGACGTAACGATCAAGCAGGGTTCAACATCTCTTCTCACGACTCGACACAACACAACACAACAGTGCGCAACATGGCACAACATGGCACAATGACGTCCCCAAAAACGATCCAACATCGCTCAAAAACGATCCAACACTGCCCAAAAACGATCCTACACCACAACAACGATGCAAAAACGTTGCAAAAACCTTGACAACGTGAAGCAAAGTCCACCCACCAATTGGACACGAGCCCAGGGCACGGCACGGCACGGCAAGGCGGCGGCGGCGCGTCGTCCTTCCACCCACCCACTCCGCTCCTCGTCCCTCCCCTTCAAAGTTTCAACAGCACTCTCCCCTCCCCTCCCATCCCCCAAACCCAGGCCCAGCCCCGGCCCCGAGTGTCTTATTGTAACCCCCCCCCCCCCCCCCCCCGGGGCCACCACAGAGCGAGGCGACCCAGCCCCAGCCTCGCGAGCGCGACAACGTACAACGTGTAGCACTATCTACCTACCCACTCAATGAAGAACGATCCACATGCATGCCATCTGAGAAACGATCCCTTCCCCAAACGTGACGTACGAGTACGGAATTCGTATCGTATCGTGTCGGATCGTATCGAAACGTTGGCTCGCTCGCTTGACGCCGTCCGTCCGTCCGTCCGTCCGTCGAGAAGCAGGGAAGGCGAGACGAGAAACACGTACGAGGATGCGATTGGGATCTGGGATCGATTGGTGGGAGACGGACCGGGGACCGGGGATCGAGGGTCGAGGGTCGAGGGTCGAGGGTCGAGGGTCGAGGGGTACGTGAACAGGAGAGAAGGAAGGGGAACGGGACGATGTCCATGAACAAGATCAAGATCAAGATCAAGAACAAGATGAAGGTCACCATCGAGCGTCAAAGCCGGCCGTCCGTCCGTCCGTCCGTCGGCCGGGGTCCCCCACCCCCCGCATGGGGAGTTGGAAGGGAGGAGCAGAATTCAACCTGGTATCGTTTGCGAGGATCGAAAGTGGGGGCCGAAAGGGGGCGAGAAGGGGCGAAGAGGGGACGGGAAGGGAAGGGAAGAGGGCCATGACGAAAGGGGGCCGAAGGAAAGGAAGAGGGTCCGAATTTCAATGATCCCTGCGGACGGGTAGACTTGGGACTTGGGACTTGAGACTTGGGACGTGGGACGTGGGACGTGGGACTTGAGACGTGGGACTTGGGACTTGGGGTTGGAGACTTGAGACTTGGATCAGGTCGATGGACCGGCTGCGAGAAGCAGCCAGAACCGAAGGGCTCGCGCGCGTATGAGGTGGGAAGACGGGTGCTTGGGTAAATGTCCTGCTCGTCTTCGTCGTCGTCGCCATTCCCATCATAGGAAGCCGCTCTCCTGCAACAGCCGCGCTATTCTCTCGTCCTCCCTGCAACACCGAAGCAAGAAGCCAAGTCAGTCCCGAAGCATCCTTCACAGGAAGGACTCCAAGCACTCACCGCTCCTTGGGCTCGAGCTTCTCGCTCTGCTCAAACATGAGATCGACATTCATGCTCGGCACGAGCACCTCCTCGAGGTAGTGCTGGATGAGCGGCACCGGCGTGAGGTTGTACTGCGTGCTCTGGTAGATGATCATCTCGCGGATGATGTCGGCCGTCTTCTGCCGCTTGTTAAAGTTGATCAGGCGGTTGTCCGTCTTGAGCCGGTCCGGATTGCCGTCCTCGATGAAGGTCAGGTCGGTGAGCCACACGCCCAGGAAGGGCACGCACGGCGGGTTGATCTTGTGCAGCAGGTCGCGGTAGCCGGTAAAGTTCTTGGACGAGGACATCATCCGCATCAGGTTGTCCAGTATACTGACCGTGCGCGCGTTGACCGCGTCCCACGTCCGCTTCATTCGATGGATCGGCGCCGAGTTGAGCGCCGAGATGATCGCCGTCATGGTCGAAAAATTGTTCAGAGTGCGGCAGCGCTGGAAACGTTTGCAACTGTGAGCGTTCAGTCGGGCTAGTAGCTTTGATACAAAGTCCTGGCACTCACATCTGCAATAAGGATAAACTGTTTGATGTACGCGGAGCGCGTCTTGAGGTCGGCCTGCGCGAGGATGCTCTCCATCACCCAGCCAGTCAGCTGTGACAAAGCCCGTCAAATTCAGCAAGGTGATCAATGAGCATCAATGCAAACGGAGTCAAGAAGGGACCACTCACATCGTTGCTGAGCGCAATCATCGTCTTGATGCCCTTGGCCTTGACATCCGCATTCGGACCCGTCCACGCCTTGCCCAGACACTCGGCCGGCTTGATCTGGCAGTACCGATGGAACTCGACGAGGGTGAGCTGACGCGCCATCTCGAGCGGCTCAATGCTGAGCAGCTTGACCTTCTTGGCGTTCTTTGGGATGATGGGCGGCGGCGCCGAGGTGGCGTGCACGATGGTGCGGATGGAGCGCTCGCCAGCACCGTCGCGTCGGTCCAGGACCCTCAAGAGGGCGGTGAGGGGTGCTTGGATGCTTTGTGCCTCGTTGGGACGCGCGTTGGATGCCTCGCCGCGCGCAAACTCCTTGAGGTGAGGTAGGAACTCCTCGTCCTCGCCCTCGTAGAAGTGCTGCTCGAGCCACAGCTTGAGGACGTTGAACACACTGCAAGCAAGCTCTCGAGTCAGGCCACTCAAGATAGGTACACATACTCGTAGCAAGAGTACTCACCGCATCTGGATCGGACGCTGCTTCTTGCTGACCCAAAGCTCATGCTCGGTAGGCGTAAGGCCGACGGGCGGACTGATCCGATACCGCGCAATGAGCCGATCAAGGAACTCCTTGGTTGTCGTGAACGACCGGTACGTCATGAGGAAGGTCGTGTTGAACGCCGAGTCGAACGCCTGATGCGTCGTCAGACGCTCCATCAGCGCGCCCAAGGTTGCGCCCTTGACTTGGCCCTCGGGCGTCATGACGATGTCGCCGGGGGCGTAATCTGGCTCGAGGAACCACGGTGCTTCCTCGACGATCGGACCAATCGTGCCCGCGGTCGAGCTCGAGGCGCCAGTGCCCCTGGCAACCTTGCCGTCGCCTTCGTCCTCGCCGCCGGCAGCACCAGCGACGCCACCAGGGCTGGCACCGCTCGAGCCTGCACCTCCCAAAGACGCATTCGATCCTCCAGGTCGTTCGCTGATTGAAGAGCTGGTCGCCACCGACCGATTGGTGAGGGATCCGGCCCGGTTCCGATTCGTGGCCAGCGTCGTGCCCGAAAGGGCAGGCGATGGCCCACGCGCGGCCGAGTCGGCGCGGTGTCGACCTTGAGCAGGTGGTCCGTCCGGCACAGCAATGCCAGGGCCGAGATACATGACCCCGGCATCTTCCTCTGCGCGTTCCGATTCGGCGCCCTTGCTGGCCCTTGCCGCCTCAGCGCCGCTGTCGATCTGGTTCTCGTCCAGTAAGGAGGCAGCCCCGCCGGTCACGCCTTGACCAGCGCCCATGATGCCCATGCCAACGGCGACCGCCTCGGCGGCGCGCATGGCTCCTGGTCCACCGGCCGCTGCGGCTGCCGACATGACCTGTGAGGCCGTCGGGGGAGGCGCAATGTCCTTGGCGCCGTAGACACGCGCTCGAGAGCCCACATGCGTGCTGCTGCTCTGCACCTGCTTCTCAGCCAGGCTCACGAGCTCGTTGAGCGTCTCGGTGAGCGCGTCGACAGTATGCAGGATGCTGCTCGTCGTCTGCACCAAGGTCGATGTGGGCACGCCGTCCTGGAGATCCATCATGAAGGTGCACCCCAAATCTTGCAAGTCTTGCTTGTGCCACAGGAAGTGAGTCAGGCCTTCGCGCGCCCGACGGGCGAGCTCCTTGGCAGCCGCATCGGCATTGATCGCCTCGGAGCAGCTGTCGACGTCGAGCGAGCTTGCAAAGTCGACATCCTCGATCAGGGTCTGGACCGTTCCCAGCCTGAGGAGAAGCTCGCGCGCTTGCCTGAACACGCCTTCCAGCGAGAGCGTCGTTGCCGTCGATGCAGTCCGACTCTTCTTCGGCTCCCCGTCGGCGCGAGCCTGGCCGTCGTCGGACTGTCCGGTCATCGTGACGCCGTCGTCATCATCGTCTGCACCATCCACACCGCCCACAACACCGTCACCACCCTTGCCATCTTGGGCGTGGGGCTCAACAGCCTCGTGAAAAGCGTGCAAGAGCACCTGTAGATCAGCCACATGCGGCTCGATGCGGTCCTTCCACAGCACGCTGGAAAGCTGATTGGCCGGACGCCGTCGCATCGCCAGCTTGCCCGACGCGAGAGCAATCTGCGCGTCCTTGGTGAGGTCGAAGGGGTTGTTGTAGTTGCCCATCGCCTCAGCCCTCAGCGCGGCCGTGTCCAGCGCGGAAGGGAGGGAGAAGCCCGAGCCACGCCAGCCGGCAGCCATGCCGCCGCTGAGCGTGTCCATCCCAATACCAGCCGTACCGAGACCGCTCCGGAGCACAGGCATCACGCGCCGCACCCAGCTCTCGGTTCCGGCGGTCTGCCCAGCCTTCTCGCACTCGTCCGTGAGGTGCGCAATCGTCTGCGCGAGCTCGATGGCTTGTTCCCTGACCCGCTGCCGGAGGTTCTGCTCCCGCTCTGCGCGGACTTGGGACGAGTCGGAGGTTGACACGCTCGCGCTCCTTCCCTCCCTCGTAGACCCTGTGCCGCTTGGAGCCGTCCCCGAGCTTCCTGTTCGCAGCGAGCTCTGCACATGGCTGAGATCCTCCGATATGGCGCGGGCCGAAAAGACGACCTTGGATAATGTCGAGCAAGCCCGCTTGGCCAAGTCTCGCAGCTCTTGGGGCGGTACACCGATCGCAGCCTGCGAAGCCGTGAGCGCGACAATGTCTCGCACGTGTCGCGAGATGGGCGCAGTCGAGAAGCCCGCCTTGTTCGTGTTGTGCAAGGTGGCCATCGCCTCGGACAGACTGGCCGGGATGTCGGACTGGGCATTGGAGGCGGCTTTCGCAGCCATGATATCTTGAAATGCCCCTTGCCGACCAGAGGTGGCCCCGGACCCCGCTCCCGCCTTCTTGGCCGGTGCAACAACACGCTCGGGTAATGAGCCCGCGCCGCTGATCCCACTCAGCTCCGCCAGCAAGGCCAAATCCGACGATGACGGCTCGAGCGTCCCCGAAGCAAGCAGCAGCTCCCGCACCGCATGAACGATGTACGACAGCAGCACCTGGATATGTGCGTCCGAGTTGCCGCCGGCCGTAACGAGCTGCTGCCCTTGCACGCGCTGATGTGACGCGTACTCGTTGGGCAGCACCGCAATGGCAAGCTGGTCAATCGTCTCCAGCGCGTGATCTCGCAGCACCTCGAGGTTATCTGCGAGCGCGGGCTCCATGCGCCGCTGGAGGGCAAGCGCGTTGGCCTCGTCCTGTGCCATGCTTGGAGGCGCGCCGTCGTCGGCTTTGGCGCCCGCTGCGCCGTCGAGAAGAGCTGCGCGGCTGTAGCGCACGCCCGTCGCTGATGCCGTGTGACGCGCGCGCTCATAGCGCTCACGTAGGAAGCCCTCCATGCTGCCCTCGTCGATGTCTGCGCTGCCTAAGGCAGCCGCGTTGACTGATGATGCTGCAGCGGCAGTGGAGTCGCCTGTGGCATGACTTGGTGCCGTGACGTTGCCTGAAGCACTCGCCGTTGCTGCAATGCCAGTGGCAGTCCCGGGCGCGCCTTTGACGCCACGACTCCCATCGAGTCCTCCGTCTGCCAGCTTACCGCCGCTTGAAGATTGAGTAGCACCGCTCTTGAGCGCGTTCGAGGCTGATAGAGGTGCCGCTGCGGACATTTGCTCCGTCGTCTCTGGATGAGCCGCCATCTCGAAAGCCTCTGCAATGTTCGCGAGCGTGATGTGCCCGCCCTTGGCCAGCTCTGTCCCAAAGCCCGTCGTCGGCCAGCGCGTCTCGCCCGTTTCCAAATTGACGACGTAGATCTGGCCGTTCTCGGTCAAGCGGGGCTTCCACGGCGAGCCGTCCTCGCCAAAGTCGGCACCGGGGCCCTCAGAGGAGAAGCCAAATGCGGAAGGAGAGAATCCGCTGATGGCGGATTGCTCATAGTCGGTCAGGCTGGGTGTGCCTTGGTTCACGTCGTTGCCTTGGTGAGTCAATGCCGAACTTGAGGAAGCCGCCGTAGGCACGCCGCCGGCGATGGCTGACCGATTATTGTCGCCCCTAAGGGCAGCCGACGACGTCCCGGCATGGCCATGTCCGCGTGAGCTTGCCGTCGTGTACTCTTCTGAGCTTAGGACATCGCCTGCCTCGGGTCGCTCCGGCAAGTCGTAGGATTCGGCTCCTGTCTTGGTATTGTAGTAGATGAACTGTGAATGGATGAGATGAGGGCGCGAAGCGTCATGCGAGTGAGGCCGTCGAGCGGCCCGTCGGGAGAGCAGACGAAGGGAGGGAAAGATCGAGTGTCAGTTATCCTGTGCTGCTCTGCCATTGCTAATGAGACGAAGGGAGGCGCCGTGCTACGGCAGCTCACGTCCGTAAGGCTGGTACGTACCTCGCCACGCTCCGTTACTCTTGGTACCCAGAAGTCGCTTTCGGAGGGCCGTGGGGCAGCCACTGAGTCTTCAAGAGCGGCCGTGGTTGTTGACCCTGTCCGAGATCCCGTGACGGGTAAGCCCGTCGCTGCTCGTGGCCGTCCAGCGGGTGTGTTGGCGCTGAGATTGGATGCGGCGACAGCATGAGATGGGGGAGGCGGGTTCGAATGAGAGTAGACTCGATTCTTGTCCGTAGTGTCGGTGTGCATCGTTGCCACGGACGAAGCGGAGGCTGGACCCAGCTTGGAGGAGGTGCTGCTGCTGCCGCCGCCGCCAAGGGAGAGTGCGGACCCGAGGCCGCTCGACTCGGTGAGCATGGACAATGTGGCTGTGCTGTTGGATCGCGAGAGCACCCTCTGCGACTTGGACGAAGCCGACGCGGACGAGCTGGCCCTCGCGCGGTCGTTGAATGTGCCCGAGTTGCTCTGCCGAAATGCGCCTTGGTGCTGATGCTGCTGGCTTGGTAGCTGCTGCTGATCCGAGTAGCGCGCCCTGTTTGAAGACGGCGGCTGGGTGGCATGGGCTCTTGACTGAGGCTGGTGATGCAGGGCAGGCTGTTGTTGATGAGGATCGTACAAGGCCGAGTGTCCGTTGCTCGCGCGTGGTACGCCAGTGCCGCTGCTGGTGCCGGGATCCGTCGTCTGCCCGTCCTCCTCGTATATGGCCTGGAGCCGCAGCTCGTCTTCGGCCTCGGCGTCGGAGATGATCTCGACATAGTTGGATGGGAACCAGCCGCGCGTGTTCTCGCCGAGCAGCCCGTCCCACCAGCCGGACTCGAGCTGGGAGAGGACCTCGATGAGATCGCCGCGCTTGAAGGAGAGGAGGATCTTGTCCTTGGGGTCGTAGTCGTACAGGGCGCGCACGAAGAAGGTCTGGACCTCGTCCTGGTCGTCGGCGTCGATGCCCTGCGCCCGAAGCGCGTGGAGCGCACTCGGATTCATGGCCGCCGCTTCGCTGTCGATGCCGCTGCGTCCTTGCGTGTGGCTGGGCGGCCCTTTCTGAGTGAACTCGTGGTGGGGCGACTTGCTTCACTGCCTTGACCAGGTCAGCGCCAGAGGGCTCGACCGCAGACGCGGAGGCGCGTGAGCCTCCCCAAGGAGCAAGTGAGGGTATCCCCTGCGACTGCCGGCCACGCCCACCTCGAGCGCGACGTTGCGCTGGCCCGCGCTCTGCCTTGTCGTCACCCGCCTCGGCGCCCGTCCCGCCTTCGGGATGGTCGAGCTCGGGAGCGTCGGCTCAGATCCGCACGTGGAGCCCACGACGACGACGACGACGTCGATGGCGACGACGGCGGCGGTGGCGACGACGAGGAGGACGCGCTCCGAGTCGACGCGCTCTCGCGATGCGCAGCACAGAGCGAGCGGTGGCCTTTGACGAGGGGCGGGAAGCGCGTGTGGGCGGCTGCTGGCGAAGGGGCGAACCGTCGTCGTTGGTGAATGCTGAATGGTGAGTCGTTGTCGTCGTCGTCGGGGGTCGACTCGAGCCCAGCCAGCCAGCGAGCGCCGCGGATGGGCCCACCGCCCACTGACAGTCGGATCGACAGCATCACATTCCGCCACTTCATACAAGGGCCAGCATGCCGTACTTGGTCTCCCTCTCCTCAGTCTGACACTCCTGTACTCGTAGATGCATTCCCTCGTCGTTGCGTCGCGTACATCAGAGGCAGAGAAGCGTGACAAGGGTCAAGGCTCTCCGAGGAAGGGAGTGGATCCGACTGTGGAACGCGTCCTGACGGAAGCGTGTCTTGTTCAACGAGGCGAACCGGTGCTGCTTGTGATGCCCTTGCCAAGATGCCCGCGCTTCGACGGAGAGACGAAGCCGTGCCGACAGGGCCACAGGGGCAAGACGTCCGATCAGAGAGGGGTCCACTTGATGAGTCGATGGATTGGGAAAGCCGTCTCATCGAGGGCCGGCCACCTTGGCCCGAATGAGCAACGCGCTCGCCGTCACCCCAATGCCGGCACTGAAGCCGATCAGGCCAGCGAGCCACGGAGACATGTCGCCCGTGATGGGACACTTCTTGCTCAGTGTCGCCTTGGCCGTACGCGCCGTGTCGATCGCGCCGCCCAGGACGACCGCGCCGGGGCCCCGACCTTGACCGAGCGTGCCCTCGCGCCGTCGCCGCCGTCGACACTCCGAAAAGGAAGGCACGGAGCCCGACTCCCAGCCACGGAGCACAACGTCCATATCGCCCTCCTCCATCTGGGCAAGCTCGACCCACGTCCACCGCTCGCACACATCGATCATCCACCGCATCCTCCGCCCACCCTGCTGCGGCAACGGCGCCACCTGCCGAAGCCGCGCCCGCAGCACGCCCACATTCGTAATGGCGCCCGCAAGCTCGGCGGGCAGGGCACGCTCCAGCCGCGTGCGCACCTGGTTGGCAATCTTGGGGCCCTTGCCGCCCGTCGAGACCATGACCTGCAGCGGCCCGCGCCGGATGAGCGACCCAAAGTAGAAGTCGCACTCGGGCGGCACATCGGCCACATTGACCGGTATCCTCCTCGCGCGGCACATCTCGCAGATGGCGCGGGAGAGCGCAATGTCGTCCGTCGCTGTCAGCACGAGGTCGTATCGTGTCCGTCGCAGCTTGGACGAGCTTGACGGGACCGAGGCGGACTCGCCGTCGGCACCCGCCTCCCCCTCTGCCGCCTCGGAAGCAGGCAGGTCGAGCTCCTGCTCCCCGCCGAACAGCCGATCATGGTACTCGTCGATCTCGCCGCGCGCAAGACGATACTTCATCTCCCCATTGAGGCCAGACGAAGGGCAGATGACCGTGACGTGCGCATCAGCGTCCTTGACGTTGACCAGCCGACCTGTGCGCACAGGATCCAGCTCGTCTCCCGTCAGTAAGCAAGTCGTGGCACGAGGAGCTGACGCGCAGGGGGGTGCGCGCGCGCGCGCGCAACGTACTCACCCGCTGCGACAGGGCCGCCGCCGACGATGAGCACGCGCTTGCCCTTGAGCACCCACGCGATGCACAGATAACCGCCGGGAACGATGGCCGGGTACTGATCCGAGAACGGGACGTTCCCCGCCGCCTTGTCCGCAGCTGAGGAGGACGGCCCTGCGACGGGCGCAGACTCCGATGTGCTGTCTGCCATCTTGCGCGCTGCTGTCCTTGACTCGACACCTGGGCGATGGGTTGGACGCCGTGGTGGTCGTCGAGGAGGAGCGAAGCGAGGTCATCTCCAGAGCGCTCAATCGCAGCCTAATCTTCAGTGGGAGCCGACAGCGTCCCGATAGGCTGTCCCCTCTGCTCACCTCTTTGGAGTCGTTGCGGACAGAGATAGCAAGGGCATAGAATGGCAGGGTCGGGCAAGCATTACTGACAAGCTACAGGAGAAGTAGATAGAGGGCCGCCGACCCATGGCCTCTCAAGGTGGCCTTTCGATGAGCAGCTAGTCCTGATCCAGGTCTGGCAACCACAGCCCGAGTTTGCGCCCAGCTGTAGCCAGCACTGTAAGAGGACAACTTCGAACGCGGTCAGCGATGCGCCTGAATGGTATGCACGCAGAAGTCTTCCACTCACACGCTGATCGAGGATTGAAAGCGACGCAGCGAGAGGGCCCTTGATGACCATTGATCGTCCCAATCGACTCCAGGTTCCTCCCGTCGTCGACGTCCTTGAACTCCTTGGGCACCTGCCACACGAACACCTGTCCCGTCGCCGAGCCTGCAAGGAAAAGCTCAGTCAGCATCAAGTCATCAGGACAAGGTATGACTGCATGATGGACTGACCAGAGAGGATGTACGCGCCATCAGGCGTGAAGCAGCACTCGCCCCCACTGATCCCAGCGCTCGGCACCATGGCCGACCGCGACGTCGCCGCCGCACCCGACTGGCCATTCTCGTCAGCTCCATCTCGCGTCTTGCCATCTCCGTCCTGCGCTTCTTCTTCCGCCTCCTTCTCCGACGCTGCCGGCGCGTCGACAGCCGCCAAGCCCTCCGGCTCGAGACCGATCCGCCCGCCCATTCCGCCTAACAGTCGCCTGCGCAGCGTGCCATTGAACGCATCGACGAGGTAGTGCACGCCGCCCGCGGTGCCCACGAGGAGCGTCTCACCCGCGCCCGGCGCAAACTCGAGATAGGTGATCGTTGGGTACTTGGGCGGATAGGATATTTGGGAGAGGGCTGCCGAGTCGTCGATGCGAATCGTGAGGAAGGGCGCCTTCTCAAAGTTCTTGATGTCGTACAGGACCACGGCCGCGCGCTCGTTCAGGGCTATGGCGATGACTTGCCCTGAGCTGTCGTATGCCACCACAGCATGACCTTGAATCTTGAGCTTGCCCTGATGATGATTTGTAGACTTGCGCATCAGCAACTGACACGCAGCGCCAACTCAGTGCTGACAGACTTACAAATGCCTTTGCACTGTTGAGATCCCATAACCTCACACTCTCGTTGGCCGCCGCCGACATAAAGGTATCGTCTACCGGTGACATCTGCATAGATAGCACTCTGTGATATGAACGAGTTTGTCAGGCTCGAGCTCCCTGCCAGCGGTACGCATGAGGCATCTACTCACCTTGACTCGTGGCCGCGGAAGTATGAGATGTACTCGTTCTTCTCCAACGAGTGGAATCGAATGGCATCTGAGGGGAGAAGGATGGCTCAGTCTACAAGAGTGAGACAAGCAGAGATCATGCTGCTCACTGTCTTCTCTCGTGCTTGCGTGAATGATGCTATCTGGCTTGTGCGTGAACCTGGCGAGGTCGATCCCGTACTTCTTGGAGTAGAACGTTCGAACATGCCTGTGGTCCTCGGGGCGAGCTGAGCATCACAGACATCGACATGAAGCTGGCCATACACTCACTTGCCCTTCTTGCAGCTGTACAAGTTGAACACATCGTCCTCGCCGGCCGTGATGAGCCAGTCGCCCTTGGCATCGTACGACAGGCTCGTGATCTCCTTGCCCTTCTTGACCGCATTCGCGAACACCTTGGCCGGCTTGAAGTTGAGCAAGCGCTGCCCGTTCAGTTCCAGCAACGTGGACAAGATCGTCGTGCGCTCCGTCCCCGCGCTCCCATTCGCTCCCGCGCCTGACTGAGAAGCTGACCCAGCACCGCCGGGTCCCGTTGCGGACATCGTTGCGCCGTTCATGGCAGTGGGTCCACCCAACCCGGCGCTCGTGGACGTCGAGCCCAGAGAGGCACCCGGCGCAGAGCTTGAAATAGCAGATCGTGATGTGCCCGACGGTCCCGCTACGCCGTACAGCGACGCCATCTCGATGCGGCGGCAGTCAATAGTGGTCCTGGGAAGCTATGGAGAGGGTCGTCAGTGCGAGTGTTGTTGGAGCACCTCGGAGGGTTCCCTCACGGACGCGTCGAGCGCGTCGAGGAGCACGTGAGGCTAAGGTGGGGGGGTCAAGAAGGGCTTCCCAAAAGAGCTTCTGGTCCATCTTTTGCGTGACCACCCGACCTTCTTCCCACCTCGTCGACTTCGATGCTCTGATCCACCATCTCGCTCACCGTCATCAAGTCGTCGCAAGGTCGCAAATTGTGAGTTGAATTGCGCGCACGCGAACGCGGACGCTTGGCTCGGCGCTGGCATCCTGGATGGGATGTCGCGCTCGGTGCTGCTGACGCGCTCGCCGTCGCCGCGTTCGCCGCACGCCCTGGTTGTCTGGTCACCCTTACTGACCCAACTCCTCGTCTCCTCTTTTTGCTCTTTGATCTATAGCTGCCCAACAGTGAGTAGAAGCGTTGCGACGAGGGCTGTGGCCGCCATCGCATGGCCTCACCTCGACTGCCTGCGGCCCTGTAGGAGGGCATGGGATCTGACACCCTTTCTCCCCCTACTCTCCTCGCCTCGCAGTGTCGCTCTCTCCTCCCGACCCATCGCAGAACTTCGCCCACATTCTTCGTCTGCTCAACACCAATGTTGACGGCAAGAACAAGATCGTGAGTTGCCCTTGGCTCCATCTGGGCGCAGGTGACGAATTCGCAGAGGTTCGCGTGACTGACGATGCTCTGGGACTGGCTTTCGTCTGCACAGATGTACGCTCTCACCGAGATCAAGGGTGTCGGCCGCCGTTTCTCGAACATCGTCTGCAAGAAAGCTGACGTTGACCTCTCCAAGCGGTGAGTTAACATCATGAACACTCGGCAGTGGGTTGGGCGTTACGCGCTGGGCGCGCGAGAATGCGGACGTGCCTTGCCTCCGGACGTCGCCTGAGGGCGGGTTGGGAGGGGCGCGCGCACGCGCACAGCATGGAGGAGGAGTGATGGGCATTGCGATCCGTGCTGCGATACACTGCACGGCGCCCAGAGATGATGGATGCTGCGACCTGGGCCATCTGCACTTGGAGACCAACGTACTGATCCGTTGCTTGCCCGCTCCTGTTACACAGTGCCGGTCAGCTCAACTCGGACGAGCTCGAGCGCATCGTGACGATCCTCCAGAACCCTCAGGAGTTCAAGATCCCCGACTGGTTCCTCAACCGGCAGCGCGATTTCACCGACGGCAAGACCTTCCAGCTCTTGTCCAACCAGGTCGACTCGCGGCTTCGTGACGACATTGAGCGGTTGAAGAAGATCCGTGCCCACCGTGGTCTCCGTCACGCGTGGACCCTCCGTGTCCGTGGTCAACACACCAAGACGACTGGCCGTCGGGGAAAGCAGGTTGGCCCATCCAAGAAGAAGTAAACGGATCTTCGCCACTTGCTCGCCACATCGCATTCAGCCCGTCACCTTCCCCACTGGCGGCGTCGCTGGAGGTGTAAAGCCGGTGTAACCTCAAGCACTCCCCCAGTTACGCACCTTGGGCGATGATGACCTATGCGCTAACGTGTAGCATGCCGAATCATCATCGCCCAAGCCTCCGCGGTCGGCCATCCTGGCTCCGCACATGCACATCTTCCCATCCTGCTCTCCTCGTGTAAAGCAATTCCAGACACGACCTTCCCATTGCATCGCGCGCTTACCGTGTGAGCCTCTGAGCTCGCCGTCTCCGTTGGAGTCCCTAACCGCGTCGTGTGGCGAGACGGCCAACCTGGAGAGCTGTTCTCACGCTTCCTAGTCCGGGGGGATTGAATCGATCGATTGCTGGATCGGGGTCGGGTCCCCCATCGGTTCTCCCGATCGACTTGGGGGAAGCTTCTCGAGCACGGACGGTCCATACACGACGTTCATGAGGGGCAGCTCAACGTCGACATGGACCCAGACGACCACCATCATCGACTTCGCGCTCAACGCTGTCTTCCAAGATGAGCTCAGTTGCGGAACTCAAGGCGAAAGGAAACGCTGCGTTCGCTGCTAAGGATTGGGACGGCGCGGTGCAGGCCTACTCGGACGCCATCAAGGCCGTCCAGGACCCGGCCGCGGACGCCGCGCACGTTCTGTACTCGAACCGGAGCGCTGCCTACGTCGGGCTGCGCGCCTGGGACAACGCGCTCCAAGATGCTGAGGAGGTGAGTGATTCCTCATGGCGCAGACGTGTGCGGACTGGAGTGAGCTGACTGCATGTGCTCGCGCCACCCACAGTGCATCAAGCTCAACCCCCAGTTTGCAAAGGGATACGGTCGCAAGGGCGCAGCTCTGCACGGCGCCGGCAGGCTCGACGAGGCCATGGACGCGTATGAAGACGGGCTCAAGATCGCGCCCGGAGACGCTGGCCTGACCAAGGGTCTCGGCGAGGTTCGTCAGGCATTCGAGAGCGAAGGCCCTGGCGCCAGCATGGGCAAGATGTTCGCCGACCCACAGCTGTTCACCAAGCTGGCCAACAACCCCAAGACGGCGCCTTTGCTGTCCGATCAAGCCTTTGTCGCCAAGCTGCGAAACCTCCAAACCAACCCGAGCAGTGCGGCCGACGCGTTTTCCGACCCGCGCATGATCCAGGTCATGGGCGCGCTGATGGGCATCGACCTCCAGGCGTTCGAGCGGCCATCAGGATCCACCGACGTACCCGAAAACCTCGCTGACAAGCGCGACGAGATCAATGCGCAGGCTAAGGCCACGCCCGATCTGCCCACTCGCGACGCGTCGTCCCCCGCCTTCACGTCATCTTCAAAGCCAGCGACCACGAGTACTTCTCAGACCAAGGACACGCCCATGGACACGACCGAGGATGTGCCGGAGGAGCAGGACGAGTCGAAGAAGGCCAAGGCGGAGGCAGACGCAGAGAAGGCCAAGGGCAATGCGCTCTACCTCAAGCGGCAATTCGACCCTGCCATGGAGCACTACAAGAAGGCGTGGGAGCTTCACAAGGACATCACCTACCTCAACAACCTCGCTGCGTGTTACTTCGAGCAGGGCAACTTTGACGAGTGTATCAAGACATGTCAGCAGGCCGTTGAGGAGGGCCGAGAGCTGCGCGCAGACTACAAGTTGGTGGCCAAGGCGTTTGGCCGACTTGGCTCTGCGTACCAGAAGAAGGACGACTTCGAGGCGGCGATCAACAACTACAACAAGTCGTTGACAGAGCACCGGACACCCGAGATCTTGAACAAGCTGCGCGAGGCGGAGAAGACGCTCAAGGAGCGCCAACGGCTTGCCTACATTGACCCAGCCAAGGCGGAGGAGGAGCGTAGCCGTGGCAATGACCTGTACAAGGCGGGTCAGTTTGCCGAGTCGGTCAAGGCGTACTCGGAGGCGATCAAGCGGAATCCTGACGATCCGCGTGGCTACACCAACCGGGCCAGCGCGTATACGAAGCTGGCGGCGTTGCCAGAGGCGCTCAAAGATGCCGAGGCGGCGATCAAGGTGGATCCCAAGGTAAGTCACATTACCCTGCTAATATGACGCGTCGTATGTCTGTTCTGACACGCGAATGTCCACACATCTACAGTTTGTCAAGGCTTACATTCGTCAAGCGAACGTGTTGTACAGCATGAAGGAGTACACCAAGGCCCTCGACGCGATCCAAAAGGCGACGGAAGTCAACGCCGAGGCGCAAACGGCCGGCGATGCCCAGGCAGCCGGTAACGCGCGCGAAATTTCGACGACGCAAGACAAGATCATGGAGGCGCTCTACCAGCAACGCAGTGGAGAGAGCAACGAGGAGACGCTCGCGCGCGCGATGCGCGACCCCGAGATCGCCAAGATTATGGGGGACCCGGTCATGCAGAACATTCTGCAGCAGGCCCAGTCGAACGTGAGTAGTCTTCCGACCTTCCCTGTATCTCTATCCTTTACTGACGCTTGATACCTTGATGCTCGACCAGCCTGCCGCGCTCCAAGACCACATGAAGAACCCGACCATTCGCGCCAACATCCAGAAGCTCATCGCGGCCGGCATCATCTCCGTTGGCCCGCGGCGAGCCTGAAGAATTACCTTCGCTTTCTTCAACACACACCGCTGTCCATACCATCCTCTCTGGTCCCAATGCAACCTGCACGTCTGTCATTCTCGCCTGATTGTCTGCTGAAGCCTGGCGCTGTGTCTGGATCGGTGGCGGCTATGGCGTCTAGCGGGGAGGGTCACTCTTGCAATTAATTGAGAAAGCGTCCCGATCTGAGGTCGAGCCAGCTTCCTTCCAAATCATCCTCGTCACCCTCAACCATCACCTGCCCGCAACGTCAAAGACAAGAAGCCGCCGCCATGCCCTCAGCTACGCAGCTCGAGCCCTCGCTGACAGAGCGCGCCTTCATCCTACAAGCCCTGGGCGCGTCCAATCTGCGTCTGGACGGCCGCACGGCCTCCCAAACCCGGCCGCTCACCATCCGCTTCTCGCCCGACCCTGACCAAGTCGGCTGGGCCCACGTCTGCCTAGGCTCCACCCAAGTCATCGCGCACGTCTCTGCCTCGCTCGGTGCGCCGCGCGAGGATCGGCCGAACGAAGGTGTGCTCGTCGTCCAGGCGGAGCTGAACCCGCTCGCGGGGTCGGAGTACGAGGTGGGGAGGCAGAGCGATGCCGAGGTCGTGTTTGAGCAGCGGTTGGACAAGGCGATTCGGCGGACGGAGTGTGTGGATCGCGAGGCGCTGTGTGTCGTTGCTGGCAAGAAGGTGAGTCAGTATGTCTGAACGAGATCGTGATGGGCTGCTCTGGCTGACGGCGTGGATCCATGGCCAGGTATGGACAGTGCGCGTCACCGTCCACGTCCTAGCCGACACAGGCTCCATGCTCGACTGCGCCGTCCTAGCCTCCATTGCGGCCCTGCGCCAGTTCCGCCGGCCAGACGTATCCATCCTCGACGCCGAGCGCGTGCACGTCTTCCCCCTGTCCGAGCGCGTCGGCCTCCCGCTCGCGATGCAGCACAGTCCGGCGTGCGTCAGCTTTGCCCTCTTTGATCTCGAGACGGCCGCAGCGAGGGCGGCGATGGATGCGATGAAGGGCATCACGGTTGCTTCGGCCGCGGCTACGGCGGCGGCGGCGGGACGGAAGCGCGATCGGAGGAGGGACGGCGGCGAGGACGATGAGGAGGAGCTGGACGATGACGACGAGGCGGCACAACTCCAAGACGAGCTCACGGCCGCAAGCTCCGTCAGCGGCACCATCTCCCAAACACGCATCGTCTGCCTGGCCGATCCCACCTCGATCGAGGAGCAGCTCTGCTCGTCCTCGCTCGTCTTTGTGCTCAATGCTCAGCGAGAGATCTGCGTTCTGGACAAGGCTGGCGGCGAGCCTTTACCGGCCGAGGTCATTCTCGCGGCGCTCAGGCAAGCAATAGGTCTCGTCGAAGAGTGGAGCCGAGCGGTGGACGAGGCGTTGAGGAGAGACGCCGAGGAGAGGGTGCAGGGTGTCTTGTAGCTCCATCACCAATGCATATACCATCGAGAGCTATTTCACGAAGGAGACCGGTTGTCAGTGGCCAGTCTATAGATACTGTCTGATTGCTCTACTCTCAATCAAGCTGCACGTGTCCACGACGATTGGCCCAGCTCTCCTTGCGCGTGGTCCTGAGCAGGCAGTAATCGCCATACGCCCTCGCACTCTCCCACCGTCCAAGCCCGAGTCGTTGTAGCGTGGCGCTGACAATGCCTCGGACGGGCGTGGGGATGAACAGCGTCCGGTCAAGCACAGCGAGTAGCTTGTGTAGCGCCCTTCCGACCAACCCGCCCGAAGCTGAAGCCGACGAAGAAGCAGACCCAGCATAAGCAGAGTCGAGGAACGGCTCGCAGTGGACGCGTGTCCAGCGCTCCGAGTCGATCGCATGTCGAGGCTCGAGGGACGAACGTCGCGGGTCGCTTGCTTGCTTGGCGGCGTAGCGGTGTCGATGGTCAAGGTCCACGAGGTAGTCGCATGCGTCGATGGATACCTGTTTGGCGAACAGCACGGTCAGTTGGTCCTCCACCTTCCTTCCAGCACGTTATCTACGTACATAGCGATCTGGCTCTTCACGGTTCATGTCGTTGAACCCGTCTTGCACATTCCTCGTCACGTCCTTGAGCGTCCACATCCGTCCAAAGAGACGATCGACTGCCCGCACCACCCTGCGCTCGATACCCTTGAGCTCACTCTGCCGAGCGCCAGGTCCAATGGCAAAGTGCTTGGGCAAGATGCCGCCAAACTCGCTCTTGACGAAGTCGACGACAACACCGTGTGGGACGAAGAAGTGGCCCGGAAAACGATGCCACTCCTTGCCGTAGCAAAGCCGGATCGGCGCAGGCTTGCCCGAGCCGGGCGTGGCGCTAAACTCGGTTGTGAGGAGCGTCATGTTGACTAGGCGCGCCAGGGAGGGTAGCCGTTCTTGACCGTCCCGAGCGAGGCCGAGTTGATGTCGCACCTTGGCAAGCTTGGACGCTGAGGCAGCGTTGGCACGCCTCTCCTCTTCGTCCGAATCGAATGGCTCCAATCCGGCCCGTAGACGAGCCCTTTGCTTGGCGCCCTTGAGGCTGGCGGGGAACGCCCTCCCGAGGAGCTGGGGCACCTCACGCTTGGAGAAGTGCTCCAGCACGGAGATTGGTGCGCCGTACGAGGTTTGCAGGTGGGTGGTGCGCAGCATGGAGATCAGAGAGGTCAGGATGAGGAGGCTGATGGTGATGATTGTGGATAGGCGCTTGAGCTTGGATGAGGAGGCCGACTGTGAGGAAATAGTGTCAGCCGAGCAGTCAAGCCGAGATATTGTGTACTGACCTGAGAGGGCATCACGGAGCCCAGGGCCTTGTCAAGCAAGGCCTTGACCAAGAACAACGCCACCGCACCGTTGAAGCAGAGCAGCCCATACGCCGGGAACATGAATCTCTCCTCCTTGTGAGGTTGCGACGTGAGCAAGCCGAGCCAGAGGTAGAATGGCGCCAGCCTGACGAGCAACAGAGTGAGCCGCGAGGTGGAAATGAGTGCGTCCTTCTTGTCACCCTTTGTCGAACCGTTCCGACTTGACGAGGTGAGGGGGAACTGGTGTGCGGGTGCCGCAAAGTGTTCTGGCGCGACCAGGACGGTCAGGATTGCTAGTGGGGCAGCCAGCAGCGCGAGCGGTAGGACGAGGTTGAAGGCGAGGCCCAAGTTGGCGAGGTAGTAGCTAGCTGGCTCGGTGCCGTAGAGTTCTGGCCCCGCTCCACGCTTGGCGGAGAGGACGTTGTAGATGATGATGCCCAAAGGTACGATCGTGACGCGGCCGTAGGCGAGCGTGTCGATGATTGTAGTCACAGCCCCAATGAGTAGGCCTGCTGCCAACGCTCCTCGTACGAAGCGGCCGAGGCGTGCGGCGAGGAAGACGAGGTACCGCTGGGCTGAGGCGGACACCTGGTTGCCGGAAGGGAGGAAGACCTCCTCGAGCACGAATGGCACGGCAAGCACGATGGCGAACGGCCAGCCGAGGAGCGCGCCGAGCGCGAAGACGGACGTGGCGATGAAGGTGCGAGAGAAGGGCGTCTGGACGAGGCTCAAGTTTGACGGTGCCGCGGCCGAGTTGGGCGAGGGCAGCCTGGCCGGGTAGAGGGCGTAGGCCATGGCGAGCGTGGTGGTGTACATCGCAAAGGATGATGGCAGAAGCGCTGCGTGCGACATGGACCTCGGTCAGACCAGCTGACACGAGGTTGCAACTAGGACACGGCTCACCTGTCGCGGCCGCGCTCGTTCCCGCCGAGGTGGCTAAGAAGAGCAGGGTGTACGTTGCCACCCTTGGGTGAATCGCTTCACCGATGGCCGTGACCAGCTTGGCTTCTGCCAGGCTCGCTATGATAGCAAGCACGTTACGGATCAGGTAGAATGTGTTGATCTCAAGGAGGGATAGCAAGCTGAGTGAGCACGCGTCCAGGACGCGAGAGCGGACAAGCATGCTCAACTCACCTTGTCGAGACCAACGACTGCGGTGGCCGCTGTGCGTGCAAAGGCCCAGTACGGCAGCAGGTACGCATACGACCTGATGGCAAACTGAGGCGCATACTCCCACGTCTGGAAGGGCAGCAGACTGGACGCTGCGCCGGCGGCGCGTGAGGGTGGGTAGACGAGGAGGTGGAGAGGCTCCCAGTAGTTGAACGTCTCGTCGCAGTCGGCAATGATGCTCGACCGGCCCAGCGTGAGCCGCGCAATGACCAGCAGGCGGAAGGCGAGCCCGAACGAGGGGCTCCAGCTCCAGCTCGAGCTCGAGCTCGTCGATGCCGCGGACGATGGGCTGCCGTCCTGGAGGATGTGGTTCGCCTCCCGCGGCCGTCTTGACGAGCTCGCCGCGCCTCGTACGCCCATCGCCTCGCGGACGCGGCGATCAGCTGGAATGTGCGCCATGTCGTCGCCGGACGAGCGCGCGCGTCTTGGACTGACCTTGACTGAGGCCCGGGAGGGTGTGGAAGGTACAAGTATCGAGTGGGTGCATGGTAAGAAGGAGGATGAGGGTGACGAGGTCGAGGAAGGTGGCCCAAGCCCGCCCGGACGCCACCATCGGGGACAATATTTCCGCACGGCAATATTGTGTCATCGACATAGTGGAAGCGCTTTCCAACATACGAACGTTTTTGCCCAGTCTCGCCTTGGGGATTTTTCCCACCCTCGCCCCGAGAGCGTACCACGCTGACCTTCGCGCCCATCGATAGCGACCACAACTCACCTTCCTCACACGGCACGACTCGACTCGCAAGGCAACGTTTCTGATCACTGTAAGTACGAGCATGGATCGCTGGCTGCTGCTGCTGCTGCGCGGCCGCTGCTGCAATGGCGTGGCGACGAGGTTCGGGTCGAGGATAGATGGACGGTGGGCAGCGAACGTCACGTATTCGGGCATGGATGATGGTCGACGGCTTCCAGCGCCTTGCGGACGGGCTCAAGATGAACTCGGTCGTCAAGCGCGGCTTGATCAACGAGCACCTGGCTGGGATAGCGCGGTGACCGGCTCACGGAGTTGGCTCACCCAACGACGATGAGCCCTCGGACGCAGGCATGGCCATGCGAAGACGCCAGACGGTAGCCACCACCGACTCAGGCTTAGCCTCAGCATGACAGCGCGGGCGGGATCGATATCGCACTCGTTCGTGGCGGCGGCTCGCTGCTCATGACGCCCAGTTCAGCCACTTCACTGCACTGCGGTCTCGAACGGCGACGGGGTCAACTCGAGGTCGAGGTGGCCGGGTCCAACGTTCTGATTGGCGCTGCCAAGCCAGGCGACGTCCGTGCTGGTGTACGCAGCGCCTCGACGAGCGCAGGCGGCGTGGCTGGCTCGGGCTCGGGCAGCGGAGGCGGGCGTGTGGAACCCTCGGTGCTTCCGGTTGCGGTGACAGGGGCAGGGCTTGCTGGGGACGAGCTAGAGGCCCGGGTTGGCGGCGACGCCTTCTTCCTCGTCACGACTGCTCTCCGACCTCTAGCGGACGGGCACAGGTGGACGCAGCGGCGGCAGTGGCCTCGACGTAGCAGCAGCGGCGTTGTCATCCTTAGACGGAGGGGACAGCCTCACTGACATCTTCTCGCCTCCCTACAGCTCGCGCCTAGACCTCACTCGTCGCCAATATGGAGTCTGCCAAGGTCCCCGTCAAGCTCGCCATCGTGAGTTGCCGATCCCTTCTCTGCCCAAACGATTCCGTGCGCGAACTAACGTTTTTGATCGTTTTCTCTTCGTCCTTGTCCAGGTCACCAAGGTGCTCGGCCGCACCGGCTCCCGAGGTGGTGTGATCCAAGTGCGCGTCCAGTTCCACGACGACAGCTCGCGGACCCTCATCCGGAACGTCAAGGGCCCCGTCAAGGAGGGTGACATGCTTTCGCTGCTCGAGTCTGAGCGTGAGGCTCGGTGAGTATCCCCGTTTGGAGCCGTGGAGAACTTGATGCCCTTGTACAGAAGACTGACGACGCTCTTCATGGTCTTACACAGGCGTCTGCGCTAAAGCGTGCAGCTTCCAGGTCCCCTCATCGCCCCTCCCTTGCATCTAGGCCCCTCCAAGCCGTCAGCCACTCCTCATTGTATGCATCTCTTGCTTCCCTCTCGACTCGTACTCTGAGCCACACGCTCCATTGATCCACGCGACGTTTGGACGCGGGCCTGCTCTCAATCTCGTAAGGAATGAAGGCGGTCGGTGAGCTTGAGTAGGTTCCCGTTCTCCTGGACGTGCGAGCGGTGGCGGTGGCGAAGAGAAGCGTGTCCAGGGATGACTTGATTACCGATCTAGAGTGTAGCTACAATGCATTCAAGAACCCAAACGCAGCGCCGATAAGCGTGCTGGCAGGAGAGATGGCGTGCCATGACCAAAGCCAGGGACGCGCTCATCGCTGCATCTGGCGCACCCGAGGATCGCCCTTCTCGGCGCGTTTCTGGAGCTTTTGTTGTCGCTTGCTCTGTCCGTCTGCGCCGGCGGCGCCGGCCTGTTGCTGCTGCTGTTGCTTCTGTGATGCAGATGAGGCGCTGGCTGATCTTCTGCTGAAGAGGGCGAGGAGGGGATCTCTGCCGCCGAGGAGGTAGGGCACGATGAGCTTGGTGTAGAGGAGGAAGAGGGCGAAGCCGGGTATCTGAGAGTGCGATGGAGAGTCCCCAAGGACGCGTCAGCTTGAATCTAAGCCTGGGCTTGGAGGAAGAGCAGACTCACTGTGAGATAGAGATACCACGCCTTGTCCGAGACGAGTGCGCCGGCGAGGGAGCAGAACCAGGTGATGTAGATGACATCGAACATGTACGGCGTGAGGCCCTTCTGCTCGGCGAGGTTGATGCCGTCGCGTGCCATGCCCCTCAGCTGGACGAAGAGGAAGAGCGCAAGCGCCTGCGTGGCCGCGTAGAGGAGCGCCAGACGCCAGCTTGCAGTGCGCCGGAAGAGACCGAAGCGCAGGCCGAGCTGGGCGGCATTGGAGAGGAGGAAGCCGAGGGTGAGGACTTGGAGGGTGGACGCGTTGGAGGCGGCTGCCTTCTTGGCCGCGCCTTTGGCCTGCCATGGTATGGGAGAGAGGCCTCTATGGTCAGCGTGATGGTACAGCCGTGCTCATAGAGAAGGAGGGGAGCTCACCATGTTGGGCAGGCAGGGCTCGACGTCGAGATGAACGTCGTCGGGGCCATCGCTGAGCTGGGGCCCGATGGCGAGGTGGTGGTGGTGGTGGTGGGGAGGGATGTGGAGGTGCTGATTCCCACGCTCGTCCCATCTCGCATCGCATCGGCCACCGCCATCACGCTCCCGCCTTGGCGCCTGCCCGCTGGTTGACGTCGACGGCCTCCAACTCGACGCGGGCGAGGGCAACGACGCGGACGCGCTCCATCGACACGCGCTGATGGACCACGGCGTCGTGCAGCGCTGGCTGCGGCAGGTGCTGGCGGGGCCGTACGCTGCGCACGCGGAGCGCGTGTACGCCGACGTCGACCGCGTGCTCACCGCCTTCTCGTCGCTCTCGCCGCGCACCGAGGTGTACACGCACGACGACGGGCGCTCGCAGCTGCTGCTCGAGCTGGCGGGCACGGTGCCGATCGAGTACAGGCGCGCGACGTACCACATCCCCGTCTCGTTCTGGATACCGCACGGGTACCCGCGCGAGCCGCCCATCGTCTACGTGACGCCGACGGCCACAATGCTCGTCCGCAAGGGCAGACATGTCGACCCCAACGGACGCGTCAGGGCCGAGTACCTCGACGCGTGGGCGCGCAAGCCAGAGGCGGCCAACCTGCTCGACCTCGTCCACGCCTGCCGCGACATCTTCTCCCAGCAGCCGCCCGTGTACGCCAAGCCAGCGACGGCCTCAGCTCAGCCGGCGGCTTCGGCATCCAAGGTGCCAGCACCAACGCCGGCCTCGCCAGCTTCGCCACAGCAGGGGCATCCTCCGCCTCAGCCGCAGCCGCCACCGCCGCCGCCGCCGCCATTACCGCCACAAGCAGGTCCAAGCTCGGCCAGTCCGCGAACGGGACCGGCATCGCCCTCGTTACCGCACGAGCAAGGGATACAGCAACGATATCAGAGTCCACCGGGACCACCTGCGCCGCCACCAAGACCCACCAGCTCCCAGACAGGCGTGTATGCAAATGGCGCGCACGGAGGACCGGCTGGCTATGCGTCGCCTCCCACTGCCTACTCGCAAGCAGGGCCACCGGCATCTCAGCAACCGCCCGCGCTTCCACCTCTAGCCCACGTCCATGGGCATCAGCCTGACTTCGCGAGTGGGCCAGCTGGTTATGCCAGTGGGAACACCTCAGCCGGTTCAGTGCCATATCCCGGTTCTCCTCATCATCAAGTCTCCTACTCCCAAAGTGGAAACGGCCAGCCAGGGACGCCAACCAACGCGCCTCCGCCTCCGCTCCCACCCGCCAAGCCGACAGCCGGACCCAGCCATCTTCGTTCCGCCTCCATCCTGGACGACGTCGGCGACAAGGAGGCAGACACGGTCACGTCCCCACCAGCCCAAGTCGCGGGTCCCGCCCCGCCCCGCCCGCTCAACCCGGAACTCGAAGCGCTCCACACCACCCTCCACACGCGCCTCAGCACAACGGTGCAGTCCCTCTCCACCGCCCTCGCCTCCTCCAACGCCCAGCTCGAGATCCTCCTCGCCGATCTCGAGCGTGGGGGGGCTGCGATCCAGGATGAGCGCGCGCGGCTCGAGGCGGTGCGGGATGTGTGTCGGGTGCGCGGGGAGCGCGTCGCCGAGGTGGTGCAGCGGGCGCGGAGGGCGAGGGAGGAGATTGAGGAGAAGGAGAGGAGGGAGAGGGAGGATGTCGATGGGTTCGTCGTCGCTACCAGCTTGGTGGGCAATCAGTGAGTCGATCCTTCCCGTCTCGTCCTGGCTCTTTTGCTACGTCTTGGCCCTGAGTGTTGACCCTTTGGTCTGTCACCTTGCCCAGACTGCTCACGCTCGTGGCAGAGGACCACGCACTGGAAGATACGCTCTACCAACTCGGCCGCGCGCTCAACGCCGAGCGCATCGATCTCGATCGCTTCCTCAAGGTGAGCGTCGCCCCCTCCTCCCCTTCCTTCCCGTCTCGTCTTCACTCCTCTCTGCCTTTGCCTTGGGGCCTATTGAATAGGGCTGACCACGAATGGGACCCCCTCCTCCTCCCTCTCTGATCCCTTTACAGCAAACGCGCCACCTCGCACGCGAGCAATTCATGCGCCGGGCCCTGGCGCGCAAGATTAGCGAGGGCATGCGCTGGAGTGCGGAATGATGGTGTCTAGCAGACGCTCGTCTCTCTGATCTAGGTCGGCTTGGAGGGGCGAGCGTCGGTTCCCCGGCTTGGATGAGCTGCAATAGACGCGCATCAGCACGGCTTCCAGCGCGTACGAGTGCATCCTGTCGATGCAGCGCAAAGGCAAAGCCGGAGGGGTGATGTCTTCGCTTCGATTAGGGGCCGGCAGATGGAGAGGATTGGAGACCCTGAGTGTGTGCTGCAGTGATAATACAATTGGAGGATGGGTGGCCGAACGTCGTGTGTATCTGTGCAGGATTCATAGAGGCGAAGGCGAGAAGGAACGACCTCGGGATCATGTCGTTCAAAGGACTTGTCGGAAGGTACCGCTACGTCTTGGCGGCGCGGTTCCGCCTCCCCAAGCTCGGGAAGGCCGTCGAGTCCCACTTGCGTCCCAGGCCGGAGATGGGCGTGGATGTCGAGCTTGCCCGCTGAGGCGGTGGCGTGCCGGGAGGAGGAGGGTTCGCTGAGGTGGGAGCAGGGTTTGCACCGGGTGATGTCTCCCCGAGAGGGCGCTGCGTCGATGCTGAGCCTGGCGCGGTATAGTAGGGAAGAGGCCCACCTCCAAGCCCCGCCGCCTCAGGCGCATACCCGGACCCAGGCCCAGGCCCAGGCCCAGGCCAATACCCAACACCCCCTCCAACAGGCGCAGCAGCATGCCTCAAATCAGCCTGCTCCCGCTCCCGCTCCCCCATCCCCATACCATCCACGTCCGCCGCGCCACCACCCCCAACCCCATCCCCACCCGCGCCATCGGAGCCGCCGGACCCATCCGAACCCGCACCCGCACCCGCACCCGCACCCAGCCCCCACGCCCCAAACGCGCCCATCCGCTCGCGCACATACGTCCGCTCGCGCCAGCGCGCCTCCTCGGCGTGCCGCTCTGCGAGCCACTGCGCGGCTTCGCGCTCGAGCTCGGCGCGGAGGGCTTGGCGCGTGCGTGGGGTGGTGGAGGAGGGGTAGGTGTGGAGGGGCTTGGAGATGGGTCGGTAGCTTGTGCCTTGTCCGATGAGGCTTGGGTGGAAGCTGCTGGAGCGTCGGGACCCTGCGCTTGTGCCTGCGCCTGATTCTGAGCCTGCGTTTGCGCTTGGGCTTGTGCTTGTGCTTGTGCTTGCGCTTCAGCTTGGGCCTGAGCCTGAGCTTGAGCCTGGGCAAGTCGTGCCGCCTGCGCCTGGGCAAGCTGCTGCCTCAGCACCCTCCTCTTCTCGCGCCACTTGCCGCCCGACAAGCGCCAGAGCGCGTGCGAGAGTCGGCTCGCTACGGACGGTTGTCGATGGGGCGGGGGTGAGGATAGATTGGACGGGTGGAGACGGCGCATGTAGGGACTGGGTGGCGTGTGGTGCCGCCACGGCGCGGCGGCCGCGTTCAGTGGTGCCTGGAATGGCTGCGGTGCTGGACTCGTCGCGCCCATGACGCCCGTCGAGTTTGGCAGAGGTGCCGAACCGCTTGGCGGCGTGGCGGCATAGCTTGAGATTGGCGGCGATGGTCCGTATACTTGCCACGCCGCTGCCGGTCCTACATTGTATGGACTTGAGTGGGCCGACGAGTGTGGTGAGCCCGTGCCGATGGACGAAGCAGCCCACCAGCTATTCGCCCCCTGTTGGAGCCCGACGCGTCGAAGCCTGGCCAACAGTCTCCAGCCCGCGGCCATGACGCTGGCGGTGATGAGGCCCACGACGCCGGAGACGCCAAAGAAGGCGTACTGATGCTCTTCAAGGTGGGAGAGTAGGTTCATGCCGAACAGGCCGGAGACGAGTGTGCCCGAGCTGACGGCCAGGGTGGTGAGCGAGGTCCGAAGGTCGAGATTGAGGAGGTCATTTCGATTGCCTGTCAATCAAGAGGTCATCAGTACGATGAGAGGATCGCGCAAGATTCTCGGGTATCGAGGTCTCACTGTCTAGGATCAGTTCGACGACTTCTTGGGTATTCTGAATGTTGGAAGCCATGCTCTCTGCTTCGGAGACGACCTCTTCGACCTGCTTTTCGAATGATTCAAGCAGGAGCTCGAGTTCTTCGACCGAAGAGGTGTTAGGATCTCTGGGCTTGCCAGCTTGAGCGTCGGTCAGGTACATCTGTGGCGGGACAAGACAAGGGTCAGCTTTAATGGATGAGCAAGCCAGGTGGCAAATGAGTTTGGACATACCAGGGCCATGTCTGCATCGCTTTCGAGGACTTCGCTGGCTGCCGTCTTGACGCCCTGGGCCCTTCTCAAGAAGGTGTTGACCTTGCGCGAGTACTGGAGGAGCCTGCCGAGGTTGTCCTGGTTGATCTGTGCGTCGAGGGACTCGAGGAGGTAGTGGACCATGTCCGAGGTGAGGTAGAGCTCGGACCGGAGGGCGTCGAGGGCCGAGCTGAGGGCCGTTTCGAGTGCGCGAAACTCGAAGGGGAGCTTGTTGGACGATGTGGGCACGCGGAGGTTGTGTTCGAGGTTGTAGACAAAGGCGGAGTGGAGCGTCGTGTCGGCGGAGCCGTACGAGTCGAAGAGGAAGACGGTGTCCGACTTGATGAGGGCGCGGATGTGGAGGATGTTGACGAGGAAGGCCTGCTTGCGTGCGAGAATGGTGGGGACGAGGTTGGGGATGCGCGAGTCGACCTTGCGCAGATCGCGTGGTTCGAGGCCGTGCTCGAGACAGAGGTCCATCTTGCGGAAGGCGCCGGAGACCGACTTGATGCCGGACGCGGTGAGCACGGTGCAGCGCAGGTTGAGCTCGTTGGCCAGCGACGACGTCGGTGGGGAGGACACGCCAATGTATCCCGGCTGTGCGCCGGTTGCGCCTGCGCCAGCGCCTGCCGCTCCTCCTGCTACTGGGTGCCGTGTTGAGGATGAGAGGGTCCTCCTCCTCGCCCGTTTTGGTTCGTATTCGGGCCACGCAGGCAGCCCTCTTGCCAGCGCAGGCGATGGTGCCAGTGCCATACCGCGCCATGAGCGAGCCACACCATGCCTTGCCGCACTTGAACCTGCCGTTGCGATGCCAGACGTTGCTGCCGCTACCGCGATGGGGATCCTGGCTGATGATGCCATGCTGAGGCCCGGCCCAGGCAGTCGTCCGCTGCGCGCGTCCTTGGATCGAGTCGATGTCGGGATGCGTTACGCTGCCGTCTGTGTGCTCATCTGTGGTCCTTGCTCCTCTCGTCGTTGTCCTTGTCGTCGTCGTGGTGGTGGACGACGAGGTCGACGTCGAGGACGGCATTGGCCATGTTGCTGCTGCGAAGGTCAAGGGCGAGACGAGATCGGCGTTGGGGAACGTCATGGCGAATCGCCGACGCCGACGCCGACGAGGGTACGGAAGGCACCGGTCCGAGGGATGCCGAGGCTGCCCCCAGCGCGGACGCGGCTCCGCACGCGTTGGGAAGGCTGAAGCGGCGATGCGTGCCAGGGGAGACGATGCCTCCTTCACCTTGACCATGACCACCACCATCACCATAACCATCACGACGACGCTCGTTGCGCTCAGCTCACCACCCGACAAGATGCCCAGGCTCATCGTCGCCGGCGGGGCGGGCTACATTGGCAGCCACGTGCTGCTGTGCCTCCTCCTCACGGGCAAGTACCAGGTCACCGTGCTCGACAACTTCCACAACGCCTTCCCCGCCGCCATCCGCCGCGTCGAGCACCTCGCCCGCCAGGAGCTCCCCGCCACCGCATCCGACGCGCAGCGCACCAACTGCACCGTCGACCTCGTCCGCGCCGACCTCCGCGACGCCGCCGCCGTCGACGCCGTCTACGCCAAGTACGCCGCCCGCGGCGAGCCCGTCTGGGCCACCGTCCTCGTCGCCGCCCTCAAGGCCGTCGGCGAGTCCGGCGAAATCCCCATCGACTACTACGCCGTCAACGTCGCCGGGCTCATCAACCTCCTCACCTCCATGAAGGCACACGGCTGCTCCCGCGTCGTCTACTCCTCCTCCGCAACCGTGTACGGCATCCCCAAGCACATCCCCATCCCGGAGAACACGCCCATGGCCGCCGAGTCCGTCTACGGCCGCACCAAGCAAATGTCAGAAATGATCCTCCGCGACGTGTGCGATGCCTACCCAGAGTGGAGGACCATCTCCCTCCGATACTTCAAGTGAGTCGTGCTAGTTATTTGTCTACATCGACGCGCTTGGTTGACCGTCCTTCTCACCACAGCCCTGCTGGCGCGCATCCCTCGGGCGAGATTGGCGAGGACCCAAGGGGCAAGCCGGGCAACCTCTTGCCCTTGCTCGCACAGATGGCCGTCGGCAAGCACCGCGAGGGCGGACTCAAGATCTTTGGCAACGACTACCCCACCCCAGACGGAAGTGAGTGGCGCTCATGGCATGCCAACATGCACTCTCACTCACGACGCCCGCTCCACAGCCTGCGTGCGCGACTACATTCACATCATGGACCTGGCCGAGGGCCACGTCAACGCGATCGAAGCCCTCGACCAAGACGCCATCTTTGCCAAGGACAAGACGGCCACACCGGGCAAGTACCGCGCCTTCAACCTCGGCCGCGGCTCGGGCATGAGCGTGCTCCAGATGGTCGACGCGATGCGCAAGGTGTCTGGGTGGGTCTCAAGAAGAGCTCGAGATGCGTCAGGCATGCCAGCAAGCTCACAGACGCGTCGTTCTTCCCCGTCTCTGCAGGTACGAGTTCCCTTACAGCATCGTGGGGCGACGGTACGTATCAAGTGATGCTTTCGCTATAGCAGAACATGCCCTCGGAGCTGACCCTTCTTTGGCCCCTCCGCTCCTCTAGATTGGGAGACGTGCCCGACTTGACCGCCGACCCCTCCTCGGCCGAGGCCGAGCTCGGGTTCAAGGCCAAGCGCGGACTCGACGAGATGGTGAGCTGAGCGCATGCCCTCTACCTGGAGACCCATGGCTTGGGAGCTGACAGACGCCTTCTTGTTACAGGCGCGCGATCTATGGAACTGGCAGAGCAAGCATCCCAACGGGTACGAAGGTCAGTAGATCCTTTCCTAATGACGACGATCCCACGCCACGCCACGCCACGCCACCCCCACCCCGTTGCGGCTGCCCTGCTTTCGGCTCAAGCAGCGGCACCCCTCCCTCCCTCCCTCCCCTTCTCCTCCCTCGGCTGTGCAGACTCGTGATGATCATGAAGGGGCCACGTATGCACATCGTTGATATGATTCGGCGTCGTACGACGCGAAGGCCAGAGGCAGCGGTGGCGGTGCAAGGCAATAAGTCAGGATGGAGAGTACGAGTCCGTAGGGGAGGCGAAACGGATTCCACAGGCAGGGCAATAGGCGTGGGCATCAAGAGCATATGGGCGGGATGGGGAAGCGCGCTTTGAAAGAGAATTGGCATCGTTCTTGATTGTTCCCGTCCGATGATTTGAGACGAAGGCGATGAGTCCGAGGCTGAGAGCAAGGCCTTGGTCTTGCAGAGGCGAATGGTGTGTTCCCTCGAGAGAGAGGGTAGAGGTCTACGCGATGAGGAGGGCCGCGCCGAAGACAAAGGCACCTGCGACGGCCGCGAGCGGGCTGGCACCCTTGGCACTCAGCTGGGGCATGGCCGCGCCCGTGCTGTTGCTGGTGGCCGTCGTCGTAGCCGCCGTCGACGACGAGCTGGACGCAAGCGAGCTGAAGACGGAGCTCGCGCCCGCGGCTGCCAGGCTGGCCTGGTAGCTGCTGGCCGCTGCGCTGTCGGTGGGCGCGACGGGGGCAGGCTTGTCGGACAGACTGACGATGCCCGGCGGGTAGGTGAGCGTCTTGACGTCCGGCGGGGCGGTGGAGCACGAGCCGAACTCGACGCAGGCGTCGATGCTGTTGGTGAGGGTTGCGATGGGGCTGATGCTCGGGCGCGGGGCGAAGGTGCCCTGGCTCTCGAACGTCTGCGGCAGGGCGGTGGCTCCGCTGGCGAGCAGCGCGAGGGCGGCGGCGGCGGTGGTGGTGGTGAGGACGGCGTGCTGCATCGTGGTGAGGATGGCGGAGAGGACGAGGTGATGGTCGTCGTCGTCGAGGAGGACGAGGTGGTGGGAGCCTGAGGCATTCCCCACATCCTCGAGACGTCACCGACATCATCGCACAGTCAGTCTGGACGCCCATCCCGGACCGTACGGGCCGCCTCGACGGGCCGGAAGGTCGGGACTGGAGTCGAAGGATCATCACCCTCGTCCTCATCAAGATGGGCTCCTTCCTCCTCGACGACGACGACGACCACCCTCTCACGGACATCGACCCGGCGGCCCCTTGCGTGGATCTCACCTCAGACGGAAGGAGACGACGACGCGCTCGACGGCGGACAGCGATGCGTGCAGGGCTGCTCAGCGCAGCGGTGTCGGCATCGCCACTGCGGGTGACAGCCGCGTCCTCAACAGCAGCCAGGAGGAGGACAGCGCACGCACTGCCAACGGCGGCGGCGGTCGCTGCAAGGTGGCCAGCAGCTACGCGCTCGCTGTCGTCAGCAGCGTCGGCATCGACATCGACGGCGTTGTCAGCAGCAGCAGCGGCGAGGTTACTGTCGACAGCGTCGTCCTCACGTCGCGCACCACTTCGACACCCTCTCGAGCCTCAAATACAAAGGTCAAGTTCAGCAGCAACAGGAACAGCGTCCGCACTCGCGAGTCTGCGCTCGTATGCCTCGTCGGCAGGACGGGCGCCCATCCCGACATCAGCACTGGTCGAGGTGTCCAAGCTGCCCAACAATGTCACCGTCGCAACCGAAGCAACACCCGGCCACTTCTCCGCCCTCGGAGTCTACATCGACGCAGGCAGCCGGTACGAGCGCCAGCATGTGCCCGGCGAGAGCGGCATCTGCCACTTGCTCGACCGCATGGCCTTCAAGAGCACCGCACGCCGCTCCGCCGAGGACATGACCACCGAGATCTCACGGCTCGGGGGCAACTTCTTCTGCTCCTCCTCCCGCGAGACGCTCATGTACCAGGCCTCCATATTCAACCAGGACCTCTCCCACGCCGTCGACATCCTCGCCGACACGGTCCTCAACCCGGCCTTGCTCGAGGAGGAGCTCGAGGTGCAAAAGGAGGCCGCCAGTTACGAGATTGGCGAGATTGGGTCCAAGCCGGAGATGATGCTGCCCGAGGTCCTCCACCAGGTCGCCTACGCAGACAACACGCTGGGGTATCCCCTGCTGTGTCCTGCCGAGTCACTGCCACACATGACAGCCGCCAACCTGCGCAACTTTGTCGATGCTTGGTACACTCCTGACCGCATCGTCGTGGCCGGCGCCGGCATGGCGCACGCGCAGCTCGTCGAGGAGGCCCAAAAGCACTTTGGGCATCTCAAGCAACGCTCAGCCTTCCCAGATGGCTCGACATTCGCCTCGACACCACCACCACCACCGATGTCCTTTGCCGCACAAGCAAGCGCTGCGGCCAGGTATACGGGCGGCGAGCGCTATCTCTCGGCTCCGGAACTCGACTTTACCCACGTATACGTCGCATTCGAGGGTCTCTCCGTCCACGACGACGACATTTACGCGCTCGCGACGCTCCAGATCCTCCTCGGTGGCGGCGGAAGCTTCAGCGCTGGCGGACCTGGCAAAGGCATGTACTCGCGCCTCTACTCCAACGTGCTCAACCGGCACCACCAAGTCGACTTTTGCGCCGCGTTCCACCACTGCTACAACGACTCGGGCCTGTTCGGCATCGCGGCGAGTGTGCACCACGACTTTGTCAAGCGCATCCCTGACATTCTCGCTCACGAGCTCGAGAGCTTGCTGAGCAGTGGGATGGGCAGTGGCGGGTACGCTGGGCGCGGGGGCAGCTATCTCCACCGCAACGCCGTCACGCAGGCCGAGCTGAGTCGGGCGCGGAACCAGCTCAAGTCGAGCCTCGTCATGGCGCTCGAGAGCCGGCTGGTCGAGGTGGAGGATCTGGGCCGGCAGGTGCAGGTGCATGGCAAGAAGGTCAGCGTGGAGGAGATGTGTGCGCGCATTGATGAGGTTGACTTGGCGACGTTGCGGCGCGTGGCGGGGAGGGTGTTGAGGCCTTCCTCCGCTACTGGCTCGACAAGGGGGACGGGCTTGCCCACGGTGGTGGCGCAGGGAGACCTGGATCAGCTTGGCGATGTGCGCGCTCTGCTGGCAGCCCGCGGGTTGGGTGCTTCTCCTACTTCGTCCGCGGACCCGCCCGTGGACAACAAGCCGGCCAACGAGTCCAAGCAGGGTCTGCTGCGTCGCGCCTTCTTCGGCAGTGGCAGCGCAGGCGTGTCCACGTCCACACCCCAGACGACGGCCGTTCGGGGACTGCACACCTCGGCCGTCGCACACCGACCCGCTCCCACCCCGACAACGATGGAGGAGTCCAAGGGCAAGTACGACGACATGCCCGAGTTCTTCCGGCCCAAGACGCGAGCGGAGCGCGCGGCCCTCTCGGCCGCAGCGCGTGCAACGACTTCCTCAGCGGGGAACCAAGAACAAGGTGGCGAAGCGGGGCCAAACAGGCACGTCCTCTTCTACCGCGACATCGTCCCGCCCCTCCTCCGCGTCCTCGCCTACGGCTCCATCGTCTATTTCGGCTTGCACCTGCTCTGGGTCGTGCTCGACCGCGAGGAGCTCGAGGCGAGGCATCGGGCTGAGATTGGGGCGTTGGAGGCTGAGGTCAGGGCGTTGAAGGAGGCGAGGGCGGCACCGACTGGCTTCGTCGCTCAGGGCGGCGCTCATTCCGAGACCAAGTCGGGTCGGTCATGGTGGGCTGTGCTCCTGGGCAAATGAGCGCGCTCAGCTCCATGCTCGCGAGTGTCAACATCCCTTCCGTGCTCATCGGACCCTTCACATTCAACCTCCGGGCCTCTTTCTCCTTCACGGTCGTTCTCGCTCCTGTCAGACTAGAGGTATCATCCTGCAATCCCAGCCCCGCCGCACCACTTCACCTGTTGATGTCTGTTTGCCAGGGTGCTGGCAGCGCTGATCCAATGCGATACGAAGCGGGTATGCGATTGAAGGAGGGGCACAGGGCAGCAAATAGGTGGGTCTAGAGTCGAAGGATCGAAGGTATCATGAGACCAAGGCATTGTCCAATGAGTACGGTATGCTGGGAAGAGCCAAAGGAGTGTGATGGGACTGGGAGTTGCAAAGACCGTGCAAAGGGAAGGGAAGAAGGCTCGGCTCAGCGCGACCCCTCGCGGTCCAAGACGCCCAGCTCACGGAGCGCCTGGTCCCGCTCGAGATCATCGCGCACGAGCCGCTCCATCTCGAGCCGGATCGCCCACACCCAGAGCTCGCGCTCGAGCTTGGAGCGCGCGCGCATGACGAGGTGCGCGACGTTGCGCCTGTCGTTCATGCGCGGGAGCGTGCTGGGATCCACTGGCGTTTGGGCTGGCCCTAGGATTGGTGCGACGCCGACGGACTCAGCGATGGTGTCGACCTTGGTGGCCGCCTTGACGGCGCGCCGCTTGCCGTGCTCAGCGTTCGAGTGGACATTGTCCTCGGTGAATAAAGCCGCCGCGGCCGCCGCGCTCCGTTCCGCAAGCCTGCGCAGGGGGCGCACAGCCGAGGGCAAGGCTGAGGGCCGGTCCTGAGACTGCTTGCGATATCGAATCACAAAGGTACAGTCTTCGTCCTCGTCCGTGCTGATCATACCGTCGGCGTACACGCGCGGGAGAGTATGCCGCTCGCCACCTGTACCGCCACCAGAGCCCGTGGTGCCCATGCCGACACCGAGCGAGCCCGCCGGTGTTTTGGCGCCGCCTTCGAAGGAACCGTGATCCCCTGCGCCGCGCAGGTCGTCCGTCAGACTTCCGGAAAAGACAAAGGCGTCACGGAGCGGAATGGTTCGCATTCCGCCGGCTTCGCTGCGCCGTCGCCAGAAGATGCCAGCGTTTTGACGTGCGCGCGCCGTGCGTTCCGAGGTCGAGAGGGCGTAGCCAAGCAGCCTGCCGCCAATGAGGATAAAGTAGCCGCGCTCGTAGGGTGCATATGGCGTACGCTTGTGGTAGAGCTTGCCAGAGCGTATGATACCTCGACATCCCTCGACGATGCACCAGTTCCAGAGCGAGCTCAGCAATGGACTAATGCGCTCCGCTTCACTCATGGAGTGGCGGAACCGTTTCTTGGCCAACGCACGCTGAGCCCGTTCGCCGAACTGGGATGGGTCGATGGAGCCTTCGACTTGCATGAGGAGGAGCGCGTCCATGCGCTCCTTGCGCTTCCAGTACTCCTTGAGCTCCATCAAGTGGGCGATCCACTGTCGTGCAAGGGGCGCCGAGAAGGCTTCGAGGCGAATAGACCGGCCGTTGCTGTGCACAATCTCGAATTGTCGCAGCTTGCGCAGAAGCGTCTTGTCTTGCGAAGTGTTCATGCCCTCCTCGCCACCGAAATCGGCCTCGATGATGTCGAACACTTCGCCACTCAACAGCTGCTCGGACGACGTGCCGTCCACCTCGGCTACGGTGCGAATGGCGTAGATGTCCCTCAGGTCGACGTAGCCTTCTGCACCGTCAATCTGCTCGAATTGACGGCGGCGCTGCCAAGTTTGGAAGAGTCGATCTTGAGCATCGAGCTCCTCATCCGTCTCGCCGGGGTAGCGAACGAGATCCAGCACTTGCGCTCGGAAGGCTGCCATCTCATCCTCACGCTTCATCGTCTGGGTTCGGCCGAAGAGGATCTCGAATGCTCGACGCGCCCGCGTGTGCTTGGAGACGTGTTCGCTCTCATATTCGACCGAGGTGTTGTTCTTGCGTCGAGAGCCGGCAACCGAGTAGACGTCCGTACGTGGGACCCGCAAGTCTAGGGATCCGAGGCCTGGGCCGCTGAGGTGTCGATCGGGTGGGAACGCCCGGCTTGGTCGACTCAAGAAGATGTGGCCGTCATGGGTGCTGATGTAGATCCGGTCGAGTGTGTTTGAGACCGGACGGACGCGCCAGAGGAAGCCCTCTATCGCCGGCGGCTCTGGAGTCCGCACCCCTTTGGCGCTTCGAACTTCAGCGCGGTCATGCTCAGCTACACGGAGCTCGAGCACGGGCGCCGAGTTGGGCTGTGGTAGAAATGCCAAGGTCAGTCCATCATCAGAATGGCAGTGTCAAAGCTACTCACCTTCTTGGCCATAGCTGCGGTCAAGGTTGCCCAGCACCGAGGCTCCATCTCGACGGTAAGGTCCTGGATGATCCAGTCCAGCGTCTTGTCCCGTCGCCAGGCAAGCTCGAGCTGAAGTCCACCTGACACGAGCCAGTCAAGCATTTCACGTAGCTGAGGCTCGGCTTCTACGAGCTGGAGCACGAGGCCAATGATGCTTTGCCTGTTCACGAGCCTGTAGCCTTCTTGACCGGGCTCGGCATGACCGTACTGACGCGCCAGCGACGAATGCAAGAGCAGCGCACCGGCGGCGCTTGTACGCTCAGTTGCCTCCAGTGCAGCCTTGTGCTCGGGCACCTCGTCTGGCACAGGCAAACGGACGTGAAGATCCAGCGCTGGTAGATGGACATCGATCTGTGGAGGAATCATGCCGCCAAGCTCGCGCCAGATCTCCCACATCCAGTCAACGGCCGCGGACGGGTATCGAGGCTGCGCATCAAAGCAGATGTCAGCCGATGTTGGTCTCAGTATGACATGAACGACTCACATTGAAGAGGATGATGTTGGTTCCCGAACGTCGAAGGTGGACAAGTCCCTTTCCAGACAGGACTCTCCTCCGGCTGGGCTCGAAGGTGAGGCAGAAGATGTTGTCCGTCTTGGAGTACACAGAGAGATGGGTCTCTGATGAGTAGAGCGGAATGCTCGTTCGAAGCTTGAGCAGCCTCTTCTTGCGATGTACGCGCTGATACATAGGAGAGCCTGCGTCAGCTCTCCTGCCTGATGAACGAGGTACAGATCAGAACTCACCGACTCCTGCCAGAGCTCGACCCGCCTCATGCGTAGGATCACAAGTAGTTCGCGCCACTTGTCGTTGTGTATCGAGTATCGTCGTGCGGCCATCTCGTCAAAGTCGGCAGGTACGTCCTCTACCGGAGTCCAGTTCTCTTTGATCAGCATGCGATCGCGCTTGAGGACCGTCTTGCGCGATACTGTAGGATCCTTCTCGCCGCGAGAATTTGGAGCCGTTGTGTTGGAGCGGTGCAGTACAATGTCTTCCTCGGAGTGAATGGCGGTCGATGTTCCTGAGCCAGGTAGCATCACACTCTTGTTGCGACTGCTTGGCCAAGGAATAGGACCGGTGGGAGAACCATTGGCATGCCCATTGGCTTTGCTCTTCTCCAGAGGTAGGTCGAAGTTGACATTGGGTACGGCTGACGCAGACCCGTTGGCTTTGCTTGCATCGTCATAGACACCTGAAGCTTCGCGTGAGCGCTGTGCTGTATCGCGATTGGCGCCTGCTTTGAGGGCGGCAAGCACATCGCTTGGTCTCCGCTCGTCAACAACGGCAGCCTCATCTTCAGCCTTGGGTAGAAGACGTGGCACATCATCCTCGTCATGCTCCGTGATAGGATTGGCCGGAAGCCAACTCCTGCCAATGAAGGTGCCCTTTGCAGAGGAGGTGGGCCGTGGTGATGATACGGGCCAGAATGGCTGGGGCTGATCGTTAAGAACGAGGAAGAGGGAGCTTCGTGATCTCCTCGCCTTTGCTTCGGCCTCAGCCTGAGCCTGTGTCTCTTCTTCTATGCGCTTGGCCTCCTCGGCTCGCCGAACTTCAAGCTGATGCGCGCGTTCGCGGCGGCGTGTGGCCACCTCGTGGAAGGGTGCGCCCACTTCGAAGGTGGCGCCGACCCACTTTGTCCCTCCTGCGCTTGTACCTATCGCACCTGGCTCGAGGGCGAGAAGCGGATTGCCTACACCGGCACTGGAGCCTCCAGCGCCGGCTTGGCTGGCGGAGGCATTGAGAGAATATCTTGGAAGCATTGCGCTTGACGAAGCAGCAAGCATGTGTCGAGTGCGCGAGCGAGAGCGCTCTCGCGTCTGCGAACGATTTTGAGAGCGAGAGCGGCCGCGGGATCGATCTCGGTCCCTGTCCTTGGACTTGTCGCGATCTTGCGTCGCTGGCGGGAGACTGAGCCGGGGTCCTGATGCGGCTGCGGACACGTCCGCTTCAGCGATGCCGTCAACATCATTGCTGATGGCAACCTGTTCGGCGGGCGAGGAGGCGGAAGCTGCGGGAGCGGCGGCCGATGCTGAAGCCGATGCTGAGGCGGACCGTGGCAGGGGCAGCATGGGCTCGCTGAGGACGCTGGACGGCATCGACCTGGCCGACTGGAAGGAGATGTTGGAGGCAAATGAGACATCGGACCGATCCCGGAAGAGGCGTCCTCTCCTCTTTGCGCTGCTTGGCACCGTTGGCGATGCGACCGTCGCCAGCGGAGCTGCTGGCTCAGCTCCAGCAGGCTGTGCGGCTGGCGCGGTGTCGTAAGTGGAGTCCAAGGTGCTCGTTTGTTGCTCTGGCGGCAACCCAATGCGGCGCACCCGCGGTGACGATGGCGATGATGTCGAGCCCTGGGCTTCTTGTGCCGGCCCTGGCGGATCGTCGCTGGACGGGGCAGCAATGACAGGTATGCTCGTGTGGGCGCGAGGCAGGTCAGGCCGGTTGAGCTGCTGCTGCTGTTGCTCCTCCCGCTGGAGCTGTCGCTGGCGGGTGGCCGCCTCGGCCTGGGCGAGGGTGAGCGCGACAGAGACGGCCTTGGACGCGCTGACGGGCGAAGGGCCGAGGTAGATGCGCCGGAACGAGTGCACCTTGGCCCCCGAGCGCGAGGTGAGCACGCTGTGGTCCATCGAGCAGCCGTGGTGGGGTTGCTGCCCCTGAGCGGTCGCTGCCCCTGCCGACGCCGGCTCTGCCCTCGCCGCCATCACGGAGCTCGATGCGGTCGTCGCCTTGGGCCAGCCAGTGCCACCACCTGCGCTGCTGCTGTTGCGCTTGACGCTGAGGACGGTACGGAGGACGTACAGGTCGAGGTCGAGGTGGTGGTCGTCCATTGGCAGGGGTCCAAGGTCAGTCGTCGGCTTCTCAATGGCAGCGGCCGGGTGATGCTCCATGCGCTCATGTCCATCACTCAACATCCCGGATTCCGATCCGGTCCGGGGCAATCAGCCGGGCTTATAAACCCACCCTGGCCCCTGGGCAACATGGTCCATGGCAATGGATGAAGCATCTATGTAAGAAGGGCACGCTGCTACCTCGCCGCCGCCACAGCCTGTGCCAGGACGAGCTCAAGCTCGCCGACAAGGCCGAGAGCTTCGGACGCCTGCACCCGGACCACATTGTCCGCGTCGCGCTCGCCGACAAAGCTCAGCACCCGCCGGGCTCGGGGCAGCTGTTCGATATTGATGAGCAGCGGGCCCAGCCGCGAGGTGCCTGGAGATCCGTCTCCTTCGTGGTCGACGGAGGTGTCCTTTTCGTCCTTGAGTGGAGGCAGAAAGGTGCCGGAAGGCAGTCGTATTGAACCCAGCTGAGGCGGTCGTTGCAACGAACTTGACATCTTGCCAAGGTGCTGGTCCAGCATCGTGCTCGTTCCAGACACCAGCAGGCTGAGCAGGAACAGCGCCGACCGCCGCAGTTGAGGAAGCTTGGCGTCCATCGAGACAGCACTGTCGGCCTGAAGCTCGTCTCCCTCCTCGTCGCTGTCCGAATCGACCTCCTTCGAGTCCGATGCAGCCTTGGCTACCACCTTGACACCCGTTCTTGCCACCCGCTCAGCCTTGCGCCGTCGCTTGATGGCCGAAAGCGGCACGCTCCGCTCGACTGACTCGAGCGACAGCAGGTCAAGGCAGATCGTAACCAGTGCTGAGCCGAACCCGCCAGCAGCCATCGCCAGCGGCGCCGCCTCGACGCAGGTACCGAGCAGCGAAATCGCTGAGCTGCGTATGGCCGTGGGCGAGTTTGCATCACCGAGAAGAGTCAACAAAGGACCAACGATGATGGACACTACAGAAGAAGCTCCGTCAGCCTGGAGACTTCAAAGTACATAGGTATCAGACTCACCATTCGGTCCAAGCCGCGCACCACATCGTTGCACAACGCGGAGCAGAGCTTCACCAATGCGTAGCCGCCTGTCAACATCCGCTTGGCCCGCATGCCTTCCAACCCTAGGCTTGTGACCCGAGTCGTCCAGCCCGACATACTTGCTCACGAGTGTCTTGAGCACCCGCTCGCCGCCATTGATTGCCATCGCGGCCAAGCCTTGCACCGCGTTGAGGTAGAGATAGCTCTCTTCGTCTTGTATGGCCTGCACGAAGATGTCCAAGATGGCGGGCAGGAGCGCCGGGTCTACCTCGACATCTTTGTCCTCTTCGTTCTTGTTCGCGGTGTCGCTGGTAGTTGCTGCATCGATCTCAACAATGGGAAAGCTTGAACGCTCGCGTGACTTTGTGGACGACTTGCTGTTCGGTGCCGGCTCCCGCTCAGAAACGAGCTCACGAAGTATGACCAGGCCGTGAGCTCGCACGGGTAGAATGGGGTCCTGGAGCAGCTTGAGTGCCTCCTGATACTTGGCCGTACCTCTCGAGCGAGGAGTTGCCTTCGTCTCGTCGCCGCGCGGCCCCACATTGGCTTGATCGGCATGTTCCCGAGCTTTGAGAACGAGCGATGCCTCTTGGCTCAACCGGCGCACCTCCTCATCGCTTGCGTTGAGTAGCGGTGTCAACTTGGCTTGGATCACACCGAGCATTGGCACTGTTCTTGCCGACAATGCCGCGTCGCCTGCAGATGAAAACCAGGTAAGACGTGCACTTGCAGGTCGAGGATTGAGAGAGCATAGCTCACCTTCCATGAGCGCTAGCAAGAGGCCTAATGCTGTTGTCACAGCCTCTGAGTCGAGCTCTTCGTGATCCGAATCCAAGGTAGAACCTTGACCCTGTTCGTTCCTCGGCACATTGAGAAGTCCGTCCAGGCCTTGACTTCCTTGCCCCTTGGCATCATTATGACTTGCTTCCGAGCCCGTGATTGTGTAGTCGATGAAGGCCAGGATGCTCTTGATATCGTCCTTCAACAGCTGCTCGCCGAAGGTCTCGAAGAGCTGGACGATGACTTGCAAGTACAGCACCGGTCTGAATAGCATTCAGAGCATCAGCACAACCGAGTGAACGTTCTGAAGGGCGCGACACTCACTGCAATGCAGAAAGCGATGTTTGCGTAGCCTCAAGACGCATGTCTCCAGCCGAGGAGGTCGCAACGTAGCGATCGAGCAGCTCGCGGAGAAGTAGCTTGGCTGCGTCGAGTCGATTTGCTTGCTTCAGTACCTTGACGATTGTCGACGGCTGGATAGGCCATGAGGTAGGAAGGCCCTGCAAAGCTTTATAGTCCGCATCGCGTCCTGAAAGGGTCAAGTTGGCGCGCATGGTCTCAGGCAGCCGGTCCAGCAGAGAGGAAAGCACACTCTCCGAGGCACTGAGAAGGTGGAATATATCAGACACCTGTCGAAGGGATGAGCGCAATCATATGCTCTACACTCACTCATACGCTTGCAAGCAGACGCCCTTCTCGTCGTCCGCCCATCGCAAAGCGACGCCTTGTCGTGCGGATGATTCGCCGTCCAGAGCTGATAGGTGACCTCGACTCAGCAGGTCAAGGACTGACCCAGTACGTGTGCCGATGCGCGACAAAATCTGCTCCGTTGTCGACAATCGTGCCCAAGCGCCGAGGCATCGCTGCATGGCTTCCGAAAGCTCCTTCTTGACCACGATGGGATCCTCGACGCTGTCACCAATGACCCGAATCTTGCCTTTGCCCGCTCTGGACCCGGGAGAGCTGATGGAAACAGGGCTGTTCAGATGGTCCAGCAGGCCGAGGCACAAGCCCAAGATTGGAGCAAGGATGAAGGTGAGAAAGTCCGGATCCGGTGCCGAGTGTTGGACAATGCTGTCGAGAAACTTGACCGCGGTTCTGACTTGGCCAGCTGACACCAAGACTGTGCCAGGTACGAGGTCGAAATTGCCCGCTGTTACTCGGCCCAGGTCGCGGTAAAGTCGCTCTTGAAGAGCTTCTCGAAGCAGTGCCGCATGTTGCTGTCTCTGCCGGTCCAAGGCGAGCACGGCGGCAGTGAGTTGTGGAGAGACTGACGATCCTGCTGATGCCGCGTTGGCTTGAATGAAGGACAAGAGCTGGTCCATTACCGCTTTGGAGTACACCTGAGGGGCAAGCTCGGAAAAGGATGAGAGGGGGCGCTTGAGCAGGTGGTCGATTGCACTCACATGAGCTGGCATTCCAGCCGGAGCAGTCGTCAATATAGTTGCCATTGCGCTCATGTTGCGATAAGAAGCTGTCAAATGGAGCACGAAGTGAAGAGCTCAGCTGCAAGACTTAATCCTAGGGAGGGTACAGACATACCAAGTTTTTGGGCAAGCTCAGGTCGAGCATCCGAATCGTCCATGGAGGATTGGAGCAGACCCTGTACCCCTTGAGGACGTAGAAGCTGGAGCGTCGTCATCCATTCGCAAAGACGCCGCACGTAGGCTGGTGTCGGAACGATGGAGGACGTGTGCTGGCCGAGTTGTGCAGCTTCTTGAAGCTTGGACCTGAACTTGCCAGAGCTGGCCAAGCTTGAGATTGCTGATTTGGGAGAAAGCCTGAGTAGGGATTTGACTGTAAGTGACTACCCCAAGCTCGATAATCTAGCTTGGAGACTGACGTTCGCAATACGAGGCCGAGGTGGGTGCTGGCCTCTTGTGCCTGTACCTTGCGCTCTGTACTTGGAGCCCGACATAGACGTAGCTCTACATCGATGACTTCGCTGGCGCCTCTCTCCAGCAATATGCGTGCAGTTTGAGAGTCGATATCCAGCCTCGTAGCATCGACAGCCGGCATGATGCTGCGAATGTATCTCGAGATGCGGTCGAGGTCGTCATATGCCTGGACCTCTTGATCCTGTGCTTCGATGGACGGCTGCTCTGTCGATGTGGACCTTGTATCGTCTAGCTCTGTGAAGCGCTGCCGCGTTGTTCCTTGATCTTGAAGCCGAACATGTGTCCGGCTGTGAGCGACGTCGAACCTGGCGAGTGCAGGTCGTACTGTCCAGCCAAGGGCAATGTCAACGAGTTGGCGGATCGGCTGGGCCAGTGCCGGATCATCTTGCAAGGATGTAGACGAGGGCATGGACGACGAAGGCATCGCTCGTTGGTACGTCTTGTGTAGCAGGACGAGGAGCCTCAGTGCCGTCGCCCCGGTGATGGCTTGCAACTGGCTCGTCTCGACAGCGTCCAACCCATCGTCCTCCGTATTGAGAGCAGCGCAGGCGTCGATGGCCCGACGCAGACGCTGAATGAGACGACGCTGCCCTGCGCTCGTCTTCTGTCCTTGGCCATCGTCGTGAGCAGAGGTGCGCTCGAGCTGAACGTCGTCTTCGCCGATGAGGATGCGCACCGCCCTCAGCACCGTGTCCTTGTCGATGCTCATCTGGCCACCCTCGCCGTCAAAGCCGCCGCGGCCATCGTTGCCGCCACTGCTCACTCCTTCCATCTTCGATGCCACTGTGCCATGTTGAGCTGCCGTCGCCGGTGGGATCATGGTGGACGTCCTCGACATCGACCTGACGAGGAGGCGAGACAAGGACGCGGTGCCCGGGCGTTGAGTGCCATTCATTGGGGCCAAGCCGCGGATATCGCGGCGTGTGTTTTGATCTGGCTTCCACAAAATCTTGGACGCGTCGGCGCGTCTGCGTATGTTGCCTGGCGATGAGGACGACGGCCATCATCTCGACGCTGACGGGGACAAGGATGAGCAGCAGCGGCAGCAGCAGCAGCAGCGCGATGCTGAGGCAGGCAGAGTGGGAGCTGCTCACACTGGCAGCAGCATCAGCAGCACCAACGACGGGAACGAGCAGCGCAGGCTCAGGCGACGAACTCGCTGGGCTCGCCATCGAGGCCCGCTACGCCGACGTGCTCACCTCGTCCACCGCACGCACGCTGCTCAAGCCGTATGCACACGCAGCAGCCAAAGCCATCGCAGCAGAGCAGACGGCAGTCGACTTGACCAGCGTGGGAATCTCGCTGCCGGGTTGCACTGCAGATGATGACGCGGAGCGGGAGCAGGCGCAGCTGGCCGCCGTCGCCGTCGCCGTGAGCGCGTTCCACGCCTTTGTACAAGACAACTGGACGGGTCCCGACGTCGGCATATCAAGCGCACAGGCGGTACGAGCAGCCGCGCCAGAGGCCTTCCCGCCTCGGTCGGTGGCCGACGACAGCGGCGATGATGCTATCCATCTCAAGCTCGTCAGTCTCCTTCAAACAGCCAGTCTCGAGGGCCTCACATGGGCCGGCGAGCCAGCGTATCACCTCAGCCGCGAACCCTTCATGCTCTTCTTTGCGGTACAGCTGCTCACAGCGCTTGCCCAACTCGGCACTGGCAGCTCCAAGGCACTGGCAAGCATTGCCTGGTGGCGACTCCGTGCGGCCACCGTGCACTCCCACGTCCTCGACGAAGCCGTGCCGTACGGGAACAGCATCATGCAGCCCGTCGAGACGCTCATCACTCAGCTCGAAGCAGCGGCATCATCAGCGTCAACATCGGCAGCGGCAGGAAGCTCCTCAGTCGTGTACCATCACCTTCATGCCCTGCTCATCCTCGAGCGCGGCCTCGCCATTCAACGCATAGGACGCGACAAGGAGGCGGCGGAGCAGTTTGTGCAAGCGGCCAAGGCACATGCCTTTCACTACCAGCTCAGTGGCGCCCTGGGCAAGCGCACCAAGTTCCAAAAGGAGGAGAAGACGCAGCTCATCCTCTTGGCGGAGAGTGACGCCAAGTCGTTCGACGCACTGGACACAGCACGGGCCAAGGCCGAGGAGAAGGCGAGGTCGGAAGGTGTCAAGAAAGAGGCAAAGGAAGACGATGCATCGCAGGCCAACCCTGCCAACTGGGGCTGGCAGACGGCACCTGACCCAGAGCAAGACCCAAACATGCCCTCAACCTATCTGCTCAACGACGACACCCTCCTCGAACAAACGGCTTTCACCTCAACAACGGCTCAGGGTGGGGACGCGTCCAAGTCTCCACTTGCCCACATTGACCCATCGAATCAACCGGCCCTCTTCCCAGTCGATCAGTGCATCCTCCTCGCCCTCTCCCTCTCGATCCGGAATACGTCTCCGTCACATGGCTTGACGGCGTCAGAGATCAGCGCATTCGTCGAGCGCGTGCTGCCTCACCCACAAAACTGGAGCGTGCATACGATGGCCCTGCTCCTACGCTCTCGTCTCGAGTCAACTCGGACCAGGACTGTCGAGCGGTCCGTTCTCCAACTGCAAGCCCTCATCGATCAAATGCCGACCTCGGACTCGAGTGCAAAGGAGCGACTCAAGTACTTTCATGCCCTCGAGCTGCCCTCCAGGTGGGAGATGCAGTCCGAACTGGCAAGGCGATATGCCAGCATTGGCGTCACCCGCTCCGCACTCGAAATCTTCGAGCGCATCGAGCTGTGGGAAGAGGTCGTTCAATGCCTTGGCTCGCTGGGCCGGCAGGAGGAAGGCATCGAGGTCGTTCGTGACTTGCTGGCCGGCAAGAAGGTCGAGGCCGACGTCGACATCTCCCGGCGCAAGAAGAGCGCCGCCACACAAGATGCTAGACGCATCGAACGAATGGCGTATTCGCGCGAAGCCAAGCTATGGTGCCTCCTCGGTGACCTGGAACCGCTCAAGTCCAAGGAACACTATGAAAAGGCGTGGGAAACGTCTCGACGCTCCTCAGCGCGTGCCGCTCGATCGCTCGGCGGATACTACTTCGCTCGCGAAAAGTACACGGAGTCGGCTCGATGGCTCAAGGCTGCGCTCAAGACCAATCCGCTCTACAGCCGCAGCTGGTTCCTCCTCGGATGCGCCATGATGCGAACGGAGCAGTGGACCGATGCCGCCGTCGCATTCGGGAGGTGTACGGCCATCGTTGATGATGACGGCGAGAGCTGGAACAACCTCGCGAGCTGCTACTTGCGCATGGGTGAAGACGCAGCACGACGACTCGAGCAGATCGAGGCCAATGGCGGGGACGTACCCTTCCTGGAAGAAGACGAGGATCGCATGGACGATGGTCGATCGGAGCAATCCTTTGGGACCGACTCGGCGGTGGACTTGCCCGACGAGGCTCAGACGGATCGCGAGCTTCAGCGCGTAGCCGGCTCGGAAGCCGATCCTACCAAGAGACGCGCTGCGACGCCATACCGACTCCGGCTTCTTGCTCACAAGGCCCTCCAACATTCCATCAAGTACTCGCACGAGTCGTGGCGCGTGTGGACCAACTACATGATTGTGTCCGTCGACGTTGGCATGCTGGGCGAGGCTTGCCGGGCGCTGGCTCGTGTTGTTGAGCTGCGCAGCCGAAGCGCCAAGACGGAACAGGAGAAGGCCGCAGCTGTCGACTTTGATGTGCTTGACCGTCTCGTGGACGCCGTGGTACGGACGCCGTACGACACCGTCAATGGCACGGACGACTCAGCTTCGCAAGAAGACCTCAACCCTCACGAAGGCCGAGGCTTGCAACTATCGGTGGAGAGGCTGTTCAACAACGTGCTCCTCAGTCGGATCAGCTCGTCTTCCCGGCTCTGGCGGACGTATGCCAAGCTGCTTTTGTGGAAGCGCGACTATGCGGGCTGTCTGGCTGCGCACATGGAGGCCTATCAGCACGGCGCAGGCGACTCCTCGGACGATGTGGTGCTGAGTGACAAGGCACACTGGCTTGAGGGCGTTCAAGAAGTCGAGGACATTGTCGACATGATGGAGAACCTCGGCACGCGACCGAATGCCAACGCGACCTCGGACAAGGACGTCGTCATGCCCGACTGGAAGTTCAAGGCACGCAGCATCGTCCGTCTCTTCATGGGTCGCAGCAAGGAGCTCTACAGCGACGAGGACGAGTGGGAGCGTCTCGTCGAGCTCAGGGATCGTCTACGATAGAAGTCCTTGATACTGACAGAAATGCAAGCAATGCCTGCTCTGCTAAATGCCATGTGGCGAGCCCATTGGATTACGTAAGGTGCGCTGCGGTCGAGCGCTTGATGCACAGACGCGGCCTCGGACGGGGGCTGGCCATCTGGACGACGTCCACCATCCCCTTCACGACGTTGACGACAGACCTCAAGTGAAGGTCGATTGTGCGTCCAGCATCGACCTGATGGAGGCTCTCTTCGGCATCACCGTCAAGGGCGCGACGATCATCGCGAGCGACTGCAATGCGGCGCGCTCGATTGTCAAGATGAAGTCGGACGAGGACAAGCAAAAGCTGCTCTCCAAGCACCTCGTCATGGCCTACTCGGGCGAGGCCGGCGACACGCTCAACTTCTCAGAGTTCATCGAGCGCAACTTGAGGCTGTATGGCATTCGGTGAGTGTGCTTTGTCAGAGGAGCGTCAAGCTGTGGCGAGGTCGTTTGGAACTGACGAGGTGCTCGTTGCCGCGCTCACACCCATGGTTCAGCAATCACGTCGAGCTCCGACCCAAGGCAGCCGCGGCGTGGGTGCGCAACTCGCTCGCCAAGTCATTGCGTTCACGACAGGCATACCAGGTCAACCTGCTTCTCGGTGGCTTCGACGTGCCCACCTCGACGCCGGCCCTCTTCTGGATCGACTACCTCGGCACGCTCGCCAACGTACCCTTTGCCGCCCACGGGTACGGCGCACACTTTACAATGGGCCTGCTCGACCGCTATCACCGCCTTGATATGAGCGTCGACGAGGGCCTCGTCCTGCTCAGGCGCTGCATCGGTGAGCTCCAGAAGCGATTCATTGTCGATCTGGGCAAGTTCAAGGTGCGGGTCATCGACAATGCTGGCGTCCGCGAGGTCGACATCAGCGACATCCCTGATCCCATGGCTGGGCTCGGCGTATCTCCTGGCGCAACACAGCAGGCAACGTCGCTTTCGACGACAGCGCCGACGGCAGCCTGAGCTCTGTCCTCTCTCTCGGGTCATACGTGCGCCAGCATCGAATGGAGTTCGACATTGTATCACGCGGAGACAGTCCTCCATCGCCACGATCATCAGTTGCAGCAGCGGTCGCTTTGATTAGAGGTGAGAATGTGGGCAGCAACCCGCCGCGGTAGGGTGCACCTTACTCGTGAGCGATCTGGGCCTTGATGACGGGCTTGCCATCCTTGCCCTTGCCACTTGCAACCGCTTCAAACGCGTCCAAAGACTCCTCAAACTTGAAGCGGTGCGTGATCAACTGCTCGACGTTAATCTTGCCCGAGGCCGCAAGAGAGATGGCCGTAGGGTAAGCGCCGAAGCCGTAGCGGAAGCCGCCGGTGAGCTCAATCTCCTTGATGTTGATGAGATGCAACGGCAGCAGTACGTCGTTCTGGCCCATGCCGACCTGAGGAGTTGGTGCGCGTCAGTAGTGGCCCAAGGACCGACGTCAAAGAAGGATGATGGGCTCAGTACACACCTGTACAAAGCGGCCACGAATCTTGGTTGCCCAAAGACCCATCTGAATGCAAGGTGGCGCGCCAGTGCACTCGAGCACGAGATCAAAGCCCTCGACGGCTGCGACGTCGTCACCAATCTCCGCAATGAGTGCCTTGGCATTTCGTTCGGCGGCTTGCAAGCCGTCCTCGCCCTCGTTGGGCTTGGTTGGCTTGAAGGTGTGTGAGGCGGCGAAGGAGGCAGCAAAATCGAGCTTGGAGTCGATGATATCCACCGACACTCTGTGGAGACATACAAGCAGGTGGGAAGGGAGGTCGCGAGTAAGGAGGACGGCGACGCTCAGTACTCACACTCGCTTGGCTCCGAACGCCTTGGCCACGGCCGCGCACAAAAGACCTATGGGACCCGCTCCGAACACGAGGACATTCTCCATGGCACGCACCTTGCCACGGTTGACTGTCGAGTGTACCGCAACGGAGAGCGGCTCCATCAGGGCGCCGGCCTCGAAGCTCATGTTGGCTGGGATGGGATGAGCAAAGCTCTCGTGCAAGTTGTAGGCTGGGCACAGCGTGCCGTCGTACGGCGGTGTGGCCGCAAAGACGAGGGCGCGGCATTGATTATACGCGCCCGCTGCTCAGAAAGAAAGAAAGTGAGCCCGTGAGCATGTCAAACGGCCGTGAGGGAGACTTACAAAGGCAGAGGTGACAGCCAAAGCAGGGCACACCTGGCTCAAGCGCGACCCTGTCTCCGAACTTGAGCGTCTTGACGTTGGCGCCGATGGCGACCACCTCACCAGCAGACTCGTGACCGAGGATCATTGGGCCTGTGAGTACGAACTCGCCAATGCGGCCGTGCTTGATGTAGTGTCTGGTTGCAACACGGAAAGGACAAACTCAGCACCGTCTTCGCCTTTGCGCTCGCGGGCAGCGTACTTACACATCACTGCCGCAGATGCCTGGGGATGAGCAAAACGCATGTCAACTTTGCGGCCATGAAGGCTTACGGCAAGGTGGGCACGGCTTACCTGTTTGCCGGCAGGCTACGGACACCTCGTAAGGACCAGGCGCAACTGGCGGCCGCTCCTCCAAGGTGACGTTGTCGATTGCGTTGAGCACGACGCTCTTCTTGATTGTCGCCATGATATGCTGCTGTCCGATGCCCAGATTGCTGGACTCCTGTATGTGTGCGCACCGGTTATGAACGGTGATCGTGGTCGTCCTCAACAAGGCTGGTCGAGGTGTCGTCCGAGCACAGCTGCTCGTCGAGACCTTCGCACTGCGGGGAAAGGGTCAAGCACGAACGTGCACAGATCAGCCATTCGTTCAGCAACGCAAGAGGCTATGAGAAGCGGCCGAGGGACGTCCACATACTGTATAGTGATGCGACGGTCATTGCGAGTTGTGCGATTATGGTGACGATGATGAGGATCAAGCTAGTGGTGATAATGATGAACAGACGGTCATGGAAGACCGACCAGACGGTGTCGAGAAGGCAGCCTTTGGTAATCGCAAAGGTGACTTCGGCTGATGACTGATGCTCGACAGTGCAACGACGACATTGAGGACGGGTCTTGAATCACGGCCAGTCGGACGTTCCCTTGTCGTCCTCGGGCTCGCCGTGTACCCGCACGCGGTAGAGACACGTGTACTCCTTGTTGCCGTGATTGCTCAAGATGCCGACCTGTACCGCATCGACGACGATGTCCAGCGCCGCCACCGCAGGGTCGATTGCAAAGGTTTGGATATGAGGATGCGCACGAGGCGATCGTCGACTCGAGCTCAATGTCGCGCCAGCTTGACCAAGCTGGTACTCGAAGCGACCGAGACGGATCCAGTGACCGGTCTCGGTGCCTGCTGGCCGCAGGTCGTTATCGTTATCGTTGTCGCCGGCTTGATGTGCGGCAGCAGACTTGCGTGCCCGCAAGCGTGAGTCGTCCGCAGCTTGCCGTGCCGTGAAAGCCTGAACTCGCGCCCGTGTGATGCTGTCGCCAACAACGCGGCCCCATACTTGCACCCGCCGTGGTGCAGAGCCCAACGCTGATGAGCTCGTTGCTTGTGGCGAAGTTGCGTCGTCGGACGACAAGAGCCGCGCCGGTGCGTGCTCGATCGTGATGTGGGAGACTCGCACGCCGGGAGCAGCGAGCTCAACACCCAAGGTCCCTTTCGAGCCTGAGAAAGCCCAGCACATGCCCGGACTCAAGTCGGGATGCAGCGCCGTCACCGGAGGCCGGCCGCGCCCTTGAATGGTCGACTCATCGCGAGCATTCGGACTCGCACCGCTGCCAGATCTGCCCCGAAGAGGCCAGCTCCAGAGCCTTGGTCGACTCGGTGGCCTCGACAGTGCTTGTCCGTACGTTTGAGACGTAAGGGAAGGGATGACCCTGGCGCCCATCGAGTACAGCGCGTAGTCTGGCCGACCGAGCTTGTCCTGGCTGTAGGTCTCAAGTGCCTCGTCGATGAGCTCGATGACTCGTGCAATGCTATTGCTCCCTGTGGCGTCCGCCTCCAGCCCTGCGATATCGCCATCGATGGCGGGGTTGCCTGATCTCCAGAATGACCATCGTGAGCCGTCCTTGGCCGCCACTCGATCGGCCTCGATAGCTGCTACAGCGTCGGCCAGCTTGTTGTGAGATGTCCGGAGTACCTCCACAGCACCTGCACGTTCAAGCTTCTCGTTCTCGAGGCTCTTGGATGCCGCTTGTATCTTGCCTTCCAGGGCGGCACTGGCCTGTCGAATCTCCTTTTCCAACAACACCATGAACGCTGTTCGGTCGAGCAACACGCCGTCAAGGACGCTGCTTTCCACCGCGCGACGAGCTTCTTGAGACGCAAGTTCCTTCAAGTCCGGGGACACTGCCCGCAGCACATCTGCGGGCTTGAGCGCGGGTGCCGGCGTGCCGGCGCGAGATGGACCGGCATCGACCATTGCCCTCGCCTCGTCCTGGGACACAAAGTGTGCTCGCATATCCGTCCAGAAAGCTTCATCGATACGGATGCGAGGAGCTTTGTTCGTCTTGAATCTGCTCTTGACTCTGTCTCCTTGTCCGACGTGCTCCCATCGCACGGGTACGAGCGCGGGAAGATATTGGGCAAGCCACGAGGTAGGGTCTTCCGTGATGACGCGCAGCGCCTCGTCTGCGCGAGCTTGCGCGGCGGCACTTTGAACGTCCAGATCGGCCAGTTCGCGACGCGTCTTGCTGAGGTCGGACTCGACGACCTGCAACCGTTCGGACAGTCGTGCGAGCTCGGCATCATATTTGCTGTTACGGTCAAGTGCACTTTTGAGTGCTGCTTTTGACGCGTCCGTTGCGGCTGCTGCTCGCCGTGCATCGCCGTCTTTGGCTGACATGCGACTGTCCCATTCAGCTTGCAGCCTGGCCATCTCCGATCTCAGGACTTGTCGCTCCTCTAACAACGCCGACTGGACCTCAATCTTCCACTTGCCAAGCTCGGCTTCCGACGGTGTAAGCCTGAGCGCTAGCTCGTCTTTCCAAGACCGCACCAGCTCGTCCGTCTCACGCTTGGAGAGCTCCAACGAGGCGACGCGGCCGGTCAAGGCGTTGAGCGATGTGGACTGCTGACCTTGCACCTTGTCCATTCGTGCTATTTGCGACTCGACCATGCTCAGCCGTGACGCTAATCTTGACGTCGTCCGCGTGATTGATGCTAACCCGCTTGGCGATGACTGAGCGTCGGACCTTGTTGAATCGAAAAGTCGTGTTTGGGTCAACAGCCATAGCGTGATCACGATGCTGACGATCGTGGCTGGCCCGGGGAGGTGCAGCCGTTGAGACCATCGTTGAGGTCTTGAAGGTGGATCTTGAGCGGTCGAAGTGAAAGTGAAAGGTGTTGATGATGACGACGAAGCAATCTGGTCTAGGTGCTTGAAGGGTGTCGATGCATTGGACGGTGCTGGATTGGTCGTTACCCGACCATTTGGAGTGCTGCGATGGCCGTGCTTGCGCTTGTGCGAGGTGGGATCCGACATCTCCTCGTCCTCGTCCTCGTCTGGATCAGAGTCATCTCGATATTCGTCGGCATCCGCAGACTGGCGCTGCTTGCCCTTTCCGTTTGCGCGCGGACGTGATGTGCGCTTGCGAAGCAGCTGTCCAATGTGTGCTGCCGAGGCATCGAGCCTGTTCGCATACTCGACTTCCCGTGTGAAGCTGGGACCGTCGTCGGCCTCCTCTGAGGCATTGGTGAGCATGCTCAGATCTGCCGCCCCACCTGTGGCTTGACCTGATGCCTGGTGATGGGCCGAGGACGAGCCTGCGCTGCTCCTCCGTCCTCGTCGTGGTCGAGGGTTCTGACTGAGGTAGAAGGAGCTGACCGCTCCACTCCCATCCGCGGACACGTCCTGCCTGTTGAGGTCGGCCATGGCAGCTTGGCTGCGGGAACGTGCACCGCTGCTGGCGTCTGCAAGCGACGATGACAGCTTCAGCACCGGCTCTCTTCTCCCGCACAGCATCCTGACTCACCACGCGCACTGCTGGGGTTGGATGTCACTGATGTCGAGGCCGCGGCTCTTGTGTCGCTGGGCGACGTCGAGCTCGAGCGGGTGCTCACCCCACCGAGCGTTGCCCCAGCAGCAAGCAGTCGTGCGCGTCGCTCGCCTTCGCGCGTCGGCGTCGCCCTCGTGTTCATCTCCTGCGCGCTGTGCTTGCCGCGCTGCTCGTCTTGCGTCCGTGGCGGCGCTCCTGGTGGACTCGTACAAGGTGCGAATGATGGACGCCTGTCAGAACGCGGTCCCCAACGCGAACCCTGTTGTTGTGACCCGAGCGCGAGGCGACGCGGTCACGTGAGCAGGTCACCATTGTGCCAGGGGACGCGTCGGCGGTGTTGTTGATGAGGTCGCGCCCGACGCGTCTGGGACGCGCGGGCGGGCGTGTTGCGTTGTTTACGTCTCGATGCTCAGGCCCTTGCACCTCCTCGACGACGTCCATCTCCCACCAAGGACACCCACTCCGCCTCTCAGCATCGAAGCAAGCAACCGGCAAGGCTGGCAGTCACAACGAGCGCACTCAGATGTCAGGACGCCTCACCCGACGGAGCGCTGCCGCTGCGGCGGCGGCCTCAACGAGCATGAGGACAAGGAGCCAGCGCTCCCACCCGGCACAGGCGCAGATGCCAGCGGTGAGGCAGGAGACCTCGCGAGCAAGCAGAGCAGCACCGACTTCTTCATCGCGCGCCAGCACGAGCACCCCAACACGATCGTCGGCCAGGACTGCTCAACCTGGCAGTCGCAAGGGCAAGAGCCCCGTCACGACGGAGCTCTCCGAAGACAGCGACAGCGACTCGGATTCGGACATGACCACTGGCTTCGACCAGGCGGAAGGAGAAGCATCAAGCGACACCTCACCTGCAGAGAACAGCGACGACGACGAGGCGGAAGCCACGCCTACGCGTGGGCGGCGCAAGCCATCAGCCCTTCCGAGCCCACCATCGACGTCCAACAAGCGCAAACGAGCAACGCGCACAGCGATGCCACAGACTCCCAGCAAGCGGGCACGCATCCTGATGCCGCGCACTCCTCCAAGCAGCGCGCGTAGCCTCAAGAGTGTGATCAAGACACCGAGCAGCATTCGAGCACGCTCTCAGACGGTCGCTGCCGGACTCCAAGCCGCTGTTCGAGGAGGCAATACTGCAGCAAGCAACCCAGCCCTCGTCACCCCATCACAGCGTGATGTCGACAACGTCGGCGTGTCGCTGCCCTATCTCCAGTCTCTTACACCGCAGCAGCGTGCAAAGCGCCAGCTCCACGTCGGCTTGACCCCTGACAAGCTTCCATGTCGGGAGCAACAGTTCGACCAGATCTTTCACAGCGTTACCGACGCAATTCAAGAACGCACAGGCAAGTGCATCTACATCGCTGGCGTCCCCGGCAGCGGAAAGACGGCGACGGTGCGCGCAGTGATGCGCCAGCTGCATCGTTACGCAGACTCGGGCAAGATCGAGCCATTCAAGTATGTCGAGATCAACGGCATGAAGTTGGGGATGCAAGCGAGGTCTACACTTCACTCTGGCAAGCTTTGCGTCCGGATCCCGAGGGCAAGCGTACCAGCCCCAAGTTTGCGCTCGCTGCGCTCAACTCGTACTTCTCCGATCGCAAGCCGAGCAGTGGCGGACCGCCCTCACCCGGACGATGGCGAGCCGGTCATGCGCATACGTCCACTGCGCAGAGATGCACAGTGGTACTTATGGACGAGCTTGACCAGCTGGTGCACTCGCGACACCGCATCATGTACAACCTCTTCAACTGGCCGCACGTCGCCAACAGCCGTCTGATTGTGTTGGCCGTCGCCAATACATTCAACCTACCCGAGCAGCTGCTCAGCGCCAAGGAACAAAGCCGGCTGGGCAACAATCGCATTCCCTTCCACTCATATACGGTCGACCAGCTCACACAAATCGTACAAAGCCGTCTCGGAATGAACGTCAAGTCGTCCGCTACTTCAAAGAATGCGGAAAACACGATGAAGATGACGCCGCAAGAGCGTGCGTTGGCCATGTTGGAGTCGGCCGCGAAGAAGGGCTGTGCCGAGCTGTTCCAACCCAACGCCATCACGCTCGCGGCTCGCATGATCTCCAAGGCCTTTGGCGACGCACGAAGGGTGCTGGATATCTGCCGTCGAGCCATCGAAGTGGTGGAAGCCCGAGCCGAGGCCGAGCTAGCAAAGCAACGCTCCGTATCCCAAGATTCGACTGGCGGCAACCACATCCAATCAACAACGGGAAGCACCCTCACGCGTGGCTCCAGTCGTCGAGCCGGAGAAGATGCCATCGCGTACGCCAAGGCGGTGTCGGAGTTGTGCAAACCGGTTACGCCGGCCGACATTTCGGACGTGTATGCGTCCATGGTCAAGTCGGCGAAGAGCAAGCACATTGCCTCCTTACCATTGACGGCCAAGGTCCTCCTCATCGCTCTGCTCCGCTGTGTGCGTCGCAGCGGTCTTACGGAAGTCCGCCTCGGAGACGTGCTGGTGGAGCACGCGTCGATTCTGAGCGGCCAAGGCATGAACACTGGCAACGAAGGCAAGGGTGATCAAAGCAATGGTCAGCACGACTGGGACGCGACTTGCAACCTAGCCGAGATCGAGTGGGCCCTCGCGACCCTGTACCAGACGGGCCTCGTCATTGCCGTCGGATCCGGGTCGGGCCACGGCCGCGCAGACATCAATGGTCGCCTCATCCTTGGCATCGCCGAGGACGACCTCCGCATCAGCTTTGACCACGGCAAAGACACCAACCTCCTCAACGCCCTCGGATGACTCCCAAGCACATCTCAAGCCAGTACACATTAATTCCTCACCATCCTGTCGCAGCCCAGCAAGCATGCATGTTCTCACCATTCCAACGCAATCACATCGTTACCCTGGCCATCTGCGTGGCCAAGCAACGGCCTCGCCGACTCAATTCATTACGCAACGGACTGCGCAGTCAAAGATCGGGCCGTTGGCTGAGCCTGCGCCGCGAGCGTAGGGAGTATAAAGTGCAGCGCGTCCCCCCCGCACCCTCCCCTTCCTGTGCTCCCCCTTTATGCATGGGCAGGCGTCTCGTCCCGTGAAGTCCTAGACTGAGGAGAGGCTATTGCTTAATCGAAAATAAACCAAAACAGCCGTCCACTTCGCCTTGTGCGACTTGGCAATCTTTCAACTCACGGGATTCTCCCTCCCTCTCTTTCTGTACCTCGCGCTCTGGAATGCATGCTCCTTGCTCTGCTCATATCCTTGCTCTGTGACTGCGATGCTTAGTGAACTCTGGGTGCGTGCTCGTTGGCGTGCAACTGTCCGTGTAGATTGTAGCGAGCAAGGGCGGAGCTTGTCGACGCGCCGTGTAGATGTGCGTCGCTGCTGGCGGAGGAGGCCATGACGACGCGTGGGCGGATCGATAGCCTTGCTGTTCATGAGCCTCACGAGCTGCGCAATCTTGCTGCTTTGAGACGAGCCGCCTTCTCACGGGCCCGCCGCTCCTCGGCCTCTTGCTCTCGCTGGTCCTCCTTCCTGGCGATACGTGCCGACTTCATCTCCTCGCGCGCAATATCGGCCGCCGTTGCCTCCATGTCATCGTCAGAGTCGTCCATGCCGACGTACTTGCTGCGATCTCGGCCAAAGAGCTGCCAGATTTGTTCTGATACCGATTGCTTGGACTGCCGGGCAGAGTCGCGGCGATGGCTCGATGGCGAATTGGAGAGCTTGCGCTTCTTTCTTGTGCGAGCGTCGTCGTCAACGTCATCTGACTGAGTGGACGCGTCGCCGTCGTCTTCCTCGTCCGCATCATTGACAACAAAGCTGTCGGCGCTATCGTACTCGTCCTCTGGATCACTGCTCCGACGCGCAAGCGAGTATCTGTCGTGCTTGGAGGCAGAGTCATGGCTCTTGGCTCGCTCCTTCTTGCGTTCCGCCTCCAACCGGATGAAGCGTTCGCGTTCCGTCTCCTTCTTGCGCGGCACCGCAGCCTCACTTCTACCTGGGCTACCACCTCGAATGGACGTACTCCCTTCGCGACCATTGTCAGCATCGTGATGCTTGGATAGACCTCCTTTCTTGTGCGCGTTCTTGGCGCTCTTCTTGGTTCCATTGCTCGGTCCGGAGCTTGATTGCGGCGGTGTAGGAGAGACCTTGCGACCGTAGAACTCGGCCGCTGCGAGGAGTCTCTGATTGACAACTGGAGAGGCGTTCTTGACTTGCCGCAATGGCTGACTGAGGTCGGAATTCTGCGACCCTGTCTCGGCAGATGGCTCGGACAACCCTTTCGCTGCGAGGTCCATATTGCGTTTGCGCGCCATCGCAATCCTCCTCTTCTCCTCTTGCTGTCGCTGCTCCTCTTCTCTCCGTTTTTGCTGCTCCATCGTGGCCTCGCTCGTGCCGCCCTGCTCGAGGAGCTTGGCCTCTTTTGCAGCACGCATGTCTCGTTCGACCTCGTCGATTGATCGTTTGTCCCGCTTCTGCTGCCCGAGAGTGATAGCTTCATCAAACGCCTTTTGAATGCCGATGACTCCTGCTTTGCGGCTGAAGCTGGGCAAGGACTGTCCCTTGTCCGAGCCCGATGTGGCAGCGGCCGTATTGACTGACTGACCAGGTTTGAGAGGAGAGCTTGCTGGGTGGCCGGTGTTGTGTAATGTAGACCAGGACTGGCGGGCGGGCGAGTGTGAGGACGAGGCGCGCGCACTGCCGAGACTTGCAGACCTTGATGTACTGCGCTTCTCCCCACCAAGCGAGGCGATGAACTTGCGCTCACGCTTCTCTGCCCTGGTCAGCAGAGGTTCCGATGCCGCCCCTCGCCGAGCCGCTTTCTTCACCACCGAATCAAAGGTGGCCATGAGACCGGGCCCTGACTTGGACTTGCCGGCCGCGACGCCTTGATCACCCTTGCTGCTGCCATCCTTGCCAATCGAGCTTGCGGAGCCTGATCCGCCGGAGTGGGAGGTACCCTTGGCACCACTCTTGTTCGGCTTCTTTGCAGTGGCCAAGGCACGGGCCGCGGACATGGCTCTGTCGATGTCGGGCAAGTCGCTTTCGTCCATCTCCGCTTCACGTTTGCGTCGCTTGGCGGCCTCCCTGTTCGCTCGCTCTTGATCGGCGAGGCGTTTTTGCTGAGCAGCAAGAAGTGCTCTGCGCCTCTCGGACTCGCGCTTGTCCTCGACATCAGCGGCCCGTCGCCGCGCGAGCTCTGCCTTGGCCGCCTCCTCGGCCTCGGCTCGTAGCGCCGCGCGCTGTGCCTGTGCGCGCGCGATGGCATCCTTCTTGAGCGCATGCTGCTCAGATGGGAGAGCTTGTCAGTACCAAGATCGTCCAATGGGAACGAAATGGGCGGGCGCAGGCCTTCGTACATACCTCCATGGCTAGTCGAGCCCACTGGATCCACTTCCCAGCCAGAGAGTCCTTGTCGTCGTCGTCCGTGAGCTCGAGCTCCGCACCGGCAGGGAAAGTTGTTGGTGCGCTGGAAGCTGGACCCAACGGTCGCTGCGTACGACCTTGACGCCGGGCGTGCCAGCCACGGCCGTCCGCCTTGTGCGCAGGTAGGCACGCGCTGATAGCTAGCTGATGAATAGTACAGACTTGATACTGGGATGCTGGTGGTTGACAAGATGGAGAGAGGGGAGGGGACAACCGGCATGGACACCTGGAATGGTCCCACGTGAGGACACGACGCGTCCGTGCATCGGCGTCACCGTCGATAACACCGAGTGTCATGTTGACGTCGATGGCCCGCTCAGCCTCGAGCTGGACAACGACGACGACGACCACCACGACGACCGAGTCGGCCACTCCTGTCAAGACATCGACGCATCGTATCCCGCAGCGCAGAGGCAGCGGCAGCGCAGGCGGCACGGGTGGCCATCGCAATGGACGAATCATCCTCAACATCGATATCATCGCACCACGCCGGGATCCAGGCCCACCTCTTCCCGGCATTCTCATCCTCGGACGCTCCTCACCGCCAGCAACAGCCCTACCACGGCAGTGCCAATGCCGGACGGAGCTCACGGAGAACGCAGAGAGGCGGTCGACTGCAGAAGACAAAGATGAAGGCGCACAAGCTGCGCAACAAGCTGCACGAGTGGGAGCACAAGATCGAGGAGGAGACGCGTTTCCGTCCAGCGCTCAGCTTGCCACGGGCCATGCCAGACATGCGCTTCGAGCAGAGCTATCTGGCCACGGTACGCGGCTTTGTGCACGAACTCCCGTCGCAGCAAAGTGCGCAGGAGAAGCAAGCCGTGCTCGAGGCACGCGCCCACGATGACAACGTCGCCTTCCACGAAAAGGAGTCCACTGCCAATGCCGAGGACACACCCAACATCGTGGCCACCCTGTCTCGCACTCAGGAGCCCGAGCTATGGGTTGGAAGCCTGAAGATTGACTGGTGAGTAACGATCTGTTCGCAATCTGTGAGCGCACAACCCGAACGCTGACGTCGTACCCTTCAGGCGTCCCTTGCTCTGGGTAACGATTCGAGATCAAGTCGTCTCGCCACTCGTCCAAGGCACAATCTGGGGCCTCGCCGGCCTCGTCATTGCCGGGACGAGGGCATTGATCATCGACCAGCGACGCCTGGCCAGAGACACGCATCCGGCGCGCTCTTCTTCATGCAAGGGCGGACAGACTTCGTCACCCTCTCGATCTGCCAACCCATTCCGATCCTTACTCAGCGCCATTGGACTCCCTAGGAAATAACAGTCGCAACTTCATTGTGCGTCTTCTCGTGTCGCCATACGCGCGCGTACAAAGCGCCATTGTGATCTCCGTTCGCCCGCTGTTTGGTTTGTCTCACTCACATGGCCATGGGCGGCATCTGGGGTCGTTCCACACGACTTCACGTCCTTGCCAGCCGTCACGGCTGGAGCTCTTCCGCACCATTCAGTATTCGCACAATATGTGGGGGCAGGGAACGGTGTTGGACGCTACGATTGAGGCAATGTCGCATGAAACGCTTGTTCGCTTCAAGTCCAACAAAACCCAGCGGATGGACACGTCGCCAGCGGCACGAGATACCTATGCCTCGCCACGCTCCTGCTGGTACTTGAGGTAGAAGGCGTCACCTTATTCCAAGTCGATTGCGGAGGAGGTCATTGCGATTGGCGGTAGGGTTGCACAGCGTCAATGTAGAGGTAGCAAGGATGTCAGCTTCGCCAATTCCACCTTCGCGCGTAGGAGCCTGCGCCAGGCCTGGCTCTCGAGGGCACTTACGTCGCTGGTTCGAGGGGATGTGGACACCGTACCTGAGGAAGAAGAGGCGGCCAAGAAGGTAAGTGATCTTCAATGCTGTGAGAGGTTGAGCAGCCAAGCCAAGCTGACCAATAGCCATAGCCCAGAGCCACGCCGCCGCCGATTGCGACAGAGAGGTCGAGGATGAGGCGCTTGCGGAGCTTGCCCGTGATGGCAGGAATGGCAGACGACATTGTGAAAGGACTTGAAGGTGAGGCCGTCTTTGCGTGTTCGAGATGAGTACGCGCCGTCCGCGACAAGCACATGGAATGCAAGTAGGAATATCAGCACACGGCACCAACAGCAGCGAGGACCACGTCGCGAGACGGCCACTCACGGAGCGCAAGGAGTCGTTGGCCGAGGTGAAGGTCTGTCGCAGGTGGTGAGTGTCGTCGTCGTCGTCGTCAAGGTCGGGTCCCGAAGGCAGCCGCCTGGCCAGTGGTCAGCCGCTGCTCACCGAGGCCAGCTGGTGACCCAGACCCATGAGTCTGAGCAGGGGTCTCCGGTCTGAGCGCCATGACAGAAACTCGCCCGAGGGTCAAAGCGTCATCGAGCACGCCCTCCCTTCTCGCCGCGGACCTCATCCACTTCCTCCTCCTCACCACCATCGCCATCCTCACCAACATCGCGCGCGCGCACAGCCGTCGAGGACACAGCGGCACGCATTGTCGCTCCTATAGACGCGCTGTGAGTTCAGAGTCCCCTTGATGCGCTCAGTCTCGAGAGCCCGGCGCTGACATCCTCCGCCTCGAGCAGTCTTGCCTTCGATCCTATACACCGCTCCGCGCCAGTCGGCATCGCTCTCAGGCTGCGTGGTCATGATCGCCCGTAGGTCGACGGCTGCCCTGAGTGCGGCCTCGGCTGCCGCGAATCGCTCAGCCGCACGGACGACGTCGATCCACGCACTTGCAGGCACCCATGTGCGCACCATGGTCTCCTGCCGTGCACCGGCGGTCATGGGCAGGTTCTCGCCCTCAGTCGGCCTGCGTATGCCCAAGGCTGCGAACTCAAGCGGGGCCCTCTTTCAGCATTCGGCCCACTTCCACTCGTCCAACATCGTAGCCGGCGTCGTCAAGGTGCCGCAAATGGCCGAGAGCATCTCCGAGGGCACGCTCAAGCAGTGGACCAAGAAGAAGGGCGACTTTGTCAAGGCAGACGAGGAGATTGCCACCATTGAGACGGACAAGGTCGGTCTTGTGCTCTGCAAAGATGTGACTTGATGTTGCTGCAGCTGTTGACCCGCTCGCGTTCCTTCAGATTGACGTGTCAGTCAATGCACCCGAGTCCGGCACAATCGTAGAGACGTACGCCAATGAGGAAGATACCGTCACGGTTGGCCAAGACCTGCTCAAGATCGAACCGGGTGATGCACCCGCCGAGGGCTCGAGCGGCGCCAGCTCCGAGAGCGAGTCAGATGGCAAGGCTGAGTCGAAGAAGGACGACACCCCTCCCAAGGAGGAGCAGAAGAAGGACGATGAGATCTCGGGCGGCGGCAAAGACAAGGGCGAGGAGCAGTCCAAGCTGGCCAAGCCCGAGTCTGGCGCCGGTGGAGACAACCGGCCTGGCAGTGACAAGCAAGATTCGGGCTCGTCAAAATCCCAACCTCAGTCCAAGCCTTCATCGCCACCGAGCAGTGGCAGCGGTAGCAAGAGCGCGGCCCCGTCCAAGACGCCTGCATCGCAAGGCCAAGTTGACACCACCGGCACGTCACAGCAGGGTTCCCGCTCTGAACGACGAGTCAAGATGTCGCGGATGCGCCTACGAATCGCAGAGCGTCTTAAGCAGTCTCAAAACACCGCCGCCTCTCTGACCACCTTCAACGAAGTGGACATGTCTGCCCTCATGGCCTTCCGCGCGCGTCACAAGGACCGGGTGCTCAAGGACCACGGTGTCAAGCTCGGCTTTATGAGCGCCTTCGCCAAGGCATGCTCTCAGGCGCTCAAGGAGGTCCCAGTAGCCAACGCGTCGATCGAGGGAGATGGTCTCGGGGACACCATCGTGTACCGCGACTACGTCGACCTCAGCGTCGCCGTCTCGACAGACAAGGGTCTCGTCACCCCCGTGGTCCGCAATGTGGAATCCATGAGCCTTATCGACATCGAGCGCGCCATCGCCGACCTCGGCAAGAAGGTGAGTGTTACTCGAGCCACGCAAGGGCCCTATCTCACGCTGATCCTAACTTCACTTGCTCCATGGAACACAGGCGCGCGACAACAAGCTTACGCTCGAAGACATGGCGGGGGCACCTTTACAATCTCCAACGGTGGCGTATTTGGGTCCTTGTTTGGCACGCCCATTCTCAACCTGCCCGGTCTGCCATCCTTGGTATGCATGCGATCAAGGACAAGCCATGGGTCGTCGACGGCAAGGTCGAGGTCCGGCCCATCATGGTCATTGCCCTCACGTACGACCACAGGCTACTCGACGGTGAGTGATTCTTGTCTGAGCTCGTTCCACCGTGCGCTGAACTGATTGAGCTACATTGCAGGACGCGATGCCGTTACCTTCCTGGTCAAGGTGAAGCAGTACCTCGAGGACATGCCAAGCTTGCTCCTCTGAGCGCCACTGCGCCGTGCAACACATTCTCCATCGCAATCCAGTTATCCATTCACACACCCATCTAGCATGCACCCAGCCGCGCAGCGGGTACGTTCGAGGCGCAAGACCTAGGCCCTCACCGAGCGGCTCGCGTCAGCTCCTTGCTCATCATGACAGGAGCTCAGATGTCCTTGCGCAGCACCGCTTGTCATATGGAGACGCTGCTCGTGCACTGTACGGCGTGAGGTATCGTGTGCCGAGATGGGAGATGATGGTGGTAGGGAAGTAAGCTGCTGTGGACCCATCCGAGCTCACCGCCAATCACCTCGAGGGACGAGGGCCCTCGACGCGTCCGCGACGCGATCACGTGTGCTAGTCGACGTCCTAGCCGATGTTTTGATCCTGAGCAGCTCACTGCTGCTCGGGCCATCGTAGCGCACGACCACCATCACCACAACGACCACCTCCAGCAGCTCAAGGTCCTCAATGCATCAAGCAGCACGGCCCCAAGGCCATCAAGGCGGACGACATGGTGGATAGGAGTGCATACAACGGGGTGCTGGCGTGCGCGCTTGCCGCCCTCGCCGGAGCACAAGCACAAGCACAAGCACATGCTCACCAACTCCGGGTCGGTCCTCGTCATGGCCATGCTCAGCACCGCACAGGCTGTCGCTCCATCGGCGCAAGGTCGTGGTGAAGACGCGTCAGCTTGCGCGCCTTCACTCGGTGGTCGATGATTCATTCTGGTTCTCGAACTCTGGCTCCAAGGACGAGGTCGACTTCTCGAGGTTCCCGCCCAACAAGGGAAAGGATCCACGCGTCCACGGCGCTCGCTCTCAGCCGCCATCGATGCGCCGAGGCCTTCGCCATTGCCATTGCCATCGCCATCGCCATCGCCATCGGAGGTCCCGACCGCTTGCCTCCCGGCAAGACTCAGGCTTGGCCCACCCAGCGCCAGATCTACCACACGAAGGCAGCCCGTAGCACTACGAGAATGTGCGCGACTCTCAAGGCATGTGCTTACTCCTCCAAGGCGCGCCTAGTGAGTTGCTGTCCATCCCTAAAGAGCTCATCGTCAGAGCCGTCTTTGACAGGCTGTCTCTCGTTGCCTCGCAAAGAGCTACGACGACATTCCAAGCGTCGCGCTCCACATCGACGCTCATCTACAGCGTTGCTTCCTCAAGCTCGGGATCGTGGCCATGGTGGCCTTCACCCTTCCGGGTCCTACAATTCCCTCCAGCCTCAGCAGGCCGCGTCACTGACTCCAGCGATGGCACCCTCGGCCCCAAAGGCACCTGGTCGCGGCATACTCGGCTCTAGAACGATCGTCCTCCGTGGATCAAGGCCGAAGACGGCCGGACAGTCGCCGCCGCCAAGCTATCAACAGCGACGCCGGCTGAAGCACCGAAGAATCGTGAGTGTTCATCCTGACCTACATCAAGCAGCCGTGGACCTCTCTGATCCACTTCTGTTGTCGCGTCATGTAGGTACACGAAGATGAACCCAGACCAGGGCTGGCCTCCGCTTGACGAGCCCGACTGGGGCATCGACTAGGTCTGCAGCTGGTCAGACGTTGGCGTGGACGAAGGTGAGTGGCTCGTCTGTCGATCTGGTCTTACCACACTGAACTTGGCAGGCGACTTCATATGCGCTTAGAGCTCCGGGCAGCGTCGTGCTCCTTTCGCCAACAATCACCCATCAGCTTCCGTCGGCACGGTCAAGGACAATTCCATTCACGCGAGCCAATCCACACCGAGCAAGATGCGGCCAGTAACCTCACTGTCGGAGCGGCAAGCTGCAAGCCTCGCTTCAGCAAGTGTCAGGTATCTACCTCGCCCTGCCTGGCGTTGGTCCCATTACCGGACTGCAGACAACGGAGCAGCAGCCGCACAAGCTGGTCGACGTGCTGCCGCAAAGCCGGCATCGGTAATAGCTGCTCCTCGCTACACGAATGGCATGATCCTTCTATCACCGAGGCCGGCTGCTGGAGAATGACCAGAATGCTTGACGAGTTCGACCATCGGTTGACGAACGAGTCGACCATCGCTGCTCATGCGACGAGCACTACAAGCAGACGCGTTACGCCAAACACAAGCTGCTGTTGGTGCTCTGGCACGGCGTCGGTTCCGGTGCGGCACCAACTTCCACACCTTGCACAGCTGCTCCCCAAGACATTCGTACCATCATCACCTCGATCCTCATACAAAGACGCGTCAAGGACGACACCAGGACGTTCAGCATCATTTTCACAACCTAGCAAGCCCACTTGCAGGTTCGTACGAGGTGTCATCGTGGAGTTGAGGTGTCGACCTTGAGAAGCATGCTAACCCTCGACGCATCCAAAACCCAAGGCGGTTGGGTTTTTGGGTTATTCGACTTCTCAATGGTCACCACCAAGCAGGCCCAAAGATCAAGCTGGCGAACCTCAAAGGTGTACGAGTCGACGTAGAAAAACGCGCTGAACACGATGGCGGTACGCGCGCGCCGTCACGACTGTTGTGTGGTGAGTGAAGGTGTTGGTTCTGGTGGTTGAGGAGCGGCTGCGGCTAACCCAAAACCCATCCGCCAACTTGGTCGTGTGTGTGTTAGGGTTACGACTTACGCAGCGGGGCGCAACCACGTCCACCACGTCCACCACGTCCACCACCTACAAGCACATTTTCAACAGCATCAACACGCACACCAACTTCGCGCACACCGCGCACGCAACCCGTCGTCGGCAAGGATAGCGCGCTGGCCTCAAGAACCATCGACTGCGCAGCGGCGTCCACGCTGCGTCTGCTCGTGCTTTCGAGCAGCAGCTACAGCAGCAGCAGCAGCTCCCCGCCTAACGGTATGTACGCCCATGTCCCCTCTCCTCTACATCACGCATGTCACTGACATCATCATGCGCTCTTGCTGGTGCTGCTCCCGTCTCTTCTTGTGCCGTCGTCGTCCCCCGTGCGCTCCTCTTGCCCTCGCACCATCACCACGACCCGCACACTCTCATGCTGCATCACTCGACTCGCCAGCCAACCCAGCTACACCCGCCGCGACCACGCTCACCACATCAAAGACCTATCCTCGTCAATCCGGCCATCCAAGAGATTACTAACAGCGAAGAGGAGCGCACTGCGCCAGTGTCCCGGTGAGTCCCTTTAACCCTCTTCCACTTTATGCACCCTCTTGACGCACAATCCCATATTGCATTCCTCCTCTTCGTCGCACCTCTCCTCCCGTGCCTTCCTCTTCCTCGCAGGTTCCCCTTCATGCACCCTCTTGACGCACACCCCCATATCGGATCCCTCCTCTTCCTCGCACCTCTCCTCCCGTGCCTTCCTCTTGGATTCACCTTGCCCTTCCTCCTTCCTCTTCATGCAGGCCCCTGCAGCCCGCAGCCCCGCATCCCCTTCGGGCTTCGGCCGACGTCCCCTCCTCGCCATCGACGGCCCGAGTGGCCGAGTCCCGACCTCGACCCCAACGGTCGACCTCGAGCAGCTCGACGTCGACCACCACCGCCATCAATGGACATGGTGAGTCGCCCGCACCCCACGCGTATCCACCAGCACCTCAACTGACATCTGCTTCCTCTCCCTCCTCAGCATCATTGTCGATCCGCGTGCTGCGCGTCTCGTGCCGTTCTCACTGACTCTCTCCCGCGTCGCTCACCTTCCCTTCACAGCAGCAGCTCTTCTCCTCTCCCTCTCTCCCATCCTTCTTGCTCCTCTCCCTCAGCGACTCGGCGCCGACGCAGGATCAAGGCCACAAGCACCTCAGAGCAAGCCGACGCGTCGTCGCCGGCCCAAACGAAGATGAGTAGGCCAGGAGGTCCGTATGCCGAGCAGTGAAGTACAGACACGCGCTGACCCACATCTCACACAGTACAACATGCTCATCGACCTCGTCAACTACGCGACGCCAAGACCCAAGACTTCGATCACTACGCAAGACACGCATCCACGCCCAAGGCTGTAGGACGAGGTCAGGACCGTCGCCGTCCCATGCTCGTCGGCACGACGGAGGTGAGTGAGGACAGACGCGTCGCTGACACAACTACTTCACAGGACGGCGAGCAGGGTAGGTCGGGCAGGTCAAAGACGCGTCGAGCGTCAGAGCCTCGACGCCGCGAGCAGCAAGTGCACCCAAAATCGCCGACGCGACGCGTACGGCTGCAAGGTGAGTACGCTCGCGTGTCACTGACTAGGTGGGACTTAGCAGCAACAGCATCAAGGCAACAAGCAAGGCCATCAAGCACTCCATCAAGACGACATCGACGCCACCTCAAGCAACAAGGCAGACGGGGCCCAACACGTGGTGGTGAGTGTCGATGGCACTGATCAGTGGGTGCACAACGCGTTGTACTGACACCGTCACGTCACCAGACACACGTCCGTTGGCACCAACCAGGCTCTCATCAAGATCAACACCGCCCTCCGCCCCCACAAGCAAGGACCCAAGACGCCGTGGCATCGGCCGACGGTGACCAGACGCTTCAAGTGAGTACAGCAACGCGTAGATGCTGACACATCGCATATGCAGGTCGACCAGGACTCAAGCGTCAACGTCAAGGCATTGGAGGTTCAAGACACCCAAGCATGAGCGGCGCAAGGCAGCAAGAGCACCGACCGCAACGCGACGAAGGGCAGCCGGCGGTGGGCAGCAGCGCGTACGTCCGCGTCGGCGAGTCGGAGGTGAGTGTCCGACGCGTGTTCACTGCTGACCATGTATGTTGACCCCATCCACACCCCCAGAGACGAACACAAGCCAGCCCAAGGCCCCAAAGGGCTGCGATGAGCTCCGGCAAGGTCCGGCGCACGCCGCGACGCGCTCGTCGTCGTCGTACTCGTCGTCGTACGCGTCGTACGCAGCGAGATATGGCTCAAGGCGACAAGGGCGCTATGGACATCAGCACCGGCCATCACCGCTTACATCAAGGTGTACGGCTCTGACCACCGCTTCAAGACACCGAACGAGTCGCGCAAGCCCCAGCCGCCCCGCCACGCGTGCGACATTGGCGCTGACGTCGGGGAGTTCGCCGGACACGTCAAGACACGGTGCTGGACCGCAAGAGACCCCGACCGACATCAGGACGGTTCGGGTTAGGGTTAGGGTTGGGTTAGGGTTGGGTTAGGGTTAGGGTTAGGTTTAGGGTTAGGGTTAGGTTAGGGTTAGGTTAGGGTTAGGGTTAGGGT